>CM046811.1:47562553-48905938 GCA_025617385.1 Murraya koenigii | reverse complement strand
GCTTTCCCCATCTCTTTGATTGAAAGCTTACAAATCTATCACTAAGAGTAAGACTTTCAGTTATCTCACCAGAAAGCGGCTTCCTTGCTTCGACAAGTCTTCTCCAAAAATCCTAAAAATCTAATTGTAAGGGTACTGGGGTTGAGGTTGAACAAGTAGAAGAGCCGTTTCAGAATCTGCGAACGAGAGACATGCTGTGCTTTTCTTTTGGATTTTTAACCTAAAGCCTAAGCGCAGGGGGGAGGTTTAGTTTGGGCCGGCAAGAATGCCACAATCGAATTTTTAGGTTTCTACGCATAACAGATCTTTTGGCACCCCCAAAAACTCCTTATAAAGCCCCCTCTTTAACTGAAATTACCTAAATAATCAAATGCAATTTTTTTTTTTTGGAGAGAAATAACCAAATGCAATTTAATTTATTTTAAATATAATTTAAATTAAAATTTTAAATAATTATTATTTTAACAAGCCTCATCTTCTTATTTATAAGCCATAGCTCACTTTGACGTTTCTAATTTTTCATAGAATTTTCAGTGCTTTCGTAGCCACGATTGTTTTTTTTTTTATCTTCTTTGTTTGAAAATGTGCTGTTTACCTTTCTCCACGAATAGGCATACAGTACAATAGGTTTAAGCTGATGAAGAAAGGGACAAAGGCTTTTTTCAGCAGGTGTGGATAGTGCTTTACTTTTGCCAACAAACTCGATGTGTGACATATATACCAAACAAAAACCTTTTCCACAAAAAGAAAAGATAAGCGCTTATTCTAACAACAGATATGACTAAACAAAACCTTCAGCTAGAATGTAAGGAAATTTTATATTTATATTTATATATATATATAAAATAAGAAATATAGTTTAAGATTTTATGATTTATGTAATTTATAAATAAAAAATTTAAAAATATATTTTTTTAATGGGAAGATGGTTAATTTTAATATGGGTTTGTTTTTTTGTAAATTAAATTAAGGGTACTCTAGAAAATAGCATTCAAGAGGGTGCTATAAAAATTTTAGGGTGGTGTTAGAAGCTCCCCACTTTTATTTATTTATATATCAAATAAAATATTTTAATTTTTTTAACATCAAAATATTAGAAATTTTGAATCAACAACGGTCATGATATTATTTCTTTTGAAGAAATGATTTCTTTTCTTTATCAAAACTCAATAGAAATTTTAATTTCTTTTTTCAATTTTTTTTATTTATACATTATGAGTTTATTATTATTTTTCAAGAAATTATTTTTAATTTTAATTTAGATAATTTATGATAGCCAAACAACTATCTGGTTTAGCTGCTTAACACCACTTCTATTTGTTTATAAGGGGGAAGGCTCAAGTTTTTCCATATTTATTTCAAAAATAAAAGTATAAAAAAAGATCATTTATGATTTTTTTAAGTGGTTAAAATTATGCGTGTAAAGTGGTTAAACAATGAGAAATTAAATCAACCTCTCAGTCGTCCAGTTGTCTTAAACTTGCCGTCGTCAAGTTATGATTCTTTTGTAAATTGCATTGAAATGGAAAGTGTAGAACAATCAAAATGGAAAATAGAAAAAGGCAATTATAATTATGAAACTAAAAGAGAGCAAGATTTTAATTTATCCATACATAAAACAACCCTCAATAGATAGATATTGGGTCACTAGTTTGATCACCGCATAACTTCAACCTATTCCCAGTCCGCAGAGAATGAGATTGAGACCTCTAGGATAAGACTTCACAAAAGGCAACACTTGGTGTCTTTGCTCTATAAGCAGTTTGGAAGACACACAACCATCGCCAGGAGAACCGCCTGGATTGTCTGCTAATGCTAGCTGTAAGCCCAACGAAAAACTTGTTGGCATTAATCGATGAAGCCATTGGTCAGGAAATGGACATTGTGGTGCTGCCTGGCCTGCTGCGCTTGAGCAAAATCCCTTTCCTCGTTCACTTTGCTCGGACAATCTTCTAGGCCAGCAACCGCAGCTTAATGAGGTTCTCACATTTCTCTATGTCGAAATCTATACCATCCAATACGGCATCACTTAATGGGCCGGTTTTTTATTGTCCCCTTGAAAATTTGTTCCATAAATAGTCTGCAACGCAACGCTCCCAGCATCATCTAATGCTTTTGCTATCAGTAACGCCTCCGATTGAAGGCATGACCTCAACTTCGTGGCTTTGGCAAGATTTAATGCTCTTGCTCAAAATTTTTGGCACTCCGGCCATTGCCAAATGTTGAGAGAAAACCTATGTTTAAAATTTGGTATATGTTTTCCTGAGGTAGGTACATGCATCTGCTGGTGTGCCCTCCCTCTCATCTTGGCCCCAAATCCAATAAACTACAAATATTTTGCCTCTCCCATTTGACTTGTAAAATAATAGAGCAATTAGCTAGTATGAGAAAAGAGAGAATTGCGGGAAAATATATATATCTATACACACATATAGTTGGTTAAGCAACCAATTCATAGACATTTTGAACTGAGGTCTGAAAGACATTCTGGACAATTGTCAGTCAATCCATCCCACGCAACAATACAAGGACTAGAAATGCTTGATATAATAGTGTTGCTTAAGCAACCGATTTACAGATATTAATCTGATAGTTCAGCACCAAGGATTTAGATTCGACACTCGTTTTTCTTGCAGCCAGACCGTACTAATTAAATATTAATTACTGAACCGACCATGCTGCGAAAATTTATTTCTTCATTAAAGTTATTACAAGCATAATTTCTCCCTCCTCTGTGCTTATCTTATTCATGCTTCAAACAAGTGAAACACATCCATAGCAGTAATTCATGCCAAAGCTCTTGCTCTAATTTATTGCGTGCGTGTGATTATATATTTCATTAATTATTTAAATTAATATGTAGATGGTTTAAACTTTCGGTTTACTAGATGAGCTATCTGAATTACCGGGATACTGACAAGGGGGATTGTTATAGAATTGGACCCAAACGTAGTCAAATAAACCAGATCCTAGCGCACCACAAAGCTGCGCATCGGGGAATGGACATGGTGAAGCTGCTGCTAAGCAAACCTTCTTCTGTTGGCTAAATTTTGACAAGGCCCTAGCTAGTTCGTCCCGACGTGGTTCGTGCCTCCCACAATATCGAAATCAATTCGATCTAAAACTGAGTCACCTAATGGCCAGGAGCTTGATTGTCCTCCAAGAAAATTGTCGCATGCGTATTGTGCAACTTACCTGAATGGAAATCAATTCTTGTTATAAAATGTTTGATCACGGAAACGGAAACTAAGCTTGCCTGGCTTCATGCCTTCATCAGCAGAGGAAAGGAAATAGCTTCCAAAAGCACTTCCAAAAGCACTTCCAATGGAGGGAGCATATATTTCTTCACCTTGATGCCTTGGCTCTGTCATCGCTCAACCTAGCGCAACCATTATTGGTCGGATCGCAAAGGCCAGCTACGTTGATTTGCAGAGGCTGGCCATTACCATATTTCGATACAAATGCTGTGTTGACAATTGCATAACTGCCCCATGAACGAGCATCTGCTAAAATTCCTTCATTTACGTTCTGACCCCAGTACACTGGGATCACACCAGCATTAGTGTAAGTGAACATAGCAGCCAGCTGCAACAGGCAGGCATAATAGGAATTTTCAGTGTAAACTGATGTGCCATCGTGTGCTAACAGCTTAACATTCATTGAATTAATTGGGGATCGAACATATTCAACCTGGCAAGGCATTGCAACTGCTAATGTGTAACCATGACTTTGTTTTAGCCTAATAATTGATAATCCTTGTGTTCAAGTCGTTGCGCTTTTATGCATATTCTAAGAAAACTAGTGAGCGTCTCGTGCGCGTTGCCAAATCCATTCAATTAATCAAAGTCTCTGCTCTGCCTAAATGATTTTTCATGGCTGCTGCTTAGAATATAGAAATAAATGACACTGTACGATTGTCTGATATTTTCAAAATATACATGGCTTTGATCGTCGAGTTGTGCCATGTTTATCGCCCCATGTTAACACATTTCAAATCTACAAAATTCCATCTCCTTTAAAGAATTTAAGTGGTGTTTAATTGACGGTTACTAGAAGTCAAAATAAGCAGCTACAAGCTCTAGATTGTTTAATTGATCCTTGAGCGACGCCGGGCTAAATTTTTTAATTGATGGTCTTTCCTTTTGTTTTTAATGGTACCAAGAAAGTGTCTTATGTTGTGCAGAGCGAGTTTATCATTATGTCCATTTACATGAAATTATTATAATTTCCCTATATATTTCTGTATAAAGAAGAAAGTAACGCGATGAATTTTTAGCAACTAAACGGGATTCCTATCGTAATTAGGGTGATGGATTTTCAGTTTATGGGGGGTAGTATGGGATCTGTAATAGGCGAGAAAATAACCCGTTTGATCGAGTATGCTGCCAATAAATTTTTACTTCTTCTTCTAGTGTGTGCTTCTGGGGGAGCACGCATGCAAGAAGGAAGTTTGAGCTTGATGCAAATGGCTAAAATATCTTCTGCTTTATATGATTATCAATCAAATAAAAAGTTATTATATGTATCAATTCTTACATCTCCCACTACAGGTGGAGTGACAACTAGTTTTGGTGTGTCGGGGGATATTATTATTGTTGAACCTAATGCCTATATTGCATTTGTAGGTAAAAGAGTAATTGAACAAACATTGAATAAGACAGTACCTGAAGGTTCACGAGAGGCTAAATATTTATTCAATAAGGGCTTATTCGATCCAATCGTACCACGTAATCCTTTAAAAGGTGTTCTGAGCGAGTTATTTCTGTTCCACGATTGTTTTCCTTTGAATCAAAATTAACTCCAGCAGAGTTCTTAAGTGAACTTTTTTTTTTTGTGGCAAACAATTGGTTAGGTAGTTTATCCGAATCAAAATAAAATCAAATCCGAAGAATGGATTTTTCTTTAATGACATAAAATTTCATTATAGAAAGAATTGTGTGGATAATTATTTTATCGATATAACAGATTAGTAATCAGTAAACCTCTCTCAACAAAACAATAGAAAAAAAAGGCATTCTTCCTTCCTTAGAATTAATTAGAATTAATTAGGGGGCAGGGCAAATAAAATGAATTTCATGTTCCCCTCTTGCGTATGTATATCTCCTAACAATGACTATTTTCCTAGGAATCTCTATTGTTAGATCGGATTCTAACGAATCCCTAAGAAATTTGTAATAAATCCTTTTCTTTTTAATATCTAATTTTGTACTACAAAATTAGATATTAAAAAAGAAATCCGAAGCTAAGAACAACAGAAGAAGAAAAATAAGTAATAATAATAACGCAAATGGATTATCATACATATATTTCACGAATAATTTTCTCCTTTGAGAATAATAAAAAATGGAAAGTGTTCAGTTGGAACATGAAAACGTGACTAAATTGGTCATAGTTACTCTTAGGGACGGGGTGGAAGAATAGAGGAGATTATTGAAGGAGGAAAATGACTCAATTCTTTCGAAAGAATTGAACGAGGAGCCGTATGAGGTGAAAATCTCATGTACTGTTCTATAGAGTGGCAGTAAGGGTGACTTATCTGTCAACTTTTCCATTATCACTCCCAAAAAACCAAACTCTGCCTTACGTAAAGTTGCCATAGTACGATTAACCTCTGAGTTTGAAATCACTGCTTATATACCTAGTAAGTAACCTTGTATTGATTGTTCTCTAAATGTACGTTTTCTTCTGCTGCCTAGATAAAGGGAATAAATAAATCAATCAAACTCCGGGAGGCTTCACCGTTGTCCAAGTACCAGTAGAAGATTCCGCAGCTATTGCAGCCCTCGCTTCCTCGGGTGGAACTCTGGGCTGAGGAGTTACTTGGAATGCTGCCAAGATATCAGTATCTTTGGTTACATAGTCAGGAGTATAATAAGTTAATTTATAATCTTTAACACCGGCCTTGAATCCAACACTCCCCACTTTTACTAAGAAACTGAAAGTGAAAGAAACTTTAGAAAAGGAAGAAGAAGGTGTAGAAATAGAAAACCCTTTCGAAATGGGGGACTAAATAGGAATAAGAGATCCTTCTCCTTCCCTTTTTTCGGAAGAAAAGGAGGATCCGGATAAAATCAAGGAAACAGAAGAGAAAGAGATCCGAGTTAATGGAAAAGAAAAGAAAAAAACAAAGCATGAATTACACTTGCGCTTTAAAGAGACATGCGATAAAAATAGCCCTTTTTATGAAACTTCGAAAATTCAAAATTTGAAATATTTCAATTATTTAAAGAAAAAAAAGAAGAGAAATATTACAAAGAGTGATACTGAAAATAAATATAATCTTTCGTGTATCCCAAGCGCGGGTAAACGGCGGGAATAATATAACTCTCTTAAGGTAGCCAAATGTCTCGTTATCTAATTAATGACGCGTGGATTATTCCAATTGTCCCTATCTACTATCCAGCGAAACCACAACCAAGAGAACGAGCGTGGCAAATTAAGAGGGGAAAGAAGACCTTGTTGTGCTTGTCTCTAGTCCGACTTTGTGAAATGACTCGAGAGGTGTAGTATATTCATATACTAACCCGACCTGTGATCATTAAACCGACCCGGCTGCCGTTTCCTTTTCTGAGCACATCGCTGGCAACAGAAGACACCCTCCGAACTAGAAAACGCCGACGATAGTTTCTAATGCCTCCACATCCGCTAGAAACTGCCGGATTTGTGGCACCCCACCAACTGGGTTTCGATCCTCATGTCACCCTCTTCAATGCCGTCGTTTGCGGCTAATTAAGCCGCCGGTGTTCAAGCTTTTGGACCCCGATCTATTGCCGTCATGGTGCAATAGAGCTATTCGCTGAAGTGGTTGGATTTCTCATGGCGTGAAGTTTCAATTTAGAGCTTCTCAATCATTGGATCGTGACTATATTTGGTATTCTGAAAATTTTAAGGTAACTATCATTCAGATCCTTAACTAATCTTTAAATTATGATATAGCTCATATATATTTCAGTTTGTTCATAATATTTCTATTATGACTGAAATTGTAATAGATATGTATATTATAACATGAAATTGTTTTTGGGATATAGAGCTTTGAATTTTAAATCGGGACTTGAAGTTCCTGATTTTTATATTAGAACTTGAAGTTCTAATTTTGTAATTTATGTACATAGACTATAAGCTTCATTATCAAGATCTGTATATATGAAACAGCTGTACATGAAATAATTGAGGAAATTATTTTGAAATATGTGGATCTGATATAACTGTATATGAAATAATTGTAGAGGTTATGATTTTAATATCTATAAATCTGAAACAACTTTATATATGAACTTGAAATTTTTAAATATTACGGTCCTGAAAATATGAAATACGTTTTTGTATATATCTTAACTACAAAATTTAGATTATGCATGGTAACATATTTACCAATATTTTGAATTTGAAGTTCACAATTATAATATATCTGAACTTAGAGTTCAAAACGTGCACCTAAGTTTTATACAATGTACGTAGATTTTATTTTTTTTATTATTATTAATTTGATTTAATTAATTTATTTTATTAATATAGTCATCTTAAATGCATATTAACTTATTTAATTTTAATAAATTATGATTGGTTTAACTGTCTATTGAATTACTTTAATTTTAATAAACTAAGATTTGTTTTACATATATTTAATATTATTATTGTAACCTAAAGTTTAGAATGCAAATGAGGTAGGAGAAATTTATTATTTTCTGAAATGAATATAAGTATTAGAAAGATATTCATAATATTGAGAAAATTATTGAAAGTGAAAAATTTAATTCTGTATTTATTTTATATTTATTCTTCTATGTTCTATTAGTACATTAAGATTTATGGCTAGTTTTATAGTACAACCTATATTAATATTATTTTGATATTATAATTTGTTTAATATAATTTAAAAAATATTTATTATATTTGGTCATGTAGACCAATTGAATGTCTCAAAAGAGTTATGCTTTATTCTTAATCAAATCCAGAAAAATCTGATGTGTTTTGAAAATATCCAATAAAATGGATATCATATCAAGATTACATATATAAAGGCATTGAATACATAAAATTCTATACAGTAATGAATCAGAAATTCATTATCTAAAATACTTATATTGTTGGTTGATTGCTTTTAGACATTCATAAATTATAATGATGTGCAGAATTATTGAAATATTCTCATGGATATTTGTTAAAGAAAGAGAAATTTCTATTGTCTATTGAAATTATTTATATTATTTACTCATAAGAAAAATATGTGATTGGATCATTTTCTCTTATGATTGATCATGAATATCTACAAAGAATTTAAAGGATATATGTGGACTAATTTATCCACATAGTAGACTATTTCGCTAATTTATGATTTTAAATTATCTATTTACGTGGTGGTCACATATTTATTTGTTATACATACACAATATTCTATTTGAATGATTGATTGCATCATTTTATGATGATAATATCTTAAACCTCTATTGGATGATTTTCACATGTTTATGAATTTTCATTTGATGAAATGATTTTTCTATTATTAAGAAATAAAAAGCCTTATCAAGAATGCGTGAATTATCTTTGAAAATTTTTCACTTTACTTCAGTTAAATTCTCGTACTAGTCAATGTGAGAATGAAGTACGGAGGATAATATTTTTATAATAAATTACAAAACCAATTATCAAATGTAGATATAACAAAATAACTAAGTTACATTTTACAGCTACTAGTACATCAACTCAGGTGATTGTTCCTGTCGAATAATCAAGTGTATAAGTAGCTACTATGTTATCTATTATATGTCATAAACATAGCAGACCACTTGGTTTCAAAGACAGTTCTCCCATAAGAGGAGATTGACATATCGTGATCATGTTGAATGTTATGATAAATGTACCTACATTATCTGCATCACATTTCTAGATGAACTTATTGTTCTTAAAGTGACATAAGTCCTTGAAATGACAGTAACTTGTGAAAAAGTAAATGAATTCAGAAATAGTAAGATTTCTAATAATTATTCTCAGGGTAATTTCTATAAAGGCGTTTAATCCTTAATGAGACCAAATACCCTGAAGACCTCCTGAAGAGGTATCCTACCTATAATGAGATATCAGCCCTTAAAGTGGCAAATAAATGAATTGTCATCAATAATGTGTTTGCGTTTATAGTAGCTACTGACATTATAATTGATTATGATATGTAAATCATTGATGAATATAGACTGTGGCATGATTGACCCAAAATGAAAAAAAGCAATTCAGTATAATTTGATTTCTTTAATGAAACATGAAATTGTTGAACTTGAGGTCCAGATACCTGATGATGTCAAACCTATTTGATATAAATAAAAATTTGTTAATAAATGTAATGAATATAATAAAATCACTAGATATAATACGCACGTAATTAATGGCATAAAGTGTCTTGCAAAGATACAGTATTAATTATGAAAATAAATATTCTCCTATGATACATATTCTTAAGTTTTGATTTTTAATCTGTTTAACATCTCATATGGATTTGATATGTGTCTTATGGACGTAATGACTGCATTTTTGTATAGGTTAATATACATTAATATTTATCTGAAAATCCCTAAAGATTCAAAATGCATAAAGCATTTAAATCAAATTATCTAATTTGTGTTTAATCAGACTACAACGATCCTTATATGAATTGAAATAATATAGACACATGTAGTACAATCTTTTGTGTGAATATTTGATCATATTTGCTCATGCATATTTATAAAAAAATTCAAATGTAGATTTATAGTTTTAGCAGTTTATATTGTTGACATGAATGTAATTGGAAATCTTGAAAAGTTCCTAAAACTATTCATTATTAAAAAAAAGGAGAATTTAACATGAAAGTTTTTAAAAAATAAAATATTACCTCGACGTGTAGATCGAGCATAATAGAAATAGAATGGTTATCCATTAATTAGTTTATGTTGAAAAACACTTATAAATAATTCTCATTTTATTACATCATAAATGAAAAAGAAAAGGAAAATGAGTTACGCTTCTTGCTACTCTCAGTATCTGACTAATTAAGTTAAGAAACAATTAGACTGGGTTCTTGATGATACTTCTACAATTGATCGATTAATTCAATAGCAGTTTTGATATGCACAAATATTATTTGTGATGAAAAGGAAAGAAAACTATGTTGCATAATATTATCAAGAAATATCATTAAAACCAATAAGTTTTTTGTGGATATTCAGTTGTGCTCGTAATACAATCATAAAATTTCCTCTAAAGTACTAGGCCCACCTAGTAAAGTAATAAAAGCATCAGTATGTTCAATCATTCTTATGATTCGTTTATGCATACCTGAGATAATGAATTATTCCTCATTTATTTTGCTGATGATATTTCATCTAGTTAAAGCTTTTGAGATTATATTCAAAATTTAGCTTCCTTCATTATTTGCTGCTTGTGAAATAGTTTCCATTAATCCAATATCACATCCTCCGTATATTACATGAAATTTTTCTTTCTAATAATTCCCAAGGTCTTTGGCAGCTTTAACAAATTTTGGAGTATGTCCAAAAGATGATTCACTAAATACACAAATATTTTTTTAAGTTATTGAACTATAAATTCAACCATTATTTTTGTGGAACTTTTAGATGTTTGAACTGAAATTTTTGAAAGGTTTGTACTAATGCATCACATTATGCACTTCTTATATACACAATTATCAGCTATACTATTATATTATCATTATAAAGTTTTTCAAGAAAAACAAAATTAACCACTTAATTAGTTATGCTTATACGAGATTAAAATTGTGTGTAAAAGTAAATTTTCTTGTTTAAAAATCTTTGAAAAACTGCATGGTAGTTATCTCATATCTAGGTACGCTTGATATTGTATCTTAATTTAGCTTTAAACTAATCATATCTTTTAGTTTTTGGTGAGATTTTCTTTAAGCAAATAATTTGATGTGATCGCTCGCCTTCACATATCTCTCATAATTAAATGAGCTAAATAAGAAAATTAATATTAAGCAGATACACTTCCGTTGATATAAGATTTGTTTGCATCAATATTCGAAAAGATATTTCATCAGGGGGAGCATATTTGTTTAAATAAAATTTTCTGTGGTTATATTAAACAAATGTGTACTGTACTCTTTTTCTTTCGATCAGGTTTTGTCCCACTGAATTTTATTAGCAATGTTTTAATGAGACAGTATTAAGCACATAAAATAATATTTTTATATGTAAATGAATGTAAATCTAAAGGGAGTGTTGTGAAATACTGGATTTACCATTATGTTCATTTGCATAAAATTACTATAATGCTCCTACATGTTTCTATATAAAGAATAAAATAAATAAGTAACGCAATGATTCATCGATCAATTTACTTATGCTCTTCATTTCTTTGGTTCATAATATATTCACACAATTATAAATATATACATACATATATATAACTATAAAATTTACACCACCTTATATATTGTTAGGTAATTTGTATCGAGTTGTTGTAAATTAAAAATTAGAGTTGTTATAGGAAAAATGTTATAATTATGAAATAAAAATTTATTATATAAAGGTAAAAATAACTTTTAAATAATAAATTTGATAAAAGACAGTAAATATATTATAAAATTTTTATATTACAATTATAAGATAAAATCAATTTAACTTCGAAATTATAGAAACTAGTACCGAAAAGCAAGATTCAATTTTGTGCAAGGTTTACATATTGCTTGTCAGTTTGAAGTTTGAACATATAAATAATACTATAATCAAAATTATATTCTATACGCACGTCACATTCTCGTTAAGCCAATTTAACCATCTCCCTAGTGATTTTGATATTATCCGACAAATATATAAAATTATTTTTTTCATATAGTTTTTTCCAAGAAGATGATTCTCAACAAATGCATATAAATAAATGTTGTTCAAAAAAGACACTTAACAATTTATTTAGTTCTAATTTAATGAAAATTCAATATCCTTTTTATTGATGTGAGCATATTACGCACCTTAATTTCCTTATAGTATATTCACCAGGTAACTAACACTCACAAAATTGGTATTTCAATCGTTATGTTTTAGTTTTAATTAGAGTGAATTGTCCTAAACTATTTATTTTATTATTAATTTTAATTATATAAGTTAATAATAATTATTAATATTATTAATTATGTAAATCATATTTTTAACAATTTCAATTTTAATTATATGAATTAAAAATTATTGATTAGAGCAACTCAAATTAAACATTATTATTAATAATATAGCACAAAATTAATATTTTCTTAGAATAAACTATTTATTATTCTTAATTATTAATATAAAATAATTATAATACTATTAAAATTGAATAAATATAATAATATTATATTTAAATAAATTTAATTTTATTATTTTTAATAAATATAATATTATTAAATAATATAATATTATATTTAAATAAATTTATTTTAAGATCACGGTAGAAAAAAAAAAACTTGTCGCACCAAAAGTAGATTAATTCTCACCCTCACCCTCAAATAAACATATAAGGTGCATTCAATACACTATATTGTATTATGTTGTATTATATTATTTTAATATTAGTATATTATACTATACTATATTATATTAGTATTGTGTTATAATAATATTGTATAATGTTTAGTGTTACACTGTACAGTATTAATTTTTTTTGTGATTAATTTAAATTATATATTATATTATATTAATATTTTATTTTATATTAATATAATTAAATTGTATTAATATTTTATATTATTATTAATTTTATTCAAATTATTAATATTTAAATATTTATTCTTAGTTATTTTAAATTATAAATTTATTAATAAAATATAAATAAAAAATATAATATAATATTACTAAATAATAAATTATATATTTATTAATTTATATTAATATTATAATATAAAAGTAAAAAAATAGAATATCATATAATATTATATTAAATTTAAAAATTATATTTATTTATTTATTTTTATTATTATTATAAAACAAAAGCAAAAGAAAAGCAAAAGTACAAGCAAAAGAGAAGAAAAAAAATGTGTATGTGGTAATTACCACATAAATACAGTGTCTTAATAATATTCTCATATTCTTTTAAACATAGTATTAGTATTAATTTAATATAAATAATAATTTTATATCTCATAATATAATGCATCGTGCATACCCATAAATTATAGAATACGAATACTCCACGCTCTCTCCCTACTTTAATAAACAAACATATCATTAGTGTCGGACTAGGAAATACCAACTAAAATTCTGTGGTTTGTTAAATTGTCTATGTTCGTTTCACAGCACGCTCCTGCATCCATCCACTCAAGTGAGCAACTTCGTAAACAAGCACATGGACAACCAAACGAGGTCTACGTGGCAAGAAAATTCAGACACTTCAGTGTCGAGCAGCGAAAGATCTCGAAAGCTGGAGATTTTCTAACTTCGATAATTTTTAGATACCTCCCGTGAGGTTTGACTTTATAATACTTG
This sequence comes from Murraya koenigii, assembly GCA_025617385.1. NCBI lineage: Eukaryota > Viridiplantae > Streptophyta > Magnoliopsida > Sapindales > Rutaceae > Murraya > Murraya koenigii. The sequence continues at coordinate 48,892,472 of CM046811.1, read as the reverse complement.
GAGATAATGTATCCGTATCTTAATATATTAAACCCTAAATATGTATGAGTGTCGTGCTTCCGTTAATGGTATGTTTGAGATTCAAGTTACATAACTATAGTTTCTAAGTTATAACACTAATATATTTTGTAAATATTAATTGTTATAGATTAAAAATTATATTGATATAATTTTTCACATGTATGATAAGAAATTTATTATATATTTAATAATTTTATGAAAATTATTATTTAAAAATTAATTTACTATATATTATTAATTTTTTTATAATTACAACTATTTTTTCTACAGCAACTACAGTTTAAAAACTACAGCATCTCAATCCTAAATATATCCTAACTAGTTGAGGGCAATCAAGTAAATGGAATAATTTATAGTTTTTAAATCTTAAAAAATCCGATGCACAATATTGATTATATAAAACATTATGCATCTAAAATGTATAGCAAAATAATATTTTGAAGCTGGTGAAAATTCAGACAATAAAAACTCATTTTTATTTTTAATGTTTAGTTTTCTTTTTTCAACCTAAATTGATGAGTGCTTAGTTTCATTTCAAAAGCCATAACATCTACTTATTTTAGCAAATACATTTTGAGATGCAGTGAAATATACTTTTTAGATCAATTGAATTTATGTAACGAATGATATCTAAATAGCTAGTGATTAAATAGTGTATGAGTGTATATTTTCGTCGAAACTTGAAATATAACTTTAGTTTTACTATCAAATATAGCACTTTTGTAGAAATCATTTGAGGATAGAATCCAAAACTTGAAATAACTACAACCATATTTGCTATCCATACAACAATAATATAGCTTATTTTGGTTGTCTTTTAATTCCAACATCTTTACATCAACTCTTGTATAGCATCTATATATCTTGTTTGGAAATCGAATTAATCTTGTCTATCTATTATCTACATTTTTTGTATTATTGGTTGTTTGATCCAATTGATTGATGTGAATTTATTGAATCTATGACAAGTATGAGGTAATGATGAAGTGTTGTGCAAAAAAAAGTGTGATATTGTCATTTATATAAAGGTGAGGAGAACTAATATTACTATTGGCTACCAACGATAATATTAGTATTGTTTTTAAATTAATTAGTTTGGAAAATTTTATATATTTATCTTGTTATATGATTGTACACTGTCAAAATACTTGTTTTAAGGGGTATATTATTCTTTTCAAACTCAAGTAAGTTTTGTATTATATAATCGTGCAATATCAAAATAATTTTTTTCACAATTATCTAACGTTCAGGGGGTAACATGTCAATATATGGATAAATTCTCTTTTAGTGTAGCAAAGCCAAAGCACAGGAGAGATATCCAAAATTACCCTTTTGTACTCCTAAACCTATTTTGTCAGGCATTATATATGTATGTATAACACAAAATCTAACAAAACTGAATTTCGTGGGAGAGAATACAGCTGATTGTATTTTATATATATATATATATATATATATATATATATGAGGCTATTACTCAATATTACAACTCATATTATATGAGATTATAACTGATATTTACAAATCAGACTATGATTGAGACTAATTCAGTGCTTAGATTTAAACTCCCACTAATATTTGAGGGATGTCTATTCCTCACATTTAAGTAATAAAGTAGAATATCTACTCCTCAACAAATCAGACTATGACTGAAACTAATTCAGTGCCTAGATTTAAACCATCACTAATATTCGAGAAATATTTATTCTTCACACTTAGGTAAGAAAGAAGAATGTCTACTCCTCACACCTACTTCTTACACTTAGGTAAGAAAGCAGAATGTCTACTCCTCACATTTTCACTAATATTCAAGTGATGTCTACTCATCACAATTGGGTAAGAAAATAAAATGTCTACTCTTTACACTTGGATAAGAAAACAGAATGTCGTCACTCAATGATTGAAGAAGAAAATACCCCACAATATGTTTGTAAGAGTTTGAACTGGTGGCTTAGCTGATTGTATATAAACTAATAATACATTTGAAACTGTGATTGGAAAGTTATAATTTAAATTATTTAATAAATATTAATTATTATAATTTAAAAATTATGTTAATATAATTTTTTATTTATATTATAAAAAATTTATTATATATTTAATAATTTTATAATTTTTTTAAAATTATATTTATTATATATTATTAATTTTTATTTTATATATATATATATATATATATTTATAATTATTGTAACTTAAAAAGTTACATTGCTACAACGCTGAAATCCAAACATACCCTAAGAGGGGGTAGCTCTTATTTGGATTGTGGATTGAATTCGCCTGATAACCGAGTCATCTGGATTGTGCAAACTGTTGGTGGATTTTTCATTTCTTGTCTACACTATAATTGTAAGCTATTTCTTCTCCTAATTTGTCGTAATGTGAGTATGATAAAGATGCTCATAGAGACCATCATTGTTGTGGCTGTCTTAATCACACAAGCAACCAGAGAATTGACAAAGGTGCAAAAATTGAAGAGCAGGAGCCAGATGTGGTAAAGAAGAGTGATTCTTCGATTCCACTTCAGTCAAGAAATTATCCATACCCAATTGTGTGAATTCCACCAGAGTACATGAAGAACAATGATCAGCCCAGAAATTTTAAATCAGAGATGGCGGAGCAGGAGAAGTTCCATGCAACACAAAGTCCCATGAAAATACGAAGCCTTCCGAGGGGAAGCCAAGCGAGTGGAATGGCTGGTTTCCACTCGACATGAATAGCCGTAAATGTTTGATGCAGGGTGGAGATGAGAAGAGGAAACACAACGAACAAAATGAGAATGGTACGAGGCAATTCTCATATCCTATTATCTGGATGCCTTCTAACAGTAAGCAAAGGGAGGCTGAAAAGAAGGCCGAAAGGCAAGGGAAGTGCTGGTCGCCACTAGATACTAGATATGAACAGACCAAAATCTTTGATGCATGTGGAAGTTGATAAAACAAAGGTGAACCAACAAGATGATGATAAAATGAGCCAATTTCCGTATCCCTTTTCAAACTGAGGAAGCGGAGGCTGAAAAGAAAGATCAAAGGGAGAAGAATGCTGATTCAACATCAGCTGAATACCTTCTGACTCCAAGTTCATGCTGGTGAAGCCTCCAAAGAGTGATGAGAGGATGAAAATTCTGAGGAAAACAAGGATTTTTCTGGTGATCAGCCTAAAAGCTCACAAATGATGGAAGGCACTGCTGATCAGAAAATTATTCCCGTGAGGCAAGTGGACATGTGCAGGGAGGACCAATCTGACAGCACTGAGGGAGTTGCAGCAGATAATTCCTCCAGAACCAGTAAGATGAAGCAGTCCTCATCTCCACCGAAGACATCGAAATTACCTCCTGTTTGTCTGAGTATGGAACCTTTGTCGAAGAAGAAAAATGGTAATGGAAATTCAAGATCCCCTAGTCCTCCAAGCCTGAAAGGACAATCAGAAGAAGACACTCCCAAGCCTTCTGCTTCATCAGGACTGAAAGAGAACACGCCACAGGGTGCCCAATCTGCTCATGTTTCCTTGAAAACAAGGGGAGACAGGAACCCAAAGAAAACAGAGAAAAAAGCTGTGGGCGTGGTAGATGGTAAGACCTGTGAAAATAAAAATGAACATTTGAAGAGTGGTTCTCATTTGGAAAATTCCCTCAAGTTGTCCATTGATTCGGAAGAAGATTTAACTGGGAAATCATCCACAGCGAGAAATGGAAAAGACACAGATGGATGTGACTTAATTCAAGATAAAATGGCAGCTGAGGGGGCAACTGAAGAAAATGGACTGAATGATTCAGCTGAATCAGTCAATGGTGAATGTAAGGCGAAGGAAAAGAACTTGTCAGACGACCAAGCTGCTGTTCTTATTCAGTCTGCCTACCGTGGATTTGAAGTGAGGAAATTAGGGCCACTAAAGAAATTGAAGCAAATGGTTGAGGTCCCTCAACAAGTAGCTGAGATCAGAAAGCGCATTCAGGCCCTTGAGTCTTCTTCTGATTTGCTGAAGAATGACAATGAAAGAGTAGTAATTGGTGAAATTATAATAATGATGCAACTGAAACTAGACACCATACACGTATGCGTCTACCTAATCTTATTTTGTGTTTAAAACTAAGTTAATCGTATCTCTACTTATTTTATTTCAATGGAGAATAATCAGATATTTATGAATATTGCTGATGTTAACTAAAATTTAAAATCCATTAGCTCAGTGGTTGGATGACTACATAGTTTGTACTTGAATGAGATCTTTGAAACGTACAGTTGGAGATATATGATAAATCTATTATGAGACTAAGTGAACGTATTTTTTTTCCAAGTTAAAACGTTGTAATTATTCTGGTTGTTATTGATTCTTGTGTTTAGGGCTTGCATCCAAGTCTCAGGGATATTATGAAAGCCTTGGCAAAAAGATCTTTTAACCTTGGAGGAGGAACTTGATCCCATTGCTAAAGTTGCAGAGGATACTAGCATTGATATTTCCAATGATGTAGGAATGCAAGAAGTGAAAAACAAGGTTGAAGGAATTCTTGAAAATTCTCCTAATACCAGCCGTGATAATGTGGTTGATGTGAAAGAACCAGATGAGGGTAATCTTTCCTCAATGGTGGATCCTGTAGTGAACTCTCAGGTGACACAGAAGCGCAAGGAAGACTTGATCTTGCAGTGAGAGAATTACCATTGAGAAATAGCATGGAGTCTCTAGTAGGAGAATCTGCATCAGATATTGTACAGGTTGAAGCTACCAATGGAGGGGTTGATGTTTCTCAAGCAGTATTGACGGAGAGGCAAGAGGAAGATATTATGCATCCTCAGCAGACCAGCTCTGAGGAATTGACTGGGGCACAACTTCAGGACTCGTGATGAACCAAGAGCTGTGAATAAGGGCAAGAGTAATGGAGTGAAAGGTGGAATTCATGTAGAGGATATTCTAGAAGCACAGGCAACAGATTTACCCCTGAAACTGGTTGGAGAGGAACAATTTCTTCTGGAATTGGAGAACAATGAATCATCAGGGAAATTGAAGAGTGAGAACGTTGATGATGAAGTGAACTTGCATGTGTTAGCTGGTTCAACTTTGCTCGCTGATGTTGATAGTATAGATGAAATTGGGAAAACAGCAAGAAATGTGGATTCAGAAATAAATCTAGCAGCTGAACTGCCAATTGGAGCAGGTGAAGAACACCCAAGTTTTGAAAACAAAGAAAGTTAAACTGACCCAGAAACAAATCTGGTAGCTGAATTGCCTGTTGGTGTACTCGTAGGAGACATAGCTATTGAAAACAAAGAAAGTGAAATAGAAAATCTGGTAGCTGAACTGCCGGTTGGAATACTTGAAGAAGGCGAAGCTGTTAAGAACGAAGAAAGTGAAATCGGGAAGGATAAGGGGTTAAGCATTGGAGAAGCCAGGTACAATGTGGCAACCAATACAACAACTGCAACAGAGTCAAAAGATGTTATGGTGGATGAATTGTCTGGAAATGCTGTACTTGAGACACGGGAAAACCCACCGTTGTCTTCAATAGAGGGGAAAGTAAGAAGCGATGATGAAGTATGCAAAAATGAAGAAGAAGATGGTGGAAGGGTTGGTGATGATCAGATGCCCTCCTCCGAATGAGCAGGTATAAGTGTTTCTTCTCAGGCACTTGAGGAAACAAATGAAGATGTGCAACAGCGTGGAGTAGATGGAAATAAATAAGGAACCACAATACCGAGAGCCAGAAAGTGTGATTGACATAGACAACAAAACGGACGAGGCCAGTGGATCCGAAATAACCAGAGAGGACACCATTGCTGCTACAACAACTTCCCAGATGTCTGTTGATGAGGAGGACATTGTGATGGAAGAGAATGCAAAGCTGAGGGAAATGATGGAAAAGCTAATGGAAGCTGGAAAAGAGCATTTAACTGTCATATCCTAGTTAACTGGAAGAGTGAAAGATTTAGAGAGAAAGCTATCAGGAAGAGAAAAGTGAGTGCGCCGAGAAGGTACAGAAGGGCAACGCAATCCTTCAGGTAGAGTTCTGTTCAAGGGATACAATTATGGAGTTGATGTTGCAATTGTAATCCTCAGAATCAGTTGTGTGTGTTCATGGTTTTAGGGGGCATATGGCCGAGGCGTGTAATGTTTCTACCGTGTGATAAAATGAAAGTTGTTTTCTCTCGTGTTTGTATTTGGATTTGGTGGTTGTTTGCTGTACTGTCCAAGGGATAGTACTGTATCGATAAAGTATAGCTTTTTCAAGTCAATGTGCGTGAATGGGTATGTAGTTCCATTTCGTTCCTCTTTCCTTGTGCAAGTCTAGCAGTTGTTTACCCCTTGACTGATACCCTCGAATTCATTCAACTCCAGTTCAAGATTAGATTAAATCTTGACCATCGAAAGATAAAAGTACCGCCAAAACCAAAGGTATTTTCGTCATTTGATGTGCTTCCAGCTGTGCAGTCTTAACCGCCGTCTTCTTTCCCAGAACTCTTTAAAACGGAATAAGGAGCCAAACACGATAACATCTGCAGTCGTTTCTTTTTCTGCCAGCGACATGACTCGCCTTTTTTCTTTCCTTCTTGCTTCCGGTTAAAACCGTCCCTCTTCCGCCTCTTGATCTTGATCAAGTCACAGCCACTCAATAAGTGAAGATTCAAGGAAGAGAGTGGAAGCGAGGGCAATAGCAATGGCAACGCAAATTCTAGAGATCAACTTGATCTCTGCGCAAGGCTTGAAGTCGCCCTCCTCTAAAATGCGCCGAATGCAAACATACGCACTGATCTGGATCGATTCTTCGACGAAGCTTTGCACTCGAGTCGACCGAGCCGGCGCCGAGAGTCCAATCTGGAACGAAAGGTTCCTCTTCAAAGTAACTCCGGAATTCCTGTCTTCCGAAACGTCCGCGATCTCCGTCGAGATCTACGCCTGCGGTTACCTTCGAGATTACCTCATCGGCACCGTCCGTTGCCTCGTAAGCAACATCTCACTCTCGGTGGCTAGCAAGACTCCGTCTTTTACGGCCTTCCAGATTCGTCGCCCTTCAGGAAGGTTCCAGGGAGTGCTTAGCATTGGTTCCATGCTAATCGACGGTTCTGATTTGCCGGCTTTCAATGAGGTTTCTGCGATTGGGTACCGTGACCTAGTGGGAGACGGTAAACGCAAGGAAAGGCTGATGATGAGGAAATCGAAATCAATGGCTGATGAGTTTGATGCGGGTGATGATGAATCTTGGGAGAATTCTTCTTGTGCTGAGTCTCTGTGCTCTGATGGTGCTGACTCGACGACTTCTTCATCGTCAACAACATCAACGGTGTTGAAGGAGTGGAATGGATCAGTTAACTGTTTGGCAAGAATAAATCGTCTGAGGTCAGCATCAGAAAGCATGTTGTGTGGGCTGTTAATGGAAAGGAAGAATCGCTCGAGGTCGTCTGATGAGAATGTAGATGTCTAATATTGAACGGTTGAGATGGTTTCCATGCATAGTGGGCCTGAGCCTGAATCAGCAGTACATTTCTAAGGTTAAGGTACCCGCCCCGTGTCTCCCCACTCCCAACCTCCCTTTCTCTAGTGTCTCTTGTATTGTACGATGAGCATTGTGGCGTTGGCTTGGCTGTGCATTCGATTTGCGCAATTGCACTCACTTTTGTGTTCTGCTCTACTGAAATGATTTGGATTTAATTTGGGTACCGTAATAGTGGACAATTTGACTAGTGCTTTCAAGTTGAATTGCAAAAACCAACCAGATATGAGATAAATAGAAAACTGAAGATTCCTGTTCTTATCTTTGTTTGGAGACTTCGTGATACCGTTTTTTTTTTTTTGGTTGTGTTGTTTACATACTCTGAATTCATAAATTCGTTGCTGCTTTTTAGTTGATTGGATTTAGAAGAATATCGACATTAGAATGAACGTGGGTGTTGTAGGTTAGGTCTCTATGTATGCCGTTGCTGGTCCACCTGTTGCTACTGTCAATGGATGCGGAAATAGGATAGGGGCTTTGGATTGGAATGTTGATGATATTCTCGATAGTAAAAGGAGGATATTGAGCCCAAAACCTTGGGCATGTCTGACTTGGGCCGTTGAGCCCACAGCAATGTACGAAAGGATGTAGATGGCAGCCAGAGTGCACAATTGTTGATTTGTTGTCCTTGTGCCCACTTCCCAGTTGTTCTGTCTATCTCATTGACCGTCTGTTGCAGCTTGAATAGAAATATCAAATATATAGAGGATCCCCATGATGACATCGATTTGAGTCAGACTAGGCCAATGAAAAATGGTTTGGATTCTGAGTTCCTCTGTACATCTACAGTCAATATCTATATACATATACATAGATATATTATCGTTTATGGCGCAGTTGTCAAGGAAATTTTGACTTGGTGGGAGAAAATGTCAAAAACATGGGGGTTTAAAACTTAAAACTAAAGCCAGATTCAGGGACAGGCAGGTATCAAGTCTAAATTAAATAATTAATGGGGTCGAGTAAATGCGTCCATTTAGAGATTTGATAGAAACGTGTAGCAGTAGCGACAGTCCCCATCGGCCTACTGTTAACTGTTTAGCTTAATGGGTGGTAAAAAATAATATTATATACTTTAATTTTTTATTTTAAATAATTATATTAAATAATATAATATTTACTAATTTATTAATAAAATTAAATTAATTAATTAATTAATTTTATTAATTATTTAAAATAAAAAATTTTAAAATATATAATATTATTAAATTAATTAATTAATAAAAACAGCCTAAGAACTAGGAAGTAGGAACCCAACCATTGATTTGATTTGAGTAGTCGAAGTACAGAGAGGGCTGATTATCACAGAACCAAATGCAATTTCATAGGATCGATAAAAATTCAATATCTGAGGCAGGGCACGGCTCTGGCTTTATGTCGGGAGGAAGAAGTCTCTTCTGTCCCTGATTATAAATCTCCGACTCCGGATATTGCGCCGTTTGGTTGATCTTTTCACAATTTTCGCAGACCATGATAATGACTCTCTTGTGTCACCTCCTATTTTTACATTTGTGACCATCAACAGTTGTTGCGGTATGTAACTACAAAAATATGAAATTCATTTTTGGAAAATTTATAAAAAAAATCAAAAAAATTTTACGAATATTTAAAATAACCGATTAAATTTTTTATATTATATATAATCATATATTTATTGTATACACTTAAATATCCTCATATCTATAAACAAAACCAACAAATCTCACACATTCTCAACCAATAATTTTTAAAATCCAACACACCCTAATTCCTAAAACCCGCCCACTAATCATCAACTCATTAACTAGAAATTAAAAAGTTGAAGTTAGTATTTATTTTACATAATGTATAATTTTTTATTTTTCGATTAATTAAAATTTATGAGTTATTTTGAGTGAATACGAGTTTGGAGACGAACTCAGAAAACGTGCGACAGGCGCCTGTCGCACGGTAATAGGTTCTGTAAAATTGTAGGACATGCGCCTGTCGCACGTTGATAGGTCTGTCTAACCATGGGACAGGCACCTGTGGCACGGTGACAGGTTCTGTCCAATCGTGGGACAGGCGCCTGTCGCACGTGCAAGAGGTGCCTGTCCCACAGTTTTACAGAACCTATTACCATGCGACAAGCACCTGTCCCACGTGCGACAAGCGCCTGTCCCATATTTTTTGGGTTTGTCTCCAAGCTCGTATTTACTCAATAACTCATGTTCTAATTTTTTTTAAGTACTAATTTTTTTCTTTCTTAGGCTTAATGGAGTCAATTGTTCTTCAAATGTATTTTGATGGATCATGGGAGGAATTAACAGACGATCGTGTTGAGTACAGAAATGGAAAAAATAGAGCTTTTTTAGTTCTGAAAAACTGTACATTTGATGTATTTCTTTTAAGAGTATATGAAGTTTTGCAAATAAATCCGAATGATTACAGTATTGAATTGAAGACAACTTTACAGTCGAGATGCTCTACTCAACCCGGATGTTCAATACCAATGGATATAGCTGATGATGAAATGGTAAGAATTTTAATACATATGAGCTCTAATTCGGTGAATGAGGGCTGCATCTCTGTTTTTGTTAGCAAATTTCTTAAAGTAAGAAATCAAGAGAATGTTCAAGAAGAGAACGTCGTTACACTAACTAGTCATTGAAGAAGATGTTATCACTGACGACCTCACTGCAACAAGGTTACTCTCCCTTCTATTACAATGATGATCGCATTAATGACACGAATAATACAACGTCAAATAGCATTAATGTTGATTCATACCATGGCCTAATTGACGATAGGGACGATGATTTTGAGTATGCTCCTATTGACGATGATGATAATCATTTGGATAATTCTTACGATTATGGGGATGATGGGGATGGGGATGGGGATGATGGAGATGATGGAGGTGATGGGGATGATGAGCATGATGAGGATCCAGTTGGTGATAAGGAAGATTTGCCTCACTTTCAGAATTGTCATGATATATGCCAAAGTTGGCCTATTATTCCAATGCCCCATTCAAATAGCGTACAAGTTGACCCTCTTATAAGTATTGCACCAGTTTTGTAGTCAGACTTGGTCGCTCTAAATTTTGTTAGACATATTGGGTGTAATGATATTTGTGTGGGCAAGTTGTTCGATTTTAAATATAATTTAATGTTGGATTTGCACAAAGTTTCCTTGAAGGATAAGTTCGATTTCAAGGTTGCAAGATCTACATCAACACGTTTCGAGGCACATTGTACTTCAATTTCGTGTAAATGGCGTCTTCGGGCAAAAATAGCATCAAATGAACAGAATGTACGTTGGGTAGTGATGAGATGTGACAACATACACACGTGTCGTAATGAGCCGAGGGGCCTTCGTCAAGCAAGGAGTCGGGTTATTGGTCATAGTATCGCGAATAAATTTATTAAGGAGAAGCGGATATATACTCTAAATGACATCATAGCAGACATTCAGCAAGAATACAATATTCGCTTATCATACCAACAAGCTTATCGGGCTAGAGAATTTGCTCTTGAGGTGATACGAGGAAGTCCAGAATCATATAAGTTACTTCCTAAATACTCTCATGTATTGGAGAAGGAAAACGAGAGTACAGTAACTGCTCTTAAATTGGATGTTAATAATAATTTCTTGTACTATTTTATGGCTATTAGATCCTGTATCACTGGTTTTTTGCACAGTGTCAGACCAGTGATTGTAGTAGACGGTACTCATCTCAAAGGGTTATATCGCGGAACAATGTTTGTGGCAACTTGCTTATATGGAAATAATCAATTATATCCGCTCGCTATTGGGATTGAGGATTCCGAAAATAATGATTTTTGGGAATGGTTTGTGATGAATTTGCATAGAGTAATTGGTGATATTCGGATCTAGTCATTATTCCGATCGATGCAATTCTATTTAGAGATCATTATGAAGATATTTCAGTAGTGCTACCCACGACATTTGTTTCTACCATGTCAAAGGTAATGTCAAGTCGAAATTTAGGATGTCAAAAGCTTTTGGAATAAGTTTGAACCCGCATTTATAAATGCGACTAAGGAATCTGAGATGTGAAGAGTTTAGAACACAACTTGAGGGGTTATGGGGAATGCATTATGGGGAAGCTGATTACTTAGAGAATAATGTGGGCACATGTAATTGGGCACGATCTCAATTCGATGGAAGGAGGTACAGCATTCTAACCACTAATATTGCGGAAAGTATAAATTATTTGATGAGAGAACCTCGAAAATTTCTTATAACTCATTTAGTTGACCATTTCCGAAAAACATTGCAACAATGGTTTTATCACAGGAAAATAGTGGCAGAATCGATGAGTACTCTTTTAACAACTTGGGCAAATAAAATAGTATCTGACAGAAAAGATAAAGCTGAAAGAATGAATGTTCGTCTGGTATCTGAGCATAAATTTCAAGTTTGGGGTGGTGGTGTGAAGGAAGGGTTAGTTGACATAAGTCGTCGGACTTGTAGTTGTAAAGTATTCCAACTTGATCAACTTATATGTGCTCATGCAATAGCTGCTTGCCTGCATACTCGAGTACATTACATAGGTCTCTGTTCTTAATTTTACTCTAAGAAATCATTATTGAAGGCATATGCAATGCCAATCAATCCGGTTGGTGATGTCTCTTCTTAGGAAGTTCCACACCACATCCAACACCTGTCGCATGCTGTCGCGCGCGCAATGGCTGCCTATCGCGTGCGGGTGATTTTTACTTGTTCCGTCTGTCATTTCTACTCCTATTGCACCTATACTCCACCTTACAATCACACCATCAACACTTTAATCTTGCAATACACCATCAACTATTTAATCTAGTCTAAGGAGCATTTTATCGAGCACCTCGCATACCACTCTTTAAACCTAAATTTCACTTAACAATCTCCAATATTTATGGCCAAACAATCCTAAGCTCATCTATATGCATTCATACACTGATTTTTCACCAATCAAACTTATCAAAATATAAAGAAATTAAAATTTACGAAATAAAAATTACCGAAAATTATAAAATAGAGGATGATAGAAACCCGCCGGAGTTGAGTTCACTGTCAAAACCCACCCAAGCGCCGTTTACAGTCATCAGAGAGAGCCAATCGGCGTTCGCAGGTCACCGGAGGGAGCCAATGAAAAACTTTGGTTTTGAAAGAGATATGGACATTATGAAAAAAAAAAAATAATTAAGGGTGATAGAAAAAATATAAATAATTATTTTATATATTTATAAAATTTTTTTAATTATTTTTATAAATTTCGCTTCATTTTTCATTGTCCAATAGACGAGCGCGACTGCGCGAGCAATGAATACATGTAATGGCCTAAAATTAAAATTTTAAAACCCCGGTCAACAATGCACAATAATTTTTATTTTTCCATAGATAACTGTTATTTTACTGTTGTTAGTTTGACACTGAAAATAATATTTAAGAATGCTGCCCAGAACAGCGTAATGGGACAAAAGTCTCAAAACGTGCGTGCTATTTGAAATTTGAGGTCCAGTTGCATATGATGTCCTCTTTGACCCAAAATTTTCTCCCTGAAAAAAGGTAAAACGAATAAATATATCTGCCTCTGTGTGGTTGGTTGTGAAGAATTTTACAGTCAGTTCATTCATGATTAATTATAATGGCAATCTAGTACTATTATCGGAAGAGAGAATTATTGTTTTGGGAAAATTGGTGCTGGTGGACGGACCCATCATATATATTCACAACAATTTCTCTTAAAATATTCTGTTATTTTCTTCCATAAGCTTTTTATCTCAGTCAGGGCCTTTATATTTTCCCTCTTTTGATCAAACAAATTATAAGTTCCATTAATAATTAATTGGTTTCGGACCTTTTGGTTCAACATTCTTATCATACAACCAACTCCTTTCAATCATATCTTATTGATAACGCAAACTATTATCTTTAAACCTGGTTTCCCAGTTTTCATTATGTATATTTGTGGATTTGTTATGGGCAAAAATACATCTGTTTGCTTTGCCCCCCCACCAATTTAAAACTGGAGAAGTATATGCTTGGAAGTGAAGGAATATCATTAGGGATTTGGGCAGGCAAGTAATTATTTCTTTTGTTTTTAGCCATGCATATGTGGAATTCCAGACTGTCCTCTCGTCTCTTTTTCATGCTCCTAGTCTGGAATGAAAGACGCTGATAACTGTTCCAAATAAAATCGTGACCAAACATATGATGATTACGAGTCTTTATTATTTGTCCATCAATATATATAATACAAAAAAAAAAAAAACACAACCAACCAAGTATACGTGCCAGCGCGACTGAGTGCGCTGCAACTGAAAACAGCTGCCACCAATTGCCAATAAATCAAAACACATTCACATTGTTTAGAAAGACTAACTATGAGCATATACATTATATGAGAGAACTGGGTTTGACATTTTCTTCCAGAAATTGACAATTAGTTTGGCAAATAATTTCCCTTTGCTGAGATTACTCTATTGGTTCCACTAACACCCCATGGTTGTACTTTTTATTGTCAGCCATGTTTGGTTTTATTGGCCAGACTCACTCGACATAATAAAAGTTTTGAGCGAACAGGGTCAACTCACTCACCGCCAAATCTCCAATGCAATTAGAAAAGTAACATTTAAAAACCCCAAAAAAGAAAAAAAAAATATTGTTAACGAAACATTCATCAACGCTCCAAATTTAAAAACATCGTTTTCAAATGTCTAGTCTCAGAGGCCTCATTTTCGTTCAAATCTGTTTGATGGGCTTGATTTTCCTCAACAAAATCTACACGTAACAGAAGACAGAGACAAAGAAAGACAAAACAAAGGAATTAATTTTTTAAAAAATAAAAGGCCATGGAAATATTTTAACTATTAGAAGTGAGGCATGACTTAACGTGCACAAAGTGGGTTGGCTGGAAAGAGTGTGCTAAAGTGGTGTTGCCACTATCGTGAGCCCTAGCTTTTTCACTTCTCTTTTTAGTAGTATTTTTCTATATTAATTACTGCTGAGGCCAAAAGCTAAAAGGTCAATGCCCACGTATTGCGTATGTGTGTGTGTGTGTGTGTATATATATATAAGAGTAACATACAATTTTGATCTTTCATTTGTCTATTGAGCCATTTGTTGATGAGGCTCCACGCACCACGGACCAAGCACTAGTGAAATATATTATATAATCATATTAGTATTTGATAATTCGTAATGTGTGTTATTGTTTTGGCGTGTGCTTCTGATTTTCTTTTAGGTTTTCTATATAAATTCCATTGTCTTTGTACTGCTTGTACGCAATAGAAATGGTATATCCTCTAGGATATGTTCTAATTCCCTCACTTATTTTATCCTTTGGAGGCTGCTTCTCCCCACATGTATAAAACATTAAAGAGAAATATCATAAACGCTCTCTCTCTCTCATTAACTTTTTGTAAATAAGTAGACATTGCATCCTTTTGTAATGGGAATTGCTCACATTGATGCTTGGGATTCCCGTGGCTGCACATATGCAACTCATTTGATTATTAATTTATTTAATTTCCAATTTCTTAACCTCGAATGCTTAGCCTTTGGTGGATTCTGCAGCCTGGCTGAGTCGGTTGGTCAAAAACATGTGAATTATATGTAACAAGTTTGGTCTACCTTGGGGACTTTCACGGGTTTGCGAGGTGCGACTGCCCAGCTAAAATGTTTTTCATTGTGTGTCATCTCACGTGGTTTATTCGTAAATATCATTCTGAGTCAATGAATCAATATAACATTTTAACCCCAAGTATTTATTGACATTTTAGTTGGATGTACAAAGCCATAGGGTTAATTTATAAAATTATATTTTATATTAATTTATGAATTTTAAATCATTTGAGATAATTATTTATAATAAAAAAATTAAAATATACAATATTATTTTTTTAACTATTTTATTAAAATAATTATTGCAGTACAGTCCAAAATTATTTTGGGTTATTTTGAGCTGATACCAAATCTATTTTCGTCATATTTCCTATTTCAAGGAGAGGTGCTCATAACCCTCGTGAACATTGAAAATAATTATTTTAAACAACAAAAAAGTAATAAACGAAGACTCGTACCCATTCAAAATTTTGCAATTCAAACCAATATCCAAAGAGCTAATGTAGTTGATATGGTTTTAAAAAACATTTTTTTTTTTAATTTAGGAGATTGCCAATTTCTCTTTTATTATATTTAATATATATCATTTAACCCATTTTTTTTTTTTAATGGTCAATAACCACCATGACAGCATAAGTTTATAATATTACCCTTATTTTCAAATACACATTTATTATAAATTAAATAAATCGAATAAATAAAACTAAAATAAAAAATTAAGTATTAAAAATAAGAAATATATGTTTTGATGT
Source organism: Murraya koenigii (assembly GCA_025617385.1). Classification (NCBI taxonomy): domain Eukaryota; kingdom Viridiplantae; phylum Streptophyta; class Magnoliopsida; order Sapindales; family Rutaceae; genus Murraya; species Murraya koenigii. The sequence goes on along the minus strand of CM046811.1, from coordinate 48,876,623 downwards.
AAAAAAATTAATAATAAAATATTTTTATTGTACTTTTTTATTTTATAAATATTTTCTTATAATAAATATATAAGAAAATTATTATAAAATGATAAAAATATAAAAAATTATTGTAAAAAACTTGAATGATAAATAAAAATAATTATAAAATAAAAAATAATTTTTTGTGCTTTTCACATTTAATTTTAAAATATTTGTTATGAGAAAATATTTATAAAATAAAAAATATAAGAAAAATATTTTATATTAAGTTTTTGTTCACAATAAAATATATATTTATTATTTTTAATACTTCATTTTTTATTTTAATTTCTATTTATATTATTTATTTAATTTATAATAAATATAATAAAAATATATTTAAAAATAAGACTAATATTATAAATTTATCTTATCTAAAAAATTATTAACTATTAAAAAAACAGTGGAATAAATAGTATATATTAAATATAATAATAAAAACAATTGACAACTGCCCTTTTAATTTTGTAAGATAACGACACAACAAATAACATGTGATTGGAGATTTAGCTATGTCAAGAAGGCCCATAGGCCATAGTGCCAGTGCTGCTAATAGCTCTTCAGGCCCAGTGACTCCCAGTGACTCACTTTCACAGTCGGAATATCAAAAGCAAACTGTGAGAAGAGAGAGCTTTCTTACTCCAAGTCGTCGAGGCATTTTTATTCGACACTTAAACAAGAGAAAAAAAAATTGTGATTTTGGCCACAATGTAAAAAAGAAAACTAGTAATGGTGTCTTACTCGTCATCGCCTTCGGTTTTTGACCTCTTTAGCACCTCTCCTTTTAATTGAAAAGAAAAAAAAAAAAGAAAGTGTGGAATAAAAATAATTAAAATGAGAATATTGCTTTTAGCACATTTTAAATTATTTATTTAAAAAATTATAAATAACGTAATATACATTAATTAATTAATAAAAATAATATAATAAATTTATTTAAATTATATATATAATTATTAATTAATTAATTAATAATTTAAAATGAGTATGTTATTAAAAAAAATAAAATTAATGAAAATGGAACGACGAAATAAAAATCTTACAACCAATAACCACGCGCTCCACGCGCCGTCCGTCCTTTTCGTCATTTTCTTTACCACTCTCTCTAAATACACGCCCATTGAAAATCCGCCTTCTCACTTCATTCCTTGCCTGTCGTTTTTGTTATATGAAAAAAGGAACCGAGTTAGCTAAAGGAAAAAGAAAAAAAATATTCTTTTTCTCTCTTTCGAAGGTGATAGCTTTGCTTTGCCCGGGCATGTTTGTAAGCCAAATCTAGAGTAACCCACTACATAGGGTGTCAGTCATCTAAAGCAACAGACCTACATTTGTTCCGTTTCATTTTTCTTTTATGTGTTTCTAGTTTAATGCTCGATAAACGTTTTACTTGATAATCACTATAAAGTTTCAAATTTTAGGCACCCATTTGGACAGTGACACTGGACTAGCCTTTTGAACAAGGTATGTGAACTGATGTTCTTGATGAAACCATTTTTTGAAGTCTTTTTTTCTTTTTCTGTTTTTATAACTTGTTGTTTCTTTCGCTTTCTTTTTCTTTTTCTCTTTTGATATTCTTTTTTATGTTATTGTGTTTTTGCTATGTGGGGTTTTGATGTTTGATTGATAACTAAGCATGGACTAATCTTAATCTCTACCTACCACTGTTGATTATTCAAACTCAAAAACCATTTTTAGGGTTTCATGTTAAAACTCTGAAAGTTTTTTTTTTTTTCCTGGGAACAAAACATTATTATTATTATTTTTAAATTAACTGTCACGTTTTAGCATGAAATCTGGTTATATATTTCCCTTTAAAAAAAAAATTGTGTTCTTTCTTTAATGCTTTTTTAGCCATTTTTGGTAGTAAATTAATAGTAATTTTCATATCCTTTATCTGCACCTCAGATTGGCATTTGTTGTTGTCTGATTCCTCTATTTGATATTTTCTCCTTCCAAAATTAGTCGGCAAAATTTTAACAACTGGGTGTGCAATTAAGCTCATGTACTTATTGTAATGTGTTTCTGGTGTAATAACCCGAGTTTATACAGTTGTGATCTCAGGTATTGTTGCCTAGTTGTCTGTTTTCTCCTTGCTTTGCATGTAAACTAAGACTAATTTCTCAGATTTTGTTTTGTAGGATTTTCTTATTTAGTTGTTCTTTTTTTCTTTTTTGGTGATAATTCCGTTTTTGTTGTTCTCATTTTTTAAATCATAGCGATGGGGATTAGATGTTCTCATTTTTGAGGAATTATAGATTTCATAATTCGGAGATAAACCTTTGTGCCAGTACATAATTTGCATTAGAAATTATTTTAATCAGGAAAACATTGAGTGATATCTTTCAAATTCGTTTAGGAGTCTGTAGTGTAGTTTGGCCCTTATTTCCAGTTTGATTGTAAAATTTTGATGTTCTAATTGCAGTTTATTATGTATTTTTCTAACACATGCTTCTGATGATAAAAAGTATAAGATCTGAAAACTGATATATGTTTATATAATGCACTGGATGAGTTTTCTGTAAATCTTGCTGCTGTCCTACAAAATTGAGAGTTGCAAGGTGTTAGCAGGGTTTCAGTATTCTTAAGTAATTTATTTTACTACTATTCTATATCTTATGTTTTATTTTTTTCCTTTAGTTTTTAATTTTCCCAGCATAACAGTTTTCTCCTATTTGATGTTTATGCGATATGTTGTCAAGGGATTTGATTTATTTTGACTCGGGATATATTCTCAGGTGATGATTATCTGATGCTTTCTTAATTGGTGATGAGAAGTTCTTATTCTTTTTATCTTTTATTTTTGTCTGTTGAAGTCTTTTTTAATGTACTTTTCCTAGATCATGGATGGAGAAACATCGTGGATCAACTATTGCATTGATGACATGGCAAGAGGCATTAATGAGTTTGATTCATTCTTAGAGCATAGTGATGAAGGCAATAAAGAAGCTTCTACGCTTTCTGTTGACTTAATCCTTCCCGATGACCTGTTGGAACGCATTCTAGCTTATCTCCCAATAGCTAGCATATTTAGAGCAGGCTGTGTGTGCAGAAGATGGCATGAGATTGTCAGTTCAAGAAGGTTTCTGTGGAACTTCTCGGATGTCCTATCACAAAAGCCTTGGTATTTTATGTTTACAAGCTCTGATGAGCCAATTGGTTATGCTTATGATCCCATCCTTCGAAAGTGGTATGGTATTGAACTTCCCTGCATTGAGACATCCAATTGGTTCATTGCTTCGTCATGTGGTTTGGTTTGCTTCATGGACAATGACAGTAGAAGTGAGTTGTATGTCTGCAACCCTATCTCCAAAAGCTGGAAGAAGCTTGAGGAGCCACCAGGTTTGAAATTCTCTGATTACAGTGCGCTTTCACTCTCTGTGGACAGAGTATCACATGGCTATACTGTCTCAATTGTGAAGTCTAAGCAAGTCACAGGGAATTTTTTCCAGTGGGAGCTTTCAATTCATATTTATGATTCAGAAACAATGATGTGGGTGACCTCCTGGAAAGAGGTACTGACAGGATGGAGAGCTGGAGATGAGAGTATCATCTGTGATGGAGTTCTGTATTTTCTGATTTATGCAACTGGGGGTGGTGCACCAGAAAATCGTCATGGCCTTATCTCGTTTAATCTCTCTACCCGATCTTCCCATGCTCTGCTGATAAAAAGTTTTATCCCAGTACCTTGCGCTCTGACTTGTGGGCGCCTGATGAACCTGAAAGAGAAGCTGGTAATGGTTGGAGGAATTGGCAAACATGATCGGCCTGACATAATAAAGGGAATTGGGATCTGGGTTCTGAATGGGAAGGAGTGGCAAGAGGTTGCTAGGATGCCACATAAGTTTTTCCAAGGATTTGGGGAGTTTGATGATGTTTTTGCAAGTAGTGGAACAGATGATCTCGTATACATTCAGAGCTATGGAGCTCCTTCTCTTCTTGTTTATGACATGAACCAGAAACAATGGAAATGGTCACAGAAATGTCCCGTGACTAAGAGGTTCCCTCTTCAGCTCTTTACTGGCTTTTGCTTTGAACCCAGGCTTGAAATTGCTCCCTAATTTGTTCTTTATTCGATTTATTGTGGTGGTATTGACAAAATTGTCTGGAATTCCCACATTTTTCCTATTGATTTGTTCTGCCCCTATAACCAGCTATCATGAAAATCTTGTTCCTAAAAGTTTGTAGAAAATTGGGAGTACGATTCTTTGCATTGGGATATACCACAAACCACATACATGAATACAAATTCGCACTGTGATCTCATGTTGTAATGTCTGTGTTTGTTAAATGTACATTTGAGCTAATCCAATTTCAAGGTTAAGATGATTATGATCAGTTACCAGCGTGCCCCTAACGGACAAGTGCTAGAAGTCTCTTTCAATCTCTCAACATCAATGTAAGATTTGGGGATGCTGTTTTTTCTGTTTTTTTTTAAAAAACTTTGCCGATTCTGTCACCCCCGAATCAAAATCTTGAGTTGCTACCTTTCCCTTTCCCTGCTTCCAAGTCAAGTGATGGGGAGCCATGCTTTTAGTTTTTACCAGCTGCTGCTTGTCTCTTTTTTCATCACCCGTAATGGTTACGCATGCATCACCCTATTCCTAATCCTAAGACAACTTGTTCAAATTGGTTGATCTTTAATTTCCACGGTTATAGACGTCAACACAAGACAATTCTCATACACAAGGCACAGGCCTGCATGTCCCCTTGATCTTGAAGTGAACTACAGGATCAGCATGATGTGTGAGTGTCAGCGTCTGTTTCTGTGAAGCGAGAAGGTCCAGTGTTTGCTGGCTAGAACCCAATTTTCTTCCGGACCATTCAATTCTGATACAATAAATCACAAAAAGGAATCTCTTACTTGTTTTTGTTGTTTAGGCAAATTTTCTTTAGAAATATGGTCCAGAGTATGCAGGAATATTAACGAAATTTTTAATTTTACTAGCAAGTTCCAAAACTGGCATCCAAAGGAACAGAAAAAGAAATTAACACCGATCGATTCTTGTTACAATTATAATTGAAGAAAAATTGACATTTATTAAATCAAGCCATGCGCCCGGCGGCCAACGATGATGATTGGTTGATGGCAGACCCCACGGGAATCTTAACTAAAACTGGCGCGAAAAGAACATCGGCGTCTATGCAACGATCAATTTTTGCAAGTGAAAAAGAAATTTACATATAAAAGCATAAACATAGTAAAGATACCCTTCTTTGAGTCTCTGTTCATAATAAATCTATTTTTTATTTTTTTATTTTTAAGTCTCTTTAATAACAGAGCTACAACCTAACCCACATTCTCGAAGCATAAATGACTCTTTTCTTTCTGACAAGCTAGATGGCTAAATCTGCACTATGTTACTTTTCATGGTGACTCTTTCTTTCTGACAAGCTAGATGGCTAAATCCGAATATGGTTTTAAAATCTGCACTATGTTACTTTTCATGGTGTTGATTTTTTTTTTATTATTATTTTATGTCCTGTCGATGGTTTTAAAAGCAAAACTGCCCTTAATGTTGTCGTTGTTTTTTCGGGTGATCTGGAAAAGTTGATTTGGCTTGTAATTTGTATCAGATCTTGCTGATATCTAATTAGATTTTGTTATAACTGGTTGATTTTCTTTCTCCCTTTTTTGAATTCTTTGTATTGAAGTTTTACTTCTTGGCGCTAATAAGTACTAAATTGTGTTAGCAAGCTCCTTTTTCGTTTAAAACTTTAATTTTCATTTAATGATAGTAAAGTTGTTTGGATTTTTTTCTTTTTAAGTAGATTCACGGTAAAGGGTAAATAAAAAAAAAAGTCTTTTAGCCATTTTTTTATTCAAAAAAAAGTTATTTTATAACGTGTTCGAGCCTCGATTAGGCCATCCCTCTCAAGAAAATTTTGTGTAGATAGAAAAATTAAAATTTAAAATCATTAACGGTTTTTATTTTATAAAATAAGAGTGTAAATTAGAATCAAAATTATATTTATTTTATAAAAAATAATATAAATTATAATCAAAATTATAGAGTCTACCTTAAATTGAGAATGAATAATAAAAGGCTAATTCTTAGGCAGAATGATAATAAGCTTCTCGTTCTCAGGAGTGACGATTGTGTCCCATTAACATTTCAAATTTTAGAAAATACCCTCCTATGAAAGAAAAAATCACTATCAAACCATCGTTGTCAAATCACATTTGTCATCCCATGGAGCAGCAGTTTGGTCGTTGTTATAGTCTTTGTTTGGGCCATATTTGAGGAGCAACAGCAACCGCGATTTAATACAACAACTTCCCGATTTGATTAGTTGTTATCGTTATTGATACTATTCTTGTTGTTATTATCGTTGTTATCATCTATGATAAAAAGTATTATGATTAATTAATATATTAATATTAATAATTTATTTAAATAAATAATTTATTCTAATTTAAACTTATTTTAATTTTTTATTTAGTAGATGCACTATAAAATATGTAGCGTTGGCCCAATCTCTCGTTCAAGCCCAGACAAAGCACACTAGGGCAGTGTTCTTGGAATGTAGACGGGGTGTACAGAGAAGGAGTACATTCTGTAAACCCAAGGCAGAAAGGCCCACAGTATGGCCCAAATGAGGGGCCTGAAAACCAATTACTGAACACAAAACCTTAGTGCTGAGTCAGATCAATGGGAGACCAGAACAAACTTCAAATGTTTACGTAACCTTAGAATGTGTTTTTCGATGCTGTTGATTTCATCATTGTTTTGTCGGGTTAGCTTATATCTATTTATGGACGCTGTTGTAACGTCCCGTGGACCACTATTGAATATTGATTAAGATGCAACTAATCTTTTCATTTTTTATTTTGTACGTGGTCCATTTTTCTGAATCTTGTGGTCCTTATTTTCACTATAATAATAGTAAAAACAAAAAAATTATGTCCCTCGTGCTTTTAGAATCAGTTAGTAACGACTAATATATCCACCACATAAAGTGTAGGCAAGTACATGAACGTATTAAGTAATGTTAACATGTGATTGTCGCTAGAATCACCAGTTTGCCTCTTAGATTCAATATATAAAATAATATTAAAAAAATTACAATCATAAAAAAAAAAGTAAAATTATAAAGCAACGAAGGTTCGTTGAACTTGAACATAGAATTTGAGAATAACAATAGTGCAAGGACCACAGAGTCCACAAGCTTGTCTTATTTTGCGCAAAGTTCGGTCACAGCTGCGGCGTGGAGCTAAGATCACAGCAAAACGAATCAGTGGACAAAATGTTGTTGTTGGTCCAAAAAAGTAGACAAGCAGGTGGTTTTAGTACTCGTGCTTGGTCCGTTTGCCTCGAAGTCGAAGGCTTGGTTGATACGATGTGCTTTTAGTTTTAATCACAATTGAGAGAGAGGGAGAGAGAGAGAGTGGGGATAAAAGATATCATCGAAAATCTAATAATTATGTTAAATTAAATTTGTGACAAGCGAATCTTACGTATATTCTTAATGAGTTCACTAAAAGCATGGTCAAAGATTGATTGATACCCTTTTGATTTTAACAAAGCTAGGAGTGTAGGTATATAGTAGCATCGAGGAGGCCAAATTCAAAGAAATTAATCATATGGCCTTATTGATAGACTAGATTAGCGTAGGGGAAAGGGAAAAAGCATGTCGGTCTTCGGTTCATGCTTAATTTTTTGTCTTATGAAATAAAACAATTCGGTGCTGACTATGAAACTCCAATGGTCAAATGCTCCCACAGACGAAAGAAAAAGGAGTGTGAGAAGGAAGAAAGCAGCAGGTCCAGGTTAGCCAATAGAGAGCAAGATGGTTGAAACGAGTGAAGAGTGAAGATGGAAAGAGGAGGAGAGTCGTTGGAGGAGAAAAAGCAGGAATTGAAAATGAAGGTGAAAAAGTTGAAGAAAGGCGGGATTCTGGTGGGGAAGAGAGCAGGTCCCTCGACTCCTTCCCCGATATGGAGGCTTGAACTTACATCTTTAAACAAGCCCATCCCCATCCCCGTTGTTAAAGAATTTCTTAATCCTAATAATATTCCTACAACACCTACCGTGTCTGCTAGGAAGCTTTGTGCCACCCTCTGGGAAATTCACCCCCATCCTCACCACCACATCTCACATGCCAAAATGCCAAACCCAAAATCATCAATTTTTAACCACAATAACGGGCCTTTTCATCTTCCAACTCATGTCCTTCAACCCCCTACTTGCCCACCTCATCCTCACCCTTACCACCAGGTACTACTCTTTTTTTCACACACACACACACACACACCCACAAGCACATGTATATAAAGTTAGTGCTTGCTGGCTTCCTTTTTTTATAAAAAAAATGGGTACTATTAAGTATTAGCGAGTGGTTAACGGTTATTTGTTGATGAGAGATTATTATATACTTTCGGTTTTTGGAAGGGAAAGTTTTACTTGCTTTCTTACGACTTATAATTATGTGAGTGGCTCTAGAGTCTTCCTGTTATCTTGCCCGGCCTCTGTTCTCTGGATTTTTCAGTAATGCATTGAGTTCATTTTTGTGGTTTGTGTTCTCTTCTGCACATATAGAGTTCATTACTCAAAGACTAATGTTAGTTTCATAATCAATTGTTTGAATTTACTAATTCAATGGTTTTTGTTTGTCAAAACCAGAATAGTGAATGGAGTGATGTGATGGAGGCTCATTTGGCCATACCGTAAAAAAGAAGAAAACTGAATAGAATTAATCAGAAGTTCGATTCTTTTTTCGTTTTTCTTTCCCCCCTTGTAGCTGTGGTGTTTACTGTTTAGAGAAGCGAAAAGCGTCTCTGTAATTTAAGATATTAATGTTTCTTATTTATTTGTATTCATGAATTTAGACATCATAAATGCAATTTGCCTAATTAGAAAACTAGCAAATATCAGTTTTATTTCTCTACCAGTAGAAAGACATACAATGTGAACTTGGAGAGGAATTACCAGTATCTATTTCAGTAGTTTGGTACTCCAACTAATCCATGACCTGCAATTCTTCCAGCCAGAGACTGCGAGTAGCTTAAGGAGGCATCTCGCTGCATCATTGATGAAACACCATGAATCAGTTGAAAGGAATGGTCATGCTCTGCAGCCTGTATCTCCTGAAAGTTATGATAACTCAATGGAGGTGAATATCTCTGTTCTTTTGTACCTAAATTTTTCTCTAGACTAGATTCTCTGAGGCTTGGTTAAAAGTCAGAAATATATGGAAATATTAGTATGTATTGAGTGTATCCAAGCAATGTGCCTGTTATAGGCAAAGACTCTTCCATTGGAGGGTTTTCTTCTTTTTCTTGACAGGAGTCAAAGGGGAAAGAGATAATGCAGAGGGCAAACGAAATTGTTAAGTGTGTTGCGCATAGGAATCCATTTGGATGTATCTGCTTACACATCTTTTTCAATTTGGCATCAAGATAAGCATTTAACATATGATACCATTTTTTTTCACTGAAATTTGTAAATTATAATCTTCATCTGTTCAAGTAAGAAGCCAAACAAGATCTTCCTTTGTTTCTATAATTAATTGATTTGTTATATCCATCAACTTCGGAAATTTGAAAATCAGAATTTTTCATGTTTCAAGATATATAAGAATGTTGCTCTAGTTATGATAAGATAGGCAAAGTTTTTGTCCCAAAGTTCCTGGTAAAGTTTTAGTGACTGCTTGTATTGACATTGATCTTCATAATGGATTTGAACTTCACAATTCTATCTGTTGGTTTATTATGCCTTTTTTGACGGTCCAATTCCAAAAGCTATCTTACCTTCTTTATATAAGTTTTTTGATTGATTTAGATGCCTCCTCTGCACAGGTGGCTCCCACTAGTTCTTTGGATTCTAGGGGTAAGCTTAGTGAGCCTACGTATAACCTTAAAACATCTACCCAGTTACTGACGGTGCTTAATCGAATCTGGAGTCTTGAAGAACAGCATATATCTGATATAGCATTGGTGAAAGGTTTGAAAATAGAACTAGATCATTCTCAGGCCAAAATAAAGGAGTTGCTGCAAGAGAAGCAAACAGGAATGCAAGAAGTGGATGACTTGATGAAGCAAGTTGCGGAGGAAAAAATTAACAGGAAAAAGGAGCAAAATAGAATCAAAGCTGCCGTTCAGTCAGTGAAAGATGAGCTTGAAGATGAGAGGAAGCTACGGAAATGCTCAGAAAGTCTGCATCAGAAGCTAGCTCGAGATCTCTCCAATATGAAATCATCTTTCTCCCATATTTTGAAAGAACTTGAAAGAGAAAGGAAAGCAAGGATTCTACTGGAGAACTTGTGCGATGAGTTCGCCAAGGGAATTAGGGATTATGAAGAAGAGGTGCGATTGCTAAGACACAAGCCAGAGATGGATCATGCTCATATGAAAAATGCTGACCGGTTAATCCTCCATATTTCAGAAGCTTGGCTTGATGAGCAGATGCAAATGAAGATTGCAGAAACACAAAATAGCCTCTCAGATGAAAATACAATTCTGGACAAGCTAAGTCTTGATATAGAGAATTTCCTTCAAGCTAAACACTTCTCTAAATCAAAGACAGGTGGTAACTTGTCCGCAAACGAGCGAAAGAAAAGCCATTCCTGTCATCATTCTACAGAGTCATTTCCCTTGAATGAGGCTATAAGTGCCCCTCAAGATGCAGTTAATGAAGAATATTCTACTGATGTTGATTTACAAGGTTTTGAACTAAACAAGAGTGCAAGCAGGAAACAAAGCAGAGGCAGCTCTAAACAACATGGGGATAGTGCAAGAGAAGGGCATCTTGAAGAATTGGTAAATTCAAATTCTGGAAAGAAAAAGGTTAGGTCAAGGGAAAGGAGTAAGGGTCATAACTTTTCCAGTTTGCAAGAACGGTTCAGTGAACACATGGCCAGAACCGAATCCCAATTTCCAGATTGGGAACAGGGTGAGCTAGAAGGAGAGACAGGAGCTACCAAAGAAATCAAACACAATGGAACTGGTGGGTTGAAATTAGATCACGCGGTTGATGACTTAATCAGAAATCATTCCTTATCATCAGAAGGCGATAAGATTCATCCTGAGACTGATTTAAAGGAAGATTCTCATGATCAGTCCTTATTCACTGGTTATGCAAGTCCAGTGCAGAAAAAATCCGAATCTTCTTTGAAAGTACCTAGAGTCTTGAAGGTGAATACCCTGAAGGAAAAATTACTAGAAGCAAGGTTAGAAGCTCAGCGTTCAAAACCCTCCAAAAGTTCCTTCTAATGGCAAAGATTTGCTTGTACTTTCGCGATTCGGATTTACATATGTGCATGAAAATTGCACGGATCAAGCCAAATTTAAATCCCACCATGCTGTTTTCTTTTGGATCATAAATGCAGATTCATCTGACTCTGTTATTTCTACTTATCATTGATTAACGAAATTACTTAAATCCACCCAGAGATAAGAAACTTTGTAACTGAAGTAATTGTTCCAGGGAAACAGAGACATGTCCAGGGTTGTGCAGATTCTTATGAGATATTGAATCTTGATATCTTTTGTGTGATCAAATCGTGGCGTCAACAAGCCAAAAAATATAGTTTGATTTGAAGTCGCTTTCGACTGTTGGAACCAATGATGTAATGCGTCACAATTGATTAATCAAAAGAAAAGCAAGCATCTGAACATAGTTGCTGACAATGACTATAGTAGTGATTCTTTACATATGCATTAAAAATAAAAAAGTTAGCACTATTAATGAAAAGACTTGTACATGACGAATGACCGACGATCCACCATCAGCTAATAAGATTCAAAGAAAGTGTTCAACCAGGAATTTTGCATTAGCAACCTCTTAAGCATATCTGGGCATTTTAATCTTATTTCCAGCGAAACTGATAGAGCACCAGCTGTATATCTGCTACAATGATGTCGCATTTTCGTTACATAATTGCTGCAAAAAATGGGAGAAAATTTATTGATGGGTTCTCTTTATTAGGTCAAAGAACCTTTAAAATCAATGATGGGCTTTGAGTCTTGGCCCACATTAAAGGGAAACAATTTTCAAAATCTTTAAGCATGCTAATCGGTGGAAAGGAGCTTTTGCTTTCCCTTAGTATGATTATTGTTATTATTTTCTAAATAATAGAACACTTATGTGACACCAGCCCCACTCAACAGGTTTCAAAAAGTCAACTAATCCAAGGGTTGAGATAATCCGAAGCACCATCAGAAGAGAGAATCACCAATTGGGATTCGGATCTGAAACTCTCGGTTAACCTTTAAGTTAAGATCATTACGATGAGAACAAAATCAAAAGTCCAAGAAATATGTCGCGCCATCCAATAATACTTATAAATGCAAAGTTACGTGGAAAGATACCCACGACCACTAATTTCCATGTGGAGTGCAATGTTTCATTAATTTGTAGACAAGAAAATCTCACTCTCAGATTTTGCATGTATACGCATGTTTCAAATCCAACGCTCCAAATTACATCTAGAGCCCCCACCCACCGTATCAGGCTAGCTATAAAAGGACCCTCTTGGTCACCAAGTCAAGCAACGAACTTTTATTCTTGTGCTTCATGCATAGCTTTAAAGTATTAGCATTACATCAATATTATACCGGTGTAATGAAGTTTGTTTAATAATTTCAAAATTGCAATTAGGGTTTTAATGGAGCTCTCTGAACTCCAAGTCTGAAAGGAGGTGATGGTAGGCCACGGCTGCTAGTTCATGAACACCCGTGGTTGCGCGGATTCACTACTGCGGCGCATCTAAGGGTTTGTATGAACTGGGAGACGAGGTTACCTTGATCTTTTTGGTATTGGAGTGAAGGGAGCTCCATTCATACATCTCTCTTTATTCTAAATGACCTTTCCCCTTCATTTATATATAAAAAATATACATATGTATATTGTTCTGTGTTGTTTTTCTTCCAGGTACTGAAGGGCTCTTATTGTCTGAACAACCAAAGTGGCTGATATGCATCCACCAGAGCAGAACGCATAGCCTTTTTTTTGTTATTCAGTTTTAAGTTAATTTCCATGTTAATAAACTTTTCATGTACTCGATGATGTGGCAGGCTTTCGGTCGTTGGCAGCACGACTCTACTTTGGTAATAAGAGTATCAATTAAAAAAAAAACTATTTTAATTTATTTTTAAATATTTATTTATTTACTTATGTGATAAATAAAAAATATATATATATCTCATCAGATTTGTTTATCACTAGCATCCACTTCTTAGGAAGGGAAATATGCAGATTATTGCAGGTGTTATGTGGTTGAAATAATTTAATTATAGAAAACAAATATTTAGATTTCCAATTTATTTCCCTTGTAAATTAATGTCATATTCAGGGAAGGAAGTGTGATTTCAACGTTAGTATCCCTTTTTTGCAGGATTGTTCAAAATATAAACAGCAATTTATGGCACTTGTTTTGTAAAGAAATGAACGGTTGAACCCACACTGACACCCTAGTATAACCCAAGAGTTACATGAATCTGAAATATGTATCTAGATTCCTATTTTTATTTAAAATAAATAAAATTTCTCAGTTTTCTTATCAAATATTTGGCTTTAATAATATAGAAATACTTATCAAAATTTGAAAGGTGCTTCTCATACGTTTTATATCACGATAAATTGCGTTTTTGAACACAACTCCTGAAATAACAATGTAAATTTACAAGGATTAAAATGTCATAATTGCTAATAACGTCTTAGTTATCATTGTTAGCATAACATCCCTTATTTTATAAGATGAAGGTTCAATCTTCCATGATTGTAGGAGGAAAAAAAATTCAAAAAAAGGTGTCAAAATTTTCAACTTTATGGGTCAGCCCTACTCAAGTATGTATTACAGGAAACAAAATTAGAGAATAATACTGCATTACATGAGTACTTAAAACTGTTATTACACATTCCTTTCTAAGGTTTAAAAAAATTAACTTATATATATATATATATATATATATATATATATATATATATATATATAATCAATAACTTAATAGCTGATAAGTGATGACGATCAATTTGACACTACCATCACTATCTTATACTGGTTCCATGTATGTCTTCAATCAATATAACATTATTTTTTTAAGTTGTTGCCAATTTGAGATTTTTAATTCGCATTAGGCTGGTCGAAAACTACCAACACCACCAATACTTTTCCGATTATTTTTTCACTTATTTAAGCTTCTGATTTAGACCCAAAAAAAAAAATCATACTGGTTTTCTTATTTGGTTAATTATTGACGTCGTATTTTTCCATTTATCAGAAAATGAGATCCCAAAAAATATCTCTGTACTTTTGGTTATTATTTTATTTATTTCGTTAATTATTCAAATATGGGTTTGATATCTTTTCAAAGTTGATTACCTATAAGATTTTCTTTTAATTGAGGAATCAAACCAATTGTGAAAAGTAGGTTAATTATTATAATAAAGTGGGTTGTCATTCATTGTCATTCAGCAATAATATCGGCATGCAACCAGCTAAATAATTTAGAAGAAATCCCCGCAGATTTTTTCAATCTAGATATCAAAATTCAGCGGACTGAAATGCGTCTAAAAAGCCTCTGCCGTCGACGAGCCTATATTGTTCAGATTTTCTCAGAAATTAAAATCTTAGATATATAGACTATCATCTCAAAATTTTATACTAAAATTTCATCTTACATAATATAACATTTGACATTTATTTATTGATTTATTTTAATAACCTATATATATAGATATAAAAGGAGAGAGAGAGCTCACTTCCATTACCTCTAATAAGAAAAAAATGAAAGGAAGACCACGGCTAGCTTCTAGTTAATGAATACCCATGAACTGACTGCTAAAACAGACATAAATATGAGCATAGGCTTTGCATGAGCTTGAAGACTAGGTTAGGTTACCCTTTTGTCCTTTCATTTTTGTGTTGAAGTGAGCTTTATTCTTCTTAATTGCCACGTGACTACATAATTTATTTTACCATCTATGCTCGCGTTACGATCTTTTCTTGAAAATCTGAAAACTAATTAAATATTTAATTCTTTGCTATATGGTTTTGTTTGTAGTTACATAAACAGCTTTATACTTGAGCACTAAACCAAAGGGCTAGTCACTATTATTATTAGAGGAGTTGATAATATATAATTAAGCTTGTGTGATACATGAGATTTTAATTTGTATGTCTTTGTTATTTCACAATGAAATTTATTAATTCGTCAATTATCCTTATTAATTATCTTACATCCTAGGGCTGAAAATGGTTGCGTAATCTAGAATCTAGCTCTTTAATTTTCCGAGAATTAGATGAAAATGCTTGCAACATTTGATTTCGTGGGTTTGGAATTATTTTCCACTATTAATTTATAAGGGCGTACATGTTAAATATTATTATTATTATTGTTAAAGTGTTGGATCCCAGACATAAAATCATATGCAAATCTTTAAAATGTTATTCTTTACCTTTAGAGTTAGACTTTGGTTTCATGTCTCTCTCTCTTTCTCTCTCTTTAAAGTTGTGTCTCTTTAACATACCCCTATATATATATTACAAATCGACTTTTTTATTAACATATAAATCATTATATAAAAGTGTGTATTTCATGCTTTAAAAAAATAACTAGAAACAGACAGGGATTTATTGATTTTTGAGCATTATTTACTACATATGTCCTCTCCTTATTTTTTTTTCTCTCTTTAAACATGTTTGTCAAATTATATCTATATTTGAATAAAATTAACTGTCATCCCTTTTTTATTGTCATTACGATATTGATTACGTGTGAAGAATATTCTCTTATTAAGTAAGAAATAATCAATATTTATTAACAACGCAACAAAAATTATTGTAAAAAAAATTCATAACAACTTTTATTTTTTTATTTAAATGAGAAAAAGTTATTGATAAGAAAAAATGAGAGAGAAATTACAAGTTAAGTAACAAAACGATACTTAAGCAAACCTCAAGCATCACTAAAAGATTCATTCGAATATAAACTAGAAAGTAATCCCACTAAGTGAAAGAATTATAAGATAATCCCAAATTTGTCAAAGAATTAGCAATAAAATTGTCCTCTATGTAAACATGAGAACACTTAAATTATATTTCCTTTAATAAATGAAGACAATTAACTCATCTATTATGAAGAGGATAAGTGAGGGTTATTATCTTGATTAATAAACCAAGAAAGCGCTGTAAAAACGTCACTCTCTAATTATACTTGATGCCAACCATTATGGAAGGCAACCTCAATAATTAAGATGATAGCATAAAACTTTGCAAAAAAGGTACTATGATGGCCAAATTGTAAAGCAAATTAAACAAAAAGGTACTATGATGGCCAAATTGTAAAGCAAATTAAAGCAACTTTTAAAGACATCATTGAAGCCTCTATGGACAATAGCATAAGAAGAATCACTTAGATTTCCTTTCGTCAATGCATCCGTATTAATTTTAACCCAAAAAATTATTGGCGAATGTCAGAATACCTTTTGGAGCTCTAGGTAAAAGCTTGTTCAAATTTAAAATCTCATAAATAAGAATATTTTCAATAGCATGACCGGGGTATATCATATTTAAATAAACTAAATGGGAAGACACCCAAGCTTAAATACGAGGAGTTGGAATTATCAAATTATCAAAGCACAATTTATTTCTTAATTTCATAAGAAGTAAATGATCAAAAGACAGCCAAGCTTCTGTTTTTTCGTTGAGGCGAATTCAAGACTGTTCGAATTGTAAAAATCGTCAATTGCTGACATTGGTAAACAACCTAAAGCAATTTGATTATAATTCAAGTCGTTACGGTCGTAAGTAGCAAGTTCATATTCTTCAGTCATTGATAAACAATTTGTTGGACAATACTCAACACAGTTACCATAAGTTATGAAGAAAAGTAGAATCCAACATGATCATACGAAGAGTCATAGGGGAAGGAAGCATTAAACATACCTGTGAACCATTGCCAAATTTGTAGAAAATAAGAATAGTCAATAAATTAATAAGAGGTATTTTCTTCACTAAGGAAGCATAAAAGACAAGCGGTGGTGACATATAGGCCTCGGGTGTTGAGCTAGGCAAAAATAGAGAGGTTAGGAGGAATGAGGGCCAACCAAATAGACTTGGTCAAGTACAAGGAATTATTTAGCCTAGAAGAAATTGATAAGCTGCAGATAAATAGAAAGAACCATTGTTTCAATGCATCCATATCAGTTTTCCTCATTATGGTTCAAAGGCAACACCAATTCACGAATCTCAATAACAAGCTGAGCGAAATACTTCAGAAAAATACCAACTCCTATGATGAATTAGAGAGCACACTTGAGAAACAAGATCCAAACCATCTTCATTAAGATGCAATAAATAAACTATAGAATCAAATAACCATCTATCCCACCATAAATTGACCTTACAGCCATCACCAATTAGTTATTTATTTTTTTTTTATACAAGAGACTAATGCTCAGGATTACAAGATCCAACTCAAGAAAAATACAAGAGACTAATACTTCAGAAAAATACCAACTCCCATGATGAATTAGAGAGCACACTTGAGAAACAAGATCCAAACCATCTTCATTAGGATGCAATAAATAAACTATAGGATCAAATAACCATCTATCCCACCATAAATTGACCTTACAGCCATCACCAATTAGTTATTTATTTTTTATTTTTTGGATACAAGAGACTAATGCTCAGGATTACAACTCATACTACATGAGACTGTAACTGATATATACAAATTAGACTATGGCTAGGACTTAGTTTACAATAATTCGTATGAATTACTGCCCATATTTAAACCCTCATTAATATTCGAGGGATGTCTACTCTCACACTGGCAAGTAAAATGCATGACAAACCTTCACTCAAGAGCTAATGAAGGACTTACATTGTGGGGCTCAAACTGCTACCCTCTAATTTAGAGAGCAACAGTCCTGACTACCAGACCAAGGGCTTGGTGGCTATCACCAACTAGTTATTGATTGAACATAGTTAGGAAAAAAGAAAAGCATATTCTAAGCAACAAAAATCACTATGATATTGATTACTATAGTTATTAACTATTTTATTCATTATTAAATATTACTAAAAAGGAATATTTGTTATAAATTATTTGAATATTGTGATATGTAGTTAATAATTACAATAAATGCAATCCTAATGATTGTAACTACTTTGGTAGATTTTTCTTTTTAAATGGTAGGTGTTGTTTAATAATCTTTTGAATCAAATTATTTTTATTTTTATTAAAATAATGAGTGAGACTATTTGCACTCTAAACTCTATTCTATATACTCTAATTTTAATAAAATATTATTATAAAAATCCTTAATGTGATTTACTAATAAGAATAATTTAATTTAAGTTAAGAGAATTAATATTCTCTTAACAACACTTAACACACCTACTCAACTCAATAATCCAATTATAATTAACTTAACTTTCTTTATTATCAAATCTGATTCATCATTGTAAAATAAAATCTTACAGGTTTAAGAAATACACATCAAGCTGTCTATTAAAGAAATTAGAAAATAATTTTTATTTATGCGGGAAAAAATAAGTAACGTTATTTTTTAAAAATAAAAAATAAAACCTTGAAGTCCAACCCCTACCTCCCAAAGCCAAAAAAAAAATAAAAAAAAATAATAAATAATCGCTACATATGTTGCTATTGTTTGAAGATTATCAATTAGAAAATTGGACTCTAGTCCATAACTCTCTAGTAAAAATAAGAGATTTAAATATATTTTTTTTAAGAGAGTAAGAGTGGTATTTTGTTAAAGAGAGATTTGATATCTTTTTAAAAAATAACAATAATAGAGTTACATACAATAGAAATCTCTTCTCTTAATATATAATTAAATTGGGTGAGATAATGGTAAGATATAAACAAATGACTATTTTGGTATTTGAATGAGTGAGCATAAGAAAATTTAATTTTTATAATTTATTAAATGAGTGTACAATGTAAAATAGTGTTCAAAGTAAAACTTATATTATAAATAACACCATCTGAAAGTAATTACTAAAAAAAGAGAAAGAAATAGTATTACACATCCCAAAAAATTATCGTCGGTTGAATAATAAATTTAATTCACTTGAATCTTGTAAAGAGTTACAATTACTCAATAAATAATACATCGTTTGGAATAAAATTTAAAATAAAATATTTGGAATATTTATTATTACGAAGGAAAAGAAGAGGTAGGAGCCTTAATTCTAAAAGATTAATAATATATAAATATCATTCATTTTCTAAAT
Source organism: Murraya koenigii (assembly GCA_025617385.1). Lineage (NCBI taxonomy): Eukaryota > Viridiplantae > Streptophyta > Magnoliopsida > Sapindales > Rutaceae > Murraya > Murraya koenigii. Next base: position 48,857,399 of record CM046811.1, on the reverse strand, counting down.
AGTATTCCAATTAAGTGTATATATATATTTTTTTTTAAAATTAAAGGTCAAGTGATACGTACCACAATTCCCATTTTAACTAATACATTCACCTATCATATTTATATGATTTATTTTAAGAGAATCAATCCCAGCATATCTTCAAAACATAAAAAACCCCCACGCTAAGCTGTATGTGATACTTAATTCCATTTAAAGGCTTAATTCCATTTTAAAGGTCTAAATCAAATAGATTCATATATGGACACCAAATCCTAGTGAAAACTGTGAATTTAGAAATGCATTTATGAAAAATGTTGTATAAATAAGCTCGAGTCAGCACGGCATATTCCTCAAGCAAATTAAAAATCTAGCGTTGGTGAGAATGGCTTTTGACAACATTAGTTCTGCTCTTTTTGTCAAAAAATGCTTCTCTGCTGCGTTTCTCGCTGTCCTGCTCACTTCGGGTACGTACATATAAATTAGAGCCTACAAATCAATTAAAAACTTATCTTTTTAATTAGTAGTAGTCTTGTGCAATTAAATTTTAACTGAGGAATTAATTAATTATTATATTATATTATGCAATTTCAGTGGCAGGGCATAGAGTCGCAGAAGTGCCTCCGGGCGACACTTTGCTGTTCGCTGGGCATTGCAATAACGACTCTGACTGCACGCAGCTTTGCAAGTCCAAGGGAGAGTATATCCCCCAGTACGGCGTCGTATGCAAACAACATTCTCCGCCTTATAAGTCTGGCCCACCAAATGATTGCTTTTGTAAAGTTTGATGAGTGTTTTGGCATTTAGCATTGTGCCTGTCTTAATAATTAAACAAATTGTTCTTTTAATTACTTCCAGATACCCCTTAATATTCAGACAATCAACATGCATGCGTGGATAAATCAATAAATGTATCGTCGATCTCTTTCGTTCTGCAAGGATCTTCTTCAAGATAGAGCAATTTCAAACAATTAACAACACAATTTTTGTTAATGATTCAGGTTGCAGTCGCAACTCAAAATATTTTAAACAGTAACTCATAGGAATATAATAATAATAATAATAATAATACACTTTAATTTCAAAGAATCATCTAACTCATTGGTTTCTTATAATTAGTTTTTTATTTTGTAGGAAAAAGCTAAGGTCAAGTTCCAATCTAATTAAAAGAAAACATTTTATTTGGAGTAAAATGAGGTATTTTAATTGTAAACGAATCTGGTACTCCACTCTCCATCAATGGAAAGCAAATCCTTAGTTCCAATCTTTCACTATATATATATATGCTTCGGATCTCGGAAAAAACAAATTAACCTTTCAGAGACGACGTTTATTCCATCTAATATTGGTCAAATTGAAATAGGATCACACTATGAATAATAAGTTAGAGGAAGGATTAATCTGGAATTGGAATTATGCAATGTTTTTTTTTGTCTTCTATATATGATAGATACGAGAAACGTGGTTATACTTATAAATAAACATGATTTGAGCTCAGGACTGCAATATGCATTATAAATATTAAATTGTCCTTCCACTAACGTGAGTTCAATTTTTTTTTTCCCTCTTCTTCTTATAAGCAGAATGGAAATTTTCTTCATTCCATATATATAATGCTAGAAAAAGCAATAAGAATGTTTCCCATATCCTCTTTCAACATATTTTCGTTCATATAATATACAACTAGCTAGCTAGTTTACTGCCCTAGAATTTTCAAAGAATAATTTAGTTATTGGTTACTCTATTATATTTTGTGGTAACAAAAGGTCAGTAGTTCAAATCCAAGAACATTACATTTAATTTGAAAATGAGAGCAAGGAAACTTGAAAAGATAAAAGAAAAAAACTAAAAATAAAAAATAAAATTATGACGTACGTACACTTCTCAAGAGAGTTTATTATAATTAGCAATATTTTAGTTATTATCGTATCTGGTTCTGCAAATCGTGGAAGGAAAATCCTTAATCCGACTACATATATATGCTTCAAAACTTAAAACAAGTAACCTGACTGAGTTTTTTATTCCATCTAAAGTCTAAAATAGAATTATGTATGGATACTGAGTTAAAGGATAAATAAATATATAACTGGCAAATAAAAACGCATCATTCTTTACCTTCTATGATTGGTGTAAAACGATGTATAAATAATAAACATGAATCGAGCTTCAGCATTATAATTTGCCCAAAAATGGCTTTTGGCAATGCTGATGCTATTGTCAAAAAAGGCTCCTTAGTTGGGATTCTATGCCTCGCTGTCCTTGTCTTTCCAATTCCGGGTACATGTATAATTTACATACAGCAGTCTCATGTTCAACTAATAATGCATTCCGATCAAAAGAGATTGATATTTAAATAAATTAAAATAAAATAAATGGTTGGATTGGATGAATTATAAAAGTGGTTATAAAGTTCTAATAAGATGATGCATCTCAGCATGTGTTGATGATGCGTCATGTACTTATCTTGTAAATAGATGATATCTATTTGTAAATTTTTAGATGATATCTCGTAAATTATTTTACGTCAGAATAAATAGATGATATCTCGTAAATTTTTTTACTTCAGAATAAAATCGCATGACTATCATATTGATAATGTGCCATATTATTAATTGATTTAATTATTTAAATAAAATTAATTTCCCTACAATTATTTTATAGTAATAAGTATTAGTAAATTAGTCTAAATATAATTTCACAGCTAACTTGGTGGCTCAGAATTACGTTGAAACTTTCGGTGGACTGTGGAATATGGAGCCAGGAGCACGACAAAAGAAAATTAGGGAATTTAATAAAAGGAAAAATCTTGAGTACTTTTAGAACACTGCTTACTTTTTATTTATTATTTGTCATATAAATATATTTTAACTAATTATAATAATTTGTATAATATATACATAATAAATAGTGAGTAGTTAAAAAATAATGCCATAAGAACACCAGAGACCTCCTCCGATTTAGTGTAATTGCACTTGCACAATAAGTTGACCGTGTATTATATTCCCTTCAGTTTTATTGTTATTTTTTTATGACCCCCTCAAATTTTTTATTATTATATTTTATACCATTGAAACCTAGGGGCTGGCATTCACAGTCACAGGTCACAGCATCACAGTCTCACATGCACAGTGCCTGATAACTAGATCACTCGAATAACCCGAATGAATTCGCAGTAAGTTGCTAAAATAGCCAGCTATGAGCTATTACTTAATAGGGTCATACTATGCTACATAATGTTATATCTATCGACACAAATTACTTGGCATAATTACAAATTTACAACCCGGTTTTTGAAATTTGAAGAGAGGAAAAACGGAACGAAGAAAAATTCACGGGTGTGGGGTTGTGGTGTGGCCTCCGCCTCGATTATAAATGATATGTGTTTCGACTTTTGTCAGACTCAGAGATTATATTAGACAACACACTTGACACACTACACAGCTGTCTCGCTCGTTTCAAGAGAAAATCTATCCTCACAGATTTCCTCCATTAATGACAAAATCCTATCCGATTCTCCTTGTTCGTCCACTGGCTTCTGCGAGCTAGCTAGGGCTCATCCCACTCACCCTTTTCGATTCCCGAGATAAAAGTCCTAGTTACTAGCTAACCAGCTCTCACCATATAAATAACATATCTATCTACAAAGTCTCTTCAGAGACATCAACAGAACTTTCTTTTCTTTTCTTTGTGGCGGTTGGAGAGTGCAGTACTGCAGTGCGTGCTAGTCCTCTAGGTTTTGGGTGTTAATGAAATGGAGCTGCCTTTAGTCCAAAATGAGGAAGCAGAGAGGGTAATTAACCCGTCAGCTGGTTCGTGGATACCTCTGTGATGCGCACGTTAGATATATATATACGCGCATCTTAAGGGTTTGCATGACCTAGGAGACGTGTTTGCCTCCTTTTGTCCACGTTTGGATTGAAGGGAGCTCCTCCTCAAGGGTCCTACCTCTCTCTCTCTCTCTCTCTCTCTCTCTCTCTCTCTCTCTCTCTCTCTCTCTCTCTGTATATATATATATAATTTGATATAATAACATATTTAATTTTTATTATTTAAATAATAATTTATTTCATTTTTATTTTTTAAATAATAACTCAAAATATTTTTTTATAAATTTACTTTTAATTTATTGAACAATTCTTTAAGAATAAAAAAAATTTTAATTAAAAATATACAAATTATTTTAAAAATAAAACTTTCAAACATAAATAAATAATATTTAATTTTTTGTATAAATTTAAAATTTAAAAATAACTTAATGAATAAACAATAATAACACTAAATAATATTTAAAATATATGTTTATGACAATTTTTTTTAAAAAAATAGATTTCACGTATAATAAATTTTTTCTTTTTTATTCTTTAACTTATCCTAAACATTCATATAGTTATTATAAATAAATAAATATTTAATATATACTGTTATTTTACTAAAAGTAAATTCAAACTCCTTCATTTATTTTAAAATATATATACAAAAGATATATATATATAAAATGTCTTTGTGAAATCAACTGGGAGTCCTGAATGTGGTATTGGAAATTTCATATTCAAATCCACGGAAGAAAGAAATTTATACAGAAGTAGAGAAAATGAAGAAATCTCTTCTCAAACTCAGACTGGATATAATGAACTTTAAAAAAGTGTATATATATATATATATATATAATATCACAAAATAAAAGATACAATGTTATATTGTATAATTATTTATTTTTTAGTTTATCTCTTATTTTAATATAAATAGTAATTTTGATTGAAAAATTATTATTATTGTATAAAAAAATTTAGTTGACTTGATTTAAAAAATTTAATTAACATACACACACATATATATATATATATATATTAGTGTTATTTTTATTTTATTAAGTTATTCTTAAATTTTAAATTTATTTAAAAAGTTAGATGTTATTTAATTGTTGTTGATATTTATATTTTAAAATAATTTATATTTATTTAATTAAAAATCTTATTTTACACTTAAAGAATTATTCAATAGGTTAAAGATAAATCTAGATATTTTGCGCTATTATTTAAAAAATCAGAATAAAATGAGTTATTATTTAAACAATAAGAATTAAATGAGACATTATATCAAGCCCTGAGAATGAAAATGACTTTTTCCCTATATGTGTGTGTGTGTAAAGTATTTTTCTTTATTTGTACAATTTTTTTTGTTTCTGTTGAATAATTCTCTCTCTACATTTTATCTCTAATATATGTTGTTTCTTTCATTAATTAATTAAGTTCAAGGTTAATTAATAATATCTATATCCGTTATTTTACATTTTGCGTATTTTGTAATATTATAAATATGCATGGTCAAATTAAAGTAAGAAATTAAGACAGTTGTTGTTCTAAGTCCTGTTTGGAATGTTTTTGTTTAAAATTAAGGTATTTGTTTGGAATGATAATGTTTGAAATTAAGGAATTGTTGTAAATATAATTTTTAAATAATAATTTTAATAAAATTATTAAAAATATAATAATTTTTTATCATATAAATAAAAAATTATTAATATAATTTTTAAATTACAATAATTAATATTTATTAAATATTATAATATTTTAATTTTTAAACTACCGCGTTCAACCTCAAATTTAAAGAAACCCTTAATCTATAATTATTGTTTAATGTCAGAAATTAAGCAGTAATCTTCAGCAGCGATGAAGTGAATTCCTCTGGTTGTGTGTGTCTTGCTCTTGCAGTTACAGACTGTACGTTACGATAAAAATGTAAACAGGAGGAATTGGCCGAGACAGCAAAGAAGTTACCAAGACAGACTACTGGAGCGGAGGGTTCCGTATGCAGATTTATCGTTCGCTGTATTGCCTTGTTGCATTAATCCGGGTTTCTCATCTCGAATGCACTATGACCTCAGAGCTTGTCCAGCAAATTTTGGCTGAAATTAATTATATATAAAGAAGGATGCCAAGTACTGATAATTTTTAACGCCATTTGCTTGTGTTTTTTCTTTTAATAATTTGTAGTAAAATATGACGGTCTATGAGAGGAGGAGCTCTTCAAATTGTATTTTAATTTTGCCTTTCTTTACTTTGAAAACTTCTAGTCGTTATTCAAATTTTTGGACAAGCACTACATAATATTGCGTCCCAAGATAAAGACTAGCGAAAATTATTAATATATGTTTGGTTATTTTTAAAATTTTTTTATTTAATTTAATGACAACGTAACTAATCTAATTTTTAAAATTTTGAGCAGATTTAAAATTCAGATCTTTTATTTTTAATATTAGAGATTTATTATCTCTACTTTATTGCAAATCGGATAGTGCATATGTGTTTGGTGAATGGATATTTAATAGGAGACATTGTTGAATTTATTAATTTCTTAAGGTGGAGTCACTTTAATTTATATGATTTGGTCGCCTAACCCGTGACAATAAAATTTAATTATTAATCATAATCAGATTCGTTTCATTGGACTAAGTATTCTATTCATTGTTAATGGTAGCCGTCCATCATTTTGTATATTTTGGCTCTCCATGTTTTTCCCTGCAGTTGGTGGTCAATGCACTAGCAATTAATTGTTATCACAAGGCCAAGACATTTAGCTGAAAAAAACGATTAGTAATAGATTTTTTAAATAATGTGTCATTAATTGAATAATTAGTAATTTTTTTATAAAATTTAAATGAATTAATTGTATTATCTTATTAACTAATTAATTAATATCACATTAATTAGTATTGTTTCAAGATAAAAAAATTTAGAAATACATAATTTTCAAAAAATAAAATTATACATTAAAGTACTAACGTTTTAGTCTCCACATAAATTAAATCATCATCCAATGTATTATTAGTTGTAAATAAGGAGTATATCTCATTGGTGTATCGAGCGCATATTTGCTCAGTAAAATGAGGCTAAACTATTTGTATTCTAAAAAATATTAATCTACACACTATTATTTTAACAAAATTATTTATAAATATATATATATATATATATATATATATATATATATATATATATATATGATGTATTTAATCCTTTGAAATATTCTAATTACGACCCCTGTAATTTTTTAAAAATAAATTTTCTTGCTACGTCTCACTTTTTTAATTACATCTGAATTATTGTTGCAAATTAAAAAACAACAATCAATTACTCTATCGTTGTTCATAGCATCTGAATTATTGGCTATAGCTCATACTGTCAAACATTGCTTCTATTTTTCAATGTAACCGGTTTAATGCTGTGTGTGTAATTCTTCGGAATTTTAGTGTTTTGTATTGCCTATATTATTAAATAACAGAGAGATGAATAATGTTAGATATCATAATTTATATTTTAACTAGTGTAGTAATCATTTATTGGATAATATAATATTAATTTGATTAATTATAAAATTTATTATTCAATAATTAAGTAACCCATGTAGTTGAGATCCAAATATTGGAATTCTCCTTATTGTTTATGAGGTTTATCAATAGATGTTTTCAATTAATATTGTACTTTTATAAATCCTAGTTAAAGTATCAAATTACAAGAAAAAAAATATTTCATTTACAAGTTTATCACCGTATGGATAAAGATGAATGATCGTAACAACTCACAAGTTTTAGGGAAAAAATACCAAAAAAAAAAATTGTGTAAAATTTTGAACCATACATATGTATGCAGTTAATAATTTGGATTCAGCATAAGGTGTCAGTGGTTCTCTCTCTCTCTCTTTTTTTTTCACATGTTCATTTTAAAGAAATAAAAATAATAGACAAACTGAAGGTTGATAGAACTTTGACAAAAGTAGTAGTACTTCAAATTCAAATTATTATGTTATAATAAAATCTTTCTATTGTGATACTCTATATATAAGAATAATCTTTAAGTTTTCATAAAAATTATGGTCCTAATTTAAACAAATTATAAATAAGAATAAATTTAATATTATAATAAGTTATAATTTTTTTATATCTCATAATAAACTTGCTTCCATATAATAATAATTATCTACAAAATATATATATTTGATTACATTGAAGGTTTAAAATATTTTTATAAAGTTGTTTGGAGGTAATGATTTATTCTTTAGAGTTAGTTACCAAATCATTGTATAATATTTATAAAATTTATATTGAGAGAAAAATATTAAAGAAAATGTAAATTTTAGATTTTTAAGATGGCTTGTGTATTTTAAATATATGTACTAGTTTTTTCAAATTATGTCTATTTTTTTATCAAATTTTATATATTAAATTTAACATTAATTATTAACAATGTAATGCATACTTTACTTCTATATTAGATAAATTCAAATTTATTCAAAAAAAGAATAAACTCAAATATTAATTTTATGACGACCTTTTTATTGAGTTATAATCTCTTTATAATAAAAAAAAATTAGTTGATCTTGTTATCAGTAGAAAATTGGTTTACTGTAGTTAACTCTAAAATATTTTGATTTAAAATATCATTACTTTAAAAAAAGGAAAAAAAAACCCAAGTTGTTAGCGAAAAAAATCAGTTGAATCTCTCGACTCCGTTATCCACGTTGGCACTAATAAAATAAAAGGAAAAGAAAGAAAAAGAATCAACAAAAAATTCAAAGGCTGACTAAAACATAAAAATGAAAAATAAAAACTTGGCACAACAATCTGCAGTTAGCCGTACCAACCACAACACGCGCACACACACCCACGCGTGTGAACCAAAACAAAACAAATTATGGAAACCAAAACTAAATTAACAAACAAAATGAAACCAGCACACGCAGCGTAACATATAATCCATATATAAGCCAGGTAACTGTGGGGACGTGGGCTTCGGTTTTTCATTCATTCATTTCAATTTTCATTCTATGCTTTCTTTCTAGCCATTTGCTTTTTGCGACTATAGATAACGCCGCCAGCTCACTAATTTAGGGTTTCAAATTCGTAACCTTTGTGCATTTTTTTGGTCGATCCTTTCTTTGATTGAGAAAGGGATTGAGTCTAGAGGGAGAGACCGGGGGTTTTCCAGAATGAGAGAGACGAATACGGATCTATTTGACCCGAGAACAGAAATGGATTCTGATATCTCGCGCAGTGCTTCTTCTTCCGATGGAGATTTTGGGTTTGCTTTTAATGATAGTAATTTCTCGGACCGACTTCTTCGGATCGAGATCATGGGTGACCCGCCGGAGAGCAGGTCCGATGGAGAGGGGTGTACTAGTATCGCCGATTGGGCTAGGCACCGTAAGAGGCGAAGAGAAGATATCAAGAAGGACAACGGTCAGTAATTTTTTTTTCTTGAATTTTCCTGTATTTTTAGTGTTTGTTTGGCACGATATTTGTAGATAAGGATAGAAAGGAAGGTGGTTTTGGCCAATTGAATGTTTGTGTCTTTGTTTTGCAGCTGTGAGAAAGCTGAGGAAAATGAAAATTGAGATTTGAGTTGTAATTAATTTGATTTTGTTGTGCCTGAAAAATGAGGAGGACATAATACAGTATAAATTTTGAGGTTTTGTTGTTTGATCTCTTAAGGCCTAGTATAATTCATGTAAGCATACAGCCCTCAGTGTCCAATCAATGTCATTTGGAATGAAGAATTGTAGTCGAAGCTTTGATTTGATTTTCTTTTGCTCTAAAATATTTGTTGGGACGAGGGATTTGTTCTGTTCATCATATAAAGCTGATTTAATATAGCAAATACTTGGGGGATGATTGGCTGCAAAAATGAGTTCTCATATGTTACATTAGTCTATTTTCCGTTGTGGGGTAAATATTTAATCTGCCTCTGAATCTTTTTAGGGCTTGGAAAATGTGTAACAATGAAGATTCTAATACCTTGTGTTAGTGAACCTTTGAGCCTATTCATAAGCAAGGGGACTTTTCTTGCTTCCCTAGCATATGATATGGTTTTGGTGTTGATTTGCATTTACAACTTCTTTTCAGCTTTGGATCTCTCTGCTTGCCCTGAGGAGCAGATTTTAAACCAGCCTGATATGGATGATTGTGTGGGCTGTGAAAATCAAGATGACGAAGTGGAGGCAATGATTGAGGAGTTGCCGTCAGGTAGTGAAAAGTTTTCTATGAACTACATTCTCCTTTTGGTGGTTCTTTAAAGTATATAGATTTTTTGGTTCAGTCAAATTAGTAACTAGCAAGAGTCTTGTATGACCTTTTTTTTCAAAAAGAAAAATAGATTGTATGACCTCATACTTATTGGAAAGATCAGAGATTTTTTATAATCAATGCAGATGCTAAAAGATGTGCCACATCCCAGGACCTGAAGAAATATTATTTATTCTCATAATAATGAAGTGAAATACCACAAGCTTAAGTGGAGCTAAATCCTCCTTTCCTTTCTCCTTTTAAACATATAGCTTGGTTAACTTCTGAAAAAAAAAATGCACATGTTAGTCTGTAGTTTAAGACTGAATAATTGGCCCATGAAGTTTCTAGATTCGATAAGGCATTATATGTCCATTACAAGACTTGGTAGATTATATTTGTTCAATGGGTTGTTTGATGAAGAACTGTTGTAATCTTTAGAGTAAATTAATATGTTTCTTTCTATAACTCTTTAGCTATCTGTTTTGGATTTGTACATGACTGTTCTACTGAATCTAAGCCTGCTTGCGACTCTTACAGGCGATGAAGCTGTAAATGGAAATGAGTCAAGCTGGAGCATGGATTGTTCTACAGTTGTGAGAGTTAAAACATTACACATAAGCTCTCCAATTTTAGCAGCAAAAAGTCCATTTTTCTACAAAGTAAGGTTATGATTTTGCTCTGTGGTGATTTTAAAATTTTGCTGCAATCACTAATAGAAGTTTCTTTCACATGATTCCAAATCTTTTTTATTTATCTGTTGTAGCTCTTCTCAAATGGGATGAAGGAGTCAGAACAACGACATGTAACGCTGCGTATCAATGCATCTGGTATGGCCAATATTTACTGGCTGTTACTTGGGAAAAAAAATTGTTCTTTATCTTTGAAAATTTTCATGCTTGAGGTCATTTACTTATTATTGGATAATTAAATTTACCAGTGCTACTTTTGATAAGATCTTTCTTTTCTTGGGCAGAGGAAGCTGCCCTCATGGAACTTCTGAATTTTATGTACAGCAACACTTTATCGACTACTGCAGCTCCTGCATTGCTTGATGTGCTAATGGCTGCTGACAAGTTTGAGGTTGCTTCGTGCATGCGATACTGCAGCCGCATATTGAGGAATATGCCCATGACTCCAGAATCTGCATTGCTTTATCTGGAGCTTCCCTCCAGTGTCTTGATGGGTGAAGCAGTCCAGCCATTGACCGATGCTGCGAGACAGTACCTTGCATCTCGTTATAAGGACATGACCAAGTAAGTTCTTGCTTGATCGGTATTGGAATCTTTATTTAGAAGCTTTAAATGCTTGTGAGACTTTAATGCTGTAATATATTTAGGAAGCTTATGTGTGAGGTTTTCACTGTTTCCCAGGTTCCAAGAGGAGGTAATGGCCTTGCCCCTTGCTGGAGTTGAGGCAATATTGTCTAGTGATGATCTTCAAATTGCTTCTGAAGATGCTGTGTATGATTTTGTGTTAAAGTGGGCCAGAGCCCAGTACCCAAGAGTCGAAGAGCGACGTGAAGTTTTGGGCTCACGTCTTGCACGCTTCATTCGCTTTCCTCACATGACCTGCCGAAAGCTGAAGAAGGTTTTAACCTGTAATGACTTTGACCATGATGTTGCGTCCAAGCTAGTGCTTGAAGCTCTGTTCTTTAAGGCTGAAGCCCCACATCGACAACGAACCCTCGCAGCAGAGGAGTCGGTCACCTTGAATCGTCGCTTTGTTGAACGTGCATACAAGTATCGGCCTGTCAAAGTAGTAGAATTTGAGCGTCCTCGGCAGCAGTGCGTCGTGTACCTGGACTTGAAGCGGGAGGAGTGTGAAAATTTGTTCCCATCTGGACGGGTGTATTCTCAAGCATTTCACTTGGGGGGGCAAGGGTTCTTTCTCTCTGCTCACTGCAACATGGACCAGCAGAGCTCTTTCCATTGTTTTGGGTTGTTCTTGGGGATGCAGGAAAAGGGGTCAGTAAGTTTTGCCGTGGATTACGAGTTTGCAGCCAGGTCAAAGCCTACTGAGGAGTTTGTTAGCAAATACAAGGGTAACTACACATTCACCGGAGGCAAGGCAGTTGGATACCGAAACTTATTTGCCATACCATGGACATCCTTCACGGCGGATGATAGTCTTTACTTCATCAATGGTATCCTCCACCTCAGGGCTGAGCTTACTATCAGGCACTGACTCTTGCATCATTAGAGTTTCTGTTGTTGAGGCTTCCAATTGATTTAAAACTTTTGGTAGCACTAACCTCTTTTGTTTCTCTCATGACTGGGTACTGAACTTTTAAATGTTGAATGTAATAGGTAGGCATTCAGCGCTATAGACAACTTGTGTTCGCTGGTTCGTATAAAATTAGAATTTGCTGTGTTATTATTAGGGATGAGTTGTGTTTTGAAAATGAAAACTGAGGGGGAGAATAAGGAAAAAAATGTGGTTGGGTACTGGAATGATGAGTTTGTATCCTGACAGGTTTCAGCTTAAGAATGCAGCCTTTTTAATACTCCACTTGGTCAAACTTATATTTGTGTGCTTAGATTCCTCTGCCTTGGTAAGATTTGACCGTTAAACGACACTGTATTTTGGTCTCATGTGTCGTGGATTCCCGTGTTTTTAAATCTTGGAGTGGGCTTCTTGGACTCGTGTCTTGTTTGCGCTTTGTGACGTAAAAAAACAATTAAATAAATAAATGGAGGTTAATGGCTATCTTCCTAGTGTGCATGCTTAGGGTCTAAATTAAAGTGGTCTCTTAAAGTTTATTAATTGGGCATTTTCTTTGGGCCGTTCTCTTTGATTCCGATGATAGACTTGTCCTTGTTAATGATGGGCCTATCAATTCCTAATGCACATCACGCAAGCATAAATAAAAGAGTAAGTTTTTTGACACCAATCAATATTCTTCATAAAATTTATTCTTAAATTATTTAAATAACGTAACACGAATTAACTTATTATTTGTTTTAAAAGAAATTTAATTAAACATTCGGATAAATTATCTTTTAACAAAATTTTTACATCCATTCCATTTCATAATTTATATTTATATCTTAAAATTTAATTGATACTTTTTAAATATTAAACTAATTTCTATGTAGTTTAAAAATTAATTTTTTGAATAAAATCTTATGGGATAATAGTTAATTTTAATATATGAATTTATATTTTAATCAATTAAATTGAGGGTATTTTGAAAATAACATTCAAAAAGTGATGCTATAAATATTTTAGAGGGGTGTTAAAAACTACTCTCTAAACCGAAATATAAATTTAAAATAATTATTCTCCGACTTATCTATTTGAGTTGTATATTTTGAGCGAAAAATTATATGATGCTGTGATAAATGTAAATTTTGTAAATTATATATAAGACTAGTAAATAAAAAGTAAAAAAAATAAATTAACATAAGAGTGGTAAATTGATGTTTTAAAAATAAAAATAAAATAAACACTTGTAAAAATAGCATAAAATTTGTAAATCAACATTAAACTTTAATTTTAAAAAATATTTTATTTATTTAATTTATTGAAGCAAATAAAAAATTACCCATCAATTGAAAAAAAAAAATTGTTTTGAAACAATTGGAATAAGTTTTACTAAATTGGTTTAAACATAAATTCTATATTCATGATAGAACATTTATAAACTTTTTTTTTAATCATAATATTTGTTTAGTATACAAGTTAATTAAGTTATTTTTTTTTTACGTGTATCAAGTTAAAACAAAATGAAAATAAATTATTATATTTCTAGACATATATAAAATGTCAATAAAATTATATATAATTTTTCATTTTATACATATTTCATATAGTTTCAAATCTTGCTTCTTACCTACACTAAAAGATCATTTGGGGTTGCTATTTAGAAGGTTTAGAAGAATCCAATATCATTTATTTGATTTTAAGAATAAGTTTTATATTTAATAAAATTTCACATATATCATCGCATATATTATGTAACCTAAAATTATCATTATTCAATTTATAAAAAAAGGTAAATATATAAGGCGATCATTGTTATAATGAGTTTTTATTTTATATTTGTAATTTTTTTAATAACTTTTATAATATTTACTTATTTTACATTTCACTTAAAAGTCTTTTAATTCATTTACATAATTTATAGATTATTTTACACGTTTTATATTATACTTGTAAGCTTATGTTTTGTTTATTAATAATACATCATTTTATCACTCCTACATTAATTTATTTATTTTATATTATATTTATAGGTTTTATGTTTTATTTACTTAATTTATATTTTATTTTACACTTAGATGGTGTTTGGTTAGGAGGAGAGGATGGATGAGGAAAGTAATTTGAATTCCTATTTAATTTCCGTTGTTTGGTTAGATAGAATATACAAGAATTTAATGTTCATTAGGATTTGATATCCATTACAATGTAGAAATTGAATTCCACACCAAATAATGAAGAATTTAAATTGAATTTTAACAAATTCTATTCAGCCCACGCTAAATCAATTGAAACAGATTGGGTCAATCCAGTCATGCGGCCCGTTTTACATTTTTCAGAACAAAGTTATAGGACCTATGTCCTTACTCCTTGTATATAATAATAAGGCAATAAACACAATCGATCTTACACAGTCCCTTGATGGTTCGATTCCATGCTCCCCAGTAGGACCCACTCTGTCAACGGTAGTGATAAACTAATATAAGCCATTGGCAAAAAGTAAACATAGAAAAAGAAGGTGAATTATAACAGTTAGCGTAAAATTAATCCGAGCCACACGTACCTTTTATTCGTCCATCTATCTGTAGCCTAGCCTTAGTAAAAAACTCTTACGCTAATGTCGGTTCAAGAAGAACACAAGATAAAAAGCACCCGCACGCGAGCGGTTGCTTGTACGACAAGCGAAAGGCAATCTCCCAACCGAAGCACAAGCTCCGTATTTAAGAAATAGTGGTATAGCCAACGCAAACATATATAGCAAGAGAATAGAGAAGAGAGACGGAAAAACAAAATTAAAAGAAAAAGATGCCGAAGAACAAGGGAAAGGGAGGAAAGAATCGGAAGAGAGGAAAGAACGAGGCGGACGACGAGAAGCGCGAGCTGATATTCAAAGAAGACGGTCAAGAATACGCGCAGGTGCTTCGGATGCTGGGAAACGGTCGATGCGAGGCCATGTGCATCGACGACACAAGGCGTCTCTGCCACATCCGTGGTAAGATGCACAAAAAGGTTTGGATTGCTGCGGGTGATATTATTCTTGTCGGTTTGAGAGATTATCAGGATGATAAAGCCGATGTTATTTTGAAATACATGCCTGATGAGGCCCGCTTGCTCAAGGCTTACGGTGAATTGCCTGAGACTACCAGGCTGAACGAAGGGATTGCTGGTGGTATTGATGACGACGATGAAGCTGGTCCCGATAATTATATTGAGTTTGAGGATGAGGATATTGATAGGATCTAATGTTTCTCTTTTTTCTTTTTTTTTTCTGTCGTCTTCTTTTTATATATTTTTGCCGCACGCCATGCATGCTTTCTTTGTTGTTAATTTTATGACGACAATGATGCTTAATTTTATGTAATAACAGCGTGTTACTTATATTTTGAAAAAAAAAATTAAAAAATTAAAAGCTTTATGTTGGCAATCTCATAATTGTGTAACTGATGATCAGGTAATTGTAGGCTCCATTTAATTTGATCAGAAATCAACGATGAGGGTGGAACACTTACTGTGTGTTCCATGAGCTTAAAATTGGACTGAGCGTGTAGATAAAGATGAGCTATATGCTCTCTGTTCAAATATTATGTAACATAAAGCATGCATGCCTAGCACAGCGAAGAGCGGATTTCACATGCATGTATAATAAATACCCATAGTTGTTTAACTTGTGCGGTAACCAATGTTTTACAATCGAACTGCTTATAGATTAAGCAAATAACTGATCTCAGGATGAGGAATATGTCGTGGTGATCAAGGTGGACGGATATGGACTGCTTACTCATATCCCTCGAGCATCTACTTTTACGATGGTTCTCAATTTTCAGCAATATTTGGCATATGCTGCTTCTATTCTCTTTTTTTATTTACCAAAAAGGATTGTATCACCGTGATGTAATTCCAGCAACCTACTCTTAATTCTGATATCAATATTGGCTCGTTCCTTTCGTTCAAGGGATGGGGATTGGGGCATGAGGATTTTTATTTCAAAAAACCAAGTGGGCTTTTTTCTGCTTAAGTTTAATGCGTCTCCCCATCCTTCTGCCGAAGCTGAGTGGTAAAAATCCACCTTGATTGCCTGCACTAGTACTCAGGCTACTCAAAAGTTGCACATCGACCAGACAATCACAAGCGCCGTTGTGCTACTTGTGAATAGTGTAATACAGATTTATGAAGCATGTATTTTGCTGGAAAAAAGTGAATCTGCTTCTCAATCTAAACCACAAAAGCAATCATGCCTGGCCATACACATAAATTTGTCAAATCTCTTATTTCAGTGATACACTGGATAAAAGAACTCCGTACACAGCCTACTCTAAATTACAGGATACAAGTGCCTCATATACAATGATAGAGGACCAAAATAAATGATGATCTGGGAACAAATATAAATTGCCTCCAGAATGTACAATCTATTCAGTACCAGCAATCTTCTTCTTCAGTGCTTCAATATCCGTGACTAGTTCTTTTCTGCTTGACTGGGCAAACAAATCAATTGCTTAAAACATTAACCATCTTAGACGCAGAATCTCTAATGAAACAAATGACACAAATTTCTCAAATTCAATTGATCTGTTAGGTTTCAGAAGGTAATCTACTCCATAATCAAAATGTTATGAATTAATAGCTTAGCAATAAAGGAAAGAGGAATTAATTAAATGCATGTGAGCTTTTGCAGTCTCTAAATCATACCTTGAAGAGAAGGTATCTGTAGACAAACCATCCAGTATAACCAAGTCCAACCAACTCCATGATTTTGGGAAGCTGACAACATTAGAAAGACATTTCAGACTGGTTCATTAATATGAAGGAAAGGCATATGCTAATTTACTGTCAAGAACTTAAGAGGTATTCATCTCCTAAACATGACAAAGAAAGAAAGGCGTAAGCTATTTTGGAAATCGCATACCAAAGGGACTGAATTGATGGCACCAACAATAATTGAGGATAACCAAACAGCCACTATTGCCCCACCTCCATAGAGAAGTACTGTGGACTTGTTTTCAACTGCATCCCACTAGTAAACATAACCAACATCAATCACCAAATCTAACTAATCAAGAAATCAAATTAACGGAGGCTAGGAAAGCATCTCCATATCAATCTATTCTCATTGGTACCCTCCTGAATTTTGATCCTTACCTTTTCCTTCAAGTCTGTAACAAGTTCATTTGCATCAACTGTGGATGTCTCTTCAGAGGAAGAGGCTCTGACCTGAAGCAAAGGAAACCTTCTCGACTCTAATTGAAACAAAAAGTAATCAATAAGCATATTGTTTAAATGTACTAAATAAAAATATTTACACAAAAAAAAAAAAAAACTAATGAAAGAGAAATTAGCTCAATTATGAAATGGGAAACATATAGAAAAACAAGAACATGCAACGGGGAAACCAGCAATTAAAGAAGCTCAAAATTGAAGTTTAATGTGGAATGTATCAAGCAAAATATAGACTAATATGATTTGCATTGAGCATAAAAATAATCGATACCCGAGACTACTAGTCTCACAAGCAATAAACACCCCATCCACTGTGCTTCCACTTGATAGAAAGGTCATATGCATAAACAATAAAACCCATCCATTTTCTATATAGCAACTAATCTATGTGCTTATCTCAGTCAAACTGAACCACCCCTACCAAAATCATCATATATACATATGTGCGTGTACTTTCCCCTTCTGAAGTTCTAAACGATTGTCTCTAGTTAATTATTTTCACCATAATATCAGAATATGCGCAACAGTGTACAAAATGCAAGCCCGTAGATACAAGAAAAGTACAATACAAGATACAGAATAACAAGCGCGAGTAGGGTAGCAACTAATACCTGAAACTTGTTTAATGGAAGAAGAGAAGGGTGACGTGGACAAACGAGGAGGGAGGTAGGGAAGAGCAGAGCAGCGAGAAGATTTGACTTTGACGGTGGTGGTTGAGGGGATACGTGGAGTCAACACCGCCGCATACGCCGTCGCTGCCATTGATACTTTTGATCTGCGGTTGGTTTGCAAAAATTACGATTCCTTTTTTCTTTTTCTTTTTGATTATGTTGTAATGGTTGGTTGGGTTTATCCGGTGCCGTGATGATATTTGCTTTGCTTTATTTCGGACAAGGATTCATATGGTTGACACGTGGATAGAGCAGAGATTCTGATTGGCTGATTGCCTATCTCAAATCCACGTTTGAGGGTCTCTAACACACGGCTTAGGCCACGAGTTTGAGTTTATATCCTCTGCGGATGTTATTATTATATTTGGATTGTCCCTCTCCCCTCCGTAGATGAACGACTTATCGTTTGATCTTAAGTCATATTGATGTCGTGTTAATGACGTTTATCCCTAAAAGCAAGCATGTAGCTAGACAGATATGTCGTCCATTAAAACGATGAATTTGACCCTTTTTTTTTTAATTCCTTTTCTAATATAAATTTGAATTACGTTGATGTCGGAAGTATATGGATAAAATATATTAGAAATTGCTAGCTTAATTAGACTTTAGTATTTTATTAAGATTTATATTATTTTAATAAAAATATGTGAGTTATATTTATAATTTTAGTTTGGTTAAAATTGAAGATTATTGTTTAATTTGAGAAAGACTGGGATTTAATGGCTATCAATATAAATAAGTTTGTTATATTAGTTTATTATATGCCTTTCAAACCTTTTGTTGAAAATATTTTAAATTATTCACCCTTTCAGAGAAGGTTTCGAAGCTTGTATGATAAAACATCATT
This sequence comes from Murraya koenigii, assembly GCA_025617385.1. Classification (NCBI taxonomy): domain Eukaryota; kingdom Viridiplantae; phylum Streptophyta; class Magnoliopsida; order Sapindales; family Rutaceae; genus Murraya; species Murraya koenigii. Next base: position 48,838,426 of record CM046811.1, on the reverse strand, counting down.
AACAATCAGCGAAAGCACTGCGAGATTCAATGAAGGCATTGCAATCAATGTAATGTTTACTTTGAGATACTGAACACTCCAACTGAGAGAATATTGAAAATCACTACTAGAGCTTTAGCTTTTAGCCAACAGCAAACCTATGAGCATCAGAAAATAACGTACAAAAAATTAAACATAAAGAGGGAACTTTTAATATTGATTTGAGTGTTGAGTCTAATACAGTTGAAGATATTCAAGAAACTTAAGTAGAAGAGACATCAATTGTTATCAAGGATGATATAATTGAAGTTGAAGACTCGAGAATTATCCTTAAGAGAATCTCCACAAGATAACTGATATTGTTGTATTTAAAGAAGATTTAGCTTAAAGAGATAAATTTAATGGAGATCAGCACATTGAGCAAAGCATGAAGAGTTTTTAAAGAGATTTTATTTTCTAATGGATTAATTTTGCAAGTCTGCATCTTTCAGAAGAGTCGGAACAAAACGTAAGAAGAAATTGAAGTATAGGTACTTTCAAATTTCAAAACAAAATTTATGCAAAGTACTTTTTTTTAATAAGAAGTTGATGTAAAATACTGTATACTCACATTATAATATTATTTACTCATTCACTACAAGTTTTATTTTTTATATGCATTTTGTTTTAAGTAAAATTTGAGGATGAGTCTTTTTTCGAAGAGGAGGAGATTTATGTAAGATGCATATACTTAAAATATATTAGAAATTACAGCATTTGATCCTAATTATTCTTTATTATTTTATCCAAATTTATCTAATTTTAATAATTTTTTTTAAATCATACTCTTAATTTTAGTTTAGTTGAGATTTAAGATTAGTTTATCTTATTTGAGAAGGATTAAGATTTAATAGCTACTTGGATAAACATGCTTGTTATTTTATTTAATTATATACTTTTAAAACCTTTTGTTAATAAGATTTAAGGTCATTCCTTTTCAAGTTATCTTTCCTATTAATTTGTAAAATAATAAATTATTAAAAGGGTGAGGCTATTTTTAAAAAATATTTTATTATAAAAATACCCATCATATGATTAGTGTTAAAGACTCTCTCTTATAAACTAATATAATTATTCTGAACACTCATATAGCACGCTCGTTCTTCAATATATAATTTTTTTATCATAAACCATAAAAATTTTATTTACACTCTCTTATACAATATTTAGTTAAATAATGAAAAAATTAATACTTTTAATATATTTTAAACTTATTTTTTCTTTTATATATATATATATATATATATATATATATATATTGATTGTAGTCTTCTCTTTCCTTCTTCTTCCTTTTTTTCATTTTCCTTCGTCTACTTATTCTTCTGCTTTTTTTAATTCTTTTTTGGCCAAATGGCCATTTTTTCAATTGTTATGTTAATTAATTGGGGTATAAAAACTGATATTGATAAAAAATAAATAAGTAAAACATATTTTAAAAAATATTTTTAGAACATAATTTGATTCTAGTATATAATTACTATTAATTTATTTTCGATGTGTTAAATAATTTAATTAGTGTTTTAAGTAAATTAATTTAACTAGTTCGAGTAACTAACGCCTTCGTTGATATTTTAAAGAGTGAAAAAAATAATTTTTTTTTATAAAAACTTTGACATATAATCATATGAAATAATAAAATATTTAAAATAATTTTTAGAATACAGTGATATTGTAATAGAAAAATCAAAAGGACCAGAGCTATATAATAGCATCATGGGCCGGTCAAGCAACTTGACTAAGAGGTCGAATATTCTATCATTCTTTATAATTTGATATGGTTAATAGTTATTGCGGAATTTCCATTCACAACCGCATCACCTTCCACATGTCTCGATATTAAGAGCCGGCCATTCACAAAATTGTTATGCAAGTCAATATTAACGGCAATTACATGAACAATAATAATACTTGCCGGTTGCCAGTACCGAGACTTAAATAATTGAAGCTTAAAAAAGATACTAAAATTAATGAAGAGAATCAACTATCACAGAAAAAAAAGACATCTTAGGGAATTTTTATAATGTTATGTCAATGATAAGATTATATAGTTTTATCCGGTTAGATTTAGTTACGGATCTATGACAAATGTAAAGCTTATGAAAGAAAATTAGAGTTTGCCAAAAACAATGTAAAAAAACCTATTTTTAGAGGTGTAACGCTTTTGTCAAATGCACCGCGAATACCATCCTAGGCCTTTGATGGCACCGTCTGTCTCAACTCTCAACCAAGCAACTGACCCAACTGACTGGTGAATGGTGATTAAGAATCAAACAATTAAAAACAAAACTATCTAACAACTTATTAAATTTATGGAAAACTCCTTTAAAATATTTACTTACTTTTGTCCTTTTTTATTTTTAAAAAAACAACTACAACAATAATAATATAATAAAAAAATCTTATGTCGGCTTTGTTTACTCATAATTATATTGTATATATTAAAAGCATGCAGACCTTTATTCATTCCCATTGCTGGAATCTCCACTATCCTCTCCAACTCAGCCACTCACCTTCTAATTCTTAGGCAATGCCAAGAAGATCGCGACGAATTAAAAACATTTTGAAGAATTCAGACTTGTGATCTCCTTATTATTTTCAAAGCACATTCTTTTTGGTCTTGCGAATTTGGCTTACCTTACATGCAATATTCCACCCATTTGCTCAAAATGTTTGGATTAAGAAAGCATCTTGTCGATTTTTGAGATCGTGGGTTTGCTCTCGTTTCTTGTTTTATGAAACAAGGAGAAAGCATCTGTTTTTGGTCAACACTATGTACAAATATTTTTTATTTATTTTCTCTTTGAATGAAAAAATGATGAATTTTCTTTATGATTGGTCCCTTGTTGAAAATCATTCAACATGAAAAACCCCAGCGGGCTTTGATGGGGTTCTACAAAAGTTGGCTAATCATCCCTGTAATCTTTTCTTTATTGTTATTGTCAATGGCAAGTGCCACAAGAAGCTATGATCCTGTATATTTACAAGAACTGTTTCATAGCTACGCAAATGAGACCCTATCAAAGCGTCATACGGGTTATTTTTACAACCTTTCTCTGCCTTCAAACTCTTCGGGCATGCAAGTTTCAGTCATCAGATTACGAAGCGGGGAATTTTGGGCAAGAGGAGTAAATTTCAGTTCTCTTCGTATCCCACCAAGAGTTATGGCACTGCCTTTTGTGAAGAGAATTGCTTTACTTAATGAAAATTTAGGAAATTGGTCTTCTTATTACTATCAAGTCCCTAATCATTCTTTGGTTGCTCCCGTTGTTGGCTTCAGTGCTTTTGATGCTTCGAATTCAAGCACATTAAGCAATGAGGAGTTGACACTCATTGTCTCGGGAGATCCTATTTCAATTCTATTTCATGACATTGTGTTAAAAGATAAAAACGTGACACTAAAATGTGTCAAATTTGGAGCTGGTATGTCGGTCGAATTTAGCAACATGACTACGCCCAATGAATGTGTCACAAAAGGTCCAGGCCATTTTTCAGTAGTTATTCCATTTCAACCTCGGCCTCCACGGCCGCCTAAGACGGAGGAGGAGAGGTCATGGAAGTCGTGGGTGATAGGTTTTGTGGCTGGATTTGGTGGGTTAGTTTTGTTCATTTTGGTTGGGGCGGCTATTTATAAGCTAGTGAGAAGGAAGATGATTAGAAAAATGGAGAGTGAATCCGAAAAGGCAGAGCCTCTAGATACAACATGGATTGGAAGAAGTAGAATGCCTTCAGCATCAATGATAAGAACTCAGCCAGCTCTTGAGCATGAGTATGTTCCCTGAAATTGATGTTGCTTCTTTATGTACATTTTTGCCCCTTTTTTTCACAAGCCAACGCAATCACTGTTTTTTGGAATTAGGCCCATCTCCGAAAAGTTGTTGCAAGTTTTTTGTTTCTCATTGTTTTTTTCTCGCATTATGGTTGAAAGAATTGATGGATTTGTTTGATTAAAAAGCGCTATTAATCTTGCTTGAAAAATTTTGGTGCTTGGCTCTTATGCTGAACCAACATCGAATTGCTATTAGGACACACGAGACTTCTAATGCTCACTTTTTATTCAACTGAACCAATATCGAATTGCTATTAGAAAGAAAGGTTTACAGCAACTAAAGCACTTGATTTTTAATTAATTGTAAAATTAAATACTAATCTAATTGAAAAGGATTAGTTCAGCCAATAGGGTTGAGGTCACAGAGCTGGTGAAGTGGAAAAGGAGGATCAAAATAAGAGCCATTAAGAATGGCCCATGTAGTAAGTTTATTTGCAGCTTCTGTAGCATGTATTCCATCCCAGCTAACATAATCTTGTGGGTTGCTACAAGCTGCGGCTGTCAGAGTGCTTCCATTGATCACCTTCGTATTTCCGCAGAAAACTTTAGCATGAAAATTATAGGCACCACCACCATGCCCACAACAAGCCTTGGTACCATACTTAAGCCCTGCCCACAAATTTTTTTTTTTAATTTAAAAGGGAAAATGTAGCCAAGTTCAACCGAAAAAACAAAAAATGATTAGCAAAACAGCGTACCATGTGATGTAGGATGTTGGAAGAGGTCTAGTAACACTGAGTGAGTGTCAATGTAAATGAGGGAAGCATTGGGAAGATCCCTTCTGGTTTGCGCTAGAGCTTCCTTCAACATGTTATTGTAATCCAAGACAGCATTGTTGTAAGATAACATGCAACCGTATGCGTCCAAGTCTGAACTTGAATGAGGAAGCTGAACCAAAAATGCTGGGTAACAGCCAATCGGTGCAAGATTCAGCACCAAAAATGTGCGCCCACCTAAAGCATACAGCTCCTGCGTAAATTTGATGAAGCAAATGTTACCAATTTAACGCTGAAAGGGAACATGGAATTATTTAATTAATTGGGCTGGTTTTTTAGAAGTCCACCCCATGACATGGGATGACTGGCCCAATTAGTGTCATCACCTCGACTGTGCTAGCAATTTGTGAAACCACCTGAGGAAGATTCTGCTTGACCCGACCTATGCCAATTTCTGCTAAATTGGAAGTAAAATCATTCTGACCAATGTAAAATGTATAGAGAGATTTTCCGAAAATATCCGGTGAAGGAAGCTTGGTTGAACTTGAACCTATGGAGAGAGAGAGTTTTTATTTCATGTAATCAAGTTTGCAGGAGCAAAAGATCAGATTAATTTGTCATCTAAAATGAGAGTTTGATTTAATGTCTATTTACCATTTGTATGGGAGTGAAATTCATCAACTCTAGCCTTGAATTCCTTCATTTGGTTGAGTTGAATAGCTAGGGAAAAGGGACTAATCCCAGTAACAAACAGGGAAGTGTTCGGCAAGAGCACAGTGGAGGCCAAAGTAGCATAGTTGGCTCCATGCCTGTAATCTGATCCAATTGATTGCAAGTAGGGGCTCAGAAATGGCAATCCAAGAGCTTGAGCTGCCAATAAATAAGAAATTAACTTGGTAGAGATTCATCAACCATTAAAAGCCGAGGAGATCCTCCAGTACAATGCAAGTAGTCCAGCCTGGAGGATTACACAATTAATGTAGTGCCGAAACTTTCACGGACCCAGTGTGTCGTGTATTTTGGACTCACCTACATATAATTGGAGTCTATGTCTATCCCGCACGCAACCCAGTGAGGCAGAATTGACCGTGTTAATATATAAATGGAGATGGAAAATTTTCTTCAAATTACTGAAACCCATTTCTATGTTCAATAACAGAAGACTTTGTTTCTCTTGCCATGTTCTAAAGAGAGCCATAAGAAAATTCACTTTTGTTGTTTTGGTAAGGCAAGACAGGTGCCATGAAGAAACTATTTTTGCTGGTAACGAATGAAAGACTAAAACAGAACAAAAGTATAGGAAGGTGAGCATCATAAAGTTAAGTGTTTGATGAGAAGTTGCAAATTAACTGTTACCTAAGAAATCAACAATAAGCCTTCCATCAGAAGCGCGACCAGCGGGTCTCTTGAAGTAGGTCATGCCAAAGGGACCGGACTGTGCCGGAAATGCTGCCCAAAACCCACCAGTGTCTGAATTCGAGTCTCCAAAGTTGAATATGCCCTCAAATTCACATTTTGAATCGCTATTACTACACAGCATTGCCATCATCAACACCCATAACGTTAAAAATTTGCCCAAAATAACAAAGATTTTCTGAAACCGGGGGCTCCTCATCTATTGAATTGAGATGAATGTTTCCTGAAAAAGGTTAGGACTAGTGTTTATTTCGGTGATGTTTTGCTGTTGAATTGTGCCAACATCCCCATTTTGTATTATTAGCTGAAATAAGACTGGCTCGTGGGCACCACATAATGCAGCTAAATTTACTTTCCTATTTCCCACAAAGAACAAGACATATAATTAGCAAAAACAAAAAATAAATGGAGTACACCTATGTCAAACGGCTATTATGCAGATTGTCGTTTGCAATCAATATGGAGTGGACAGGATACTTCGACATTTCATTTAAAGGCTAAAATAGTCATTAAAACACCATCACTAATAATGAAAAATACAATACTAGATTTGGTTCAAGTACTTATTAGAACTTGAGAGAGTTGAAAATATACTGTCTCATCGAAGGGCTTTAAACATCTGTCCTTTCTTAATACATTTTTTTAGACAAAAAATCTGTTTTTTCCTCTTTCTCTTTTTAGATAATAAATATTTATCAGAATATGAAGCATGAATCAAATCCATATTTGAATTGAAATTAAGATACTAATGCAAGTTTTTATTGTCTGAATTTAATCGATTCATATCTGAAATAGGTTAACAATAAGTTCTTTCAAAATTGACTATTTATTTCTCTATTAGAGGTGTTTCATAAATGATTCAAGTAAATAGCTCTACGAACTAATAGATTGGATTAAATTGAAAAAGAAAAAAATTTTGTACAAGTTATATTTTTTATCACCGCTAAGACTCGAGCGCTGTTAATTGCTAACTATAACCTTTCTCTTTATTTTCTATATGAAAAGTAATTTTACACATCAAGTCTTATAAGATACTAGAGAAAATTTAACAAGTCCGACTACCTAACTCATATTTATAAGATGAAACCACGATTCAAATAGACTAAAAGAAACTACTGCAACAATACAACACTACAACACAATAAAGTCACTAGATTTGAGCTGCATTCAATAACATTATTACAACAATTGGATGAGATACATGTGAAAATTTTACAAGAGGGGACATGATACTTAATGCTTTAAGAACTGGCCTTCAGTATATATTGATGGAAATAAATACTAGAAGTTAATTTATTTGAGAGAGAATAGTATAAGAGAATTGATGAATCAATTGAAGTACTGGCATTCAATTTTGTGAATGCACTATATCAATAGTCAGATATCAATATCCACCAAAAGTTGAATTATTAGCCATAAATTTTCTTCTTAAAAGAATGTTGATTGATGAGAGCTAAAATAAAGAAGGAGAAATTATCTCCTGATAACCTTAAAAATATCAAAAATATAAGTATGAATTATAAATTTTTATAACATTTCATAATTATCTCAAACTTAAGTTTTATATCAACCAACAATTTTTCTGTTAACTTCATTAACTATCGTTAAAGAATATAAGATAGAATATTATTTTAATTTAAGAAAGCAAAATAATATTTTGGAAGATTCAATTAGTAAACTAATCTTTTATCTTAAATTATTTAATGGTTGCTAACGGGGTTAATAAGAAAATAAATGCTTAATATAAAACTAAAACTTGAGGTAGTTCTAAGATATTATCATAAATTTGTAGTTATACTTTGTATTTTAAAAATGATTGAGGGATATTTTTCCATTAAGGGCCAAATTGACATCAACAAAATACGAAAAAGTTGTCGAATAGGAGGCACACGGACAGCCCACCACTGTAGTAGGCGGCCTTACTAGCAAATACAAGATAAAAGTTAGGGAGATCAAAGTGCTTAAATAATAAGTAGGAATGCAGGATGAATGGCTGATGTGTGAAACAGACATGTTTAGCTTATCTACAGCTGTGGATAAGCACAAGCCGCATCATGATGCAGGACGGGAGGCGTGGTTTTAGACTTTGACCACCTCGGTGACAAGTGCCGTGCTTCGCTTTTTGAAATTTGAATCCAATAATCTATCTCTCCAAAGAATCTTAATTTATAAGTACCCAGCCAGAAAATCAATATTCAATGCCCATAAACCACAATATTATGAATATGAAATAAATATCCCACGAAAACAAAATTATTTTTTTCAGGCTGCAGTCACACACGTGTATATCTGTCTCTACTCTCTAAGCATAAGGCCTCACGGTTAAATTTAAGGCTCACAACCACCACAAAGTAGAGTGACATATATGAAAGATACCTTGGATCACCCTTTGACCCAAGCGCATCAACTTCCAGCGGAAATGGACTCTAAACAAGAGCAAAGCCCATCACTATTTTTTGTCCCTCTCAAATACAAAGTAAAAACCCATCGCTATCATCAAAATAGCTTGGCCATGCCAGTCTTTCCAATGGCCCAAGAATGATGGGTAAGTAAAGTGATATGAATGTGTGAATTGGACTCTACGGTGTGCGTACCAGACAGGCACTGTTAAATTGAGCAGTAACCTGCCTGATTAGCCTAGAGTCAGTCTACCCGTGTGAAGATTTTTACGATTTAATATTGCTTTTTCTTTTTTTTCTTTCTTCCTTTTTACCAAATTAAAAATTAATGATTAATGAATTTAAAACGAACATGAGACACCAAAATTTATTTCGATTTTATCCAAATGTAATTCTCTCTTAAACCAATGCCTTCGCCCTTCAGTGTGAACGAGGCCCGGATCAAAGGCCGCTGGCTTCCAAAATTGCGGCAGGTAGGGGCACTTTTGTTAATATAGAATTCCACTGAGGATATATTGTGAAGAAAAGGATTCAGTTTTTCGTTTTGACCAAAATGGGATCCGATCTGAACAATTTTCTTCACGTCCACGTCAAAGGGGACCCATCTAAATTGCGTAGTAAACCATGTGCCTGCGAGACACGTCACCTTGTCGGGAACGATGCCGAGTCTGATAATTAAAAAATATAAAAAAGAAGAGGGTCACCACGTCAGATCCCTCCAGTGTCCAATCACGTGTATCTTTTTCAGTCCAACGAGAAACACGCATCACCGTTGGTATTGCCAGATAGCCAACGGCCCTGATTCTCCTCTGACTTGTCTTTCTGACGCTTGGGTGACACACCACTTGGCCCTGTCACATGCGCGCTTTTATTACCAATGGAATTGAACATGCATGCCATTGTACCCTTAATTCTGAAATTTTTTAAAGTACAACATAATTTATTGATACTCGAATTTTCAAATTAGTTGCTTCCCGATATTTGAAGAATGGAAAAAGGTCGTTGGGAGTATTATTACAAATGAGTTGTTTTGTAAGAATTAATGACTTAAACCTCCAATTATACGAATGAGACATAAATAAATGTGATTTATCATTTAATGGTTGAAATTTTTTATAATAAGTATTCGCAAAAATTGTGGCCTCTCGAAAAAATTACTTACTGCATTTTTTTGTACATATTATTATTATTATATTTGATTATAACAAATGATTGAAATCAAATCGTATTCATGGTGAATGTACAAAGTGTACATCGTACAAGATTAGAAAACGGAGTTATTTTTAATTTTTTTAAAAAATATTATTTTAGAGTATGAACTACGAAGTTTACCATTAAAAAATTTTTAATGCTTCTTTTTTATTTAATTTATTTTATTTGCCTTTCTGTTAAGATGATGAAACGCGTGAAGTTCCTCCAATGATAAGGCGGCAAGTGGATCACTCCCACGTGGAGGATTGGCAGTGAGAAGTGGGTCATGTAAATCTCCACGCAACCTCCCCAGCCTGCGGGCCCCGCCTAGCTCTGAGTCCGCCTGTGCGAGACACGTCAGTCTCCACGCAACACACATGACCGACATTCGTGGGGACCACTATAAGTACGACAAGAGGGGTGTCATGGCTTCTTAGAGATCGTAGGATTGAGCTATTTATATCCGTAGATATTGTTCACGTCAGTGGCGGGTCCCACTAAATTATATATTAATATTGCCTCTAAGTTTTATAGTTGGAATGGTTAATTCTGTGCGTACACTTGGGCCTCCTTGAGGTGATTTGGAAAAGTGACATCAATTCAGCATCGTGACTGGATGGCCAGGATTGGAGATTTGCTTGATCTTCGAATCCAAACGAAATGCGTCCAATATGTGGCACGTTCTCCGCGTACGCCGTCAGAGAAAAAAACATACCTGCCCTGCCGTTGCCTGAATAGCCAGCTATCCATTAATATCATTTACACCTTAACGAAATTTCTTAAATTTTTTGTTAACCCACCAGAATTCTACATTCAATAATAATCAATAAAGTAAATATTTCCGGGTTTGAGTTCGTATTAATTTAATAATTTTAATAAAATGTTTGTTGAATACATGAAATATCTTGTTATGTAGCTTAACAATAACATTTTTTTTCCTAACTTTTGAAATAAAATAAATATTTATAGTATTATATATTGCTCGTGCAAACCTAAAATCTAGATGCAAAATCAAATAGATAACTTATTTCACATAGCATTAATTATAGATATATAATGTATTTTTTTTTCACTTACTTGAGAACAAATAAATTTTGTGGGAGACGAATAAGGTAGGTGAATGTAAATTAAAAAAATAGAAATTAGACAAAAAAAATCTTATTTATTTATAATTTTTCTTTTTAATATTTTTTTCATACATCCATGGTGACAAAAAAGGAAAGTACTTTTATCTTAATAAAGCATATGATAAATATTTTCTTCAATTAGATTTTATGTTCCGTTTATATGTTTACTTATAAGATTGAGAAATTTGAATATGAATTCAAAATGATTGAAAATATTTACTTACTAGATTACAACGAATAATGAGAATAAAATATGTGAGATCTAGACACTTTTGAGATTATAAAATGAAATAGAATATATTTAGAATTGGGGTGTTGTATCTTAAAAATTACAGTTACTATAAAAAAAAATATGTAATTATAAAATAAAAGTTAATAATATGTAGTAAATATAATTTTTTAATAATAATTTTATTATAAAAGTAAAAATTATTTAATATATAATAAATTTTTATTATACAAATGAAAAATTATATTAATATAATTCATAAGTTATAATAACTAGTATTTATCAAATATTTAATATTATAATTTAAAAACTACAGCTACCTAACATCAATCTCAAATATTCCCATAACTTCTTAAACAATATTGATGGCATGATGCAATACTCTTGTCTGAAACATACATCCAACAAACCTAAAAAATTAGACTGTTATTTTAATTTGATCACACGTACTATCTTCTTTGTCAAAAGGCTGAGTGAACCATGCTATAATATTGCCTCGAGTCCTTAGGTGTCAACTTTCAAGTTGAGTTGTGATTGCATATTACATGTAACTTTATCATGCTCTACATTAAATTGAAAACATTATTCACGACGAAGCTCAATTTGCATATACGAGGTAAAATATTTTTATATTTGTAATATTGGACCAAATTAATTTTATTATTACGAGAATGTTATAATTTAATAAAGATATGTTATAATTTAATAAAGATATAGTCATAAAATTTATTATTTTGACTTAGTTAGTTATCTTTAGTATCAATGATATAGAAAAAAAATACGCACTATATTAATAATTAATCAAAAAAACTTGTCAAATTCAATATATAGGTACAGAAATGATAAATGTAATTTCAAAAATTATAAAATATTTTTTACAAAGTCTTTCTCTAACGCAGAAGCCCACATGAATTTTAATGTAAATTTGAGACTTTACATCAATGTCAAATGCTTTTATAGCGGTTTGAAATGATTTTTTAGTAGTTTATAATATTATAAACGTGATTTACACTTGTGTGAAACCATAAATCTATATTTTAAAAATGTAAGCACCAATGCCTATGAATGGTTTTTTTTTTTTTGTAATATATAAATATTATTACTATATGGATGTAAGTTCTTTGATACGAGATTTTTAAAAAATATAATTTATTACTATGTGTAATTTATTCTTAAATTGAGACTAAGATTTTTTATTATAGTGGCTATGTCAAAATATATATATATATATATATATATATATATATATATATATATATATATATATATTTATTTATTTATTTTTTCATAATTTTCTTTCAATTCTCACTAGCTTGCATATAGCATACTTAAGATCAAGTGAGCCACGTTACTCACCTTATGGTAGGTGATATGTATATATATATATATATATATATATATGTGATGTGCAACTTTTTTTTAATGTACTATTAAAAAAATAAAAAATAATAATAAAATGTGTCAGAAATTTATATTAAAGTTTGATTAAGCTACGTGTAAATCAAAGATCGAACAAATTCTTAATTTTTGTTGTTAATGTAGAATACATAAAGGTTTTATTTCTCTTAGAGATAATATGCTTGTGACATCTGACAAATGTGTTTTAAGGTATTTTTTAAAATATAAAGAATAAATAAATAATAATTTTAAATTTTAGAGATCAAAAGGGATTTTTACCCTTTACATATGTGGTAAATAAATAATTTTTAAAAAAAGCTTTTTCCCAAAAGATTATTTAAGTAGAAATAAAGTTATAATATTATAATCAAATTATTCTGTCATTAAATTTAACCACACTCTTTTTTTTTAATAATCTAGTTATAATACTTTTCTCCCTTCAATAATAATGATATTAAAGTTAATATAATACTATTTGAAAAGGGAAAAAAAAGTTATTTTTCAATATTAAAAATAGAGAATAACAGTCATATTTGAAGATTTTTTTTTAAAATTTTGATCATTAGATATGATTTATCAAATAAGAAGTGAAATGTTATTTGAAAAACTATTTGGTGATGCTCTTGTGATGTTATTGTGTTAAGTCAAAAATTAATATTTAGGATATTATCTTTTTTCTATTGAAATTTTTTTGACATATCAAATTAATAATATGGTTCTGTGAATATTGCATTTTATCACCAAATGTATAAAAGATGATTTTGTCATTTAAAAATAAATAAATTACAAACAAAAAATTTTTCGTTTGTCCACCAAAAGTGTTATGACGTATCAATTCGGTAACAATATTTTCTAAAAATTATATTTTATTATCTAATAGTTAAATTATTACTTTGTTACTAAAACGTTAAAAATAACTAAATATTTTAATATGGAGTATAAAAGATGGTTTTATCATTTAAAAAGAAAGAATATACATAAGAGAAATTATATTAGAAAAGTACCAATTATATTTTTAAAAAACTATATTTTTATTATATAAATATACTTTTGTGCATTGAAATATCAAATTTTAAGTAATACAAATCAAACACTTAAGTTTTGATAATATCATTCAACATCAATAATTTTAAACTATTTCAAATACTACAATAACAACCAAATACTCCATATTTAACACTTTATCATTCAATAACTGTATTAACGTTTTGATTTTAATGTAAAATTTCTTAAATGTCATTATGATATTAATAATTTTTTTTATTGTGTTAATATTTTGGTGGTTAAATAATAACAACTTAAATATTAGGTGGTAAAGTATAGTTCTTAGAAAATATTAGTAATAAATTAATATGTCAGAAAATTTAGACAAATAATAATATCTATTTTATAATTAAATAATATATTTTTACTTTAACGTGAAGTTCCTTAAATATTCATATAACATCAATAAATTTGTAATTATATTAACAGAATGGTGATAAAATATTAACAACATAAATATTTAACGATAAAATATAATTTTTACTAAATTATTATATTAACTTGAGACATAAAAAAAATGTAAGTGATAAAGTGATAATATCCGTTAATATTGTTACTTACAATAGTGTATGATATTCAATCATTTATGCCAAGAAGACAAAAGCCGCTTGGCAATGCCAAGTCATTTGTAAAAGGTCAAATGAAGTTGAAAGAGTAGAAAAATCTAATTAATTAATATTAGTATTAAATTGCATTAAAATCTGAAGAAACAGATTGAAGATTAACAAAATATCAAACAAAATCTTAAGGAGCTAAAAGCATGGCTAAGGAACCCCATATCGCCCGTCAATTACTGGCCAGGCCAATGGCCACTAGCCAGTCGTGGATTCCAAAGAACCTATTCATTCTAGTTAATTTTTTAATCCAATAGAAAAAAAAATCCCATTTGTTCAATTAAACGAAAACAGAACACGTAAGCCACATGAGGGTGGAATAGGCTGGACCCAGAACAAAGGACGCGTAGATCGAGTTAGAAGCGAACACGTCTACGGTAGAAATGACGTTGGAATAAATAAAATTGGCCAGCGCGATTATCGATGGGCCAACTCAACAACCAACTTTGCCCACGTATAAACGCTCTACTTGTATACGACACGCGTATGGTGACGTGGATGTTGCCTTGGCGCTCCTCCTCCTTCTTCCCCACCTCGTCTCTCTCTCTCTCTCATCTGTTCTGTTCTCCGTAGAAAAAACAACTCTTGAGCTTCCGTTTAGCGAACCTTAACGAGAGAATGCCGAGCCTCACAACTTCCTTATAGAATTTTCATAAAACCGAAGGCGTTTTAAAATAATTCCTTCACTCTACTGGTGAAAGTTTAACGCTTTAAGCATTCAAATTCCTGGACTTTGGGCAAGAAAGAGATTTGGTGTTCGATAATTTCAGGTAATAATAAACTTTTGAATTTTATTAATTTTTATTTTCAGTGTCGTGTTAGCAGATAACTTTTATTTCTTTTATATGGTGGGAAAGGTGCACGAAATTGTTGTGGTCGTCAAATTGCGGTGATTAGTCGTTGTTTGGTTGCTGAGAATATGCAGGAAACTGGAGCAATATGGAAGTTTTACGAATGTCGGATTATTGTGCACTTGAACAACAAAACTCCTGTTTAAATAACTAAACATTGTATGTTTTTTTTTTTTTTAAGGGGGGTTAGGAGGCATGAACAGACTGTACGAACAAAAAGTATTTTGATTAAACTCATCTGGTTCCCTCAAATTTTCCTTCACTTTTAGATTCTTGCAATTTCTCCTTTACGGCTTCTTTAAATCTGAAACTTGATCGCCTCGAGAGGGAGAGATATTTGTTAAAAAAAAAAAGAGAAAAATAAAGTGACTCACTGTTTGTTTATGTTTTCGTGAATTGAAGGACGAAATCCTGAACGTTACGAGTTATCACGAAAGAAAAACTGCAGGAGTTTTCCATTGCAGTTTCAAGGGTATTTTCGTATTTGTATCCTCAGATTATCCATGTGAGATGGGCGTGTTGTCGTTGATAATCCCTTGCTTGTGTGTATAGATCACTTTGTTTTTCAATCGTTGGGTACCGTAAAGACAGTTGTACCCTCCACCTTTCAGACTTTTTCTGAGGGCTTTCCCGATGATTATTCTTCTTATTATTATTTTATTTTTCTATGATGTGTTGAGTTTAGTTAAACGTTAAAGTGAATTTTCAAGCTGATGAATTTAATTGCAATAGCCTTCAAAGTATTGATGAATTGATTTACTCCCAAGGTGGTGCATTTCTATTCTCTGTATTTTCTAATTAAGAAAGGGAGGATTTCTTCATGCTTCATATGTATTGAGAGTTTATGCAAATTGTTATGTATATGAATGGATATATTCAAAGCTATGTTTCGATTAATTGTATCATTACTGTTCCCTTGTCTTTTTAGGCTGCTTGCTCTTTGGAACTTCTTGCATCTTCAAAAATCAACTGAGGGTTTCCAGTTTGGTGCTTGGCCATGGGGAACAATGAAGATGGAAAATCGTCCAAGTCTGAGAAACCATCTTCACCTGCACCATCGGTGAGCTGGGAAATTATACATTATTCTTTTATATGGATTATTTGCTTGGAAGAAACAATTTCCCTCATATCTTGTGGCGTTTAACTCCTGAAGTTTGCGTCTGAGTATTTGTGAAATTGTTTAATTGGCAGGATCAAGGCAATATTCATATGTATACTGATTGGGCAGCTATGCAGGTTATTTACTCTTATCTGTACACTTTTTTTCCCAGTTTCCTTTTAACAAACTGTTTATAGTGAAGTTGCTAACGGGGAATTCTGTTATTTCTTTACATCTTTAGGCTTATTATGGCCCCCGAGTTGCTATTCCGCCATATTACAACTCACCTGTTGCATCTGGTCATGCTCCTCAGCCCTACATGTGGGGCCCAGCTCAGGTATTGCTTAAAGCTCATGATGATTGTTTGACCTTATTATTTAAGTTGGGGTCAACATTATATATCATTTCCTTATTCTGAGGAATGAATTCAGTTGATATATAACTGGGATAATTTTGGCATCTGTTTATTTCTTCCAGCCTATGATGCCACCATATGGAGCACCTTACGCAGCCATCTATTCTCCTGGAGGTGTTTATGCTCATCCTGCTGTTCCTATGGTAAGTGGATGTCCCCATTATCTTTTGAATAGTCTATTCTGTTATTAATTACTTTAGGAGTTTCACTTTTTATATTGGGGAATAATTATTTATCTGTAGTGTGCAAAATTTGAGTTAATGTGGTGTTTGGGAAACCTTTTAGTTGGTGCCGATTCCATCAGGGTTGCTTAATAATAGCAATACTTCTTTCACTGCACTCTGTTGACATACCTATTTTGGTGATTGCCCCCTGTTTGACAGAAAGTTTCTGATGTGTCTGTTTTCCTTTTGAATTCCCCCAAATTCTAGGGATCACATGCACACAGTCATGGTGTTCCAACTTCACCTGCTGTAAGTGGAGCCTTTAAAGCTATGTTTTGTTGTATTTTTGGTCAAATAATTATGAGTAAGAAATGCGTTGCTGGGAAGAGATAGAATTCATTTGTGATTTCAGTTTAAGCTTAAGCTCCCACAAGTTGATTTTGGATGTAATTATAATGCAATAATGCAGGCTGTAACCCCGCTGAACATAGAGGCACCTACTAAGTCGTCAGGAAATGCAGATCAAGGTTTAACGAAGAAGCTGAAAGGGTTAGATAGCCTGGCAATGTCCATAGGCAACGGTATTGCTGAGAGTGCTGAGGGTGGGGTTGAACGAAGGCCATCACAGAGGTTTGTTTATATTTATATTCATATTCGTATTGTGGTTTCTAGTTTATCCTCTATAAATGCTAATTTAATGACAATTTGAACAGTGACTCTGAAGGTTCTACTGATGGAAGTGATGGGAATACAGTTAGGGTGAGCACTTATTTTTCTTTCGAAATACGAATATGTTCTTATGCATTTTATGCTATAATTGTGGTGTATTTTCTAAATTTTATCTTTCTTTGCTGCCCATCCTACCATCAGGCAGGTAAATCTGGAAAGAAAAGAAGCCGAGAGGGAACGCCAATTGCTGGTATGATTCTGTTTCTTCTCCAAGTTTTCATGAAAATGAACAATAGAGTTTGACCTTTGATTGTTAATTTTAGTGGCATAGATTTTCTTTTCACTGTTTTACATCATGTCTGATAGCATGCATAGTTTTATGTGGCTTAACTGAGTTCTCTGTGGTTAGTCATTGTACATGAGGGATGATGTTTTTCTAATTTTTCCTGTAATTTGACAATAGACTAATTGAGTATAACTTGTTTGCTTGAGTAAATATAACTTATTTTGTGGCTTAAGAGAGCACCACTCTGTGGTTTGTGAATCTTATTGTCAAATGTAGTAGTGATAATTTGTTCCAATAATATTCAGAAATCATTTATTATTATGTTCGTGATTTTGAGAATGCTCGATAGAATTATTTGTATGCCCTGGATAGCATGCTGTGATCTGATTTATCAATTAGATTGCAATGCGAATATGATGTCACCTACAGGGGAAAACAGAAAAGCAACTGAATGAAAATAAATAATTGGGCCATGGGACACTATCAATTAGACTTCTTGCAATATTATAATGTTTGTTTAACCTCTATGCCAGGTGGAGATGGAAGAACTGATATCCAGTCAACTCCTCTCCCTGTGAATGCTGCTCCTGAAAAGGTGTTAGGTACAGCTGTTACTCCCACTTCTGTTTCAGGAAAAGCCGTTGGTCCTGTGCTTTCTCCCGGCATGCCCACAAAATTGGATCTCAGGAATGCTTCTGGCATGAATGTTAAGACAAGTCCAACTAGTGTTCCACAACCTTGTGCGGGTTTACCTTCTGAAACCTGGATTCAGGTATTGTTTGCTAATGCTATTTTATTTTTAATCTTTCTTATCAGTCTGCCTTAACATGATATGTAGTGGCCCGTTTCTAAGTTTCGATTTGATGTCTTCCAAGAAGTTTATGTTTAGAATTTTGGTGGTAAATGCACTGTATTTAGAAGTTTCTGGTTGTTTTGTACCTCTTTATCAGAATGAACGGGAGCTGAAACGGGAAAGGAGGAAACAATCTAATCGAGAATCTGCTAGAAGGTCTAGGTTGAGGAAGCAGGTACAGTAAAAGAGATGAGAAATTACACTTTTTAGGTTACTTAAAAACTTTGTTTCAATTGTTGGAATCACTGTATAGCTCATCAAAGTAGAAGTTAATTTTTCTTGCTTCTCCCTATTTAAAACTTCCTTCCAGGCTGAGACTGAAGAACTTGCTCATAAAGTTGATTCCTTGACTGATGAGAATGTTTCACTCAAGTCTGAAATAAATCAATTATCAGAGAAGTCTGAGAAACTGAGGATAGAAAACGCAACATTACTGGTATGCACCATAAATCTTATCAATTTTCTGGACTGTTTGAGTTTGTTTTCCAATGACGCCAACAAGTTATGTGTTTTCTTATTGTGAATGTTTTTGTTGTAATCTATTAATTGGTTTTAACATACAGGAAAAACTGAAAAGTTCACAACTAGGAAACACGCAAGAGATTGTTTTGAACAGTATTGATGACAAGAGGGTTACACCTGTTAGTACAGAAAACCTATTATCTAGAGTTAACAATTCTGGTACTGTTGATAGAAACATGGAGGAAGGAGGTCACCTGTTTGAGAAAAACTCAAACTCTGGTGCCAAGCTACATCAGCTTTTGGATGCAAGTCCAAGGACAGATGCCGTGGCTGCAGGCTGATTAAGTTTCTTATAGTCTTGTCTTGGTAGAAGCCGTTTTGCTTGTGTGCCTCGAAAACTAGAGCTAACAGCCTGCAAAAAAGGATTAAATAGCTGATTTAGTTAGTGTTGTTCTGTGTCTTGTGTAATGTGTTTTTTTTTTTTTTTTTTTTCATGGCAAACCTGATGTATTTTAGTAAAAATCAGAGTGCTCGGATGGAAGGTGGGTGTACATTTAAGAAGAATAGTGATTGTTTAATTTAGGGGAAAGGACTAAGGAATCTATGTTATGTTGTATTTATTCGGTTTGATGTGCAATTTTATTAACTAGTATTGAATACAAACGGACTCACTGTTTTATGTCATTCTGCGTAGGGGTGTGCATCATCGAATCCGATTCGATCCGATATAATATGAATTTGTTAGAATCGGATTCGGATTTAACATCAAATCTGATCGAATATAATTTATGCAGTCTGATCGAATTTGATTTGGATTGGTTCGGATTCGGATTAATATGAATTTTTATATAATCTGATCAGATTTGATTTGAATTTGCGCTGCTTTTAAAATTAGAAAACAAAAAATTAAGCTAAAAGCTTAAAACTAAAAGGTTAAAATAAAATAAAATTAAAATGTGAACACTCAACATTCAGTCACTCATTTTCAAACAAATCAAGTCAAAAATTAAATTACAAATTAAAATTCACGAGCAAAATCGAACATATTTTCAATAATTTGAACCACGAACGCCCAGAAGTTGTTAAGTTCATAATTAAAATCGTCACTCATTTTCAAACAAATCAAGTCAAAACTTAAATTGAAAATCAAAATTCACGAGTAAAATCGAACATATTCTCAGTAATCTGAATCACGAACACCTAGAAGTTGTTAAGTTCATAATTAAAATCGAACTCATTCAACTCAATTTCAATAATTTTAGCCACAAATAACCAACTAAAATCAACCCATTCAACCCACGAACTTGCCTGCCAGCCGCTACCCACGACCCACAAACCCAGCTTAGCCACTACCCACAACCAACGAACCCAACCTCAGTAGCAATCATGATTTATGAGCCCATTTCAGTCTCAACCACGAGCCACGAACCCAGTTCAGCCACTACCCACGACCAACGAACCCAACCCCAGCCGTAACCACGACCCACGACCCACGACCCACGAATCCAGCTCAGCCATTACCCACCACCAATGAACCCAACCTCAGCAGTAACCACGACCCACGAGCCCATTCTTAGGCGTGAGCACGAGCTAAGCTACGACCCACGAGCCCATCTTTGCTGCC
Organism: Murraya koenigii; assembly: GCA_025617385.1. NCBI lineage: Eukaryota > Viridiplantae > Streptophyta > Magnoliopsida > Sapindales > Rutaceae > Murraya > Murraya koenigii. The sequence continues at coordinate 48,818,025 of CM046811.1, read as the reverse complement.
ACTACGAGCTGAGTCTGACGCTACTAGAATCTGACTACGGCCGCAACGAACCCAAAGCCAAAGCAACCGAATTTGACCCATCCACGACCGTCAACCGCGACCCACAACCAGTTGATAATTTGTTCATGGTAATTTGGCGCATGAGAAAGGCAATTATTTGTGTGTGTTTTCTGAGATATTGCTTGAGCTTGTTGGAATTTTATTTTGGTACTAGTTAGTTTTAAATTAAATGATATCATGATTTGAAATAAACCGAGCACTCCATAAAACAATTCTTGAGCTTGTTGGAACTTTTAACTTGATTTTTTTGTTTAAAATGAATGAAATGCTTACAAGTGAAATGTGATGTGGTATAATGGCATTGTTTGTTTTAGAAAATTAATTTAATTATTCAAATCAATTTTTGATTCAATTTGGCTCCTCAAATTTTGTAAAATTTATTTGATATGATCATACTATTCAATGTTTTATTTTAATTGCATTACAAATAATTGCATTACAAATTTTAACTAGCATAAATATATTTTATAATTTTAATAGCTATAACACACAGTCAATAAATTAGGAATTTATACCCATTGCAGTAAAACTATGTCCAACCATCAATAGGTACAAATAGAACTGAACCTCTAGATTAATTTTTTTTTTGAATTATTATATTTGCCAATAAATTCCAATTTGAAGCACTAAGTTATAAACATATTTATTAGCATATATATTGGCATAATGCCTATTACATTTATATTCATGTAAATATATATCAATACTCTCAATAAAATGCCTGAATGTTTAAATTAATGTCATGGTTTGCTTTATTTTCAAATAATGAATTTGTACTTTTTGTAGGCTTAAAGGATTATATACAATCAAAAGCCATGTTTAACTTTTAGTTAAAAATTCATAAATAAAGTAATAATAATTGATATAGTTTTGTATTTTCAATGATGATTATGAAGTTCAAAGTGTACAAGTATCCACAGAAGAAGGAAAAAGTAATACAAAGTGGAAGAAGCCAACTCAGAGACGACCGATGAAGAAAAGATCTGAGACATGGAATCATTTTACTTTACTTGAGGACAACCAACATAAAGCAAAGTGCAACTACTATGGCAAGGTATATCAATGCTATTCAAAGTATGATGGGATTAGCAATATAGAAACTCATTTAAAAGTATGTGAATCACACTTGAAAATGAAGCAAGAGTAAGATGAAAGACAGCAGAAGTTGGCAGCTGAGAGTGGTGAAGGAAATGCAAGTAATCTGGTTTTGGCTAAAGGATGGAGTCAAGATACTTGTAGAAGGGCATCCACTAAAATGATTGTTTTGGGTGAGTTGCCACTCAATTTTGTGGATAACAAAGGGTATAAGCATTTTTGTAGTGTAACTGTTCCTCAGTTTATTATGCCATCTCGAAGAACTATTAGTAAGGATGTTATGAAATTGTTTTTGGAAGAAAAGGAAATTTTGAAGAGTTTGATATGTAAGAATAAGTAGAGAATGTCTCTTACAACTGACATATGAACTTCAGTTCAGAATATGAGTTACATGGTGATCACAGCTCATTTTATTGATAATGACTGGTGTTTGCATAGGAAGATTATTAGTTTCAATGCGGTTGAAGACCATAAAGAGAGAACGATTGGCAAAAAAATTGAGACTTGTTTGCTTGAATGAGGAATAGAGAGAGTGTGTGCAATAACTATTGATAATGCATTAGGCAATGATGTTGCTATTGATTATGTGAAGAATCAAATGCTTATGTGGAAGAATGCTGATGCACTTGTAAAGCCGGGTGAATACATGCATGTGCGTTGTTGTGTACATATCTTAAATCTAATTGTCACTAGAGGGTTAAAAGAGTTACATGCATCGATTTCCAGTATTTAGAATGCTGTGAAGTATGCGAGATCATCCACTTTAAGGTTGAAAGCATTTAAATAGTGTGTAGAGCATGTGAAAGGCCCTAATGGAATTGTAGTTTTGGATTGTATTACGAGGTGGAATTCCACCTATTTGATGTTGATGACTGCTTTGAAGTTTCATGCAGCATTTGAGAGGATGGCAGAAGTGGATAAACTTTATGAAGCATACTTTAAAGAGGAAAAGAATGGGAAGAAAAAGGTGGGGCCACTTGAGCCTGAGGATTTGGAAAGTGCTGAACGAATTCTACTGTTTTTAAAGATATTTTATAATGCTACATTGACTTTTTCAGCCTCTTTGAGTGTGACTTCTAATCTTTGTTACGATACAATTGGTTTGATTGATAATTCATTGAGTGCATTGGAAAAAAAGTAAAGATGTTTATGTGAATTTGATAGCGGCTAATATGAGGGAAAAATATGACAAATATTTGGAGTGCACGGAAAAGATTATCAAAATCTTGATTGTTGCCTCTATACTTGATCCATGATGCAAAATAGATTTTATAAAATATATTTTTGGTATGATTTTTTTCGATAACATTACAAAGATTGAAGAAATGACCACAGTGATGAAAGGCTTGTTGAATGCACTTTTTGATGCATATAGTGGATGGAACTCCTCATCACTATTGTATAGTGAGAGTTTTCTTAGTTGTAGTGGTAGTGGTGGTGGTGGTTTTAGTACTTCTCTACGTCTTGTAGATGACACAGACCGGCAACAAGGGTATATAATGGAACATGGTGATGACACCCCACGAGTTGCTCGCCCTTTCTTTGGATATGCTAAAAAAGTTTCCATTTAAAATGAAGGCAAGCTTGTATCAACCAAGGTCGAAAGATACTTACTTGACCCGATTAAAGATCCTAGTAATGATAAACTTAATGTTTTGCTATGGTGGAAAATGAATAAGTCAAAGTATCTAATATTGGAGAAAATAGCAAGGGATATCTTTGTAATTCCGGTATCCACTGTTGCATTTGAGTCTGTCAGGGGTCGTATTATTGATGAATATAGGAGTTCTTTGACTCATACTATGATTGAAGCATTGATTTGTATTGAAAATTGGTTGCAATCTAAACTTTTTGTCACTTCCGTCTACGATCTTAATCAAGAGTTGAAAGATCACGTATATCAAATAGAGTTACAAGAATGTAACATATATATATATATATATATATATATATATATATATATATATATATTTATATATAATATATTTTAAATTTATTATAATAAATTTTTTACATTACTCATGTACTAATTTTAAGATTTTTTTTTAAAAGAGTATGTACAATCACAATCTTCAACGATTTTAACAGTAGGCGCTAGCATTCATCATGATATTTGAATAGGTAACTCTTAAATTTAATATATCTTTTAGTTTTAAGTTATTATAATTATAATTATTTTATTTTTTGTTTAAGTTTTAAGTTAATTGTAACATAATAATTGTTTGTGATCTTATATTAGGAAAGTTGAAGTTGATAGATGGAGACTTGGAGTCTTGGAAAGCAAAAGTTAAGGATTTATCAAAATCTGTGTTGTAAGTTTAATTAGGTGGTGTTGTACTTTAGTTTGAAGAACTTATAGTCTAATTCCTATTTCCTAAATGTTGTTGGATGATAATTTTTATTTTGTGTTGTTTATTTGGTGACTTGGAGTTGGAGTAATGTTTATTTTGTGTGGTTTATTTAGAGACTTCATTTGAAGACTTGGAGATGGAGTAATGTTTATTTTGTGTTGTTTATTTGGATTTTGGAGACTTAGAGATTTGGAGTAATGTTTAGTACTTTATTTTGTATTTATTTCCTTAATATTGTTGGATAATAATTTTTATTTTCATTTATGTTGTTGTTGGATGATAATTTTTAGTTTGGTTTATTTTGTTGTTGGATGATAATATTACAATTTTGTGTTGTTTATTTGGAGACTTGGAGTTAGATTAATGTTTATTTTGTGTGGTTTATTTAGAGACTTTATTTGAAGACTTGGAGAGTTGGAATAATGTTTGTTTTGTATTATTTATTTAGATTTTGGAGAGTTGGAGATTGGAGTAATGTTTATTACTTTATTTTGTGTTGTCTATAACTCTATACAAGTAATGTTTATTTTGTGTTGTTTATTTGGAAACTTGGAGCAATACTTATTTATGTTGCTTATTTGGATTTTGGAGTAATGTTTAATTATTTATGCAGCTAACTTATAAGAGGTATACATGGTGATGATATTCAATTGTGAGCTTGTTTTTTTTTTTTATGGTTTGCATTACATGTGTTTTCATTAATTATAAATTTCATAAATTTTTTTAGAAAATTATCAAAAAAGTCCTACATTCGAATTCAATCTGAATCGACATATGAATTTATTCGATCCGATCTGAATCCGATCCGAATTATTCGGATTGAATTAGGATCGGATTTAAGGTCGGATTGATTTTTTCTCAATCCAAATTATCCGAAATCCGACTAAATTCATCCGAATCCGAAATTGCCCACCCCTATATGTAGCTAGCTTATAAGAGGTATATACGGCGATGATACTCAATTGTGAGCTTGTTTTCTTGTGGCTTTTTTTTATGGTTTGCATTACATGTGTTTTCATTAATTATAAATTTCATAAATTTTTTGAGAAAATTGTTAAAAAGTCTCACATCCGAATTCGAAATTATGATCCGAATCCGAAATATGAATTCATCTGATTCGATCCGAATCCGAATTAATCTGAAATATATACCCAATCAAAATTATTCAGATCAAATTAAGATCGGATTTAAGGTCGGATTGAAATCGAATTGATTTTTTCTCAATCCAAATTATCCAAAATTCATCTAAATTAATGTGAATCCGAAATTGCCAACCCTAATTCTGCGTGCGGGCTTTCCTGGATAATTCTTCTTGTTATTAAATGTAAACAAGTGGCTTTCTGAGTTGGGCCAGGCAGCGCGGCGTAGGATTCAAAGCGTCCTCGTTTGGGGGGCCACATGATCGATCTATGGCTATGCTCAGAGTAATACGAATTTCAACCCTGTGTACCGGTGAAAGACTTTGACTCCAATGACTGGCTTCGTTTTATGCAGATCAAAGACCACAAATCATATATATATATATATATATATATTCTGTTTTGCAACGTTTAATCAAGTAATACAAATACACATGTGCGCAAGTATATGAAGAGAAAAGAAAGGAGGATTGTCGATCTGTGCCTGTGGTGCAAATTCAGATACCATGATAGTGGCCCAGGGCTGCCCACACGATTCGAACACACAAGTGTACTAAACCCATATGCAGAGGCAGAATGGAGGGCCGAATCTACACACTCCCTTCTTTCATTGCCGGTTCATGATCCCCACTGGATCTCATCTAATGAACATACGTCTCAAATTTACCAAAATTCGCACAGTCAAATCATGTGCATTTTTAAAATTCCAAATAAGTGTATCATGATAACGACCCTTTGAAATTTTTGGTTGTAATTGTCAACATAGAGCTATCCCTCGTCCATGATCTACCGTCACATCAAAAGGGAAAAGAGGTCCACCTTGATGTACCATATAAAATAAAATTAAAAAAAATATATCTACACTTATATTTTTTAAAAAATAAATACTAACATTTTTATATTTTAAAAAAAAGATGCTAAAATTTCATTCGATCATAATATTTTTATTTTTATTATTTTAAAAAATAATTTTAATATTTTATAATACTTAAAAATATAATATTAAAATAAATATAATATATATTTTAAAATAATTTTAATTTTTTATAATTTATTATTATTATTATTATATATATATTTTTTATTATATTAAAATAGTTTTTTATAATAAATAGATTCATAATATTAAAATAAATATATTAAAATTTAAATTATTTTGAATATTATGTAAAATAATAATTTTAACATTATTAATATTTGAATTTTTTTAATTGTAAAATGTATTTAATGTAAATATTTATTTAAAATCTCTACAATAAAAAGATATATTATTAAAATAAATAGAATGATTTATATATTTAAAAATTTAAAATATTTTAATATTGATAATTTATTACATAGATTATATTATTTATCTAATATATGTATTTATTAAAAATTTTAAATTAATTTTTTTAAAATAATAAAAATAAATAATATTACGAGTTTTATTTTTATTTTTTAATTTGAAGATATTAGTGAATTTTTTTCTAAACTTAGACATGTAAATGTCGTTTTTTCAATAACGAAACGATAATAATAAAAGGGTCCACTGTGTTGGTTAAGGCGATTATGTCAAATGGAGGGCTCTGATTCATTGTAAGGTCATTGTCATAGTATGAAAAAAAAAAATTACTTATTTGAATTGTTGACCGTTTGTACAGCGAACATGCACTTTCTCGTATTTCCCAGTCCTAGATCTATGCAGCCGAATTCTCAATTTTCAATATATTATTATTATTATTATTATTATTATTTTTGCCCTTTTTCAATTCACGGTCTTCACATGCTTTCACAATCTTGTAATCTTATTTTAGTTACTAAATGTTTAAGAAATAAGAGCAAATCCAAAACTTCTCAGCAAAATATTGCTTTTTAACATTCTCATTAGCCAAGAGGCAGCAGCCATGCATGTGCCGGTTTTTATGTTACTTACTTACAGTCATTGGGCTCATAGGCTCTGGCACTGCTTCAATATTAAATATGTTGAAGTTGTTAGACTTACATTTCCAAATCTAAAGGGTGTTACTAACTTAGTTTGTCATTTTTCGTCATCGTTTTGAAATTTGAATGTACGTTCGGTCTGGGAGTGTTGGTTCTATCGGCAGTGTAGTAGTGGGAAATTAATGCTTTGATTTCACTTTGTCTTATTGTGCATAAAATAGGACAAGATTGGCGTTCAGGGATTTGTTTGTTTTAAGTAAGTGTTGGGCTACGCAGTTGCCAGATGTTTCAATGGCGTTTGTTTTAGCCTTTCCGGGGATTCTCTAGATCTGACTCTGAGCAGTTTATAAATAGAATCTAGTAAGAACTTGAAAAAGTAACTCGGCCATTGTTTCTAGCTCACTTGAAAGGTGGTTTTTTTGGATTTGGATTTTGGAATTGTCGCTCCTTTTATGTTTCATTACTGCTGTTGGCAAGGCAACTCAAGATACGCGAAGAAAACAAAAAAAATATATATTTTTAATCTTGTTTATTGTAACATATGGGACATTCTGCAGCAGCGTGGGATTACAGAGCAGCAATTGAGATTGCAAAAGACTGGAATGGTATTGATCAGGTTGTTCTTCGGAATCCACATGGACCCTCTGCTAAGGTTAATAGGGAACTTGTTCCAGATAACTGGTTGTGTATGTTTTCATCGTTATCATTATTGTTATTTTATTTTGAGTCTGTGTATAGGTTAGCTTGTACGGAGGACAAGTAACTTCATGGAGGAACGAGAAGGGAGAAGAACTTTTATTCACTAGTAGTAAGGTGAGGTTTTGTAATTCTTTTTCTTTCAATGATGGTTACCCTGCATAGAGTCAGCAGTGATTATATTTCTAAGGTCCTGTTATTCAAAGGAAATGGTGTTAATTTTTTCTTCATCGTATGAATGATTATTCTTAAGAATCAAATTGATGCGGAATTTATCTGAAAAATAAATTTGGTTTCGTCAGCTTCAATCTGGCTATATTCTGAGGTAAATTGGATAGTTGACTGAAGAATTTTGGGAGTTTGTAGATATCAGTTCTTTGTCTGATTAAAGGAAGTCCCAAGGAGTAATTGCATTCTTAGCATGATATGATGATGCATGCGACTGCTAGTGGAATAATGTGTTTACTGCAAGAACTTGATTAAAACCATATGATTGTTATAATACTATAAGCGGCCTATTCATTTAGATGTTGCCTCTCAGTTGGAATCTGGCCTCGATACTCGAATTTTGATGAAGATAGCAGAAATTAGATAATTTACAAGCTAGAGGCATTAGAGAAATTCACTTGTGTTTTTGTCTTTTATCATCAACAACAGGCAATATTTAAGCCGCCAAAAGCAATTCGTGGAGGGATTCCTATTTGTTTTCCGCAGGTACTTTTAACCAGTTTTTGGTCTAATGCATTAATATCACCCAGTCCTGAACATATTTTACTCATTTATAATATTTTTATGCTTGTGAAGTTTGGAAATTGCGGGTCACTAGAACAGCATGGATTTGCAAGGAACAAATTGTGGATCATTGATGACAATCCTCCACCTATGCACCCAAATGATTCCAATGGAAAAATTTGCATTGATCTACTGCTTAAACCATCTGAAGAAGACCTGAAGTGCTGGCCCCATAGGTATGGACTTGGGATGTTGCAGACTTTGCCAATGCTTTTAAATAAATTCACAACCAACATTTCAAAGTTGCACCAAGTGTGCTTAAAATTAGTTTATCAGTTCTGTCATAGGTTAAAATCTAGAGTTTATTTAATTAAACTATGTGATGTAACTGAGGTTTAATTCTTGATAATTGATTTTTGTGTACTACGGCCAAATTCAGAACTATCAGTATCTACTTTTGTCAAAAGGCAACTTAAATTCAGAACAATCAATATCTATCTTTGGTTATGATATGTTGCTAATGGGCCCTTTTTCTTCTCAGTTTCGAGTTTCGTCTTAGGGTGATGCTTGCAGCAGATGGAGGTCTGACATTAATATCAAGAGTTAGGAACATCAATTGCAAACCATTTAGTTTCTCCTTTGCATATCACACCTACTTGTTGGTTTCTGACATAAGGTATGCACTATCATGTGCACTACTTAAAAGAGGATTTACCTTTTGACATTTCCTATACGATCTAACAATGAGTATGACCTTTTGTAAGTAAAAATGTTTGCAAATGTGTTCACAGTGAAGTGAGGATAGAAGGCTTGGAGACACTTGACTACCTTGACAATCTCCGTCAAAGAGAAAGATTTACAGAACAAGGAGATGCTGTAATCTTTGAATCTGAGGTAAAGTCTTGAGTTTTTCAGTACAGCCTATTAAAAGGATTGGAACTTAAACAATCAGGGAACAAGGCCTTAGTTGGATAGGCCAAGATTCATAATTCCTGCTAGTTTCAGGTTTTACTTGGTTGTCCCTCCTATTCTTTTTCAATGTGTAGTAGAGTTCATTGATGTTGAGAAAACTGAGTTTGAAATATGAGGGTTATGTTGCTTCTGGGCACTCAGGCTTAGTTATTTGTTATTTTGTTTGCCAGGTGGATCGAGCTTATCTTCGTTCTCCTAATGTAATTGCAGTGCTTGATCATGAAAAGAAGAGAACATTTGTTTTAAGAAAGGAAGGCCTGTCAGATGTTGGTGAGTTACCATTCGTTTAAGTATGGACGGCACATATGCTGTTGAGGAGAAACGAGAGTATCAATTTGTATATGTGCATCTTGAATATTAAAATCATCTCGAGTGAGACTACAGTCATGACTGTCCTTGTGATGCTTTATTACCAAGATATCTGGTTACCAAGTTACATGAGAATTCCTGTTAACACATCAGCGCACATAACATTTTGCTCTGTGTATGTTTTCCTCTGTGCCTCTGATATTTCATGCTTTTATATTTCTTTTGAAAATATACAGGGGTGTGGAATCCATGGGAGAAGAGATCAAAGTCAATGGTGGATTTTGGTGACGAGGAATACAAACAGATGCTATGTGTTGATGCAGCAGCTATCGAGAAACCTATCACACTGAAACCAGGTGAGGAGTGGACGGGGCGATTGGAGCTTTTGGTTGTGTCTTCAAGTTTCTGCAGTGAACAGTTTGAACTCTAGGGAGGAGATCTTCAAGTTGTGGAACAAAATTTCAATTTGTAAATGGCCGTGATTGATGTGGTAGGAATAGTTAGAGTTCAATGTTGCTTTGATTTTGTATTAGTAGCATTGGACTGAAACGAGGCACGAATTTTAATAATTCTCGGCGCAAGCCGTTGAATGCATGATATTAGAACCCAACAAATAGCGTTCTATATAAATGCCAAGGTTGAGGCATTGACACGCAACAAAGCACCAAAATAAATGGTATTAAACTTGACATGCTCTGCATTACCTATTTCCTATTTCGGGTCCTTTCATGAATATTTCTTCCACCATATATATGGGTAGGATCTCGGAAGTGAATGCTGTTAGGAAATTTATAGGTGAAGTAGAAGTACAGTTAAATGAGATTAGAAAAAAATAAAGAGTAAGTATAAATTTAGACACAAAAAATTACGTGATTCGGCTTATAACCTACATTCACGGGTAAAGACAGAAGGAAATAATTTTATTATACTGAAAAAATAATAATTTCTCTCTAATAATAGAAGAGAATAATTATACACCCTCTATAATTAGGAGAAAACTATTCTCACTTCCCAATACCTCAATTACACCCAATACTAAGAGTATTTATTTAACTTTCAAAATTCTCTCTAATACAAAAGGAAATAAATTTTCTGGGATGATTGAAATGAGGAAAGAAGCCCTCATTTTATAGCCACGATTTGACTACTATTCATTATTTATTTATTATTATATTATTTTTATTTTTATTATTTTTTTCCTTTTTCAACACGGCCTGCGGTGTCATGTTGAAAGTTTGGCACCGCCCATCTAGAAGGGCGGTGCCAACTTTGACATTCTCGCACTTAGAGATTTGATTGAGAACCAATCAATCTCCACACCATCCTTTCTGCTTTGCCATTGACATGCTGCTTACGTTTCTGTTAGGCCACAAGAGGATCTACTCCTTATAAACTTGTTAGTAATGATTGGCTTAGTCATAACATATTCTAGGTTCTCCTTGGTATGGATTTTCTGTAAATCTACACTTCTATCTTCCACTACTTCTCGAACGAAGTGATATTGAACCCCTATATGTTTTTTCCTGGAATGAAATGCTGGATTCTTTACAATGTGCAAAGCACTCTGACTGTCACAAAACACAAGAATTTTTTCTTATTTGTCCTCAAGTAACCTTTGTATCCAAATAGCTTCCTTGCATACTTGTGTAGCTGCTATGTATTCTGCCTCTGTCGTAGATAAAACCACAACAGTCTGCAGTTTTGAAACCCAGCTTACAACTCCTCACGCAAGTGTAAACACATAGACAGTAATGGATTTTCTTTTATCAAGGTCACCTGCGAAATCTGAATCCACGTAGCTTCTGACAGTAAATTCTGACCCTCCATAACATAATGCAACATCTGAGGTTCCTCTGATGTATCTTAGAATCCTCTTCACTGTTTGCCAATGTTCTCCACCTAGATTCGCCATGTATCGACTAACTGCTCCCACTGCTTGTGCAATGTCTGGTCTTGTACAAATCATAGCGAACATCAAACTTCCCACTGCTGATGCATATGGTACTCGAGACATCTCCATCCTCTCTGCTTCATTGCGAGGACACATACTTGAGGATAACTTGAAATTAACAGGAAGTTGGGTAGAAATTGGCTTACAATTTTACATGTTGAAGCGTCGCAATATTTTCTTCAAGTAATTCTTCTGTGAAAACCAAATCTTCCTGTTATTTCTGTCTCGGTGAATTTGCATCCCTAGAATCTTGTTTGCTGGTCCCAAGTCCTTCATTTCAAACTCCCTAGCCAACCGTGCCTTTAATTCTTGGACTTGATCTTTGTTGGGGCCTGCGACTAACATGTCGTCCACATACAACAGTAAAATGATAAAATCATTATCTTCAAATCTCTTGTAATAAGCACAATGGTCTGAACTGAGTCTGTTGTATCCACAACTCATGATGAAGGAATCAAATCTCTTATACCAACACCTCGGCGTTTGTTTGAGACCGTATAGAGATTTATTCAATCTGCAAACCAAGTTCTCCTTGCTTGTTTCAGCAAAACCTTCTGATTGAAGCATATAAATCTCTTCTTCAAGTTCTCCATAAAGAAATGCAGTTTTCACATCTAACTATTTTAGATGTAGGTCGAATGTAGCACACATTACCAAGACTACTCTGACTGTCGTGAGTCGAACTACTGGAGAAAATATCTCATTGAAGTCAATACCTTCTTTCTGAGCATATCTCTTTACCACCAATCTTGCACGATACCGCTCCACTTGATTATTGTCATCACGTTTGATCTTATAGACCCATTTGTTTCTAATGAATTTTCTTCCATGTGGCAATGACACAAGTTTCTATGTCTTGTTTTTGTGTAGAGCTGCAATTTCTTTCTGCATTGTTGCCGTCCGCAAAGTAACATCTGAGCTGTTTAAAGTTTCATAGAAAGTTGATGGCTCTCCATCCTCTTTTAAAAGATAATATGCAACATTGATATTTGTAACATACTCTGAATGCCAAGTTGGTGGTCGTCTCTCTCGAGTTGACCGACGAATTTCTAGAGCCTCAGATTTGACTGGTTCTTATTCCTCGTGCTCTGGTGCTGCTTAGAAGACTCTGAATCTTCCTGATTATTTTCTATATATACCGGTGTAGTCTCTAACTTTTCTTTCACAATACTATCATCCTCATCTTTCTTTTGCAATTGATCTTCTACAAAGACAACATCTCTGCTGATGACAATCTTGTGGGCAGTGGGATCCTACAGACGATACCCCTTTACACCATCAGCATACCCTAAAAAGATACACCTCCTAGTTTTTGGATCTAACTTTATTCTTTCTTGGGCATTATACATTACATATATAGGACATCCAAATGTATGTAAATGAGAGTAATAAGCTGGATTACCTATCCACATCTCCATCGGCGTCTTCAACTCAATAGCTGTTGATAGAGATCGATTTACCATATAACAGGGAGTTTTGGCTGCTTCAGCCCAAAGTGAGTTAGGTAGACCAGCAGTTCTCAACATATCTCTTATCTTGTCTATAAGAGTTTTGTTCATCCGCTCTGCCATTCCATTTTATTGAGGAGTGTATGTCGCTGTAAACTGCCTTTGAATACATTCTTGCTTACAATATGCAAGAAATGCACCATTTGTATACTCTCCACCATTATCTATTCTTAAGTACTTGATCCTTTTCCCGGATTCAAGTTCAACGCGAGCTTTGAATTTCTTGAATACTGGAAATACATCTGACTTTTTCTTGATTGGATACACCCAACATCTCCTAGAGTATTTATCAATAAAAGTAACGAAGTACTTTGCACCTCCTTGGGATAAATCAGGTGATTCCCAAATATCAGAATGAACTAAGTCGAGAATACATTTACTCTAGCATGAGATCTGCTAAATTTCAATCTATGCTGCTTACTTGTAACACAATGCTCGCAAAATGGTAAACTTATCGATTTGAGTCTCGGAAGCAGCTTTCGCTGAGAGAGAATCTTCAAACCTTGTTCTGACATGTGGCCAAGTCTGAGATGCCACATCATCGCTGACTCTTCTCCATTTGACGCGACACATGCATCTGCTTCCTGTAGTGTTTCTCCTTGAAGCATGAATATATTCGCACTGATCTTTTCTGCCTTCATTAATACAAGCGCTCCTCTGACAATTTTTATCATTCTATTTTCAATATGGGCTTTGCACCCAAGATTATCTATTTGTCCCAAAGACAATAGATTTTTCTTCAGGCCTTTGACATATCATACCTTCTGAATTGTGCGAACTGTACTATCATACATTTTTATTTTGACAGTACCAATACCAGTGATCTCCAAGGTATGGTCATCGCCCATATACACAGATCCTCCTAAGATTGGTTCATATGTGTGGAACTATTCTCTCCGAGAGGTCATGTGCCATGTTGCTCCTGAGTCTATAAGCCAGATGTCAGCTAACTGCTTTCTGTCTTCTGTAACAGCTACTGTCTCGCTATAGAGAATTTTGCCATTATCCGAAGTACTAGTCACACAACCCTGAGCATTTGATGACTGAGGTGCTTTATTCTCTCTACTCTTCTAATTGCTTCAACACTCTTTCTTCACATGCCCTTTCTTATCGCAATTGTAGCATTTCATATTCTTCTTACTTTTGGATTTTGATCTACCATGATTGTAACTCTCATTGGGGTCACGTTCTGTTGATCTCTCTCTCGTCACCAATAGCGCTTCTGCTTGCTGCGAACTTGCATGTCTATCTTCTTTGGTCTTGCGCCTGCTTTCCTCATTTAAGATTAAGGCTGCAACATCATCGAAAACTAGACTGTCCTTCGGGTTGTTGTTCGTCAAATTGATGATGAGTTGATCATACGAATCTGGTAGACTTTGAAGTAGAAGCTCCGCAAGTTCATTTTCCTCTATTTTGTGACCCAACGTTGTGAGTTACGAAAATAGAGTCTTCAAGGTGTTGATATGATCGGTCACTGATGTAGATTCCGCCATACAAAGAATATAGAGTCTCATTTTTAAAAAGATCTTGTTGTGCAGCGACTTAGCCTCATACAATTTTGTAAGAGTGTCTCATATTTCCTTCGCTGTCTTTTTCTCTGCCACACTGGATAACACCTCATCTGCAAGTACTAAGTGTAGATCAGCAATCGCATTACCGTCTATCTCGTTCCACTTGGCATCATCAGTTATTTCCATCGGTCTTTCTCCAATTGTTGCCAAACAATTATTTTTTCTCAGAATAGCTTTCATCTTCATTTTCTATAACGAGAAATTATTTCCGTTGAACTTCTCAATCTTGTATTTTGCTGCTATTATTTTCACCACGAACTACTTTTGTTAGGATCGGCTCTCACTGTTTCACGTGAACAGTACCGTATATATGAATAGTAATCATATACGTGAATAGTAAGCACAAATGCTCTGATACCACGATTCCAAAAAATGCAACCAATACTCTGATACCACTGTTAGGAAATTTATGGGTGAAGTAGAACCACAGCTAAATGAGATTGGAAGAAAATAAAGAGTAAGCACAAATTTGGACACCAGAAATTACGTGGTTCGGCTTATAGCCTACATCCATGGGTAAAGACAGAAGGAAATAATTTTATTATACTGGAAAAATAATAACTTCTCTCTAATAATAAAAGAGAATAATTATACTCTCTCCATAACTAGAAGAAAACTATTTTCACTTCCCAATACCCTAATTACGCCCAATACTAAGAGTATTTATTTAACTCTCAAAATTCTCTCTAATACAAGAGGAAATAAATTTTCTGGGATGATTGAAATAAGGGAAGAAGCTCTCATTTTATAGCCACAATTTGACTACTATTCATTATTTATTTATTTTTTTAAACATGGCCTGCAGTACCATGTTGAAAGTTTGGCACCGCCTATCTAGAAGGGCGGTGCCAACTTTGACAAAGGCTCCGGAGTACGGTAGCCACGGGCAAAAGAGTATCGTTCAATGAAGCCTGGATTTTCTTTTCTAACTCGTTTGGGAGTGGGAGTGCCATCTGGTGATGGGCTTCCAGATAAACCCCCTACTACGGCTCTTAAGAGGATTCGTACCATCATTCCCAGGATCCTTTTATTAGATTTTGCTTCAGTGCCACTGCCGTGCCCGTTGTTTTGAAGCTTAACATTCTTCACCTATAATTCACCTGATGAATTGTCATCACTTGTCTTCAAATCATGATGGCAGTTGTTTTTCCGAAGGCTGTAAGGTCAAAATCAGAACGCTTCAATAGAATTGTTATATTCAACCGTTACTCAAAACACTCAGTACTCTACATAGATTCTGGGAGAGAACAGATTGCAACTGTAAGAATACATAGAATGACCTGCCAAGATTTTGCGGCAATTTAGCACTCGTTGACGCACCACTACTACTCAAACTCTCGCAATCACTGCAACTCCTGGAACTCCTATAAACTAAGGCATGCAATATCAACAAATATAAGCCAGAGGAACAAAGGATAAACTCGTATATGTATAAATATGGTAATTAGTTCCCAACTTCTCGTATGTGTTCATAATTGAATCATACTTGCACAAAAGTCCAAAGTCAAAACATATTATATTTATATACATCATTACAAAGAAATTGATTTCCACGGGAAATATTTGCGGCCGAAATCCAAATCGCTCGTGAACGAGTTATTTACTGCCTTTCAAAATTTACCCGGCAAGTTATTGAGCAGTTAGCAAGTTAAAAAGTTATTTATTACCCTTCCCCAACCCCCAAAAAAAAGAAATATATATATATATATATATTTGAAAAATTGCAAATATTTAGTCAATCATTCTCACTCACTATCTCGCGCGCGCGCTCTCACTATCATTCTCAATCTCGCTCTCTGGCGCTCGATTGATCTGTCTCTCTAGGTATGGCAAAAAAACCCGGCCCGATTTTTTCGAGCTTTAGTCCCAATTTAGAAGTTAAAATTCGGGCTCGGGTTTTAATTTTTAGGCCCGATTAAATTTGGGTTCGGGCTCGGGCCTTATGTGACCCGGCCCGATCATTTAATAAATTTTTAAAAAAAAATACACTAATACGACACGCACACATGACACATCACAAATTGAATGAGTGTTTTTATTTGTATAAGACATAAGTGTTAGTTTTTTTTTTTATGTTGAGTTGTAGAATTGTGTGTTTTTATTTGTACAAGACATAAGTTTTTTTTTTCTTTAATGTTGGGTTGTGGAATTGTGTAGTTTTATTTGTATACGATGAATTTTTTTTTTTCAAATGACACAAGTGTAAATTAAATTTTGAATATAAGTTGTGAAATTATGTGTTTTTATTTAAGTATTAAATTTGAACTTGAGAGGAAAAGTAGTGGGTATGCTGTGCTTGAAAATAAATCAAACAATTAAAGTAATTAAACACATAGCTGAGACACTGGGTGAATAAATTAAATAATTTAAATAAAATAAAGCTGAGGTACTGTGCTGACCTGGCCCGGCCCGAAACAAAAATTATCGGACTTTTCATCGGGGCAGGCTTTTAATTTAAGTGGTCGGGTCTGGCTCAGGCTTTGTCAAGCCCGAGCCTGACCCGACAAATTGCCAACCTTATGTCTCTCTCAGCCTCGTTCCTTGCCTTTTAGTGTTCCGGTTAGCTCTTTCACTGAAATTAATTTTTTGATGTTGTTTTAGTTTCTAAATTTAATTTTGTTAATGAAATTTCTTCCATGTTTCATTTGAATTCTCTTTGAACTCTATTCTTTGATTTGTGAAAATTAGTTTTTTTTTTTAAATGAAAGGAATTTTAGGTATTGAATTGTGATTTCATATATTTGTAATTAGATTTAGGGTTTGAGCATTCTGTCAAATTTAGGTTTGAGTGGGCCTCGTCGAAACATGGTAGCTGATGTTTATGTTGCAGGATAAATGCTCCGTAATTGACGTGCTAGTTGATTTTTCTTGTGTGTTACTGATAAGATACTATTGGATCGAACAGGTGTATAAGCTGGTTTAGTCAATTTTAAATCCTAACTAATATTTGTTACAATTTTCGAGTTGCTGATATCTGCTGAACATTTCAACAGATAAGTTTTGAACCCTAACTAGATCGATTTGTTCATATAAATTCTTCATGTCATTCGGCAAAGCTGTGATGACTGGTAGCAGGCCATGATTTTGATTTATGTGGTAGGAGAAGATGGCATCTTGAAGGAGCTTGAGCTAGTTGAATTTCACTATCTTGATGGAGGAGCAAAAAATTTTTCATAGAATGATCAGTCATCTTTGCCCAACATGCAAGTATGAACATTTGTTTCTTTCTCGCTCTGAACATTTTATTGCTCAACACGCAAGTTATATGGGTTTCTATGTGCATTTTATATGAGGTTTCAATTATAAATTTGAACGTAGTGTCACACTGCCACATTAGTATCACTTACTAAGTTCGCTCTACTCCCACTGGCACCCAATATTGTTCGAATCCCAGCCTCGTGCTGGGACTCCTCGCTTTTCAATGATACTAGAATACATTTTTCTCACAAATTTGTGAGTAGAATGTTAGAAACATTCAATTGTATAGGTACAACAAAACTGAAAACAGCAACAAACAACAATATAGCTGAACAATAAAAATAAGTTGCTGCAAATACAGAAATTATGAACATTATAAAATTATAAAAATAACCTGAGGCCTGTACTAATCTACTTGACAGTTTTCTTAAAACAAATTTGCTACCTAAAGATACTATGGGAACAAAATAATTGCAGCACCCCTTTGAATCGTGTCTCAGCGAGCTTCCAGCATGTTTGAACTCTTGAACACGAATAAATTATGTTTGGGTAATATCGGGCAGGTCTTCTCGAGGCCCTTCCAGCTCGAATAAAATACCCCGAGGACAGCCTAGCTCGAGCAGAAGTCCAGACCACTGGCATGAAGACAACCTCACTAGACGTCAAAGCTAGTCGAGGTCGAGGAATTCAGAGCCGCTCGAGCTTCGAGCTCCTTTGTCTGCTCGAGGTCGTCCACCCCGGTCAAAGTTAGTCGAGGTCGAGGAATTCATAGTCGCCCGAGCTCCGAGCTCCTTTGCCTGCTCGAGGTCGTCCACCCCGGTCAAAGCTGGTCAAGGTCGAGAACTGAGCATTCCTTTCCTGCTCGCAGAGATTAGTCCCCGAGCACAACTGGGTTGCGCCAGTAATGGGACGAATGGAAT
This sequence comes from Murraya koenigii, assembly GCA_025617385.1. Classification (NCBI taxonomy): domain Eukaryota; kingdom Viridiplantae; phylum Streptophyta; class Magnoliopsida; order Sapindales; family Rutaceae; genus Murraya; species Murraya koenigii. Next base: position 48,799,600 of record CM046811.1, on the reverse strand, counting down.
GTAAAGACCCGGCCCAGGGCAGACCGACCTACTTTCTCCGAATCTTGGCACACCTTTTGATGTCTGATCTGGGCCCCACATAGTATGGTGGTGGTACTATTGCCGATGGCCGGCACATGCCCCTACCGGTGTCATCATTCCTAGCGCACATGCCCGACATGGTGATCTGGCCACGTGAACCGGGTTAAGAAGACAGTCGCGCATCCCTGTGGAATATTACACCAATCCCTACTGTCGGAGGGACCCAGACACCACTGACGCGGGAATGGATGCTCTTGGAGAGAAAGAGCGGGAAAAATGGAGTATAAAAGGAAAGAGACGGGTACGTTACAGGGGTTGGAAAAATTCATTCACAAGGATTACAAAAGCTTATACAGGTTCTTCTGACTTTCCTTACATTGATTCTCTGAAAACACCATATTTATTCAAAAGGGAGGGCGAAATAATATCCCTTTCATCTTTCCGGTCTCCCTCACTAAGGGAGATACAAAAAAAAACAACCTGATTATTGACTTGAGTGTCAGAGGGTTTTCGCCGGAACACGCCCGGCTACACCTGACCCTATTTTCTGTGAGTACAAGTCCGGGAGATCTCTGTTCTGGAAAAGACAACGGAATAGGACGAAGGAGGCAATCCTGCTCGAGCTCGAACTAATCGCGAGCAGAAGGTTCCAAGCACTGTTTGAAAGTACTGTTTGGAGGTTCGAGGCACTGTTTGAAGGCACGCGGGAAAAACTGCATCAACAAATTATGTCAAAGGAGATGGAGGAAAAATCTATGCAGTGTTTTTATGTAATGCATGTTCTATATTTGAAATGAAAAGATAATCTAAATTATAGACATTTAGAGGGACATTTTTGTCCTAATAAAATGCATTAAGGAGCTATAACAAGTGCCTTAAATACTAAAATTAAAAGCTTGTAACTGTTATAATTAAAAAATTAAAATTAACTTTTGTCTGTTACAAACATTCTGGTTGTGTATGCAGAATGCGAGTGTAGTGTATGCAGGATGCGGGTGTAGTGTAGTGTATAGGTAAAAAAAAAAAATTAAGAATAAAAGAAAAAAATATTTTTGATTTGTAGTTAGCCCTCATTTAGGATTATTTGTTTTAATGTCTGAAATTTTAATTTGACTTAATTTAAGATGTTTTAATATTTTAATTTGTTTATTTTTGTATTTGAAGTCTTATTATAAGACATTTTCATATGAATGAGAAAAGTAAAATTTTCTTATTTTTATCTTAATGATAAAATATCATAATAAAAAATTATTTTTTTCTCACAAATAACCTCATTGATGTATTTATTTTCCACGTGGTTATTAAATATTATATTAGAATTTCACTTGATCTTAAATTTTACTTGGTATTAAATATCTAACATATATTCAATTTAAATTTTAAACAAATTCTTTTATTATTAAATAACAACTTTTATGTATAAATATTATCTTAAATTGTAAAAAAAATAATGTTATCAAAATTATATATCAAACTCTTACCTTATAAATATTTATAACATATAAAAATTATTGTACTAGAAAACATTGTAAATATATATTTATTTAAACTTCAAGTATATATAATACTTTCAAGGTTCTAAGTGTAAAAATATTAGAATTAAGATGTCTTGAGCTTATAAGAGCAAATAACTAATCACTTATATTTAGACGTCAAAAAATAAAAAATAAACATATTTTTCAGACATATGCATTTCGATTCATTCAGACTTCAGACTCATTCAGATTTCAAATAAAAAAGAAACACTACCTTAATCTATCAAAATAACCCTTAAAAATTTATAAATCTATAAAATTTAAACTTTAACTTTAAATTATAAAAGCCTACACTTAACTAAAAATAATAATAGCCCACCATCCAAAACAGTTTTCTATTCCCGTAAATAAGATTAATTCTTTCTATTTTTATAGTAATAATAGAGTGACGTTTTCAATAACGAAATTCATGAAGAATCATCTTTGAAATTGAATGGGATAAGTAATAGTTTGATTGTTTACGAAGGAAATGATACATTTAATAATATTAATAACGAGTCTATTGTACAACATTTTCAACAAATGAAAATGAGTTGAGAATAATTATAAATATATTAGCAAATATTTTATATATTCAAAGTTTTAATTTTTAAATTTTCTTATTATTTAATTTAGCCCTTGATAAATTTTTTTTTCAGATCTATCGTTGCACACAAGTCAAGCTAAATTGGGCTAGGATTTGCACTACCATTGCAGTGCACAAGAGAGAGACTCTATGCTTATATCCTTACCCACGTACACAAGTATTCGTAATATATAAATCTTTCATGCTTTAGCTTTTTTTTTTTCCATGTAGGATAAATGTATTTTTTTTTTTGTAATTTTTCCAACTCCATAAATTTATTTTGAGTAACAATTTTTTATTTACCTTAACATTATTTTGAACATATAAATATACTATTTAGAAGTACTCGCAAAGGAATATATGAACTACCCTAAATCTTTCAAGTATATTAAATGAGTCTCAATTAAAATCATGTCTCAAAATAGCCACTTTGCGCTATTTTTTCAATATCCAGTAAATAAACTTCTAATTGTAATATATCAACTTTTATAAGTAAGTCACCCACCATACCCTATTTAAAAAACTTCCATATTTTCTTGATTGCTTTTAAACTTATACTACCCCGCCATAAATAAAGTCCGCTGACGTGGAACTTTTGGACCGCTATAATATGATTCCTTCTTCAATTAACTACCCTTTATTAAACATTCATGGTAATGACCTTGCTCTTTCCTCTTGATTTTTTTATTTTAAAACAATTAGAACTTCTTTCCAATATTATTGATACATTATGTTTGGAACCATTTTTTTCTTTAAAATTTAAATTTCACACTTCTGAAAAGTACTCGAATCCTCTACTAAATTTACAGATAAAGAGAAGAAGTGCCAACAAAACAATTATTACAATGCTTAACATTTTACTTTTATTTTTATTTTTATTTTTTACAACTAGATGCATAGGACATTTCAACATAAAATTATCTATTTAATTTCGTCACCTTTTGCATCTGATCAGTCAACATATAAGACTGCCCTCATTAAATAGGGTAAGGTGGGTGACTCACTTGTAATCGACTCATTGAAGTTGAGTATTGGTATGGTTCCATTTGATTGCAATGTGCTAATTAACATTTGAAAGTAAATGCGTCGACCATAGGTAAGCATAGACTTTACGCTATTATTATGTGATGTATGCCGTGCTCTGCGTCACCTCTTTGCAAATAAATGTGTTGCGGTGCCTGCTATGCCTATGATGATCTAATAACAATAACGACCAATCCCGTTTAATTTCCGACAAACAAAATGGCATGCTCGGCTAAAACGTCTTATTTTGGATGAGAAATTGATTTTTGTTATTCTTGAAATAAAGTCTCCCAACCGTATTCTCCATTTTAAAAGATTAAGTGATGTGTCGTTTTTGTGATTGGTTCACGTAATATTCAGTTCACCGAATCACACAAGCCATAAACACCAAACAAATATTGGTACTTTCTGAGGCATCAGTCCTGGATAAGTTAAGGCTACTCTCTATTCACCTATGCTATGAACTGTGCGTGGTAACTAATTAATTGATAGTTGGTAAGGACATATATTAATGGTCTTGCCTTCCTGCTTCTTGTCGTCGATGTAAATTGTAAAAGCCAATGCAATGGATAGGATTGCCGATAAATGGCAGCGCGCTTTCATCCCATGCACGTGGATTAAAATGCAACACTTGACGGTTCTTTTTTTTTTTTCAATTTTATTTTACTATATCATTTAATTGGCATTATTCGCTTAATGTGTAGGACTAGAACAAATTTGTTGGTTAGTTTTCTACATAACGAATACTCGCGCGCAATTAAGAAAATTACTGTTAATAAACATAAATTGACATTAGACCGCCTATTCACACATGTTATAAGGGAAATAGGAGCGGAAACTTAACCACTTTTGTCTGTCCGTTTGAACAAATCACGCAATGGCAAATTTCTGAATTTACCAGATAACAGTAAGCAAAGTGAAAAACAGAAAACAAACACAGTAACCAAAAACAAAAAAGTGTTGAAAGTGTGCAATTACAAACCTTCCCGCCATGTCAGCATCTAAAACGCCGCGGGTGAATCTTGGCGGATGAATTTGTGCCACCCGTACTCTAGCTTCCAAAGGAGACAACCTCTACCTTACTCCTCAGTCCTACCGCCATGTTATAACTTTCTCACTCCTCCTTGTGTGTTAAATTTAGCGCGATCTCTCTCTCTCTCTCTCTGTCTCTGACGGTCATAATGACTTTGTCATCACGATCCGATTTGCTGAACAATCTCAGATCTCTTTAATCAGTTTCATCTCTCTTTTTTTTTTTTTGTGAATTTCTCATATGTACATATCATCGATCATATATATAATTCACGATCAAGATTTCTGATTTCCTCGTTTAAATTCTCAATTTCATTTCCCAGAATTTTGGTTTCACCGTGGTATTTTCCCCGTTAATCAAGATTTCGCTTCACCTTGATTGATGTGTTCATTCATTATTTACGTGTTCGATTATTATGAATTTTATCGATCATTTATTTCATCATCGATAAGCTAGATTAGATTATCGATCGTATCAAGTTTTTCCAAATTAAAAAAAAAAAAAAAGGGAAAACAGGGGGCCGATTGATTTCCAATGTCGACTCCAACTCCAAGATTAGCCGAACAGCAAGCAAAGCCGATCCTTCAAAAGCCGCCGGGTTATAGAGACCCAAACGGTCCGCATGTCAGGCCCAGTACGAGAGGTCCGGTGCGTAAACCAGCTATCCCACCATCGTTTCCCGCAAAGAAGAGACGAAAGAGGTGCTGTCGTGTTTGCTGCTGCTGCATTTGGTTCTTGATATTATTGCTCATCATCCTCATAGTAATCGCTTGCGCGTTATTCTACCTGTGGTTCGACCCCAAACTCCCGGTTTTCCACCTCCAGTCATTTTCATTCCCGCACTTTAACGTCTCCGTGCAATCCGACGGGACATACCTGGACGCCGCGACGTTAGCGAGAGTGGAAATACGGAACCCTAACGGGAAGTTGAGGTATTATTACGGGGACACCGACGTGGAGGTGAGTGCGGGGAAAGATAAGGGAATTGACTTGGGGACAGGGAACGTGCCGGGGTTCATTCAAGGCACACAGAACGCGATGAGTCTGAAGATCGAAACGAAGACTGATGAGCTTGTTGATGATGGGATGGGGCCAAGGCTTATGAGCCATTACAAGAGCAAGGATTTGGTGGTGAACGTGGTTGTTAAAACCACTGTGGCCGTCTTCGTCCAAGGCCGGAAGACAAGGCCCTTGGCTGTCAAGGTCACTTGTGGCGGTCAGAGCTTGAAGGCTCTTGATACAATGCCTAAATGCACCATTAATTTCCTCAAATGGTAATTATTAAAAATTAACCACCTCATTAATTGATAATATATAGGATGTTACTGATGATTTAATGGAGATAATTGCTTTGATTGCAGGATCAACATTCATTGATAAGGGATTCATGTAAGAGGAGTTCGCATGATGATAGAAGATAGGTATTATATAAACTATAAAGTAGGATAAGGCAGTTTTCGGACAAGTATTATCTGTATTTATAGTAATAGTATTATTATTATTATATACTGGGGAAAAAAAATGAACAAACAAAAGGAAGAGTGGAGAGTATGGCCGTATGGGTATCAGGGTCAGTGGTACATGAGACAAGATTCCTCTAACGAATGTGTCCGAGTCTGAAAGCTTTGGATTCTCTTTGATGTCATGGGGTACATGTAGTTTACAAAATGGGTGTGTATAATAAATTAGCTGTTTGAAGCTTGATTAATTTTATTGTGGTTGATTGGATTTGATTTTTTGTTCAAAATTAAAAAAAAAATTATTTCGTTGATAGAAGAGTCTTCTCTCTTTTTTTTTTTTTTAATATGTTACAGTGGTGGTGGGGTTTCTCGCTCAGTAGAAGTAGTGGTTATTGAATTCCTGATTAAGGGTATGTTTGGGATTGAGGTTGAGAATCGTAGACTTTTAAGTTTACAATGACTAAAATGTTTGGTAAATACTTAATTGTTGTAGCTTTTAAGTTTATATTAGTTATGTTAATGTGATTTTTTACTTCTATGATGTAAAATCTATTATATTTTTAATAATTTTATTAGAATTATTATTTAAAAATTATATTTATTACATATTATTAATTTTTATTTTATAATTATAGTTTTTTTTCCATAGCAATTGTAGACTTTAAAAGTGCAATGACCTCAATCCAAAACATAACCTAAATGTACTAACAAAGTGCATCCATTTCTTTCAATAAAAGAAACCAATAAAAAGAGAGAAAACAAATCAAAATAAAATGTAAGGTGCTGCATCCATTTTTATCTTTGGAAAATAAGCTGTCACGTTTTGTTAAAAGTGGCGTGTTTGCTTCGTTAAGTAAGACTAGCAAGGAGAGGGAAATCATATCTACTTTGTGCAATTTTTATTTTTTCTAACAAAAAGCTGAGTAATATATTCAATAGGGCCTGTCATATGTCAAGATTTACCATTCTAGTTTATTTGTTGTCAAATTTTTAGCGGGCATAATAATAAATAATTAAATATCTAAATCAGTTTCATTGTAATTGTATGATTCACTTTGTTCCTGACTCGTAACCTAAACTTGTGCTCAATTACGATTTAGATTGGAATGTTGCCAAACGATCAATATACATTTGACTTTGACTATTGGCATTCCTCTAATCTCCTCATGATTCATGAAATCCTTATATTTATTTTATTTTTGAAATTGTCATTGTCTTTTAAAATACATTGCTATTTTTTTGTTTAATTTTTTTATTGTTAAAACTCAAAACAATATTATGCTTATAGGTGATGAATTTTTAAATGCTTATCACTGGTTTAAATTACACATAGTTTACATTATAATTTAAAAGTAATTTTAAGTACAAAAATATTTAATCAATAAGAAATTTACAAATAATAATAATAAGTTATTTTAAATTTATACAATTTATTTTTATTAGATAGAAAGCAACATATAAAAAAAAAAAGATTGATTATGAATGTAAGTAATTAGTTCAAAAAAATGATGTTTGTTTAATTTTATTTATTCTTGATTGTAATTTTATTTGAAGCGGAATTTTATAAGGATAATGGACACTCTATACATTTAACCATTTAGATTGGAATGTATGTGCAAATGTCAAACTTGATAATTACTTGTGAATCTTGTTCTATATCATTTTGCAAGAAGAAAATTTCATTACTGAATTATATGTTATTGGAAGAATTGTCACTTTCGCAATCATTTCAGAGCAAAAGGAAATGTCGACTTACACCTCTTTTACTCTTCTTTCTTTTTTTCCCCCTCTCTAAAAGATTAATATATTAGAGAAAATAATAAGTTTATAACATAAAAGAGGGCCTGGACAGCCCTTCAGATTCAAAACAAACATCAGAATAAGTTTTTAAAATTTTATATTTTGGCCCTTTAATTTACGGATTTACTGACTGTCTCAAGTTTTTTATTTTTTGACTCTAACGGCTGCCATTGAACGAAAATCAACCCGACCCGACGCGTCAGAACTTTGAATTGGAGGGTCATGTCAACGAATACTAAGAACTAATCAGAAATCAAAGTTGCTCTTGCTACTTGCTCGTATCGAAGTCGAACCACAGCCATTCATTTGGAACAGTATTCGATGGGGCCAAACTTTGTATCCGCGTCGAGACCAGGACTTGTAATCGTAACTTCTAGATTCAGTATAGTTCCTACTTCTACATAAAAAAAGCCATCATTTTATATTTTACTATTATTAGTAGTAGTATTTATTATATAATTTAATCTAAATCCATATATTCTGTAGCTTTCGCAAAGCTTAGCTCCAAATTTCAATTGTTCATCATCTATCTTTTTCTGTCTCTCTAGAACCCCGTTTCCGTCTCGTAGGTCAAAGACGATCTTCGAGAAAACGTTGTCTGTTGATGGCTTCGAAGAGAATCTTGAAGGAGCTCAAGGATCTTCAGAAAGATCCTCCCACCTCTTGCAGTGCCGGTACAATTTTGTTCTCATGTTTCCCGTAATATTTACTACAGAATTGCTTCGGTCTTCGATCTATGATTTTATTGCTTGTTGCTTCTGGACCGTGATGTTAATTTTTCGTTTTCAGTTTAAAAAGTGTTTTATTGTTTTGGATAATAAATATATTGTTTCCTTATTCTTTTATGGAATGGTTTTGTATTTCAAGTTTTAAAAAGCTACTTTTCACTTGTTTTGGGGGTTTACTGCAGGGAAATTTGATTGGACTCAATTAGATATACATATATAGTGATAATTAAGTTGGATGATGCACTATGAGTGCTTAGATTTCATCTGAAGATTGTCAAACAGGCACGGCGAAGAGAAACCGAGGTTTTTCTTAATAGGTAAATAGATCACTCATGGGCAGAAATATCATGGTGTTTTCTGTACTGTGGGAGCAACTTGTTAATTAGTTTGACCAATATGGAAGATTCCGCGGGAAACATAGCTGTTTACTGGTTTAAGATAGCGGCAGTTCCACAATTGTGCTTTTTATTATTCAACTCGGTGTGATCTTTGAATCCCATCTTAAACCTTCCACTTTCCAGTATGTATTATGTTGATTGCTTCTTTCTGGAAACTCTTCCGTGCTAATGGATGACTGCTTGTGCAGGCTTTTCTCTGCACAAAATTATGCCTTTGTTAAACAATATTGTAATTACTTTCATAAGGTCAGTTTAATCGTAGGGCTGTGAACACTGTTATTCTCTCTGTGTTGATTGTGATGCAGTTGAACTCTACTTGATTTTCAAGCTCAACAAAAATATTTCATGTGCTTTCTTTTTCTTCTGTTATCAACTAATCTCTTTTGTTATTTTGTATCTGTATAACTGGTGAAGAAGTGTGTCTTCTTCTACTATTTGTAAAATGTTGACAGAAGATATTCTTCCAGGAAAATGCTAAATTGCTAAATGGCCAAACGATAAGGGAAGAACGACAGATAACAGCACATGCTGCCATTTCAGGCACTCTTCTCTCTCTTGTGGCCTGCGATAACTATTAAAATAATAATTAAAAAATGACAAAAAATAAGGAAAATCTCTGAGCCTTATCACTAAACTTTATCCTTTCCATTTAGTAGCCCTGCCCCCCACCCCAAAGCTCTGCACATCCATTCTGTTGAAAAAAAAAAATTGGCCATTTTGTCCCCCCAAAGCTGACTCTGTTGTTGGCGTGGTTGTCGTCAGCACCGAATGCAGATCTCGCTCTTGGGGATAATGGCTGCTTTTTTTTCTTTTTTTCCCCTGTTAACAGAACGAGTGCAGATCTCACGCTTGGGGATAATGTTTGTTTGCATTACCTGTGCTTGGGGATAATGTTTTTTCGTATTACTTTTGGCTCATTTTTTAATAATTATTTTAATAGTTATTGTGGGCTACGAGTAAGAGAGAGAAGGGCGCGTGACACGTTTCTGTCGTCCATCTCTCATTCTTATGGCCATTTAGCAACACTCATTCTAGAATGTTACTCTTATGTATGTCTATTATGTTATCTTGTGTAACATCAGTGATGTTTTGTATCCTGTATACTGTTTAGATTGAAATGATTTTTCATTTACTTTCTATTTGTGGCTCACAGCATGAAGTATTGTGCTCCATCCACTTTGAAACATTTATGAGATATAATCTGTATTTATATGTTGACAGGTCCTGTGGCTGAAGACATGTTTCATTGGCAAGCAACCATAATGGGCCCCCCAGATAGTCCTTATGCAGGAGGTGTATTTCTAGTTTCAATCCATTTTCCTCCTGATTATCCATTTAAACCACCAAAGGTATAGGACAGTTCTGTATTAGTTATCAACATTGATTGACATATGCTCACTTTATCTTTTAAATCTCCAGAAAAATTATATTCAAGAAAATAAGTATAGTGATTCCCTCTAGGAAATGAATAAACTTAAGCAGGACAATAAGTAATCCTGGAAAGGAGGAAGGTTAGAAGGGGATTATTAGATGTATTCCAAAAATCAGAAACACTGATATTACCTTTTTATGTTTTCAAACTTCTTTTCTCTTGCATTTAATTATTTGATAGGTGATAGAAGCGATTTATGATCTGCAGATTTCGAGTTTATGGCACTTGTGGATGGGGACTTTGGGGACTTATTTAGATTCTGAACTTATCGACATATAAAATTTTTATAATCCAAACATGTTGGGGTTTGTGTTTCAATGAAATTTTTTAGTGCTTGGCGTATAAATAGAACTTAACATGGCAGATGAAGCCCCTTCATCTGATATTGAGTTATTCAAGTTTAAAATCTGTTCCAGCTTAACTAAATCACTGATTAGAAATGTAATTCAATGCAATCTCTTACACTCTTTAAGTTATTGCTCTCTCTGTATTGCAGGTCGCATTTAGGACCAAGGTTTTTCACCCAAATATTAACAGCAATGGCAGTATATGTCTTGACATACTGAAAGAGCAGTGGAGCCCTGCCCTCACTATATCTAAGGTCTGCTCTATTAACAACTTACTAACATTGAAAGTGGAAATGATTTTAACTTTGCTAATCCAGATACGTATGGGCATCATAAATTAACCACCATGAGAAAGTTACTAATTATTCTGATTAGGTAGATAACGTTATACACCAAACTTTATCTGGCTGGTTAATTTATTCTTTTGCTGTGGCCTCTGCATTCAGAATTTTTTATGAGTTCTTGGTTTGATGCATATTCCTGTGTTTGAATACCCATCTTAAGGGTTGATTTATTCACTGTAGTTGGCCCACTTCCTTTGTTGTGATTCTGATGATTGGTGTCTTTATACTTGAAAGCCTGGTATGGCTGATGCCAAGATGTGATTTAGGCACTTTGTTAGGATGAAATTGCAGGTGGGCTGGTCCTATGCCTTCTCAAATTACAGCTGTCGTCACATTTGCTTCATTCTGATGGATGTATTTGATTACTTCCATGGCCAATGCAAAGAAGTGATTTAGTCTCTGTATCAAACAAAAGTGCAGATTGCTGGTCTATGGATTCGGGTGTGTATGGGATGTGTTGGATTTGGTTATTTGTGCTGCTTTGAGCTGAACCATGGTGATCGATTCAGCTAATAGACAGAACCAATTCCAAAACCAAACATCCCCTTTGAATCCCACGCCAATCCAGAAACTTCAGCATTTTAAAATTTGCAAGCCCCAAACCCAACCATTCTAACTCTTCTAATTCTTCCATTCCTAAGTCAAAACACTGTCGTTTCAGGATTGGTTTGGGTTCAAGTGGGATGTATATCATTACTCATATATCATTAATCTGGATGATATTTGTGCATTTGATTTTAATACTGGAACATGAAATCAAATTTTGTCAAGTGAATGAAATCTGAACTTCTTGGTGTCACAACTTATGCAAATGAAAATCTTGGTTCACATAAGCTTCTAATTGTGCCATTTGCAGGCAAGTTGCATCTTAAATCTCACCTAGGTGTATCATTGTTACTTGGAATTATAACTAATATACAAATCGTGAGGAGATATTCTAGAGTCCTTTTTTGTGTTGCTCACAGCTTTCTCTTTGCCTTCACAATTACATTTTCATTATTGCTGTTTTTTAAGTTGGTGGGAAGGGTGGTTGTTTCGTCTCTCAGGTATTGCTCTCGATTTGTTCACTGTTGACGGACCCGAACCCAGATGACCCTTTGGTGCCAGAAATAGCTCACATGTACAAGACAGACAAGGCTAAGTATGAATCAACTGCTAGGAGCTGGACCCAAAAGTATGCCATGGGCTAAGTGCGAAATTGTCTAGGACATTTGTCTTTCATCACATAATATGTATGTATAAAATGAAGTGTGATATGCTCATCTTCTGGCTTTGTTTATGGAAAAGATAATTAAAGATGGTGTTTGTACACTGTCTTTCATCAAAACATGATTGATGTTGTATCGTAGCTTGCATGTGTCGGACATTGATCTTGTAAAGATCAGTGTTTTGTTCTTTGATGCACGCTTTTGCTTTAGAGATTGCAATTTTATCCTTGTTTGCAGCGACGAGCCTACCAGGATTTAGGTCTAGTAGCATAAATGACAATGAACTGTCACTCACACACAAGTCACTTTGCACGATGTGACCGTACGAGGAAATCTTTTTTTTTTTTTTCAATAAACATAATTGTTATGTTACATAATAAAGTAACAAAGATGTTAGATTTCAAATTTATAATCTAGTGATTGGAAATGAAAGGCAACAGTAATAGGGGAGTTGGGGGGGATCTGAGACAAATAGTTTTGGAAACTGAATTGGCTACCGGGTAAAATGATAACTGTGATATATGGGATGTGTAAATGAGCGGGCAGTGGTATAAGGCCGTTAAGCATCTGCTACGCTTATCCTAATCAAGCCAAGAATGCTCTACACTGTAAACTAAACAATTGGATTGCCTGTATCGCGCTTTGCTTTCGGTCCTTCAGGGGAAACTTTACCAGACCGCCACCGTCGTCGATTGTGTGCGTAATCCAGACTTAAAATTTGAGGGTTTTCACGAGGGAAAAAGGGAAAAAACAGAGGAAAGAGGGATTTTTAGGGGATATCAAGGCGAAATATTGACGTTAGCGGGTGAAGATTGAATCTAAGAGTTTAGACGTGAGGTTCTGCTTGCTTAACCATGGTTTATTTTGTTGCTGAGAGGTTGAAATGGGGTGTCTTGACAAGACATGACAAAGCTGTATGAAGCAGTGCTGGGAGAATTTGTTGTCGTTGATGAAATGCAGCAGAACACCGTGAGACAGGAGGGTGAAAAGAGCATAGAGGGAGAGACATGAGTAAATAGTAGTTATGGGTTTGTGTCGTATTTGAGGGTATCCGCAATAGCAACAAAATTGACATTTATTGTTAGTTAATTTTATGTTGCTAATAAGTGAAGCAACGGAAAACAAACATGAGATTACAAATTTACCCGACTCAGAGATCAAACAATTCTCAATCGCGGTCGCCTCTTGTGGATCGAACTATCCATGTAATGTACAAAGAAATTCCTCGAACATTTGTTGTAGCATCATTAAAACACAAAATTCCATGTCAGGCAGTCTTTTTCAACTGGTTTCAACCAGCAAACTTATATTTGTAGCTGCTAAACGTGTCGAGAATTAAGGATGATTCACTCAAATCACTCTCTCATGTTTCTGACCTTATTACGTAAGGCAATAAGAGCTTTAAACATAATAGTGTAATTTAACTTTTAAAGCGTACGGACGTCATATGGCATACACTTTCGGACGTCACTAATTTTATAATTGCTTGAGATTCGTTATATAAATATTAAAAGAAGATAATGCTATCTTTGTTTATTCTTTTATCGATTTGTTGAATGTTTTCATTTGGAGAAATTTTAGAATATTTTTGATATTATACTTACTTAATATATGTATATTTATTTTTAGAAAAATATATTTAACTTATGCATGTACATCATATATTTACTTAAATGTAATAGAATAGCAGTATTTTAAAATCTCTCCTCCATTCCATTACGTATAAATTAATTTCATCCCAAAAACAAAAGGGAAAACTGAGCAAAGTTCACATGAAGTAAATGAACAGAATGAGAATGCCCTTTCAGTTTCCTACCAACCATTTATTTGAACCAATGTCTTGCACTTGCTTGGTCCCCAAGCTGGCAGACGGCGCATGCCATGGCATTTAATTTCCATGTACATTTCAACTACAAATATAGTTTTTTGTTTGTAAAATGAAAATGAATTCTTTGTAAGTCATTTATAAAGATCACGTACGATTGTCTCTGAAACTCCTTTTCTTTTTTTGGTATTTTATTAAAACTTAAGCTTAAATATAATTCAATTGATTTCAAATTTACAAGAAAAATGAAACTTGCGTACCAAGCATGTTACTAATTAAGTTTATCAGAACATTACTGATTTTAATAAAGGAAAATGACAAATGAAAAAAAAAAAAAAAAGAAAATTAGTGCAAAACAAACAGTGGAGTTGTTTACGTCAGAACATACTTCACCTTTGTTTGGAGTGCAAGTATCAGTCAAAATATTTTATTTTTTCTAGTCAACGCAAGTTAATCTATAAACTAGAGAATATTCAGCAATTTGACTTGGAGAAACAATCATTATAGAAAAATTTTAATTGGTTAAAATAAAAAAAATATAAGGTGGTAGGTCAGAGTGGTTTCCAAACTTAAACAAAAAGAACAAAGAAACTGAATATGAAAATGAAGAGGAAAATGCTGGGTGTCTAAGCAAAGTATAATCAACAGACTAAAGGCGGTTAATTATATTATCACTACAATAATATGTTTATTTAAAATATTTTGAGTAAGATCTTCTGACAGTCAAAGGCTGGGCTGACAGTGTGGTGACCGAATGATCATCACCAACGTTGGGCCGCGACGTGGGCTATATAACAGAGGGAAATGCATACCTCTCCGGCTGTCACGCGTAACTTTAATCACAGACGAACAGGGAACTATTTTAGTATGGGACCCACGAGAAGTATCCAATGCGATTCAAGCTGTGAGGCATGATTTGCATTGGCCGGTAGGAGTAACTAAGTATCATTTCCTTGGCTGTCAAGTTGATATCGGAGACTAACCCAGTTTTATTGGGATGTGTAGCCACGTGTGAAGGATCAGGAGCGATAATCTCTGATGCGGCGAGTCGTTTGGGATCTCTGGTGGGCACCGGAATCTCCGGCTGTAACTATCGGTCTTTTTATACGATTTATTATTTTATTTATTGTTATCCTTTATGTATTTGATTTAAAAACAGTTTAAATCTCTAATTAAATTTTAAACTCGTAACTTCTTCTTCCAATTAAAACCACAAAAAAAAAAAAAAAAACTTTGTTCTTAAAATTAAAAAAGAAGAAAAAGGGTCCATGCTACTACGTATTTAGTAGGATTCCTCTATAAAACACTGATTCCTGGTCTTTTGACTCCTCCTTGCAAGTTGCAACTGAAACTCCCGTTGCTTTCTCTCCCTCTCTCTCCACGCGCTCTTCTTTAATTTAATACTTCTTTTTTTTCCTTCAACTCTTTCTTCGTCTTAAAAATGAATAAGTCAGTTTCTTCATCATCTGGAGCCAAATACAGAGAGCAGCGAAGCACAACGACAAAAGTTGTAAAACCATCTTGCTCGAGAACAAAAGTTATACGCGTTTCGGTGACGGACGGTGATGCGACAGAGTCATCGAGCGACGAAAATGAAGAGAGGGGAGAGAGAGTGAAGAAGCAGATAAACGAAATCAGAATTGTGGAGTGTTCAAAATCAAACGAAATCAGTTGCTTAGAGATTGGCAAACAGAGAATGAAAGAGAGAAGCATTCCGCTGAAAAAAAGAGTGGGTGGAAGATCGTATGACAACAAATATCGAGGCGTGAGAATGAGGCCGTGGGGCAAGTGGGCTGCCGAGATTCGAGACCCGTTTCAGCGAACCAGAGTGTGGCTGGGGACTTTTGAAACGGCAGAAGAAGCTGCTCTTGTTTATGATCAAGCTGCTATTCGTCTTAAAGGCCCTCACGCTCAAACCAATTTCTTGCAGCCACCCCCAACCGATCAAACGTTTGATTTTGTGATGAATGGCTATGATTCCGAAAAGGAGTCTCAGTCTCAGACTCACACTCAGGCTCCAACGTCTACAATACCTTCCCCAACGTCCGTTCTCAGGTTCCAGTCCAACGAGGAAATTGAGCTCATAAAAACAGAGCTGTGTAATCTTGATAGCGATCACTGGTATCCGGCTCAGGATTGTTTCCAGATTTATGATTCGGAGTTGTTGGATTCTGAAACCCCGGCTCGAATCTTTTTTGATGGTGAGATGAGCGTGCCGCTTTTGAGAGAAAATTTGGATGACATTTCTGTCGCTCTAGATGGGGATTTCGGTTCATGCATTTCGGAATGGGACGTCGATAACGATAATTACTTTCAAGATCCTCCTCCTTTGCCCAATTTGCATTGACGGCCCTACTCTTATTTATTCGTCAGTTTTGCTCTATCCCTCCTCTCCATTCGTAAGTGTGATATATATTGTGCTGTCTACGCTCACTCTTTATTTATATTACCTTATTTATTTATGAGCCAAAATTTTGGGTGTAACAACTTCGTCGATCTCCAGTCTCCCATCGTTGTCTACTTACTGTCTAGAAGAAAAACAGGCACGTGTGTAAATTCTTGCCTCGGCTCTTTTCAATCGTTTTAAATTTGTTCAATTGCACGAGTTATTTTGTGAGAATAGATAATAGATATGTGTTTTGTCTTACATAATTTTGCCACTAATTACTAATTACTCTCGTTTTGGTCAATAATATCCGCTTAACTCAAAATTATGCGTTCCATTTGTGGTCCTCTGCCTCTATAATGAAATAAATTATTATTATTACTACTAAATTTCTGTGTGTGTGTGTGTGTTGGAAATTAGAATATGTGAATTTGGAGATGGTCCCTGCCACTGCCACTCAGAATCAGGGGCAAATTCAATTGTAACGGGGCTGGGGTGAGAAAATATTTACTGTAGGCAGTAGGCTAATTGCCAATTGGCACTGGGCAATGCCGCATATGGATAAAGATAAGGCTGCCAAGGAAAGCAACGCAACTAAAGTGGAGTCCATCCATGTTCAACGGTTGGCTATCTTAGTTAAAGAGCCATACATATACCATACAGAACTTCTGTGTTTCTATTAACCCCCTTATTTATAAAGTTCGTGACAGTTCAGTACGACTCCATGTTCTTATGTTTGGTTTTCCTATTGTCGTGTTAAATCTATACTCAACAAACCAGAACGAATGTCATGCGCAGGTGTCTTTTCTGTCTATGCTGAGACTAAGACCATGTTCACTTAATTTCTAAGTCGTAAATTGTAACATGATAGATGATGACTACGAAATTTTGATTATTAAATTGTTGAAGCTTCCGAACGGGCTTTGTTTATTAGAAGATATCATATTCTAGACAAAACATAAAACCAAACACAAAACCACAAAATTACAAAAGCGACCAGAAGGAAATTTTGAATCCTTAAAAATGTAACTGCGTTGGTCCCACGGAGATTGAGCCAGTGCCCGGTGGCAACTTCTGATAATATGTTTATTAATAATAGAAGTATGCCGGTGAGAAATTTTAGAATATATTCAAGTCATTATATAAGTAATAAGTAAATAATATTACTATATATATATATATATATTAAAAAATTGTTATATAAGTAATAATTATATTAAATTCAATTATGCGTATGAATTAAAAAAATACCATTCTGTTTTTGTTTTTGTTCAAGGCAATCTTTAGATTGAGATTGAAATAATAGTAATCCAACCCTCAGTAGCTTCACACGCGAACATGAAAGCATACAGGTCAAGTTGGAGGAAACAAGGTGGTGTTAACAAGATTAAAGTAAGATAAATCTACAATTCTCCTCATTATAGGAATCTATAGAAATATATGTGCTATATCCACTAAAAAAATAATTCAAGAATTGAGGATTGTCTAAATTTTATAAATTTAATACATGTGAAATATTTTTTTTACAACGCTCATCTCCCTAGACTACCTGATTTTCCCACATACTAATTTTTTAAAATCAAATAATCAGACGGTTAGAAATTTCATGGCGAGGCAATTTTTGGGTATCACTCAAATTACAGATATGTTAGCAAAGTTTCAATCAAAATAAGCAAAAGTTTGAAAATTATTAGCTTCCATCCGCGATAAAAACTAAAACTGTTTTATAGATACTGGCCAAAATTGGCCGTTAAACTAATTGACGAATATTAGTTCTTTAACATTATGATTGGCTGATTGAGGAACTCGTGATTTATTTATTTATTTATTTTGAATGAGAGGAACTTAAGTATAATTTCATTTTAAAAGAGAACGATATTAATCATCCCAAAATATATAGTTAATATCATATCTTGAAGGGGCTTCCGCTTGACTTAGAGGCAAGAAAATGATAAATGGTCCCGGTCGAACTTGCTAAAATAACAGATAATTGATAAGTTTGTTCTTCTAGGGTAAGAACTACCACTAACTCAAAGAGTATTTTTTTGTCCCCTTTATTAAATTCTTCGAGCTTATTTATAGTTCAAAACAAAACAATACTCACGACTAAGTAGCCAGTATAAGAAGGCTAACAAATTAACAACTTAGCTAAAATAATGAAACAAATAAACAACCATCTAAGATATGGAATCTTCACTAATTCAAGAATGGTTTTGACACGATGAAACAATCGTTCTGTGTCTTGAAAGAATTAACTCCAAATATTCGAATCAATGCCCATCCCTTCACGTTGTATTACTCATGCATGGCGAGCATGTGCATGGTGAGCATGTGTCCATTCGTATCCTCTAGCATGATGTTAGGCTTAGCTGTTCGAACGGACTTACGCGACTTCTTATCATCACCTCCCTCGAAATGAACCCTTGTCCTCGAGGGTTAGCATAGAAATCATCGCTTGAGCACGCAGGCGTGTCTTCCCACGTAGCTTCTTCACTGGAAGTTTCTTCCATCGAACCGGACTTTGCTCGATAATGTTTCCCCACGTTTAAGCCAACGTGTATTTAAGATTGAATCCGGTTCCAATTCCAACATTCCGTCTTCATCAATCGGTGGCAACTCAACGCTTGGATTAGCCCAGTCACCGACGACTTTTTGAGCAACGATACGTGAAAGACGGGATGAATCCAGGCACCTTCCGTAAGTGAAGTTTGTAGGCAACGAGCCCAACCTTCTGAATGATTTTATACGGCCCAAAAAATCTGCTGGATAGCTTTTGGTGAGCACGCTTGAAGACCGAAGTTTGCCTATATGGATGCAGTTTGAGATACACCATATCTCCTTCATTAAACTCCACCTCCTGTCGTTTTAAATCAGCAGCTTGCTTCATTTTATTAATTGCCGCTGCCAAGTTAGTCTTTAATTGAATTAACAGTTCATCACGAGTCCGTAGAGCTTGATCTACTTTATGAACGAGAGAAGTCCCGATTGGATACATAGGTATAACAGTGGCGGTCGACCATATAATGCTTAGAATGGAGTCATGCCAGTAGAAATATGAAAAGTCGTATTATACCAAAATTCAGTCCAAGGTAAATACAAATTCCACTTGCGGGGCCGTTGGTGGACAAAGCTCCTCAAATATTGTTCTAGGCAGCGATTAACGACTTCCGTTTGTCTATCCGTTTGGGGGTGATAAGCGGAACTCATTTTTAATTGTGTGCCTGACATTGTAAAAAATTCTTGCCAAAACTTACTGATAAAAAGAGGATCCCGATCGGATACAATTGTCTTGGGCATGCGTGCAACTTAACAACGCTTTCAATAAATTTTTCCATAATCGACTTAGCCGTAAAAGGATGAGATAAAGACATGAAGTGTGCGTACTTATCGAGTCTGTCGACTACCACAAATATTGTGTCTCGTCCCTGCGAATTTGGAAGTCCTTCTATGAAATCCAAACTGATATCTTCCCATATTTGATTAGGAATAAGCAACGGTTGAAGCAGATCCTACTGGTTGAAGAGTTTCAATTTTAACTTTCGACACGCTTCGCATTTGCTAATATACTCCCGAATCGAGCGAAACATTGAGGGCCGATAGAATTCGTCGCTCAAGACGTTTGTATGTGCGTAGGATTCCTGAATGGCCTCCGGTTTTGGTGTCATGGGCTTCAAACAACAGCCGCTCACGCAACTGCTTTGGTATTACCACTTTGCCCTTAAAGAATATCAATCCACTACGCACCTTGTATGGACCATCAGGTTGAGTTTCAGCCAGCAACGTTACCTTCTTCAGATAATCATCTTCCAGAGCAACTTTTTTAATTTCCCCCCATAAGGAAATCTGCGGTATAAACAAATGATTAAGAGTGGGGCTGTCCATCCGCCGTGATAAAGCATCGGCAGCCGTATTTTCTTTGCCGGGGCGATAACGGATCTCGTAGTCGTACTCCATCAATTTAACCGACCATTTTTGCTGGTGCGGAGTAGCTATCTTCTGTTCTAAAAGAAACTTCAAGTCGCGTTGATCGGTTTGAATCACAAATCAGTGCCCCAAAAGATACGGCCTCACTACCATGAGCGACTCCTTAGCATAAGTCGACCGAGGTTTTTAGAGACACCCGGGTCCGACTCATGAAGGCTATAGGTCTCCCTTGCTCTGTAACACTCGCTCCGATGCCATCGCCTCGATGCATCTGTTTATATAATAAAACATCATTAAAGTTAGGCATTGAAAGCACCGGTGTTGAAGTCATGGCATGCTTGAGTTTTTGAAAAGCCGCTCGCTTCTGGCTCCAAACGAACCGCCTTTTGAGGAGATTAGTTAAGGGTCGTGCTAAGAGACCATAACCACGCATCGAACTTTCGGTAGTACCCGGTCAAGCCCAAGAACCCCGTAACTCGAAATGTTTTGCGGTTGAGGCCAAGACACCATCGCTGCGATCTTCCTTTCATCTACTTTCACTTCATGATGTGTAACGATGTGCCTTAAGTATTCAAGTTCCTGCTGCCCAAAGTTGCACTTGCTGGTTTTGATAAAAAAATTTTGTTGTCTGAGGATTTCCAATGCTTGCCTGACATGCTCCAAATGACAATTCCATGAAGGACTATATATTAAAATATCATCAAGAAAACAAGTATAAATTTTCACGAGATGAGGTCCGAAAATTGCATTCATTATAGCCTGAAAAGTGGAGGGTGCGTTACATAAACCGAACGGCATGACCAAATATTCATAATGGCCATTGTGAGTACGAAAGGCCGTTTTATGAATATCGGATGGATTTACCCGCACTTGGTGATACCCGGCCCTTAGGTCTAGTTTTGTGAAGTAAGCTGCTCCGTGTAACTCGTCCAACATGTCTTCAATAGTGGGTATTGGAAATCTGTCTTTTATTGTTGCTTCATTGAGTGCGCGGTAGTCGGTGCAAAACCGCCAACTGCCATCCTTTTTTTTTGACAAGTTGGACCGGTGAAGAAAAGGGGCTAGTGCTAGGACGGATTAGACTGGAATTAAGCATCTCTTGAACTTGCTTTTCAATCTCTGCTTTCTGAAAATATGCGTACCGGTATGGTCGAACATTGATTGGTTCTGTCCCTTCCTTAAGTTGGATACGGTGGTCAATTTCTCGCGCGATGGCGCTTGCTTGGACTCCCGAAATAAGTCCAGTAAATCTCTCCAATAATTTTTTATACCGGATTGGTGCTACGATGAATGGTTCTTCTTGGTCTAATTGAAGGCATATTGCAAAGATTGAATGCCCGTGTCTCATCTCCTTTGTGATCTCTGTCAAAGTTGCGACTTGAATGGTTTGTGGTCCCATCCCTGCAGTAGTTGCTTTTCATTGTTCCAATTGAAGTCCATTGTTAGAGATTTCCAATTACGGACCATCGACCCCAACTTCTCAAGCCATTGTATCCCGAGCACCACATCTAATCTCGTGATTGGCAAAGAGTAAAGGGTGAGTTTAAAAGGAACACCTTGGATTATAACCAGTACCTTCCCATGTCTCCCCGGCATGTAACTTTTTCCCGTTTGCCACTTTCACTTGAAAATCTGCTCGTTGGTTGAACTGGTAATTGGAGTGTGTTGGCTAACCGTGTGTTGATGAAATTGTGTGTAGAGCCACTATCAATTAATACCACAATTTCATGCAGCCCAATCTTAGCCTTCACACGCATAGTTTGAGGCGGTCCAGCCGTCAAAGCGTTGAAAGTGATTTTAGGCTTATCGTCATTCTCTTGCTCATTCATTGTACAGTGTCTGTTTCATTGCTCTCACCACGATCAGGTTCATCGATTTCACCATCTAAAATCAGCAATTGGGCCTTCGAACATTTGTGTCCCGCTGTAAATTTCTCATTACAACTAAAACACAATCCCTGTGTTCTCCTTCGCTGCATCTCTTCCCATGAGAGTCGTTTGAATGGAGCAGTTGGGGATGCTCTAGCGTTGGTTATTTGGTTTCTCTGCGGTCGGTTGGCAAATGGTGATCTTGTCATTCTTTTTGTCGAGATAGCTGTTCGTCTCTCATTCTTGCAAAGCCGATGGCGTCCTTAAGAGTCCTCGATCCGAAAAGCCAATTTCTTCGGATATCTCCGATTTCAGGCCTCCCATGAACGTGCCAACAAGCGCTTTCTGAGTCCACCCTTGAACTCGATTGCCAAGACGTTCAAACTCCTTCTGATATTCCCTGAGGGTGCCGGTTTGTTTGATATGAGAGAGGGCCTCATCGAAGTCTTCACAATCTGTTGGCCCAAACCTCACCCATAGTTCCTCCACAAATTCTTGCCAAGTCACTTGTTTTCCCTTCCTCTTGATAAGACCAGTCGCGACCATCGCCACCACTGATTTGCTTCTCCCTCCAAGTGGAATGATGCTAAAACCACCTTCTCATCATCCGCCGAGTCTTGGTACTCAAAGAATTGGTTGGCTCGATTGAACCACTCGGTTGGGTCGTCGTCGAGATAGCGAGGAATTCTAGTTTTGCTACTTTGGATTGAAATTGTTGTCGTCCTCTTGGAGTGTCTTCTCGGACTGGACGTGAAGTCGCAGCATTGTTGTTGACACTCGGCGAGTTTCTTGTTGTATTGATCAAATCCACCAGCTTGCTCAAAGTTGCCTCAATGTTCGCCATTCCCAACTCCATCCGTTGCATCTTATCCTCGCACCTCACCGAGCCCGACTTCCATTCCGTCAATGCGTTCTTTGTTTGTTGTCATTCTTAACTAAGCTCGATACCAATGATAAATGATCCCGATCGAACTTGTTAAAATAATAGATAATTGATAAGTTTGTTCTTCTTAGGGTGAGAACTACCACTAACTCAAAGAGTATTTTTTTGTCCCCCCTTTATTAAATTCTTCGAGCTTATTTATAGTTCAAAACAAAACAATACTCACATGCTAAGTAGCCGTATAAGAAGGCTAACAAATTAACAACTTAGCTAAAATAATGAAATAAATAAACAACCATCTAAAATATGGAATCTCCACTAATTCAAGAATGGTTTTGACACAAGAAACAATCGTTCTCATGTCTGAAAGAATTAACTCCAAATATTCGAATCAATGCCCATCCCTTTACGTTGTATTACTCATGCATGGCGAGCATGTGCATGGTGAGCATGTGTCCATTCGTATCCCTCTAGCATGATGTTAGGCTTAGCTGTTCGAACGGACTTACGCAGCTTCTTATCAGAAAAGCTCGTGCCGTGGCAATTCTGATTCTGCAACAATTGGAACTACAGTTTTATCCCTAACCTTTTAGCACCTCTCAATTTTGGTTGTAATTTGCGAGAATAATTACATTTTACTGTCGATTGCTTACATGTGAGAGGCCATTCCGTTGTATTCATGATTGAAAAATCTTAATTCGTAAATTTGAGATCCCCTTTTATTAATTGTCATCTTCGGTGCTGCCTCAATAAGAAAAGATTAATATCGACGAGACCCCCTAACCAGACCCTCCTCCAGTTTCAACTAGATGATGCCTCTTAAAACAACCTACTGAAACAGTTACCGGTGGCTGTTGAAATTATCCCACAAATAATTTCAGTCGTTCGATTAAGAGAAAAGCATCTAACGGGGTCGTCTGATAATGACAATAAGTGTGGTAACACGTAACTGTTGCAAAACAGTTGGACCTTTGTATGTATGTCTAGGTCTCTAGGAAATGGTGGTAGTGGTAAAAGGCAAGAGGTACAACTGTGCAAGGGTAAGCTGGGATTTTCTGTAATCCAAAGACTAGCTGCCTTGCTTTTCAGGTGAATTCCTGGCACGCTTAAATCTCCGGCCACGAGCGGTGTCTTTTTCTGAACTTATGGTGAAAAATAATCTACAAAACGCTTTGGTTATTTGGCTATTGCTGGTGGGAGGGGGCCGCAGTTGGATGAGCCAAGCCCTCTCTGACGACTGATCCTGTTACTAAATCTCTTAGAAGCTGTTCAAATCAGTCAGACCCACTTGTTTGCGTTTCTTACATTTTTTAATAGTTTCCAAATTTAATGCATGTAATAGTGACAAAGCCAGTGCCTCATTTATTCTTTTCGCTGTCTTTGGTCCCCCCACTGCGCACTTGCTCTTCCTTCGTAATAACAAAAGTTCTACAACAATAAATATCCAACATAGTTCCACAGTACCAGATCTAGATCTTGGGAAATTTACAAAAATAGCCAAAAAAATTTTACAAATATCCAAAATAACCAATTAAACTTTTTCTATCATACGTAGCCATATATTTATCAGTATAGACTTAAATACCCCTCGGATCTATAAACAAAATCAACAAATCTCACACATTCTCAACCAACAATTTTCAAAATCCAAAGACATCATAATCTCTAAAACTCACCCACTAATCATCAACTCATCAACTCGCAAGCAAAAAGTTGAGGTTAGTATTTATTTTACACTTATTTTTCGATTAATCAAATTTATGAGTTATTTTGAATTAATACGAGCTAGAGACGAACCCGGAAACGCGTGACAGTGCCTCGCCATGACGGAGACATGTGCCCGCCGCACTGCACAGGTTCTCGTCCAACCGTGGACGTGCACTGCCTCCCGTGCGATGAGCACTGCCTCCCGTGCGACAGCACTGCCTCCCGCGGCGACAGCACTGCCTCCCGTGGACGTGCACTGCTCTCCGCGGACGGCACTGCGCTCCGTCGCACGTCGCGATGGCGATGTGCTCGTCCAACCGTGGACGTGCACTGTCGCGACGGAGACAAGTGCTCGTCCCACTCGCTGACAGTAACCTATTACCGCGGCGACAGCACTGTCTCACGAGCGACATGTGCACCGCCGCACGCTTTCGGGTTCGCCTCAAGCTCGTATTAACTCAAAATAACTCATAAATTTTGATTAATCGAAAAATAGAGGAATTGACAGACGGTCGTGTTGATGTGTTCTCTGCAAGGAACACTGACATAACAAAAAAAATGTAAGACCATTGCCACGAATCGTAATTAGCTGCCTATTATCATCAGAAGTGCCTTATGTATTCAAGGAATATATTATATGATATATTTTAAACTCTTATGGTTATTATATATTCGACATGTTAAACTATCTTTTTCCAAATGATTATTCATAATAAATGTTGGACAATTGTCGAACCCAAAATAAAATTAATCGCACTATATTTACAATCTGCTCAAATATATAATTTACAATCTAATATCGTTATTAAATATGTCAACTGCAATCTTCTTCCTAAAGTATTGTCCATGACTCATCGCCAAAATTAAATCGTACTTTGAACATTAAATATATAGTAAACATTAAAATAAACACTCTACAATCGCCAGCCTCCGGTCATTGTTACGGTACACTCTTAACTAGTATAAGTTTCCAAGGCTCCGCGCCTGTAATTCGGCTCTGAGGTTGTAAAATCCAACATCTTGTAGCCATCGAGGAAAAATATTTCGAAGTGGCTTGAATAGTTGAGAATAAACTTTTTCGCCTCGACGCTCCTTTAATGAGTCATAAACAGAGAACCACTTGTGTACAAAGTCTACTCCTGCCACAATCCAATGATCGCCTTGTAAGTTAATTGAATGAAAACCCGTGACATCGTAGAAATAAGACACATATCCAACATTTTTATGTTCAAATCTTTAAATATTAAAGGATCGCTCAATGTAAGTAATACACACCACATCAACATCCGCGAATCGGTTTTGATTTTGTGTCATCTCCACCATTAATGTAGTTATTTAGACTCGTGTAGTCTAATGAATCCAGATCACGCTATCTGCTATTCCACAGTAGCCTTCAAGAAAACCTAATCAAGGAATTGCATAAATATTATTACTTATTATAGCATAATAAAATGACAACTATATATTTCAAGATGTTACCCAAAAATAGACGCTCGGTATGTGCAAGTACTGATATAAGGCATTAGTGGTATTGTCACTGCTTATTACTTATCAAACGGTAGTATTCATGGATATGTCAGAAATGACAAAGAAACCCGTTAGATTATGCAAGTACATTTCATGTAAATTAAGTAAAATGTACAACATTTACCTCATCCCCTAGCCATCCCATCGAGTCTCTCCCCAAGAGTACGCTGAAAAATTGCTTCAATGCTCTGATGTCACGATCAACTACAATGTTACCACTAAACCATCTGGTCGAACTCATGAAACAAAGGTTCTGATCCTCTACTCCTCTAAGTAGATTTATATCCACACTTGTCCTTTCGTCGATATTTACATCCTGCTCGCTCTACGGCCTAAGACGCTTAATATTCCTTTCTCGCTTGTAAGTTTGTAAGTAGGGACTTTTAAGTGCATATGACGCCCTATACTGCTGCCAAATTTACTTATGCCGGAGGTGCTTCCTTCAAAATTTGCACATCGTCATCATTTACGCCCTCGATAATAAACACAATGACAGCTAGGTGTGATCATGACAGCCTCGAACATCATCAGGGCCTATTAATAGTAAAACTTATTAAATCACAATACATTTAGAATAATAGTAAAATAAAAAGGAACTATGAAAATTTCTTATCGTGTAAGAGTTTCTCATTGAGTATCACCGTAAGAATGCTTCTTTGAATTCTCAAGATATGAATTAATAAACCCCATTACTGCATTTTGTAAACTCTCTTTGTTCTTTTCTAAACTGCTGTTGTTCCAACCGCTCACCTCAAGATCCGACATTATCTTGGTCATTAATTCTTTCATGTCAATAATAGAACGATCAATTCTTCCATTCTACGAATGACATAATCATACGAGAACTTTGATTTCGATCGTGGAAAAAATAAAAATAAATCCATTTTATGTATAACACAATTGTTTTAAAATAATTAGATGTTAAAAATAACATCTCAAGCATCTAACCTCTCATGGGCTTCATATTCATCATAAACAAAGCGGTTCATCGTCCACTTTATATTCATATGATTCTCGTGCATGATGGTGCGTTCATAATCATGTTCAACATGTGGTCGATTGTCCACTTTATCTTTGTTGAGTGGTATGTCGAGTGATGTCAGCAACATCGATACAGCTTGATAACTTAAACAACTTGTGCCAAATGAAGAAATTATAATAATATAATAATTGAATTCAATTATTAACTCACATTACGAACCCAATAAGTGGATTGATATCTCATAATCCTTTACGCTTCTCCAAAATAACATATCCTTCTCCTCGCAGTAGTCGGATCGAAGTGTTTGCTTAACAATCCTCGGTAATAAAATAATTGAAATTAGCCATCGTGACATATAAAGTAGTACACCTCAAGAAACTTAATACTTACGACACGCGTATTGTCGCTGTAAAACTTGTACACTTCGTAAAAACTTATTTTCGAGGACTGAAACACCTTCCCACTTCAATATGCGAGAGTCTTCTTTTGTCTTGATGGCCCACTTTTCTCGCTACAAAACCATCAATTACTTCAAACAACCAAGCCTCGCAACATGTGAAAATACAAAATTAAGAAAAATAAAAAATTACATTGTATAGAAAAATTCCATATGTATTTAAAACGCACCGCACCCCTGTGACAAAAGCCATAAATGTTATACTTCACTTCTTTAAGAGTATTACTCTGAAAGCCTCCACTTTCTCGGTTCAATGCAATGGTCCAAACTTTTATATACCACTTTCCGTGATAAACGACCCCATGGAAGACTTCTAAAGTACTCAAGATCATCAACATAGTTTAACAATAACGAATTCGAGACATCGCTCATCTTTTCTACCATCGAGTACTCTATCCGCAAAGTAATATAACGCGATCTTTAGCGCATCAATTTCATCCATATCATTGAAGTTCAAATCTTCAAATTTTTATCAAATTGTTTAAGAGTAGCACCTAAGTTACCTTCAAAGTACAAATCACGCAACCTCGTTATTCGCAGGAAATTTGGCTTCTATGTAAGTCGATGTACCATAGCAAAGTCCCGTAACTAAACACCATTCAACGATTGATAACCGTGCTAACCGCCACTAAATTCAAACCATAGCTGATTTTTACCATCTTCATCACAACACGCTACTTGCCTAAGTAGGGCATCGTGAAGGATTGCACCACTAAACACGTAGCTATCCATCTTTGCGAAATGACCAAATATATCTTTCCCGAATAATCTTAATTGTTGTTTCGTTAACTTCCTCTCGATAAGCATCCATCACATTCCCAAATTTCGAGGTATTTGTCATACGCCCGGGAAGTGTTTCGCTTCCTAATCTTCATCGTGCTCGGTTTTATGGCCATTACGATCGCAAAAATAAATTTATAATTAGTTAATCTGATAATTAAAAAAATTAAAAAAATCAAGATTATTAAAAATATCACAGTGCACTGTCGCATGGCGACAAGTGCCTGTCGCAGCCTGTCAGCATGCGGCGGCGCGACAGGCGCCTATCGCATACATGGGCGGCGCGACAAGCGCCCATCGCGCATGCGCGGCGCGCGACAAGCGTCCATCGCGCGCGCAGGCGCGCGACAAAGCGCCCATCGCATGCACAGGCGGGCGCGCGACAAGCGTCCATCAGCGCTGCGCAGGCGCGCGACAGTGCTCATCAGCACGCGCGATATGGTCGCCTGTCGCAGCAGTATTTTCTACCTATTCCTTCCGTGATTTCTACTCTTATTGCACCTATACTCCACCTTACAATCACACCATGAACACTTTAATCTTGCAATACACCATCAAGTATTTAATATAGTCTAAGGGACATTTTATCGAAGCACTTGGCGCACTCACTCTTTAAATCTAAATTTCACTTAACAATTTCCAATATTTATTGCCAATCAATCCTAAGCTTATCTATATGCATCAATACATTGATTTATCACCAATCAAACTTATCAAAATAGAAAAATTAAAATTTACGAAGTGAAACTTACCGAAAATTATAAAACTGGAGGATGATAGAAACCCACGGAGTTGAGTTCACCGTCAAAAATCCGCTCAAAGTCGCCGGAGATAGCCAATCGCCGCTCGGAGGTCACCGGAGAAAGCTAAGGAAGATTGGTTTTGAGAGAGAAATGGGTATTATGGGAAAAAAAAATAAATGGCTAAGGATGATAGAAAAGTTTAATTGATTATTTTGGATATTTGTAAAATTTTTTGGTTAATTTTGTAAATTTCCCTAGATCTTGGGTTGGGTGAGGAGGGAGAAGAGATATATGGGTCATACTAAGTTATGGTTGGCTTTCTAACATATATAGTATCAGATTTGGATTTCAGAAATGATGCTCTGAGTGAGAAGGGAGAAGAGAAATACAACTGAGAGGAGATATCCAGTCTCTATGCCTCAGAGGAACGTATAGTTTTTTTGGTAGATTTGATATAAAAGATCAGTCTACAAATCATGCATAAATAAAAAAAAATTTAAATAAATTACGGTAAATTAAATAAATAAATTACATAAGTTAAATAAAAATATTATTTATTGGTATAATTTCTCTATGTCTCAGAGGAACGTACAGTTTTTATAATGAGCTTTAAAAATGTTTAGGTAATTTTTAGCATTGGGTGTCAAGATATCTGGGCTAGAACCAAAATAGTTCCACCATTGTTGGAACCAGTTTGGAAGACTTTGCACGGTTATCTTTGAATTGAAGAAAACAACCACGAGTGTGTCTTTTAGGTTTTGGATAAAATGTATTAAACCAAGCTTGTTGGTAATCCCAATAAGAAAATGACAAGCAATGGTTTGGGCTCAATTTAAAATTGGCGGGAAAAGCCTAGGTTTTATGGAGTGGAAGACCCCTTTTTAAAGCTATTCTTGAGTATACTGAGTCTGTCAAATTCAAACATTTCTTTCTCAGTGAAGTTCATTCTGAGCCGGCCTATTCTACGGCGACAATTCTTAAAGTTCTAACTCCTAAACAATGAGGTCTTCCACTCCATAAAACCCAGGTTTTTCCCGCCAATTTTAAATTGAGCCCAAACCATTGTTTGTCATTTTATTACTGGGATTACCAACAAGCTTGGTTTAATACATTTTTTATCCAAAACCCTAAAAAGACACACTCCTGGTTGTTTTTCTTCAATTCAAAGATAACCATGCAAAGTCTTCCAAACTGGTTCCAACAATGGTGAAACTATTTTGGTTCTAGCCCAGATATCTTGACACCCAATGCTAAAAATTGCCTAAACTTTTTTAAAGCTTTTTAAAACTTTTGGGTTGATGGGAACTCTAATTCTTAATAATTAGCTTTTTGTTATTTTTCATTCATAAGAATAAACAATAATGTTCAAAAAATTTTATAATTGATTTTATAATTATTTTGAATATATATATATATATATATATGGGTCATACTAAGTTATATTATATATAACTTATAATTCATATAAAATTGTATGGATCTCACTAAATTGATATAATTTTTCTCACAAGTTTACATGAGATGTAAGTTACATATAATGTAACTATATATATATATATATATATATATATATTCAAAATAATTATAAAATCAGTTATAAAATTTTTTTGAACATTATTGTTTATTCTTATGAATAAAAAATAACAAAAAGCTAGTTATTAAGAATTTAGAGTTCCCATCAACCCAAAATCACAAAGCATTCTAAAAGTACCTAAAATAATAATTAATAAATAGTTTGTTTACATTCAAGGTCAAAATAATTATTTTGTCAATATTTCACTAAATCATCTAATGGTGTTAATTAAAAAAAAATGAAAAGGTGATACATTTTTTAATTTTTGTATATAAAGTCACAAAAAAAAATTTGTATTTGATAAAATATGAAACATTAGATGGTTGGTGGATATTTTTCCGTATTTTATTATTTTGAGTAATACTATGTATCATAGATTTTTTATTTTAAATAACTATCACAAATAATGTAGTATTCATGAATTAATTGGTAAGATAATATAATTAATTCACTTTAATTTTATCAACTAATTGATAAATGTGATATCATTTGAGATAGTTATTTAAAATTAAAAAAAAAAAATTTAAGATGTGTAGTATTATTATATTAGTTTATACACAAATAATTAAAGCCAAATGAGATGAAAGACAGTAAGAGTATGTTTGGGATTGAGGTTTGGTAGCTGTAGCTTTTAAGCTGCAGCACTAAAGTGTTTGATAAACACTAACTGCTGTAGCTTTTAAGCTATATTAGTTATGTTAATATTATTTTTTACTTGTATGATGTAAAATTTATTATATTTTTAATAATTTTGTTAAAATTATTATTTAAAAATTATATTTATTACATATTATTAATTTTTATTTTATAAACATAAATTTTTTTCTACAACAACTGTAACTTTTTAAGTTACAACACCTCAATCTTAAACCTACCTAAAACTCTAAAACTATCGTTGGTTTCATGAACTACAAGTGCCTTTGCTAGAGCTGCATTTGTAATTGTCCGGCTGTGGTCGTCTGTGGCTCCCCGTCAAGGCGTACATTTTCAAGTCGAATACACATATCAAAGATCACTTCAAGTGGACAAAAGCAAAAAAAAATCAGATAATTGAAATATAATAATATGATGATATTTAAATACAAAATTTTAATTTTGATCAAAAAATGATTTTCATATTTATTTTTTTTAAAGACTCAAATCCTTATTTTCAAACTTAAAAATCTATTGACAGTAGACGTGCTTTTTTAAACTATACAATTAGTTTAAAACATTTTATATTATGATTTTCAATATAACAAAAAGTTTATAGTTGAACTGTGAGCTGCGCTCCTGTTTGTATGGCTCAGCCCTCTGAAACCACGTTCAGTATCAGTGCAGCAGTTGTACACTGCATCTGTATCTGTTTTTGTTTCTTAAGCCCGCGTGATTTAATATTTTAATTCTTTAGTTTTGCCCGAGAAAAGAATTAGAATCCCTATATTTTAAACTCAGAAAGAAGAAAAATATATAAACCCGGATTCTAAAATAAAATAAAATAATGGGTTAAGCCAAATGAATTAATTAAACTCAAATGAGGAATTTATTACTTAAAAACAACGTGGATCATCATGCTTGAAACACCAAGAATTCAGTTGTTCAAACAGGCAAAGAACAACCTTGTATCACGTATGAGAGCCGAAAAGATAAAGAAGGAAACGAAAGGTAATAAAAAATAAATTCCAAATATGCATAGGCATAACATGATGACTCTTCTAATGATTGTGTTTTTTATTCGATATTTGGAATACAATGTTAATAATAATATAACCGTAGAATAATTAAACCTCGGCCAGTCAGCCTCAGTATTAGACTCTTGCCTGGCTTCTTGATATTGTGTGTGTTTTTTTTTTTTTTTGGGCGGGGGGTGTGGGGATGGTCATGAAATGGTAGCTAATATTGTGTTGGCAATAATGAGAAAGTTAGCTCCAGCAAAATTTATGCCATGATCGACATCAAATCTTATCCTTGTCATCTTATTGATTGCATTTCAATGAATATCAACATTCAGGGCCCATAAGCTATGACCTTTGGATGATCACAGTTGTGGGGTCTAGGGTTTATGTAACTTTTACTTATTAATAACATTTTTTTCCGATTATAATTGAAGGAAAAAATGGATGAAGAGTGTTTCTGAAAAATAAATATTGGGTCCTCTTTTCATCTCCTTGTTTGTGTCTGAACACGTTGTTATACATATGAACAAAATCTTTGCGACAGCCACAATGTTACGGTTTCTTTAATACATTGGGGGGGGTCCTTATGGACATTAATGTTCATGATCAATATTGATTTTTTAAGTTTAAGCTTAAAGCAATAATCAGTAATGTAAATGTTAGCTTAATTTGAAAACTATAAACGCTCTTTATAAATTTAAAAATTATTAAAATTTATTAACTACTTAATGAATGAAATTATATCATATCATTTAAAATATAAATTTAGAATTAGCGTTACTCCAAAAAATAAAGGAAAAAAATGTTTCAGAGTTTCAGAAAAGGACAGAGATGCTTTGTATCTTGTGTGTGTGGATTTTCATGAGTAAGCCATCACTAAAGCTGCCAGGAGAATTAGGATTTTGGGACATATTTGAGAAATGCCATGAGGGTGGGTTAGGGTTATGATATGATAGAGCGTTGTGAATTGTGATTTGTTAAGCCTGGTGGGGATGGCAGTGGCATGGATCATGATGCATGATGCATAGATGTTGATGATATACATGAACCAATTCACCAAATATATACTTGATAGACTGAATATAAGGACCGTGGGTCTCTGACTGCGGTATTAAAAACATATGTAACAGCTAAGCTTCTCACTTCCTAACAAAACATCACTTTAAAGCAAACCCACATAAATAAAGGTGAAAGAGAAAGAGACCGAAATGATTAGTAACACGAAATATTAATTGCAGAGCATAATAAAAAGAAGAAGAGGCCTAGCTTTAACTCCAATTTGTCTCAGGCTTTCCCGCTACAAAATAAGCCTGAAAATGCGTAATTGTAAAAAGATAAAAAAAAAAATTACGGATAAAATCTCATAATACAAGTGCAGGCATATTAGGAAAAAAAAATAACTATTTGGACTGGATCATTTATACTTGAAGAGTTGATGGGTTATGAATGATCACGATGAATTCATTGATGGAGTTGGACAAGCTGCAAGTATGCTCTGTAAAGGTGAATCTGAGAGCAGTGTCAGCCTTTCTGCAAAGTTCGTACAGAACATGCTGGTAGCTTCAGTAGAGTTGCGGAGAGGGAGAGATTGACTGATGTAAGACATTCATTGAAGGAAGTTGAAGAGTTGCTTGTTTATTTGCGGGTAAATCTTTTTTCTGCCACTTTATCAATTCTTGTAACAGTTACATATCATGATATTGCTTGCATCTGCTGCTAAATGAGAGGAGTTGCAGTATGCGGCTTTCACTTGTTTGGAAAAAAACCAGATTACACTTTATGGAACAACTAACACGATTTCAAGGAAGAGCAGTTGAAGTTGACGTGTTGAGACAGCTGAGTGCATGTCTTGGCAACCCAAAACTGCTCTCAGTTGTAATTTAAAAGAGAAGAAAAAGGACTTTTAGTTTTCTCGTTGGTCGCATCACATTCAGATTTTATTTTGACCCGTACAAGCGGCGAAAGTCTGTTGCCAAATTGGTCGTGGTTGCGGCAAGCATTTCATCAACCCTTCACTTTTATCATTCCAGAATCCAGATCAGGCAACGGTACTACTGTTCACACTCGTAGAGAAGAATTCTTTTGTCCGTTGAATCAACAAATGCTGTAAAAATAATTCCACGTCTTTTGCGGCACAGGGACTAATTTTTTATTTTTATTTTCTGTTGAACAATGTTAAGATATGATTCTCACTAGCTATGTTGTTTCTTGCTATTACAGAAATTGGACATCCCTTTGTTCGGTTCACGTTTGCCTTTGTCACGAAAGACTGACTGCCCTGTGCTTTTGCGTTGTTTTTCATTTGTGTGTATCCCATTCACTCATGTCGATCCTCCTGCAAATCCCTTATTCTATTTGCTCATTCAAAGTTGTCCAATTGGGGCCCACGGGAATTTTTGAACCCTGAAACAAAATTACTTTTGCAAATCAAGAACAAAGAACACACGCTAGATGAGTTCATTCCAGATTGCGATCAAAACAACTCAATTAAGCTAATTAATAAGAACAAGAGGCTCGTAATCAACCTGTTAATTCTTATGGCTCACATCTTACCAAATACAATGCATTCAAGTCTTTTTTTAAAAAAAATTATATCATATATATGTAAATAATATTACACGTCGATATTATAAAATATACATATTTACCAATATTTTGTATATTTATATTATTAAAATTCTAAATTTGTATACAAAATAAAAAATAAAATAAAAAGAGATAATCTCTAATATTTGAGTTTTGATGGTAAAACCTACAATTTAATTTATAATAGAAAAATATAATCGTGTTATTTTTCTGATAAATAAATCAAAAACTTTAATCCTAAAACTAAAAAAAAAAAGTTGTATCGGAACTCAGCCATTTTAATAATCATTATGAATTTGATAATTCATATGCATTTATTTATATTATATTCGTGTCAAGTAATCAAATTGTATCGATTTTGTCATCTTTACGTCACATTGTAGCATTATCCTCTATTTAGTAATTATAAGAGTAGGTACTTGGATACCCCCTTAAATTTTTTATAAAATTATTTTGTTATTAAAATTACCCAAATAATAAAAGTAAATTGACTTTTTATTTTAAACATTTAAATAAATTATTGTTTTAACAATTTTTTTACACCCATCCCATTTCATAATTTATATTTGCAATTTAAATGTTAATTATAGACTTTTTTTTGAGAAACTTTTGAGAATTTAGAAATATAAAAATAGAAATTATGTAACAAAAAGAAAATAATTTAAGATTTTATGATGTGTGTGTATTTATAAATTAAAAACTTAAAAGAAATAATTTGTTTGGGTAAAATTTAATGACAAGATGTTTGATTTTAATTTATGGGTTAATATTTTATAAATTAAAAACCTAGTTTATAAGGATTTTTTAGGGGAGTTAAAACTCTACTCTAATGATATTTAATAATTTGACACCCTCAAATTGTCTCACAGACCCCATTTTTAAATTTATCTTATTACTTTTTTATTATTACTCGTATTAAAATAAAAAATATATATTTTCATTTTATTTTATTATATTCTCTCTCTATCCCACCATCCTCTGTCTCTCTAACATAGCCATCATCCTCATTTCCTTTCTTCATCAACAAGAAATTCACCATCGGCGCCACCTATGTTCTTCACTGTCGAGTGATCACATCTAGTACTATATGATGGGTTTTAATATTGGGTTTTATTATACTTTTTGAATAAATGGTGAGTTATGTTGTTTATTGATGATATCCATTTTAGTTTATGTGAAAAATATAAAATTTTATTTAATTTAACAGTGGGGATTTAATTATATTTAATTAAATTTTTGAATTGATTAAAAAATAAGAATTAATCTATTAAAAAATTGAGGGTGAAAAAATTATTATTTTTTAAATTTTTAATAAAGACAATTATGATATAAATAATATTAATTAAGTAGAAGAGACCAGCAAGATAAAGATAATTGAAAGGTGAAATATCATCCGGAGTATATTGCATTTAATAAATAAATACCAAGGGTTTTGTTTATTATACAATTCAACAATAGAACGCTAAATTTGCGTGTCAAGCTTACAATCTCTCGGTGTGAGTCTTTATTCGAAGAGTACACGTCAGACAACGATCAGTTACTTGGCGCCGTGCCCCTCCTCTTTCTTTCAGTCTTTTCCATGCAAACTAATTGGAAAGACCTAGATAGATAGAATAGAATAAAACCAACCAAAATTTGATTTAAATAAAAATTGACCAAAAAAAAAACTGATTTTCAAGGCTCATTGTTTATTTTGATTCGGAATTGGAATTCTGCTGTTTTGGTATCCGCAAATTGTTCGGAGTTTTACAAGTAAACAAGAGAGGAATGGTGGTGGGGTCAAGGGCGAGCGTGCCTTCATGGATGGGTGCGGCGGCGGCGACAAGGGTTGATTTGGAGGGAAGTGTTTCGTCTGTGACAATATCACCAGAGACTTCGTCTAAAGAAGAAACTCTACGGCATTCAAAAGCCATAAATGATTTCAGTTTGGGGTTTCCAGAAAGAGCTTTCTCTGCTGCTGGCGCTGCTATCGTGTCTGCCGTTATTGTTAATCCACTCGATGTTGCTAAGGTTTTATATTGACTCTACTCCACCTAAATTTTCATTTCATTCTTTCTTTATTTAACTTGTTCATTGCTAATTTTGCTCTGTTGTATCGAAACTTTGCTTCCCTTTAATTGTCTTTTTCATTATTTATTATTATTATTCTTCTACTTTTGAGAATCGTATTTTGAATAGTTGTTAATTGTTGTTTCTCTCTATCTCAAGAATAGAATCCAAATTTTGTGTCATTGTTCTTTGTTCTCGAGAAGCTACGTAATGTATGATTCTTTCAGTGAATGAAAGAAAAGGGAGCAAAAGGATTGAAAAAAAAAAAAAAAATTCTTTACTGCTTCTTTTCGCAATTCTTTTACTAATTATTATAAATGTTTTAAAAGTGGGTTAAAATTGCTCGGTTATTTTCTAAAATTTGAATGATGCTTGTTGCTTGTATCCTCTTATCTGTTTTCCACTTTAACATTTTTCAGAAGTCCTAGTCTTCACATTGCTTCTTGTTTTAAGATTTATGATGAAGCTACAAAGCTAATGGATGTCCTGCCTTCATCTTCAGACAAGGTTGCAAGCACAGGCTGCTGGCGTCCCTTATGAGGGTCTATGTCGTACAGCATCTTTTGAAAGTAACACGGTATGCGCACTGCACCTTTTGGGATTCTTTATTTTGCATTCTACACTATCTGAAATGGTATCTTATGAGGAAAGAAAATGCTTGAGACATTGAGACTAGAGAAAGTGGGGTATCTTTTCTGTATATGAACGATCATATCAAGAAAAAAATCTTCTGTGTACTGATATCAAAATGAATTATTTTGAGCACACATAATAGTCTTACCAAAACTTAGTGGTATATTCTGTAATGAAATTTCATCAATTGCTATTGTGGTCTAAGCTCTTGCCATCGTCAAACTTCTCTAGGTACTAAATGTATTAAGAGAGATAACTTGTTAAGAGAATGAATCCAAATGTTTTAAAAATGCGTGCCACCTATTTTCCTTTCCTCTGGTTTTCCCCCTTGGTTTTCTTTTGTTAAATTTGTCTCCTCCTGTCCTTCAGCTAGTGTTTTGAGAGGGTTGGAATGACAAATGTGATAGATGAATTCTCTTTTCTGGTGTGATCTTTATGCATAGACATCACCGTTCTTACTGCTCTATATGATCTTGTGACGAGTTCTGTCTTTCAAATTGTTTCTGCAGATGCTTCCAGATATGAGAAATTCTCCATCATGCACATGTGCAGTTCCAGGCAATGAACCAGCTGCAGAATGTAATAGATATAAAGGAACACTGGATGTTTTCTACAAAGTCGTACGCCAGGTTGGTGGATACAAGGACTTTATGAATAAATTACACATATATGTGATAAAAGAACTGAAGTTTTCCAAAAGGGTAAGGTTTATGCTGTGGAGAAAAGATTTCCTAGGACTATTTTTATCCTATAGAGTTGTATATTGGCACTTTGTAAAGCTATTGTATCTCCAAAGAAGAAAGAGATCCTAGAAAGCAGTTCTTATAGTTCACTGGAAAATTATGGAGAAGAAAAACTAAATTCAATTGAAATTTACATGTTAATACTCCTGATTTCCTATTTAGACGGCTTCATTTTTTCAGTCCCAAAGTGATTTGATCCATGGGCAAAATAACTGCCTAAGACCTGGGATTTGCAAAGACTGTCTTATAGACATTGTTTAGAACAAGTCAACTGATGGCATTTTAGTGTACTGCATTATACTTGCAGTGTGATTCTGTATGTTCTGGAAAGGGATTTTGTCTGTCTGGTTAATGCGCCTTTGATAAATAGATTGCTTGGTGCCACTGTCGGTGGATCTTTAATTTTGATCATTAATATCAAAGGTTTCTTAAGCGCTAAACATGTGCAGGAGGGATTTGCTCGACTATGGAGAGGCACTTATGCAAGTTTGGCATTGTCTGTGCCGACGGTATGTCTCTCTTGTATATAAATTTCTTGCGTTTCTTCTAATATTTCGTCCCATACATCAGTGCGGCATTGAAATTGTTTTGCATTCTGATGATTATCTTATTCTTCTTTTAATTACTTTTTTCAGGTGGGAATTTACCTTCCTTGTTATGACTGTTTTCGCGATTTGATGGAAAATTTCACAACTAGCAATGCTCCGATCTTGACACCATATGTCCCACTAGTTGCTGGGTCTGTTGCACGTTCATTAGCATGTATTAGTTGTTATCCTATCGAATTGGCAAGGACACGCATGCAGGTATACTGATATATTTTTCTTGTATCATACCCAATATGACCATGAATTACAAGAGTGTAGCTGACTTGTCTGCTTGTTTTTGATGTCTCATAGGTTAATTATCTGATAAAATCCACCTTGGAGTAGGGTGTAGAATAGGTATTCAGAAACTGAATACTTCATCCAATTGTAGGATCTTGATGTTAGATTCTGCTGTTGGTTCTAACTTCTGACTTGACAGTTTACACTCAATTTATGGAATGAAGTTTTAGGAATACAAGTAGTATTTACTATAAAGAACTGGTGGCCCTTTTTTGTTTTCCCCTCTCTTCTCCAGTAACAGGATATCAGCTTGCTATACAGAAAAAATTGGCATCCATTACTCCTTAGATAAAATATTCTTGAGCCATTCACTATCCATGTTCATGAGTGTGTTTTATTAGTTACTTCTTTGACCATGTATGAAGACATATTTATCTCTTTTAATAGGATTATTATTTATTTTTTTTTAATGAAATATTATTCTTCTGATTTTCTATGCATTTAGGCATTCACTGAAACACAGTCTGGTGTGAAGCCTCCAGGAGTGTGGAAGACGCTTGTTGGTGTTGTCAACCCGATCAAGAGCAGAAATAACTCCCAAAAGTGTAAGTTGACTATGTTTTGAATGTAGAAAGTATAGTGCTCTCGCTCTTAAATTGGGTTTTCAGTTGACGTTGAACATGCATTGTGAACTGATTGAACTTGATGGATAATCTGAAAAATTTAACTACATTAGTTCTTGGATACCCTTTTTGATATCATTGCTGACATATCATTCTTAACAGTACAACACTACCGCATCTTGTGGACTGGTGTTGGAGCGCAGCTTGCTCGTGATGTTCCTTTCTCTGCTATCTGCTGGTCAACCCTTGAGCCAGTGAGATTTTATTCTCTTGATAAGTTACAGGATATATCTTAATTTTCATACATTGACACCTATATCTTATTCTTTGGGAAATGTCAAACTTATGCTATTTTCCTATTGACATTTTTGTAGGTCAGGAGAAGTATTCTTTCCCTGGCGGGTGATGATGCCAGGGTAACCAGTATCCTGGGGGCAAACTTCACTGGTGGTTTTGTCGCAGGGAGCATTGCAGCTGCGGCTACATGTCCCTTGGATGTTTCTAGGACGAGACGTCAAATAGAGGTTGTTTCTCGGAACCAAGCTTCGCTGACATGTATCTAACTTTTTTATTTAGGATTTTCTGCCCCCCTTGATTCCCCCCAACTACAAAAGAAGTGGAGGTAGTGAAGTAACCATCATATCTGTCTGAATGAGCATTATTTGTGTCAAAAACTTGATTGAGACAGTACCTTCAAAGGTGGAATGTCTCTTCCGTTTTTTTTTTGTGGGGGTGGGGGCTGTTATGGACCAGTAATCTTAGGTAGTAGCAAATTGAACTGTTACCTTTGTGTTGACATCATTTATATTTGTTTGTTTTCATTGACCAAAATACCTTGGTAGAAGTTAAATTGTCATTAGAGATAGCAATGAGAACATCGGACCAACTTCAGCTTGAAAGGGGAGCACAATTAAGGAATCGGAATGGCTGAATTGTCTCTTGGTGAATATTTCCTTGGTTCCTGTAATCATTTTAGTTCTTAATACAGTTTTCCTTTTGCCATGTTCAGAAGGATCCTAATAGGGCATTAAAGATGACTACAAGGCAAACATTGATGGAAATCTGGAGGTGGGTGGCACACTTTAGTTTTCATTTTGTATTTTAAATTGTCAAAATGACTTGTTAGACTATATTGATGTTTTGCTTTCAAGAATATTAGCTTCAACTGATCTTCATGATCCCAAAATTTCCCATGAAACAGGGATGGAGGAATGAAAGGATTGTTTACAGGAGTAGGGCCCCGTGTTGCTCGTGCTGGTCCATCTGTTGGCATTGTAGTCTCCTTCTACGAGGTTGTCAAGTACGCATTATATCACAGACACCAACTCAATAATTGAAAGGCTTAAATTGATGGTGCTGATTGAAAATTTTATTTTATATTCTGCATTATACACATATTAATGGAGCTGAAGGATAAAACCGACTGTCTAATTATACCAGCAATTGACGGAATTTCATATGCACCTTCAATTCATTTCATTTTCAAGGCTGACCGACAGGAAGCTTACTTTGAGAGGATTTTTTTTTTCTTATGATTTTTTCTGTAAAAGGCCATTTCTGCTCTTCGAATGAGAGAGAGAAGAAATCTTTTAAGTGCCTTTATCTTCTTTGAAAGAAAAGTTACCTTCAACTTCCGTCGGTTGTAGAGAATAAGCCATGGACCATGGTTGTTAGAGAAGGGATTTTTAATTGAGTTTTCCCTCCTACGGCCGTCTGGGTACATGGTACATATGGTAGAATGTTATATCGTTTACACCTCTTTTTTTTTTAAATTTTTTTGCCATCCCCAACTTGTATCTCATTTCTTCTCTCTTTTTTATATTAGATGGCATTTGAATTTGGATTTTAATGTACAAGAAGGAGATTTGGTTTGCTGACCAATTATTCTTTGATAGTATTTATTACACGGTAGATTATCGGAAGCTAGAAGCTTGTCATAGAAGTCAAATAATCCCAAAATAAATTACTACTAAGGCACAAGGAAGCAACAGAATCCACCTTGCAGCTTGAATAAAATGCTCGAGATAAATACACACACCAATAACAATGATAAGATCGAAAAGGAAAAAAAGAAAAGAAAAAAAAAATCCTTCTCGCACTACCAATTTATCCCAACATAAATTGTCCCATCATCCAACTCCCAACACCTAAGAATTCTAAGATTAAGATGAAGAAGAAGAAAATTATTTAAAAGAGGCTGTAAGAAGAAGATGCGTCTAGTGGGTGGATGAGGTATGTAAGAAGCAGAGCCACAAGCATCAGCACGTACGCGATCCCTTGGTCGATGGATGTCCCTGAACAACAATTACAAAAACCTTAATAATCATTCCATTTTAAGGACAGTTTATGTCTGTCGACGGCAAAAATAAAAAAGAAAAATCCAAAAAGACGGATTTCTAAGAGAAGAAAACCTACCATCGCTAGAGGGGCCAGGAGCAGGAGCAGCTGCAGGAGATTGGGCTTCAACCGCAGGAGAGACAATGGCAAATATAATACCCAAAAGTGCCAAGAAGCAGACAAAGACACTCGATGTAACAACCTCCATTTCTCTTGATTCTTCTCTCTACAAATCCCAGTAACAATGTGATTTAAGAGAGAAACAGCAACGCAACCAAAGATTGGGAATTTGCAAGAGAGAATGTGAGGATGGATGCTTTAATTTGTAGTAGTGGTTCTGTCTCTTTTTAAATAAGAAAGGCTGGGAAATGGAAGAAGAGAGAGGCGATGAGAATGAGATATAGAGAAATCCGGCAATCCACAAGGGTATAATAGTAATTCTCGATTTCTGCATGTGTCGGGGTCCACCTAGATTGAGGTTCGTGATGGTTGATTACAACAAGAAGGCCATGTGACTCCCCTTACTGAAACTTTCATTCGCCTACAGACTGTCAGCCAAGTTGTCCCTCCGGTTCTTTTTCCTGCCCCACCCACCGTTCAAAATTATAACGGACTTAACGGCTAATGCCATTGTTATTATTAAAATTTTAAAGTTGTTTCAAAACGCTTCTCAAGTGTTATTATCTATCTGGATTCCACAATTATAAATAAATCCATTGTGGTCTTGCGGAGCTAATTACAAATTTTAAAAATTTTAAAGAAAAGTAAATGAAGGCATGTATGTGGTTGTAAAATCAAAGCAATGACTGACAAAAAAAAAACCATCTTTCTATCCTAAATAATATATAAGGCATGATGTGTATCAGGCTATAAAATAAATGCCACCAAATAAAAATTTTAAAATACCTTAAATTCAATTCATGTGAAATATTGTTTCTTACCATGTAAATTTGTTACCATGCAGTCGATGCGGTTTTCTTAAAAAAAAAAAAATTATTTTACATAATTTTATTATTATGTTATCTTTGTCTCTTTTAAGTTATTATCAT
The DNA here is from genome assembly GCA_025617385.1 of Murraya koenigii. NCBI lineage: Eukaryota > Viridiplantae > Streptophyta > Magnoliopsida > Sapindales > Rutaceae > Murraya > Murraya koenigii. The sequence goes on along the minus strand of CM046811.1, from coordinate 48,756,549 downwards.
AGTTTATTTGACTGAATAATTGTCATGTTCACATAATTCTAGAGATCATTGGGGGTTCTAATGGTTTGTTTTGTCCTTAATCTTTAAGTCCCTAAGTTAAGGAGAATTAGGGGAGCAGTAGCACTCCACGTCCTACTAACAAACGTAACGTAAGGAACAGAAATTCTTTGCTCTTCTTCTTTTCTCTTCCTAGAGGTTATTGCACGAGTGTCACCCACAACAATCAATTACAGCTTGTGTTGCTGCCGGTGTCTCATTCTGACCGCTCCTAAACGTTACATGATGTCGCAATCATTATCTTTTCTATTGTCAAAATTATAAAAATTCAATTCCAAAATGTTTTGTACTGAGAATGATTTTAAAACTTCTATTTAATTGGGATTTTAAAACCTACGTGTTAAAGTGCCCAAGCATCTTATCTTTCAAATTTTGAAGTTAAAAATGAGCCGCCCCGCAGCATACTACAGTTGCTAGGTTATCAAACAAATATAAGAACCATGTTATACATATTTTAATCCAATCTCTCAAACCACGAAATTGCTGTTCGGTATAGGTAATTTGATAGAGGTGACGACTATGGGATTCAAAACTCAATTTCCTGGAGGCGCTCAGTAATATGGGTCTAAAAACTCAAAAGAAAATAGAACCTTGTATAATTATAATGGTATCAAAACGATACTAGGAAGAAGAAGACAGTCAACACAATCATAAATGGGACTGCAATAACAAAACACATGGTACGTACGATACACCACATGCTATGTTTTGCTACGTTTGACGATACTGGGCCACATGGGAAGGATCGTGACATGACGGATTTTTCTCAAAAAAATACATTAATAATACATCAATAGAATAAGGAAAACGAGAAACATATGAGCCATCAGTTGTAAGAAGAGGTCATTCCAGGCCAGAAGTTTTGAAATTCTGGCTGCAGTCGTGTCGCCTGGATTTCTTTAGATTTTAGGGGAAAGCAAAGGCAACCTGACGATAACAGTGAGATTCTGCATTTCTCAAGACTTTGGTTTCAACAAATATCAGTTGAAAACAAAAAACACCCAAAACTTGAACGCATTATAAATCACTCAACGTTCCACACAACACGAACAACTTCAAATACAAACACCCATCTTTAATTACAATTCTCCTTCCAGCATGCTTTCAGCAAAAGCTACATCCTGTATTGAGCAAAATTGAAGATATCAACTCTCTGACTCAAATGTGGGGAAAAGAAGCTTCCACAAGGAAATCAGATAATACTACCTCTGCATGAGTGAACTATGGCAAAAACAGTGTGGGAATTCAAACCTTGCAATTATCGCGTTAAGGCTGCTTCAGTAGCTTCTAAAAGAATACATGCAAAGATTTCACTAGCACTAGCAATGCAAGAGCTCCAAGTAAAATCTAAACAAAGAGCTACAAGAGGATGGTCGCTGTAACCCACTGGTAAGTGTTGAGAGCCAATGATGCAGGAATTTAGATTTCTAAAGATTATTTAAAGGCAAAAAATTTGAATCCACCACTATAGTTGTACTAATAGAAATTTTTGAAATGCAACATATTGATACTCTTAACTGGTTATATGATCATCTAATGCAGTAACCCATTAGAAGAACATGACAACTTAACCATTTAGTGGATAAATCTTTTCCTCTTAGGCTTTTGGCCAGTTATTGACAGCATTACAATGAAAATAGTCCTCTGAAAAGTACCCCACTATGAGCAGAGCCAGTTATATAAGTTTGGCATGCATGTATATGCCACATAGTACATAGACTCCTAATTTTCAAGGATAACGCAATTTTAGCATACCTGGTTTGTTCAAACTGCTAAGTTTGGATCCACTGATCCTGTGGCATTGCCTTCTCCTGTTAGAATGTTATCAGGATCCTGTATAAATCATCAAGTAATCAGTAAGATCCATAAGGAACTCAGGGTATAAGACATCAGGGCAATATAACAAACCTCCATTCCCCATTTGATGTAATCTGGTGATTCACAAGCCTTATATTCATCAACCAAGCTCTCAATTATATCCCTTGATTCATCAAATTCTGAAAGATCATTGTCCTGCCAATGTTTAATATTTCATCAGAATAATATGCAAATGTAACACAAGCACTCAATAAACCTACCACAAGATTAAGCGACTATTATTCATGAAGGGCCTATTGTCAATAAGGTATGAGGAGAACAGTACAATCTGTGCCCAATTTATTAGAATGATTATCAGATATGTAAAATTGATTCCTCAAATAGAAAAGTACGTTTCATTCAAATACAATATCTTATGATCAAACAACATAGGCGTAAATGCAGATATGACAAGAGAGAAAAATAATCTATTATTCTGATGGTATCTGCAAAATTGTCAAATCATAGCAGAATTTGATCATGCCAGTAGTGAAGCTGGAAACTTACAGCGAACATTGGAAACTTTCGGTAGTTGTCAAGGAAGGCTTGCTTTTTTCGCAACTTCTCATATTGGCTCAAACATTTGCTGAAGAGATGCCTGATACTAGTATGGCTTGCCAGCATGAGGCCACTAACCTTACAAATACAACATATATATTTCTAGTCAAAAAAGCTTGACATCCCCAGTAAGATTTTAAATGATTGTATACCATTAGAAAGGATGAAAAATAGAAAATTTAAAGACAAGATATGAAATCCTACCCTATGTGCAGTTTGAACGTATGGCGACTTTCTAGAGAGAGCAACCTACAAAAGGAACTCAAACAGCAAAATTCATATTAGGCCCAGCATTGAGCCACAAGTTCAAGTTAAAAGAATGAAGACCAGAAGATTGCTAATTCAATGGAGAAGACCTGAATACTTGCAGGGCCCCACTCAATAAAGTTGACAAGCTTTCTTTCACGAATCCTCTGCAAACTTTCATGCACCTGAAAAAAGAGCAAATCAACACAATCCCTTTGAGTTTATTCTAAGGCAATTGCAATTCAAACAAGCAAGATGAATTAACAGTAGTCTAACATTTAAAAAAAAAATCCCAAAAAATATAACAGAGAGAAAAATAGTGCAATAACTTTACCATCTTCAATCAGCTCTACAATACTGTTCACAATTATACCATGAACCCATATCAATATAAATGATCTGCCACCAGTGTAATACTTGCCTCTTTAACAAACCAGGAAAACAAATATACTTTTAATGGGTGCCATAGAAGCAGCATATAAAAAAACCCAAAGAAATACATTTCCCAAGTTTTAAAGGTCAAAGATAAGAAACTAGGCAGTTGCCAAAGCCCTGTTTGGATTCGTAATGAGCAGTCTGAAGCAGTGAGGCACTGTTCCCGAAAGGTTCTACTATTTTTTGGTGATTTTTTTGGAAAAAAATACCAAGAAAATTGATTTTTCACTTTGGCCTTCTCTTGGGCAGCTTCCAAATTTTCACCCGATTTCTTGCAAGGCCGTGCCACACATGTCCGTACTGGGTACACGATGCCACGGGAAGAAGCGCAGGTGGGTTTCCCAAGAGAAGGCCAAAACCTGTGTGCTATATCCTTGGGTTTTGGGCAGCCCGAATGATATATCTTCAAACGAAAAAAAAGAATAGCAACCACATGTACAATATATGATAAAATTACCTGAGTGGGGTCCACCTCTCCTTGAATGATATTCAATATAGAAATGTACTTCGCTTGACTAGCTTCTTTTGTACGAGCATAAGAAGAAACCATGATATTTTTGGTCTGAAGAAAAAATGGTCAGAAGAATGCCTATCTGCACTTTATTGAATTAGTTTTAGTAAAAGTTTCTCACCTGCAGCAGTCTTCTCATAACATCTAGTACAGTAGTTTTACGGATCACATTAGCCTGCCAAGGACAATATACTTGCATCAGACTGCAGCTAAAAGCCTCCTCTTTTAAGGGCAACGAATGCAAAACCCAATTTGAAAGAATATAAGATATCAAAAATAATTATACGACACTAGAAAGGGTAACAACTACATCAGAACCAATCCTGCTATAGTCTTTCAGCTTCCATTTCATCAATTGCCGAGCAGCTCCTTTAAAATGTAATAGCTCAAGCTTCAAGTTGAACTCTGGGCTGCAGAATAACAGTTTGGTACTAATGTAGATTGAAAGTGAAATAACTTGTGTGATAATATTTTTTTTTCTTTCTACTGAAGTATGTGATATTACTTCACTGTAAGTGAAAATTATTGCATTATGTCATCACTATAACACATATCACCCCCCCCCCCACTGAATAAAAAGAAGAAGAGAGTTTCATAGACTCCAGTCAACTCTTGGAATGCAGAATAAGGGTTGACTGAAACTTTTTTATAATCCACACAATCAGCCAAACAAAATTAAATAAATGAAAAGACAAATTCTGCAAAGGTACAGATGCAGACAACGGGATGTTCAAAACTTACTTGACGTTCCACAGTTAGGGGTGTGTATCCTGTCATGAGAAAATGGCATCTCGGTGTTGGAATTAGAGAGGCAAGAAGACCAACCAAGTCATTATTCATGTATCCTGGATACCTCAATGTGGTTGTGCTTGCAGACATTACAGTAGAAACCAAAGAATTAGTTTGAGCAAATGTAGGATTTTGCAGATGTAGGCGCTCCACAGCAATTCGATTCAGTGCAGTATTATCAAGAACAACAACACAATCGGCATTTAGGGTTAGTCGCTTGAGTGTCAGGAGAGAGTTGTACGGTTGGACCACCACATCACTTGTCTCCATCTGGTTGGGAAATACACTGTATGTCTGAACCAGCTTTTTGCTATAGCGATCATTTAAAGTCTCCAACAAATATGAACCCATACCTTCAATGCATGATGAAGAGATGCTCAAAATCAAGAATAATGTATTTAAGTCATCAAATATACACTATTATTAGCAATAGTAAGCTATGTAGACAATAAATCAAAATTTTGGAAATTCAAAGTTGCAAATATCGACATGTATAGTTCATCTGCCCCTAATGAATATCAAAAGTCATGGGCAGTCATTTTATTTGTCTTTTTGTTCTCCAGAGTACTTATGGAATAATCCAAATAAAATTCATCTAACCAAACAGTAAACTTCAATTAAATTCATGAGTGAAATATTACACTTAAAAAGAGAGAGAGAGAGATAGAGGGAGAGAGAGAATTTCAAAATTTTAACATACAGGAACAAAGTGATGAAAGGTAAAGAGACCTGAGCCTGTTCCTCCAGCAATTGAATGGCATAGAACAAATCCCTCAAGACTATCACTTCCATCAGCTTCTCTGTCAATCATATCCATGATATCCTCTTCAACACCTTTCCCCTGTTGAGACACAAACACCGATTACACCACCTGAGCAATTAAGTGATATCTCATAACCAAAAGGGCACTTTCAATTAATTAACAAGAAAGTCATGTAATTTTAACGTGCCATCCAGGAAAATAGCAAGCCACCCACTTGATTGTTTAAATTGTTTCCTTACAAGGTTTAAGGAATGGGCAAAAACAAAAAAAAAAAAGTTAAGTTTTCAATTGGATGTTGCATCATAAGTAGCTCTTCCAAAATTATCAACAATTTATAAAGATTAGTCCTGCTTCTTGACACAGGATCAATTACAACCTCAAACTCATTATAACCTTCGATTTATCACAACTATCAGTGTGAACAAGCAGACTGGTCTGGAAACTTCTATTAAACTTCAATAAGTAGAAAATTCACATTTGCACCCCATTCAATCATTCCAAAATATGGCCCACATGCAGGCCCACAATATGAACCGCAATTATATGCATTCATTTATGATAATTCAGAAAGGAAAATTGCTAACAATAATCTACAGATGGAGTGACAATTTATGTGTTCTGTAGGGCATAATGTTAAGGTAGACATCACAGAAATCCAAATTCAATTCTCAACGGGAGATGCAAGAATTCGTTGCTTATTGACATTGACACAAAGAAAGTATGTCAAAGTATGAATAATAAGTAGAATACCTGATGATATCCGCTGGCCCAATTATTTCCAGCACCCCCACCATGATCAGAAACAAAGACGTTCTCATGATTGTAGAGATTTCTATATTCACTATTTTGAATTCCATTGATTACTCTCGGCTCCAAATCTATCAGTAAAGCTCGAGGAATATAATGCTGATCATCAGCTTGATAGAAAAACACATCTTTCCTGTCACCTCCCTGCCACAGTAATAATGATGAGACGAATGAATACAAGCCCTCCATTTGTCACAAAACATTATCTGTAGTTAAACCTGAATAATGTTTGTAGACTCTATTTATCCAAAATCTCAGTGTTTGTTATGACTTAAGATTATCTGGGTCAATATTGTATCCCTACATTTCTTAAATGATAGACCATTGTAATCAGTGTTGTCACCTGAGATAAAAGCCAACATAGAACTTCTTGAAGAATTCTATAACCCAACAGAATCAAGCCCTGATCCCAGGAACTTAGGTCCCATGATGGTGTCACACCACAACAGGAATGGAAAACGCAAAAATGGTGAACATAAAAGTTACATAGATTGAAATTGAATTCATTCATATGAATTTATAGCTGCCAAGCATTTATTAGGCAAAAAAGAGAATTCCAGGTTAATCTAACAGTCTCATTAATGAAAGAAAACCTTAGAAAAACCCTAACAGAATGCGCATAATCAAATTTTCACATATAATTTGCTAAACAAAAATTCGTCAAACTAGAAGAAACAAGTAAAAGCAAAAAAACATCTTTCAATTAAATGAGAATCATCGTGTAACTATTTACTTACAGTTCTCAGGGCAACTAAATAGCAAGACCTTGCGCGCGTGGAAGAAAGCATTAAAAGAACAGCAAAAAATGGAAAATAAAAAAAGAGAGAAGAGAAAGGACCTGAGTAGCGAAGTCTTCGAGAATGCCTTCTTTGCTGATGCCGTGTTCGAGGCACAGTTGTTTCCAGAACTCCATTCCGATTTGATTCCCACATTGCCCCACTTGCAGAGTGATAATTTCTCTCGGCATTTTCCTTTTTTTTTTTGTTTCAATTTATCCTGAATAAAAAATTAGGGTTTTTGGATGGAAGTTCTTTTGTTTTGTTTTTCTACTCTCGCTGTGGCGCGGATGCTTTTTGAAAAGGGAATACTAGGAGATGAGATATCTGAATCCCCGGAATTATGATGACATTTATACACGGCGAAGCATGAACACGGAGTGAGCCGCACTCACAGAGTCACAGGCGAGTGTGTGTCCGTGCGGCTTGACTTATCCGGTCTATGCTAACGTGCGTGCCATTCTAGCGTTAAATAGGAGTTTATTATGCATATTTACTTTCCCTGGGCAGTAGTACTAATTAGTAACAAGCCGTTTATGCGCGCGACATGGGCTACAAGTGCACTTTCAAGCGACGGTTACTTTTCTTGGGCCATATTTAGGCCTTCCTGCGATGTCGCAACACTAATAAAAATTGAACGCTTATTAAAAAAAAAAACAAAAATCGTATTGTAGGCGTAGCTGAATAGGATAAATAGCAAAAAGATTATGAGTTAGTTAATTAGGCCATTTTGGCCCTTCTCGATTAGTTAATTAGGCCATTTTGGCCCTTCTCGACCTCCATCTTCTTAACTTAGCGAAGCGAATGTGTGGAATGCAATGGGTCCCGTGTTAAAATTGAAAATTCACCTAACAATATCTTCACATTTCACCTATTATTTTGCTAACAAACCAACTCATCATCCGATCGAGGCAAAATCATTAATTTGTTGACATCGTTACTCGTTGGATTAATAAGTTGCTATTTATTTACCGGTGTGTTGTTTTCTTTATTTCAATTAATTATTAATCGCAATACATATTTAATACAAAATTGAAAACTCAAATGCAGGCTGAATTTAGGCCTGTATGGATATTGGGCCTTATTCACTTACAGTTGAGTTTTAGCCCAGTTAGACATGTCTTTGCTTTTTTGTATTTTTTTAATTAACTTTTTCCCTTCATTCTTTGTTAACACCACGGGCCGGCGGCATCTGCATCAGAGTGAACAAGGCCCACGCCCACGCGTAAATAGAGAATCCTCCTTCTCCGGTCCGGTACGGATCAAGCAATGGACTGTTGAAGAAAAGCAAGACAAGGCTGAAATTCGCCATTGTCGTCGGAAGCTTTGACCATGCACATGGATCTTTTCCAAGAAGTTGATAGTGGCAACCCAACAGAAGCATCAATCATAATTAATCACGCCATATGTAAAACAAAATGAGGAAATCACGCATTAATATTAATTAAATCAATCAGTCAACATTTCCTTAAACACACACACCATAAGCATCAGAATCTAAACAATACCCAGCTGATTATACACTTGAAATTATTTCAAGCAACCAACGTACAACGTAATATGACAATAACTACACCAGAAACCATAACTAATTTAATTTCATGCGCGCATACATGCATTTGTATAATACTTACTTTTAAATTGAAAAGAACAGAACAAACTACAAATTAGATAAATTAAATTAAGGTAAGAACTCTGAATTAGCTAGGCCACAGGAAAGCCCCCATGGCAAACTTTCTATTCTGCTCAACATTTCCAGTGACTGGTAGGCCATATTCTTTGAGCAAGCATTCGAGCTTCCATTCGGGCATGGACTCATAGTCAGCTCTGGTGAATCTTGGATAATGTAATGGCATCTGAAAATGGCCACACAGCTCTCTCGAGTGGTGCTTCCCATTTGGCCCAAAGTTTGAAGTTGGCGCCCTCGCCACTGGCTCCATTCCTCCTCCTGATCTACTCATCTTTTATTTCTTCCCTTAGTATCGACCTTTACTTAGTTATATGTTATTTGTGCTAGCTAGCTTTCCTCGTAGCTTTGGTTCAACAGCTTGCAGCCTTTTATAGAGAGGCTGTAAAATAATGAGGCTAAGGTATATATTGTTGCAAGGTATAGCTAGCAACTACGGTGAAAACAAAGCTTTCCAATGATCATCTGAAATTTGACACTCAGAAATAGCCATTAAATTACCGAAATGACTTTAGAAGGACAGAATGCGTACATAAAATAGAATAATTAATTAGTTCATAATCATTTGTGAATTTCAATTGCTGAGGCATATTATCAGTTTACAAGAGCATATTTCTCCGTGATCAAGGACAACTCAAAAGTTTCATACATTGAAAAGCTAATTAAACTGTTATTCCAAAAGCAGGTCTTATTGATCAATATAATCTCATCACATATAAAATGTAGACATCCAGGCTGGAGAAATACTTTCTAATTAGCATATAAATAATATATACGTTCAATAACCTTAAGCTATATCACCCACACATTCCAGCCAACTGATCCTAACTCTAGTTCATGCTAAATTAATGAGGTAGGGTAGGAACTCCTCACCAATTTGTATGAATATGATGAATAGATAGAAGATTAATTGATGACCATTCAAAATTAATATAATAATAATAAATATAAATACAGAGTAATGTTACACATCCTAAATTTTTTATTCAAAATAATTATTTCAAATAATGTGTCATTCATCAATTGGTTATTAAAATAATATAATTAATACATTTTAATTTTACCAACCAATTAATGAATGATATATTAATAGAAAATAAAATATTATTATAATAGAAGATTAGTTGATGACCATTCAAAATTAAATGACAAAAAAAATAAAAAATAAAAAGATTAATATAATAGTAATAATAACATTAAGTATAAATAAAAGTAATGCTACACATCATAAATTTTTTTATTCTAAATAATTATCTCAAATAATGTGTCATTCATCAATTGGTTAGTAAGATAATATAATATTTTAATTTTTTTAACTAATTGATGAATGATATACTATTTAAAATTAAAAATTTAAAATATATAATATTATTAATAATTACACATTACAAATTGGTTTACGTGATCATAATATTGCGAAAGTTATTGTCGATGACTTACCCTACCAAACCCTCTTCAAATCAGGGCCCCTGTACTGTATTACAATGAATAAGCTCAGCTGCCACCAGACCTCGGATGAATAACGGGCACGAAAGACTCCATAGTCCATGCACTCTAAACTCAACAGTTAATTGCTATGAAACGTTAGGTGAGTGAAAGCGATGGCCGGCTTTCCCTTGACCAATTAAAACCAGGTTTAAGATTTAGAATCATTACCCGGCCAGAATTAATTTGTTGTGGTCATTGAATGCACCCAAGGCGAATGGCATGCACTTGTTTTTCTCCAATATTTTTGTCCACACGTTTGCTCTTCTGAGAAATGAGACATGGCATGTGTGTGAAATTATTTAGTATACTAGCTGTTACATTATTAACATTAAAGGTGCGTCTGAGACAGTTATAATATCACAATATAAATATATAAAGATAAAATTCAAACACACTCTAAAATAACTGATTATAAAAAAATTTAGAATTTCATGAAATTAATTAATTTACAAGATTTTGCTATTTAATTTTTGGGTAATTTCTCTTAGATAATAATATATTAATACGGTGGTTTCTTTTTCTTTTTTTTTTCCTTTTTTGGGGGAAAAATGGTAGTTAAAAATAAGAACAAAAATGACTCAGAGAAATGCAGACCACTTATAGTGACCTGACTTATTTGTAGTTTTGTATCATTGTTGCCGGTGGGTGGCGGCAACAACAGGCAACAAATGGCAGAGACTCGTGTATAATTCTGTTTATGCCCAGGCTATGTAATTATTCTGTCTAATGCCTCATAAGTCATGCCCTTGTCCAAATGCTTACTTTAGTTTGCTCCTAACTAAACGAACCGTTTAGAAAATTTCGATCTACTTCCTGCAGTTATAATGAATCCATCACAGTTTCTGCAATTTTTTTTTTTCTTCGAGATTTTTTTTTTAATTCTTCGTTGTGATCCTGAAAGTAATTTTGTAAGATTAGTGCAATTTGTCAAAATAGAACAAGAAATGGTAAACACGATTATATTAGTATGTGTTTAAATTATTATTTTTTAAATGTGTTACAAAAATATATGTCAATATTGAATGAAAAATTATCAATCATCCATGTATTTTTTTCTCAAATTTCTAAAAAATTCAAAGAACTTTGAAATTGTTCAATAGTCCACCATAAATTATCAATTGTATAATTCCTCCACATGCTTATTATCAGTATTAGGCTATGTTTGGGATTGATATGCTGTATCTTTTAAGCTATAACTGCTGTGAAAAAAAAATTATAATTATGAAACAAAAATTAATAACATATAGTAAATATAATTTTTAAATAATAATTTTGATAAAATTATTAAATATATAATAAATTTTTCATCATTCCAGTGAAAAATCATATTAATATATCTTTCAAGTTACAACAACTAGTGCTTATCAAACACTTTAGTGCTGTAACTTTTAAGATACAGTTATCTAACCTCAATTCTAAACATATCCTTAGAGAATCTTAGTAAAATGACCCTTGAAATTTAATTAAACAATGAGTAAAAAATTGATATATTTTGCAATCATTCAATGGAATTTGATACTGGTTGTAAGTTAGTATGTAAAATATCTAAATTATCTTTAGAACATCATAAAAAATTATGAAATCTTTGAAATTAAAATAAAAATGAGTGAACTTCGTATATAATGAATGTGGACAGCAATTAAAATTCATTTTGAAATCTTGTTAAAGTCAGAGGAAACAAATGGTGGAAGATTGATGATTTTCCAAAACAATTTTTTTTGTTAGAATTAAATAATACATATAGATAAGGTAGGTGATATTTCAACCTCATGCTTTTTGTAAACCCAACCAATTTCTAAAAAATTAATAACAAGAAATTCACACAATTTTTAAAAATTTCAAATAAAGAAAAAGTTTAGAGAATTAATTAATTAAATTTATCTTAATTTTTTTATTATTTTTGACTATTAAGACTACTTCAACTTAAGTTTAAAATGACTATTGATCCTTATAAGGTAAAAGTACTCAAAATTTACTTTAACTTCAAAATTTTTATATAAAATTCATTGTTTTTAAATGATATGTTAACTATGCTTTATTATGATGCATGATTATTAGTTTTGATTAAACTAATATAATGTCTTCATGGTACAATACACATAAATTATCAAACTGTCAAATATATGCTATTTACATTTAGGATATTAAAAATGATTAGATTTATTAAAAACATAATATTGTGGGTCACAAAATTAAAATACAAGATAATTAGATACAAGAATATATATTTATTTTGTGTAATTTGTTCATTTAATGTTATAAGAGTAAAATAGTTAAATAAAACTTATGTTAAAGTAAGTTTAATGGTCAAAGAAACCTAAGTAAGAAAAAAGTTATAATAAGAATTTAATTAATTAATTATATAATTTTTTTTGTTAATTTGTATTTATTAAAAATAATGTGAATTTATTATAAATAGTTCGTATTTGTGGGTTGAATTTACCCAAATAGTAGGATATAAATATCCCTACCACCGCATAATAGATTCATAACTATTTTTATTTTGATATTTTTCCAACTACGACCTTTTATAAATTATAATACGAGAAAAATAGTCCGATAGTCGACGAATAGCTTTTTAACGCGTAGACTGTTAGTAGCTAAAAGGCGCGTAGAATCAAAATTTAGTTAAAAGATGATGGCAAATTAAGCAACAACATCGAAACTCGCGGGAACATTTTGACAACCAAACCAAACCAAACTATTGTTTTAACCAAGACAAGCTGGAAAAGTGTTGGCTCATATACTCTGGATGAAAAAACCATTCCCCAGAACTCAGACATTATCAAGGCCAAATTTCCCCAGAAAAATTTCAATCTCATTTAACCTGAAGTAAACCAGAATCTCTTACAGGTCATTTTTACCCCCTCTCTTGCTTGCTTATAGTGTGATTCATTCTACAGTAATCTATCTAATTGGAGTTTGATGTCCAGTTTTTAAATTGTTGTTAATTGTGACAAACACTAGGAAAAATCTTCAGGAATTGTCATTTTTGTGTTGCAGCCATCTGTTTTTGATAAATCCCAAAAAGTTTGAACCCATTTTGATTTTTTCTGGAAACAAAAGAATCCAATTGGGCCATTTTTCTCTGGTAAGAAATATCAAACTTACTTTGGACATCCTGTTCCACTCCATCTTGCAATAATGCATATATTGAGTCATGCCAAATTTCATCAATTTGATTGATTTCATTTACACACAGTTTGATTTGGAATGGAGCAATTTGGGCGCATTGGAGAGGTCGTGGGAAGTATGAAGGCGCTAATGGTATTCAGAGACAGTATACAAATAAATCAAAGGCAATGTTGTTTGCTGCTAGACATTTTCAGTTTTGCATATGATTCAATAGCCGAAGAGATGAGACAAAACCTGAGATTTGAAGAGAGACGCTTGAAATGGAAAATTCTTGAACAACCATTGAAAGAGCTCCACAGAATATTTAAAGAAGGAGAAACTTACATTAAACAGTGCTTGGAAGTAAGGGACTGGTGGGCTAAAGCCATTACCCTTTATCAGAACACGGATTGTGTTGAGTTTTACATCCATAACTTACTTAGTTGCATTCCAATCATGATCGAAGCAATAGAGATGGCAGCGGAATTCTCCGGATGGGATCCTGATCAGATGCAAAAGAAGAAAGTTGTATTCTCCAGCAAGTATGAAAAAGAATGGAAGGACCAGAAACTTTTCCAATGGAGATACGGGAAGCAGTATCTTATTACCCCAGATTTTTGCTACAGGATAGATACAGTATGGAAAGAAGATAGGTGGGTCCTTTTCAACAGAATCCAGCAAAAGAAGATATCAGGTTCAACGAAGCAGGAGCAGCGACTCATAGATGTCCTTTTCAAAAACTTGGATGGTTCAGGATCTTTGAGTGGGAAACTCTTACCAAGTAGAATCCTAATTAAGTCTGAGGATTACCAGGTGCGACGAAGATTAGGGAGTGGGAGTCAATACAAGGAGATCCTGTGGTTGGGTGAAAGTTTTGCCATGAGACACTTTTTTGGGGACATTGAACCCTTAGTTCCTGAGATTTCATCTCTATTATCTCTTTCCCACCCGAATATCATGCATTTCCTATGCGGGTTTACCGATGAGGAAAAGAAAGAGTGTTTTCTGATTATGGAACTAATGAGTAGAGACCTTTGCAGCTACATCAAAGAGATTTGTTGCCCAAGAAAGAGAATTCCATTTTCTCTTCCTGTTGCTGTTGACCTTATGCTTCAAATTGCTAGAGGAATGGAGTATCTCCACTCAAAGAAAATCTATCATGGTGATTTAAATCCTTCCAACATCCTTCTTAAACCAAGAGGTGCCTCAACAGAAGGGTACCTGCATGCAAAGGTTTCAGGATTTGGCCTATCTTCCGTGAAAAACTTTGCCCCAAAAAGCCCATCATCTCAGGGTGGAACTACCCTTCCATTTATATGGCATGCTCCAGAAGTTCTAGAAGAGAAAGATCAGACAGAAGGTGCAGTAAATTCAAAGTACAGAGAAAAGTCCGATGTTTACAGTTTTGGGATGATCTGCTTTGAGATTCTCACAGGGAAAGTTCCATTTGAAGATGCTCACCTTCAAGGAGACAAAATGAGTCGAAACATTAGGGCAGGAGAGAGGCCATTGTTCCCATTCCATTCACCAAAGTATGTGACAAATTTGACAAAGAGATGTTGGCACACCGACCCAAATCAGCGGCCAAGCTTCTCATCCATCTGTAGAATTCTTCGTTACATAAAACGGTTCATTATGATGAACCCTCATTATAATAGCCAGCCAGACCCGCCAATGCCTTTGGTAGATTATAGTGACATTGAGTCAAGGCTTCTGAGAAAATTCCCTTCTTGGGGGACTCACAATCTTTTATCAATATCGGAAATCCCATTTCAAATGTTTGTTTATAGAGTTGTGGAGAAAGAGAAAACAAGTTCAAGTCTTAAAGACACATCAGACTCAGGAAGTGATAAAGCTTCCGTAAGTGGGGACGAAAATGTGACCACACCAGAGGATCCATCTCCACCTGTGACTGAAAGAAAGTTTTTACCTTCACCCGAAGCTATGAACAAGAAACTCTCCGGTGTCAAGAAACCTTCAGAATCGAAAGTTATGAAACAAACAGGTAACGATTTTCATGAACACCTCCGAACGACTCTTTTACTTGAAACAATGATATATTATTTTGTTACTAGAAATCAATGCTCTAAAACAGCAGATATAGCAAGCTCAGAAAGGCTTTTCTAGAAGCCGAATTAGAAAATTTTAAATTTTTAAGTTCCACCCAAGAACATACTAATTTCTGGCGTAAACTGAAGGTGTAATAGAAAACTGACAAGACATTGGACTAACATCCGTTGGGTTTGTTTTTAAAGGGACACCAAAAGGGCGAGCTGTAAGACCTCCGCAACTAACTCCTTGCGGTCGTAGTTTAAGAATGAGTTCAGAAGGGCAGCTAATGACAATGAGTCCAAGAATGCAGAGAGCATCCTCTGGCCATGTGTCGGATTCTGAGCTCTCCTAGACCTAAAGTACCAGATCTCCTCTGTACACAGTGAAGCTTTCATCTTACGATCAATAGCTAAAATTTCAATTAGCCAAACATGCATGGGTTGAAGACTTGGGCGGATTGAGTTCTCGTGGTGCTCCTTATTCATGTATAATTACTTATTTCTGCTCAACATGCATAATGTTTATAGTATGAAAGATTCAAATTTTCAGCTACACAGTCGAAGAAGCATTCAACGCATAGGAAATATTTGACAAAATTATGAAAGACATTCTTTTCAAGGTCGGTTGGTAAATTTCATTTTTCTTACTTCATTGATAATTGCAGAACTGTCAGATTCAATAGATTGTAAAGTTTACTTCAAACTTTTTACCATAGCAACGCACCCTCCTACTTGTCTTAATCTCTCTTTTCTTAACTGATAAACACAAGATTCCCTTGAGCTTTCTGTTATTTGAAGAATTTAGTTGTATCAGCTTTGCTGCATTGATGACTGTTACAGTATGATTTTCATTAACAGTTTATTTATAAGCAGTGGAGTTTGATTGATTATTTTTGTAATTTTTATAATAATGTTGTGTAAAATAAGGAATTAGCACAGTAACAATTGCAGGGGATTTTGCACTAACAATGAAAAAAAAAAATGTTCTGTAAGAAGTATAATACACTTGTTACATCAAAATTCAGCATACCTCAACCATGTAAATGTACAGTTTTTAGCAGAAACCACACTCTATATTCAGCTTTTCTTGAACTTTTGAAGTCCTGTAAATTCATTTGATTTTTCTGTTCCAATATCTTAGTACCACAGTTGCCACTCCTCATCTCCTGATCTAGCCATAGAATGGTCGTGGTAAGGGAAATCATGGTTCCTTTTTAATCATTTCCTAAATGAAGAGTCCACTCTCGCCTAAAAATTGTGATTCTAAACACAATTTTTCTAGAAACAAGAAAATTGTCTGGATATCAGTCTGCTGACAAACTATTTCTCATACAGAATGTGGCAATACAGAGTTCTGAATATCACCGATCATACCTCGTCCAAATTTGAAGCATGTTTATGATCAATCTGATGAACATGTCTAAATGAGATGGGACAATGAATCAGAAGATAACAAGATATACAATAACTGGAACTCCAACACTTGGGAGGCAGTAGCCCACAGCCCAAGTTTTACCAACAGCATTCAAGTTCTAGCCAGCTTCATTTGTGTTTCAATATTAAAGGGTTCAGCTGGTGTACTCAAACAGCAGCGTCGTTTGTGTTTTAAATCTCTATCCTCATTGAAGATTATTCACTGCATTCAATCGCAGCTAGAGTTCAATTCCTTTTTCAGTGTTCAACATGACGAAGTACCTTGTTTGAAATCGGTTTCTGCTACCAAAAAGTGAAAAAACATATCTACTTGGGAGTGGCAAGCAAATAAAAACAGCCCAAGAAATAGAACTGAACCCAGGGACATGAACCGAAACTATATTCACTGCACCATTTGCAATAATTTTATACTTCCACTTGAATTGGTAGCGGCAACCATGTTTGCCTTTTGTCTCCAACAGACACTTGAAACAAACTGTCCATTATCATCACCAATCTCGTATCTAAAAATAGGATCAATGGATCCAAATTTGTGAGAACTGGTTGGAACTTATTTATAAGGCTAATTGAGATTTAAACAAATTCTATTTTAGAAAAGAAAAAAAAAAGGTGTCAGATACCACACATCTTCCATATAACTGCCAAAGATGTCAAATCAATGGGTGTGTATAGGTTGAAGTAGAACACAACACACGACCATTATATTCTCAATCAAGCCTTTAATAGACAATCAGAAACCGTAAGAATGACCTTGTAATATAAATCTTCAAAGTTGTAACTGAAAAAATTTACCTCATTAGATTCTGAACCGCAAGCTATGTATCTATCCAAAACATCTAAACCCATAAAATTCTGAGCAAGCAAACTATATATGTATACATATGCAAATTGAATACATTCTGAAATGTTTCCCCAAATCTAGAGCAGGCCACAGGGTAACAAACCTTTTCATCAGTATGATCCCTAAAAGTTGAACTGCAAGCGCCAAAGGACAGTCCAGCTGGGCTGTTTTTTTTCCTGGATCCTAAAGCTTTAGAGTATTATATGTTCATGGAAAGACTAGGGTTTCCGAATCTGCAAAATTCACATAGTTTACAGCTTTCTCATATCCAGCTAATTTGCACCTAGGAATCCTTGTATTTCGTATATGATAATAGTAGACCTTGTCATCAATAGATCCAAAAGCCAAAAAACGAGTAAATAAAGCAGAGAACTTGACACATAAGACATTAGCAAGATTTTAGATAGTGGCAGTAGAATTTTCTGCATGAGCTATCACAGCATAACGCATCTCTGATGATTCAAAATGGATAGCAACTGGTACACAGGGTTAACATTAGTGTGAAATATAAGCTTACATACCAATATCCTTTTGCATTTCTGTAGGAAACCGAAGTAAAACAAGGCCCAACACAAGAAGTTTCAGATCGCAAATAACAGAAAATTATTCTAACAAATATATAATCTCACCTGAAAAAGAAAGGCTCCAAGATCGTAGATTTTTGATGAAAATCGAGAAACTTGAATCATTGAGCTCCTCTGGACTGCTATAACACTTCTCTTCTAGTTTAGCAGTTGCAGAAAAAGACTGCTACCCTGGTGTAGGACATGGGACTGAGATAAAAACACTTACAATCCTTTAGTTAAAAAAAATTTTCATTCGGTTTCTTAGTCCAGTAGCTGCTCGAAGTGAACTGACGCTGTGTGAGAGATTTCATGTCATCACTGAGCTTTTGATGCATTGCACCTAAACCAAAACGAGGTTGCATATCTTGTTCCTGAGGCCTCTTCTTATTTACAGCAGATTCTGCATCTCTTTAAATGAATGATCCAGCGTATATAACCATATTCGATGGCCTTAAATACGAATATGATGGTTGCAATTCTTGCTTGAATCTGCAGAATCCACAAATTCCACAAACTGCCTAAATATATGCAGGCTTTCAATTCTCTCTCTTTCCTGACACCCATGTTTCAGCCACTCTCTTAAGATTCCATCGACAAAACATGCCTATTTAAATTTTATTCTTTAGATATTTATTTATTTATTTATGTGATGAATAAAAATAAATAAAATTTTTTTAAAAAAATTCTTTAAATAAGATAAATTAATATTATTTTAATCAAAATTTTTGGTTCACTGAATTTAATTATCTTATATTTTATCGCTTCAATTATTTTAGATAAATCTTTATTACTAAATAATTTTACGTTGATTTTATATATTTATTATCATTTTCAATTCATTTCTTTTTTTTTTCTCAAGTGACATCACAATTGATTTCACTTGGTGATGTGCTGTTCATTTATGAGTTAAAAATTTTCATAACCCCACACTCAAATGAATAAATGCCATATTTTTGATGAAATATATTGAAATCTACAAGGCGCTGTTATTTCATCACACCCCAAATGTTTTATTTTGCATTTTGCAAAACATTGTTAGCAAGCAAGCATTACTTTATTTTATACCATTAAAAAGGGAAATGACCCCCCAAAAAAGAAGGTTTGAATCCTTATTTCATTGTGATATTGTAACCCATATGCTAGGACTTTTATTGTTATTATAATTTGTGTCGTTCAAAGTTCCAATTTAGCACTAATTTGTCAACCGCTTGGCGCTAATGTCTGAAAGGTCCTGATCTATTGGTTAAAAATACAATCCTCGAAGTAATGCTTGCTTTAAGGCGAGCCCCAGTTAAATAAAGGGTAGCGGTGACTAAATTTACGCACGTTTTGGTGTACGCCGAACTGCCGAAGTTAGCTCCATCGACTCTCCCCTTCTCTCTGGCCTTAAAGCCCAAACAACTAAACAAGCCCATTAAGAGCAGCTGTTGACGTGCCAGCTGTAGATTTTTCAGGTCTCTGTAGAAAGTAGAAACCAGGCCCACAATTCACTTTTATTAACATTGTACAAGTTTGCATGCGACCAGCCGAGGTTTTGAAATCCGACCACTTTGGTTCATTTAATTAATTCCGAGTTACGGCTGGGTCTTCATCGCGATTTGCGTCTGAGTGGATTTTGTTAATGCGTTTCAGGTCTCAGCAACTTGATTTCCTGCTTAGAAAAGAGTAAAAAAATTCCTCTACAACACAGGTAGATAAGAAAATGGCAGATGATTCTAAAGAATCAGAACAGGTGCTGCCGCCGGAAGATGAAAAAGGTGGCCATTCAGTGCAAAAAGATTCATCTTTTCTACTTGAAATGAATCTCCTTACCGTGCTTCTTTCATCGCTCTCTGCACCCGGTCAAGACCACATGAATTTTGACGGGGAAGTTAGAAAAGGCGACCAAGGCACCTGCATGTCGAGAATACAAAACAGAAGAAGGGAACCAAACCAAGTCAAACTTGGGAGACGACCATCTGAAAGACTTCAACCCATCAAAGATTTGAGGTTCATTGCAAAAACTTTAAAACATATTTCAACTTTTCACAATAAGATCAAAATTTAACCGAGATATTTTATTTTATTATTGTTTTTTTTTTATAGGAATTGTAGAAGAATGTAGAGAAGAAAAATACTGTGTGCCAACGGAGGGAAGACAAATCAAATCAAAGCAATCAATTACGGCTACCCATCAGAAGAAGAGCGAAGATATTATTATATGAAATAAAACATGTACATTTGACACCATCCTCGCGTTATTATGATATGTTTCGGGCATCTGGTATACATTTCACTATCCTTCATGTTATATATAGTATACCAACAGCAATAACAAGCACAATATAGCAGGCAGTCAAAATAAATTTGTCCTCACTTTTCTGGATAAAATAAAACCTGCTTGATCCGGTAATAATCATTGGATTATATGCTCAATGGTTGGTGCAAATATATAATCACAAAATCAAATGCAGAGCTTCAATATTAACTACCACCAAACTGCATCACTCATTGGCATCCAATTATTTAAATGGTATATTCATAGTGCAATAACATGCAGTACATGAGAGAGAGCGAGTAAAATCCAGTTACTAGGAAGGACTCAAAAATTTGCTTTTTCTCAACTATCACAATGAGGCAAGCAAATGCATTTCCTGCATTGTTCCTCCTGCATAACTTATTGACATGGCACATGAATAGGAAGCCAAAAGGTACAGAATGTTCCCAGGGAAACATAGATGGGAAACAAGAGAAAGCCAATTATAAACACAAGCTCAAACGTAAATCTAGCTAGACTCGACCTTAGAAAGACAAAAGGCAAGAATACCTACTTTACCTTTTCCCTAACCCCTTGCCTACAAAAATAACACCTTTGTCCAACAAATGTCAAAGTTCCACATACTTCAATCTGATATTCTAATCTCAACTCCTAAAATGTCCTTCACCACCTCATAAGTCACAAATGCTAGTGATATGGATGGAACAACCTGAACACATAAAAGAGCACCAATATGAAAACATGATCACTGATTCAAGTTTTTAAATTCACTAAAACTAAAATACGCGAAAACATAATCAGACTGACCTTCACAGAATTGGGAACCAAGCCCTTGTATAATGCTCCAAACCCCTCATGCCGAACAGTTTTTCGGAACGCATCAATCATGCCATTATATTCAAGAGGAGCTCTGCTTCTCCCATCGCCAATGACAACAGAGGATGCTTCTTTCCAACCCACCATCTGCAATCTTCGGCGTATAACATCAAGAGGGTAGGCAACAGTTTGACCAACTGTTCCCGCAGCAGCCCCACACGCCAGTCTTGTCGTCACACTCAACTCAGAATCTTCAGCTAACCCGAAGGGCTTAGTTTTGATTAACCAATCTTTTAGAGATTCATACACAGCAAAGTTAAGACCCACGTAGGGGACCTGCAAACATAAAATGACAGATGATAAGAAACACAAACAGAAAATAAAGGAAATTGCATAACAAATCAGGACCTTGATGTTAACAAAGTGAAAAAAAGTTATTGTTACACCGCATCTAGGGAAACCGGGACAAATGTGCTGACTCTTCAACTGCAATACTTGTCTCTCAAAACCAGATCTTAAGAGTAAAGAGAGAATTCAGCTAGAGCACAGGAGAAATTTCAGGACCTTGATGTTAACAGAGTGAAAAAAAGTTATTGTTACACCGCATCTAGGAAAACCGGGACAAATGTGCTGACTCTTCAACTGCAATACTTGTCTCCCAAAACCAGATCTTAAGTGTAAAGAGAGAATTCAGCTAGAGCACAGGAGAAATTTGGATCACTTACCAAATTTCTCTCCCTCTATTAGTTTCTTTGAAAATATGTAATCCAAGCTCAACACTGTTACTCCATTGCATTATCACAAGTTTTTCTAATGTCCAAGTCTTGTTAATTGTTTTGCACAGAGATATCAGGCAGAATTTGTGTAAGAAAATAAACCTCAAATCTTTCCAAACTCGCCCGTTCCACAAAGGATCGGTCACACCGTGACAATCCTATCAGCTCTAAAAGTAATCACAAACGCAATTTTTCCTAAGAATAACGAATATCCTGATGGCTATAAATGACCATATATATATATATATTTGGAGGGAAAACAATAAGAAGATCACACTGCTAAGATACACAACAAAAATTTAGGAAAAATAGTACTTACAACTCCAATTACTGAAGGAAGCCAGCCCCTGTACAGAGCCCGTGGGCCTTCTTCCCGTAGCACGGTTGAAAGAGCATGGAAGATTCCCCTGTACTGATATGGAGACTTTTCTGTCTGCAAAGATAAGACAAAAGAAAAAAATAATATTACTTCCCATGCAACAGGGTAGTAAAACATGTCCATTTTTTCCAGTCACAGGACAATAGACTTCATCTTCTTTATGATAAAAAGTACATACAAGTTCTTTCTACTTCTGCTTCAAGGCGAAAAGGCAAACAAGATTCACAGAGAAAAGAAACTGGTTTCTTGAAAGAATACTATAGTGATATAATCACCCATATCAAAGTTAAAAACAACATACCTGAACAGTTAGCCTTCCCCGTACCATATCCATGGGGTAAGTGGCAGACATGGCAATTATTCCAGCACATGCTCCAGCTCCAAGGCGTAAGAGAGGAGTTAGTTGAGCATCTTCTGCAGAATATAACAAAAACAAGGAAACTTACATGACTCCTGTATTCTTGAATATTAACATCTACGACTAGATTCAAGAAAGGATCAGGGCATAAGGACATTATTCCTCCCAGATTATTGCACAACTGATGACTTGAAATAATATGCATTACAAGAAATGAATAGTATGATGAAATCGTAACCCAAGAAATACAGTATGACTTTCAATTTATATATATATATATATATATATATATATATGTAATATAAGAAAAAAAGTAGGCAACATTCTCATTAAATTATCAAATCAGCAACATTAACAATTGCCGAAGAGGTGTAGGTGTATGTGCAAGGATGAGAATAAATATTTAACATTTGCCATTGACAATATTCCTCAGTAACTGAAAACAAGTAACCAATCCACCCTACCCCTCTACAAAGAAAAAAAAAAACGATGAAGAAGAATAACAGTCAAGTAATGCTGTTCTTGGCATACTAGACAAATAGCAACCAATTATCCTGAAAAAAAAAAACATATAATTCTTCCAAACATCACAAATTACACAAAAAAAAGGCAAAATGTTGACATACCATTCCCAGTTTGCTGTTGATACAGATACAGTATTCCCCTGTTGATAAATAGTGAGGACAATCAGCGAGGAAAATCAAACAATAATCATATACAAGACCTTACTTCAAAAGTTTGGGAAAGAAGTATAGAACTAGTATAAATGTGGCAAGAGAAATGCACTTAAAATTTCCCCTCCCGCATACTGCATAAATGGATGTGTGACTGCGATTAAAGATTAGAATTCAAATGATTATTTTGTCATTCTCTCATGTTGGCAAAAGTTATATTCAATCAGAGTACAAAAACATCAGATGGAAACTTGGAATGACCAAACCATTTCTTCCTTGCCTCCAAAGCATTAATGGAATCGAAGAATTAAGAATAGACTATAGCTATAAGCAAGATAGAATGCCATAAATAGCTGTATCCAACTAAATCTTATAGTTGTCAAAAAGAAACATATAAAGGCAACTAAAGTCACCAACTAAAATTCCTAGTTTCTCCAATACTAAAGATATTTCAATGACTTAAAACACCATTATGAGAATAATCAAGAATTAATCTAAATCAATGCAGCACTGTGTTTCTGGAGAATCATACTTAGAAGCTTGCTCATAGCTGAAAAATTTGACAGCTGAGTTCGGAACAATACGAGCACAATTGGTACCGTTGCCTTTAAACAGTCCACGATATCCTTCAGTTCTCCATATATATTTCAAACCTTGAACCGTTCCATTATATTTTATACTGTGGGGATTCTGTACCTGCGTATTACAGAATTTAAAGTACATGTGATAAGAGTGCCGATGCATACTCGAACACAAAAGCCCTCAATGGCATAATACCAGCAGAACAAATAATTTACAGAACCAACCTGTAGTAATATTTTCAATCGTTCCAATGGAGCAACAGCGGTGCGAGATCTGCAAAAGCAGTGGTCAGGTTGGTGAAAATACAACATGGAAAAACTATGTAAACAGAAAATTTAAAGGCTGCATATGTAAATATGCCAGTCAATTGATAATGTTAAAAGCAAATTCAAAACGAGTGATTCTTTGGGCAGTAAGCTATCTGTTCTAAAGCAATTTCAAAATCTTCATTGTGGATTCATAATTAGTGGATCGTGATAAAAATGCCTCTAAGAGAAACAATGTTTACTCAGTGCTTACTAAAAAATGCATCAAATTTCATTTTATACATTTCAGAAAACTGACTCACAGGATATTGAGGCTGAAGTTTTCAAAACAGACAGTTGAACTTTATGCTTATCAGAAACAATTTATAGAACAGAATGACATCACATCACCATTGCAACAATTCAAAAGATCATACATTTCAGAAAATTGATTCTTTTTTTTGATAGAATATCAGTTCATCCTTCTAAACTCATTTCGATCGGCAGCACAAAAGAATCTAAGAATTTTTTTTTTCTCTTGCTCTTAAAATACAGTATTTCTTGAATCACTTACTTTACAACAAGAAGAGAGAAGGACTCACACTGCGCCGGCAACTCCTCCTGCAACCAGAGATTTGCAAATACTGAGAACAGCATAGCTTGGGGCTTTAACGCCTTCTCGTGCAAGCTTGGCCTCTTCCGCCAGATTAACGATCGTCGACACCGCCGATTCGCCCGTCTTCACATCCTCCGAAGCCATCAATGATACCAAACGCTAGGCTACCAGAAAAAGACAGACAGCAAGCAGTCGTGTCCTTTCGCACTTCCAACTGATCGGTCGGGTGACGAATCTCCGGCGATTATCAGGTAACGATGATAATCTGCATCTGTTACCGACGAACGTTTTGTTGATGGCTTCGAGAACAGAAAGCGAAGTCTCAACCCTGTTCGAGTGACGGCGTGAGTTCATTTGGTATACCATCAATTGTGTATATATACAAAGCGCATTGATTGCTATATCATACTCGCTTAAGTAGGTGCGACCTTGAAACTCGCTAATTAAGACTGCCACGTGGAAAGCTCGAGTGGTAATCGTAAGTGTTGAGTCCACGACCACGAGGACTCCAGAAAAATTGTACCACGCATATCCAGCGCGTGCTTTGATCAAGGATATATATATATATATACACATTCGTTTTTCTGATAAGATACATACAGATCAAGGATATGAATATTATCGAAATTATAGATTTACAAAATTTGAATAACAATATCCGCAAGATCTCGTGGTATCGGCAGCAGCTGATCAGTTTGGCAGGACCAATTTACTAAAAGGCCCTAAATATGGAAAGGTGCCAGTTAGTGGTTCGTGTTGTACGATTGACAACACCTAATAATGCCGACCCAGGGAATGACGGCAAGGGTGAGCGCACCTGAGGTTTTACTGTTTACTTATTTATGTTGTATGCCTGAGAGTTATTTCACGACGCCGTTAACTAGACGTGGCAAACCTTGTCATTTTCTGAACGCTGGATCCCACAAAAATAAAATTTTGGTCCCCCTTGTTTAGCCAATATTTTAATGTATAACGGGATTCTGAAATTATTTCGGTCAAGTTTGATGTGCAATGTGCTCAATTACGTTTGTTCAAAATATTAGGGCCTATAATTTTAATTTTTAATTTTTAATTTCTCACCCTTCACCCACTCCTCCTCACCTCATGCCCGAACACAAATTAACTAACTTCTCCAAAATTGGTGTGAGAGACAGATATTCTCTTAACTTCTTGTATCTAATTTATAACTTCTACTGTAAGAGCTAAACAAATTGATCTATCCCTTTAAGATAAACCTATAATTTATATTGAAGACTGTGCATAGTTTAATTAAATAAAAAAAAATAGCTCACAAGCATGATGATTTCGAGTAACTCAATAGATGATTTTAAAGTAACTCATATCAAATAGCTAATTAATAAATTTGAATTCAATGTTGGGTTGGACTTAAATTCTTTTTTTACTAACAATTTGATTGATAGTTATTATATGGGAAATTTATAAAAATAGTTAAAAAAAGTTAATAAATTTCTAAAATAACCACTTACACTTTTTATATCGTCGTATATTTCTTTTATAAACTTAAATACCTTCAGATCTATAAATAAAATCAACAATTCACATATTCTCAACCAAAACTCCCTAAAATCCAACACACTCTGATCTCTAAAACTTACCCACTAATCATCAACTCATCAATTAGAAAGTGAAAAGTTGAGGTTAGTATTTATTTTACATAATGTGTAGTTTCATTTTTCGATTAATTGAAGTTTATGAGTTATTTGAGTAAAAATGAGTTTAGAGACGAACACATAAAATGTGCGACAAGTACCTGTCGCATTTTTCTATGAAGAAATGTGTGACAGGCTGCCATGCGACAGGCGACGGTTGCCTGTCACACTATTATCCGACTCATGCCTAAACTCTAAATTTTTTTAATTACAAATTTTTTTTTCTTAAACTTAATGGAGTCAATTGTTCTTCAAATTTTTTTTATAGATCATAAGAAGAATTGACAGACGGTCATTTTGAGTACAGAAATAAAAAAACAAGAGCCTTTAGTTTCAACAAACTATACGTTTGATGTATTTCTTTCAAGAGTATATGAAGTTTTGCAAATAAATCCGAATGATTACAGCATTACATTGAAGACAACTTTATAGTTGAAATGTTCTATTCAACCCGCATATTCAATACATATGACTATAGTTGATGATGAAATGGTAAGAGTTTTAATACACATGAGCTCTAATTAAGTGAATGAGGGGTTCATTCCTTTTTTTGTTAGCAAATTCCCTAAAGTAAGAAATCAAAAACATATTAAAAAAGAGAACGTCGTTACATTAGCGGCTGTTGAAGAAGAGGTGTTACCGCTAATGACCTCATTGCAACAAGGTTACTCTCATTTTTATTACAATGATAATCGAATCAATGACACGAATAATATAATAGTAAGTAACTTAATGTTAATCAATGACACGAATAATATGATAGGGACGATAATTTTTTTTATACTCATATTGATGATGATAACCATTTGGATAATATTTACGATTGTGGGGATGATGGGGATGATTGGGATGATGGGATGATAAGCATGATGAGGATCTAGTCGGTGATATGGAAGATTTGCTTCACTTTGAGAATTGTCATGATCTATGCTGAAGTCGGCCTATTATTCCAATGCTCCATTCAAACGGCGTAGAAATTGACCCTCTTGTAAGTATTGCACCAGTTTTGCCATCAGACTTGATTGCTTTAGACGTTGCTAGACATATTGGGTGTAATGATATTTGTGTAGGCCGTTTGATTCTAAATATAATTTAATGTTGGAATTGCGCAAAGTTTCCTTGAGGGATAAGTTCGATTTTAAGGTTGCAAGATCCACATTGACACATTTTGAAGCGCATTGTCCTTCAATTTCATATAAATGGCATCTTCGGGCAAAAAGATCATCAAATGAAGAGAATGTACATTAGGTACTACTGAGATGTGGCGACATACACACGTGTCGTAATAAGTCGAAGGACCTTCATCAAGCAATGAGTCGGGTTATTGGTCATAGTATAGTGGATAAATTTATTCAGGAGAAGTAGATATATACTATAAATGACATCATAACAGACATTCAGCAAGAATACAATATTCGCTTATCATATCAACAAACTTATCGGGTTAGAGAATTTGTTATTGAGGTGATACGAGAGAAAGTCCATCAGAATCATATAACTTACTTCAAAAGTACTCTCATGTATTAGAGAAAGAAAATGAGGGTACAGTAACTGCTCTGAAATTATATGACAATAATAATTTCTTGTACTATTTTGTCACAATCAATTACAATGTTACCATCAAACCACTGGTCGAACTCATGAAACAGTGTCGGATCCTCTATTCCTCTAAGTAGATTTATATCCACACGTGTCCTTTCGTCGATATCGACATCTGTTGGTTCTATGGCCGAAAGATGCTTAATATTTCTTCCTCGCTTGTAAGTTTTTAAGTAGGGACTTTTAAGGGCATATGACGTTCTATACTCGTGACCAAACTTACTTATGTCAGGAAGTGTTTCCTTCAAGATTTGCATATTGTCATCGTTTAGGTCTTCAAATAATAAACACAATGACAGCGGGGTGTGATCATGACGATCTCGAGCATCATCAGGGGTCTGTTAATAATAATAACTTATTAAATCACAATACATTTAGAATAATACCCAAAAAATAGCAACTATGTTAATTGCTTACCATGTAAGAGTTTCTCATCGGAGTATATGAATTAATAAACCCTATCACAAATTTTATAAACTCTCTTTGTTCTTTTCTTAGCTGTCTTTGTTCATTCCGCTCAGCCTCAGTATCCGATATTATTTTTGTCATTGTTTCTTTCATGTCAATAATAGAACAATTAATTATCTCAATTCTACGAATGCCATAATCATACGAAAACTTTCATTTCGACTATGACTAAAAACAAAAATAAATCTATTTTATATATAATATCATTATTTTAAAATAATTAAATGTTAAAAGCAGCATCTAACCTCTCTTGCGGCTTTATATTCATGATCAAGAGGTGGTTGATCATCTACTTTATATTCATGATCAACTGGTGCACGATTTCCATTTTATAATCATGTTCAACATGTGTCTAATCGTTCACTTTATCTTTGTTGGATGGTACGTTGGGGTGATGTTGTAACATTGATACAGTTGATTATTTAAAGAACTTGTGGAAATTGAAGATTTAATAATAATATTATAATTGAATTTAATTATTAACTAACATTATAGACCTAACGAGGGATTGATATCTTATAATTCTTTACGCTTCTCCAAAATGACATATCTTTTTCATGCGTAGTCGGATTGAGTGTTTGTTTAACAATCCCCTAGTAATAAAATAATTGAAATTAGCTATCGCGAAAATTATCTTGTACACCTCAGTAAAACTTAAAACTTACGACACCTGTGTTGTTGTTGAAAAACTTGTACACTCCAGTAAAACTTATTTTCGATGAGGAAACACATTCTCATTTCAATATGCGATGAGTCTTCTTTTATGTTTTAATGGCCTACTTTTCTACTATAAAACCATCAATTACTTTAAACAGTCAAGCCTGTAATATTCGAAAATATAAAGTCAAGAAAAAATAAAAATACGTTGTATAGAAAAAAAAAACCACATATATTTGAA
Organism: Murraya koenigii; assembly: GCA_025617385.1. Lineage (NCBI taxonomy): Eukaryota > Viridiplantae > Streptophyta > Magnoliopsida > Sapindales > Rutaceae > Murraya > Murraya koenigii. Next base: position 48,727,231 of record CM046811.1, on the reverse strand, counting down.
ACGCACCTGCACCCCAAAACAAAAACTATAAATATTGTACTTCACCTCTTTAAGAGTATTACCCTAGAAAGCCTCTATTTTCTGGTTCAATGCAGTGTCCAAACTTGTATATACCGTTTTCCAGGATAAACGACCCCATGGAAGAATTATAAAGTACTTAAAATCATCAACATAATTTAACAATAACGAATTCGGTATACGTTCATTTCTTCTACTATTAAGTACTCTATTCGCAATGTAATATAACGCGTTCTTTAGCGCATCAACATCATTCATATAATTAAAGTTTAAATCTTCAAAATTTTTATTAAATTGTTTAAGAGTTGCACTTAGATTACCTTCAAAATACAAATCACGTAACCTGTTATTCGCAGAAAATTTGGCTTCTTTGTGTAAGCCGTATGTATCATAGCAAAGTTCTGTAACTGAGTATCATTCAACGATTGATGACCATGCTAACTGGTCACTAAATTCAAATCACGACTGATTTTTAGCATCTTTATCACAATACGCTACTTGCCTAAGTAACGCGTTGTGAAGGATTACACACTAAACACGTAGGTATCCATCTTTGTGAAATAACCAAATATATATTTCTTGAATAATCTTAATTGTTGTTTCGTTAACTTCCTCTTGATAGCTTCCATCACATTTCTAAATTTTGAGGTATTTGTAATACACTCGGGGAAGTGTTCCATTTCCAGAATCTTCATCGTGCCTGGTTTCGTAGCCATTACGTCTGCAAAAAAAATTAAAATTTTAATTAGTTAATTTGATAATTAAAAAAAAACACATAAAATTGATTCAAGAAAAAATTATTTTTAAAAGCTTGTGATATCGTGCACGCGCGGGACAGCACCTATCAAGCACGAGACAGGCCCCTGTTCCATGCATGAGCGTGCGGCATAGATGCTGTCCCGTGCATGCGTGCGCGCTTTTTGCGCCTGTCATGCATGCATTTCTGCTCTTGTCGCACCTGCACTCTACCTTACAATCAAACCATCAGCACTTTAATCTTGTATGCACCATCAACTATTTAATCTAACCTAAGAGGCATTTTATCGAGCACCTCGGTACCATTCTTTAAACCCAAATTTTACTTAATAATCTCCAATATTTATGAACAATCAATCATAACCTCATATATATGCATATATACACTGATTTATCACCAATCAAACTTACTAAAACAGAAAAAAAAAATTAAAACTTACAAAGTGAAAATTACTGTGAATTAAGGATAAAAACACCTCCAAAATGCCGAAACTAAATCCGTCCAATCGTCGGAGATGAGCTCACTCTTAAAAGCCCACTCAACCGCCGTTGATTATTGCCGGAAAATATAAAATGGAGCTAATACCGTGAGGGAGGATATTGCCGAGTTTTAGTTTGGGAGAGATAAGGGTAACTAAAAAATTTGGTAAATGGCTAAGAAAGAAAGAAATAATTGAGATAGTTATTTTAGATATTTATTAAAATTATTTGACTATTTTTATAAATTTCCCTTCTTACATAAGAGTGTAAAGGAAAATTAATCGGATGATGCAATACATTCAACCTAACACAAGAGATCATAAAAAGATGAGCAAGTCTATATTTCAACTAATAAATGATAGATATTCATTGGACGGAAACTGGGCTTGTTCTAACCCGTTTGTGCGGATATGTGAACATCCCTTCAATGGACTCTTTGGGCTTCGTTGGACGGAGCAGGAAACAACCGTGGGCTTTACCAGCACTTTCAAACTTGGACCATAATAATCGAACTTGATCAAGATAAGCCACTACAAGGTTGCAAAAAACTTAAGGGCCCAAAATGCAAGCGTCTCAAAAATGAAAGGATTAATTAATAATGATATTTAAGTCCTACAATTTGTCTCTGTAACCCCCATTTTTTAGTATAATTCTTATTTAAAATAAAATTTTTGGTTATCATCTTTTAATAATGAAAATTATTTTTGGGCCCTTAAATTATTTTCCATAAATTATTCTTATTTAAAATAAAATTTTGAATAAGGACGATTCTCAAGCTTGAGAAAAGAAGAAAAATATTTATTTTTTAATAATAACAACTTGGGGAATAAAAAATATCAATTGAAAATTGGGGTTGATGAAATAAATTAAGATGATCAAATATCACTAGTGTTACTTAATTGTGAATTCACATGAAAAAAATAAAAGCATAAAACAAACTAAAAGCATTTGAATCTCTATAGAGGATAATTCACAAGCAAAACAGGTATAGTGTTGGTTCATCTGAAATTTGAATGGAATTATGGGTATCCCGGCAGTATCATATTGGATAGGACCTTTTCACTATAAATTTATTTTGCGTGCTGATTAGATGTTTAATTACTCGATTAGGCTCCTAGTCAGCAATCGTGACGGGGTCAAAAGTATCCAATCAATTCAATCCGACTTTATTGATCAAAAGAGATTCTGCGAATCATTTCTAATTAATATTTTGGTGTCAAAATTCATAATTAATATGCCCAGATTCCTTCGCTTGGGATCGAAACATCTATTTGATGCATTGTTGTCATCGCAATGCTCGGCTTGCTACTGTGGTCCGCGGGTTTGTGACATGATACTTTCCCCGTCTTTATTGAAGTAAAAATTAATGTCCACAATCACATCATAATTTATCATTTTTACAAAATGCATGCATGAACGTTAACCAACGCGATTATATATTATTATCAAGAAATAAATGGATGCATGCACGTATCCTGTGCGAAGAGACGGCAACAGCTGTCTGCACCCTGCAGCGACAATGCGACATGATCGAGCTAGGGAATGAAAATGTTATGGCACAGGGACAATTTTGTAATCAACAAATTATTTATTTATTTATTTTCTATCACGCATCATCGGTAGACTTTGGAAATTTCTCCCATTCAACAATGAAACCACCTTACCCTTTTTTTGTCTCAATTAATCATCAAATTGTCGTTGTAATCTATGAGACTTAAGGCCAGATTGAAATTACAATGATTGATAAAATAAATTATTTTGTTAAATTATATTATTGTAATTAATGTGACCTTGATAAAAAAAAAAACAAAGTTCAAACGTTTAGTGAATTTTATAATAAATTTTTTATTTTATTATATATTGACTAAATATATATATATATATATATATATATTTAAATTATCTTTTATTTATATAATAGTCATAGAAATATAAGATAAAATTATCTTTTGTTAAAATATTAAAGTTATAATAATAACTATAAAAATACATGATAATTTACTTAATAAACAACTTATAAAAAGTAATTTCAAATTAACTTTTAAAAATTAGTTTTAAAATAAATAATTTTAAAAAATTATTAAATAAACTACTTACAATACTTCAACTTAAATTCTAAATAAGATTTTTTGACTTTAAAATTAAGTGTTGATCAAACTCTTTCACTATTTTTATAGTTATCACTTTGATAAAACAAAGTCAATGCTGACAGATTATCCAATTAGTAATATTTATTCATCTTATCTATTAAGGGGTCTATTTATCTTATAGCGTTGTAAGGTACCTCCACTCATAACTGACTGCAAGTTTTACATAAAACCTCTAGTTGAATACTATTTATGAGAGTGGGCGCACCTTACAGCATCAGTAAGGCAGCCCACTCCCTAATAAGGCATCGTTAATTGATTGAGAAACATTTAAGGTACAATGAATTTATACTGTTGATTATGTCAAACAGAGAACGAAGGTCTTATATTTTGTTTCTACAATCCACAATCATGATTGAGAATCCGGGTACAAATAATTTGGGCCATCAAAGTAACACTATTATCGGACGTACTCAATCTATTTCACTTTAATTCAATGATAGGGACTCTCCATATGCAAAGAACAACGTTTGATGGGTGATTAATAAAAATAGCATCCGAACTTTTTTTTTACCCTCCAAAAAATATATCTTTTGTGACAATAAAGCTTTCCAATATTAATTGTTTGTCATCTATCACTTTTGGGGGATAGTACCCTACTGGCCAAACACGATATTGAAGTTACCAATATAATACAGTAATTTTTTTTTTTTTGAAATATATAATACAATAAAAATTAAAAAGAATTTAACCCAAACACATTACAAAAGTTACCCAAAAAAAAAAAAATAAATAGTAACTAATGATTACAAATTAGTTTAACATGGTATAATTGATTGATTGACACCATGACTTAATCTAAATAATTTATTTATATTTTTTAATCTTGAATTCAATCAATTACAAGATGTCACGTCAATCCATAAAAAAATGTATATAAGAACTTATGGCAATAATATATTACTCATAAAAAATATCATTTTAGCTTCCTTATGTTTTCTACACGTATTCGCTTATCCGAAAATGCATTGGTCTGCTTATTGAACAAATTAAAGCTTCCTTGCTGCCGGGTGAAGACAATTTTTGGATCATAGAAGCAATTCATTACAAAATAATAATATCAAATAAATCAATTAATTTTATCCTGCCTCCTTTGAACTCAACTCGAGCATGAGTCACAGACTTGGTTATATGCTCCAATGTAATTTTCAAGCATATTAATTTACTTCATTTCATTTTCCTATATATATATATATACATATATCACTGAAGTTGTTTGAAGGTGTCCTGCCCGTTATGGCCTGCACTAAACAAAGTGGCTTTAAAGGAGTTTAAAGAGAAGTACACGTGTGTCACGTGGAATAAAACATTAGTCCATTTTCTAGGGTCCCCACGTGTACTGCCGCTCGCTTTTCGGCTGGATTTGTTGGCTATCGCTGTTCACACCTGAAGTGGGCAAGTGGCCATAGGCCCATATAGCTCATTCGCGTTTTTACCCTTGTTTTTTTCAACCTGCCCTAAGAAACGTTTCCAGCACAATTTTTCATCGTATACATACATGCATGCATACGGCACAACTATTTCGTCAGGACATTTTCATTGTCGGATACGTGTATGTAATACAGTAATAGTTATGAAGTTTAACAACAGTGTCACGATAGTTTAAAGTTGTAGAGTCGATGCCGTTGAGACCCCCCCAAAAAAAAAAGTTACTTTACTGACATGTTATTCAATATTCATTATTGAAAAAATCAAATTGGTTTGTGGAGTCAAGTTGATCCAAAATCATGAGCCTAACTTTTCAGATGGTGGGACTGGGGCAGTTGTGAGTTTACTTTTTTTTTTTTTTTAATTGTCTCTCTTGTGTATATATATTCAAATTGTAATAAATTCGAAAGAAAAGGCATGCATTAACTGGACGGAGAAAGTCCACAAGCACGGCCTACTGTGACTCCTGTGGAGCCGTACACATCAGTTTATTGTACCAGGCATTTTAACTGCCCTGCCGCTGCTGCTGTTAGCAGTCATTCTCATTCATTTCCATTAAGATTTAAGCACATGTGACCCATAAGCACTTAACATGATTTAAGCTTCTTTTGCTGAAGACGATAAAATAGGAAGCATGCATGCAAATGACGGCCGGCAGATTTCACAATTTCCACATGGCTAGAAATAGAATATCTCAATCGCCTAGATTTGAATTTATCTTATCTGCCATAATCATTAATATGCTTCTGAAAATAGATAAAATTGCCGGAATTTTTATTAGTTTTCTGGCACGAGTATAATGATTGAATCAATCAGCTGACTGTGCTTACTTTGGGATATCGAAAACGACAATCACTTTGTCAATATTTTGTTTAATTGGTCCCCAGACCCCAATTTTGGCTCATGTTCATCGGCGTCGTCTAATCCAATTGCTGGTGAGGTGAGGTCCCTTTCGCGATTGCGCTGTTAGCCACTTATCTTTTATTCGATGGGATGGAATATTCATATTAACTCGAACCTCGTTCGGCGTCGGCATACCCCTTAATATATATATATAATAAAAAATTTTAAATCATTATTTACACTTTACTGATAAGTGATAACACTGATGTACCATTTTTGGCCTTTTTTAATTTTTTAAACTATGCACGAACCACTCCTGTGTCCGCACCCCGGAAATTTTATTTTTATTTCTTTTGCTTTTGAAATCCGATTCCATATGTTTTTGCAAAGAGAAGATTTGCTCCACAGTTGAAGAACAAGCAGCTCAAAATTCAAAATTCAGTTATGACGAGCGCTACAGCAATCACAATCGAAAACGACAAGATAATTATATGCTTACTAGCACATTCATTATATTGACTTTTATGAAATCTTCTCATTACTTTACCAATACTCAAATGACTAGTATTTTTAACATATTTTTAGTGTGATAAAACATCGGAAAGAATTGTCTTTTAATTGGTTGCCAAGTGGAAAATCTCTTGACAAATGGTGCTTAGGATCGGCATAAAAGAATGCCAATAACAGATAGGAGATGTGATAAGTGGTGACCGCGACAATATTCTGATAATGATAATCAAGTTAAGTAAAAAATTGATTTTAACGAGAGAGAGAGTAATTTTTTTGCTCAAAGATAACGAAAGACATTTCTTTAATCAATGAACTTGACTTTTTATATAAAATATTTTTAAAGATATCTTAAAATTTATTTGACTCGTAAAGAAGGTCTATTAACCCAGTTTCTCTTTAAATAAGAGCAGTATAATACTAATACCTCTCATACAATATATTAAAGCCATTAGTATGTTGTTCTTGATCAACACGTAGAGCTCCTTACTTGATGACCTCCTTTAGCATAGTGGTTCTAGAGCTCATTTATGCACCTCCTTACTCGACCCCTAGGGAGTTCAAAGAAGTCAAGTGCCCCGACTTCAGTGTACTGCTCATGTCCATGGTCATCTTACAACTATCATCTAAGTTGTCCCTTTCATTGGCTACTTAGAGAGGGAGCTCTTGAACTGGGGGAACCTCATTGGTCCGTAGCGTGAGCTGGTGTAAACATAGCGGCCTATCACATCAATACTAAAAGGCACATTAAGCTGTCTTTGGAAGAGAGTAAGACAAATCCCGAAATTTACTATGTTTTAGGCTAGCCATATACATATAAACGTTACTTGGATATTTTGGTGATCAACAGAGATTCTGCGATTCAAGAAACATATGAAGATCTACCCTTTCCGTTACCTGAAGAATTCATAACGGTCCTATTTCCTAAAACATGTGGCATCACTTTATTGACTGCATTAACCAACAACAAACTGTTTGAAAGTCATGTTACATGTCTTGCGATTGAAAAAAAAAAAAATTGAACCCAATTGGGGATCCAATAGGTTCAATTGTAAAAGTAGGAAATTATATATTGATGACTTGTTGACTTTTCTACCTCGATTTTCTTATGGGTTCGATTCATTTTGCCCCATCGATTGGACATACGACATTCACGTATGGGGTAAGTGGGTATGATCTCTTAAAATTCCATCCAGCACCTCTGCCCCTAACTTTTTCTGCAATTTTGCACCGACATGCAAAGCAGTTGCTTTTCAGTTGGTATCCATTAAATTCTAATTACAAGATCGAATCCACCATGATTGTTGTGCAGCCAAATATGTATGCCAGCAGACAAAACTTGTTATATTATCTTGTAGACAGCCCTATATTCCCATATTGTATAACCTTTTAAAAGTTCATTTGCAGTCATTTAACATCATAAATGTGTCAGGAAAGTATTGTGCGCTGGTTTCATCCTCTTAAAAGACGGATTTGCCTAAGTTTCTTATTATATGGGCTCCATCATTGTGTTATTGTTTTTATGTGAGATAAAATTTCAGTAAGTTGTAATTTAACAGCCTCTTTTACAGAAAGTCTTAAGTGAAGGACGAATCATGTCATCTTCATTTGTACTGCTTTAATTATTTAAAACACATTTGTATTTATTTTCAAATAGACTAATTATCAAAACAGGACAAATGATACCAATCCTGCCTCAACCGCAATTAGGCAAATTCATACGAGTAGCTTTGATATTAATTCAAATTTTATGAACAACCACTAAAGGATTCCAACTTTTTTTTTTTCATGGTAGGATATAGTAGAATTGAGGTGAGATTTATTGTTGGGGGCCGGGTATAATTGCTCTTAAATTATTTTGGAAGAATAAAATTACAGCAGGTGACGTGATTTCACAATTGGCGACCCAGTAAAACTCTCTCTCTTACAAAAAATTCTCCCTCATGCATTGTCAAAGCTTTTTATCGTACAACATATGCGTTTAAAAATCCCGAGCCAATAATTTAGGATCAAAATCAATTGAAACAAAAATTGCTTCACTTGTCAAATAATTAGATCTTGATTAAAATGTAAAATAATTAAATTAATATAGATGGTTGTTCTTTATATTAACTAAATTTTATAAAGCGTCTTCTAACTTATTCTACTTTATAGCATTTCTCTTGCGATGGGAAACAAATTCTTAACAAGTACTGAATTGGTTAGGTTTGAGACCTTTATAATAGTAGTAACTCATAATTTAAAAGACTTTACATTTTCTTCTATCAAATAAGTGAAATTAATCATCTTTATCACTTTCATTGTGAAGGTAATTAATAAATTCTTTTATTATCCTTTAAAACAAGTAAACGAGTCATTCATATGAGTTTACCTATACATTTATTTAAATAAATCACTTATCATGTGGACCACATAATGAAAATTCTTACATAAAAGTCACAATTATAAAGTATTTGATAAATATTTGTAACTATGACTTTGAAGTTAATATGATTTTATCTAATAATTGTTTTATAAGAGAACTTATAATATGCCTTTATTAATTATGTCAGAAATATTATTTAAAAATTATATTTATAAAACACAATTAACTTTTGTTTAATAATTTTTTTCCATCTCCATATCATAATCTAAGTAAATCTTTTACTATTAATTAATTTAACATGTATAGTAGAACATCGATGAATCAATAACTAAGGGACCATGAAAACATTTACTAATTCAGTAAATATGAATATATCGATAAATTAATAATATTAATTTCTAAAAATAATATCACAACTAAATACGAGCGCGCCATATCTTAAAAAAGACTCTTCAAACATATCCATCTTCTCTATCTTCTTCCCGGTTCTTCTTGCAAATAGATTTTGTCATGCCAATTGTGTTTCATCGAATCACAGCTTGTCAAAGACTGCCACTTGATCGATTGAATGATGAGACTAGATTGTTGGGCTAAGCTTATCATATGTTATGTGTTTCGCAGCATTCTTTACGTAAGGCTTGAACAGATCATGTGCTAATTCGCATGTGTTTTCACGTTGATTATTTATACGTAGATTTTGCCGTAAAATATGAGTCAATTTTCTACCAGGTTTTATCTTAACCCAATTTTTAAATTTGGGATTCTTAGCAATTGATAAACTCGATTGACGTAAGATATAACAGCTATTTAAAAATAAAATAATGCAAGGAAATTTATTGTGAACGTGAAACCAGCTTACAATTGATTATGTTGAAAATTCAAATTCAAAGTCAAATTGTTCAAAGTTTGGCAAAGTACATGTTCAAAGTTTGGCCAAAATTATTCAAAGGTAAATTGTTCAAAGTTTGACTAAAAATTAGGTAATCACCAACCAAACTTTGACAATTTTAAAGGTTTGGTGAAATAGTGCTACCATGCATTCCTATAAATAGCTAATGCTCTTCATTTGATAAGGCATCCCAAAATTGAGAGCAATTGCAAGTGAAGCAATTGAGAGAGTTGAGAGAGCTTCCACTTGAGTGCTAGGAGAATTTATTTGGGTGTATTGGGCTATTGGGTTTTGTGAGTTTTCCCAATTTGTAAATTCTCATTTGTTAGTAAAATTATCTTCGGTCTTTGCTCGTGGATGTAGGCTTTACTGTCGAACCACGTAAATTATTGTGTCAATTTTCTTTGCAATTGTTTACACCACATTTAAGTTTCTCAGAAGTCACGATTACCATCGATTGGTAATTTGCTCAACCTACGCTTCGCACAACAATTGGTATCGAGTCAGAAGGTTCGTACTTGGGGTATATAGTACTTATTCACAAATACTGATCTAGATCGACCATTTGTACTTGGAGAATAGTCTATTGTAAGTAGTGTGTATTTTTGCATGTCCAGGAAAGTTACGTCAACGAGGCGATAAGAGTCTAAGAGTGCGGGTTTTAAGTGGGACCATTGTGACCCTCCAGTTCTCGCAGGAACTTTCACGGTGCATTTATTCACACGAAATAAACATCATAGAGACTGTTTTTCAAGTGTGAATAGTTGTTGAAGGCGCTGATTATTTGAGGTTGAGAGGATGGCGAAGTGTCGTCGTCGTCTTCGTCGCGAGGACTACTGTGACTAATGCAAAGTTTGAAGTGGAGAAATTTAATGGTACCAATAATTTTGGTATGTGGCGATGTGAGGTGTTGGATGTCTTATGTCGGTAAGAGTCGGATCTCGCTCTAGAAGAAAAGCTCGAAAAGATGGATGATAAGGAGTGGACAAAAATCAATAGGCAGGCATGTGATGCTTATTCGCCTATGTACGGCTAAAGATCGAAGTACTACTGTCATGAGGAGACATCGATGAAAGAATTTGTGGAAGACATCTGGAAGAAAATATATGAAGAAAAGCCTTGAAAGCAGAGCTTTATATGAAAAGAAACTCTATCGATTCACGCGTACGCACGGTATGTCGATGAATGACCACGTGAACTCATTCGATAAAATATTAGCGGATTTGCTAAATTTGGATGAGAAATTTGAAGATGAAGATAAGGCATTATTCTTTGTTGAATTCAGCTTCACGATGAACATGACCATCTCACTACCACTTTGCTTCATGGGAAGGACGAGTGTCACGTTTGATCTTTGTATGTAGTGCATCTGTATAATCTTTGAGACCGGAAAGAAAGATAAAAAGATCACGGAGATACGAGTTGCGAAGTATTGACAACGAGGTCGTTCACTGAGCCATGAACCTAGAAAAGGGGCAAGTCTAAGGTAGGCTGCCAAAGATGAATGTGCTTTTGTCGCGAGAAGGGCATTGCAAAAGAATTGTCCTAAGTTACAAAGGGCAAGGCTATTTCGATGCATGTGTGGTGAGCATAATGAGGAGTCGAATTTAGTGCGGTTGGCATGACATTGACATGTCAATCGGATGAGTGGATTTTGGATTCGGGTTGTACTTATCATATGTGTCCTAATAAGAGTTTGGTTTTCTAGTTTCAGGAGCTAGATGGTGGAGTTGTTTTTATGGGCAATGACAATGCTTGTAAAACCATGGGAATAGGTTCGATCCGATTGAAGAATCACGATGGCTCAATCCATGTCTTGATGAAGTTCGCTATGTACCAAGCTTAAGAAAAATCTCATCTCATTAGGAGTCCTAGAATCGAAGGGCTTACGATCACTATGAGAGATGGGTTCTTGAAGGTAGTAGGTGGTGCTGAGCGATGATGAAGAGCACTGAAGGAATAACTTGTACTATTTCCGAGGAGTACGGTTATTGGATCGGCATCAGCAGTTTGAGAAAGGATGCAGATTCGGAGGCAACCAAGTTGTGGCATATGCGTTTGGGACATCTGGGTGAAAAGCTTTGCGGACTTTGGTTAAGCGAGGCTTATTGAAAGGTACAAATTCGTGCAAGTTGGAATTTTGTGAACATTGCGTTACGGGCAAGCAAGCAAGAGTAAAGTTTGGCTCGACGATTCACGATACAAAGGGATTACGGACTATGTTCACGATGATGTGTGGGGACTACCGGAGTAGCTTCTTTGGGAGGTATGCCTTATTTTATTACTTTCGTTGATGATTATTCAAGAAAAGTATGGGTGTATTTGATGAAGAACAAAAATGAAGTTTTGAGTATATTTACGAAATGGAAGAAGATGGTTGAAACTCGAGTTGGTCGAAAGGTTAAAAGACTTAGCTCGGATAATGGTGGTGAGTACTGAGAATGATCCATTTTAGAAGTATCTAGTGATGAGGGCATTATGCGACACTTCATTTGTTCGAGGTACACCATGACGAGAATGGGGTGGCGAGCACGTGAGCCGAACTATCTTGGAGAAAGTTCGGTTGTATGTTGTCCAATCTTTGGATTGGGCAAGGAATTTTGAATTTGAGGCTGTTGTATATGCGTGCCATCTAATTAATCGTTTGCCATCAGTTCGCAATTGAGGGCAAAACACCGATGGAAATGTGGATTGGTAAACCCGCTATCGATTATGATACTTTACATGTCTTTGGTTCCACTGCTTATTATCATGTAAAGGAATCTAAGTTAGACCAGAGCGAAGAAAACATTGTTCATGGGTATAGCTGGTGGAGTAAAGGATACTGGTTTATGGTGTCCGGATACTGAAGAAGATCATTTTCAGTGAGAGATGTGACTTTTGATGAATTAGCCATGTTAAAACAAAAGGATTCACGAAAAGGATGACAACACCGAGTAGTACTTGCAGCGAGTGGAGCTTGAAAAGGTTAAAGATGATCCGATTAGTGTTGAAGAGCGGATGATTCTCGATCAATCGAAGATGAAGAAGAGGTTCGACTCAAGAACCTTTAGAGCAACAAGATTCAATTGCATATAGAAGGTTGCGGAGAGAGATTCGTAGACACTGCTCGCTTTGTTGATATGGTGGCCTATGCACTTCGATTGTAGATGGTGATGTTCCTTCCACTTACGGAGAAGCGATAAGTAGCCACGAAAATGTACGGTGGAAGCAAGCAATGGATGAAGAAATGCGATCTCTTGAAAAAATGGAACTTGGAAGTTAGTTACACTGCTAAAGACAAAAAGGCAATTGGATGCAAATGGGTATATGCAAAAAGGATGGATTTCCTCGAAAGGATAAAATTCGATACTAAGGCTAGATTGGTAGCGAAGGGTTACGCTCGAGAAAGAATGAATAGACTACGATGAGGTATTTTCTCCGGTTGTGAAACATTCGTCTATTCGGTTTTGCTAGCCATTGTTGCTATGATATGATCCGGAGCTAGTTCGACTTGATGTAGCTGCATTCTTGCATGGTGATTTGGAAGAGAAATCTACATGACTCGACCGGATGGATTTAGAGTTCTTTGGAAAGAAAATTGGGTTTGCTAGTGACAAAGTCGCTTTATGGATTGAAACAATCTCGAGGCGATGAGTACAAGCGATTTGATCGGTTTATGAAAGGGCAAAGGTACCAGAAATAAATTTGATCATTGTGTGTATTTTCGTAAGCTCTAGAAGGATCTTTCATATATTTGCTCTTGTATGTCGATGATATGCTAATAGCATCTAAGAACAAAGATGAGATTGAGAAATTGAAAACTTAACTCGATCGAAATTTGAGATGAAAGATCTAGGTGAAGCTAAGAAGATTCTTGGCATGCGAGATATCTGAGAGATAGAGCTCGTGGTAAAATCGACATGTCTCGGAAGCAATATTTGAAGAAGGTATTACAGCGGTTTGGCATGAATGATCGGATAAAACACAGTAAGTACCCGATTGGCTTCTCATTTCAAGCTTTACGCACAATTATCTCCTTGACGGATGAGGAACAAGAATACATGTTGCAAGTTCAGTATTCAAATATAGTTGGTAGCTTGATGTATGCAATGGTGTGTACAAGGCCGACATTTCACTAGCGATTAGTATGGTGGCGGATATATGCATAATCACGGTAAAGGACATTGGCAAGTTGTGAAATGGATTTTACGGTACATTCAAAAACCGTTGATGTTGGTTTCTTATTTGAACAAAATGACACACTTGGTCGAGGTGTGATTGGAGTACGTTGATTCGATTATCTGGGTGATATAGACAAACGACGATCAACCACCGGATATGTATTTACTCTTGCTAAAGGGCCAATTAGTTGGAAGTCTACACTACGGTCTACGATTGCCTTGTCGACCACAGGCCGAGTATATGGCAATTACGGAGGCTATTAAAGAGGCTGTTTGGTTCTGAGGCTTGCTTGGAAACTTGGGATTGATCCGAGGAGCATGTTAACTTGTATTGTGATAGTCGAAGTGCTATTCACTTAGCAAAGAATCAAGTTTATCATGCGGCGTACGAAATATATTGACGTACGATTTCACTTTGTGCGGAAATTATTGATGAGGGAAGATTTTTCTTGAGAAAATCAAGACTACGGAGAATCCATGAGATATGTTGACCAGGTGGTGACAACGATCAAGTTTGAGCATTGTCTAAACTTGATCAATATCCCGAAAGTTTAAAGCGATTGAGAATGGTAGAGATTGGAGGATCATTTTATACTGAGGAAGTTCACGATGATCGCGACCACTTTGGGAATGATGGTTTGTTGGTGAGTCGGCTCGGTTGGACAAATCTTCACAGGGTGGAGAATTGTTGAAAATTCAAATTCAAAGCCAAATTGTTCAAAGTTTGGCAAAGCACATGTTCAAAGTTTGGCCAAAATTATTCAAAGGTAAATTGTTCAAAGTTTGGCTAAAAATTAGGTAATCACTGACCAAACTTTGATAATTTTAAAGGTTTGAGTGAAATAGTCTTACCATGCATTCCTATAAATAGTAATGCTCTTCATTTGTTAAGGCATCTCAAAATTGAGGAAGCGATTGCAAGTGAAGCAATTGAGAGAGTTGAGAGAGCTTCACTTGAGTCTTAGGAGAATTTATTTGGGTGTATTGAAGTTATTGGGTTTTGTGAGTTTTCCTAATTTATAAATTCTCATTTGTTAGTAAAATTATCTTCGAGTCTTTGCTCAGTGAATGTAGAGCTTTCTGCGAACCACGTAAATTATTGTGTCGATTTTTTTACAATTGTTTACACCGTATTTAAGTTTCTCAGAAGTCACGATTACTAGTCGATTGGTAATTTGCTTCAACCTACGCTTCCGCACAACATATTATAATCTCCATAATAACGATGCTTAGCAATTTACTTTTGTCTTACAAACAACGATTAACGACCATAATAATCCCCAAAATATTTATCTGGGCATCTACCTTGTTATGCACTGAAAATTGAGCAACGAAATTCCGAGCTTGCCCTGTATGAAAGTAATGAGTTTCATTTGCGAAGAAATAAAAAATAATGCGAATAAGTCAAATTTTCTTACGAATAACTTTTTAATGCATATCTCATGATAGACGTTAATATGTTGTTTTCTTTTTTAACTTTTATTATTTGTTTTTGGGTATATGAAATTGAAGAAACGCACATATGATTGACTAATCACCATGTTTTTATAATACTACATGTCACGTGGCTATAGTTATGGGCAAGCAAAGCATTCATCCACAACGCCTCCTGTCATTTCCCGTAAGCGATTATAAAATGCGGAAAAGCCTTTGATCTTATCCATCGATTTCAAAAATAAGATAATTTATGGTTGCACCTTAACATATTACATTCTGTAGCCCAATGTATCATAAACAAATGTTTTTTTTTTTTTTTAAGAGAAAAAAGATTCACAGGTGCACATGTGCTGAATATAAGGATATGCAAAGGAGAAAAAAGTATATTACTAAATTACAAAATTACAAGTCCGTCTTTATCGATACAAAGAAAGTTGAACGAGAAAAATGGCCACAAAAATATTTAATATCTTTGTCCTTTTCAAATGGAAGTGCAAAATTATTTATTTTCTAAGGTCGTATAAATGCAATTAAATAACTTTGTTTTAGACAATGCATTTGATAAGCAAAACTGAAAAGCATATTCGGTAACAATGCTGCACACAAGATATTTACTTTATAATTTTATAAGATCTATGCTTGTATTTGAAAATTGTCCCTAGTTTGTTTTTGCCTTAATACAAAAAACAAAAAAACAAAAAAAAAAGAATACATCAAATTTTATTCTTTTTTGTTGGCGATTTTAAAAAATGTTAATTTCAATAATTTTGATAGATAAACTTTCGGTCTATATATCAGTACTATTTTGATTATTATAATTTGTGATGTTTATAAATATAGTTTAAAAATTTACAATATTTAGATCAGCAAGTGATATCGACCCTTATTTCATTTATTTTGGAAATGATTCACAATGTACTCTCTTAATGTCAATATCAAGGGCGTTCAGCCATTTTAAACAAAATCGAAGCAAATTGTATGATCGATATCATTTTGTTTTTAATAAGAAGAAAAAAAAAACTCATTTTGTCCTTTGTGAAATAAAATATAATTAATATATTGTCAGATACAACAAATCAACCGAATATTCCAAAAAGAGTATTTGACTTATATGAACATTTCATTTTATCTAAATACTTAAAAAAAAAAAGGGGGGAGGCTAAAATTCATGAACCAGTATTTAATGCTGTTATCAATAAACAACATGATGCCACTACAATAAATGCCATTGACCAGTGGTTACTTGTTACAGCCGTGGCCTCCATTTGGTAGCCACCACGTTCTCGCAATCAAAGACGCTGCTATTCTCATCCCATTCCAATTTCCAAATCAAAACATCATGAATGGGAATCACAATCACCGTGAAATTCCACATTGCAATAGGCTTCATTCATTACGTCATTTTGGAATTATTTGAAGATATTTAAAAATAATTTTAAAAAATAAATCGTTAATTTTAGTGTTTAATAAATATTTTTATAAAATTATTTCATTTTAAATATACTTTGTAGGAAAAGAATAATTTTTTTAAATTTAATTTAAAAATTATTTTTATATTTAATATAATTTTATAAATTTTCATATATATTATAAAAATTTAAAATCATCCTTATTAGTTAATAAATAGAATCGCTAACTTTAAAAAGATTCTAATTATACTGAAATAACAAAATAAAAAATAAAATTAATAATATATAATGTTTATTTTAATAATTAATTTTTATATGTATATAATAAAAAAATATTTTATATACATATTTATAAATATGTAAATAAATTTTATTTAATATTATATCAAATTTAGTCATTTATTTATTTATAATAATTTATCAATAAAATTTACTAAACACATATGATTACGTTTAGAGCTCGTAATATTTTTATAAATAAATTTTATCAAATGTTTAATTAGTTTTCTTTATAGATAATTATTTCTATATCACATTTAACTATAATTATTTTAAAAGATACAACATTACTAAATCGGTCTTTAGCAAGATCATTGTTCAAAATTCTAACATTACATTCACTATAGCTCAATATTCTTCTTTTTTTTTTTTTAATAACCTTATTTTCCTTTTAGAATTTAAAAGGAAAAAAAGAAGAAGTAACCTCACTTCTTTGTTTAAATGCAAAATTACCGAATTAAGGAAATTGAAAAAACTTATATTAGTTAATTTATCATATAACTTTTAATGAGACGAGATGATGTATTTATTAGATAAATATAAATTTACTTATTTTAGTTTTAAATAAAATTATAATCATAAATAACTAAGACACTAGAGTAAAATAATTTACGAGTGGGCTGACTACAAAATTCATTATTTAATAACACAAATTATGGAAAAATTATATGAATTTCAATTTTTGAGGCTCAATGAAATGTGACGTGGCAACTTATTTATGCCAGTTACATCATGTTGAGCATTAATAATCAACTTAATACAACAATTACAGATAGATTATCGTATTAATTGTGACTCAAATATCACAATAGTTAGATTTAATTATTTAGATCTCTTATAGGATCAAGTGCCTATACTTGGTAGGGACTAGGATCCACGTAAAATCTGCCTTTTAGCAGCGTGTTTTTCCATCTCAGAGATAAAATCAGTTATAGAAATAGAATGAAGGTCGGAGTTGTCATTTAATAGCATGACAAAGTCCTAGTAATCTTATCTTCGAGCCATGAGGTATGGGCAAAATAGGTAATTGGCGAAAAATGGACGGCATTTGGTGAGAGAGCGTAGCGGGGAACTGAGGCGCTTATATTGTGCGTGTATATATAACGCAGAGCCAAAGAGAATCCTCGCTCATCCTATCCCCATTCACTAATCACTACCACCAAATCCAGAAGAAGCACCATTAGGTAATTGCCTTTATATTATTACTTTTTATGTAATTTAAAAGCAAGCCCATCTTCATCAATTCTTCATACATCCATCTGGCTCCCGCATATCGTCATATTTTTTAAAGAAAATATCAAATAAACACACACACGACGCATTGAAGTCGGTGAAAATCTTAACGTCATTCACTGAACCTCGGCCAAAATTGAGTCCACTCTCTCTCTCTCTCTGTATGTTAAAAATAAAAACGTTACCGACTCGTCTGCTTGCTTCTCCTATCTCCCTGTAACTGCTCCCCGTTACTGTTAGACTGTTTCTCTCTCTGTACGACTGCAGGTATTTGTCTACTTTTCATTTCCATTAAAACGACGTTGTTTTTGTTGATCAGCTTTCCAAGTTCTTGAAAACTTTCCTCTTCCTTTTTTCTTTTTAAGAATCTGCTTTCTGTTTGTTGTATGCGCCGAGTATTTATTCATTATTATTATTATTTATATGATCTTTGTTAAGAGGTTTTTTAAAATTGGAGTGCATCTCCAAGCTCTGGACTTCAGTTTGATTTCGAGCTTTCAGCGGCTGCGGCCATTTTTAATCGTTCAAATTCAATTACCTTTCGTAAGCATCATTTTCGTAGAAAATTAAAGTGAGTTGACGGAGTTGACAATCTTTGAATAAATACTGAAACGTCAAACCTTCATTTGCTCTTCGTCTTCGGTTTTGTAAACAATTAGCCGTGCGATTGACTCTTGGTTCGGTGAGGCTTTTTTTCTTCCTCTCAAAATTTCAACTTTTTCCATCCCTTCATAGCAAATTTGGCAATCTCCTTGTCAGCACGAGGAGCTTATATAGATGCATATGTATATTAATCTCTCTGATTGGTGTTTTGTTTGCTGCAGCTGAAAATGCTAGAAAAGATGGAGACAGTGGATGTAGACGAATTGACAGAGGAATTCGAAACGATCACAAAAGACGCGGAAAGAATTCAAAGAGAGACTCTAAGGAAGATTTTGGAAGAAAACGGATCGGCTGAGTACTTGCAAAATCTCGGCCTCAATGGACGAACCGATCCCGAAAGCTTCAAGTCTAGTGTTCCACTTGTCACTCACGAGGACTTGGAGCCTTATATTCAGAGAATTATAGATGGTGATATTTCACCAATCCTCACTGGCAAGCCCATTACGACTATATCACGGAGGCATGTAATCTATATGTTTCTTTAGTCAAAGAGAGGTTTTCTAATTTGGCAATTTATTAATTTTATGAATTTTGTGTTGTTGCAGTTCTGGGACGACTCAAGGAAAGCCCAAATTTTTACCCTTTAATGATGAATTGATGGAAACCACCATGCAGATTTTTCGAACTTCGTTTGCCTTTAGAAACAGGTACTTCTGTGATTATATATATATATATAAGAAGAATCTTTTTCCGTTTCTGCTATGTTTCAAAAGTTTTTTTTTTATAGTATCAAATGAGAATCTATTGCTAGATGGTAGTCAATATGATAAAGCTATACGTGTTTTTAATTTAGCTAGGTTGAAATGTTTATTATCTCTTGTTGTTGAAGAGGGTGGTGGTATTATTTATTTGCAGAGAATTCCCAATCGGAAAAGGAAAGGCCTTGCAGTTTATATACGGTAGCAAGCAATCTAAAACTAAGGGGGGTCTGAATGCTGGAACTGCTACTACAAATGTCTATCGCAGTTCAACGTTTAAGGCAGGAATGAAGGCGATTCAGTCACAATGTTGTAGCCCTGATGAAGTAATCTTTGGTCCTGATTTCTACCAATCATTATACTGCCATCTCCTATGTGGACTGATCTTCTGGGAAGAGATTCAACTTGTATGCTCAACCTTTGCCCATAGTCTTGTTAATGCTTTTCGGACATTTGAGCTTGTGTGGGAAGAGCTGTGTGATGATATAAGGGAAGGGGTTCTTTCCAGCAGAATCACTGTCCCTTCAATCAGGGCAGCTATGTCAAAAATTCTTAAACCGAATCCTGAATTGGCTGATTTGATCCATAAAAAATGCTCAGGATTGAGTAATTGGTATGGGTTAATACCAGAGCTTTTTCCTAATGCAAAGTACCTCTATGGAATCATGACTGGGTCAATGGAGCATTATCTGGAAAAGTTGAGGCACTATGCAGGGGAGCTTCCTCTTATGAGCGCTGATTATGGTTCTTCTGAAGGGTGGATTGGAGCAAATGTCAATCCGAGTTTGCCCCCTGAGTTGGCTACATTTGCTGTACTTCCCAATATCGGATATTTTGAGTTCATTCCTCAGAGGGTTGTGAATCTTGAGGACCAGGTTCTTCGTATGGAGCCCGAGCCAGTAGGATTGACTGAAGTCAAAGTTGGGGAAGAGTATGAGATCATTGTCACCAACGTTGCAGGTATGAAAATGTCTTACTCAAATGATTTCTTAGTCGAAATTGATAAATTAAGAATTCATGTTCCAACCATTTCCACAAAAAAAAAAAAAAAAAATCATGTTCCAACCAATGCAATCCTGGAACTTCGATAAATCACTAGTTATATTGTCTCTGATTTTGATGCCTTTGTCTATTTGCTAGTAACCATTTAATAGAATTTTCTTTGATATGATTGCTCACCATGTGAGCGTAGGGTTCCATGCATTGGTTATTGGATTACAGAGTACACTTTAACTGATCTATTTTGTATTCATTTCTAGCTTTTATTAGGTGTTGCTGGCTCCTTAATATTCCCCATTTAAGTTACAGTTTAGGTAACAGGATCACTCTTCTCAAGAATTCCCATGTGTGCTCTGCCATAAAATTCACTATCTTATTCTTTTGAAAAATGAAACTTCATATTTGCTAATTAGCTACTATTTGTCTGCGGATGCAGAAGCAGTCTTCTGAAGTTCGTTCAATTTATTTGCTGCTGCTCTACAAGTTATCATACAGAACAGTATCTTTTATGTTTACTATTATATAAATCGATGGCTGTCTCTCTCTGTAATTCCTTGTATAATATATTTAGCATTCATGGCAGCTTTGCTCATAGATCTTCATATTTTAGTGGGTGTGAATGATTTAGGTGGTAAATTTGTCTCGTTGCAAAAAGTTCGGACATGTGAATCAGACCTAGCTGTGCTTATCCATTATTAAGAAATGACAAACCTAACCATATTAATATTAAGTTTGATGGCCACTCAATGAGAAAGTCTTGTATTTTAGTTGTTGGCAACTCAATCCTGTATCTGTAGATAGTGCTAGTTTACAAATTTTTGAACAATTAGTCTGTTTTCCTGCAATACACTTGCATAATTTGCATGTAAGTACATCCGTTTGTGTCTTAACTCTGATTTATTCAAATTCACAATAACTGATAACACAGGAAAAATTTTTGTGTTGATCCCATGCGGAAATTGTGCTGTCTTAGTGTGACGAGGCAATTTATGTAGGTTTTTGGAATATGGTTAGCACAAAACTTAAAATCTTTTGTTCTTTGAATTTTAATCTTCAGGCTTGTACCGGTACCGGCTAGGAGATGTGGTGAAGGTTATGGGCTTCCATAATTCAACCCCGGAACTCAAATTTATTTGCAGGAGGAACCTATTGCTGACCATAAACATTGACAAGAACACTGAGAAGGATTTGCAGCTCTCTGTCCAAGAAGCTGCTAAGCTGTTAGCTGAAGAAAAACAGGAAGTAGTTGACTTTACGAGTCATGTTGATGTGTCAACAGATCCCGGTCACTATGTGATCTTCTGGGAAATCAGTGATGAAGTCAATGACGAGGTCTTGAAAGAATGCTGCAATTGTTTGGATCGTTCCTTTGTTGACGCAGGTTATGTCAGTGCACGCAAGGTCAATGCGATAGGGCCGCTCGAACTCCGAGTTGTTTGGAAGGGCACCTTCCAACAGATTTTAGATCATTACCTTGGATTGGGAGCTGCTCTTAGTCAGTTTAAAACCCCTAGGTGTGTTGGACCTACCAACAAGACTGTGTTGCAAATCTTATGTAATAACGTTGATAAGAGCTACTTTAGTACTGCTTTCGGGTAATTGTAAGAAACTTGCAAATGCGATCATCTTTTTATAGGTGCTGAAATCTGTTGTAGGTTTGTTGATCTCTCTCGATCGTCAATCGTGTATTCTACTTTCACGTCCTCATGAGAGACTGCTATTGGTAAGAATTAAGAATATATATGTTAGATAAAATTAATAATTGGCGGCTTAAGGCAATTTTGAATTGAATGAACAGGTTATGTCCCCTTTTTTCCGTCCTACGTGGCTGTTTCGTCTGTATGTGAATATTATAATACATATCGTTGTCATAGGTAATGATTTTAGAATAAAATTATTTTTCAATTTCAGATTGATATATTTCTCATTTACGAGAGGTTCAAACTTAAATATAATATTGTTTAAAAACCCAAAAGAAGAAAAGCTGAATGTAATGTTTAAATATTTGTCAATTCAGTCTACTAGGTTTTGCCATGTCATCTCTCGTTCTTACCTTTAGTAATTCCGGGAAAATGGGATGTGGTTGATCCACCCCTCCACTACACGTGGTGAGCGACCAGAGAAACCAATTGGGAACTTTCTCCACTAATCAAGTGGGGACTTTAACTTTATAATTTGTGTTCTAATAATTACTTACGAGCAATTTAAAGTGGATTATTCGATTCATAAGGTACTGGGTGGCAATTGCAGTGTGAAATGAATTTTAAATTGTAACCCATACCGTTAATTAATTTAATGTTCTTGCAGTATCATACTCCTCCATACACACAACATGTACCACACTGACTGACTTCATCAATGAATATATTTAATAATAAGCAAGATTGATAGTATTGTAGATACAGAAGCTTTTTCATTTTTATTTTTTATATATTTATGTATGCGGATACACGAGATTTAGGTAAAGTCAGTTCCTAAAACAAGCACCTCTGCATGCATGTATTTATAATAGTGTATAAATTTAATTATATACTATTATAAATACATGCATGCAGAGTAATATAAAATACTCATAATTTTTATCCGAATTATTGTAACAATGTTTTTTTTCTTTAATAGTAAAAATATTATTATCAAGTGTAGATGTTAGCATTTTAAAATAATGTGAAAAATGAAATTTTTTTAAATTTAAAGACGCTCAAATTAAATAACGACCGGATAGTTAAATACGAAACAATTTTGTTTAAGATGAATAGCATGCTTTTAAATGTCAAATAACATCTAAATTGTTTAATCATATTCTTAAAATGCATATACTACTTCAGTGCAATTATGACTTTATCAGATACGATTATTATGCAAACTAATTTGTCAAATCTCTAGAAGAGACACCTATTGCATGAAAAGTCACTTTTATCCCCAATACTTGCCTAGTCAGTTGCCCATGCTGGTGGACAAACTAGGGCTTTCACAATCAATTTTGTTTTCTAAGTTGGCCGGCTAAAATTGAAGACACATGGTAAAGAGAATCTCTGTAGTTGTACACAAATAAAAATGTCTGTTTGTCGAGCTGCATTGGCAAATCTTGAAGGCAATCTCGTCACACACAGAGAAATCTCAAAGCCAATTACGATGACAAAAAATTCAGAAACGACAGAAATTGAAGCAGAGGAAGCATCAATGGCCATATGGGATTGTGGCAGCCCGTTGTATGATTCATATGAACTTGTGTCGCTTGATCATCTCATCCAACGCCATCTAATGGTAATCCCATCTCTCGGCGGATCAAAGAGGCTCAGCTCCAAATATTACTATCAGTACGATGTACAGGATACCAGCTCTTTAGCTGTTTCCAAAGGTAATTCATCATCTTCTATAATGAGCATGTTTAGTGAATTTATTGGCAGCAAGTTGTGGAAGAGGAAAGACAAGCAAAAGAGGTCGAAAAATGTACTCGCCAGCTTGGGTTATAGATTCGGTTTCCGGAAAAAATAGGAGCTCGTGAAGTGAAAAAGCAGGTAATTGCTTTAACTCATAATTATTGTGGACGACATATACATATACATATATATATATATATATATATATATATATATATATATATATGTATATATCATTCTCAAATTAATGTGTCACACTATATATTTGCTGATCATGGTCATAATTCTAATGTTATCTTTGAATGTGATCTTGATCAGTGCTTGGTATGAAGGATATTTTGATTAACGATGATTTGCATTGGATTGATCTTGTCCTGTTCTTGTAATGTGCAGGCATGCCATGCCACTGCAGGACAGTGGCTTGGCTTCGTGTGGGAAGAGCCAACTCATCCGGGCGAGCAAGTAGATTCTGTTTACTCACTATTAATCACTTCCAGTGATTTTTATAAATTAAATTATATACAATTTGCAATGGGAATCAAGATTTTCCAAGTTGTTAAATCGAATTGCCGAGTGTAGTAGATATTTTTACCTTTTTGAGAAAATGATGTCACTTATGATGAATCGAAAATTAATATAATCAATTTGGAACAGTCATCTAGAAAGTTTTTTTTTTCTTTTTCCCTTGTTCCGGGAAACTTGAAAAATTTCACCATATCGCTGCTGGCGAACATGTAAAGCAAAACTGTTGACTACTCGTTCGGTGTTAATGTGGCTCGCAGTAATTCATGTATGAGCGGGTCCTGCTTTAGCACCGTTTCACATTTGCAACTGTAAAGGGCGGTTTGTGATCATCCAATTTACAGGGCACCGAAAGGTCTGTGAGAGATGGCAAGAAGATGCATTCATTTCTAGGCTAATTCAGTGTCTTGTGGATGCTATCTATGAAGTAGTTAGACGCGGTCATTGGGGGATCTGTTGGGTCTTTTAAAAGGATTCAATCAAAGGGCACAAACGGAAAGCCTGCTGTTTTTTTTAAGTTGGATTTTTGAGATGAGAGTAGGATACACATGTCGAATAAATCCATTGTCTAGAGAGAGTAGAGTGACCTCAAAGAGTTTTTTATTTTCATATTAAAAACTTGACTTTTTTATTAAAACTATATTTATAATTTTCCATTTCATAAAATAAAAAAATTAGATATTTTTCTCATTTGTTGTGACTCAACAACAGCAGGTCTCAATTCTGTGCATTTCTAACAAATTTTTCTTTCTTTCAACTAAAGATTGTTATCATTTTGTATGAGGTGCTAAGGTTTGTATTAAAATATTATGGCTTTTAAGTTATATATACTATAAAATAAAAATTGTAATAGAAAAATAAATATTGATATTGTATGGTAGCAATAACTCTTGGATAATATTTTTGATAAAAATAATTAAGATTTTATTGATTTTACATTATAAGAGGGTGAGATGAAATTAAATAACTTTTTAAGTCATAAAAATAAATATTTACTGAGAGATACGTATAATTTATAATTATTCAATCACTATATCAGTCTTTTAAAAATACTTACAATATTTCACAAAATTTTAGTAGTTCATTGTTTTACCTACAGGTAGACATTCAAAGTCGAGTTGAATCAAATTAAACTGATTCAAAATTTATTTTAATTTTTAGTTCGGTTTAATTCAATTCTTAACACTGTTCGGGTTGATTATTAGAAGCCGGTCGGGTTTATATTCCGTTCGAGTTAAAATTTTGATTGGGTTACATTTAAAAAGAAAAAGAAAAAAAGAAAGAACTAAATCCAAGTTGTCAGCAGACGCAGCACGTCGTTGTCCGTCGTCACTCTCTCGCTGCCGTCCCTCATCAACAGTTAGTCAAGGTCAGCAATCGGTCGTCGGCTTGCCGCACGCTTGCAGCTTCCATCTGGTTGGTGCCGAAATCAAAGGCATATGACTATATTGTATAACTTTGGTACTTTCACGCGTTCGCCGGAGTCCTTCCGTTGTGAGTTTGCCCATGATGATGCGATAGACTTGCATTTTATGCTATATGCTTTGTTGGTTTTGTCACCTTTTTGTTCCTTCTGTGCTTATGATGAGTAGACTCATTTATATATCAGTTACTCAAATAATTCATATTAATTTTTTTACCTAAAAAACGTTATACAAGATATGAACAAATTTTGTTTCTCTGTATGTTTGATTAAAGATAGTAATTACACCTTTGATTAAAGATGGTAATTACACCCCCTTTGTTCGTTTACTAATGTAGATCTGTTGTACATGCAATGTGTTTGTTCGTCACCCTTTTTTTTTTTTCTTTCTTAAAGACTTAAGTTCTTATTTGCTTTGAATTGACTTGGAATGATTTAAGCTGTTTTCTTTATTGTTTGTTACTGAATTTGCTGTTTTAAAGACTTAAATTCAGCTTGAATTTTGTGATTAATTGTGAATTGATTTAAGTTTTTTATTTTTATTTTTTCAATTTAAATTTATTATAATCTGAAATTACAACCCGAACTAAAATAAATTTTCAATTCATTTAGGTTGAATTCTCAAATTCGAACGAGTTCCAACCAAGGGTCTCTGGCTTTATCTCTATTCAATTCCTATTGCTCTTTCAAACCATTCAGCAAAGTGAAGAGAGTAGGACTAGGAGCTCCCGTTGTTGTATAGCTGTCAGACGAAGATTAATATTGACGGTAGAAAATTTAATTGTGTAATCTTTACATGAAAAATGATTTTACTGAAATTTAGAGGGGTGTTAGAAGCTTGCTGTAATTGTACTGAAAATCTTCAATGCTAGAGACGAAGCCTTTCAAGTTTGTATGGGCCTCACGAACCAAAACTTAAAATAATAGTATTTACTGGCAATAATATAATACAGACAGTCAATCAATTTAAGTTGATCTAAAATCAGATCCAAATCTAATATAATCCGTACATAAGAAATGTATTCGATCGATTCTTTTTAATATAAAATCTGCAATTATGCCCAACTAATTATTAGCTCAATAGATTTATGATTATCTCTCTGCGGCCAGCTAGCTCTGAATCTCAGATATGCCAGCGTGGAGCTTTTGGTCAAAAGGAGTCTTCTCTAGTTTTCGCAAATATATGAAAGTGGGTATGTGCTGTGCTGCTAACTCTCTGCGGAATCTTTTGAACGTAGTAGCAAGAAGTAAAAAGCCAGCACATCATGTAAATAAATAAAATACTTGAAAAACCAAAATATAATATAATCAATTACTTTACTTACAGTTTTAGAATCTTGAGTCCTTTCCAGCAATATGAATTGGAGCGCACATAATTTAGTTTCAATTGAAAATTCTTCATATGTCCCTAAGCAATCCCCCTAATACTTGAGATTGGCTCATAAATATTTCTTCCTCACTGATTACACTTGGCACCTTGACCGGCTGTCTGTACGTGTAGCACGATTTAGACATAAACAATATCAATACGTAATTCCAAATATATGTTGCCCATTTTGTCAACTAAGTTTTTATTATTATTTTTAGTTTTTATCTAATATCGACTAGTTCCTCTATACTACTTCAATTTAATCAACATCTGCCAGCTGAGATATATAGTTTGATGTCACATTGATCCAAGTCAACACATTACTTTTATCAAAATCAATGCGTCGATCGTCATCAAAACGTTATGATTTAATTTCTTTATTTTTTTTAAAAGAATGCTCAAATTTTGTCTAATATTTTTTATTAATGGCCAAGAAAAATCACGACCAACGACGAACTAGTCAACTAAATGGGTGGCCAACCAAATAAATCCTTTCACCCCTCAAAATTCTAACAATTCCAATCCATCAGTGACGGAATTAATTGCTCAAATACTAATGAGAAAAAGTTATGTGGTGCATTAGCATCAAAACGTCGATTCGAAGCAATAAAAATTTCAGTGCGGTGAAAGAACCGAAAAAATGAACCCAAAAAAAAAAATAATAAAAAAAGAAAGAAAAATCAGAAACGTTCAATTAATTCATCATTCAGCAGCAGCTGCGAGGGAAATGGGATTGATGACTTGATGTTTGATGTGTGAGAGTTAAAAAGGGTAAGCAATAAATAAATAAACAAGAAAGCAGGGACTACAGTAGAAATTAGTGAATGTGTGGTGTGGGGGGCAGCGAATCACATAGAGACGGGTCGTAACTCATAACTCAACTCAGAGTTGTCAGTCTGGCCACTATTTTTCTTTTTTCTTTTCTTTTTCCACACGGCTTTCCCGTCTTTTCACAACGGCCAAAACTCGGCTTTACTCTCTCCAGTCGCTAACAATGATCCTGTAAAGGCAGTATTATCGCATACATCGACTAAAGCTAAAGCAAAAGATTTCATTCATTTATAATAACAAAACCTAAAATAAAAATAGAAAAAAAAAATTAAAAGAATATCAATAAAAGCCCGTTTACCACCTTTGCGTTTTTTTTTTCTTGGTTGGGATAATAACAAATACATAACTTATTTTTTTCATAAAAACACAACCAAAGACACAATTTTCTTTTTCATACCACCTAGACCCCTCAGTCATGCCAGTAGTTTTAATTCAAATAAAGCCAGTAGTTTTAATTTTAATTCAAATAAAGCCAATAGTTTTATTATTTACTATTATATCCCAAAATTTATGTAACAAAACTTCGTAAGACAAGCTGAGTTTTATATATTTTATTTTTATTTGTAAATCCGACCACTTAATCTATTTAATTGGGAAAAGGTAATAATTAAATAATTAATTTTACCTACAACTTTATAGCATGATTTGAGTCCGATGCTTCAGCACAGTACAGTACGGCACAACAGGAGTTTTTGGTCAAAAAGTTAGAAAATATGTCTTCATTTGCGTGTGTGTATATATGTAAAATGGGAGGACCTTAATGTTATTGCCTCATTCTTCCTGGTTTTTGAAGGGGCAGGGAGTCAATGGCCATTTCAAAAGTAAAACTAGTAAATATGTCCATGACCGAGAGAACAGTCTGCCGATTTACTTTACTCTTTTCAAGTTCAGACAATCGTCGATTCCCAACGAGTACTTTTTTGGTATTCAAACGGCATCGTTGAACCAAATTGTTCGGTAGACGTCACCGTTTTGGCTCGTTTCTTCTTTATCTTTCTGCCTTGGATTTCCTAATTGTTTACATACAATACCCCAAAACATTGGAAAACGATCCGCAATATCGGCGCTCCCCCACTCCCTCTCTCTCTCTCTCTCTCACCAAACTCTTTTTATTAAGTAAGTCTCAACACAACACAACAGAGTATAAACTCAGATTTCTCAGAACACAAACAACTACCCTGAAACAGAATTTCAGTTTGTTTTTTTTTGACAAATATTCTGGGTTTTTGCATACGTGTCCCGCTTAATTGCCTGGCTGCTGTGTGCTTCTGCAACCACACCACTCACAAACGTTTCATTTCTTTGTTTGGCTCCTCGGAGAACTGAAGAAAAGAAGAAGAAAAGGATTCTCTTCAATTTTTTTTTTTAATTTCAGCATTCAGCTTAAAATAAAAAATAAAAAAACAACAACGCTCAATTGATGTCAGCTACCAAATATTATCCAAGTATCATTTCCTTCTTTTTTAAATCGAACTTGACAGTGATGGGTTTGTTTGATTGTTTGTGTTTGTGTAAATTGCATCGTTGAAGGGTTTATTAATTTTTTATTTTATTTTATTTTGTTTTGTTTGTTGTTGTTTACTGAGTCGTCGTTTACTATTGAGAAGGTATTTACTGTGTGTTCCGTAAATGGCCGAGTCAACCAAATTAAGGTTGGTTAGGTGTCCAAAGTGCGAAAATCTCCTTCCTGAACTTGAAGATTACTCTGTCTATCAGTGTGGTGGTTGCGGTACTGTTCTTCGAGGTTAGCTTTCTAATTCTTCCGTTTGCTTTTATCATTGGCATTCACCAATTGACCAGTGTTGTTTCGTTCGTGATTCATGGAATGAATTCTTTTTCCTTATTTAAGCTGCTAATTCCTCCAATTTGGGCTAATATTATTAACAAACTATCAGTTAATTAACTAGTACAGCAAAAATATGTATTAAATTTTGTTGCTTGTCTTCTTTTTTCTTTGCTTGCTGCCTAACGAAGCATTAGTCTTGTTGATATTTCGCACAAACGATTGTTAACCCTAACTCTGGGAGTTTGCTTTTTGTTCTCAGCAAAAAAGAAGAAGAGGGAGGCAGACGCTTTATCTGAGAAGTCTGAAGAAGAGAGGGTTGGAGAAGTTTATGTGAAATCACATAATTCTTCAGAAAAGGGAATAGAAGAATTGAGTGATGCTTCTGATACAGATAAGTCAAATCCTGGCTCTTTGAGCTGTGAACAAAGGGGTTTGGAGAAGAAGAATGAGGTTGGGTTTGTTGACGGATGTACAAATCAATCAAAGAGTTCAAGTGAGAAATGGGTTGTTGAGAATGGCCTTGATGTGAAAGAAGTTGGTAGAGATGAAATAGCTAATGAAACGAAAAGAGAAGATAGGGATTTGAGTTCCAAAATTGGATATATTGGTGGTTCCCAAAGATCAGGGAGGATGTCAGATTGGCCAAGTGTGGAGAAAGGTGGGGTGGAAGGGTTTCCTAGAAATGCAAGAGCTGATGCTGGAGGAGTAAGGGTCTCAACTTTGAATTATTCTGATGAGGGCCCATCAAATTACCATTCCGATTCTTCTTATGGTTGTACAGAGCCGTTAAGGAATGGTATTGGCCTAGATGGGGTTAATAGAGTTCAGTACCCTGAACAAGATCGAGCTGAACTTTTGAGGAAGCTGGATGAGCTTAAGGAACAGCTTACTCGGTCTTGTGATGTTGTCGATAAACCGAAGGAGAAAGTTCCACTCGATGGGAGGATTGCTCCTCCGGGTCCGTATGTTGGTTCTGATTCTTGGCTTCCCCATGGTTCGTTGGGATCAGATAGGGCTTCAATGCCATTTTTTGGGCCTGATAAACATGTTGCAGGACCTTCTTATTTCAATCATTGCCCTGACCTATTTCCTTATAAAACTGGAAATGAAATGCCTATTCATGGTTTACATCCTGCAACGCATTACTCAAATCATGTTCCTCCTTATGGGGATCCTTTTGGATCCCAGGTGCTTAGGAGAGCTCCAACCCAGTTACCCAGTCAGTACCAGCAACCATCTCATCGGTACTTTTCTGGACAATATATCGACCCAAATCATGATTTATTTGAGTCGTACCAACAAAGTACTATGTTTCACCAGCCTTCTTGCTCTTGTTACTATTGTTATAATAAACATCATCGTGTTTCAGCCCCAGTTCAATCATCTGCTTTTAACTACAGAACAAACAATGCAATGTTGTACCATCATGAAAATCCACGGGCATTTGGTCCACAAGTTCATAATCGTGGTGCTGCTGTTCCTCCTCTGAATTCCCATGGTCCCCAAGCGCACACAAGATGGCCAAGTGACATAAACTCTGAGATGGGTGGTTTTGTTCGTTGCTGCCCTCGAAGGGTTGTGTTAACCAGCAGCGGCCGCCATTGCTGTCCAATAGCCGGTGGTGCCCCATTTATAGTATGCAACAATTGCTTTGAGCTGCTGCAACTGCCCAAGAGAAGTAAGCTTATGACTAAAGACCAAAAAAAATTACAGTGTGGGACCTGTTCTACAGTAATTGATTTTGATATGATCAACAAAAAACTTATTCTTTCTGCTCAAGCCAAAACAGAAGGAATTTCCACGGAGGTTAATGATGGCTCTAATGGGGCAACGAAAGACTATACTTCGCGTTCCCTTGGCCGGTTGGACAGGGTTAATGCAAATTTCTCTTCCGATGATTATGATAATTCTGGTTATGACTTTCAGGCAATGGATAGAGAGCCTGCTCCATCACCAGACCAATTTCTGGACTCTGGCAAGCCTCTGGAGTCGCACAGCCTTCATTCATCATCTCCCAGTATCTCTGAGGATGAACATAGTCCAGAAGTTTTAATAGCTCCAAGAGAATTCGCACACTCTGCTCAACGGCCAACTAAAGCCACCCAGTCTACACCTCCACCTGGTTCACCTCTTCAAGAACAGTTTGATTGCTCTTCCACTAATCATGTGATAAACCGATTTGGGAAGGGAAACCGAAGTAGTCGCTCAGATCAAGAGAAGGTGATTCCTAATAAGGTTACCACCAGACAAAATTCATTAAAAGAGGCATCACTGGCAACTGAGATGGAGGTATCCTTGAATGATTATTCTAATGCTGGGATGTCTCAAGATTCAGGGGATGCTACTAGAGAAGATGATCTGCCAAAGAACCACAAAACCAGTGAGTCATTTTTTGCAAACATTAAGAAGAGCTTCAAAGATTTATCCAGATCTAATCAAGCACAAGAGCGTGGCAAAAGTAATGTTTCAGTCAATGGGCAGTTCATACCAGATCGTTTGGTTAAGAAGGCTGAGAAGTTGGCAGGACCAATTCATCCTGGTCAATATTGGTAATTCACACAAACATGCTATAAATAATTCTTCCTAACTAGCATGCTATAAATTATATTTATCTTTAATATGCAGGTGTTATTCCCTGTGTTATGGGCCTATGTATTTGATTGAGATATATATTGATCCAAGTTAAATTTTACAAATTCAGCCTTTTGAACATTTTTTTCTTTTGGGGAAACTGAACTATATATATTATTTCAATAATAAACTTTTTTATTTTTTCGTGAGCTCATGGATTGAGCAGTTTAGTGTGCTGTTTTTCTGTTCCACTAATGGCATTTTTGTTCACTGTCTGAGCCAGGTATGATTTCCAAGCTGGATTTTGGGGTGTCATGGGTGGGCCTTGTGTTGGCATAATTCCTGTAAGTTCAATATGCTAATATTAATATAGATATATTAGTGTTTCGTTATCTTTACTCCCTCCCTCATTTGGAAAAAAATTGTCATTTCTCTGCAGCCATTGATTGAAGAACTAAACTACCCCATGCCAGAGAACTGTGCTGGTGGAGATACAGGTGTTTTTGTGAACGGAAGAGAACTTCACCAAAAAGACTTGGATTTGCTTGCAAGTAGAGGACTTCCAACTGCCCAGGATAGATCTTACATCATTGAGATATCTGGGAGAGTCTTCGATGAGGATACTGGAGAAGAACTAGATAGTCTTGGCAAGCTTGCACCAACGTAAGAGCCAATTTTTTGATTCTTTATTTTCAGTTCCTTTTGTTTAGCTGATTGCCTTGACTGGTAAATTTTGCAATTAATTGTTTTACTTCAGTCAATGAACTTTGGATAGCTGCATTATATTTTTATGAAGTACTAACTTGAAATTTTGAGCAGAGTTGAGAAGGCAAAGCATGGATTTGGGATGAAAGTTCCACGGGTGTCTGCTTAGTGGAATTTGGAAGACTACGAAAATCCAATGCAGAGTTGACAAGGCAAAGCTGGAATATAAGATGCTGGATGCTGGGTATTTGCTAAATATATAGAAGGATTCTTATTGTGAATTTTAATGTTTGATTCATTTTAGGGTATTCGGTTATTATTGTTGCACTGCACATTCAAAATGGTTAGTGTGCCAAATTTTTGTCTATATATGTCGAGTTTGTAATTTTTCCTAAGCATGCTCATGGTTGCTTGTATGGTTACCCATTGTTATTTTCAAATATTATATAATATACTTAATTAGCCTTCTTCTAACAAATATTCATCTTAAAAAAAGTTTTATATTGATTTTCGATTTATATTTACACAACGAGGCTTACGCTTTGGTCAGAATCATCTATCTGAAAGCTTGAAACACATTTCCGGCCAAGTAGCAGAAGAAGGTCCGAATGCCTATGAGGCAATGATTGGATTATATATCCCCATACGGATACGTTAATGGAGGGCTCGTTATTTCTTTGTTTTGGGTCATCAAAAAGTTTGAGGGGGCCTCTTTGGTGGGCTCACATCCTTCAGAACGAACAGAATAGATAATACATCAAAATTCAAAAATATTATTGAAACGGCATCGGAAATGACGCGCTCTTTCTCGTAATCCAACTTAAACTAACGGTTTCCCTGCTAATTTACCACCTCGGGATGTCATTTAGCTGATTTATTCTGAATTTCTTAAATTTAATCATGCAGATTGAAGGTCAATATGCACGTGCGAACCGTCAGTTCCTTAAGATGTTTCTTTAATTGTCTGAAAGAAAACCAAAGCTTTCTTTAAGTGGGTCGATCTGTAATACTGCACTGTACCTTCACGTGAAAATAAAATAAAGCACAAATAATTAAGGGATTCGTTCGCAACTTGCAGGTCCAGGGCCAGTGGAGAAAATTGCCTTTGTCTTGTCAGATTAAATTGACACCGACCCAACAACTTAATATAATCACAAAAATTTTAAATAATGTTTATTGATATAATATAATATAAAAAGTCTCATTAAATTATAAATATTATGATTTATAACTCACACAAAAACATTCGTAGAATCTATCATTTATTATAAATTTTAACATATTTTAGATGTGAGTTATAAATTATAATATTCGTAACTTAACAACACCTTAAAAAGAGAAATGTAAAAGAGTGCAAATGAATTCCAAAACCAAAACATGATGATTCCATTTCCTTTTAGTTGTTGAGAAAGATAGAAGATGAATCAGTGATGTAATGGGTGAGCCAGGTGGTTCACAGATGCTGTGGCCAATCAAAGCAGTAGTAGTAGAGTCCTTGCCAATTGTTCTTATAAGTTACAGCGACTACATTAGTGTACCACGTGGTGCTTGGTAAGTTATAATCAAATAATATTTTATGACTGTTCAATCATAATTTGTGATGTACGACGCGGCTTATTAAATCAACATTTTATATTACAATATCTATTCATATTATAGAAATTAGATGTAAGGTGTGAGAATCAGAGGATGCCACATGCAATGATGTAAATTTATTTGGAGAAATTTCTTTTTTACTAATAATTTATTTTCTCCTTATTTTTTAATCAGTAACTCAAAATATTCTTTTGTTATTATATTATTAATATAATATATAATTAATGGAGGGTAAAATATGATTTTTAAATATATAAATTATTTTAAAATAAAATTTTTAAACACAATTAAATGACATCTATCTTTGTATATAAATTTAAAATTTAAAGATAACTTAATAACTAAACAATAATAACACTAAATAATATATAAAGTATATATTTAGGATAATTTATAAAGAAAAATATAGATTTCATAGGCTCTATAGTGAGTGTGTTTTTTTTTTCTTTTAACTTATCCTCAATTTTAATATGGTCAAGATAATTAATTAAATAACTTATCAGTTTTGTTATTCTACCAAAAATAAATACAAACTTCTTCATTTACTTAAAAAAAATACATAGTAAAGACATAAAAACATATATTTAAAAATATTACATGATAAAATACGCTACCTTAGAGTATGTGTGTGTGTGTGTGTTTTTATTTTTTTATTTTTAGCTTATCTTTGATCTTAATATGGACAATGATTCTTAATTGAAGAATTATTTATTATTAAAAAATTTAGTTGACTTTGTTGAAAAAAAAAATAATGAACTCACATATGTGTATATATATGTTGCATATTTTTTAGTGTTGTTTTTATTTTATTAAATTGTCCTTAAATTTTGAATTTATGTATAAAATCGGATGTTAATTAATTTATTTGAGATTTTTATTTAAAAATAATTTGTATTTATTTAACTGAAAATTATATTTTACCCTCAATAAATTTTAAAGTAAATTAACTTTAAATTTAAAAGGAATATTTTAGATTATTGTTTGAAAAATAAAAATAATTATTATATCAAATTTTTGGAGTGAAAATAACTATTACCGTTTATTACCAAATTGGAGGGTGGAGCGGTGGAGCCAAAGCATCAGACAACAAACAAAGTATATTATATTATCCTTCGTATTTCAGAATTCAGACACATTCGTGTATATTGCATTGCCCATTTTTGGCCCTCTTGTTTATTTTTCTATTTTACTTTTGGGATGGTGTGACCAAAAGCTACGGTCATTTGAACTCAAGAATCATCCAATAGTGAGGAGCCTGCCCTGATTGATAAACCATTTTCTTTTTTCATTAGTACGTGCATTACAGCATTAGCATGTTAATTTTCTTCTAAACATGGGAATTAGATGATACCTGATCCCAAATGTCTGAATTACGTCAAACTGTTAATTTGAGATGTACAAAAGAAAAACTTCAACAGGAAGCTAAATTTGTGTTTCCTGTAAATTTACCAATAACAATAAGCTCCCAAGAATCAAACATTAATTATTAGTTGTTGAGCAGGATGATAACAATAGAAACAGACGACACTGCTTTGTCATTAGCAAAATCTCTAATATAATCACACTGTTTACCTACCTACCTATTGAATCCAACCATTAATCAGTCTGAACATTTCGTCCTTTAACAGCGTTTGGGTTGTTGGGAGAAACACTTCTCCCTCTCTCTCTCTCTCTCTCTCATCTAAAGCAGAGATTTTCTTGGTGTGTCAGGTTATACGGCAAATGGTAAAAGAAATGAGGTTTGATTCGAATTCATTGTCACTTTATAAAAACAAACGCAATCATGTCTTTGTAAAGTTTGCTGTCTCGTTTGTGTTACTGGGCCTGGCATTTCGCCTCTTCGTTTCGGATTCAATTAGATTTTCATCTGTTAATGTTGAATCACAACAGACTCAGATACATGTTGAAGAGACCGATACAGGTTCTCCGCTGCCTTCACCGCCTATCATACAACCCCTTTCTGCTGATTTTCACCCAAATGAAACCCTTATATCATCAAATCAAGGTAAATTCTTTTTTTCCCCTTGTATATATATATATATATGAGCAAGAGAAATTCAAATCAAAATTTAGGAGCTGGGCATGTTCTTTTTCTCTAAATGAAATGAAATTCATGCAATTGTTCTTTTTTTTCTGTTTGTTTATTGCAATTTCATTTGTTATTAGCCTTCTGTTTTCTTTATTTTCAGTTTCTAAATTCAGAGTAAGGATTTGTATTGTGCATGAATTTTTTTTTTTTAATTCTTAACTGTGTAAATATCTCCTATATTCTGGTGCTGATTTACTTAAGATACATAAAATGTGTTTTCAGAAAAATGTGATCTGTTTACGGGAGAATGGATCCCGGACCCATCTGGTCCGATTTACAGCAATGTTACATGTCATGCAATTGAAGATCATCAGAATTGTATGAGAAATGGGAGGCCTGATTCTGGCTACCTGTACTGGAGGTGGAATCCGAGGGACTGTGAACTGCCCAGGTTTAATCCTGAGAGATTTCTTGATTTTATGAGGAATAAATGGTGGGCCTTTATCGGTGATTCTATTTCTCGTAACCATGTCCAGTCATTGCTTTGCATTCTCAGTCAGGTAAATGTCCATTTTTCAGAAATTAAAACATAAGTTGGGCTAAATTGTTTAGTCTACGAATTCCTTCGCTTCTCTTTTTGACTGTAACATCAGTCAAAACTAAGTTTAGCTTACAAGTAAAGTAAAAGTTACAGCTATATGTCATTTTAACTCACATAACTGCTGACAGTACATGTACATCCACTTCCTGCATGTGAAAGCTGAGATGATAATTGATCATAATTATTCATTTGTTGGTTGTCATAGGCAAATGTACTCACACAAAAGGAGATTCCTCATTTTAAGCAATCAAAATTCTTATAATCAGTCTCCTTTGACAGAGAAGTTTTGTTTTTCTTTATTATTTTACATCAAACATTATTTGGTAACAGAATATACTAAATATTGTTGTACTATCTCCTGAAACTAGCTTCTATACCACCGTGAGATTTGAACTTTATGCTGCATTGCTAGCACAAGAGTTACGGGGTTGTGAGTTGGGTCTCCCATGTTAATTTATCTTCTTTGCGGCTTTCTCAGTTGGAGATTCTCAATTTCGTTATGTTTTCAAGGAAAGCTGCCAGTTTTATTGTTTGCCAAAGCTGCCAGTTTTGTTGTTAGCCAACAGCTTTTTTAAAGAATTATCTATCCAGATCTTTCCAAGCTGGTACCATCTGCTTGTTTCAATTTTCACGTCTTTTTTTTTTTTTCAAAACAGTGATTGTTGATTGATACAAAATTTCTGGCTGGTTGTCACTTTAATTATTGCACTTTTTCTTATCAATAGTAATTTGATTCTACTTGTAAATAATTATTTTATGTTGATACGAAGAAACGTAGTTGTCAAGCTACTAATAATAGTAGATTTCTATTAAATTTTAAATATGGTGGCAGACAGGTTGTGAATCTTCAGATATAAGACCCATATCTAGACCCCACGCATAACCAACAGCGACTAAAAGTTCTGGCATCACAACCTGAACCTGACAAGTTAACCTAGAGCTCCGCAGTTGTGTTTGTTCTGTTGCATTGTACTCTGCCAGCCCTAAAAAGTTTGTCTCGGTATTTTTGACTGAATATCAGTTATTATGTCTCACTCACTGCAGGTGGAACAAGCTGTCGAGGTTTACCATGATGAGGAATACAAATCCAAAAGATGGCAGTTCCCCTCTTACAACTTTACTCTTTCAGTTGTTTGGACCCCCTTCCTTTTAAAGGCTGAAGTTTTTGAAGACATTAATGGAGTTTCCTCATCAGAAATCCGGCTATATCTTGATGAACTTGATACGAAATGGACGGAACAATACAAGAACTTTGATTATGTGGTGATTGCTGGAGGGAAATGGTTTCTCAAAACAGCCATATATCATGAGAACAACACAGTAAAAGGCTGTCATTACTGTCCTGGAAAGAATTTAACAGAGTTGGGATTTGACTATGCTTATCGGAAAGCACTCCAGCTAGTTCTTAGATTTGTCACCAGATTGGACCAGAAGGCATTTGTTTTCCTTAGAACGACAACGCCCGACCACTTTGAGAATGGAGAATGGTTCAGTGGAGGGACTTGTAATAGGGGCGTACCCTTCAAAGAAGGTGAGGCAGAAATGAGAGACGTAGATGGTATAATGCGTGATATTGAATTGGAAGAATTTGAGAAGGCTGCAGGTATAGGAGCTGAAAAGGGAGTGAATTTGAAGTTATTAGATACCACTAGCCTTTCATTACTGAGGCCAGATGGGCACCCAGGGCCATACCGGCAGTTCCATCCATTTGCCAACGATAAGAATGCTAAAGTTCAGAATGATTGTCTACATTGGTGCTTGCCTGGGCCAATTGACACTTGGAATGATTTGGTGATGGAGATGATGGTTGACGGAATCAATGGATGATTAATAATTTATTAGGCTTTTGCTTGTCTGGGGTGTGAAGTGCTCGGCCAGGCCAGGCTCGGCTCATTACAATTTTGGAGGCGATGTTGGCGTCGGATATCCCTCTATGGGGTATGTTGTTTTACTCAGGAGTTCTTTTGTTCCTAAAGTTACAGGGAGGCCCTACGACTGCGAAATTAGCTAGGGGTGGGGAAGCACAATTACTTGCGATTCAAAATTCTGTAATTACCTAAGTTTATTACAATTTTAATTTCATTACCCATGTGACCAAATTTTCCGAAAATGTATTATGCATCCACATCAGTTCAGCTGTTCTTGACACTGCCAATTAACAAGTATTAATAAAACAAGATGCTCCTCTAGCCCAACAGAGACCCCTGTTATATTGCAACTGTTCCGTCAAAGTGACGAGTCTGCAGACTTTGCTAAATAATGATGCTCTTTGTAATTCCGTCAAATACAATGCCAAGGCTGGCACACATTCACTGCCAGTGAAGCTTATCAACAATTCTGCCATTTTATCTGCTATTTCATTCAGCGATCAAAACAAAGGAAACACTCTCCATATTGTAGTTACCACCCGTCTCCACAATCAAATCATAGGGACTAATATCATCTGTGAAAGATCCATCTGGAATACTCATTTAAGTTCTCATAACCTCCTAAATGTGTTTCCTAAAATCTGCGTCCACTGCAAGGTACTGACATAAATTTACACAGCTGAGGACCCAGTACAGGCAAAATAATCTTACCAGCCAGGAGCTAGAAACCTCCTTGAACATTGAAATCTCACACTCATGACTTGTATGCAAAAGAGGCAGAGCCTAAATTTTAAAATTCAAATTTCAAGAACCTTGAAATTGGGTTATTAAAGAATCCAATATCATTATTTCAACATTCCTTAAACTAAAAATTCATATTCCAACCAGCAAGTTAAAATTCTTTTGCTCCAAAATACATGACAAAGTGAGACATCACACAGATTTGGAACCACATGCAGCATGCAACTATTCATTCCCCACACACCCCCTTCATTCTACTTGGTTGATGATGCATCTGACTTCTTCTGCTCCTGTTTGATGAACGGATCCTGGGATAAACGAAGACGTTGACCAGATATTAGATAAAGCAGAATCCTTATGACAATATTAATGTAGTGTTTACTTTTGGAGTGCGAGTGAGGAGTCGAAGTCGTCCCAATTTGGGGGGAGATGGGAGTCCCACTCCTACTCCTTTTGTTATCAAAATTACCCTTAATCAACTTAAAAATTTACAATCATGTGATGAATTAAAATAATAACTTTTTTTTTACATCATTAAAAATTTTAATAATTATTATTATTTTATATAATTAAAATTAATAATAAAATAAATAAGTTATTGTACCATTATATTTTCTTATTCATTTTCTAAGTAAACGCTACAAAAGTAGCTTGTCAATATAGTCCAGCCATAATAATAATAGTCCACAAGCAGGATGAAACTGCATAAACAAACAAGAAGTACTCAGAGCTTACATGGTATTCAAATTCAACATATCAAAGTTGGATTACAGTATTTTTATGTGATTAAGGAACATAGTTCTAATGCAGCAAAAATGGGTAGATAACAAGGATGGAAGCCTAATCAGCTCTAAAAGTCAACTGAATAGAATAGTGACATCCACAAAAACCTCGAATGACTTCTCTCATTAGATCATCAATTCTGAAAATGGTTACAATTATATTCAGTGGCATCGTGAATCATGATATTGCTAATTGAATTCCTTTCTGGCAAAATTACCACATAACCCCGTATATCATCAAACAAATGAAAACCAGAGAACAAATAATGGTTAAAAAACTACAATTAACCCGTCTTTCTTTTTTAAAAAAAATAATTATTTGTTTATTATATTGGATCAGTAATTGCACGATTCATCAAACCCAAAATTAAAAATTTGATACAAAGGCTCCAAACCTTTAACTTTCTCGTAAATGATATCCTGTTAAACCAGAACTAAATATCACTAGATTGCGAATAACCCAGTTCGTAAAAAACACTGACCGATAAATATAGATATCCATAAATAGATCTAAAAGCTAGGGTTTGAAACAGGGAAAAAGAACATACGTTGTCAACGAAGGCGTAGGTGGAGACGACTATGGCGCCCACGATTCCGCCCAAGATGGTCACTGGACCCGTTAACAGACTCCACTTACGATGTATCATCTTTCTTCTTCAACACCAACAATCCCAGGCTTCTTCTTCGTCTTTCTATGGAGCTCCGAGGATTGACTCGACTTACGTGCCAATCTAAATGCTTTAAAAACAGATCTGGGTCGGGTTATTATTAAAGGACGGTGATAATTAAGTTAACTATTCATTTTTATCTCATTAGCCTTATTTTTAATTAATATTATTTATTTTAAAATTACTCTCATTAAAAATTTTAAAAAATAAATATTTTTTTTTTCTAAATATTTTTATTTTCTATCATGCATTCATACTCTCAATAAATTTTCTCTCTCATTTTTTAATTAATTCACAATTTTAATTAAAAATTAACTTCTAATCGAATCTCAAATTAAAATTAAATAAAATTTTAAATTATCACACAAAATCAAAACTAATATCATCAATAATAATAAAACCTATTATTTATTCAAAAAATTTAACAAATACTCAATATTGAAACTCATGATATATTGGTAAAGGTGATGTTGATAATAAAGAAAAAAAAAAGATGATAGTAATAATAATAAATTTATTGTTGATGATGAATATAAGTGGTGGGAGTGACAATTAAGTTAGAGGGAAAATAGAATAAAATAAAGTAAATAATATTTCTTGATAAGGATAATTATGAAAAGTAACAAGTTAAATAAAATAAAAGATGAAGAAGAAGAGGGCGGATAAGATAATTTGAGGGGTCGCATGTCATACTCTTATTAAACTTGACATGGGCTTTTATGTTGGACTAGGGCCAATGATTCCGAGAACGGCCCAATATATTTTATGAGGTATGGAGGCATAGAAACTAGAAAGATGAATATTGAAAGGTTCAGAAGCATATTTCAAAATACGTAGATACTCCAATCGGGCCACCCTCAAAAGCCATAACCTCCGTTCTCCAAAGCCTGCCCGAGCATATAAACTATGTTCTTCTTCCTCCGGTTGATTTCGAGGAAGGCGTGAAAGCTGAAATCCAAATCGGCCTCACAATTAAGCGCTCTCTTTCTCCTGTTCGGGATGTTTTCAAGTCATTAGTTGCAAGTACAGACTTTATGGCTTTGGTTGTCGACACCTTCGGCACAGATGTTTCTGATGTTGCCAGGGAATTTAATGTTCCGTCGTATGTATATTTCTTAACGAATGCTCTGACTTTGTCGTCGTTGTATTACATGCCAAAGCTTGATGGGGAGATTTCTTGTGAAGTGAAAGACATGCAGGAACCCCTTAATTAAGTTACCGGGCTTCACCACCCCTTTTCACGGAAGAGATTTTCCAGACCCACCGCAAGACCGGAAAAACGATGCCTACAGATTAATGATTCAGCTACCAAAACGGTATCCTGATAAATACCTTCATGGAATTGGAACCGGGAGTTATCAAAGCTTTGCAAGAGGAGCCCAGCATGCTGTCCATTTACCCGATTGGTCCAATCATTCGAACAGTTTCCGGCAGTGAATTAGTTGATGCTTCTGAGTCTGATCACTGTATGTGTATCAGATGGCTGGATAATCAGGCAAGCGGCTGTGTCTTGTTTGTCTCATTTGGTAGTGGTGGCACTCTCTCATATGACCAACTCAAGGAATTGGCCCTAGCATTGGAATTGAGTGAGCAAAAATTTCTGTGGGTCGTAAGAAGTCCTGATGATAAGTCTGCCATTGCGTCATTTTTCGATGTCCGTAGTAAAACGGACCGATTCGGCTTTTTACCAACGGGGTTCTTTGATAGGACCAAAGAGCAAGGGCTTTTATGACACATTGTGGTTGGAATTCGACACTTGAGAGTATTGTCCATAGCGTGCCTTTAATAGCTTGGCCTCTCTATGCGGAGCAGCGGTTTAAATGTTGCATTGAGACCAACTGTAAACGAAAATGGCCTAATCAGAAGAGAGGCGATTGCTAAGGTTATTAAAGGTCTAATGGAAGCGGAAGAAGGGGGTAATCATTCGCGATGGAATGAACAGGCTTAAAGATGCCGCTGCTGGGGCAGTGAGTGACGGAGGATCTTCTCCGAAAACCCTCTCTCAATTGGACCACAAGTGGAAGGAAGAGTCAAAGTCAAAATAGCGAGCACAAGTAATTATGGTTTTGTTTCGTTTATGTTTCTTTCTTTTTCCTTCCGTTGTTACTTCTTCTCACCTATTCATCTTTTGCTAATATAAACTAAATAACAAGATTTCAACTCTTCAGCTGCAGTTTTAATTTCTAAAATATGGTTAAATTTGTTTAACAGTAATCAACGAATAAAAATGCACCCATCGCACTATAGTTTTTATTTGTTAGGTGACAATAAGGTTCCCCAAATTTGAACGAAATTAAAAACAAAAGTGGATTGGAGGTGGTCCGTAGAAATTTTGCCAATGTCTTACATGAACAGTAATTAAAATCTTTATCTCCATTTTAAATTATCAATGATCCATCAGTACTCCTCTCCTTCACGCAGTCAAGGCATCACACAATTGAGTAGACTCATTAGCTTGGCCGTATGCATGGACCCAAAGCGCCATATGGTACCGATCGTTGAGTTTACCACAAAACT
Organism: Murraya koenigii; assembly: GCA_025617385.1. Lineage (NCBI taxonomy): Eukaryota > Viridiplantae > Streptophyta > Magnoliopsida > Sapindales > Rutaceae > Murraya > Murraya koenigii. Next base: position 48,683,528 of record CM046811.1, on the reverse strand, counting down.
CGCCCTTCCAATATGAATTCAAAATAACAAATCTGCTCTTGAGATTATTCCACAAGGTCAAGGCATAAAATATATTCTCTTCTAACTCCAGTTTCTTTAATCTTTCTTTTGATGATCAGTTGGCTCCTCGATTCCAAATCCAAACCAACCTTTACCCCCGCAATCACTCGCTCGCTGTCTTCCTTTTGTTCGTGATGCGATCCAGATCATAATTCAAGTGGACCGAAAATTAAAGGAGGCAGCAAAGCGTCCATGGGCCAAGGCGTTAGGTGAGGAGGGTTCATCAACAAAATCACTTTCTGACGTGGTCCTGAAGTGGTGATGATCATAAAAACGATTTAATTAATTAACTAATTTGCCTTCTTCTTTTTTGTCCAGGAATTGTTTTGATACAGGTTTTCCCGTACAACAACTCCCTTTATTTTCATTTTATCAAATTAAATGTCAACTAATCATGCATGGAGGCTAATTATTTGTGATTAACTTCTGTTTGAAAATGTGTGGTCATTGAAGCAAGTGGGCCGACACTAAATGTTGATGCCGAAAATTTATTCATCTTCATCTTGAGTAGATCTTTTGATTTCAGTATCATGATTAAATTTATTTTTTAGAAAAGCAACTTGCCAATTACAAGGACGCCTGTAACTGTTAATAGATTATTTATGATCACCTGAAATCACATAAGACAGTCAGAGACACTAAAAATTTTTCGACATGAATTATCTAAAGTTAAAGTCAGTAAGTGATTCTCTTATGAAAAGATTTATGTCACGCTTCTAGTGACTTAATTATTATTACCTTTGAACACAAAAGTTTCGAAGGAATTTGTATAAACAAAATAAAATATAGTGTCTAGTCCGAATAATTATAATCATCCAAATAAATAATAATTATTATTATCATAACCCCCATAATCATCATAATTAACATACTAATGAACACAATAATTATCATAATAATAATAAATAATAACAATTATAATATTTATAATGGCTATTATTGAACTCAATAAATCTACCTAAATGCTCAATATGCCTATATTAAACTCAATTATTATAATCATATGCTTTTACTCATTAAACTCATTAAATTCATTTTAAAAAACCCTAAATAAATGATTAAATTTATTAAATTAAAACTAAAATATTATACAGAACATAAGCAATACTCTTAATTATATATTTTGGAGAGAAAACTCGAAGTACAGTAAGCAAAGCCCAAAGCAAAATGACTGGAGCAGCTAATAACGGTAAAAGTGAGATCCCTTAGTCAAGTAGTACCACTACTTGATTTTCGGAAAGAAGTGATAATTATTATATCATTGTCTTTGACTTGAAAATGCCATTTGAAAACTGTTGATATCAGGAAACTAATTAGATGTCTGCCTCAAAGAGCTTTAGTATTGATAGAAATAAAATCCAATATCCAGTATTTCAATTTGGAAAGAGTCTTTGGTAGTTCCTTCAATTGATTCTTCCTTTGTCTTTTAACTCCATGAAATTTTTACTTTGATAAGAAACTAAGAGGATTAGATAAAGAAGGTCGGTTTAGGGTTTAAGAAAAATAACATAAAGTTGAACGTAAAAATAGGTTCAAGGAGTAAATAAATTTTTTAAAAATTATAATTTTGTGTATGAAATTGTAATTTACTTTAGGGTTATTTTAATAATTAAAATTTATTTATAATTAAATTTAATAAGTAATTTAATAAATTCAAATAACCCATCCTTATTTGAGATATAAGAATTAAAATTGAAATTGAAATAGAGTATATGATTATTAATGTTTATATTTTATCTCAAAAATAAAAATAAATTATTACAAGTTACTAAAATATTTTTATAATAATAATAATAATAATTTCGTATCCACCCCTTACCTTGAAAAAAATAAAAATAAAATAATAATTCCGTAATACCAATAATAATAACCATAACCATCATCATCATCATCATAGACGTTATCGGCGATTGGTGACCACAGCAACGAGATCGGAGAGCTGGAGGTGGTTTGTTTGCCACAGGATTGACTGCTATTTTTGCTGGTTCGAAGTTTCCAGAGAGATCAATGAGCGGCTAATGATGGACAATTGCTGCCGGTGTTGGGCAAAGACCAGCGAAGCGATTACAGGGGATGCCGTGCGAGATCGACGGTGAAAGTAGCCGACGAAATTTGGGAATTAGGCTTTTATATTTTTAATTTTTAATATTTTAATTAAGGATAATATAGGCATTCAAAAACTTTAGTAGAAATAAAATGCGAAATCCTCATAATGAAATTCTGATTGAAAATATTAGACATTTTAATAAGAGTGGAGCTATTGGCATCCTTTAAATTCCTCGTAAAACCAATTTTTTAAAAGAACTCCATATAAATAATTAACCCAACAATTTATTTTGAAATATTTTTATTTTAACACCATAAATACTCATAATTCACCCTTTTAAAATAAATCTACATATTCACTTACACATTTCTTTCTTATTTTTTAAGAAATTTTATTTTAATCACGATTATTTTTCTATAAAATAATCGATCCGAAAGTATTATTCGGGTGAGGATCTGTAAAATATAACAATTTTAGATTTTTTAACTATTCTATTTTATTCTTTAAATAATAATAATAATTTCTTATATGTGATAACATATAATGGTGGAGCGATATTTGCACTCAAACACCAACTGTGAAAGAAATAACATAATATTAATAAAATTTATATGCTACAACATGATTAATAGAATTTTTATTCATTTGAATTGATTTGATTTACTCTTTTTTTTATATATCTAATCAATAACAGTTGTTATTTTAAATGTTAACCCTATAATTTATTAATAAATTTTGGCACTGCACCAATTTACTTGTGGATAATTCTTACTAAAAGAAAAAAAGAGTGAGATAATGAGACTTATTCATGTGGATATTATTTAGAATAATATGAAAAATATTTATAAAATGATAAATTTATTTAATATTTAATGGGGTGTTTTTGAAAAGAAAAAGAGTTGTAAAAAAGTTTTGAAGTGCCAATAGTCCAACTCTTTTTAAAATTGAGCTGGATAAATGTGGCGGATACATGATTTCATTGAGATATGGGTCAAGTCTCTTATGATTAAAGGGAAAATTAGTTGTAACTAATTAAACTAAAAGAAAATGAGAATAAGATTTTAAAGTGGATTTGAGTTGTAGGACATCGCAGTTAGATTATCTTGTTCGTCATTATGATATCATCAACGCCATCGTTTTTAATTTCAGCAAAATTTCCTTAAAAGTGGCTGAACTCTACAATCTACCAACCATAATTCTTACATCATGCTACCGTCATAACCTCATTGAACAGAAACGACACCAGAACTTAGATTTTCTGGATTATTTCATGAAACTGTAATGTCATTATTCACTCTTTAGCAACGTCAGTTTTGAATAATTAATGAATCACTTGTTGCATGATGCATGTATATATATATATATATATGTGTGTGTGTGTGTGTTTTCGTAAAGAAAGTTAAATTAATTTTTAATTTTTTAACTTTCTTATGACTCGAATTCAAATGAATAATTAAATTAAATTATTTAAAAATCATTCGATTAAACTCATTGAAACAAATTAACCTCCAATTACTTACGTTATGTTGTTTATAAGGATTACAGTTTAATTACAGCACAAGGATGCATGGGCTGTTGTTTATTACGTTTACGCAGCGAAGGTTCCTCCGACATTATTTTCATAACATTCGTGTTAATGAAAGTCAGACTAATGCATACATATAGTTAAAATGTATTTATGAAAAGTGAACCCAATTGCTTGATTTATCGTAATACAGAGTAAGAACTGGATCTTCCAATAATTATAAATTTTGGATAGCTACATTATATTAGAGGCCCGCGGGAGCTCAGTTCATACAAACACTGTCTTTAAGAAAAAGTATTTATATGTATATATATAATGTTCAAAATGACGTTCAGTCATGATTTAAATAAAGATTTATGACAATTTTTTCTCGTACCTACTTTTCACAGGAAAGATGAATCATCCTAAACGACGATGAGTAAGACAACAATATTTTTGATGACGAAAACGCCCAACCGATAAATCAAGACCGCCCATGCACAAAGGAAAGATCAGAGTGTGGACAAATTGAAACTGCTGGCGGTGGAGAAAACCAATGAAAAGATAATCATGATTCATGACCATCAAGATTAGATTGGAAAGAGTATCAATGTAACAAGAATATCCGGTATTTGAAAGGGAAAATATAATTTTCATGTCTGTATATTAGATGTTACATATGTTAATTATGAATTAATTTTAAAATGACAATAATAATTTAAAGTTTATGTTTTTTTATAAACGTTCCTATAAAAAGAAAAAAAAAAGTTGGCATCCGCATAAGGATAGAACCCTATTTATATTCTTACCTTTTTTAAAAGAACGCTAAATTAGAAAAAAAAAATTGATAACATAAGCATTACGTAGGATCTGACATCACTAGACATGGCACACTTGGAGTTGGCTAGTAAATTATTGTCTTCTAGAAATTCCTATATATTGAGCCATCAAAATTTAACAAGATAAATTGTCAAACAGCGAGGAAGAACATCGGCCACAAATAATTGGACAACTGCCAACGAATGAAGAAGAAGAAGAAGAAGCAGGCGTCAATCAATAACAAGTGAGTAACAATTAACCAAACCAACCAACGCCTCACAATATTTAAACTCCCCACTTATATAAGCCCACGGCACCCACCCCAACATCCTCATCTTTTTGTTCCACACACACAAAACTAACAAGATATACCTGACCGGGCACCAGTCCCAATACCGATACCATGGAACAGACACCACAAGTGCAAGCTGCAACCCATATAGCCCTATTACCGAGTCCGGGTATGGGTCACCTCATCCCACTCATCGAGTTCGCAAAGCGACTCGTTCATCATCATCATTTTCTCGTCACCTTTTTTATCCCCACAGACGGCCCTCCCTCTACAGCTCAAAAATCTACCCTCGAGTCTCTCCCTAGTTCCATAAACTCCGTCTTTCTTCCTGTTTCATTAAACGACGTCGCAGAAGACGCAAGAGCCGAGACTGTTATTTCTCTCATCGTCTTACGCTCTTTACCCCGTCTTCGCCAAGAGTTGAGGTCGCTTGTAGCAAAGGCTACAGTTGCAAGCTTGGTCGTTGATCTTTTTGGCACTGACGCTTTCGATGTTGCTCAAGAATTTAACATTTCGCCCTACATTTTTTTCCCTTCCACGGCTATGTGTTTGTCTTTGTTTCTTCATCTTGAAAAGCTTGATCGAATGATTCCATGCGATTGCGAGTACAGAGACATGTCCGAACCCGTTCATTTACCCGGGTGCATACCCATCCACGGCAGATATTTGCTCGACCCGGTTCAAGACCGGAAGAATGAGGCCTATAGATGGGTCCTCCATCACACAAAAAGGTATAAGCTAGCTGAGGGTATTATGGTAAACAGCTTCATGGACCTGGAAGGAGGAGCTCTAAAGGCCTTACAACATCGGGATGAGCCCGGCATACCTCCGGTTTACCCGGTCGGACCGCTAGTGAACACGGGTTCGAGTGCCGAGACTGAGAACGAGGAATGTTTAAAGTGGTTAGACGATCAGCCACTCGGGTCGGTTCTGTTTGTCTGTTTTGGCAGTGGTGGGACCCTCTCTCATGAACAGTTGAATGAATTGGCCCTGGGGTTGGAGATGAGTGAACAAAGATTCTTGTGGGTCGTGAGAAGCCCCAACAATGTCGCTAATTCGACGTTTTTCAGTGTGGAGAGTCATAAAGACCCTTACGATTTTTTGCCTAAAGGGTTCTTGGATAGGACCAAGGGGCGTGGGCTGTTGGTTCCGTCATGGGCGCCACAGGCACAAGTGCTGAGCCACGGCTCCACCGGAGGGTTCGTATGTCACTGTGGCTGGAACTCTGTACTTGAAAGTGTAGTCAATGGGGTGCCGTTGATAGCTTGGCCACTTTATGCTGAGCAAAAGATGAATGCTGTGATGCTCACGGAGGACATTAAATTGGCTTTGAGACCAAAGGCTAATGAAAATGGGATTGTGGGGAGGGATGAAATTGCTAAAGTTGTCAAAGCTCTAATGGAAGGCGAACAAGGTAAAGAGGTTCGTAATAAAATCAAACACTTGAAAGATGCGTCTGCCTTGGTGCTGAGTGAAAATGGATCTTCTACCAAAGCCCTCTCTCAGTTGGCTTCCAAGTGGAACAACAACAAAGACAAACCGTGCGGTTTGCAGATTTAATTTCTTTTTATTTTATTTTTCAACATTAGAATTTTAAATTTTTAATCTTTGAGGTGTGTTTTTTCTTTTTTCACCTTCTTTAATCTAATTTCCGTTCCGGTTGTAAGCTCTAGCCTCTAGCAATAATAGGTCGTGTGTTAGTTATCCTTTGTTTGATACATTGCCGTTTCTATGTACATATAAATTCAATAAATAATAATAATGCAGCATTCACTTTATGTGGATTGTGGAATATGATTGATTTTCCTGCTCAGCTCAATGCTCTTAATTGATTGGGGTAGGTGGAATAGCGACTAGGTGTGAACGGTCAGGCCACGATACAATGAAAGGATAGAGTGGACCCATTGGCAGTGGCTAAGAAATAGGTGGAATAGCAAATAGGTGTGAAGGGTGAGGCCACGATACAGTGGAAGGATAGAGTGGACCCAGTGGCAGTGGCTAAGAAATTTGTATCAGATGAACAAAGTCATGGCCGATGAGCAGCACTCGCGTTTAAATAAAGGGTTTTGTTAAAGATATAATAATTCTAACTTATAATTCACATAAAAATTTATAATATAATAATAAATTTTTATATATTTTTATGTAAGTTATAATTGATAAATATTATAACCTAACCGGACTTTAAAATAAAATGAGAGGTGGACATTAAGATAAGTTCACATTATTAAATAAAAAGTGCAAAACAAGGTTCTTATTGTTTTTATTCACTCACAAGCCTATATTTTTTAGTTTCTACTGAAATTTTAGCTATATGTTTTAGAATTTTCAATTGTAATGATGCATTTTTTATTTTTGTTTGTAATGTGGTGAATGTTGGTTGGTAGTTTTTATATGTTAGTATTTGTTGCAATCTATGTGAGAAGCATATATGGATTTAAGGTCCGTATACTTTTTTATTTTCTATATAATATCATTTTAGTTTATAAATAATACACATATTAGAATAAATAAAAATAAGAATAGTTTTTTTTTTAATTTTAAGTTTTGTTTTATTTATTAAATTATTTGATTTATCTAATTAAAAAAATCAATAAAAGTGTATTTAGAAATAAGAGTAACATTATAAACTCTTATTTTTATGGAGTTAATAGTTTATATAAATAGTGTGAGGTAAATGATAGATAGCAAGTTTATTAGAGGAAATTTAGTCTATAGGGGTGGGCATGAGTTGGGTTGAGTAGGGTTGTACTTGTGAAAATTCAATTCAATCCACTATTGAATGGGTTGAGATAAAATTAATCTAATCCAACTCGATAAACATTCAATCCAATTCAACCCAGCCAAAAAATTATTCGGTTGGATTGTATTGAGTTGGGTTGATCAAGTTGAAAATTTGAAGTTTAAATTAAAATTAAAAATTAAATAACAAAAAATATTTAAAAATTAAAATAAAACTTATTAAATTAAATATAAATATATTATAATATGATCATTTTATTCACGGTCTAGTATTAGATAAAAAATAAATAAACTATCTTAAAATTAAGAAAATTTTGACAATGAACTTCTAAATTTTATTTATAGTTTCTCACATCCATTTTTTGAATTCTAAATTATGACATTTTAGATAATTAACTAGCATCATATCTTATAATAAAACAAAGTGATTTATAATTACATATTGTTAAGTGTTTATTAAAAAAAATAAGAGAAACTGAAACTAATTTACTTTCAAAATTAAACTTAAAAAATAATAAATTCATTAAGCAATTACATGCCCACGTTAATTAATAATCATAAACTCAGTTAGAATATTTATCAATTATAAAATAAATAAATATTATTATTACGTGAGTTGGGTTGGGTTAGATAGGTTCATCGTAATTAACCAATCCAACTCAATCCAATTATTAATTGAATTAAAAAAATTGACTAAATTAACTTACAATAACTCACTCAATTTATTAAAATAAAATTAGTTTGAGTTGGGTTTACCCGTCCCTAGTCATATTTCACATTTAAGAGTAAAGCTTTTTAAAAAGAGTAATGCTATACATTTTTAATTTTTTATCTTAAATGATGTGACATTCATAAATTATTTGATAAGATAATATAATTAATTTACTTTAATTATATTAACAAATTGATGAATGTCACGTCATTTGTGATAGTTATTTAAAATAAAAAAATTTATGATGTGTATAATTATTATTTTAAAAATAAAGTTTTTGACAATTGTCAATTAAAAAGTATTTTTTTGAACCGTGAGATTGATTGAACTTTTAGTTGTAGAGGTAAGAATAACATTTTTTAAATCTAAAAATTTTACTCGGAGTTTTTTTAAAAGAGAGACTTTGGAGAATAAAAAAGAGAATTTTTGCCCGTAAGACACACAATATAAAACTCGTCAAGTGGGGAATTGTGAAAATTTGAAAGCATCGTGGTTAACAAATTTTCGGACGCTTTCAAATTTTCGGAAGAATATGAATGATTTACTTACAAGCATTTCTCAGAATATTTTAAATCGAGTCTATTTTATTTTATATCCGATTTATCGAAACGCTTGGATAATTTTATTGTTTCAAGCTGTATATGTATTCATTAAATTTCTTTCATAAAGAAATTAAATTATTGTGCGTTGATGATTGAAGTGCTTCAATTCGTGAAGAACCAGGAAATTAAGATTAAAAAAAAAAAGTGTTAAAAACAAGCCTATCAGCCTCCAATAATTACGTGATGATTGTGAGAGAAATATTGTTGCCCAAATAAGGCGTGTGGTGCGGTCAGCAGAGCCAAAAAAGCTTGATGACAACATAACAACACCACCACCAGAGGCGAGGGCTCTCGTTAATTTCACGACAAAACGCTCCTTCCCACGGAATGCTTACCCAATCATTGCATCACTAACCACCATTGTACGTAGGGTAATGTTTTGTTTTTATTTGCACTTTTACGATGGCAAAGATATTTTATAACGAAAATAAATAAATTAATAAATACCTGACATGCAATAACCTACTTTATTAGTTATCTGCAAAGACCAGGTGATCAAGTACACGTTCCAGCCCATGTATGTGCGTGTATTCTCACTCTCTCTCTCTCTCTATCTCTCGTCCATTTGATTAGATGGAAAATAACTGGCTAGCAGTAGCATATACACCCTCACATGTCACAAATCACACGTGTGTAAATGCAAATTCGAGCCGAGAAGGCTCTATTACATTCACTTGACACGGCATCTTCAATTCTGTGACTGATTACCTACAATATTATTAATTATCCATGTCTCCCAGGCCAGCTGGATTATTCTACAAAAACGCAACTAATCCATTAATTCGCCAGTTGTTTGTCTGCTAATCTCGCTTTAGAGTTCCATAGCATGTGGATCTGATCAAGCCCAAGTCATTTTAATTTTTTGTTATTAATAATCTCATTTTCTCATGTAGCCATGGCAGGGATGTGGGTGACGGCAATTACCCTCTCACTGTCAAATGAGAAAAAGCTACTTTAACCAATGATTCTTTGAGGAGCCGTCAAAGAGAGCGTCACTCATCAGGATGCCAGAGAAATCAAATCATGTCATCATTCCATCTAGAAGAAGACATGTAACTTTTTGATCTTTTTATTTTTTATTTTGCTTGTCAGTAGTTTAGCTGGTTAAACTACTTTCGTTTGCTACGCAATCGAAAGGATATAATTTCACACCTCACAGCGGTCAAAAAGTTGCGAATAATTGTAATGCGGCCTTTCCAACTCTATTAAAACTTTTCCTACATCTTATCCAGCTTAGCATTGCCTTTTTTTTGTTAATCTAATTTCCAACTCATGGTTTCCTTTTGGTCTTATCCAATTAAATCATAATTCGATCTAGGCTTTTCTTAAAGTTGGTCATCTAATCCTCTTTAGTTTACGATACAGTACAAAGGCCGTTATATTAATATATATTGACTAGTGACACTGACAACCCATCTTGTCAAATAGAAATAAAATTGGAAAATAAAAACCCAACACTCCTTAATTGTCTAGAAACAACTCCGTATCCAAAATAACTTACGCCACCTTAGGGAAAAGATAATGATCTTTTAAGATTTTCTTTTTTGAAACCATCAAAATGGTGGAGTTAGGCAGAACCTCTACTTATAATATAAATTATATAAGAATAAACATATATATAAGAAGGGGGACATAAACTAAAAACTTTATCGATAAGTGAAAATATACAAACGGTAATATAATAAAACTAGCGTCTGATATGTTGAATCGCATGAGCATTCATATGAATAATCTTAGATAAATCTGTGGGCAGATCACGGACTGATAAGAATCGATGGCTGAAATAAGAAGTGCAAGCCCAATTGGCTAAAAAATCAGCTGCAGACGTAGCCTCAAAATACACATGCCGAACTACAATCGAATAAGAGGACACCAAAGATCGAACTCGACGCAAGAGCAAAGCATAATCTCATCGGACAGAACTATCCGCGAGGATCCAGGAAACTACAGTAGGTGAGTCAGACTCTACCTCCACAACAGAATAACCCATCTGGACCGCCAGCTCCAAACCCTCACAAACAGCCATAAGCTTCGCATAAAGGATTGGATGATGGCCAAGAAAAGAGCCAAACCCTGCAAAAAATATACTCCTATGATCCCGAAGAACACCCCCTGCAGCTGACAACCCAGGATTACCCCTCGAACACCCATTAACAGTCAGCTTGATCGCACCAAGAGGCGGTCGCGTCCAAACAGGGTTTGGCTCACAATACACATGCCGAACCACAACCGAATAAGAGGACACCAAAGATCGAACTCGACGCAAGGACAAAGCATAATTTCATCGGACAGAACTATCTGCGAGGATCCAAGAAACTACATTAGCCGAGTCAGACTCTACCTCCACAACGAATAACCCATCCGGACCGCCGACTCAAACCCTCACAAATGACCATAAGCTCGCGTAAAGGATTGGATGATGGTCAAGAAAAGAGCCAAACCTCGCCAAAAATATACCCCTATGATCCCGAAGAACACCCTGCAGTGGACAACCTGGGATTACCCTCGAGCACCCATTATCGATCGACTGACCGCACCAAGAGGTCGGTCGTCCAAACGACAACTCGAATAGGCACTGGGGTGAAGCAATCTCTGTAGCCCATTCGTAAGCTAAAATCCCCACGCCCATGAGTCGAGACGGCTTGAAACCAAGAGCGAGCCAGCAAGTCGAATGTCCGACACCACTCGAAAAATCACCGCATCCACCGAAAAGGAGTGAGAATCAAACCTGAATTCATTTCGAGCCTTCCACACATGCCACATAATGAAGCAAGGTAAAATAACCCGAATATGAAATCGAGAAGAAGCACATCTCTGTCAGTGGCGAAGCAAAGTATGGGGCGATAGAAAGCTGGTCCGCCACATCCCTAAACAACGATAAAAATACTTCCACACCTGGCTAATCCGAGGACACTCAAATTTTTTTTTTAAAATTTTTACATGTAAAAATAATAATCGTATATGATTTTTTAAAATTGAGAAAAAAATTTTAAAAGATTATTATCTTTTCCCTACATATTTTATTTGTTTGTGTAAAAAAAAAAAAAAAAGTCATTTCAACAACAAAGGAAATTAATCATATAATTAATGAGTCTTATAGACAACAATTTCATTAACAAAATTCAGTGCTAAGTGTCCAGAAAGTGAGAGAGTCCATCTTGTCCACGCAAAGGTAATTTTTGGATCAAAAGGCCATGAAAGTTCTTGAGTATTTATATTATTCTGCGATAAAAGTTCTTTAGTTCAATATACAAAACTCTGTGGCCACAATTTTGTTTGGTTTCTCTATCTCTCTAGAATTGCAGTTCATCAAGGACTAAAAAAATTCTTTATTATTTTTTTTTTTGCCCTTTTGGGTTTGGAAACAACGAAATTTAGATAAAATGATGTGACAACGATAATAATAGATAAGTAAAGTAAAAGGGTCCAGATTATTAAAAATTAATGAATGTCCATTAATCAATTGATTAATCATTTAATTTTAATAAATCTAAAAAATAGTTAAGAATATGTTTAGAATTGAAGTGTTGTAACTTTTAAATTATAATTATTATAAAAAATTTTAATTATAAATAAAAATTAATAATATATAGTTAATATATTATTTAAATAATAATTTTAATAAAATTTTTCATTAAATAAATAGAAAATTATAATAACATAACTTTTAAATTAGATCAGTTAGTGTTTACTAAATATTTTAATAATATAACTTAAAAATTACAACTGTCTAACCTCAATTCTAAATATACCTTAAATCTAAAGTTTTAAAATTGACGTAAAAATTAATATAAGTTTAGGGCCTGCTTTTCCAGGAAAGATGGATTCAGCTAGTATTCACGTTGGTAATTAAACAAGCCCGGTTTACGAATAAACGTATGCTCTGCTCATTAATCAGATTGAATAAAAAGCAAACTGCAGACAGGCATGAATAAGTTCCATTACCAAATATACCCATTTGAACGAGTGCTAACACCTTATATCTATGTCGAGCACTCTATCAAGTGATTGACCATAGTCCAATTATGTCTGTCTAATAACAGGATTATCATCATCGTCGTCATAATCATTAATTTTTGAAACTAGTACTAGGATTAATTGCTCGGTCAATTCCCACCAATGTGGATGTCCCTTGCATTTGCATATGAGATTCTCAACTGGATGGGTCATGGGAGAGTAGCAGTTGATATATTAATCCAAAATGGCTCGCTCAAAAGGACGAAAAATTCTCTGCATTTTTAAGGTTATGTGATTATAATTCAGACACGTGTTTATTACACACTCTTATTGTTTATATGCGGGAGAGGCCGAGGCGAGACAATGCCTTAAGTTTCTGAATGGATCATACATGCATCAATTGGAACTAATAATTAATGATTAGGATTCTCTCCTAATTTGAGCTCTTAACAAGTGAGGTAATTGTTGCAGACAAATAGATTTTCAATGGAGAAGAGAAAGAGCTACTGCAAGGTTTGTGTTGTGTTACTAGAGGGCAAGGTTCCATCAGCTCTTGGCATGTCAATAACCTTTTTACACCAAGAAGGCAAGGATATGCGTATATTGTCCAACTATGTAACTTTGAGAAATTTTGGTTCTCTCTCTCTCTCTCTCTTATGTACATAATGAGATGGGACAAATTGCATGTTCAAAATTAGGATACAAATTCTAATTACATGCTTGAATTTCAACACCGTAGAGGATAAGTCGGAAGTTGACCTTTTAAAGAGCTTTCCTGATGAGATATATGATCCAGTTAAGTTTCAGAATCCTATCTTCCAATCACACCAATGCCTAGATATTGAATAGTTCAGGAACATATAAAAATGACGCCAGCACTGGAGCTGCCAAGGGCATTGTAGATTTTTGTGTTGGATCAGGAACTGTGATATACACACCTACCACTCAGGCATACTTGTTTTATGAGTTGTCAATCTCACCAATCAGTAGCCCTATTAGATAATCGTTCGAAGCAACTCTGATATTCCAATGTAATGGTTGTTTGCTGAATTTTTGCTCATTCTCCGAAGATGTCAGGATATTCCCGTAAATGTTTGTTTAATTCACATATTTTAAGCTAAGTGTCCTTTTAGTTCTTATATTTTAAAAAATATTTCAAGAAATTCTTGTTAATAATTATGTTATAATCCTACCCTCAATTTTTATTTACTTCGACAATTATACTCTTTCAACAATATTATTGGAGATATTAATGAAAAGAAAAAAAATGTAATTTAGTAAATTTATTAAATTAGTCTTAAAAGTAAAAAAAAAAAATTAGTTGTTATTATTTTACTTTGAAGATTAATTTGATAAATTATTTTTTATAAAAATTATTAATAAAATTATTGTAATGGTATTAAACATTGCTTCAAATTGGCTAGTATTAATTTTTATATAAATAATAATTAACAAGATTGTTGTAGGGTATGAAACTCATTTTTCAATTGTATCATACTGATGTTTATTTATGAATTTGCTAATAAGTAATTATAGATTAATTTACTAATTAATTTTTTTTTATAAATTTAAAAAATCAGTGCAAAAGATATTATTGTAAAAGAATTAATTATATAAGAATTAAATATTTTAAAATTTTTTTAAAATATAAGAATTAAATAAATACTAAGGTTAAAATACAGGGACTACTCTATTAGCCCGGATGGTGCAAGTAGGCCGTCCACAAATTCTCTCCGGCATGAGTAGACTCGTACCACTGAATTGCTTCTCCTACTGGTTTGAAGAGATTCTTTAAGGTCAGCAATCTCTTTTCCAAATTTGGCTTCAAGCCGAGCTTCCAGTTGCGACGCCTCTGCTTGTGCTGAGGTTGCGTCAGCCATGGAATATTGTTGTAAATCAGAAATTCACTGCTGTCGTTTCTGCTTTCGAGTTAAGGTGGATAGGCATAATACCATGTTGTCAGGACCCTGGGGATTTAGCTGACAATTGAACCGTAATTAGAAATCAAATTGATCACTTCGAGAGGACCGCCCTCCAATTTTGCCAAAGGCTGAAATTCATTTTGATTAGCTAGTCTTAACGGCAGAACAATTTATACTAGTCTTAAGTTGTATTTTAAAAGGAAAAGAAAATCCTAAATTAACGTAAAAAAGAGAAATAATAGAAAATCAAGGAATTCCTTGTAGCAGTAGGAAATGAAAATGATGGGTTCTAGCAATGAAAGATTCCAACGATTCAGTTTGAGTTGTACGGCCATGGTACAAATAAAGCCGATGAGAGTGCTTGCCTGAAAATTGAAAGCTAAGATTAAACTAAAAAATTGAGAGGGAAGCTTGGGGGTAACGAGGCTTGGGAGAGAGCACATGAGAGAATGAGAGTGAATGTTTATTTTTAATTTTTAAAATTTCATTGTTTTTACTCTAAAAAAATTATAGCTTTTTTTTTTTTTAATAATTTACGGCTAATGTAATGATCATTTGGGGCTAAATGTTGGGGTCCGCCCAAATTTCAAGCTAAAGATGCTAGTTAGACAAGTCCGGGAGGTGTGTAACTGGGCTTGGTTTTAGAAAGTCCATCTCTAGCACTTTTCTTAATTTGCACATAGCTTAGAACTCTCTGGATATTGTCAGGTTGCCATAGGATGTGAATACAATTGCTGGAATTGGGAGTTCTCACTGAGTCACGAGAGTGCTCCAGAGAAAAAGAAGATTTCAAAACCAGGCAAGCCTCTCTATAAATTAGCTTGGCCATTTAGCGTTTGAAATAAGTAAATTAAGCAACTTGCAAGCAACTCGAACTATTCTTCACGCTCTCTTGTAAACACACACTTTTGTAAATAATACAAACTCTCTTTTGCTCGGCTTTTGTTCAGTTGGTTTTTTTCTCTGTAACTTTTTTGTTAGCACCTTAACTTAAATAGTCGAAAAGCTCAAGACTTACTAAACAACTTTTAGACAAGAGTTATATAAGTATCGTATGATTGTAGTGCACAAAATACTCGTTCACTAATATAAAGCTTTAAAAGGCAGTAAATACTAGGCTAGAGATTATTTGGTTTGCATCAAGTAATTTTACCACATGTATATTCAGTAAAAAAAAAAAGAGATAAAACAAAATATACTAATACTACAACAACAATCTTGAGTCCACAAATTCACAAATAATAAACAATATAGTTCAATAAATCAATATAATAAAGTCGAATACAAAATAACTTGTATAGTCTAAAAACCCTTTGTGAAATTTCAAATTCACAACTATAAATAAAATAAGAAAGAAACAATAAAAAATCACATATAAAAAGAAACCTCAAAACTTCAAAGTGCTATTGCCAATTTGCCATCGTTATTCAGCACTTCTTGATTCTTCAACATATTTTCAAATAATATTAGAACTCCACACCAAAGAAGCAATCCAATGAGTGAAATCCCGAGCCATCTCTCTCAACTGGATATGAAAGCCCATCCGCACTGAAGGGAAAATAAACTAGGTTTTTCAATTTTGAAATTAAAACCTTTTAGGACCGATCTTATACAACATATAAGAATTAAGTAATCTAGAAATTCATAACTTGATGTTTTGAGAAGATGAACAATTGAGAGTTGTAGATCCGCCTCCAAACGATCTTTCAGGCTATGACTCAAGTTTGATCAACATCTGGACGTGTGGGCACTGCTTCACCACTCCCAAATTGTAACTAGCGCCTCTTAGATGTCTTCTTTATTTTTCTTAAAACCCCAGGGTTCTCCTCCTCTCTCAATTTAAGAGTATAAAGCCCTTTTATAATATCTTATGAAAACCATAGTATGTTAGGATTAGGATTTCTATTTAAAATAGAATTCCTCTTTAACTATCTCTCCACTTACCTAAAAGTAGAAGGAATGTGTAATAAACTAGGAGACCACCTGTAAAACATTACTAGTCCCCATTTACACTTTAATATAATATACTAGGCCTTAACAAATATTATAATTATAATTTTCATCTAATATGCTAGTTTTTCTTGCTTTGGGTCCAAGTGATGGTGTTGTCAATTAAATGAGCTAACTTGAGAATCATTTGGGAACATACAATAGTGGCTAAATAATTAAATTTGTAATTAAACAAATATAATTATTTAATTCCAATTCTACTCCACTATAAGATTGGAACTGACCTCCATAATTGTATGCTCGAATATAATTCGCCCAAGCCACATTGATTTCTTTACTGCACAATCCTTTGTACCACATCGTTAATTTAAATTGATATCTCAACTGTCCAATCAATTTAATTACATATTTTTCCTTGATACTTACTGGTTTTCTCTAATGATCATTTTCAATATACTTATTTATGTTGAGACACTCTGACCAGAGAATTCTATGATCAAGTACTGAAAACCCATCAAGAGATGTGTCGTATAAATTTATATTGTTAATCTACAATTTCAATACTTGTAATTGCTCCCACCAAGATCATGGGTAATCTAGACTACATGTGTATGTCATGCCCATTGGTAACTCAAATGAAATAACAACTACAATCATGAAATCATAACTAACTCAAGATTAAGATTACAGTAAATCAATGCCTATGAGATTTAATAAGTCTGACAGTTATTACTAGGTTAATTAAATCTCATATGTGATCCAGATTCAATGTAGACAAACTACATCAATAAATTCATACATGATTAAGACAAATCACTCAATGAATTTATTACGATCTATACCTAAATAAAGTGCCCAACTTTATTTATCAATCTATGAACTTAATTTATTTAATCATAAGATAACTTGTATTTATGTCTTCTGCGAATCCACATGGTGATCGCATAAATACATATAATATGATTAAATGGACTTTGCTCAAAATATTAATGCAATTCAAAATATCTGAATAAATATTTGAAATATTTTATTAATAAGAAAATTAATATGCTTTAAAGAGCACATAATCCCAACAATTCCCTCACTAGTGGTTCAAGTCCATATATTCCAATATTACATATTACCTCTGATCGTCCCTTTCCTTTGTGGGTGTCAATCAATATAGTGCTTCCTCTAATATTGCCTGTGCGGGGTAACATTATGTTACCGATTATGAACTGCTCCACAACTCTCGTATCTGTTTAACCATAGCATAGCCCAATGGTTTCCTATTGAGTTTAGTGCTTTTGACGAGCTAGTTTCTTGAGTAAGTTATGCGCTAGTGGGTTGGTTTGTACTGCTGGATTGTAGTGAAGCATACCTAGTACCTCCATCCTTCCCTGCCCTTCTGTTCATTGTTCTGTTTTGAATTATGTTTCTTCCTTTTCCTATCTATTTTTTTTGAAACAGAAGGCCAGCCCCTACCCATCTGAGGCCATTTAGGAACATATGCAAAGGGATAAAGAGAAAAATCAATGGCCAAATCTAGTAACTTTGATTTATTCATACCATTCTATCATCGATTACTGTTGGGTCGGCTTGTAAGTCACCCAAAAAAAACATCGAGAAAAGTCAAGCAGATATGTTTTATGAAATGATTTTATGAAATGATCAGTGGTCCTCATTTATACTATGCCTTACATTGTGTTCATCTGTGTTTACTGTGCTTTATTTACTTCAGCGCCATGCGCTTTGCTTCGCTTTATAAAAGAGGGAGAATGTAAGAAAGTCATATCGGCAAGGAAGAAGAGCGCATTTAGATTAACAATCTCATTGCCTTTTCCTATTGTTTATTCTATTCTTTGCCAAAAGGGTTCAAAGGAATTCGAAAAATACAACGGTGGTCCCATATCTCATTTTAAAGCCTATTATGCCGATGTCTGCCCTTTAGAGAAAGACAAAGGGGTTGCCATCTGATTATTCCAGAAGAGTCTTACAGGCCCCGCACTGAAATGGTTTACGTCACTAGATCGTTCTAAGTTTGCATCGTTTGAGCAATTATCTCAAATGTTCATCAATCAGTACTCCTGAGCCAAATGAAGTTGGAGTGATGAAGAAATTTTTTAGGTAAGGTTTCCTTTACAGATCGGTAAATCCATAACTGGTAGTCATTACAAATCTTAAAAGCTTTTGAGATAAGATGAACTCGTAAGCTAAAGGTCAGACTCATTTTACTGTTCACTGAATATATTGAGTAGGGTAATCTATTAACCAAGAAATTGTCCACTAAAAAAAAACAAGACTCTATCAGTTTAGTGGTGATTCGAGAACGGGGAGAAGCACATCTACTTATATAAGTCAAAAAGAGTCATTAGACTGGATTTGATGACTTGGACTGGAGAGAAGATTGGCACTATCTCTTACTCACACTACTTGGAACTGGCCGAGAAAGCCTTATTCACTATAAACTGTACTACTTATAAGTGCTGCTGGACTTTTATCTATATCTCTTCTTTTTGACTCTATCTATAGTAGTTGAGTCAGGACACAACTCAAAGCATTCTCCATGCTCTGTTGTACACACACACTTTTGTAAATAATACAAACTCTCTTTTGCTCGGCTTTTGTTCGGTTGCTCTTTTTTCTCTTTAACTTTTTTGTTAGTATCTTAATTTAACTAGTCGAAAAGCTCAAGACTTACTAAACAACTTTTAGACAAGAGTTGTATAAGTGTCGTATGATTGTAGTGCGCAAAATACTCATTCCCTAATAAAAAGTTTTAAAAGGCAGTAAATACTAGCTAGACATTATTTGGTTTGCATCAAGTAATTTTACCACATATATATTTAGTTAAAAAAAAAAGAGAGATAAAACGAAATATACTAATATTATAACAACAATCTTGAGTCCACAAATTCACAAATAATAAACAACATAGTTCAATAAAATCAATATAATAAAGTCCAATACAAAGTTGCTGGCATAGTTTAAAAACGCTTTGCGAAATTACAAATTCACAACAATAAATAAAATAAGAAAGAAACAATAAAAAATCACATATAAAAAAAAACCTCAAAACTTAAAATTGTTATTCCCAATTTGCCATCATCATTCAGCACTTCTTGATTCTTCAACATATTTTCAAATAATATTAGAACTCTACACCAAGTTGTTAGCACACATCCAGATCCCCAATATTTACATTATCAATTATATTAACCAAGATAAAATCTACTTTTAATTTTTAATTTTTCTCTTCTTCTTACATATTTCAGCTGCAAACAATTTTGATTTATTTTATTTTATTTATTTATTTATTTTGCGTAGTGAAAGTAGATATTTAATGTGCGTGAATCTATGAACTTTGTAATTGGATCATTTTTAACCTTAAAATCTTTTTTTTTTTCAAGCATTAGAAATATATAACATTAATCAGAAAATTTTACACAAGACCAATAATTTAGTGCCTCGATTCAAACAACAATGGGGTGAAGAGAAGGAAGAAAACAGAAAATAAGTTACAAATTTAAATAATTTCCAAAATCAACTACCAAATCAAGAAAACTCTCTTGGCCAGCTCCATATAAATGGAGACTTTCTTTTCTTATCGTACAGTTAATTTGAACATATGCTGGCTAGAGTCTCCAAGTGCAACATCTATCCCATATTTATTTGACAGCGTAGAAACAATCCAAGTCGTCAAACTGGAAATTTGGGTCCAAATCCTCCTTAGCAAGCGAGAAATCAAAGTCCCCAAATGGTGAATTGATGACTGAATTTGGAGTTGAAATTATATCAGCTGTGAGATCAGACTCCGGAGTTTGCACATTGTAGCCTAGTCCAAAGTTGGTCATGTGGCACGGTGACATTGAGAAGTAGTTGGATTCTGATGTTGCCGGTGAAATAAACGTTGGCGAAAAACTACCCATGAAACTGTTCTCCATCATGCTACCCAAAAACAAGTTGTCTTCAACATTAATATTTTCATGTCCAATTGATTCATGTGGAAAAGAAAATGGAGGAAAGATGCTCTCTCCGGCGTCCAAGTCCTCAGTCTTAACTCTAAGTTCTGTTCCAAAGTTGAGCATTACCCCATTTGCTTCTTTTGGCTTTTCTTCGCTTTCTTTTTGTTGATTGCAACAATGATTCTTTTGATCAATGGACACTTGCTTTGTTGATGAAGCCAATGCTGAATGAGAGTTTTGGCTACACGTATGTCTCCCCCGATACGTCACTTCAAACATTGAATGGTCAGCGTCGGATCTTTGAACTTGTTTAATTGCTAAACAACCTTGTGCATGACGATGAGTGCACCTATAGTACCCTCTGCAGATTTCGGAATTTTGTTTTTAGAGAAAGTGCCAACATATATAACCAATAAAGTTTGAAATTTAAATAGAGATAATACATAGACACCCGAGGAGAATTTGTGCGAGAGACAAAACACAAAAGTCCAGAGAAAGGTAACAACCGTGTGCTTGTTCCAATCGGAAATTTGTGCGCGTGTGCAAAAAGACACTCAGCTTCAAAAAAGACGAAAAGTGGAAAACAATAATTGAATCTAAAGCCTGTCCCGTGCTCTAACAAAATTTAAGAACTAGTTTGCGGGATCCCAAGGCCAAGGCCCAAGGTTTGATATTTAGTGTTTACAAGTTGTCCACATAACGGGATTTGAAATGGAAGGAATGGCCTACATAGAGCAGGAACCAAAAGGACGAGATATGGATTGCCAAGCCTGTTGATCAAAATCGACAGATGCATGAACCCCATTAAAGAAAGCAGCCATGAAACCAAAACCTAACTTGAATGCTTTGTCGGAACTTCATACAAATATAGCTGTAATAATTAGGTGCTTTGGATAGTTCAAGTACCGTGTGAAATAATATACATATTTCTTTTTAAATACTATAGATTATAATCAGAACTTTATTCATTTATTTTATAGCAAAGGGAAGGTGAAAACTGAAAAGCAAAGGGGTTTTGTCCTTTTTCGATTTGTGGGCTTCTTCACTTCTCCGGATTATATGACATGTCGTCTCTGACAAACAAATAGATAGGTGTTGTGTGGCACAAACAAAAAGGCGTTTTTAGATAAGAAAGAAAGATTTTTAGTGATTTAAAATAGTTAATTTCGCTGAAAGCCAAGTGCATATTACAATTTTCAATATTAATGAGGTGGAGCTTAGAAATGGTAATAAAAGTGGTGAAGTTACCTGGGAAAATTACGACCGAGAATCTCTTTCTGGCCATATTTTCTCCAGCAATAACCATCAGCAAGAGTCCCTTCTAATGCTGTCCCCGAGTTAACCTTTACTTGTTCAGTCCACCGAGGCATTGTCTTTCTACAGTTAATTAATACACAAAGCCAAACAAGCCAATTAGATGGAATTAAATGTAATTATTTTAATCACTTAATTAGGTATACATAAAGCTATTAAGGTTAGACAGATTAATGTAATTTGCACAAAATTTTAATCAACTACCTCTTCTTGGAGACGGCGTCTTTACAATAATCTTGATCAGAAGCCTCGCTTCTTGGGCTGGTAGTGGTGTTAGGAAACGAACACGGTGATTCAACTATGGTGATATCGAGCTTGTTGGTCCTGAGAGAATGGCTATAATTTAGCATTGAAAGTGCTTTCTCATAGGAAGAAAGGATCTTTTGTACTAAGAATTCGCGAGTTTCTGGAGAGGAGGATGGATTCAGATGATTCCTAAGCTGCTCAGCTAGCTCTTTCCCTTGTGCTAACTCAGTGATCAGAATCTTTTGATCCCTATCCATAGTCGTCTTTTTCATGTCTAAAACAAAACTAATTCACTAGCTACCAATTGATGAAACACAAGTACCGGAATCCGTACGAGTGTGAGCAGAGAGATCGCCAGCCACACTAAATGTGAGCTAGGATGTGACCAAAACTACACTAAATCTTGAATTTTATTTGGATACAAAAGTCTCCAGTAATCAAGATCATGCGAATTAATTGCTTGAAGGAAGAAGATAAAGAAGAGGGGAAAAGGGGTGAGGAGAAAGAGTAGAGGATAATGGAGAGAAATGAGGAGGAAGAGAGATTAACTTTTGACTGACTTGTGCTTTTTGATTTTCTGAAATGGACTGCTTTCTTTCAGGTCATGGAAGTGGGGTTTCTTCTATATATAGAGAGAGAGCTGAATGAAATGCACCTTTAATGTTGAATAGCAGTGAGCGAGAAGAAGGTCCAAATGCCTACTGCTGACCAATTCAACCTGCTTTTTATTCTCCAGCGTATAAAAATAAAATAAAATTATCGATACACCATTTTTATTTTATTTTAATATTTAAGTATTATAAAATTTTAATATATTTTTTATATTATTTTTATTTTTAAATTTATATCAATCGGCTATTTATACTAAATAAAAATAAAATTTATTAAAAATTTTAAATAAATAAATTATTTTATTTTTAAATAAATTAAAAGATCACTTTATTTTATAAAAAAATAAAAAATTTAATTAATTAATAAAATATTATTAAAAATAGGTGTGTGAGTATTATTTAATTAATTGATAAAATATTATTAATTTTTTATTCTTTTAACCCAAAATATATATAGTACTTATTTTTTTTATTTTTTTTTTTAGAGATATATTAAGTTAATAAAAAATTATCAACCATACAATTGTATTATCAGATAATATTTATTGTTTAAATTAATCACTAAAATAATAATAATTTAAATTAACTTTTAAACAATAAAAAATTTATAATTATAAAAATTAATATATTAAATATTAAATTTTATTTATTTAATTAAATTTATGAAATATAGGTGGTGCATAAATAATTTTTAAAAAATAAGATTGTTTGGAGAAGAGGAAGTGAGTGACGTGGAAGTTGGAACGGAGAAATAAGAATCTTCAAAGCTTGTTCCGCGTTGTCTCTCGCTCGCTTCCCTTCGTTTCGTTTCGCTGTGGATAAAGATTAGGATGACGAAGACTGATGGCGTCGAGTGCAGACCCTTGCTTACGTCGATGTTGATTGGTCGCTCCATGTGACTCGCGATGCACCACTATTTTTTCACACATGTGACGCTAACTCATTTATATATTGATATTAGTATATTCTATGAACGAGTTCAATTAATCAATCTTTTATTTTGTATGCATTATTGGGGAATCTGTGCCCAATATTTTGTCAATACCGTCCTGTCCGTTGTTTATAAATGAACTGCAATTTCGATCCACCTTCAACAGTTCAGGCAGCCGCGTTAGCTTAATTAGCCCACTAACAGACAAATTTTGATAAATAAACTTTTTCATTTTTAATCTGATGGGATTAGAGCACCTTTTTTTTTAATGAGACACTATTTACTGTTGCTAACAGCTCGTGAGAGTATAGTTTTAATTGGTTATTAAATGATCCTGCATACGGAACAATATTTTCATCTTTAAATGCCTTTGCGTTTATACAATTATAATTCATCTTTATACAAGGATCCATGCATCAAGATCAAGTCCTCTCAGTGATAATTCATTTTCTGTTGATACAAACAGAAACCCAAAAAAAAAAAACAATAGGAAGTAGAAGGAATCATTTTAATTCTTTTTGGGTTTAAAATGGTTTTTTGACCGCCCAAGCCTGAAGCACGGTTTCAGGAAAGATGAGTTGAAATAGCTCTTTGGCCTACAATTAATCACTTTTCTGGAGTATTTTATTTATGCTCTTGCCTAAAAACAAATAATTTGACATTATTATTATCAGAAATAAGAGACAGCAATGATCCTCCAGGAAAGGAGTTACATTATATAAAATATAGGAAGACAATCAACAGCTTTGTCTTAATATAAAAAGCACTGTTGCGTTGGATGCAATTAATAATGAGGATTTTAATTGTAGAACATGGACAAGTGGAGTAGAAGTGCGTTTGTTTTATCAAGTACAATTAATGTAGCATTATTATACTATTAGCCGAGGCCATTTATTTATTTATTTTTAATTTATTCGTCGATTTTGCTGTAAAATTAAGAGGCAACCAACCCCCGCATCCATTAATGGCGAGTACCTGATACAAAATTAATGTTGAAGATATATATATATTGGACAATAACTTTTTTTTAATTTTTTTTCTTTCTCAAATTTTTTATTTTGTAATAATTAATTAAATATAAAATAATTATACTAATTTTTTAATAATTATATATACTTAATCAATTATTAAAAAAATCTTAATTTATATTTATTTATTTATTTAAGTTGGTTATCACTACTTTAGTCGTACAATAATTAATACACTGTCATGATCTAAACTGAATTTTGTGTTGAATATTTTATTTTTAAAAGGAAAAAATGGCTGTTAATTTGAACACTAAACATGCTTTTCGCAGAACAATTTAAGGCATGCAGTTTTCCCCTCAATAGAAAACGGCATAGCAGTGTATGATCAGATGTCCAAAAAGCAAACTTCAATTCATATTTCCACGATAGCACTAATTAATTAGCACAGCTTTCACACTAAAAAAAAAAAAAAAAATACATTATTTACTGTCGTTATCAAAAACCTGAAATCAAAACCGGGGAAAAAGAACAAACCACTTCCCGGAAATTACCAAGTTATGATCAAGAAATTTGGTGGTAATGCGATGAGAACCAACGATTACAAAGCAAATGAAGAAGGGTCCCGGTCGGTAGACAAAGCGCGTGGGCCTTGGCCCATTTATATTTGCGCTCACAAGTCAAAGGTTGTAATGACCCAGTGTTTGATGTTTAGTAGTGATGGTAATTGAACACGTAAACGCACAAATTCATTCAAATTTATCTCTTAGAATCTATTTGCTGCGGGTAATTTTATGGTTTCTTACGGATTTGATATTAAAAATTAAAATCAGGTGAGTTTGATATTAATTAAATATCTATTGGATACCTACTAAACCTATAATTATTTTTTCAAATAATTTAATTTAATTTTAATTGTAAAAATAGTTAAATCTAAAAATATATAAACTAAATAAATATAAAGTGTTATAAATTTATCATACTTATAGTATGTGTAAATCATAACTTAATGCATAAATTATTATATATTTATTATAATTTTGTATAAACTATTATTCTTTAACTTAATGTATAGAATATTTTATTATTATAATTTATTTTTTGGATTAATATTTTTAATATTAATTATTATTGTAGGAACCGTGATGGATAGGTGCAAATAATAGTTAAAAAAATAAAAATTTTAACTATTGGAGTTTGTGTTAAATAAGAAAATAAAACAATAATTGTTGTTTAACTTAAAGTATGAATTATTTGTATTTTTTATGGATTTTTGTATTTCATACTTAAATTCAAAAATTTATGTCGATTGATGCTAAAATTTTAATTTTTTATTTACATTAATTAAATTTAGAATTGAGTATATTACATGTAATTTTAAGTTATTAATATAAATTTATATATTGAATATTATAATTTTAAATATAAAAATTCGTAAAAAATCTACCAGGCACTATTACGAATTTGATAATTGTCAAAACTCACAACGGATGAGTTTTCTTAAAAAATTAAAACCTGTAGTGGGTGCAAATATTAATAATTTAAATTTTATGTGGATACAAATTTAATATTAATAAATTTTGTGCAGTTGTACCCATTAGCATCCTTAAATTATACAGTGGGAAAGAGGCAAAATCAATAGCCACTTCTAAATGCGACAGCAAAGTTTCCACTTAGTTACAAACAACATTGTGGTCTTTAGGCTCTAGAAGATCGAGAGATACGAGGAGGGTGGAAATGGATTCAAACTATTTGATTTTGATTGCAATAAAGAATAGATTAATGGTAGGTTAAATTATCTCATATATGATGATGATGATGCGGAAAGCTTGATCAAATCAATCATTGTAAGAGGAAGATTCAAGGAAAGGTTGATCAAATCAAAATCAAGGAAAGCGGAAAGCATAATTCTTAGACTTTGTATTCGCAATTTTAAGTTAACTTAGAAAGACACCTTTATATAACAACGACTTAGAAAATATTTCTTTGAAAGAGATTAAACCATTTCTGAAGTGCTTTCTAGAAAAAGAATTGAGAGTTTTATTTTTCTTATATTATAGAGTTAAAAAAATTGTACTTCATAAATATTTCAATTGTTTACCTTTGAATAAGCATGCATGTGTTTGATAGTCAGAGAGTTTAAATTTCAGGATAATAATGTTTTTTAGTCTTTTTATTCTCTTTCAACTTCTCTTAGTAATATAAATAATCATGATAAGATTAAATTTTGATATCCAACTTATTTCACTTCATATATAATTAAACTAACTTCTTTCCATCAAATTTTAAATATTAAAAAAGCCTTAAAGAGAAAAAGACTACTAAAAAATTGTAATCCTCAATTTTCATGAATAATGCACATGCATTGACCTAGTAATTGTTAAAAGAACACCGCGTGCACACACAACGATGTATAGAAAGAAACGAGAGGGAAAAGGAAAGAAAAGGCGTGTGGGTCCAATATAACTACCATCGTTAGGATCATAAATTAATCATAATGTTCCTTCTTCAACTTCAATAACACCTTGAATTAGTCTATCGTTAATGGCTTCACAAATCATATCCTCTGATTCAAAGTTTTTAGGATTTGTTTGGCATAGCTATCTAAAGTGAACTCATTTAATAGAGATTTTATCAAAAGAAATTTTATTAAAAATTATTTTAATAAATAAAATTTTTAAAATTATGTTATAAAAAAAGAAATAAGAATGCCAAATAAATAAATGATATTTTTATATATTTTAATAAATTTTTTTAATTTTTACTTTTAAAAATTTAAAATTTGAGTTTTTATTAGTATAGACAAAATAATTTATTTAATTTTTAAAAATTATACTAAAAAAATAAACCAAACAAAAAAAAATTGAAAAGATCTTATCCAATAAAATAAGTACTTATAGCGGTTAGATAAGATATATCAAATAGATAATTATAAATCTATAGTATAACATTTGTAAATTAATATTTAATAAATTAATAATTTTTATTAGATAATAGTTGTTTACGGTCTTGACTTATATCTGAAGTTTGGATTTAATTTAATTACTTTTTGAAATTTAAAGATTTTAGGTTGTTTAATTTTCACAACTTAACTTTAAATTTAAGACAGTTAAATCTTAATAGAAAATTCAAATTTCTTGATTTTTATCTTGATGAAAAAATAGTTAATGATAGTCATTATTACTCTCTCATAAAATAATATCTATTCTCTTGATTTATCTACTTTGGTGTAAACAATTCAGCCATCCATTTTTTTTTTCAATTATCCACGATTAATCATCCGTTCATATTTTAAACTTAATCATTGTACTTTTATTACTCAATAATTTATAATAAATTTAAATTTATTAAACTTTAATTTATAAGTATATAAAATAAAATTCAATTTAAATATATAATATAAAATATTAATAATCATATATATATATATATAATAAATAAATAAATAAATGATAATACATTATCACATAAAATCAATTTAATTATTTTTACTTTAAATATGCAATAGTATTCTAATTATTTAATCAGTTATTATTTACCAAAATAATAAATTTAAAATTTAAAATTATTTTTGAAATTTAATAAATAAAAATTAATATAATATTTAATTGAAATATTATATTATAAATGCTAAGTCGTAAAATATATGTTCCGAGAAGCGTACCTTTTACTGTCGGTTAGGGGCTCACCTCAATCTGTTCATAGCAACTTGATGTTCTTTCTCAAACTTAAAACAATTTCATGGTGAGCATGTAGTAATTGGGATGAGACCAATTACCAAAGCCAAAGTTGTTCCATTTCTGTGCAGCACATGCATCGTCGCCAAACAAAAGCCGGAGCAAAAATCACAAAACAAGATACAGATAATTCTCTCTCATTTCATCCTCACAAAGTTGAAGCTATAGCAATGTACAAATTAAACAGAACACAGCGAAAGAACAAAATTCATGTATAAGTGGAAAGCATTACAGATTGAACTCACTTATTTACATGAATTAACATAATGTTTAAAGATGGTTTAAAGCCCCAGGAAAATCACCTGCATTTTTTTTTTTTTTTCTAAAAATTAATCAGTGAGTCTTAACCTTGCAAGTTGCTACTCGTAGGAGGAAAGGGAGGAGAAAGCAAACATTCTCTTCATTTCCTAGCTTGTCTTGTGCTGGATCAAATCTTGTTAAAGTCAACTGCATCAACTTTGAATCCAGTATCATCATTTTATACCAGCACAAACCACCACCATGGTGTAAGACAAAATGGCCTTTTTACAGACTCTCAATCCTCTGTCCTTAAGCAAGAAATTTAATAGGGTACGTACAAAATTGAGAAGGTGAGAGTGATCAGTAATTAAAATGATGCACAGCAAGAGATAATAGCAGCTGATAATATCGACGTAATGACTAATACACACTGCATGTTTAAACCCGTCTAGCTAACATTTCTTTGTCCAAGTGCTACCATCCAATTCATTCAATTTTTCACAAATTCATTAAATTCTTTCAAACACTGCATGATTGAATTTGAATCACGATGAATCTCTAAAAAAATGAATATCCAAAAAATTTAATTCCACAGGAAATAAATCTAAGTACAGGAAACACAATCTAACAAATTCCCTAAAAAATTAAACACATTCAAATTTGAGTCGGCAAATTCACATTATTTGGGCGGGAAAGGCTGTAATTATTTCCAGCGCGGTGGATTGTTGTCATCGTGTCGTCATGGACGGCAAGCGATGCCGTCGATTTTTGTGCATTAGATTATCATAAGTATTATTAAATCAATGGTGGGCCTACTACATGTTAAACACGGGGGTTTCTTATCCCCGGGCTAACAAGCATGGTCGTGGCCTTTGTTTAATTACATTTTTTTTTTTTTTTGAAAGAAAAAAGAAATTGATCGGGTTGAAAATCTTCAGTTGGAACGTCCGGGGCTTGGGGAATACTCAGACGTGCCTCAAACAAATTCTCCAAACACATAGACCACAAGTTGTTTTCTTACGTGAAACTAAGATGTTGCCCATGCAGATGTTTGTGCTGAGTTGAAAATTGATAATTGCTTTATTGTTAGTAGGAATGGATTGGGAGGAGGTTTAGCAATGTTATGGAAATCAGATATAGCATCCTACCGTCAACACCACCTCATAGATGCAGAGATTCATAACGGAGGAGGACCGAATTGGAGATTGCACTGGGGTTTATGGCTATCCAGAAACAGCTCAAAAGAAACACACAGAGATTTTAATGAAACGGTTGGCAAGTTTATCTTTCTTTATGTTTTGGTGACTTATTATTAGGAGGCAATGTTAGGATGTTAATATGATGTCTGAATTTCAAAATGCAATTCAAGAATGTAGTTTAGTTGATTTGGAATGCACTGGAAGACACCTTTACACGGTCTTTACACGGTCGAACCAGAGAAATGGGCCAAACTTTGTAAAAGAGAGACTTAGACAAATTTAAGGTGTTGGGTTTAAGTCCCGCAACGGCCGACGAGAACGAGTTTGGTCTTGGACTTCGGATGAATATATCGTATTTTAGTGGTTCTAAAATAAGTAAGATTAATGAAATAAATTAATTTAACAATTTCTTCTTCCCAAGTCCGAAGAATCGGACATTGAAGCTGAGGAGATAGAGACAGATCATTATTATTCAATAAGAAGAAGACGAGGCTGAATGACCAGCAAGTGCAATACATAAGCAGCCTTTGTTTTTACCTCTCGAATTTTGAATGCATTTGCGCTATTGTCGTCGGTAGTGGCATTGCATTTGGTGCATTATTGCATGCAGGTGATAGAGAAACAGAGCATAATTTAAAGGGAAACGACAATCTTGCAATGCAACAACTACTTTCATCCCAATTCTTAACACCGCCAAGGAAATTAAAATGAAGATAAGAGATAAAATATTAAAATAAATCCCTTAATCAACAGAATAAAAAATGAAACTAATAAATAGCTAGAAGAAGATTAGATCAGGAATTGGAATCGTAAATCCGAAGCTCTCTTCGTCTATTTGCAAACACTTGTCCGTGTCTCATTATCCAAAACCTCTCTATTTCCTCTGCTTTTCGACCCGGAATCCGCCCGGCAATCAGCGCCCACCTGAACAGAATCACCTTCTATTGTCACCCAGAGCCAGACTAAAAGTAATTAATAAGCAACACGATTCTGATTATCAAAGCAGTCAGCAACAGTCATGCCCATTGAGGCTGTCATCTAGTTATGCTACCCAATACATTTAATATTGCTGCTAGTTAAGGTAGCAGTTGAATTGAAATGAGGCTAAAATAGTCATAAAAATAAAGGACAAGAAATTCCTTGAAACAAAGAGCCATTGCTGTAATTAAGTTGTCACTAATTCGTGAACCCAAAACTTAAAAAAAAAAAAAAAAAAAATTCTCTTCTTTCATTTTTAGTTTTTACTTAATTATTATCAAGTAAAGAAAGTTCGTTTTACCTGTCTCCAACGAGTTTATACATTCTATAAATGAGATCCTCTTCCTGCTCCGACATGTTAATGAACTCCCATTCAATACTGCTCACCTCTGAATAAAACATTCAATCAATTATTCAATTTTAGGCAGCGAACAAATGAAAGAACCACCCAGAAATAAAGTAATTTGTTTTTATTTCTCGAACAAATAAATAAAACCGATCAATTAATCACAGAGTGAGGGACTAAATCACCTTCAGAGTAACAAGCAGTAGTAGTCTTGGCTTGCTTCCGGCGACGCTTATCCATTCTTAAAGGCTTTATTGAAAAAGAAAGCAAAGTTTTTG
The DNA here is from genome assembly GCA_025617385.1 of Murraya koenigii. Classification (NCBI taxonomy): domain Eukaryota; kingdom Viridiplantae; phylum Streptophyta; class Magnoliopsida; order Sapindales; family Rutaceae; genus Murraya; species Murraya koenigii. The sequence continues at coordinate 48,652,132 of CM046811.1, read as the reverse complement.
TAAGAGAAAAAAAAGGAGAGAATGAGAGATGACTGTTTTGAAGGTCGAAAGATTTTAATAGTTTTATTATTATTAACTTTTTTTTTTTTAACATAATGGAATTTGGAAATTGTAAATCCTACAACTTTTAATATTTTATCAATGGACTCCAACTCCAAAGTTCAGTGCTGTGCCTGTGGCCTGTGGCCGCCTGTCAGCGTAGTGAGTGATAGTTGACACTTGACGGGACAAGTGCATTGGGAACGACAGCTCTACCAAACACACAAATCAAAATTCGTTGACTTGTAGTTGTTCCTGTTTAATGGTCAAAACTTTTTTTATTTAGGATTAGGGGCAGTAGCGGACTAGCAGCGCCCCCAGTGCTGTAATTAACTGGATTATTATTAATCTTCTATCTATTTAAGAGTTGGTTGCCATGTTTCATCATGCGTCAGAGAAAGTCACATCTCATCTCATCTCATCTCATATATACAACTTTTGTTGGCCGCAATTCGCAATCATCGTCCGTAACATATATGACACATGGATGGTAACATATACATACAACTTTTGTTGCTCGCAATTCGCAATCATCGTCCGTAACATATATTCGCAATCAATATTTGTTTTAAAAGAAAAATAAAAAATGACAAACGTACAAGAGCATGGTCGCTGTCCAATTTTAGACAAAACCAATGTGGAGCTGCTTTCATCTTTCTTGTTTTCCCTTTGTTTTCTTTTTTTTTTTTTCCCCGATATCACAATTCATAATCATAATATGCTTCAATAATTAATTTTCATCAACGATCTTCTGTCCACGTCAAATCATTAATTAAATATAACGATTTTTGGCTGGATAATCTATATATTAAGGGATAAACAATTCGTTGGTTGGGAGGCAGTGAGAGTTTAGTAATAGGCATGTAGGGGATAGACAAAATTGACATTAAGCTTATTTGATTGATTGATATTCAGCACATGAGCCCAAAGACTTCATCTAGCCAAGTGTTTTCTAATGCTAAACTTGCTGAGAATCAGCGTAGAGACTAGAGAGCAGCTTCTCAAAAAAGAAAGAAAATCAGCATAGGGAGGCTTCTTCGATTGCTCACTCTCAAACCTTCTCCAAGCAGCACCCATGCATGAGCAGCAACAAGATAACCTGCAGTTATTGTTATATTGAATTGAATTGAAGAAATAGGTACAGATATTTTACGTCATAATGTTGTGCATCCATGTATAAACTTAGGTGCCGAAACTTTACAGTCAAATAATTGTTTGATTTGACAGCAAGAGCTGTTATTAGCATAATTAAGGCCAAACATAGAATATAATTGTCAACCATTTTTTTTTGTTTTAATTAATATTTCTGTACTTTTTATTGGGAGGGAAAAAAAAGAGGGGAAGTTCATGGGTATTGGTTGCAATCGAGAACTTTAATTAAGATTTTAGGCATGCAGCCATTCTTTGAAGACCCAGACTGCAGCGTAACAAAGACTGGTAGTAGCATAATTGAAAAACAGAAAATAATAGTAGAAGACAAAAAAAACCCACTTTATTTTTAGAATCATTTTTCATAATCTTTTAGCTAGATAAATTTTCTTTTACCTTTTCTGGAGGCAAAACCAAACAGAAGGATAATCAAATTACTAAAAAATAATAATAATAAAAAAAATTCTCAGTGCCTCCACTTTTGGCTGTATCATCAAGAAAGCGGCTTTATTAGTTTAAGAATAAAAATAAAAATAATGGAAGTGCCTAACTTATATTCAATGTAACTAACAGCTCAAAAGATAAAATATTTAAAGATATTTTTAAAAAATTAAATAATCATGAAAATAATATTAATAAAATTAAAAAATATACTATTAAATCTAAAAGAAGAATTAAAAGAATTAAAATAATAAATAGAAAAATTAAAGATAGAGATAATGATTATGCAAGTAAGAAAAAGAGTAAGAAATTATAAAGATATAAGATAATAAAATTCGATTTATTCAAAAAACCTGAAATAAACCCTTCTCATAAACCTCAACTAGGAAACTTTGATGAATGGTTTATGACTAATAAGTATCCAAAAATAATAAAAGATACTGAAAACTTAAAAGAAGAACTTGAAAAAAAAAATTGATAAAGGAAAAGAAAAAATAGAGATTAATAAATAAAGTAGTTCAGAATAATGGATAAAGAAATAGAAGAACTTGCAGAAAATTTTTCTAAAATAAATTTAAGTGATTTAGAAGATTTTGAAAACGAATATAAAATAAAAATGAATACAAGCGGTAGACCAGAGATGAAACTAAATATAACAGAACCTAACACTTCTTCCAAACAAAATAATAAATGGAGAAAATATAAACCATTCTATGAATATACACCGCTAAATAAGAAAAAGTCATGGAATTCAGATTACAGTTTCAAAGATAGTGAATTATTGCAAATAAGTAATGCAGAAATATTTTTAGATTTAGATTGTAGAAAAGACCCTAAAAAAACCTTAGTGAATTGGGGAATACAAATGAGATTATTTTTTATGTATAATGGACATAAAGATGATTGGAATGTAGAAATAGAAGATCAAAAGATAAGTATATTTACTGAAATATTAATAGCAAGTTTTGTAAGAAATCTTTTCAGTTGGTGTCAAGGACTATCCCTTAATGTTAAAGAATTAATAATAAATGCAACTAAATTGAAATTTTTAAGAAGTAAATAATAAGGAATATAAACAATTATTGAATATATTTCTAATGAATTTCTAGGAGAAATATGGACGGAAAATAGAGAACAAGAATTAAAAGATGAAAAGTTAGGAAATAGGTTAAAATTAATAAACCTAAATATATACAATATGTGTTATGTGAAAGAATATACTTGTGAATTTAGTAAATATTATTATGCCCAATCTTATAGTAATGAAGATTAAAACATATATCTTAACTTATATTATTCAAAACTACCACCTCCTTAGAATACTATTTTGTAAATGAATATGACAAATATAAAACAATAAATCATATGCCTGAAACATTAGGATCAAGTATTAGATTCTTAAATCAAAGGTTAAGTGAAATATGTATGCAAAGAAATATAATTAAAAGAAATAGAATAATCGGAGACATATGTTGTCACAAGACAGAAGTGCCAACACAATGGAGATGTGAAATCCTTTATAAAAGACATAAAAAATATAACAAGTCAAGAAGAAAGAAGTATAAAAAACACAAATATTTCAAGAAAAAATACGTTAAGCCACATAGGAAATTCTACAAGAGAAAATATAAAAAACAAAGAAAGCAATTTGATAAAAATAAATGTAAATGATGGAATTGTGGAGAAATAGGACATTTAAGTACAGAATGTAAAAAAAAAAAGTTAGAAATTTTAAAAAAGAATTTAATGATATAAATTATGAATTACAACTAATAAGTGATTTATTTAAATATGAAGGAAGAGAAGTATACATGTCAGAAAGAAACATGACTAGTGAATCAGATGAATTAGAGTAAAGAGAAAGAGGTTAACACTATAGTAGAAGAAAATGAGGAAATATATGAAATAGGAAAGGAAGAAAATATTAATAGATGTAGTTTAGTCGCAAAATTTGATAAAAATAGATATAGTAAAATCTTAAAAGCAAAATTAAAAAGATCGGATTATGAAATCCTATATAAACTTAGAGATGTATTCAAAAGAAAGAAAATAATATTACATGAATATTATGAATAAGAAAAAGCAATAACGATAACTCAAGTCGAAGGAAATATAAGATTGAGCTTAATAAATAAAAGAACAATTGACTTAGCACTTAGAAAAATAAAAAAGGAATTAATCAGAGAAAAAATACAATATGTTTACCTAGCAGAAATTCAAATCCTAGTTAAATCTTTGTTTAAAGAATGAATAAATAGTCTAATAGTATTGTCATTACATGATTAACGATTTAATGATTCAATGGTAGGACATTTAAGAACGATAGAAGGAAATTTATGCTACATTAAATTATTATTTATATGTCACCCAAAATACTATGTACACATAAAAGATAAAAATATAGATGAAACATTAAGCCTCTATTTTAAATTATTAAAAGATAATTTAATGAACTTATTTCCTTTCCATTATTTAGCCTTGTATAGTTTTTGCAATTCAAATTATCGAGAAATATATAGTGATAAACCATTAATAGAAATTAATAAAGAATGTGAGGATATAACTACCTTAATTGAGCCAATGGTACAAGATATTAAAATATCTATAAGTTATAGATTAAGTATTGATGATAGAAAAGAAATAATAAATACATAAACCAAAGAATCATCAATAATTCCTATAAGCTTTAAAGGTAAAACATTATTAAGAGGGAATTCATCAAATCGAAATTATCCTTGTACAACAAATAAACAATTAATCAACACTCTAACAACAGGAGTAATGAAAATATCAGGACAATATTTTGATGGATTAAATTATATAAAAGGTTCATATATTATAATAGACACATGGGCTAGTTATAATCACATGAATTACAACAAAAATAATGGATTAATAGAAAAAGAAATAAACGAACTTTATGAATAAGTATATTTCAATGGAATCAAGCATATATGGAAAAAATAAGTAAAAGTAACAATAATAATTGAAGGAATAAGAATAATAATAATAATATGCTTCATAGACTCTACTATATATAATGAAAACTATATATTATTAGAAAATAGTTTTTTAGAAGATTTAGAATACTATAAGATTGAAAAATATGGTATCACATTATCTTTAAAAGGAAATGAAATCTTTTGTAAACGATGGTAAAGAATGGTAAATAAAGCATATTTTAAGCACTCTATGTCAGTATATATACAAGTTTATACAATTGAAAAAGATATCCACACATGTACATTAATTGATACAGGAAGTGAAATAACTATAATGAAAACATTTCTTCCTAATAGATGGAAACCAGACGATCAAATCAAAATAACTGGAATTACATGTGATAAACAACAAGTAAGCAACACTAATCATAAATATAAAATAATATTATGAAGTAAGAATATACCTATACCTCAAATATATAAATATGACCAAATGGATTGTGATATACTCTTAGGTAATGACTTTTTACAAAACTTTCAATATTATCAACAAACTTTATTTTTAATTACTCTAAAAACCCCTTGTAACTATATTCTCTGTATCCCTCGTGAATTTCAACCATTCATAGTTCAGTCAGGTTAGCGTGATGAAAAATATAAAAAATATTATTTAATACAAAAAGGACACATATATAACATAAATTTAGAAACAATTAAAACAAGTCTATAATGAAAATCCTTTAGCACTATGGAAACCTGATCACCCTAGAGTCAAAATAGAACTAATAGAAAACAAAATAATTAGAGTAAAGCTAATGATGTATACAATAGAAGATAAAGAAGAATTTAAAATACAAATAAATGAATTATTAAAATTAAATCTAGTACAATATAGTAATAGTCCTCATAGTAGTCCTACTTTCATGGTAATGAAAAGAGTAGAACAATCAAGAGGAAAAGGCAGAATGGTAATAAATTATAAGGAATTAAATAAATACACTAAATTTGAAGGATGTTTTCTACTAAATAAAGAAGTATTAATAAATCTAGTAAAAGAAAAAATTATTATTCTAAATTTGATTGTAAATTAGGATTTTGGCAAATAAAAATAGAAAAAAAAAGTATAGGATATACTGCCTTTAGTACACCACAAGGACATTACGAATGGTTAGTCATGCTATTTGGATTAAAAAAATACCCCATAAATATTTTAAAAACGAATGGATAAAATATTCAAAGGAAATAATCATATTGTAGTTTATGTAGATGATATTTTAATAGCATCAAACTCATTAGAAGATCATAGATTACATTTAAAAGATTTTGTAAACAAATGCATAAAAGAAGGAATAGTATTATCAGAAAAGAAAGCATCCATTGAATATAAAAAGGTAGAATTTTTAGGAATGATACTAGATAAAAATGGAATAAAATTATAAAGTCATATTGCACGAAAAATAGAAGATTTTCTTGATAAATTAGAAAATAAACAACAAATACAAAAATTTTTAGAATGTTTAAATTATGCTGAAGGATTTATAGAAAATTTGTCAAAGAAAAGAAATATCCTTCAGAAATTGTTAAGGAAAAATAATACAATCAGATGGAGTATAGAACATACACAAGCAATAAAAGAATTAAAAGAACATTGTAAAAATTTACCAGAATTAAGATTACTAGATGAAAACGATCATTTAATTTTACAAACTGATGCTTCTGATTTATATTGAGGAGCAATACTTAAAACAGATTTAAATGAAATTTGTAGGTATACTAGTGGAACCTTTAATAAAGCAGTTTATGAAAAGGAATTATTAGCAATCTATAAAGGAATAAAGAAATTTTCATTATTCTTGTTACAAAAGAAATTTATTATAGAAACCGATAATACTCAGGTTAATTCCTTAATATATAAAAATCTGTCAAATGAACTACAATATAGGAGGTTGCATAAATGATAAGCATATTTGTCTTATTATAATTTTAAAATTATAAATATTAAAAGTGCTAACTATTTTTTAGCAGACTTCCTCAGTAGAAATGTAGAATTTGGTCAGTAAAGTATGGAGAAGAGAATAACAGATTTGTAGACAGATCTCGTAGATTTAGAAGAAGTCGTAAGCATTCTTGGTAATTTTGTAAATAATCTCAAACTCTCTATAAAAAAAACCTAAGAGAGGAGTTTGAGGAAAGTAAAAAAGTAAATCTTTTAAGTGAACAATCAGTAAACCTTGATGTAAGTTATCCAAGTGGAAGCAGTGGTGGACTACACCTACATGGAAAAGCTATATGTGATGAGGATTATGGACAAATCTCATCATGTAAAAAAGTGATAGCAATAAATCCAAATAAACCTCCAGTAAAAGAGCGAACCATTACAGTTGTAAAAAGAATAAATTTGGGAGAATTTAAACAGGTAAATCTCCTATCAAAAGAAAAAGAATATAAGAGTTTTTTTAAATATATTTACGATAAAACATAATATTCAGAAAGTAACTTCAGAAACAATAGTAAATCCATATACCCAAGAGTTTGTTAAAAAATTAGCTGATTTTGGATATCTCGATCTGATATATCCTGATATAAACCTAAGTGAATTATTTTGTTTTAATCCAACACTTGTAAGCAAAATAAGCCAATATGCCCAGAAAAAGAACGTATGTTTAAAGTTCTATACTATAAGTCTAGAGTATGATGATGATGAAGAGTATGAAGCCATCCATCTGATCAACCTTAACATCGTAACCAACAGTTTCAACTTAGAAGTTGGCCAAAGTAGAAGCAAAGAACCCATATTCAGTAGAGAATGGACTGGGTATAGAAGAGCTGCTGGTATAACAGTCATAAAATCGTTAGCATCAAACTTGTATGAAATAGGGTATAAAGTTCTCATACAACAGGATAATTTTATCCTCTGTACACCAGATACAAGTGCCGGCAGATCTGAAATGCTAGCCAGCTTCATATCTAACATCGACAACCACCATATTCCATGTAGAGCCAGTACAAGACGAATAGCATGTGAAAAGATGAAACATTTGGCATGCATCTCGTAAAGCAACGTAAATTTTTTGTTTTGTCAACAAATGTAGGTCATTTTTCAGTTATCAATGTAAACTTTCTAAAAGGAAAGAACCCAAAGTTGAGTCAGATAGGATAAGCGATAAGGTTTCATCATGAAATCTTATCACTTTAGATCATAATATCTTATCACTTTAAGAAAAGTGATAACACCTGTAATCCTTATTAGATTGTAAAACTTTTATAAATAGAGGAATAAAAAAAAAAAAAGAGGATCTCAGAGGCCATTTGAATCATCTCAAGTGTTACTCAAAATATTTGATATGAAAAAATAAAAGCTCTCTCTCCCCAAATAATAAAACAAAAATAAAAAACATCGAAACCTTTAGAATAGGGAGAGAAACCAAAACCCTAAAAATCAATTGGAGTTTTAAAGGTCCTCAGTGATCCCGTTTGCAGAGCTCGTTATGCCAGTGTAACCAGGGTGACGTTAAGGCAGTTGGAGCATAGTAGTAAGGAAAAGGTAACCGGTCATCAGGACTGAGAAGTTCCAGAAGATTTGAAGGTATGAAGGTAATAATTATGAACCTATATCTATTGATAGAGATTGTTGTTGATTAAAGTTTTTATTGAGGAGGAGAATTATTTTTAATGGAAAAAGCTTATAATATAATAAGTTCAATTGAAAATATAAATTTTGAAGACACAAATGAATTAAACCAGATAGCAAATGAATTAAAAAGTAAAATACAAACCATAAGTTGGAACTTAACTCCCAAAAATATTGATCAAAGATTTATAAATTAAGTCAATTAATAATGGAAAAACAGATTCTAAAATAAATAAAAAAGTTATAGAATTTAATATTTATATCTCTAACGTCGATTAACCAAATAAATTTATTAGATAATAATTTTCAAAAATTAATAATTTTTAAAATGAAAAGATATCATGAAAAATTATGTACACAAATGGGTATGATAAATAAAACATGGTTGAATAATAAAACAAAAATTATATACAACAACCAACAATTTATGATAGGATTTAAATGTAAGAAAAACCAATATCATAGTATGATGTTTAAAATAAAATATTTTATATCAAAATCTGAATTAGAAGCAGTATATAATATAAATATACCCAAAGAATTAAAAAGAAAAATAATACAAAATATAGAATGAGAAAATTTTAAAAATATGATTATACAAACTTTTATAGAAAAATGAATAAAAGATCTGGTAGAAATATATGAGGATTTTAGCATATTAAATACAAATAATTTTATATCGCAAAATTTAATGATTTGTAAAATAATAAATAAAAGACTTGATAGAAATCTATAATTATCAATAACAATATTAGTTGTCAATATCTTACCACAAATTTTAGCAATACTTATAAATTATTCCATTGTTTTGTCAAGATATAATATTAATATTTGTTTGTTTACTGATCAATATTTAGTCAATATTTTTCTAAAAGGTTAGGCCGCCCCTTCTTGGTATCAGAGCTATGAATCATATACAGTAAATAGTATATTCATTGTATACTTTAACAATAAACAATAAAAATGAGATAAAAAATTTAATTGAATATATGAATAAAAATAGGAGTCATATAATAAAAATAGAATTAGACTTAATATAGGAAATGAAAGAACAATTTAAAATTATAGATAACAAAGAAGTCGAAAGTTTAAAAAATGTAGAAGTAAAACTAAAATTTATAAATAAATTTATAAAATTCTTAAGAGTTTTGGGTTAAAAATGAGATATAATGGATAATCCACACCAACAATCCTTAATCCAGCAAGTATTAGAAAGAATACGATAATTATACTCAAATATAGACCATATATTTCTTGGATGGAAAAATAGATATATATATATATATATATATATATATATATATATATATATTTGTTAAATCAAAAGATAGAATCTTTAGAATTACAAAGAGTAACCTTAATAAATATAGGATAACAGATCCATGGAGAATTTATAGATCTATATGAATTTAATAATCATTTGTATTTGTATAAATAAATATAAAAAACTTTTGAGAAAATGAAAAGAATGTGTAGAAGTGATGGTAGACCAAATGACTAAATATAAAATTAACGAGGATAGGGACTTAAATGAAATTAATTATATAAAAAGATAAATAAATATAAGTAATAAGTTGTAAATTAGAGAGACCCAAAAATAATAGCAGCTTTACTGACGGTATGATCTAAAAAAAAATAAAAATAAAACAGAACTGCAAATCAACTTTATTAATATGGTATTATAAGTCAGGAAAAAAGTAAATGATGGATTGAATGGTTGGTAGAATGATACGGCCAAAAAGAGCACATCTTAAATTACTTCGCTTCAGTTCAAGTAAATACGTTTTAGTTGAACGAACAAATCACATCGTTCAGCTGGTTCAAGAGGCTTCATTTTAAAAAAGGCAATTGGGCAAAGCTTTAGCAGAGATTAATCACCTTTTCGAGCCTTTGTGTGCTTAAAAAAACAGCTTTTGAATTTGGCTTCTTGTTGCAATTGGCATGTTTTGCATGTCGTTTTGTAGATCTTTTGCCTCATGGCATCTCCATCTTGTCTGCCTGGCTGCGCCTACCCGGAACAATAATTTCAAAGGGGATGAGCGGTTTCATTGATATTTATGGGTATTTATTAAATGAGAATTGGAATGGACAAAAATAAGAATGAAAATAGAGAATAAAAAATTGTTTATTCAATTGTAGTAATTAAAATTAAAATAAGTTAGATTACTATTAATGTGTGGTAAGTTAAATTATTTTAAGAAACTAAAATACCCTTAGTTAATTAAAAAAATAACTATTATTATTATTATTATTATTAAATATTATTAATTTTATTTTTTTAATTAATATTATTTTTATAATAATTATAATAGATAAAAAATAAATTTTAATAATAATAATATTAATAAAAATAATTAAAATAATAAAGTAATTATGATTTAATAATAATAATAATGACATTTAAATAATGATAAATAAATTAATAAATAATAATAAATTGTAATAAAATAATAATAATGACGTTATTATTATCATCATTATTATTATTATCATCGTCGTCGTTATCATCAAATGACTTATTTATGAATAAAATAAAATTTTTGGTTATTTCTATAGTTCTACAAAGACTAAAATGTCAAGGGTATTTTGAGAATATTAAAACGTTAATAAAACATAATTGAAAGTTTAGAGAATGAAACACTCGTTCCCACCCACCCTCCCTTCTCCAAATGAGAAACAATCTCTCATTCTTCATTCCCAAATCAATATACTTAAAGGTAAATGTTATATTTTGGGTAAACCCCTAAATTTATCCCACTTCAAAAAATATAATTATATGAAATTCATATAAATTTTTAACAATTTCAAAATAAAGAAGAAATTTAAATAATTAACCAATGAAATCCTTACTCATTGTTTAAACTACAAAAGCACTTGATTTAGATAATTAAGTCATTTTATATTAGAAGGGTAAAATATCTAAATTAAATTATGTTAAAAAAATATTAGTGGTAAAGAGACTTATGCAAAGGAAAAAGGTACAATTGATTAATTGTTTAAACTTTTTATTTACTTTAAATTTGACAGCTGAAAATAATTATAGCTATACATAGTAAAAAAGTCTTGAGTGCTCCTAGAGTATTACTTATTTTTCATTAATTACTTGTCATGCATGTGTTTTAAACAATCATGATAATTTACATATATATATGACAAACAGTGAATGATTAAGGAATAATACTCCAAGAGCACCATAGACCTACTCTACATAATGAGGGTCTAATATAACACTAGTACATATATCTTATCTTAGTCTAGAATTAATTAAAAAACTACTTACATGATTGTTCAATAACCATACTTGATATAGATTAAGAATCTCTATAATTTTAAATTAATTTTCTTATTGTCTAAGGTTTATTGTTCTTCTTCTTAATAGTTTAGGACTTTGTTTTCCTTTTTGTTTTTTTTGTTTTTTTTTTTTTATGGTTTGGGATGATTACTAGTAGTATAAATAGCTTTCTTTTGTAATCTTTGAAGGTAAATTTAAGTTCAATAATATTTCCAATTTTAAAGTTTTATAAATTAATTATTTGTATTCTATGAAATCAATGAGTCTTAATCTCCTAAGTTCATAATATTCTTTCAAATCAACATAAATTTAGTCCATTTATTTATTCTGATATTATCAAGAATCAATGAAATATTATAACATTAAAATAAGCTTTGTCTTATATACTGATCATATCGCATTGAAATATTTCAATAATCAAACTAAGCTTTCTCACCAACAGGTATTTAGGCAACTTTTCTTTAATAGTTTATGTTTATAGTAAAACATACATTCGGCGAAACCAACAAGGTAACAAATGTATGCTACCGACCCTTTCCTCATTCTTTTGTCAAATGATATTGCTGCAAGGCTACTCTCAAACTATCATTTGCATGATGAGATCTATTTTAAAGGCAATTAATTATGGGTTCCTAACTCAAGTTTGAGATAAAAGATTATTGCATAGTTATATAACAAAGGGCCTAGGGGTGGTGACAAAACTCTAGTTTTGATAATTAACACTTATATTTGGCCACTTATGGGCATGATATCTATTATTATGTCAAGACTTATTACATTTGTCAAGTTTCCAAAGGTACCACAATTAATTCAGGATTATATATTTAGTTGCTGATTCTAACACGACCTTAAGTTGACATTAGCATAATTTTTTTTTTTAGATTCCCTCGTGCTCAGAGGGATTTGGAATAAATATTTATCATTGTCGATCGATTCTCGAAAAAGGCTCATTTTATTACTTTTAAGAAAATAACAAATACCTTGACTGTTGCCCACATATTCTTCAAAGAAGTCTATCGCTTGCATGACTTATTGAGTTATATTGTTTTTGTTCGAGATCATGGTTTCTTGGTTATTTTGGAGAACATTATGAAAGTTGACTAGCACTCATTTGAATTTTAAAAGTACTTATTATCCACAGATATATGGCTAAAAGGAAGTTGTCAACTGCTCTTTTGAAAATCACCCATGTAATATGATTAGAGATAACTTAAAGATATAAAATCAAAAGTTATACCAAGTCAAATATACTTATAACTGTATTGTCAAGTGTAGTATTGGTTTAAATAGAGCAACTTCAAAAAATTCATCCTTGCGACAAGACGCATATATGCCCCATGCTGCAGTTGCCTCTAGTCCGCTCTATTTCCGGGTTGGGTTAAGGGAACATCTAAGCAATTGCCTTCATGGATCTAAACATGCTCACAAGGCGCACAATAAGAATAAGACCAATAGAGACTTCATAAGAGACCATTTGAGTTGTAGATCGTAATGCTCCTAAAAAGGCATGCTACACAATAATATCTATTAAAGGCCACCGAAGGTCATAAAGTTGAGGTAAATAAAAACGTCGAGCTTTACAATTTAAAGCGGGTGATCTTGTTTGAGCTATCCTAACCAAAGACTAACTCTTAATTAAAGAGTCAACAAACTATTAGCAAGGAAGATTGGATCTTTAAAGGTTATAGAGAAGATAAATTATAATGCCTATAGATTAAAGCTTTCTAATCATATATGCACCATATATATATTTTAAATAACTCTTATAAATATTTTTATAAGGGTTCGAATCATTGCTCTCAACATTGTAAGTGCAATGGCTCTCCCACTATACTATAAGCCCATTGGTCACCATATACATATTTAATGTCAAGTATCTTATTACTTTCAAAGATAATCATTATGAAAATATTGTTGATGATGATTTGAATTCGTGGGCAAGTTCTCTTCATCTGGCAATGATACAAATTAAAAATCTCTATAATGTTTATATTAGTTCTCGTATTGTTTAAGATTTATTGCTCTTTATATTAATAGTTTATGACTTTGATTTTCGGTTTTTTTATGGTTTAAGATTATTGCTAATAATATAAGTATCACTCTTTTGTAGCCTTTGAAGACAAATTAAATTTAATAATATTTTTAATTTTCAAAACCCTAAAGGAGTCTTTGAGTTTTGTTAATTGACAATATTTTACAAAATCAACAAGTCTTAACCCTTTATGTCCATAATATTCATTTGAATTAAATTTTAAATATTTATTTATTTCTACATTCTCAAAAATCAATGAAATATTAAGACATTAAACTTCCCCCTATATTAATATCTGTCATTGTTGAGTGCATCCTTCTTCAATACTTTGTTATGCTATATTGCCATCATGCCATGTGCATAACCCAAGCAGTGTGTCTGTGCTAAGTTCACTTGGCAGTTCGCGGCTCAATTAGAAAGCCAAGAGATCAAATCCTCTCCCTCCAAATAACTACAAAAGCCACTCTCACTGTCACAGCCATATACGTCATAACTTTTGGTAATGATGCTTAGAGTTACTTTTACAACGATGGCATGGATTCTTTGCCCCAAAATCGCAATTGGCCCTTTTTCAATAATTTTCTGGCCTTGGCACACACATTAGTGGCGCTGTATAGACAAGTTGTCATCCTGTATCTGGGTGATTTGGCTTCATGGGTATCTAGTAAATTACAAAATCCCCGTGGGGGTACTTTTTGCTTTGAAAATATACAAACTATACAACCATACAAGCCTGTGGTGGTATGGTAACAGGTATCATTTCCAAAAGAGAATATGACGAGAAAAGATTCAATATCATAAAGAGATTAAGGGCAAAAGAAGTATCAGTACAACCACCTGAGGAAGGAATCTGATTGTACCAAGCTCGCCTTCTAGTTATAGCTAAACATGTTGCTTGCTGCTATCTTTACCTAAAATAATAGATTTACAGACAAAACCTGCAATCCTACCAATAAGATCTCTCCAAGCTATAAATCTGATATTGATTGGCTACAACACCAGAAAAAGCTTAATGGTGCCACTAAAAGTACCATGGGAATCATCATGGTTACCTAATTCCTAATTCTTCCTACAATTATATATAAATTGCTGAAAAAATTAAAATAAAATAAAATAACAGTATGAATTCCATTTTCTGAAAGGTAAAATCATCAATGGTGCTGTAATTCTCTCACCAAGGTTGTCCCTTCCCCCCAAGCCGGCGTGCCAATTCAAAATCCTTTTTCACTAAAACAACAAAATCAAACAAAGAAAGTTTATTATTGACATATCACTAGACTATACATAATAAGCAACGACTGACCTTGAAACATACAACACCTAAGAGGCAATTCAAGGCAATTCAACGACTGACATATCACGCAGATACCAATATCAGCTAAAAGATCAGTCATTCATGCCTAGAAGCATTTAATGACATGTTCAGAAATAAAATAGTATATGTGTATAAAAATAAGAGCATCTAACCGAGTACAAGCACTGCAGGCCTTCAACAATAATATAAGGTCCATTTCAATATCAAACTGACTAAACAAGAATGTCTTTCTTCTAAACACAAAAGTAAATTAAAAGTCCAAAGGCAGTACGAGAATTTACAGGTCCTGGTCAATGTCATAGCATGCAAAATTATCTCTTAACCTAGATAGTTAGTAAGTTGTGATGCAAGTATACTATCTAAGTCTCAAAAACAATACTGGAAAGCAAACATACAGTAAATGCTGAATAACATATTTATGGTTGGCAGACCCAGAAGAGGATACAAAGAAAGTGAAATGATTTTGCTGAAGGAATCGAGTCTTAGAGCCAAAATTTCCCCTCTTTGACAATACCACTTCTTGGTTCTCCATTGGCAATATATTTTTAATGTATCCACTAAGATTAAAATGATCCATTGACTAAAGAAAGTGAAATGATTTTGCTGAAGGAATTGAGTCTTAGAACCAAAATTTCCCCTCTTTGACAATACCACTTCTTGGTTCTCCATTGGCAATATATTTTTAATGTATCCGCTAAGATTAAATGATCCATTGAATACGAGACAAGCTCCTAAATTATTCTCTGGCAGTCAATGTATATGCATGAAAATTTAAATGTGGCATTCATGAATAGAATGTTTGAATAAAATTTGGTAAATAAGATATACATATATCTCATTCAAAAGCCATAATTTAAATAAAAATTCAAGAGATTGGATGCTGATGCTCTGGACAAAAATGATGCATTAATTTCAACCTGAAAGCAATGGCAACATCAAGCTGGTGAGAAAGTCTCACAAACCAAACCAAACAGAGCATGCTGTTATATGCAAAATATACATGTAAATGGATAGTTTGACATATCTAAAGGAAACTAATAATGCTTCATTGAGGTGGCTAAAATCCACTTGTCCAGATGCAATCATAAAAATATAGAAAAAAAAAATCGTCATTATAACTATTCCTATCAGCAAATCATTGAAGGTAAAAGATTAAGAAGAAAACAATGATAGGAATGCACTGACGTGCACCAATTGTTTCAAACCCAACTTACTTAGAGTAACTCGCTTTGCGTGAATTGCACAGAGCATTGCATCACCAAACAAATTAACAAGAAAATCTTCTGCTGCCTACAAATGTAGAAGAAACCATTGACTAAGTATGTCACCAAAACAATCATGGTCTTCCCTTCCTTTCAACTAAAACCAAAAACATAGAAACTGATATCTAAAATCGCCTTCTCACAGCACAATCAATGATTACAAAAATGTAACTGAGCAATTTTTTTTCCCTTTTTACTTTTAGAATACTAGTTAAATCATGGTACCTCCTGCAGAGCAATTAAAGCTTCTGGTGTCCATCGATTAACATCTGGGGGAGCAACACGGTAAGTGATAGTTCTCACCTAGGACAGATGACAAGGGTTGTCAGCACCATCTGATCCAAACCTCACTTAAGAACAAAGCCAGAAAAGTAAATAGAACAGTGTAATGTCAACAAGAAACCACTGGCACTATACGCAAGTCAAATATGATTGATGGGCGAATGTTGAAAATTTTGTGAGTTTGGGTGCACTCAATTAATGATTGCATCAAACTACTACACCACAGCAGAGTGGGATACATTATGTCTTTTTAATTTTAATGCTAACAGACACCTTTCCCACTGAAGTGGCAAAGATGTACAAGTCAAAACTCACATCAATGTTTCTTCTGAAGAAGAACGCTAAAGAAGTTGAAGGGAAATGACATGGACAATAAAATTCAGTAAATTAACCAGTGAACTAATTGCATCTATTTGAATTGACTGGTTTCCATGTATTGATGATATTTCAAATAAAATTCACTGATCCAGTTGACATGAAAATGATGTCTTTCCTGAACTAACAAACTAATCTCAATCATCCAAATAGAGAAAACCCACATATTTCCCACTTAGGAATGCACCTGAAAATTGCCTTGTAAATATCTTCAGGAGGTAGCAAAACAAGTCCTAAAAAAGACCACAATCCAAAATGCTAGTTCTGATTAGAAGGGGGGGAAAATATGCAAATGTGTAGAAGTATGGGCAAGAGAACTATCTGCTCGCCAGTCATTTCAAACTATCTTGTGGCCTTTTTAGGGAATATTTCTGCCACCTCCTAAGGATAGTTAAAAGGTAAACTCATCTGGCTTGTTTTCCCTTTTTCTACTGTTTTATTGGTTTTTCCCGTTCAGCATAATAACATTTGAGCTTGTGTGTGTCTTATCACATTGAGTATGATTAGAATCCTATTACAAGGCCAATTAAAGGTTTCAGTGAAACATTGTGAAATGAAACAAAACTATAAATTGCATGTTCAGAGGATTGAGAAAACACAACTGGAGAAACAGGTTTCATCAATTTGTTAACAAAAAACCAAATAACACAAGGACTAGAGAGAAAAAATCACACACACATCAAAGTAGGGCCCAGCACTCCAAACCAGTATTCTATTAGTTGTTAAATGGACACAACCGTCCCACAGGAAACAACAAAACTCGATGTAAATGACATTTGAAATTCACAACATCCAATTCTATCCAGTAAAGTATGATTGAGTCTCTTGAGAATTTTTTATATCAGCCGTAATAACTGTTTGCATATTTCCCACAACCCAGCCTCAATATCATTCAGCAGTGCATCAGAGATTTTGTAAGCAAGTTCACAACATGCATAATCCACGAGAAAACAACAGAGACAGACATATGGCTTACTTCTCTGATGAAGCTCATTCTGGGGATGAGCAAATCCACTGATTTCTGAAACCGG
This sequence comes from Murraya koenigii, assembly GCA_025617385.1. Classification (NCBI taxonomy): domain Eukaryota; kingdom Viridiplantae; phylum Streptophyta; class Magnoliopsida; order Sapindales; family Rutaceae; genus Murraya; species Murraya koenigii. The sequence continues at coordinate 48,634,341 of CM046811.1, read as the reverse complement.
CGAATCTCATGAAGTGCCTTTGTTCCTGGCCTGAGGCGTTTGCGTTTCCTTTGTGCAGTAGGAGCTTTATTTTTGTTTTTATTTTTAAAAGTAATCAATTACAAACCGCTACATGTCATTATCAGCAATACCACCAGTCCACAACTCAACTTATAATAACAAAGAAATTAAGTGACTGGAAACTCACTTCCTTGTCCTGCTTCATTCCTTGGCGGCCTCCTTGTACCAGGTGACTGCAACATGTAATAGGAAAAAGAATAAAATTAAAAATGACAATAACATGAAAATTTTGGATTTTGTCCACTAAATCATTAATTGAAGAGAAAAACAAGGGAATGGAATTTTAATTTTCCTGAAACTAAAAAATCAGTCCCCCTTAGCCTGTGAAACGACGGGCCGTTTTACAACCAATTGGCATCAAAAGAAAGAGGATAAGAAAAGGAAAAAACCATTTAGAAAGCAAAAGTTTAGTTTAATTAAATTAATCCACATTTACTCAGCAAACATGAAACGAATCGGAGGCGGGCGAGAGAAATAGAAGTACCGAAGTCGGCGGGGTGGCTTTTACAGCTGCTACAAATAAAGAAAGAGAGAGGAAGTTAAGTTAGGGTTTATCGCAAAAGGGGAAAAATCAAAACCCTAGGTCCGTTCACAGACGTTACATTACATTAACTACGTATTTTGCCAATTTGTAGGCTTTTGATTAAGAAGAGAAGAGAGGGAGGTGTGGGAGTGCGACCTGCTTGGACTCGACTACTTCTGCGGGCCATGTGTTTGGTTCTCGCCATTTATAAACAATTCATACGATTCTCTCTCTCGTCTATGCACCGCACCGCACCGCCCACTGCTTTTGCTTTGCTCCAAATCAGTTTTTCACCTCCAATAATAAACTTATTATTATTAAATTAAAATTATTTCCCGCTTCGGTTTCATTTTTGACGTTTGGCAGCTCACAGCTCACAATTCACAACGGCTAGTCGCCTGGCCACCTCCCTCACCAACGCGCGTTCCATTTTGTCCGTGCCAAATCAGTTCCTCAATTTTTACAAAAGGCAAAATATTAACCTATATACACTTCCCTTAAAAATGACGCCATAAAAATTTCAATATAATTATTTTATTTTTTACGTTTCGCATCGAGCTCGTTGAGCCCATTGATTTTTCTTCAGTTTGAATCACGCGCTCTTTTTTTATATTTAAAATTTTTGTTTCTTTCTTTCCCCCTCTTCCTTCAAATTTCCTTCTGGAATTTAATTGCTTACTGCCGCATTGCGAAAATTCAATAAATTTACACGTGAAATTCAACTGATGTTAAAGAGGTTTACATTCTGGGAGATGAGCCCTTAATTTATTGCTGGTAAAATCATAGAATTTGTCAGATTACCATGGCCAAATCTATTCTTGTTCTTTTCTTTTCTTTTCTTTTTTTTTAAAAAAATTAAAAAAGAAAAGCTACTCTTGGGAAATATAATTTGATAAACGAAGCATTACCTACCAAAGTAATTAACTGAACAAACCGAACAAAGTTACACTTTTCTTGGACTAGGACAGTAAGACGGCATTGGAGCTAGTTTATAATACAAAGTTTGATGAAGACTTAATTTGCTCACTGAAAAATATAATGATTCCAATGTTTTCTTTTGACATACATTTAGGCATCAATTACAATTCAATGGTTCATAACACAATTGTTGGTCATGTTCTTTTGCCTTGGTCCATTTTTTTTTTTTTTTCTTTTAGGGGCCTCCGGCAACTTGCATTACACTATATTATATTATATTATATTAAAATACTACTCTTACACTAGGCCGTGTTTGACAGCAATCTCTAGTAGCATTACACTACATTAAAAAGGTGATTAATACAATGAATGAGCATAAAATAATCTCAGACTCAGAGGGAGGTAGGATTTAAAATATATTGTATTAAAACATTGTTCATATTTTAAATTTTATCATTTTACATTTAATATTCAATAATTTATAATAAATTTATACTTATTAAATATTAATTTATATTTAAATAAAATTTAATTTAAACAATAATATAATAAACCTAAGTTTAATAAATAAATGTTAATACATTATTTTTATTTTTATTACATTAAATCATTTTAATTATTTTACTTTAAATATAAAAATGTATTTTGATTATTTAATAATTTATTATTTACTAAAATAATAAATTTTAAAATAAACTTAAATAATTCGACATTAATAAATAAATATGAATTCATAATTAAATTTTAAAATTTAATATTATATTGTATTATAATATTCTATAATTTATATTATATTATCATCTATATTATAATAAAAAATATATAAAAATAAATTTTATTATAATAGTTTATTATTTGATGTTAGTCTATCATTATATTATAAAAACAAAATTTATAATAATTATTATTTAATAACTAATGGTAAAAAAAAAAAACAACACACCATTAAATATTAAAAAAGTTTAAATAATGTTGATTTAATATTAATACTAATATAAAATAAAACAAAATAATATTATACAAAATAAAGACCATACAACATCAAACAAACACAATATTATCTTATTAACTTCATACAACACACCTTAATGCAATTCACCATATTACAATACAGCTAATATGAGGTATTATAATATAGTATGCTAAACACAAACTTAATGAATACAATCAGCCGTATTTCACAGATTATATATAAAAATATAAAAAAATATATCACATGCTTGTGCATATATCTATCTAGTAAAGAAATTATGGATGATCCAATTCAATAGAGACACGAGTGCCTGAGCGCATGCATGCATTCGTACGAAGCAAATTTACAAGATATCTGTGACCATTACAAAATGTAAATTAAGCAGCATAAAGAACACAACATGATGGATGTGGCTGACTTATTATTTTTGATATAAGCAATTCATCGCGACACATTGGACTAAATCTTTTTAAAACGCAGATTGCACAACTCACTAGGTAGCTTTCATATTCCCGACCATATCAGTTGCCTGTTATAGAAACATAATTACATGGATCCTTAAAACTCTGTAACAATCTAGGGCTGCGATGGGGTAGGAGAAGTCGGAGGCTTCAAATCTGGATACTGCAAACAAGAAAGGATACATGATTTGTTAGCATACGTTAAGTGGAAATCTCAAAAGCCAAAAGACTTAAGAACAAATTAGCTAGTCGTATGGAGCACATGTGCAGTGGAAGTAAGCATTACAGCAGGGTATGGTGAAAGAGGTCTTTGAAATCCAGGAAGTGATTCTGCGTTGACTTCTGTTTTGGGCACCGAATTTACTTGGGGAAAAGCGTCTGCAGCTGCTTCTACGTTTGGCTCAGGGATAGACTCAGGTGCATCATCTGTCTTCTGAACTTTACCGTCAGTGGAAGCAGGCTCTGCCGTTGCCACAGCTGGTGCAGGGAGAGTCTTGCCATTCACCGATGATGGTAGAAGTGCCTTTCCAACTTGCTAAGTTTCCCAGGTGCATGCAAACAAGAAATAATTACGATGGGCAATAAGTGATTAGAGGAACAACTACCAAGATTATTACATTAAATACCTTTATATCATCAACAAGCTCTTTAGGGGCAACCTTGGTGTTCAGGAATTCATCGACCTCTTGTAGTGTTTGTTTCCGATCCTGAAACATAAATCAGTGCAGGAGAGTGAACTTAACCTTTTAGGATATGAAAAGGATGAGGTTTGAGTAACATATTCTGCTATTGTGGGATCAAGTGTGTTACACTGGAAAAGTGTCAGTGATTTACCCCTGCAAACAGGAGCTTCTTGCTAACAAATTGAACAAGTGCAGCTGAGCCTAGAAGTTGCAATATTGTTTCTACCTGGCAAAGACATAGCAGAACTCCCTGTCTTAACTTTCACATCATAAAGCTGATATTGAATGAAAGGAGCCTGAAAAAGCAAATATGCGAAGGACTCAACCAACCTCTGAAAATGCCAAAACACCTAATCCTGCAGCTGCAGCAATTCCAAGGGTAACAGAAAAGCCTTCCGAGCCCTCCTGCACATTAATAATCACGAGTTCCCACATCATTATAAAATCAGGAAAATGAGCTAGTAAACCTAACATAAGAAGTTCATAACCGAATATGTCAATACCCTTGAAGGGATTTGGACGGAAATTATTTGTGTTAATCAAATAAAATTCTGTTTCTTATTTTTTTTCCGTGGATTAAAAATAACAGTTTGAAGTGAGAGGATAAATGGGCTTTTCGAATTCAAAGAAAAAGATAGTTCCTATCAGGTGTATTAAAATTAAAATCTTAAGTGCTGTAGTAAATAGAAATAATGCAATACGTACTCCGATTGCACCACTAATAGTTTCTGTCAAACTGCTCAGATCAAGACTCAGTGCTTTCTTTGGCGGTATCCAAGGAAGACCACTGTTCTGCAATATTTCCATAGATCTCAAGAGTTTTTAAATGATATTCAACTGAATACTGAAAAAGATTGTAGGAACAGCATATACCATCCATCCACGAGGTCCTTCTGCTCCATCTTTTATTGCGTATGCACTTTTGAATCCATTTATGGTGACCAACTCAGCAACCAGTTCAGAGTTCCCATCAAATCTGGCTTTCATCACAGGATAAGCAGGATTAACTTTGTATGTCAATTTTCAAACTGACAAAGAAATAAGGAAAAAGAAAATGTGGAGCACAGAAAGTTACTACATCTATGCATCAACACAAAATCGTCTCATTCAGCAGCAGAGCCAGACTTTAAACCCAATGGGTGCAAATTTAATTTATTTGAAGAATTTGATTTTCCTCAAGTGTTTTTTAAATTAATTTTGGAGTTAAGACACTCATTATAAGTGATGTTGGTGTGAAACAAAATTTAAAGCCTCCTCTTTCTAATATTCTTCAATGCCAGTGGGGACAAATAAAAAATTTTATTCGGGCAAATAAAATTTTTAGTTGAAATTGAAAATTGGTTGTCCGAAATTTAGAATCTGCCCCATTGGTCCCTATGTGGCTCTGTCGCTGGACTCTCATTAAGAGGACAGTACTAGTATCATTAATAAGAGTGCATCCACCAGGAAGTTTTCAAGACCACAAACAAAGGATCATGGTTTCTGAAATGCACTTTTGAGGTTTGTGAGTAGAACTTGGTCTGTTTCAAACCAATTGGTAGCTGGGAATTTGGAATTGTGTTTCCTTATTCTATAAATCATGCTTGCACTTAATGGTTTCATGAGATTTTGCACAACTTATTTAAGCAATGAAATGTATGTTATTTTAAGTTTATAGACGTCATTCGCAGGCTATGTTACAATAATCATTTCAAATTGACAACAAATGTAATAGCATCTAGAATTATTAATATAGCATTGTCTCATCTAGCATTTCTATTTGTAATCCACAAATAATCCCAAATATGCATATCTACAAACCTCAAGCATGCTGGTTCATTGAATTCTGAAACAATACAGAACTTTAAGTCTAATCTTGACATCCGATGGATTATAAAAAACACAATCATTGAATTCTAAAAAGATTTACATTTTATAAATAATGCGAAAATTTTTTTACCATTAATACCTCTCTTCCTCTTTGACTTTTTAACTAATCATTGGTAAGAGAACAAGTGGGTTCTGAAGCTTACTTGTCTAGTATGAACAATGTAGTATTTTCTGGTTCCTTGAACTTCAAAGACAGCTTCTTCAAGAAGCCCGGCTTATCCTCACCTTTGTAAACAATCGAAACCGGCTTCTTTCCCAAACCCCGGACATCAGGACTACCGACTTGCCGAAATTCAACGGGAGCTCTTATATCAAGCAATTGGGCACTCCCATCATCACCCAGCTTTGCATAAGCATTCCTTGCAGACTCAACACCCCATGACTTAGGCTTGTTCAGAACCTGAGACAAAACTAATGGAATAGCTAAAATGGTAACACCACCAGCTATAACTAAAGGATTCTCTGATCCAAAACTGATAACCCTATCCAGAAATCTACTTGCATCAACATCAGATGCTGAAGAGCCTGCTGACTGCTGCAGTGCTTCTTCATATGTTAAAGCTTTAGCTAAACCAGTACCAAGCACTGAAGATAGCAGCACTAAACCCCCATGCACACTCTTTGCAAAGCACTCGAGAAAATTTTGTGGGGTGGTGTTATTAGACGCAGAAGATGCGAGTTTGGGTAAAGAAGTTGTAGAAAGTGATTGAAATTTTCTGGGTTCTGTTCTTCTGTCAAAGAATTGAATTTTTCTGGGTTCTGTTCTTCTGTCACAAAGAACTGATAAAGGTGTCAAGCCTGCTGAATTGAGGGCCTCCATGGCATAATTTTATATGTCACAGAATCTTTTTGGCTCTCAAAGAATTGATGGAAATGCTTGAGCCAACATGCTATGTAGAATTTGTTTTCTTTTTGAGGATGTGATGTGAGAGTCGAGCAAGCAAAGGCCAGAGGATCACAATCCTTAGCTTCAGCCTTCAGTTGGTACAATTTGGCCGACGCACTTACAGTGGAGAAGTGCTCACGTGGAACTACTACGAGATCTTTTCCACTCACTGAACGACACGTGGCAAATAAAAGATGATAAGCTGACGACCGTGCATCTTGTGTAAAATGATTTCATCTGATTGTGTGGCTGAGAAATGTTCCGAAGAAAGTTTTGGAAACTCCTCCTCAGCAGCACATGCACTGTGCATAAGTACAAGTTAAACTACATTACCTCTTTAAAAAATGATTTTATTTTATATACTTTTTTTCTTTTGTTTTTTTTTTTTGAGAGAACGTTACTTCAAATATTTATTATTTAAAAAAAAAAAAGAGTACTTCAAATATTTGTCGAAATAAATGAAAAATAAAAACTCGGAATGGGCCCAGCCCACTGGAATTTCCTTCCTTTGTCCAAGCCCACTGAGCTTATAACTATCAACAGATATTTGTTTTTGGACGTTCTGTGTTTAAAATTAAAGCCTAATTTTACATGCCGGTGACTCGCGCTCATTTGTCGGTTGACATAGGAAAGAAAATGATAAAAGCCGGCCGAAAGTCTGGATGGTATACACAGAGCCCATATATGATACAGATCCCATAAGAAGTTTTGAAATATCTGATAACCTTTTTACTGCTAAAAAAAATAACAAGGAATACCTAAAATTATAATTACATTGTGTTAGGAGAACCATAATAGTCGGAGTTACAGTAGATCAAAAAAGTAATCCAAACCTTGCCCAATTTCCCAGATGGCGATGCCAGTTCCCCATAACTTAGCTTCCTCTAGTCGCATAGAAATTGATATTAATGAAGGGTAAAACACAGCGTGCTTGACATGGTTTTCATCAGAGAAGAAGAAGAAGTGCTCCGCACTGTTTTTTTCCCACTGGAATGCAGGCTTGTGCTTCTCCAATAAGTTGAGGTACTCCCTTCCAGTGATGGTTCCACCACCTGATACTGCAATTCCATTATATGAACAAGACCCTGTTTATAGCTACTTTAAAAAGAACCCAATCTCCAAAAAAGGGGAAAAAATGGCATACCTTCTGAAAGGACAAAATCATTTCCATAGAAATTGATGCCAAGAAATATCTTCCGAGCTAAGCTATGAGCTTTGATGCCGGGGCTACCAAGGAGCAGCTGCAGGGTGAAACGTATCCACTTCAGTGGAGCATTAGGACCGGGGTTATGGGGACCTGAGAAGTCATAAGTCATTAGTGAGAAACCATCTACAGCATCACTCAAGCTCTGCAAATCCACCGGCCCAAAGTCATGTGGTTGGAACTTCTCTGAATGTGGTGGACCTATAGCATAGACCAACTGCAAATGTTGCTTCCTGTTTCTCACTGAGTTCACACTGTGCAGTGCATGTCCAAGTTGTTTTATGAACTCCATCGCCTGAGTTTTAAAAAGAAGAGGATTTGTCACTGCCGGATATCACTGATCAGCCGAGCAAGGCTAGGTTGATTACAAAGTTGAGCAGCAAGAGTCCAGAAACTAATTGTGGAAATCTCCAATCCGTTCAATTTGAAAGGGAAAAAAAAAAAAATGGTTTTATACATTAGTAACCAGTTACCATATTCCGCAATTCTGGATCATGCAAAATGCCATAAGCTGTCCACCTGGACCAAGACTCTAGCACTATACCATCATATTCCATTTCCCTGTTTCCAAAAGGAGAGGATCCACACAGAAATCAGTGGATAAACAATTAAATACATTTTTTTTTCTCAAACAGATCATTGATTACAGAGGATGCCCCACTTGCACAAAAGCCAATCATGTCCATTCAGTGGATCAAAATTCTCAATTCACACGGAATAACATACTTCTAATGATAAGAATGAGAGGTTAAAGAACATAAAAATGATCTATTGTTAAGTATCTGACATATCATTATAGAAATATAATCACCAAATAAATTTTCTACTCACAGCCCTAAATTGGAGACGGAGCAAAAAGAAATATAGGAACTGGGGGCCTACTTGCACTCTGTTAGTATAAGGTCAATGGCTTTGTCCCTCAGTTTCTTCTTTCTAAGAACCTCCTTGGGAAATGCTTCCAGAACCACTCTGGGTAACACCTACACATCAAAACAGTAGAACTTCACAAGATTTAAATTATCCAAATAGCTACCTAACCATGATCTAGAGATTGAGAGAGATATAACCAATAATGAATCTAATGACGTTTGTATGAGTATGATTAAAAAATGGCTGTCTAATTGCATGATTAAACCAACCAATTTTAAGTACCTTCTTTAGCTCTAAGTTTCATATGTTCCAATTGCCAAAGGTGAAAATTTTTTTATTGAAAAAAAAAAATCGGCCAATTCTATTACCAGGGCATCTCCTTTTCTAAGCTCCAAAAGCCATCCTGCATCTGCATTATGTCTCCCTTCCAGGATTAAGCTAGTTCCCTGGCTGGCAATAGAAAGAATGGATTGAAAGTACACAGAGTTATTATGTCCCCAACTTTATTACACACAGCGCACGCATATTAAAAACCCATTCTGTAGATTGATATGCTAGCATCAATTAAGTCTAGAGACAGCAGAAGTTTTATTTTATTTTATTTTTTTCTGTTCCTTCATACTGCAAATTCTGTTTATACTTCTAAAATTAAGGGGATTTAGCAACAATTCTTAGGCATTCAGAAAATCCAGTGATAGTCTTAAAACAAGCACAGTCAATGATAATAAATATTAGATGGACGTACCTCTTGAGATCATACCAGACAGGTGATAAGTGTGTAAATTTGGAATTGAACTTCGTGGCCATTTCATAGCCCTTAGAATTCCTGCAAAGAACGTCATATTGACAACCAAACACAATAAACTCGACAATTTGAAACCACAGTAATTAAACATCAAAATCTAAAGGAAGCCGTTTAGTGAACTGACCATGGAGTAATATAGGCTAGTACGGGATACGTGTAATGCCGATGAGACACATTCTCTGAAACCTTTGAATTCTCCTGTAATAGTCGGTAAAATTTCAATTAACAAAGCGTTTTATGTAGGCGATTATTTATGCATAAGATATGAGTAGAATATATGCAGTACTTACTGTGAAGATTTCTTGGTAATTCACATCAGTTTTGACGAGTCCTCGCTGATGCACGTGAGTCACCGTAAGGTTGGCGCGTGTAGAGTATTTGGTACAGTATAAGAGTACGGACACGGTGGGAATCATGATGAAGAAGATAACGAAAATGGTGATGAGCTTGCGATCGGAAGCTGAGTCGCTGAACTGGTCTAATCGAGCGGCCGATTCGACTCGGTTTCTAGGACGGTCCGAGCTCGGTGCAACTCGGCGGTCTCTCCTTTTCGCCATTTCTGTGTTGTGTCTAACGGCCAATTCAAAATGAAGAGGGATTTGGATGGAAAATAGCTTCCTTTAAAGCGCTTGTAAACATATTATACCGACGACGGGTCTGACTTTCACTTATCATAGATGCAGGAGACGACATGTCGTTTCTTTCTTTTTGGTTTTCGGGTTCAGACACGGACCCCCTAATATTCTATGATCACTCAATTATAGCACCTGGACGAAAATCAGTTTTTGGGAGCCAATTTATTGTCTGTTGATTTAATAAAAATAAAATCTAAGTCTCTGTTTGAGAAACAAATAATATGAAGCTTAATATTATAAATTTTTTTTTTTCAATAAACCGATTATTATAACAAAACCGTTGTTCTAACCTTTTTGGTGTTAAAGACAATTACGGCCTTGATATTTTTCACAAGCACATTGTAAGTGACGCACAAGACAAGTTTAGAGACGGCATCCTCAATCCCTCCTTCATCACCAACAGAAGAACAAAGACAGAAGTATCAGTCTCTGCACTGCAAAGGGTTTTTGTTCATAAACCGTAATCAAATTATTTATTCATTTCACTTCGCAAAACGAGCTTGGGCCTCCAAACTGAGACCAAGCAAGGCAGGTAACTCCTCTTTCTCTGTTTATGAGCTTGGTTTCGCCCTTTCGTTATTTACCCTTATTTACTGTAAACTTGGAAAATGGAGCCCAAACTTTTGCTTTCTTCCGTTAAAGCCGCACCATCTTCACCCTTTCCCTTCTTTCTCTCTTACAAATATCCTTTCCCTGAAAAACCAAAACGTTATGTAAAATCCCATCTCTCAGCCTCAACAACACAAGTGGAAAAGTCTCAATTTTGGGGCAAAGGTCTGGTTTTACACGAAAAATTCGGTTCTCTGGGTAATGTTACCAAAACCCATATACCAGTTGCTCCAGTCAGAGCTGTCGTGAAGAGAAGGAAAGAGCTTCCCTTTGATAATGTGATTCAAAGGGACAAGAAGCTCAAATTGGTGTCAAAGATTAGGAAGATTTTAGTAAGTCAACCTGATAGAATTATGTCCCTTAAGCAATTGGGTAGGTTCAGAAGAGATTTGGGTCTCACAAAAAAGCGTAGGTTTATTGCCTTATTGAGGAAGTTCCCAGCTGTGTTTGAAATCATAGAAGAAGGGGTTTATTCATTGCGGTTCAAATTAACACCAGAAGCTGAAAGGCTTTACTTAGAAGAGATGAAGGTTAGGAATGAAATGGAAGATTTGTTGGTTACTAAATTGAGGAAATTGTTGATGATGTCACTAGAGAAGCGGATTTTGTTGGAGAAAATTGCCCATTTAAAGACTGATCTTGGGCTACCGCTTGAGTTTCGTGACACAATTTGTCATAGGTACCCCCAATATTTCCGTGTTGTTGCAACTGAGAGAGGCCCTGCTTTAGAATTAACTCATTGGGACCCCCAGCTTGCTGTATCAGCTGCAGAGTTAGCTTCAGAGGAAAATCGAATCAGAGAGTTGAAAGAAAAAGATTTGATTATTGATAGACCACTTAAGTTCAATAGAGTGAAGCTTCCAAAGGGTCTTAATCTTTCCAAGGGTGAAATGAGAAGAGTTTGTCAGTTTAGAGATATGCCATATATATCCCCTTATTCAGATTTTTCAGGATTAAGGTCAGGTACGCCAGAGAAAGAAAAGCATGCTTGTGGAGTTGTTCATGAGATTTTGAGCCTCACTGTTGAGAAGAAAACTCTTGTGGATCACCTTACTCATTTCCGCGAGGAGTTCAGGTTCTCTCAGCAACTAAGGGGAATGCTGATAAGGCACCCTGATATGTTCTATGTCTCCTTGAAAGGGGATAGAGATTCAGTTTTCCTCAGGGAAGCCTACCGTGATTCTCAATTGATAGATAAGGATCGGCTCTTGGTTATCAAAGAGAAATTCCGCGCACTTGTCTCTGTTCCTAGATATTCAAAGAGAGGTGCTCCCAAGAAAGATGATGATGACTCTGACAGGACTGATGAACCAGAAGAGGGAAGTGGTGAGGATGGAGAGGACTGGTCAATTGATGATTATATAACTGATGGTCAGTTTGATGATGATGACAATGGCAATGAAGATGATTGGAGTGATGAAGATGATGATATGCCTCCAGATTTTGACGAAGAGTATGGAACTGTAAAGATTGAACCAACCAAATCAGCCAAGCTGGTAGATAGTTCTGTGAAGAATGAAGAAAAGGTGCTAGCCCCTGTGTTTCCTGATGGTAGGCCAAGAGAGCGCTGGTAAGAGAAGGCGCAAATTGTCTCTATGTGATGAAGGTCTCAAACTAGAGGTATAAAAGCTGTCGTCATTTGTCTTGACTGATGCTTTCAGAGCATCAATGGTATTTGTCAGCAGTTTTCAAAAATGTTAGCCCTGAAACTTAATCATGAACTAAATCAATATGGGAAAGGGGAATGATGAATCGTGTATTATTTTTCTGGTATGTAATAGATAATGTTTTTTGTTGATATAGTGAAAACATTAGTTGTCTTTCTGAGCTAGACAGACTATTTCTGTAGAATGTTCAACAAATGGTTGACTAGGAACTGTAATTTTGTCTGGGAGAGATCTAATGGATTTATCATTGATGTGAAATTTGTCATGATCAAAAAACTTATGGTTAAATGGCTGAACAAGCCTCATGATTTTGAGTCATTATTTTTTGAGAAAACTTCATATGCAATCAAGATGTTTGTGGAAGTGATAATAGACCTTAAAAGATAAACTAACTCTTCTATTTTAGGGCACAGTGTTTTGTGTATTCTAGTGTTATGTATATTGCATTTCACGATAGCCTTTTCAAATCATGCAACCATTGCAATTTTGAGTTAGTGGATTGTTATAACATATAGAATATGGGGGGATATAAAAACACAGAATCAATCTCTGAATTATCTTTTTAAGAACAAAGCAGAGCCATTTTTATTATGTAGAAAAGTATTTCCAAATTGTGGCCTTCTGTCATTTGAGAGTAGCTTTTAGATTTTCATTGGATTGAGTGTTGTAAATTCATGATTCTAAGAATCCAATTTTTCCATGGCATCGTTGTGATATTACTTGATATCTTGGAGGGGGACGTGCAGCAATTGTTTGTTTATTTGTTTTGCTTCCACATGTGTTAATTAATATACAGCAAACACAAAACAATTACAACGGGGTACCTCAGGGCTAGAGTCAAGAGTGTGATACCACTGAGCTAGAGTCAAGAGTGTGCTTTTCACCCTTACTGTGTCACCAATGAATAAAAACTATTTGAACACAAAAGTGTGAATAGAAAAGTCTCGGGCTTCATTGGCCTCAAATTTCTGCTTGGATCATTTGTATTTTGTAATCATTTAACTGTCGGTTAAATTTCTTCATAAAATATGGCCGTTTTAAATAAACCTTAAGTGTTTTTTAAGTTGTCCTTAGTATTCTGTAAGATACATGATGAAAGCAAGAAAATTTTTCGCCAACTTGAAAAAATAGAGCGATCAGTCATTCCAACTTGTGTAACGTTCCATTGGATATCAGTCATTCCAACCTGTGTAATCTTCCATTGGATATGGATATTTGGAATGGTTCTCGCGTGGACTTAATGAGATTATGAATGAATATGGTTGACATGTTGAGATGCCTTAATCCCTACATATGTTGCTACGTCACTCTTGTTCATGTGGACTAATGAATATTTTACATTTTATATTTATCTCTGAGATTATTTGATAAAAAGAATTTCTCCAACATTATATTCTCAGTGGTGGCTATAAAATGGTAAGAAGCTGAGGCTGAGTTAATGAGGCAATCCGATGAGCATGGCCCTCAACTTCAAATTCAAGTCACTGGTTGTTGACAATGGGGTTGTAGGCCATTGGTTACCAAGGCGTTGAAGTTTAGCGGGGATTCATAATTTTTTTTTCAGTAGGAGTATTCCTGTCTCTTTCTTCTGTGTATTGGTTAGAATCGATATCCTTCTAATATTAAATTGAGAGTCTACATTCATACTGTGTCATACTAAAATTATTAAAAAGAGTCATGATTTTTATTTGTTATAATAACATACATCTAATTGTAATATCAATAATTCAAAAAAAAAAAGTCACTGGTTATTAACCAACCCCAAGGGCTTCCAAAATTGCCATGCCACCAAAATGGGGGCCTTCGTTGGGGTGCAAAAAAAAAAAAAACTGTGATTTGATTGCTATATACTATTATATGACACTGTTAGGTTTGAAGAACAAACAGACTCTTCGTCTTTGCATGCCCAGCTTGGTTATGTTCTCCTCGCGAGCAAAAACACGAAAGCCTTCCGGCTTTTAAGGAGACTATCTGGCCACTGGCGCTAGCTTATAAGTTTTAACATGGTCCTTCACCCAAAATTGACATGCATGGCATAAAAAGATATTTTATTTTCACTCTCCGGGATAAATGCTCGGATAATTTGTACTTTTGCTTTCAAATCTCCATTAAACTCCCCCACCAAATTTTAATGAATATCAATCATAAGAAAAGAATGATGTTAACATGTGTTAATGATGACATACATCTACATAATTTATCCAAACGATTAAACGGTACGTTTCGGGCGGGGAGGCGAAAACGAGTCGTTTCAGGACGCGAAATCTCATGATCAGACCTTATCCACAAAATCAACAAAGAAAATGTGAAGTTACAAAATACAAAGCTTGTTACCGCGAAGTGAGAGCTTCTTCCCCCTGTTATTATTACTACAAAAGCTGTTGGTTCTTCACCGCTTACCCGGCAAAATACAGCCATCATCATGCCCAAATTACATTCAATTCACCACTTCAACACTAGCACATCCATCAATCAAAATCAACACTCTCGCAAGCCAAATCCCACAACTAATTCACCAACTTCTATTGCTCTTCCTCCCACAGATACCTTTGCCAAAGAAGCTCAGCGCTCTTGTACTTCCTTGGGTTTTTGTTTCTTGAATGAAACAAATAAGTTTAGAAGTCTGAGTTCAGTTAAATTTAAGCATACCCAGATGATAAAAATGGGGAAGATTTGGATTTCTGATGACATGGTTAAAAGTTTGATTTTTCATTACTTGGAATTTCGTGATTTTACGTCAGCTGCAAAAGTTTTCTTTCTGGATTTTCCGAGGAATTATGTAGATTGGCGTTCTTTTTTGGAAGACTATGAGAGTTTTGGAGGGGAAGTGCAAGAAATTCTTGAGCTTTGGGGAGATTTGCACGGTAAAGGTGTAATTTTTCGTAGTGTAATTCTTACTGTAGTTTTGAAGCTTTGCACAAGACTAATGGCATTTTGGCTGGGTGCGGAAGTTCATGCTAGTTTGATCAAGAGAGGTTTTGATTTTGATGTGCATTTGAAGTGTGCATTGATGAATTTTTATGGGAAGTGTAGGGATGTAGAAAGTGCTAATAAATTATTCAATGAAGTGTCAGATCTTGAAGATGATCAAATTTGGAACGAGATAATCATGATAAACTTGAGGAATGAGAAATGGGAAAATGCCACTGAATTGTTTCGAGAAATGCAGTTTTCGTCAGCAAAAGCTATTAGCAGAACAATCGTGAAGATGCTACAAGCTTGTGTAAAAGTGGGAGCTTTTCATGAAGGAAAGCAAATTCACGGGTATGTTTTAAAATCTGCATTGGAATCAAATTTGTCAGTATGCAATTGCCTGATTAGCATGTACTCTAGAAACAACAAACTTAAACTAGCAACGAGAGTTTTTGATTCGATGAAGGATCATAATTTATCATCATGGAACTCGATGATCTCGAGTTACACTAGACTTGGTTACGTGGATGCCGCTTGGTGCCTTTTCAATAAAATGGATTCATTCAGAATACAACCAGATATAATAACCTGGAATTCCCTTTTGTCAGGTCATTTCACTCATGGCTCTTACCAGAATGTCCTGACACTTTTGCGTGGAATGCAGAGTTCAGGATTCAGGCCAAACACCAGTTCTGTCAGTGTTGTTCTTCAGGCAGTTACTGAATTGAGGCTCTTGAAATATGGGAGAGAGAGTCATGGCTATATTTTAAGAAATGGACTTGACTATGATTTATATGTTGGAACTTCATTGATAGATATGTATGTTAAGAATGATTGCTTACAAAATGCTCAGGAAGTTTTTGATAATATGGAGAACAGGAATATTGTAGCTTGGAACTCACTAATATCAGGTTATTCTTTCAAGGGCCTTTTTGTCAATGCAAAAAAATTGTTGAATAAGATGGAGGAGGAAGAAATTAAACCTGATTTAGTTTCTTGGAACAGCCTGGTATCTGGCTATTCAATTTGGGGGCAGAGTAAGGAAGCTTTTGCTGTTATTCATCAGATGAAAAATTCAGGAATCTATCCTAACGTGGTTTCATGGACCTCTTTAATATCTGGCAGTTTTCAAAATGTAAACTATAGGGAATCTCTTGAATTTTTCATCCAAATGCAAAGAGAAGATATCAAGCCCAACTCTACAACTATGTCCAGCTTACTTCGAACTTGCGGAGGCCTAGGTCTGCTGCAGAATGGTAAAGAGATACACTGCCTTTGTCTGAAAAATGGTTTCATCGAAGATGCATATGTAGCCACAGGGCTAATTGACATGTACAGTAAATCCGGCAATTTGAAAAGTGCTCGTGAGGTTTTCGGAAAGAGTGCAAACAAAGCATTAGCATCTTGGAATTGCATGATCATGGGGTTTGCCATTTATGGCAATGGAAAAGAGGCAGTTCTACTTTTTCATGACATGCTTGAAACAGGTTTCCAACCAGATGCTATAACCTTCACAGCTCTCCTTTCTGCTTGTAAGAACTCTGGTTTAATTGAAGAAGGATGGAAGTATTTTGACAGTATGAGCACAGATTATAACATAATGCCGACAATAGAGCACTACTCATGCATGGTGGATCTTCTTGGAAAAGCTGGTTATCTTGATGAAGCTTGGGACTTCATTAAAACAATGCCATTCAAGCCAGATGCTACCATTTGGGGTGCCCTTCTGGGATCCTGTCGAATCCATAGACATTTGGAGTATGCAGAGATTGCGTCAAGGAGACTTTTCAAGTTAGAGCCATGTAATTCTGCTAATTACAATTTGATGATGAACTTGTTTGCCATGTCAAATAGATGGAAGGATGTTGAACGTCTTAAACATTCGATGGATGAGGTAGGTGTTAAAAGTGTACTTGTATGGAGTTGGATTCAAATCGATCAGACAGTCCATGTGTTCTCTGCCAAAGGGGCACCACATCCAGCGACAGGAGAAATATATTTTGAGTTATATCATTTGGTTTCTGAAATGAAGAAACTTGGTTATGTGCCAGACACCAGGTGTATATATCAAGACATCGATGAAGAGGAAAAGGGGAAGGTGCTGTTGAGTCATACAGAGAAATTAGCTATCGTTTATGGACTGATGAAGATAAAAAGCAGAGCTCCAATCAGGGTGATTAAGAACACAAGAGTTTGCTCTGATTGCCATTCTGCAGCAAAATACATGTCATTGGTACGAGACCGAGAGATTTTCCTTCGTGATGGTGCTCGCTTCCATCATTTTAGAGAAGGTAAGTGTTCCTGCAATGATTGCTGGCAATAACTGGTGTTTATGTAATTGGCCTTTGTCTGATTTTAGGAAAAGATGTAAACTTTATTGGAAAGATAACATAATTGTGTGCGTGTTTTCGATAGGAACTAGGATGAAAGATAATATGGTTACAGATCAGGTCCGAAAAACTCGCTGACGTTTAATTCATACTTGCCACAAATTGTATTGGCTGGAGTAGAAGTAATGTATTGATATAAGTTCATGCCCCATCCATGCTTTATTGCGTGTTCTCAAGTTATTGCGCCATCGCATTCTCTCAACCAATTCCATTTACCATTTGACAAACAATACTTGGACATGCAACTCAAGTCTCTCGGAGGACTGTTTGCTGGGGGCCTTCTTGATGAGGATTTTCAATTTTTATTCTCTCCTTTTTACCCAATGCCACAGACCTCGTTGTCCTTTCTCACCCACTTCTAGGGTCACACGCCAATAATGACTAACACAATATTTCGCTTCAATATATATTTATATATTTTTACGAATTTATAAATATTATATTATTATTTTATTTATAATTAAAAATTTTCATAACGGATATAGTACAATTTTATCTAAATTTATAACTCTCACAATTGAATAACCTTACTCAACTATTTAATAATTAAAAAAATTTAAAATTAATTCTTATAAATATTTTTATAAGAGTTTAAATTATTATTCTCAATATTATATAAATACAAGGCTATTATTCTCAATATTATATAAATACAAGGCTATTTTATTATGCCACAAGTCCATTGGTTTAGCTTCAGCACTTTAGAAAAGGGTAATTCATCATATCATCATCAATAACGTTGCTTCATTACTCATCACAATCTACGATGATTCTATTCATTAAACCATGAAGGGCTGGTTATTCATAAATTTTAATTTGTCGGTCGCTATAATGACATTGCAACAATTCCTCGTTTCTTGCATCAGCAACAATTGCAACCTTCTGATAGTCCTTAAATTGATTATACACGAGGGTCAAAGAAAACCATGGGTGTACCAAAAAAACCTGCGATATTTTTGCGTACAAACATAAAATAATTTGAAGAGGTAATTGAAAGAGCAGAACATGCTGAAAAAACAAAAGGCAAGCAGTAATTTACTGAGAAAAACAAGAATATGTACAAAACAAGCAACAAAGCTCTGCTGCTACTTTGGGGTCTCTACTGAATCCTTCCTGCACCTAGAAGCTGGAACTACAAGAAGCAAGCCACTGGTGCAAGGCACCAACTACTTGTTAAATAAACATAAAATATTTACAGATATATATATATATATATATATATGACAATAATAACATACCACCATGCACCAGGGGGGGGGGAAAGAAAAAACTGTAAAAGCAAAAACAGTGGAGATCCTTTGCATTCATGGAAACTTTGCTAAAAGAACCTATATCTTGGTAGTAAAAGGATGGAAAGGGCACAGCATTGAAACAGAAAACAAACAGAAGCAAAAGCAGGCAGAAAGAGTGAAGGGAATCCACAAGATGGAAAGGCACAGCTAGCATGGTGTTCAAAACTTCTGCCTAGAAAATCTCTAAAAAGATTCGGGGAATCTAGAGCCATCATGTTATGCACACCATAGTACTCCCATCAGAATTGGTTGATCGGTTCAGTCCGGTCCTGCACCGCCATCCTCTCAGACACATCAGCCAGAGATTTGAGATTGCACCTGATCAAGGCCTGAACAAAGTAGCATGTCTCATCCTTTGTGTTTCCTTCTGGAACATCTACTACAAATGACTCAATTACCAGCGTCCCAGGTCTCCCATCAATGATCTCTGGATGGACAGTCATGATTGAAGAGTAGTTCTGTAAATTTAACAATCGAATAAGAATGCTGGCTAGTAAGGGAAACATTTTCAAAATTCATGGTTTGCCAACAATTAAAGCGTATGTCTTATAAAAAAGTTCCCTTCAACAACCTTGGCAGCGAAGATTTATTGGTATTTTTACTCTATATACAATTCACAAAGCCTACATGGTAGAACATACTCAATTACTCATGACAAGCCAAGCCAAAATTAAAATAAATATTTTCCTTTGATGCCAACTCAGGCTTCAGCTACACCAAATTTGACTATTTGAGCCTTAATTGAACTAACAAAGACACATGCACAAACAAGTATAACTTATAGAAAATGAGAATAGCTGGAAGTAAAAAGTACTATACCCTAAGCCTGTGATCACCGCCAACAATTTTGATTCCGAGGATGTGCTCTTCATCATCAAGAAGTTCCAGCCTTTCGGTGCTAGTGGTAGCAGGAAGCCCAGATTTGACATTCACTTCTCTAACACTACCAATTCCAAGGTCCCCATTAACCACACACCTGCTAACGAATGGCTTGTACTTCTGTGGCTGATCAAATCGCCTCACTAAAGACCATACCTGATAAATTAACCACACTATTAGTCCACAAAAACAAAATAAAAAATAACAAAGAAAATATCAAACGTTTAAAATATAAGGCAATCTTAGAAAGAAGTGATTCAATTTTTATTTATTTTTTTATTCGTCTCATCCGATAAATGATGACAAATTTAGAGTTAAAAAACGAAAAAAAAAAAGGGTCTTTTCGGTCATGCATTTTCTTGATAACCAAACGGGAAAAAAAAAAAAAGATAAGTCAACCTCTTCGGAAAAACGTTTACCACGTTCAAAATAAGAAAAAAATCCTGCAAATACATCATTTTGAAATTCCATATTTGAGAAAACGCGGAACAGACTTGTCGGATGTAGTAAATTGAACCAAATCACAATTCAATTCCAATTATTACTCAGATCTGTCTCTAATTGAAAATTAAAAGGCTATGCAACAAAGTCAACCATCAATCGGTGTCAGTTAAGCCAGTACAAGAAACTGAAAGAATCGATCGGACGGTAAACAGAAAGTTTACTTACGAGATGAACGGGAGCTCTGATGTGCTTGACCAGAGCAGAAGTACACTGATTCTCTCTGGGCTCGTGCCTATGATGCCTCCGTATGTACTGCGCCTCCATCACACCATATGCATCAACACCGTTCATTTTGATCAGACAGAGACAAACACACAAATCTCTCTCTACCCCCCGCTCTCTCTGAAATCGCCAATATGTAAGGAAACCGAGCACACAACTGACAACTCTCAAGAGTAAGATAGATTAAAAAACAAGAAAAAGAAAAAAAGATAAGCCTTCTTGCAGCTGCTGCAGGTTTTGCGCAAAGTACAGCCTTAACTTTTTGGTTTGGCCTTGGCACTGGCAGTCTATCAAAAATCCATAAATCCACCGACAAATTTTATTTTTAAATTTGCCCTTAACCTCTAAGCGTGTTTCTCGTGGGCCCACTGCACTATATTAAATATATTATAATAATATTACACTTTTTTAATTTTTTATTTTAAATAATATGATAAATTATTAATTAAAAAATAATATTATTTATTTATTTAAATTTTATATAAATATTATTATTTAATTAATAATATTAAATTATTTAAAATAAATATTGCACATAAAAAAATTAAAATATTTACCATTACTCAATATGTTACTTAGGACTTATCCCCGCATTTTCATTATTTTTTTTAAAATTTATTTTGTAATTGTGACAGAGTGGTTACCTTCTTCTTGTCACAGTCCAATCTTTGTTCTGATTTCAGTGATAAGCACAAAGGCCTGTTAGTGGTCTTGTTTTCACTTTTGCCCTTTTTAATTCCCTTTTGGTCAATACCGAATAGTGTGTGTATTGTCCATAAAAAGTCAATTTATGTGAAGTAGGGATGATGTTGGGATGACTGTCCCATAAACATATCACATTCTTGAAATATTTTAAATTGAAGATAATTGTTGAAGCGTAATGACATAAATGTCCTGCAAGTAATCTCAGTTTTTTTAATATTATTAAATAAAAAAGAAACGTTGTAACTGCCTTCATGTGCGCATCGTGCATGTCAGAGTTACAGATAGCAGGCAGCAGGTATCCACTCGCACATCATATATATGCATGTCGGGTCATATGGGCCGCATTTCCCATTGCTTTAAGCTGCGATTTTCAATTTTATTTTCTATTTAAAAAAATAAAAAAATTATATTAAAGATACCTAAACGGTGTCAATTGGTCCAAGTGTCACGTTGACGATAACGACGGAATATGGATTTTGATTGGGCCACGTAGGAAAAGATCAATTCATCGCCACATTTTTTATGATTAAATCTCTATCACTCGTTCACCGACCTAAAGTGGAAAATTGCTTTGTCATTTATTGCAGAAATTCATATTTTAATGAATAGCACTTGAGGAAACAAATTCGGACCTAATCTTTAGGATAGGTGGCCAAAATTTTTCTTGATTTTATACTTCTCCCCTTTATCTGATCGTGCTCCAGAATTCAATGCCATTGTAGTGCAGATAAAGTTTTAAAAGCAATAATAACAAATTAATTTTTTTATTTTTAATATATTATAATCACATAACAGTTGAGAGTTTTGTATAAAAATTTTATAATGTGTGAGATAATATAATTAAGTAATATATATATAAAATATATATAGTTAAATTTATTATAATTAATATTTATATAATAATTTTTTAACATAAATATATATATACTATAATATTATTTATTTATTATATTATTAATATACTGCTTCTGATGTACTATAAAATTTTTTATTTTGTAGAACATACATTCACGTAATTATAGCATTATCAACAGTTCACTTAATATTTATCTCACGTAAACTCAAAAAACTACCAAAATTTACAACTAGATATGAAATCTATCTTTACCTTTATAAATATTTACAAGTAAATGGGAGACTCATAATTTTACAATAACTTAAACTCATTCTCCCTTGATAAAGAAAAGTATTTATTAATCAACTATTATTTTGAATGTCATGATAATAGACCCTTTTTTTTTTAATGGCAATAGACTTAAAAATTGGGTGTAGCCAAAATGCCAATTAAGTTAATAGGTAAATATTGTAGCATAATGATTAAACAATTTTTCAAGGCAGACAATGTTTAAACATTTTTCAATATTCTTGTTTTTCTTGGGTTTAATGGTTAAATATTGCAGCATAGTGATTTATTATTTTATAATGTAGACAATGTTTAAACATTTTTCAGTATTCTTGTTTTTCTTTTTGAATTGTTATAATCTATGTATTATACATTATAATTTGGGATCTACTAAAAATTTGTATTGATACACTTATAGTAGAAGTCTACCAAGGTCATAATTGAAAATCAACAAAAATTAATTGTAAAATATCTATTCGCATATTTAGGAAGATATATATCTTTAACTACAGTTGTGATAAGAAAAATATATTGAATTTTATATATAAAAGACTTAAATTGACACCAGTTATCGATGAGCAAGAGCCTTTGTGATTATATTCTTGTTAAAACTTTATTTTTTGTCATTTAAAAAAATAAAAAAGACAACAAGAATATAGTTTTCTGTTTTAAAAGAAGAATTATATGTTCCATTAAATTGTTTACAAATATAAGTTGTTTTATATTATTGAATAAATCTAATCTTTTTTTGGGGGAAGATTATTAGGGATTCCTTTCACCATTAATATAGTCACAACAAAAATAATAATAATGTTAATAATTTCAAATTTTATGTGTATCACTCATCGATTAAATGATAAAATTCTTAATCATTAAAGTTATTATTATACAATCCAATAATCAATGCTACATATTCTAATTAAGGTATAAATTATAATATAAATATTAATATTTTTAACATAATTTCAAAAATATTTTTAAAAAATTAATATGGGAGCACTAGAGTAGTCAGATACAATTATGGTTGGCACGAAAAAGTTGGCTAGGTCTCAAAGGCAAAGGAGCATCGTGTGATACTGAATTGACAAAGACAATTTGCGCACGGTAAACGAGTTGCAGGCTTCGTCTCTTTGTGCCATGTTCAATGTCCGATCCCCTTCCAATTTCTCCACAAATGGCCATTCCACAAACACAGTCAAATTGAACTTCATTTATCCTTCCGAATCATTTTTCTAATATTATATTATCCTGAGTGCATCCAACGTCGTAAGTTCACATGTGCATTGTATGATATGAAACACCAAAAGGCATTTCAAGATCTTTCATCGAATATCCAAATGCGAATAGTCTTCGAGTCTCCAAGTTGCGAATGTTAACATCAAAACTTAGCCTCGACTTAATCGATTGCATTACAACCCCCCACAGAAAAAGAAACCTTTTCGTTTTCATTAGGGGAAATAAAACAAAAAACAATCTGATTGTGTGAAGTAAAATGAACTAGTTTGTATTTCTTTATTAACAAGTCATGACACATGAAATATGATACACTAAGAAGAGCGCAACGTTTGAGTGGACACACAAATTTAGTTTAGATTTTGGTAACTAACATCTTCAATCACTTGTGAATCGACTAAAATTGAATCCATGCTCCCAGAAAGTTGGATTCCCCGTATTGTAATACGGGAATTTAATTATTCTCTCAATTATTCTATAATTGAATAAAAATAATCTTTTTTCTTTTAACATATAAGTAAAGTAAAAGTCTTTCGAATATTAATAATAAAAAAAAATTATATTATTCTTTATAAAATTTACTGTAAACTAACGTCAATAATTGTGTGATTATAATATCAGTAATATTCTAATTTTAATCAATTGATTGTAATTAAAAAAAAAAAACTCTTCAATTGTTCACTTTTGAAAAATGAGTTTACTATCGCATACATCCTAAAAATGATATTTCTTATTTGTTTTCTATAAATGCTATATACGAAATACTCAAGAATAAAATGAGTTAAATTCTCTGATAACTCCCTACTACTATTTATTTATTTGTTTGTTCTATTTATTTATTCTTATAAAGTTAATCGTATTAAATAATCCATTTTCAAAAAAATAAAAAGAGTTGGCATTTGATGTCATATACTTAATTATGTCCCTCTCGTCGAATCACCCCGTTTTTAGAAATCTCTTGACTGAATTTTGAAGATTTGAATTCTAAAAATAAAAATTCTATTTTTCTTTTGACTTTATTTGATTTAGACAAATCTGAAACCTAATGAACGTAAAAAAGTTTTGTTTGTTTTGTTTGTATAAGAGATTTATACTATATTAAAATAAAATCGATGGAAGTATAATGAAAATAGTATTTCAATTGAGAAATCTTAAAATGAGACATCATAACAAATAAATGAAACTTCACGATTATTTGAAATTCGCTTTTAATTTGACTTTAAGGCTACGCTATCTTAAGTTGCTAATTAAATAAAAATAGTAATAATAACACTAATAAAATGAGATTTATATTTCTATTTCATGGAATATTAGTAGGTAAATCTTGGAGTCTTAGTGTCCTTTTTCTCTTATTACGTATATGTCCGTGATTTGTTATTTTTTTTAAGCTACATTGTGATAATTATAAGTACCCATTAAGGTAAATATTCATTTAGCATTTATATTTTGACTCAAGTGCTTATTTATTCTACATATTTTTAAAAAATACCTTAAAACATCATTTTTGTTAAATATGTTACATTCATACCATTACTTTTTATTTGTTTTACAATAAATACTCTTACATTAATATTTTGGGATATTAGTGAAAAATAAAAATATTAATTCATCAAATCAATCTTGAAAATTTTAAAATTATTGCCAATTTTTTTGTTATTATTTAAAGTTTAGGATTAATTTTATAAATTAATTTGTTTATAAATAATTATCAGTAAAGTTATTATAATGGTATTAAGTATTGTTTAATGTTGGCTAGTATTAACTAGTTTATAAAATAATAATTAGTAAGATTATTGCAAAGGCACATAAAATACCAGTTATTTTCAAATAATATTTACTAATTAATTTATTATTTAATTATTTTAATAAATAAATGAACTAATGTAAAAAATATTGTGGTAAGGGTGCTGTTACCCCACCCAATAAGATGATGAAGGAACCAAATGTTACGCCTTGTGGAAGTAAATGCAGCTAGCATCTCGACTCATAAAATTTCTTTAAGCAAATTTAAAGTTCTATAAGGGTACATTTGGAAGCTAGGATTAAGTGTGAGATTAGACTAATTTTAGAATTAAATTTTTACTATGTGTTTGGCGTAACTTTTATTGTATTGGATTAAGGGGGACTAAATTCAAATTTAGTCCTTAAATTATGGGATTAGCAATCTCAATTTATAATTGGGTTTAGGTGAAATTAGATTAATCTATAATATTTCTTTCATATATAACACAATTTTTTATTTAGTATTCAAAATTTATTTAATTATTTATTTATTTTATTCATGATTTATTTGATATTTATTTTTTGTTTTGTTTTTATAGTCTAATTAAATTGGTACTTTTATTTTAATAAAGTTATTTATTTAATAATTTATTACAATAATTGATTGTATTAAATTAAATAATCGCTAATGTAGTAATAAAAATAAACATGAAAATTAATAATACCAATAATTAATTGATTTTATATATCATTTGCTAACTTTTTAATAAAACAAAATTATATATAAAATATTTGATTAAATAATTAATTAAATAATTAAATAGTTGTATTAATTTATATTTGTCTATTATAATCATGACTACCCAATAACTAATTTACTATGTATTTAATTTTATTATTAATTCTTTTCAAATTAATTTTAATTATTACTATTAAATATTCTTAAATATTTTTTTGTATTTAAATATAATTCAACATTATTCAATATAATATTGTATCAAATATAGGATATTATTAAATAATCTAATATAATATAATTAAATTTAATCTAATTCAATCTTAATATTTAATTTAATCTAATCATGCCTGACAAACATAACTTAAAATTCACATGCCTGGGACTGGACGTCCAATTGCGTTGTCTCAATTGCCCAAATTAGATTCTTTTACAAGCAAGTCCATCGATGCAAAATGTTCTGTTAAAGGAAGACACAAATGTTCTATGAGAATCTAAATGGCATATATTTTATTGGATAAATTTTGTCCAGTAATTCAAAATTGTTGTCTACACAGTAATTAGATTACTTGAAAAAAGTTTCAACCTTTAAACCTTTTTCATCATCAATTATATGTTCTCATTTTTCACATCATTTTTCAACAAATAAAATCAAGCAGCCCCGGACCACCTCCCAACATTTCATATGCTTTACAAATATATTTTATTTTTTTGCAAAAAAGAGAAACCATTTTTAAACAATTAGCTGATATTTAATTTAACATTTTTGGTAAAAATGAAGCCCAAAGTTATGCGCCAAATATGAAAACACAACGAAAAGAATATAATAATTTACAGTGCACCCATGCATGATACGTATTGTCCAAATATAGATTAATTAATAGGTTAATTAGTAGGCATATCAATGGAAATTCGATTAGTATGTATCATCAATTATCAAAAGCCCCCTGTTGGCACTTGGCTGACATCAATTTTATTTTTATCGCAACCATAACGCCTCAATTATGATATGACAATCCTCCAGAGTGACTTTTTGATTAAGGACAAAAGAAAAGAAAAGAAAATCAGAAAGCTCAATAATTTTCTAAGACTGGTCACACTGGGCATGAGAAAAAACAAAAAAATAAAAGATAAATATCGATTTATTCTTTATATTTCTTATTAAATATGTTTAATTTTTATATTTTAAAATTTTGTAAGATGCTCTTATTATTAACTATGTTGTAGCCTTAGTCTTCCTTTTTATTTATTTTTACACTAATATCTTGCAATAATCTTAAGAAATTAATAAAAAACAATTTATTAGATTAATCCTAAAAATAAAATGACAATTGATATAAAATTTTTTTGTTATTAATATTTGATTAACATCTTATTTTTTTATTATATCCTCAATATTATTGTATTATAAAAATAAATATAAAAATATAACATAATTATTAACAAATATTTTTAAAAATATAAGAATCTAAAAGAAATAGACTAAGTGAGAATTTAACCAAAACCAAGTTACAACTATCTTCTTTTGTAAAAATATTTAGAATATATTGACTAAATCTAATATAATACCTTTTATCTCTTTTAAAAAAAAAAGATTGATACCTCTCTACCCACCTCCGCAGAAAAGTTGTTAAAAGAGAAGTTGAATTGCATTGAAAAAGTATTAAATTTTAGGACCACATAGAAGCCAAATGCTGTGGTATTAAATCTACCTCCAACTACTTGAGTTACATCACATATATCTGTGATGACTGATGACACTGTGTCGTTTTATGATTGGGTTTAAAGCAGACCGCATCATTGAACGCGAAGAAAGTTTCCGATTTTAGATTGCATATGATTTGTTAGGTGCGACACATGGGACTTGGCTAGAATGAAATGAAAACGAGAATTGTGATAGGATAAGCTTAAGATCTTTTCGCTTGTGTTTTTGAGGTTGTTGAGGATAAGGCTTTACGCCTTTATGGTCAAGTAAATAATGGCTTCTGATCGAACAAATGATCGATCGATGGTGGGCTGTGATATGAGCCCATTGGGAGAGCAGCCCTTTTTAATCTCTCTCTCTCTCTCTCTCTCTCTCCCCGAGTTTGTATTTCTTCATGCACCGCGATTCTTTTCCAGAATTGCCTCTGTCCAATACTTATTTACGCATCGAAACTGCTTCCTCATTTCGAGAAGCTTGAAGTTACTGGTCTGAGTAAGCTTTTCTCACCACTTTTAAAATCTTGATAAAACACCAAATTTTGTAATTGTAGTCTAATTGCTATTAAATAACACTTGAAAGACGATTGCTAATTTAAAATTAAAATCTTTACAGCTTCTAATTATATACCTCCCACTTTAAATCTTAACTTTTTTTATAAGTTCAAAATAATTTTAAGATAATTAATAAATAAATTAACTAACGTCAAAAATTTTATTATAATCAAGTATGTTTAAAATTTGATTAACTTTACTTCAACGCTTCGTCATTTTTTGTAATTTTCATTAGTGCTATAAACATAACAAATAGGATTTCGTAAGATTTTTAAAATGATGTTAGGAACTCAACTCTGCTAGTCTTTATTAGCAAAAATTAAGTAGGCACTTTATGGTACTCAGGTTTTAGTTTGGATTAATTATTTGAACCGCATCAAACTGGATCAATTCAAATTTAAATTGAATTGAACTTAAATTTTGAATAGGTTTAATTCGATTTATTTTACTTTTTTTATATTTGTCATTTATTGAGTTTATATTTAAAAAATCGAACTGATAATTTTAAATTGATATACACGGATATAAAAATTGAACCGAACACCATCCATAGCAAAAACTTGCCTAATTTTGGACAAAGGGCAGCTAAGTGTTTTTTTTTTTTTTTTTTCCCTAGAGCCAACACATGGTGGAATGTTTTATAGCATATCAGTTTTTGCTAAAAACTGATATGCAAGAAATTAAGTTTTGACGATAAATTAAGAAGAGAAAATGTGCATACCTATTCTAGAATGTCCTTTAAGTGATCCTATAGTCTACAGTTCATATGGTGAAATCCTGGGAGTGAGAGACCATGACGAGATGACTCCAAAAATATACTACTTGAAAGTTGTGCGTGGTGCCCGAGACAACGCTCAGGGTTGGTCTTTTGCAAAGCCATAAATTAAGCAAGCAGAAGAATATGCTATATTTGGTCTGTAACTTAATTCACCATCCCTCCACAGTCTCCCAGCTCACCGGCCGAGCAACAACATGACGACCGAGGAGGTTATGACCCGTGTTTGAAACCATTTATTTTTTCTAAGGTACCTCATTAATTGGCATTCCACCAGCGCGTAGACATTATGTACATCTGCTAAACTTCTTACTCACCTTTGCGTGATCACTCCGACTGACCAATTCTCATTAAAATGTCCATATTTCCCTCCATCAATCACAGTATGAAACTATCAGACAGCTTCTTTATTACATGGACCCCATCCTGAAAATAACCAACAAATAAAAATATCACAGTCGTAGTGAAAGCAACATGCTTAACAATCAAATTTGTTTAGTGCAGCCTCCAGCTGCATGGTACCTAACCTCAAAAACTTTTTTTAGTGGATGCAATCGAGCCAGACGAATTGATGAATTGGGTTTCTATTATCTAATATCCCATAACAAATGAAGCATTCTATCGGATCTGTAAGGTTACAGGGATATATGAAAGAACTCGATCAATCGAAAATTGATCAACTACATTTTCATGGATAAAGAGGCAGATCCAGAAATTAGAGTTTCACTGCTTGCATTGGTTTCGCAATATTCTTGCAATTATCAATTTAGAGTGAGAAAAAAAAAATAATGCTATTTCGAAAAAGGACAACAAGAAACCCTCAACGCAGTTCAATCAAGATGCCGTACCAGCCATTAATTGTTTGTTTATTTTCATAATCAAAATTATAATTAAAAATTAATTATTTGATTTGAAATCTTATTAAATCTAATCCAATTTATTTAAATTAATTGAATTGATTAAAATTGAAGTTTTAAATGAACTTATCTTATTTACATGATATCATTCCCATAAGAGAATAATAACAAAATATAATTTTCCAAAATTTCCTATCAGATGATTTGTTATGGATTTTTATAAACATAAACAGCTGCAATAAATTAATTCCTTTAAAATGACAAAAAAGTACATATCGGCATGCAACAGAAATTGGGCCTGCAGAATGTCAATTGCTTAGCCCAACTCGTTAAAGAAAAGTACAAAACGGCATCGGCAAAAAAATAAAAATAAAAACGAAAATCTTATTGGGAAAAAAAAAAGGGAAAATGAAAAGAACGGTCAGCCAAAAAAAAATTAATTTTTTTTATTACGTCTGTCCCGTTTCATTCTTTCTCTCTCTCTCTCTCTCTCTCTCTCTCTGTTCCTTGCCCAGATACTATCATCATTCCTCGTTCTTTCTCTCTCTGTTCTATTTCTCACATATATTATTTGCATTATTTAAAAATAAAAAAGAAATTAGAAACCCTCGAATGCACAAACTCCTCATCGTCAAAGCAATTCCCAATTCCTGCAACCAAACACGTCCTCTCTCTCTGTCTTTCTTCCCAAACCTAATTTTGATCCGCCCCTCAATCTATTCACCATTTAATTTGATGCCCCTATCCCCTCTCTAACATTTGCTATTTGGTCCCTCTTCCTCCTCACAACTATCTTTATACTTTCCATCATTGATTCGCCGACGCTTCCAACTTCAAAAAAGATTATTGTCCTTAGGTTTTGATAAATCTCAACCAATTTGTATCACTAGCCTTCTTCTTATTATTATCTTCAGGTTTTCCGCAAATCCTTTTTCTTTACTTAATATATTCAGTTTCTTATAAATTTACAAATTTGTATTCTTCTTTAGGTTATATAAATTTCAAAACCCAAAATTTTTCTTACTATTACTTAAGAAAAAGATTAATAATAATTGAAACTCAAGCATAAAAACATAACTGATAGACTTTGAATTCGAGAAACTTAGTTTGATTGGTAAGTTGGTTTAGTAGTTGTGGTGGCGGTGGCGGTGACGTTTTGGGTAAAGATTAGCTAAGCGAAAATTAGAGGGATTGCATGGGAGAGCATGAAGGACGGAGAGAGCCACCAAGTGGGCTGTTATTAAACGGGTTATTGCCCAATGAAGCGGGTTCAGTGATCCGAGTACTTGACCCGGAACGATGGTTGAAGGCGGAGGAGAGAACTGCAGAGCTTATTGCCTGCATTCAGCCCAACCCCTTCTCCGAAGAACGTCGCAATGCTGTTGCAGATTATGTTCAGCGCCTCATTATCAAATGCTTTCCTTGTCAGGTTGCCAACTTTTACATTTATGTGAGAATTTGTTTATGTTGCGTAGTTTTATTGAATGGGCTAAATGAACATGTATCATTTTACATTTAGTTAATGGGGTGGGACATTGAACAAATTGGCATCATTTAAGTTTTTGCATTTTCATATATTTTATGTTATTATTCACTAGTGATTATTTTTGTCTACAGGTTTTCACTTTTGGATCTGTACCCCTTAAGACCTATTTGCCTGATGGGGACATTGACTTAACAGCTTTTAGTGATAATCAAACTTTGAAGGACGCATGGGCTCATCAGGTGCGTGATATGCTGGAAAATGAAGAGAAGAATGAGCATGCTGAATTCCATGTCAAAGAGGTCCAGTACATTCAGGCAGAAGTAAGTTTCACCGTACTTTAGGTTTCTAAAGATTGTGCCACATAGTCTTCCATACATGCCCTGTATATTTGACGCAAAATTTCCACCTGATATAGTTTTACAAATTTCAAACCTGTGATTTATTTTAACTGTAGATAAGTTTGGATTTATCCCCTGAAATTTTAGTTTCAGAGTTGTGATGCTATTAGTTGTGACTGATTGTGGTGATTTGTTTATCTGGGGAGATGGTTGTTTGTCCACTAAACTGTTATTATTATTATGTTATCTAAATTCTTATTTGTGGATTTTCTGAGTAAACTCTAATGTACCTATATATAACCCATTTGCCTTAAGCTTTTATTTTGTACTGAATTTAACACTTTTTTTTTATTTGCAGGTAAAGATAATAAAGTGTCTTGTTGAAAATATTGTGGTAGACATATCATTTAACCAACTTGGTGGGTTATGCACTCTTTGTTTCCTTGAGGAGGTGCGTGGTGCATCCTTGAAACTTTGCCATTGAACCTTTCCTTTTCAAATTGTAATCCATTATGATGATTATGTTTCTTAGCTAATTGTTTTTTTGGGCTTAAATAGGTTGATCATATGATAAATCAGAATCATCTTTTCAAGCGCAGCATTATATTGATAAAGGCTTGGTGTTATTATGAAAGCCGAATATTGGGTGCTCATCATGGACTTATATCAACTTATGCCCTGGAGACATTGGTTCTTTACATATTTCATGTTTTCAACAATTCTTTTGCTGGACCGCTTGAGGTGGCTATGTGAGCCTTTTCTCTCTAATTTCTTGCATTTGTCCTTTTGGCAGCCTGATTTTTTTTTTCTTTCCAATTGTAGGTCCTTTATCGTTTTCTAGAGTTCTTTAGCAAGTTTGACTGGGACAACTTCTGTCTAAGCCTTTGGGGTCCTGTGCCCATCAGTTCGCTTCCAGATGTAACGGGTATAGATATTTTGCTTGAAGATTCTAATTTCAATCCTTGAATAAGTTATCATCAAGCTTGATATTTCCTCTTCGTATGTTTTACAGCGGAACCTCCTCGTAAAGATGGTGGAGTGTTACTTCTTAGCAAATTGTTCCTTGATGCTTGTAGCTCTACATATGCCGTTTTTCCTGGTGGCCAAGAAAATCAGGGGCAACCATTTGTTTCAAAACATTTTAATGTCATTGATCCTTTGCGTGTAAACAACAACCTTGGGCGCAGTGTTAGTAAAGGTGCATTTATGAACTATATACTATACTTCTATTTCTTTTCTGGCCTTATTTTGATTTGTTGCTATATTGTGATCACGTCTGTTCATTCATCTGGCATTGTAAATGTGATACTATTGTTTTTATTTGGAATTAATATTTTTTTTGAGTGATATTTGAAATTCTATGAAACATTGCCTGTTCCTATTTTTTAATGTTTTCCTTATTTTTGTTTCTTACCTATCATTTTCCTGTAGCAATTGGACATGTGTTAATAAGTATCTTTTTTGTAGCATGCTTGCGCTCCAATGTCATTTAGCGTAAAAAAGTTATATTTTAGTTTAGGTGTGGCTTCCTATATGCCTAACCTTTTTATGATTGTATGTTATCAATGAGATTTTAATATGTTTTTGCTAGCTTACTTTCTTAATTCTTCTTTATTTATATTCACAATAGAAAATTTCACTTGTTTACTAAGTGAATTCCATGTGGTCTCCGCTGATTCACTTTAGGCATTGGTAACTTGCAAATAGTTGATTGATTCTCTGAATGGGAATTGTCTAACCCTCCCACACTTAATGTGGTGATGTTACTTGGTTACAAATAAAGGAAAATCAAGAGCAGAATAAGTACATGGAACACACTCACACACAGTAATTTTATTTTAAAAAAATTTTAAAAAGGTTTGGATGCGGATGAGAACCTTACCCACTAAACATCAACGCGTGGCCCATATTATCATTCAAACTTGGGTGACCGTGGGTGCTAAGTGCATTTGTGGCCAGCCGAGCTACACCAAGGTGGTCTCACACAGATAATAATGATTCTGGATATGTTTATATTAACCATGGAGACTTTATTTTAATATTAGTAATAAATTAATAGGCATTGTGATGAAGATTACCTTTTACATTAAAATTTATTTATTTATGAGTGTTTGTGTTTGCGACTTAGTTGGCTTCACTTTTTCTTTTGGGATGGAATTCTAAATGAGTCCACTGTAGTTGTTAATAACCTTCGAATAATCTATTTTTACCTCAAAACATCTTTTAAATTCTTTGTATTACCCTATTTTTGCTGTACCCTTTGATAATCTTCACACATTTTGGCAAAGCGCACTGCATCTGTGAAGCAAATGGTATGGAACATATGCTTGCTTATAAGCATGCAAAAATGTATGTATATGGTCAGAGTTCAATATATTGGTGCATAAATATGGAGTATTGGCTGTAAGATTGTAATGCTTTTGATATGCTTGTAATTCTTGGTCTGATTTTCAACTATCTGAAATTTTGTAATTTGTTTCCTTCTGTCTATATGTATTATTGGCCAGGTAACTTCTTTAGGATACGCAGTGCATTTGCATTTGGGGCTAAAAGGCTGGCGAGGTTACTTGATTGTCCCAGTGATGAATTATATTCTGAAGTAAATCAGTTTTTTATGAATACCTGGGATAGACATGGTAGTGGCCTTCGCCCTGATGCTCCAAGGAATGACTTGTGGCGCTTGCGATTGTCAAATCCAGACCATCAACATGAGCCTGAGAATCTTCGCAACAATTCAGGTTTAGGGGGCAAAAGAAATGAGATTTCCATTGGTCGTGAATCTCAAGTTGACAGGTCTCATGGTAGCGCTTCCTCTCAGCATATTAATAGTCCTGTTGAAAGCACTTTTAGGGTCAGTTCTGATTCTGTTTCCACAGTTTCTCGTACACAAACCCAAAAGAATTATGGTAACTTGTATAGCACCAGGGCTTTTGATCAGGGTAGAAAGGATATTAGTGTCAATCGGAATGCAAATAGTGATAAAGGTCACAGAAGTTTTAAACCCGATACAATGATTAGTGACACTAAGGGTAGATATCTTTTTGTACGGACACGCTCTAGCCCTGAGCTTACAGACACGTATGGGGAAGTTACTTCCCAGGGGCGGTCTACCAAACCCCCAGAAAGTGTGAAAGGCCATATGGCTTCTTCAAAGTTGGACAATAATAGAAGGAAGAACTTGGAATCTGATATTTTGACAAGCCATGACATTAGATCTTTAACTGACGATCCTTCATCTGTTAGATCCACTGCATCACGTCAGAGCTTTGATGCTACTGCTGATTCAAACAGTGTGTTAAATAGTTACAGTGATGATCTGGTCTTGGGTGCTATGAGTGAAGAATTTTCTTCTGTTGCAGGGACACAAGGGATGCAGCAGGAAGAGCAAGATCTTGTGAACATGATGGCATCTTCCATGGCTCATAATTTTAATGGGCAGGTCCACATTCCACTGAATTTGGCTTCTGGTCACTTACCCCTTCCTCTACCACCTTCCATTCTAGCTTCAATGGGATATTCTCAGAGAAATTTGGGTGGAATGGTTCCCACCAATCTTCCCTTCATTGAGACTGCATCGGCTGCCAATATGCAGTTTCCCCAAAGTTTGGTTTCCTCACCATTAACCCATTTTTTTCCTGGCATTGGATTGACGTCAAGTCCCGAAGATTCACTTGAACGCGGTAATGAAAATTTTGGCCCCGTGGAAACGAACCCTGTGGAGGGTGATAATGATTACTGGCATCAGCAGGACCGGGGTTCCAGTGGCGGACTTGATCTTGAGAATGGAAATTTTGAGATGCTTCAGTCTGACGAAAAGCAGCAATCAACTTCAGCTGGTTATAACTTTCTTCCTTCATCTCAGATAGGTGCCTCTGGCAGTGCCAGAAGAGCTCCACATAAGTTCACCAAAGATGCCCAAGAGTCAATGAGGGAAGATCATGAAGATTCGTTCCATTATCTAGATAGTAGAGGTAACGAGGTTTACTTTGATGACAGATCTACCAGTTCAAGATCCATGCCTGCTTCATATACAAGTTCTGTGAGAAGTAAAACCAATTCTGAGAGTTCTTGGGAAGGATCATCGGCAAAGGTCTCAAAACCAGCTAAAGAAAAAAGGGGTAGAAAAACAGCTGCTACTGCTGCTCCGGTGTATGGAAAAGGTAAGAGTGCGTCAGAACATTCTTCTAGTCAGGCTGATGAAGACAACAAAGAGTGGAATCTGCTTCCCACTATGGGTTCTGAAATGCCAGACAGGAGCATAGGACCTCAATCGCTTGCTTCTTTACATATTCCAAGGCATCAAATGCCCGGATCTGAAGAAGCTCAGACAAGTGGATCAGAATCAGTGATTCCCATTACTCCTGTTCTCTTAGGTCCTGGTGCTCGTCAAAGATCTGGGGACAATTCAGGGGTTGTTCCCCTGACATTTTATCCCACAGGTCCGCCTGTTCCCTTTTTCACGATGCTTCCAATATACAACTTCCCAACCGAGTCAGGAACCTCTGATGCATCAACAAACCATTTTAGTGGTGAAGAGAGCCTGGGAAACAGTGATTCTGGTCAAAATTTTGATTTATCTGAGGGACTTGATCAGTCAGAGGCGTCAAGTACTTCTAGTTCTATGAGAAGGTCTGCTCATGTCGAACCATTGGAGCACAAGTCTGACATTCTTAACAGTGACTTTCTTAGCCATTGGCAAAATTTACAATATGGTCGGTTTTGCCAAAACCCACGATTATCTTCACCTCTCATTTATCCTTCACCTATGATGGTGCCACCTGTCTATCTACAGGGCCGTTTTCCATGGGATGGTCCTGGAAGACCACTTTCAGCCAACATGAATCTTTTTACCCAGCTTATGAGTTATGGGCCCCGTCTTGCTCCTGTTACTCCTCTCCAGTCTGCTTCTAACAGGCCTGCTGGTGTTTACCAACGGTACATTGATGAAATGCCAAGATATCGTGGTGGGACTGGAACTTATCTACCCAATCCTGTAAGATACATTTGCAATAATATTTTCTGTGTGGCTGTTTAGTTTTATTTTACTTCTCTATTTAATTATGTTTGCACTGTGCCTGTGTGTGTTCGTTAGCTTACAATGTTATTTCTTTGTTTCACCTTTATCAATCGCCCATCGTTTGCCAAAAATTGTCTGTACATGCATTTGATTGGATTGGAATTTTTTCTTCATGGAAGCATACTGCTTCTGGTTCCTGAATCATATTTCAGGTTGAGTATTGATTGGAACTTTGGTGAAAGGCAGTACCACATCTGAGTTTGTGTTTTCTGGATTAAGTTATTGGTTGCTGAAGACTGACTCATTTGTGTTATGGCCTTGATATATTGTGTCGTGGTCTAGAGCATGTATACTGGTGCCATAAGTGAAAGGGTAATTTGCAATTCTAAAATGTAGAGAGGAGTTGTAATGTTATGTATACTTCTTAATTTTGACAAATTTGCGACATTCAGTTCTGGCTTTATTCATGTGAGTTGAATGCTTTTTTTTTCTCAATGTAAGTGATGGTCAGGAATCTAGACAACAGCCAAGCTTGGCTATCAGTGTTGGTGTGTTATCAGTTCTGTTTATGTTTTATTAGTACCATACCAAGCATCTTTTTGCATTTAGCATTTAGATATTTATAATGCTATTAATCATTGATCAATTTTTTTGTTTTGTTTTCTTCCAGAAGGTTTCTCCAAGGGACCGGCATTCTACAAGTTCAAGAAGGGCGAATTATAGCCACGATAGGAGTGAACACCATAGTGAGAGAGAAGGGAACTGGAACATTAATCCAAAGTCACGAGCTTCTGGGCGCCACAATCGCAACCAAGTTGAGAAATCAAGCTCAAGGCCGGACCGGTTGGCAGCGAGTGAGAATCGAGCTGAGAGACCTTGGAGTTCTCAGCGACATGACACATTCCCTCCATATCACTCTCAAAATGGTCCATTTCACTCCAGCTCCACACAGAGTGGTTCCCCCAATGTGGCATATGGCATGTATCCGCTATCAGCTATGAACCCCAGTGGGGCATCATCAAATGGAGCTACTATTCCACCCGTTGTCATGTTGTATCCTTATGATCATAATGCTGCATATGCTTCTCCCACTGAACAACTCGAGTTTGGCTCTCTTGGACCAATGGGTTTTTCAGGTGTGAATGAAGTGTCACAACTTAGTGAGGGAAGCCGATCGAGTGGAACAGTTGAAGAACAAAGGTATCATGGTACTTCGGGTCAACAGTCTTCACCAGATCATCCTTCTCCCCATGTTCAGAGGTAGTTGGTCATTTTGTTCCTTCAAGATATAGATTATTTTTGTTCCTTCAAGATATAGATTATTGTAGTTGGCTTCGAAAGTGACCTTTGCTCGTGAGCAATGGTCTACATGCCAATTTCTGATTCACAAAGTTGCTAGTAAGCTGCAATATCCGTAAGCCTTGCCTGCTTACAATAATATTGAGCTGTCCAAAACAGCCAGCGGTTGCCCATTTATCAATTTGGCAGGTCGTGTTTAATCATTTGTGAAACTACTTTAGAAGTAAATATACATTTGTAGGTTATTCAATTTTTTCATTTTGATTTTTTTTCCCTTTAATCGGGATTGTTTTGTAATGGCTGTTGGTTTATTGCCTTGACAGGGGGCTCTGATTTTATTGCCAGATCAGTGGCCCGGAGGAATTATCAATGGAAAGATGAGGGTTTTCATCTTGCATTTCAAAACAAGGGAGAAAATGGTGGGTGAAAACTTTGATGAGAAGACTTGTCGTTACCAGGATTTTCTACTCTGCCCTCACTCATGCAAGGGGGATATAGTTTTGCAATGTGACCGATCCTTCTAAGGTTTCTCCTTGAAAACTACCCCAATCATGATATTTCGTGCATGTATGTACACTATGAAGCCCTCAGGGGGTGGTGGCTCTGCAGCACATTGTCTAAACTGCTGTGTTTTGAAGGATGTAACAGACTGGTTGGGCTGCACGGACTCGGTAATTAGGTTTTCGTATTAGGATTCCACACACTTGTAACTCCACCGAAATACACTCAGGTTCAGAAGTTTAGGATTTAATCCTGTCGTAAATTTTGTTACTTCATGATTTTATTTCACAGGATATGGTAGCTTTTCGATTCATAAAGCTCAGTGTACTAGATTTCTACCATGAACCTTCGTTTAAAAAGTTAAAACGGAACGGTGTATCAATATCCCCATCAAGAAGATAAAGTTAGATGTAGACTGAACTTCTCTCTGTTGATGTTTGCCGTAATTCAAGACAGCTGTTTCTGCAACCGGGAAATCTCTGTCGCTCTCTACCGTATGAAGTTCTCTTCATTCTCGAGATGGCAAAATATTAATAACATCTGCTGTCTATGAGCTCAAAGTGCTAACTGCTAAAATTTTTTTAAGCTCGCCAAGTGTATATGTGATAAATAAAAATTGAAATTAGATGGTTTGGGGATGAAATTTTCTTTTCCCAACACACATGAAATGATACATGATACTGGAATTCTATAATAGGAAAACCCACTATTTGGAACGCAAACCAGGGATATTTCTAAGGCCCATCTTGCCTAGAACAAGCTTGGGAATAGCTGGAGGATTATCAAGCCCCATGCTTCGGCTATATTCATTTGCAAGCTCCACTAGCTTATACTTATCGCGTCCCACTTTCTTGTTGGAATTATAATAACCAAGCCAAGCCTGGTATGCCGCTTCTTTGTTCTTCATCTCCACATGTGAGAGTGCACGTTCCACCTGTTGAGTTTATGTTACTACATTTCTCAGAATAAAAATTCACCTGCTATTTACTTGTCGATACATAAAATTATACTTTCACCCTTATTTTATTTTTAATTCTCCGTCATCAAAGAAACACTGGATGGAAAAGCCAAAGAGGAGCGTTTTACTTCACCTTTTTCTTCGTGTCTGGATCAACTGAAGGTACAGGAATTTTCAATATTGGCAAATCCTTGATGGTAGATAAAAAGAATTCCTCCCAAGGTGCAAGTAGCAATATGCCTTGCCCTTCTTTACCCTTCCGTCCGGTTCTACCAAGTCGATGGATGTATTGTTCTCTATCAGATGGCAAGCCCACCTGAAATTGCAGACAACAATTGCATAATACAATAACCATAATGAAAGAAAGTTGCACATTTTGTGTGGATATCCATAACACTTGAAACATCCAAATTCTGTAAAAGAAATTTATAATCAGAGTATCTAATCTTTCTCTGGAGTCTTGGAAAAAAATGAGAAGAAATCCTAAGGTTTTATAAGGTTGACAAGCAAGAAAGAAGGGGATAGCGGGATTAGTCACTCATGCTGCTCATAATCTGAAAGATATGAAATGGAAAACAAGTAGGTCATTTCCCATTACCTGAATGACAAGGGTAACATCAGGATAATCGACCCCACGAGCAGATACATCAGAAGTCACAAGTATCAGACCCTTTGACTTCCGGAATTCATCGGAAACCCTAGTTCTATAACTCTGTGGCTTTCTAGAATGTATCTCTCTAACATTCAACTTCAGCTCACCAAGAAGATCAGCAACCAGTCTGGTTACCATAGCAGTTGTGCAGAATACAAGCACCTGGAGAAATCAATTGGAATTTTGTCAAAGAAAGAAACAAAGAAAATATGTAATTTTCAGCAACATTTGAAAGGGGAAAAAGATATATCGTTCTGAATACTAACTAGAAATATTTAGACATCTAATATATTTATAATAGCAAATCATATTTCACAAGAACCAGAAACAAATACAATTACATGGATAATGGAGTCATGGCTAAATGTATACCTTATAGTCAAGGTTATCAGCAACATGCTCTTTCAGAAGAACATATAGAAGAGGAAAGTGTAGATCTAGTGGGGCAACTAAATGCATCTGTCTGACCTGAAAAATGGTCAAAATTTTAATAATTGAGTTAACAAGAAAATTCGGAATTTATTGGGCACAGTCATCAAAAAGCATACCTGCGCATGTGTTTCCTCACTTCCCTCTTCAACAGTATTGATAAATTCATGATCTCTTTTCAAAGCTATGTGACAAATTTGACGGACCTTCATACCATAAATCACTTTTTAGTATTTTCTTTAAATTTTTTAGGCATACCAAAACAACCAGGATATAAAAAGTAAACCTCTTCAGGAACGGTGGCAGAAAAGAGGAGTGTTTGTCGTTGTTTTGGAACAGCAGCAATTATCTTCTCAATGTCTTTACGAAATCCCATGTCCAATAAATGATCAGCTTCATCAAGTACTAAGACTTTAACACCCATCAGCCTTGTTGCAAATCCTGCAGTGTTCTCAATATGGTCTCTGAGCCTTCCAGGTGTAGCGACAAGGATCTGTGAATTTTGAATGTGTGAAAATACAACAATGTCCCAACTATTTCATGTGCAGATCATTAGCAGGTGTACTAACAAAGTTGATATATGCAGTAGATGCTCCTCTGATTGGTCCACAACCGAGAATCCTCGTAAGTAAAAACAGCTGATTGAAAAGAAAGGAGATATACATCCAGTCTGCTAAGACATTCTACTTGTCTCATTTTGTTCCCAGTGCATGACATTCCAAGAGTTCTAGAATGTCTCAGACAAGTTGTATCATTATACGACATTCCAAGAGCTCAACAATGTTTCAAACAGTTTTGACCAATAGCACAGATAAAAAATTTGAACCGTTGGATATGCTATGAGCCTATGAGGACACAATACATGATAGGGGGTCAAATTTTAACATGAAGGCTATACCATGCTTATGATAAGAAAATCACCTGGCAAGGATTAGCTTGCATACGCTTCTGTTCCAAAGCAAGTCTTGTACCTCCTATCACAACTTGAACTCCAATAGATGGATGATACTTCAACAACGTACTAGCTTCCGTAGCAGCTTGAGTTGCAAGCTCTCGGGTAGGGCATATTACAAGCACAAGAATAGGGGGCCGCTTTCGGTCACAATCGACTGGAGGAGATTTGATGATCACTTCAATAGAAGGAAGCTGAAACAAAGAACTCCAAATAAGCCAAAGTGAATGACTCCATCCATTTCCTATCTCAGTGTAGTAAACAAAGAAAATCAAATTATTCTTAAAAGAGAATTTCGAGAGGACAATGCCCATCAAAGTCTGTAAAATGGCAATGCTTTCAATTTCTAGCAATGAATCCCTCCAAAACTAAGGACAGACACAGAATTTATTCAAAAATAAAAATATAAGAAAGGCCAAACAATTATTGTACCCCTACACCTCTATTTTCCTATTTTTTAAGGGTAATGTGTGGTTTTCAGTAATTTTTCAAATAAAGAAGCCTCAAACATTTGAAAATCTAAGTGCAAGTCCAGATGATCAGTGAACCTGCAAGGACCAAAAAGGGTATGACTTATGGGTGGGGATCCCTCAAACAATCTTCCACCGGTTTAGAGATTAACGAGTAATTGTGGCTTTCTTTTTTTCAAAAAATAAATAAATAAACAAATAAAACACCTTACCAAAAATGCTACAGTTTTTCCTGTGCCTGTCTTAGCCTTAGCCAGAACATCCTTACCTGGAAACAGAATCAGAATAAGTACCATCATCATTAGGTAAATGCACTAAATAAAATCAAGAAAACCATATAAGAATATCAAAATTGATTGTCATCCATCAAGAATCACAGCAATTACTAACAATAACCAGTTATCAAGTCAATAAACATTTCCTCCGCACGCAAAAATTGACAGTAACAAAGAAGATTCTGATCTCTGAAGTTACAAGACACATTAGAAAAGAGTGAATTAGAAAGGAGTGAACCTTTAAGTATTACAGGAAGTGTTGCTTCCTGAACTACAGTCATTTTCTCATAACCAGCATCCTTGACTCCTTTCAGTGACAAGGGAGAGATTGAACATTGATCAAATCTACAGGCATAAAAAAATGAAACACCATTGGTCACTGAGAATTACTGAAAGTCTCCAAGATTTCCTTCCACTATATAGTCAATACATACTTAGCAAAAATCAAGCTTTTCAAAAATGTACCTGCTCTCACTCATAAAAGAGTCATGCTTACCGGGTGAACTTATGGCCGCACTAATCTCACCATTTTCCTTATCTAATCCAATCCAACTCCTAGCATTGTTCCTCAAAACACTATCCTCGTCATCGTAATCGTCATTGTCACTAACTTCCTCACTAAGCAAATCCCTAATACCACTCGTACCTCTCCTCCTCTCCTCACCCACATCGTTTTCATCGTCATCCAAAGAACGTGATTTTCTTCCCAGATTAGTTCCTTTCACCTCATTTCTTCTCCCCACAAAAGAACTAGCATCCCCTCTTTCAAACCCACGATTCCTTTTCCTCCCGTGATTCTCCCTATTACCATCCTCCAATTTACTATTAGACCTCCTACTAGACCTAGAAGTGTTGTTATTATTAATCCTCGAAAATGAGTTAACTAAATTCCGATTTCCATTTCCTCTCCTATTGGAGTCATAAAAGTCGTCCGAATCACTCTCTCTTCTCCTTTTCATTGAATAAGAACCTCTGTTTTCCCTACCAGATCCCTTTCTGGAATATGAAACGTCGTCGTCTTTACTAAAACGTTTATTACTATGAAACGGGTCGGACCGTAAGTCACTGACCCAATCGCTTAGTTCCGCTTCGTCCTCAATTAAACTCTTTGAACCGCGAATTTCTCCTCCTCTGCTGCCTCTACGACCAAACTCGGAACTTGCTGCAGGTCTAAACGGACCAGTCGATAATTTCCGCAGGCCGAGTGGTTGTTGTTGAGAGTTAAAGCGAGTGGGAAGCCCTAGATATTTGAGTTTGAAAGGGAAGACCCGGCGGAAAGCCGGTATGGCTCGAGAAGAGTTTATAGAAGGTTTCAAATTCATCGAAGGGAAA
Organism: Murraya koenigii; assembly: GCA_025617385.1. NCBI lineage: Eukaryota > Viridiplantae > Streptophyta > Magnoliopsida > Sapindales > Rutaceae > Murraya > Murraya koenigii. Next base: position 48,590,862 of record CM046811.1, on the reverse strand, counting down.
CGGGTGACCGGAAGGGAAGGATTGAGGAGGCGGAGATTAGGGAATAGCTTTATGGGCATGATATTACCCTGAAATGACAAGCCTTCTCACTTTGCCATTTTAAGGGATAATGTTTGAAGGTAGAGGCTAGACGGAGAGGGTGTTTTAGTTTAGGGTTTAAGATTTTTATTTTCTTTTCAGAAACGAAAATTGCGATAGGGTTAACATTGCAAAGGCGGGCACTTTACGACGTCGTTTGGATTTCTCCTGTCCGCACCGTTTTGTAAATTGGAACTCTAATCGACAAAGAAGATTTGGGTGCTCTACGATCAGGGTTTGCAAAATGTGGGTTTGGGCAGACTTTTTAAAGTTCAGCCCCAAGTCCATTAGAAGGGAACTGTAAGGATTGGGTCTGAATTGGGCTCGTTGTGGACTTAGGTTGGGCTTATATTTTCACTTAATTTTTTTAATCATTGTAAACTCGAAATGAATTAATAATCAACCAAGGTGTTATAACTAACAACAAGTTAAAAAAAATAAATATTTTAAAATAAAATAATAAATAAAGTAAATAAAATTTTAAATATTTAGTTTTTTAATATTAAATTCTTTAATCTAAGCATTCTCTTAATTAATTAATACTTGAAATAGAGTTTTGTATTATAATTTTAGGGTTTTTTAAATTATTATTGATAGATGAATTAGGAATTTAAACTTGTTTATTCTTTTGCTTTACCATCATTTTTTTAAATTTTAATTTATAAATTATTTTTGAAAAAAAATTAAGAATTTAGTCTAACCCATGCCTTTTTTCTTTAAGCTCTTGTTTGAGCTTATATATGGAACCATAATTTTGTAAATCTAGTAGTTCCACCCCCTTAACAAATAAGCCAACAGAGGGCCTTAGATTGACTTCATTTGAAACCATTGATTTATTGAATCCGACAATATATAATGATTGCAATTTTAGACTTTTGGATTGTATGAGTAAATTTCATCTAAATATTGTGGTTACGAGTTCACCAAAAAATATTGTGTAAACGCCCACACTTGATCAGCTCAAAATTTATCCACATAAATCCACATAAAGGTAACAGCTTTCACAATTTGGGAGGGAGAAATTTGTAAAGCATTTGTAAAGAATTTGTTGTGTATTTGAGAGGTGAGTTTTGTAGAGAAATTAGGTGTAAAACTAAAGTGAATTTTAGAGAAAAATCTCTTCTCTTCTCATTTGTTTGTCATTTTTCTTGTATTGTATTTTTATGAATAAGTAATGTGACATATCATAAATAACTATCCTAAAATAATGTGGCATTTATTAATTGATTGATTTTTTTTATAAAATCAAAGTAAATTAATTATATCATCTTATCAACTAATTGATGAATGCCACGTTATTTGATATGTATAGCATTATTGTTTATAAATTTATTAAATAAAATGACTGTTTTGCTTGTCAATATGAGTGATTAATTTTATAAGTTACGGTGAAAGGTAAAACTCAAAGAGTCAATAATTTAAACTATGGAATTAATTACTCTCTTAAGTAAATTTTAATTTCTTTATTTTTAATTACATATTTATATTTTGTATTTTCATTCCATATTTATTTATAGATCTAGATCGCCTTTGGATTTATGTAGGTATTTAGATATAATGTCAACATACATAAAAGTAAGAATACTCTAATATAACTGTAACACATTATGTACTTAATCCTCGTACTTATCCATCGAATGATTAATTAAGAACTAAACCATATCATATTCAAACTAGTGAACAAAATGTAAAATATAAAAATGAGAGAATGTTATGACCATAATTTAAATATCAAGAGTAAATCTTGTAAGCTTAGTACATTTTTTTAATTTACACTATTCCTTATTAATTTTTTTTTTTATTATTTTTATTTTGTAATTGACTACTATATTTTTAAATTCCTTGAAGTTTGATCTCATACTCACCAAATTATAGTATAACTATGTACTCTTATATTTGAGAGTAATTAATCACTTTTAAGTCATATTATATTCTCAAGATTGAGGAGTGAATTGACATTTATATCTTTAGTGAAAATTAAAATTTCTTTTTCACCCCAACAATAATGATAACAACAACAACAACAACATTTTAATAATATTAATAATAAAATAACTACAATTATTGTAATAATAATAATTATTATTATTATTTGTAGTAGTAGCAGTAGCAATAATAATAATAATAATTGTTACAATAAATCCCAAGCTGATAATTTCTGCTATGTCAAAACTCCTAAAAAAAGGCGAAAATAGAATAAGTCTAGAAGAATTTTGAAAACATACTCTTGCTCATCTCAAACCCTGTGGGATAACTAGTATTAAGTGACTACTCATTCTCTTCAAATCAACCCCAAAAACCTTTCTGCTAATCATATATTTATTCTTTAACTTTTTGAACCTAAACCCTTCTTTCTTCCACTAGCTAGGATAAAATTCTCAAATGTCCATTTCCTTGACTATAGAGAGTAGGCTCGACCGCAGGCGAGAGGAAGCTAAACCTGTATTATTGAGCTGAGCCAACGCCTTTGACTCCTTCATGATATTCACAATTCATCAATCAAATTCACAACATACCTAGTTAAATGAAGATCTTCTAGGTGCTGAGTGAAGGGACTCGTTCAAAGAAGACTTGCTCAAGTCTGTTAACCGATGAAAGGGCCCATTCAACCCATAAATGGGTGGGAGCTCACATTCTCATCATCTTTGGTAAGTCAAGTCCACCAAGTAGATATTCTTAGCAGATCGAAAGAATGCATTGGATGCGAGCTACTATGGTTAGTGCGGCTAGGAAAAAAAAAAAAGGCTTCCTCAATTGACTAAAAAGCGGGACAAACGAGAAAGCGGTGGTTCCATTAATTCATGGACTCTCACGTTGTATGTTGCTTAATAATAATAACGATGATGAATAATGAATAGATTACAGTGCTAGTGGAGTTGTGATTATGCAAAATCAAGCCCAATATATATACAATTTTAAATCAAGATAAACATTTTGATAACCATTCTTTATATAATTTGCAGAAGATTCCAATCACAAATGACAGAAATCTGACTGCAAATTAAATAAATCATATTAATTAATGATAATTCTGTAACATTAAAGTATTATATCATCTCCTCCTTATTATATCTCTGTTTAACTGCACCATATTGATAAAAAGGAGTACATAAACATATCTTTCCTGTAATCGCCTAGCTACGCACAATATGTCGGCACTCATTGTGCTAATTTGCTAAATAAAAAAAATAAGCAAACTGGCAACTGATGAGTTACAAATAATATAATGTGACCCCTTTGAGCACCTGATATTTTTCTCCTAATTAATCTAGGGAATTAATTGAGGCTTTTTTCCACCTAGCAAGACGTCGTAAAAACGACATCACCTCATCCGGGTCATGTAGAGAGTACAAAGCCTTTGTCTCCCTTGGAACAGAAGAAACGATAATAGGATATCCACGTCCCATGCGACGAATAACCTGTACAATCATAAACACATTCAATATATACATAAGATATTAATTATTAGCTAATTAGTTTTCAATTTACTTATAGTTTGGCTTTCATTAAAAAAGAAAAAGAAAAATAAAAAGTGTGCGTTAGCGTTATTAATTATTTGTAACCTTGAAAGCATCTTCGTCGGTTTTGTCATCTCCTATGTACATTGGGAGGAAATCGCTTGAATTATTGAATCCAAAAGTATCCAGCAAATACTCCAAAGCTCGACCTTTGTCCCAGTTGATGCAAGGCCTAATTTCCATTACCTGATTTAAGAAAAGTGATACACTATACAATAATTATTCAAGATTTTTTTATCGTTGTTCAACATATAGCATCTAAATGTTACAATTGTTAAAGAAAGCTTAAGAATTTCGAAATGTAAATATACCTTTTTACCCCTAGATATGCGAAAATTAAGATAATCTTCCACAGTTGAATTGACCATCTCTTGTAGGATGTTTAGGTCCTACAAATTAATTCAACAAGTAAACTTAGGATATTTAGTTTGATAAAATTGTTGGTTGATTCGTAGTGTGAAACTAAGATTGTTGTTGCAATATTACATCTTCATCAACACGTCGAAAATGCACAGAAATGCAAAATTTGTTGTTTTCAACCGTAGCCCCTTTGATTGTCTTGACTTTTTCTTCCAGTACATGTATCATCTGTATGAATTATCAAAATATAATAAAGGACGTGTGTATATATATATATATGTATACATAAAGTCAATTTGAGTCTAGGTTTTAATATAACTTAAAATGAAATTCAATCAATCTCTAGCTCAGACTTACCTCTTGAACTTGAGGCAAAAATTCTTGTGCCGGTTGGAAGTGAACAACTTCGTTGCCCTACAAAACAAAATCAAATGCAAATTAATTAATAAAGTAATTAAGCATCATCAGGAAGTATTAATTAATTTGGTAGAATGCGCCAGCAATTGGGATTCAAACTTGTTCATCAACAGTTCTAGTCTCATGCTTGGGGCTGTTATGCTTCAAAGAACCCGCTGGAGTTGATATATCCATCCCATGGCTCCCAGCGTAAACCACATTCTTTAGCTGCACAAATCCGATCACCTACAATCAATGACAACAATATAAGTACGTAATTACAAAATCTCTGGATAAAAATAAATATAAAACATAATTGATTGCCTTATCGAGACATCTTCCGCTGACAATTGCTGTAGGAAAAAAATGTGACACTTCGTGTACAGTCGTTCGCATCTGCAAATATATCACAACATGTATCGTACCATTAATTAGCTCCTTAATTGCCATTGTTAGGTCACCATTCGTGTACCACTAATTTAATATGATTAAAGAATATTTATGTGACTGTCTATATTACAGTATCAGACATGAAAGCTTTGTCGGGATCTTCCACGATTGGTGACAAGGTGCCATCATAATCCAAAAACACAACTATCTTTTTCCCTTTTGCTGCTGCTATCATTCTTTCAAATGTGTCCAAAGCCGAAGGATGCCTTGCCTAGTATCACCACATTGATATCAATCATTAACACTATTGATGAACAAAATGGTGTCGAAAAAGAATAATCGATCGTTTTTCTTGTTTTAAGTGATATTAATGAATATCATTAATAAGACAAGATCCTCTCCTAATATAAATACTCTTAAATAATAATGTATTGAATGAATGTAACACGCTTACTAACCACGTGCTATATGAATCCAAATAAGCAGCTACAATTGATCGTTTTTTCTTGTTTTAAGTGATATTAATTAATATCATTAATAAGGCAAGATTCTCTCATAATATGAAAAATTTTAAATAATAATGTATTGAATGAATGTAATACGCTTACCAGCCACATGCTATGTGAATCCAAATTAGCAGTTGTATCTCCATTTTCACGGCATATTTCTTCTGAGATGGAGTCCATATTTGAGGGCTGTGATGCTGACCAAACTCCCATTTTCAGATGAAAAGTTCACGATTTTCTGCTGGCTTATTAATTTGCCAATATGTCAAGTATAATATGTTAGTATATATGCGGTGAAGGTTACCAAAGTATATATATCTCCTCACATACTTTTTCTTTAATTTACTAAAAATAACAATGTTTTTAGGTTGCATGGTATTAGCTTTTTTAAAAAGTTAATTAACAGGGCAGGGAAATTCAAATGATTTTAAAATAGAGATTTTGATAACTAGTCACAAAGAAAATTTTTAAAGATATTTTTTTTAATTAATAAAGGTGACGATTTCTTTATTTATAATAGAGTAGATATACTTTTTTTAAAGTTAATTTTTTTAAAAAAATCAAGACTAAAACACATACTCTAATTAAAATAGAAAACATCAAAAGTTCTAAAATAATAAAATCTTAAAACAATATCCTACATTAGTACTTTAAACTAAATATCTTATAAATGAATACGCATTCTATTTGTTAGAGTTAGAAAAATAATAAGTAAATAAACAAAACAATTCTAAAATCAAAACAACTCATGATGTATCGTGAGTTAGGGTATCTAGATTATCTTACTAAAAATATTGAGAAACTTTACTTTTAAGTCAAAAAGTATAGCTTCAAAGTTTAGAGAAAAGGACCAAAACTACTCTTACTTGTTTTGGTGTAAATAAAATTGACAAAGACCATTAGAATTACAGAGTTTTGGTGTGTTTTAAAATATTTAAATACAATTTGCGTATAGTAATGATGAGAGAAGATTTTATTATGTTCTTTCTTGAATCTCATAGAAAAATATCTCTGCGGACTTTTACCTTAAATAGAATACTTGTTCCGTATGGAGAATAAAATATTGCCCTGCGAATAAATCAACATGCATGAAACATTAACATTTAACAAGAGCAAAAACAACCGATCAACAGCAGCGCTCAATCTCATACGCCCGTTACTCTTGCGACTGTTATTCAATCGAATAATATTTTTCAAAACGTGAAACACAAACAAGATACCTAAAATTTTGTGAATATTTACAGAAGCAGCAGGAGGAGCAGATAGAGAATTAATTTTCGAAAAGAAAATTATGCAACGTTACCTTGAATGAATGAAGCTACTGATGACTTGCGTTTGACAGAAACTGATAGAGATGCTGATGCTGTGGAAGAGAGAGAGAGAGAATGAGGAGACAAGTGTGTTAAAGGACAGCAATTTATAGGAAAAATTTTGGGATAATAATTGTTTTAATTTTTTTAATTTTCTTTAATTTTTAATGATCGATATACTTGATAATTATGTTAATTTTTTAATCATTATCACATAATTAATCAATTATTAAAAAAAATTAAATAAAAACCTTAGTCTGAAATTAAATGTACTTGTTATAATTTTTTTTTTTTTTAATATTACATGTACGTGTGTGTATATTATATTGTAATTTTAAAACCGACATTTTGAAAGGAAAGGAAATTAAATGCTGTTGGCATTAAAGGGTAAGACGCGCTTTTCACGCTCTAATGATATGAAATAAATATTTACGCAAAATATATATGGCATGTATATATTGTACAACTTTGATTTACATTTTTAATTTTTTTGGGCCTTAATTAAAATCGAGGACAATTGAGGAAAGCAGGAGAAAGATTGCATGTGTGTCAACTGAGTTGTCAGACTTAAATGAGTGTGTAGTTGTTTTTAAATAATAGTAGTAATAATCATTAAGCATTATGTAATCATAAATGAAATAAAGTTAGTCCTCAAATTTTCGGTTGATAAGTTACTGTACATCTGACAAATTGATCGCTTCTCAATGTTTCTCAACAAACTCAAATGGTCGTGTCTAAATGAATATAAGCAATAAGTGCATGTCTTTAAAAAGCTATTGCTCTCACTTCTCTGACAAACTATAGTGATTTAGAAGTTTTAAGTAAATGTAGTAGAGTTAAATATGTGCAGTCTTTAAAACTCCTCAAATAAATTATAATGATCTTGATAAAATGAGTAAAATATAAGTTAAAATAAATGTTAATTACACATTAAAATTAGATTGTTTACGCTCCGCTGATAAATTATGTCTTCAAAAAAAGTTAAAATAAAAAAAAAATTTCAATTGGAAACAAGGGAGCCGTCTCTAAATGATGAAAAAATTAATTTAAATAAAGAGGTGATTTTATCATATTGCTTAAAAATAATTCAGTAGACGACGAAATGCATAAAAATGCTTAATAATCCGTGTAAGAACTAAGAATCAAGTTGAACTCCTTAATAATAATGTATTTTATGTAAGATTTATGACAAGTGCTTTTTGTTTTTTGGGGGTAAGATTACATACGATAAGGCAAATTTATAAATTCCATCCTAATAAATTTTACTAATGAAACCAAGTAGTACCCGCATATCAATGACAAGTAACACATGTATTCTTCTGTTTTTATTATTATTAAATTATTAATGCTGTTGGCAGGTAAATACACGATGGTTTCAGGAGAGTTTAATAATTCTTAATAAACCGGTAAACGAAAACAGAACTGCCAATTGACAAAAATTCCTTGACTCCTCGCTTTGCTCCACAGTCGGTCTCATTGGTTGCAATTCCGGTTTAACTATTGGTCCGCTACTGAAGGTGGGCCCTGAATTGAAATGGGCTGGCTCGCAATTTATTTTAACAATTCCCACAACTTAAAATCACGATCCCGCAACTAAAAGCAACCGGATAAATGATCATAATCAAAACGCAATTTCTCAGTTCAACAAAGCCATTGTGTCGTTCATATTCAACTTATTTATTAAGTTGATTAACTTTTTCGCTTTTGGAAGATCTTGATAATCCAACGAAAATTTAGTGTAGAGACTGTCCGGTAGTTTGAGCTCGGTTATAAAACATTTAGTAAATACATTCCATCGTAGCTTTTAGGTTAAAGAAATTTCATTAAAAAAAAATAAAATACATTTATATAAAACATCATTTAAAAATAAAATTTATTAAAAACATTTAATTTTTATTTTATAATTAAATTTTTTTTTCAATAACTATAATTTTTAAGACGGATCAAAATACTAATTTGTTTAAAGATGTGTAACCAACATGAAAATATAATTTTTTTTTTTTTGACGACAAAATGTAATGTAATTTAAAAGCACGTTCGCTTTATTTTAACATAATTCGCCTGGGTCTGGTGAGTGGCGACTTATGGAGGCGTCCAACTTCCAAACGAAACGTTTTTCTTTTTTTTTTTCAATTTAAGGAAAAGAAAATGATTTGATGGGCTTAAAATAGACTTGTAAAAACAAAAATTAGTAACATTTCTCTCAAACTATAAAAAATATTATCTTCGACTTCGACCACTGAAAACATGTTTTCATTTACCAAGTAAATTTTTCCAAACTAAAGTCGTTGGGTTGGTGAAAAATCCAGGTCCGCACTGCAAAATCATGGTTCTGGGTTGAAAATTCTAAAGCCTATAATGTATGGGTCGGATGTGGTAATTTCAAAGCCCATAATTTATTATTTATGTGATTTGATTTGTGTTATATTAAAATTATTAAGAATGATTTAGATAAATTTTTAATTATAAATATCAGTAGAATTCTAATTATAATATATCATTGTTTCTAAAATAAATTGACACAAATTTATTTAAATCACTTTTTCATGATTTATCTAATATATAGTAAATTATCTAATTATATTTGTCTCAAATAATTAGTATTATCCAAAATAGGCTACAAATACACTAAAAGAGTATCTTCTATGATTCTATCTATAAGAATGATATATTTATATATTTAAGATATTAACTGATACGTAAGCAATAATTGACTGTCATAAATGAGGTATTAATTAATTCTTACAACCTAAAACTATTTAGTTTATAGATATTTCAATAAGAAATGATATAATTAATTTAAAATAAAACCAATAAGAAAATTAAATATATATTTGATTAGTTATTGGTTGGTCATAATTATAATAAAAGAAATATAAATTAGTTAAATTGTAGGTTATTTCATATGAGATAAATCATTTCATTAAATAAAATAAATAAAACTATTAACTAATAACTTTTAAGTAAATAATCAATAACCCAAAAAAATTAATTAAGTAATAACAATAAATAATTTTTAAGTTATAAACAAAAATAGTGTAATAAATTATAGAATAAATCATAAATGGACAATACATTTTTCTTCTTATTGTCTAATCTCAACTAAACCTACATAAGGATTATTAATTTTATGAATTTCGGATTTAAATTTGAATTTAGTCAATTGGGCCAATTCAAGTGAGCAGGCCCAACACAAGACTAATATTTTATTCCAAAAAAATAATCAAATCACATACTTAATCATGCATGGCTCTGTGTACGGAATTTTGTTCGTTGCTCACTGATATAATCCTCTTAAATAATATTTTACAAACCTCAGGCCTTTCTCAACAGGCTGAAGATCATTCAGCCTATTTGACATCAAAAGTTGCAGAGTTCAAACCCAAACTAAACGCAAAACCACTTGTTTGCACTTTTACTCGGCCCATTAACATTTCGCTATTTTATTATTATTTTTAACTATTTTCTTGCATTTAAAAAAACAAAAAGTAAAATTCAAAGCAGTCAAACCGACGAATCAATTTGGAGGTAGGGAAGGGGAGTGGATGCGGTGCCCGGTGCCCGTTGCTGTCCGTTTGCTGGACACAAAGACACGGTTTAGTGACTGCAATATATTGAACTCAGATGTGATGTAGAGAACTGTTGACGATACATACATACAAAGTGGTCCTTGCAAATGCAATAATTCCCCTAATAAGTTTTAACTATGAATTGGCATTGGTCCCAACACCAGCCACCAGTTCATCCATTTTTGTTGCTTACTACGAGTTAAAAACTACTTCGATATCGACACATTTGTTCAATTCTTTCTAATAGACTCCTGTATAAGTCTTGGACTTGCTGTACATTATATAATACATGATAAAGATCTGCTTCTCTCTTCTGGCACACAAATAAAGTCGCGAAGCCCACATGTTCCAGTTACGTACCAAAATCTATTATTATCATTTCGCCATCTTTTTATGCCGTGACAATAAATCAAATGGAAAAGAAAGTCAAAAGTTGTTACAAGTGGATTTTCTGCCCAAAATTTTAAGGTTAAACAAAAATGGTAGTTAAATAATCGTGGCTTTCAAATGGCAGGTGAATTTACCACAACTTATAGATCGTCCCTCTTTTTTCCCCCTTTAGTTTTCTTATGTTTTTCGTTTGTTACTTTTTATCCTTATCAATCCATCATTTAAGTCAATGAAGGTTTTTGTCTCTTTGAAAAATTGATATTATTCACGGGTGCCAATAGATTAGGCCATATTTAAAAAGAAAAAAAAAATTAAAGAAAGGAACAATAGTAACGAAATCTACGTTATAGAAAAAAAAGAAACCCAAACAATTAATGGAAAGATTTTATTCGTATACTATAATTTCTCTATAGTCATAATATTGAGATCAATTATTTTTATTGTTATAAAAAAATTATAATTTAATAGAATTGTCGTTACAAAAATTATTAGTTTAATTTTATTATCCTCTGTCCAAACAATGTAAAGATAAAATATACACTACACTAATCTTATATGATTAAGAATATGTAAATTTATCTTAAATGTCTAAACGTTCACATTATCTTTAATGTTTTTTTGTTCTTAATGCAATTTCTATAAACATTATATAACAAATTGATAATAATACTAAAGAATAGATCATTATCTCAAACAACTTTTAAAAAAAATATTTTATTATATATTATGTAATATAATGTATATATTTTTGTAATACATAGATAATTATTATCATATGTGGATTGATTTCTTTAAGACGGGAGATAATTATTATCATGTGTAGATTGATTTCTTTAAGACGGGAAAATTCCAATCTAAACTCAAATATAAATAGATGTTTTGTTCAAAAAATTTGCAAAGCAGTCGTGATGTAAGAAAAAAATAAATAATTGAGAAAGATAAATAAAATCAATCTTTTCACATCTTGCTCAAAAAAAGACAAATCAAACAATTTCCTATCATGACTCTTGCGGATCAGATCATTCATATCGGGTGGTAGAGTCATGAAAATACTTCTTTCTTTCATATTTTAGAACTTAGTTTCATGAAACAATATGCTATTGCTGAAACATAGAATAATTGAAGTCTTATATCAAAAGATTATGTATGGATGGTATGAATTGTTTAAACAATAATTTTAGAATAGTGAACCATTAGAGCTATTACTAATTACATAAAAAAATTTCCATTAATGAAAATAAATCTATTGGAAAATAAAAAATATGCATGTTGGATAAAATTATTATTGTTATCTACTCTAATAACCAATCATTTGTTTAATTGACTAACTAATAACTAAATAAAATAGATAAACTATTTTTTTTTTTTGTCTTGGATTAATAGATATTTTCAAATGTAAAATCTTCTATATAGATAATACACATTCCAATTGACAAAGTATAATTTAAATTCTTTTGTTCTAAAGGAAATACATTCACGGGGCATGTGAATGGCCACCCTGTATAGCTAAAAGTAAAATATAAAATTTATTCTTATTTATATTTTAATTAAATTGGGATAATAATTTTGATGATTACACAAAAATTATTCATACATTAAGAGTATCATTTTTATGAAGTTTTGTAATAATATTATTATTAGGATCCAATTATGTTGGAACAATTTTACAGTTGAGTATTCTTTTGTAATCACATGATTAAAATTATAATTTTTTTTATTAATTACTTTATATATGTGATTATAATTTACACTCTACATTAAAACTACTTTAACATAATCATGACCTTATTATTATTATTATTATTAAAGGTTTAAACAAGTTTATGTTTCAAAAATAAAAAGTTTAAACAGGTTTAAAGAGGAAGAGGATATTGACGATAGAGGTAAAGTCGTATTGGGGATCAAAAGCGTGGCTAGGGATGACAATGGACACCGCCCGCAGCAGGTTTTCCATTACCAAATCCATATTCGTACAAAATTTAAATTATCAAATCCACTAGCAACTTGTAACGGATTTTTATTTTTTTAAGAAAATTTTTGCCGCAGCAGGTTTTGGTAATTACCAAATACACAATAGTACTTAGGGGATTTTTTACAGTTTCACACTTAAAATTACTAATATTTAATATTTAAATTTATAATAATAATTAAAGTTTCACATAATATACCAAATTCTAAATTTAATCAATGTATATGAATAATTAAAATTTAAACAAAAAACCATAAAAAATTCTCAAATTTAAATATGAAATACATAAATTCATTAAAAAAACTACAAACTATTATCGAAAAGTAATATTACTACACCAATAATAATTCTCATTTTATATTTTCATTCAACGCAAGTTTTAAGAGTTAATATATTTATTCTATTAACACTCATCCAACATAATTCATACGATAATGATTAAGATTAATATTTTATAAATAATAATACTATTTAAATACTAATCCAAAGAATAAAATTATAATAATTAAATAATCAATACATTAAGTTAAAAATAATAGTTCATACAAAATTATAATAAGTATATAATCATCCATAAGTTAAGACTTATGTATACTGTAACTTGTACATATATTTATACTTTGTATTTATTTATTCTATCTATTTTTATATTTAAATATTTTTTCAATTAAACTTAAATTAAAAATATTTAAAAAATATGAGTTTAGCAGATATTCATAAGAATATCCATCAAATTTTAATTAATATCAAATCTAACTGTAACTTAGTACAGATTTTAATTTATAATACCAAATCTATATGTAATCTATAAAATTATTTGCATAAGTAAATGTAATCCATAAATTTTAACGAATGAATTTAGATGAATTTATGGTTACCATTACAAGCGTGGTTCCAAATGTCAACACATCAAGCTTAGCGGGAACTTTAAAAGTCTATCCCTATACATATTTGACCTTAAAATTCCAAAGCAATAAACGGCCACACGCATGCCACGCTCTGCCGCTAAATCTACGCCACGTGGTTGAGAAAAAGACGAATCTGAATGGTTGCCGTTCTGACGATGTTGTCAATATCTATTTGCGATTCACTCTCGTTGTCTGGTGTGTATAAGGAAACAAAAGCCGTCACATGTATCATTATTTTATTGCTCTAGCCTCTCCTTTTTAATTAATTAATTATACTAACTTGTTTGATTAATCTGATCAAATCGTTTATCTTAAACATGTGGTTAATACTGCTTAAATTAATGCATCAAATTACATCACGTGAGTGCACATTTGGCTCGTGACGGCTTACGAGCTCAGCTTCCAAGTTCCGCCAAATGAGCTGCAGTAGAGTGGCTGAAATGGTATAAATGGATTTTGCTTTTGTTTTTGTTTTTTTTTTTTTGTTTTAAATAGATATTAAATATATTTTAATTTTAAAATTTAAAAAATCATGCCCTTATATTCTATAATTAATAATATTATATATTTTAAACTTTTTATTTTAAATAATTATCTCAAATAATATAATATTTATTTATTAATTAATAAAATTAAAATAAATTAATTATATAAATAAATTAATATTATATAATTTAAAATATATAATATAACTCTCCTATAATATACGTGCTTGCTAGCTTTTCATTTGGAGCTAACTTTTTTAGAAGACAAACGATTGCTATTGATTAGTCTTAAAAGAGATATAGAATAGAGGCAGTGGTACATGACAAGTCTTGGACCACGTTATCAGAGCGGACCCACATAATATATAAAAAAATAAATAATATTATATATTTTAATTTTTTTTAAATAATTATATTAAATAATATGATATGTAAGATAATATAATTAATTTATTTTAATTTTATTAAATAATTGATAAATATTATATTATTTAAAATAATTATTTTAAATAAAAAATTTAAAATATATAATATTACTTAAAAAAAATAAAATAATAATTAAAATATGTTGTAGAGTAAAATAACAATCATTAACTTAGGCTTACATAAATAATAATTGCATTACATCGCTTTTGTCATTATCTTACGTCCCTTAATTGACAAATGTGCATCATGAATTATACATGACACATCTATCATATTTTTTTCCCTTTTTAATTATTATTATTTTTTATTTTAAGAAAAACTTGATCGCTGGACAAATCACTTTACGGCTTTATCACAAAAAAAGGCTTTCCATAAAGTTGTTATCATTTAAATTCTCTTACCATCCATTAGTTGAGTTTGTAGAAAAGCCTCTGAAAAAAAAAAGAAGAAAAAATATAATTTTTTTAAAGTAACTTTATTTTGTATTAATTTTATTATTTCAAAAAGTCAAGCATAACAAAATAAGAAAAACGTAAAGTCCAAATAAAATAAAAATGAAAAATCAACTTAAGATGAATACGAGGCAGGCGTTGTTAATTGAGATTTTAGAGATTCTAATTGTCTCTGGCAGACTGGCTGCACCGTAAAATACCAAAGCTGCGGCGCAACCGATGTAGCCGTGTAAAAATTCAATACATATTTTATTTCACCATCAACCCTTATTTAATTAATTTGACATAAACAGTGTATACTAGATCTTAATTTTATATTTAAAACAAATTCATTTTCGGAATTACAAATTAAAAAAGAAAAAAAAACATGTAAAAGCAAATCTCAGCACTAGCTCGGTGAGTTTTTTACTTTTTCTCGTGTTGCCTTTTGTTTTTCCTCCACTTTTGCTTTCAATAATAACAATGTCTTAGCGGCAAGCCTCACTAAATATTCCAACTAAATCCCCACCGCCTGCCCTTGGCGATTCCAAAAATTCCTCGTTAGTCCTTCTTGGTTCGAAGTAATTATCATCACTACACCAAAATATCTTCAAAATCTCAGTGCATGTTTAGCTCCGGTGGAGATTCTAATAAACACGAGTCTCGACTTCTGAACAAGACGCAGGATCTCTAAATTTGTCGAAATAAAGTCGAATTTTCTTTTTATAATTTACGTGTTTCTAATTTGTAACTTTCTGGTCCCGTTTTTGGTTATTGCAAGTTCTATTAGCTAACAACAAAATTTATTTTGGCAGCTCCTTATTTGGTATATTTAGCCAAAATTACAAGCAGATTTTACTTCCAAAAACAGCCAGGTAATTTCTGTATTGTGCAAGATTTGTGTGCTGATTTGAGATCTGGTTGATTTTTTGTTTTCGTTTGGACAAGTACAACAGCCACACTTTCCGATACTTGTATTTGAATTTAACGTATGCGATTGTTATATGGCAAGTTTCTGTAGCAGAATCTCTGGCTGTTTAATGGTATAATTGTTTCCACAAGGTTATGATAATTCAATCCTGTTTCTTGCATTCCTAGAATTTTATAGACTCTTGTGGTTTATTTTATAGTTCCATCGGCAAACATAGATTGGCTTGTGAATATGAACGAATTTTTACTTCGGTAATAACTCAGTTACTGGTTACAGTGTTATTTATAAATATATGCATGCAAATTTTGGGACTAAAGTCTCATTAGCCAGTTATGTTAGTTTCTGTTATTTTTATTTTTTAAAGATCGATCAAAGATCTTTGATTGATTTGTGCTCATGTCTTTTGCCCTCTCAGTTAATTAGATGCAGCTTGTTTAGCTAACTGCTCTGCCCTATGATATCATTGTTCTTTTTTTCGCTTTTCAGACGAAAATTGGCTTGATACACGAGTGTTATAATTAATAAGCTGACCTAGTTGGTCAATTAGATGACCTTAACTGCAGCCGGGGAATTTCTAAGCTGAGCAAAGAAATGCTGGCAGCTTGCATTCAGCTGGAATGAAGAACTCGCAGGTTCTATTCTGTCTTTTTTTACTCTGGATTTTAATACAGTTTTTGACTTTCAATATATTTTTTTCCTCATTGTTGCTTATAATGATTGCCTGTTTGTCTTGAGTTACTCTGTTTGGATATTGGCTAATAATATGATGCCAAAATCTGAATTGTTGCATGGCCATTGAACCGTCGACCACATTCTTTGAAATATTCTTGCTTCATTATGCAGCTCCTCCGTACCTTCCTTTCACATGATGTGCCTTCTATTCTGAAAATTTCATAGTATATTCTGATGAAGTCTTTGTGGTTCTTGCTTATAGCATTCGTGGATAAATTGTTGTTAGTAGTCAGATTGTAATTTATTGAAATTCTAAATGTTTTATCAATAACGATAAAGTGATGGTGCCATCAATGGCACATACATCAACATGTCTTCCCGTCATTGTATAATATTGTTTTTTCCCTTGTGCTCCATAAGTGTACTAGATATAGTTCTTAAACGTCTAGATGATTTGAAAACTATTGCTATAAGTCGCCTGAATCAAAATCTAAGTTGTTTTTACTTTTTCTATAATATGAAATCAATGAGTCATGCCTTTCAATCCTTTCTGTTGTGCATTGTTTCTGTTCATATCTTTATTACAGTACTTAAGACCTATTGCTTGTCACTGAGTTGAACAAAATTTACTGGTTTATAGAGCACCCAAGAAATACAATCGTCAACCCAAGTTTCACATGAATCCCAAAGTGACCAACAGAATAACCAAACAACAGAGGCTCCTTTGGCAGATTCTGGTTCAATATCTGCTTCAAGTAATGATAGCAGAAAGGTTTCACGCCAAGATATCGAACTTGTATGAGGATCTTTTGCTTTTGATACTTTGATTTTTTTTTTAGTTTGTTTCTTTAGTATCTTTGTTTGTTTGTTATGATTTATGTAAATGGTGTATTAGGTCCAGAACTTAATAGAACGGTGTCTACAATTATATATGAATAGAGACGAGGTGGTAAAGACCCTCTTGACTCGTGCAAGGATAGATCCTGGATTTACAACTTTGGGTAGTCTCTTCAACCTCTTTATTCTTTTTTGCTAGCATACTGAAGTGTATCATTTTATGGATTATTCATATTATTTTGTTTTCTGCTTGCCTTTCATGCTATGCTCTGCATATGATAACTGGTGTATGGAACTTTATAATAATAGAATATCAGAATATTAATGGAATAAACTTCTTGCTACCATGAAATATGACCTGGTTTTTCTTTTGAAAGTTGATGGTTAATTAGCTATTCAGAACTGATTTGCATTATCTTCTTCAAAGTTGAAACAAGATTTCAATTCTGATCAATTTTTATCATTGTTCTGGTTAATTCAGTGTGGCAGAAGTTGGAAGAAGAAAACGCTGATTTCTTCAGGGCCTATTACATAAGGCTGAAGCTAAAGAAGCAAATCCTTTTATTCAATCATTTGCTTGAGCATCAATATCATCTCATGAAGTATCCAGTACCCCAAAAGGTTCCCCTGGCTCCCATGCAGAATGGGATTCATCCCATGCCCGGTAGGTTCATAATAATATATATACATGGACAAAATCACCCAGTTATTTTGTAGAAGAAAAAAGTAATTTTTATAATCCAATTCTTTACTTAATTATGGATGCCCAAATGGCACTTAATTTGTTGAAATTCAGTTATTATATCTTAATTATAATTTAATACTATATCCTTTATCAGAATGCAAATGCTATTCTACTTAGAGAATACAAAGAGCATAATCTAAGAAGTCAGTAGCAGCATCTTCTTTCTTGTAAGCTAAGAATCTTGCATAAACTTAAATGAAACATCATTAGTATTATTTTTCACTCTTTGAGGCTGGGCAATTCAAGAACATGCAATGTTTTGCACTTTTGTAGCTTCCAAAGTTGCTCTTGGTGGCATTGATATCCTCAATGTTTGAACTCAAGAAAAGAGAAGCTGGGAATTTTCTCCAGAGTTCAATATTTTAGTGTCCAAGAATATTTTTTTGAAGGAATAAATATTCTTATGTATGATTTTTGTAGGTTTAACACATAGATAGGTTAATTTATGGCTATGGTTGCTCTTTTTTACTTTAACACTATTGGTACTCAATGCCACTTGTTTGCAGTGCAGTTAACAACTTACCTATGGGATATCCTGTCCTTCAACAACCTCCAATACCAGCAGCGGGTCAACCCCATCTTGATTCCATGAGCAGCGGAATCTCAAGCTGTCATTTGGTGAATGGAGTTCCTGCACCAGGCAATTTTCATCACATGCGAATGAATTCTGGGAATGAGTGAGACTCTTGATGTCTTAACTTAAATTTCTGATTTAATACCTAATATGTCAAATTTTCTCCTCTAATTTTGCCCAATTCGTGTTAGGCATTCTGCTTTTTGTTCTTTGAAATCATTTTGTTTTTGGCCAATTTATTTACGGATATCCTTGTAAGTATTTCGTATAGAAAGTATGGTGTGCTAAAACAGTATGTGGTCATATTTGAAACACAAGTGAACTGTTATCTCCATCTCATGGCATTGAAAAATACTCTTGTAAAATATTTGCCTTTTGTAGTGATCATACATGGTTTGTACATGCAGCTTAGTTTTGCCTTTAAAGTATATAATATTTACAATATGCTTAATGACACTGGTTTACCTGTGCTCAAAATGTTACGAGGGTAAATCTCAATGTAACTTTAGCTAACTGCTGTCTTTGTTGTAGTATGATGATGGACACCAGTGCGGCTGAAGTAGCTCCTGTTATTCCCCCTAGCAGTGGTATGTCATCCATGTCAGAGATGGCCATGAGTCCAACATCCGTGGCATCTAGTGGTCATTTTCCCTTCACCGCATCAGACATGTCAGGAATGGGTGTGGACACGTGTGCACTTGATACAACGTTTACATCCGATGTGGCATGTACTGTAGGATTGCAGCTTGGACAGGATGGAGGGGCTGGAAACTCCAGAGATTCCCTCAGATCACTTGATCAAATCCAGTGGAATTTCAGCCTCTCAGATTTAACAGCAGATTTGTCAAACTTGGGTGGTAAGTTTTACGTTGGATTCAGTTCAGTTTGGATATAATCATGTCTAGTTACAGATATGAAAATATTACTAAATGTAATTTATATCTTAAAACTATTACCATTTTCTTTTTCTATTATGTTTATACTTCTGTTATAATGCTTTGCCTTAAATTTTTTTGGCACTTATGCAGATTTAGGAGCTCTTGGAAACTATCCTGGGTCCCCTTTTCTGCCTTCGGATTCAGAAATTTTGCTCGACTCTCCAGAGCAAGATGATATAGGTAATTGGTGTACCATGCAGTATCCATATGAACTCTTTCTTAAGTTCCTTTCTCAAAACTTTTGTGATTGAAAATTTGATCTCTTAGATATGTATAGTTAGTTGGTCACACACTGATAGATTTACCTTCTTTCAGTAGAGGAGTTCTTTGTTGATTCGGTCCCTGGGCCTCCGTGCTCTCATTCAGACGAAGAGAAATCTTAGACTAAGGTGAATCCAGCTCTTTGAAACTGGTAGGATAGGGCAATGTCAGATCAATAAAATAAGCATCTTTCATCAGCTTATTAGGCAGTCTAGCTGTATTAGTCTAGTCTAGTTGACATTAGCAAGCAATAGGAAAGTAGCAGTGTTCTCATTAGTTGTAATTTCCTTTTTATTTTTTTCTAGTTCGTGGATATGGAAATTTTAATAAGTGGAAAATTTGAAGACTAATTTTGTTTTTGTTTTTGTTTTTTTGGGAAAAAATCATGTAGTTTGGATACGCTGGCAAGATCCTTGCTAATTTAACCCTATGATTCTTTTACCCTCTCCAATGAATCTGTGAAGTGTGAACTAGTTAATGTGCCCAAAATGCAAGGGATTGAATAATTAACTCTCAAAATAGTGGCGACTTTCATATATAATGGCAAGCTTGGCCTATGATAGGGTTCTTGGGGAACCATTACATAACATTATCCTAATTCATCTATCATCTGATTGTGCTATTTGGTATTGTTACAA
The DNA here is from genome assembly GCA_025617385.1 of Murraya koenigii. NCBI lineage: Eukaryota > Viridiplantae > Streptophyta > Magnoliopsida > Sapindales > Rutaceae > Murraya > Murraya koenigii. Next base: position 48,570,530 of record CM046811.1, on the reverse strand, counting down.
TGAGCTCAGGACAGAGGTCATCAAACCTTCCATTGAGTATCCTGAAGTTTTACTTGTGCATGTCTAACAATTTGCTTGGGTTTCTCGGTTTGATCCAGCATTCTCGGCCATTCTCAACCTGATAGCTGTCAAATTTTGATTGCGAATTTTGTGCCAAAAGGAAAAATAATTTTTTTTTTTTTTTAAGGAAAAGCTAGGTCGAAGAGATATTGCCCTTTTGAAAATTAACAATTCAGCAATGTGATTATTTATGTTACGTTTAGTCATAAGTTACTAAATGACATTTACGGTGCATTTACTAAATGAGAATCGGAATGAGCTGGAAGTGAAATGAGAATTTTGAATTATAATAAGTTGTTTATTTTAGTTGTAGGAAGCGGAATTGAGATTAGTTATATTATCATTGATATGTTTGTTTTGTTTTATAATCGAAATTGAAATGAGTTAGATTGTTATAAATTATTAATAATTTTTTAATTAATTATTGTCATAATTATTATTAATATTAAGGTGGAGTTATTTGAATTTATTAAACTATTTACTAAACTCGTTTATTAAATAAATTCATCCTTAAATTATAAAATTTTAAATTATATTTGATAAACCGATGATAAGTACTCAATATGCCCTTTTTAAAATCAAAATTTTATAATAATATTATTTTTATTCATTAAACCCATAAAATTTATTTATAAACCCTTAAAAATATTTTTTCCCTTTTTCTTTTCCATTAAACTGAAGACTTTCTTTATTAACATGATTCAGAAAAATATAGTTATGGTACAAATTCATCCTTATTATTATTTTTTGAGATGAAATTGCCTTCCGAGAGGAAATTGTTGTGGCTAGCCAATCCCTGTTCGCAAAGCCTTGCATTAATATAACTTCAGCATCAACATTTTGAGCTGTAGCCACTACCAACCTTTCTCATCTCATTTTACACCATTTAACAATGTCTCAACCTTTGATTCAAGATGTAGATTATTCAATTTCTTTATGGGGCAACAAACAAACAATATATATTCCTATAATTGCTTCTGCAATAATTACCAACATAAAATAATCCTCAGCCTCTGGAATTATCTTTTACGGATTGAACGCAAGGAAAATATGAAAAAGAGCACACAGATGCAGCTGCTGCAGCAAACATCAAGCTCCACCTTCTACTCTCATTGTTGGCCTTAACATTCAATCTAATTCTTTCTCCTTCACCGTCGCCATTTGCTCCTTTTGCTGCACTTGCAACAACAGCAAGCTTCCGGCCAGTTTTGACCCAAGCCTGGCTGGAGCTGCATAGGAAGGAGGTTGTCACGGTCATTGATGTCATAACCACCAACTTTGTTATCCTAAATCCAATCACATGTGCCCAGTTAGCAAAAATATGCTTGTAAGAATAATCAATCCTCTAGTTGCGATTAGGGTTTAATGAAAATATGATTAGGATTTAACGAAACTGTGCTGAATGTAAAGATAAGTTTAAAGAGTAAAAATTCTTTTTTTTTTTTTTAACACAAAATTTTAATGTCCATAATTGTAATTTTATTTAAATATATTTTAATGATAAAAAAATATTTTTAAAAGGAATAAGGTTAATTGACCCATTAAAATATTTTTTAAATCCATTTAGTCTTTAAACCCTTCATTGAAACTTAAAAATTAAAATTTTACTCTACATACCCATCTGAATACCAATTATATCCCTAACAACCAAATTCTACCCTAATATAGTTATTAAATAAACCCATCAAACATCATTAATATAGAGATATCAAGTGGTTAGATTTTTTAATTTAGCTTAATAAAAATATGAAAATAAATTTTAATCTAAATCAATGACACAAAATTTAAGTTTTGAAGCTTTTCAACCAAACAAATTTGTGCAGTTTATTATTAATTAATGAAATCGAGCATTTAGGATTTAATTAATTTAAACAAAGCAAATAAAATTGTGAAAAATAACTTTCTCTCTCTAGCCCTCATTTTCAAATTTATGTCTAAACCAAGTAGCAAAATTAAAATGAGAATTACAGTCATGATTTAAAACTATAACTTATATTAATTAGTAATTACCTAGGATCCAAATCTAATTTGTGTGTTGAACGCTTGTCATCTTGAAGCCATTATTTTGCAATTAGCCACATAACTTGAATTCCCTTACTTTTGACTTTTGCCCAACTGAAAAATCAAAGATAGAGGTTACTTCTATCTCAATCCAATAATTTGATTTATTTCATTTAATTGTATAGTTTAATTGTTTATAGAAACGTTCACAAAAATAATTAGAGAAGTTTGTATAATTCTATGTTTTAAGAGATGAAGATGAATGATAAATTAAAAAAGAGATTAGAGATGGGTGTATATAGTAAATTATTTCACTTAATTACATAATTTTGCCCTTAATAGTAAATTCATTAATGGATATTTTGAAAATAAATATTTTTCGATAAAAATGAGTTTGAAGAGTATTTTGGTGGGTTCAAATAACCCTACCCTTTTAAAAGTGAGTTTGGTGGGTTTAAATAACCCCACCCTTAACATTAATAGATTAATTGATTTTAATACTTTCATCATTAATAATAATAGTAAATAACAACAACAACAATAATAATAATAACATTAATGATAATAATTATAATGAAATTAATGACAAAAATATTAACAATAAAAATAATAAAATTTTATAATAATAATTATCATCATCAAATAACTTATTTATAAATAATACAAAATTTTATTTATTTTAATAATTTCGTAGGGACTAAAATATAAAAATAATAAAACTTAATTGAGGATATTCTAAAGATTATAAAAATTTATTGGGAGTAGAACGAAAACTCTCTAAAAAATTAATATCCTATTCCTCATTCTTAAATTAGAGTGATTTCATGATTTTAATTTTGATTTCTGTCTTTATTTTGTAAAGTAAATACTGTTGATAACTTTGATTCAATATTATGATTTTCTAATAAAAAAAAAATCAAGAAGGAAACGCACTATAAATATATCTCACTAAAAATATATGAAAAAAATGAATAATTAGCATGTAAAATTTCGTGGGATTAAGATTTTGTTTTGGCTTGTCTTTAGGGTGCAAGTTACATTAAATAGTCCGATGCATATCTTAGAACCGAAGCAAGATTTGACTTCTGGCCAATTCCACCTCACTTTCTGAACACTTTTACAGCCAGGTATGTTAATTGGCTTCTTGATATACACGTTATTTACAAGGGGAGTGAGTTGTGGGATTAAGTGCCATATCAAGTTATTATTAGGGGAGCTGAGTTGTGGACGTGACAATTTCTAGTGGGAGCTTGACACGCAGTTGCATACTATAAGGTACTCGACTACCTTATTAATTTTGAAAAAGTGCAGCGAAGAAACGGCTTGCGTTTTCATTTTCAATCTAAAATAATGGTAAATCAATCAAAGATAGAGAAGGGCTTGTTAATTGGATGGGGATAAGTACTTCTATTCTATTTTTACCATCATTATTGTGGTATGTGCCAGAAGAATTTCTAAATATATGGCACTGGAAAATGAATCGAGAAAGAAATGCCACGGCAAATATACCTATTGATGGTCAAAATACCCTGCATCTATATATTATATGAACATGAGCAAAAGAATCACAATTGCTATTCCGGCATGCCCGTGGCCCGTGCAAAAACCAAATTAGATAAGACTCCCTAGCATGTGTGTGCGTGTCCATATAAAGGACAGGTATATAAATTTGCTTATTTTAAAAAAAAAAAAGTTAATTTTTATTCATTATATTCATTCAATGCAATGGAGATGAGTAGAGATATAAATACTATTTTTAACTTTAAACTCTAAGAACATCACAAAAAAATTATATTAATGAGATTTCACTATTTATTTAAAGAGTTACATCAATAAAAAAAAGAATTTTAAAAACTTTTCAAATTATATTGTTTAAATAAAATTATTATTCTCTCTCTTCAATATTGAAAAAAGCAAAAAATAATTTTATTTAAAGATTTTTATTTAATTTTTTTCAGTCTTTAATTTAATATTAAATTTTTTTTATCTTATTATCCTTGAAGATAAAGGAGTATTATAATTGTTATTATTTTGGTAAAGAAAAAAATTTAATTAAAATAATATAAACTTTTTTTTTTATTTGAAGAGTTTGTTGGGAAATAACTTATTTTTTCACTCTTCTATTAGAGATTGTCATTTTCTCTATTCAATATTAAAGAGTGACTTCTTTTTTTTTTATTAGTATTGTATTATTATTATTATTGAAGAAAGAAAAGTACTATAGTTATTATTATTTTATTTGAGGGAAAATTTGATTAAATTAATGTATACTTACTTTCATTTGAAGAGTCGTTTGAAAAAAAAAAATTATTTTTTCACTCTTCTATTTTTCATATAAGTAAGCAAATAAGCATTTGATCCTCTATTTTTCATATAAGCAAGCAAATAAGTATTTAAAGAGTAAAATTAAATAAGTCTTTTGATTATGCTTACTCATGGATTTAATGGATAAAAAATTAAGTTTTAAATTTATTTTTTTCCTTGCATTTGATATAAATTTTGAGTTGTTAATCTCGTGTAATCTAATTTGTAGATGAATTGATTATTAAATGTTATTTTTTAATTTAAATATCTATGATTACTCAAAATTCGTATAAAAATTTTAAATTAAAATAGCCTCAATTTTGTAAGCATATGTCATTATTCATATTTTAAAGTCATACGATTTTCTTTCTTTTATGATAGATCATCATAAAAAACATTAAATTAAATTTTATTGCTTATTTGAAGAATTATATTAACAAAAAAAAGTTAAAAAAAAACTCTTTAAATAAGATTATCATTCTCTCTTTAATAAGAGAGAGAAGAATAATTATATTTGAATAATCTTATTTGAGGAGTCTTTAGTATCATATTAATTTTTTATCTATTTATTCTTGAAAAGAGAGAAGTGTTATAATTGTTATTATTTTGGTAGATGAAAAAGTTTGATTAAAATGATATAAAATTATTTTTATTGGAAGATTCTTTTGAGAGTTGATCTACTAACTAGAAGAGTAATGTTAATAATAATAAAAAATTAAAATACTCTTTAAATGAGGTTCTTCACATAAGATTTTACTACCTATTTGAAGAATTACATTAATAAAAAAATGTTTTAAAAGACTTTTCAAATGAGTTTGAAATTTTTTGATAATATAAAGTTATTTTTAATTAAAGAATCTTTTGGGAAATGATTTATTTTTTTTACTTTTCTATTTACTACATAGATAAATAAATAAGTATTTAAATAATTAAATTATAAAAATCTGTTAATAATACTTTACTATTAATCATTATTACTTTGTAGTTATTGATATTTGATTGACTCAATTGGTACAACACAAGAGCGTGGATGACCAATTCACCTAACTCAAAATTTGATTTAGTACTTGTATATATATAACAATTAACAAATGGGCTGGGGGACTAGAAGTCCAGCTTTACATGGATTCTGGGGTTCCATTGCGCGAATAACTTTCAGCTTCTCCACCTTACTTTGCCAAGTGCTTTCATTTCACACTTCACTCTTTTAATAATAAATTTCAAGAAAATCATTTCATATTTGTTTGGTTTAAGATATTGTACTTTATTAAAATTCAAAAAGATTATTATATCATATGATTTAATAGTATAAAAATATTATATCATTACATTATATACTGAAATAATTTTTTTGAACTTTAATAAATTCTAAAATTTTAAAGTATAATTTCTATTATTAGTAGTACTAAACACGTGCCCATCTTTAACACATATCTTTAAACTTCTAGTCACTTTATAAACTTCAAACTTCAAATAATTTTTTTACGATGATATTTTATTTTATTTTCTTAAATGCATGTGACATTTGATAACAAATCTTTTTATTGTAAATTAGTACTTAGTTAAGAAGAACACCTCTCACCTCATATTTTAAGTCATGATTTTGAATCCCTGGTATTTTTCACGAGAATAATTTTTTTTCTTCAGAGTTAATATTTCAGTGTTAAGCTTCAACTAGATACACATACACATTGACGTTGGTTTCGACAGATCTTTGACGCATATATTTTTAAGCTGAAGTTTCAACTATAATACTCAAAGGTAAATTCTAAATTTATATTGTACCGTGTGATGTCATATTTTGTTTTTCTAGTTTTTGTTGCGATGTATATTCCAAAAAGTGAATAAGAAGGCAAAAAAAAAAAAAAAACCTTCAACAATTGTATGCAAAAAAGGAGAAACAGTAAGAATACGTTTCAATTTGGTTTACCTATAAGGAATGAATTACTTTATTCTGTTTTCTCAAAATAATTGAATCCCTTCTAAGGAATTAATTTCTTTATTATTTTGGTTAAAATAGATTTTAAAATGCACAAAAATTCGTCCAAACCAGAGGAGACGCCATTTGTAAACCATCAATGAGTCAACCTCTAGTGGGACCCAAATCCTAAGTCAACGAAGGCCCTTGAGGACCCACATCGTTTCTGAGTGAATTTCTTGGAGACTCGGGCGGGGGACTTGACTCTTCCACGGTGGACTCCGTCTTCTGCCTTTGCTCATTTTTGCAATAATAACACAGAAGTCACTATAGTTTATATTTTATCAATTTATATCAAAGATATCCCTATATCCCAATCAAACCTAAATTACCTTATCTTATTTAATTTTAATTTCCTCAAATCACGATACAAAGAATATTTTCCGTAACAATATGGTTATTATGGTCATTTTAATAAAATTGAGAACACTAAGTTTGTAGTCTATTAATGTTTAATATTTTTAATAATGTTGGTGATGTGAATTTGAGCTAAAAAAAAGAAAAAAAATAAATTATGAGTGGATTTCTCTTTAATATTAATATTGAAAGTAAATTTTTGAGTTAGTCTAAGTAGACTTCCGAATTTAGATTCTGAATAGATGGATTGTAATCATTCGAAAACGAAAGAAAAATATTAAGGATCTATTTTATACAAATACGCGAACTTTATCCTCATTCGAATAAATAGAAAAAGTCAGATACCCAAAGGTTATTACCCCTTTATATGTTTCCCTCTCTTTGAAATCGCAGCCAGTAACTGCCGTTAGAGATAGAAACTCACACTCGCTCCACGAACTTTCTTCTTCGTTTACTAGTCGAAATAATTTCAGTTTTTCCCAAATATATAACCCATTTCTTCTACTCCCCATCGGTCATTAGGACAACAGGTATGTAAAAGCAACGCCAACAATTTGTTCTTCTTATGTTTATTCGATTTCTGCTTGGATCATAAGAAAACTTTGTGAACAAGAAACCACCGTTTCATAAAGACAGAGCCTTTACTTCTTGGTTTTATGGCTTTTTTTTTTCTTCTCAAATAAAATTTTCATGTGTTACTTCGTTCAGTATCTCCGAAACTAAAACTGTAAATATTTGAATATTTTTCAGTTTGTTTTTTAAACTTAAAACTTTTTTAGTTGTTTTCTCTGTATTGTGTTTGATTTTTTTTTTTTTTGCTTAAAATGGAAAAAAGAGAAAAATATTTAAGTGCTATATATATATATCTATATATATTTGATTTTTTTTTTCACATAACAACAGTTGTTAGGTATGAAGTAGATAGTGATCAAGGCATAATTATAAATTTGATAATGCAACTATTGGTACATCAATTGACCACTTCTTTTATAATCATCAGAGTATATATTTCACAGATAGTTATACCTATTGCATATATTAGTCTTAGTTTACTTGATTCGACATATAAAGTTGAACTTTTGCAGGCGTGGACTTCAAGATCAGAAGGAAGTTATGAATTTCCAGCGAGTTAAATTTGTAAAGTTAGTTTTTTTGCCCTTGTAATTTCTCCTTTTTTTTATTTTTCTTTTTTCTTTTTTCGTTAAATGACCAATCTTGACTTATGCATGTCAAAATCACTCTTCGTTCCCTATAATGAATGTATGAATTTTCGTTATGAATTACAAATTTGACAACATTGGTAGCATAATCAATTTATCAATCAGAAGAATGGAAACCAGACTTTTAATATGTATGTTTTTAACTCAAAAAAGATTGTGTACTCAATTAACTTAATCAAGCTTATATTTACCAGAGCTCTAGTATGTTGATTCTCCTTCTCATATTCTTCTTCTGGGGTTGCTTTCTATTGATTAATTGGTTCAGGGAATTTGCTATGTCTATTGTTTTGTTCAGGTTTGAGGATTGGAGTTCAGAGAAGTCTTATTCAGAACAGAAACCATCCAGTGATGATGGATTTTATCCAAGAGTAACAAGACCAACTCTAAGTGTAGTTATGGATAGTATTCGGAGAGGATATGAAGCTGGTTCAGAAAGAATTAAAAGCTGGAAGAAGTCGTTAAGCTTTCGTTCTCATGTTATGCAATCTGAAAAAATGTCTGTCTCTGAGAAGAGAATTCTCGACCCACAAGGTCCATTTCTTCAGTTGTGGAACAAAATATTTGTGCTCTCTTGTGTGATTGCATTGTCGATAGATCCATTGTTCTTTTACATGCCAGTGATTAATGGCAAAAAGAAATGCCTTGGTTTGGATAAGACTTTGGAAATTACTGCTAGTGTCCTTCGTTCATTCATTGATGCCTTTTATATACTACGCATAATCTTTCAATTTCGCACTGGGTTTATTGCCCCTCCTTCTCGAGTATTTGGAAGGGGTGAGTTGGTTGATGATCCTAAGGCTATAGCCAAAAGGTACTTGATGTCATACTTCATTGTTGACATCCTAGCCATTCTTCCATTACCACAGGTTTGCGTCCTTCCCTTATTACGAATTCATTTGTTTAATAATTTTCATTTCATTTAGTTTTGCATTTTATAACAATAATTCCTGTTTGATTTTTTCAGCTGGTAGTTTTAATTATCCTCCCTGCAGTGAAAGGCCCAGTTCCATTGGTGGCAAAGGAGATGTTGAAAATTATTATTTTCTCCCAGTATGTTCCAAGAATTGCTCGGATTTATCCGCTGTACAATGATGTAAAAAGAACTTCTGGCATACTCACTGAAACGGCATGGGCTGGAGCTGCTTTAAATCTCTTTCTTTATATGCTAGCCAGTCATGTAAGTTGTTACTTTGGATATATGTTTCTGTGACACCTTTATAATCAAGTTAATGGATTTTTCTGATTGTTGAAGAAGATATGACTTGCAGATATTTGGGGCTTTTTGGTACTTGTACTCCATAGAACGACAAGATAGTTGCTGGCGTGATGTATGTCGGAAGTTGAACGCTACGAGTAATTGTATTACGAAATTGTACTGTGAAGATATCCGAGGATCAAATAATACACATCTGCTCGATTCATGTCCGTTTACAAGTCCAGATGAGATAATGGATTCATCTGTGTTCAACTTTGGAATATCTATCGATGCTCTCCAATCAAGGGTGGTGGAGGAAAATGATTTTCCAAAGAAATTATTTTATTGCTTTTGGTGGGGTCTGCGTAATCTTAGGTTTGTATACATATTTTATTTAAGAAAGATTTATTAAGCTTTCCTTTCGGAGGTGCTTCTGACTTGCTCTATTTTACAGTTCCCTGGGCCAAAATCTTAAAACAAGCACTTTTGTTGGGGAGGTTTTCTTTGCCATCTTCATATCCATTTCTGGACTGGTTTTATTTGCCTTACTTATTGGCAACATGCAGGTAACAAATTCTTTTTTGAAATAATGTTGTAAGCATATACGCCGTTCAAGTATAAGCTTAACTCTCCTTGGTGCATCTACTTTTCATTTAGATTGTCTAAAACGTTCATGTAACATTATGATGTCTTTAGATTATTATAGCACTAGTGTTTTCATTACTGGGATTATGCTCTGCTCTTTTGATTTATTGCATAATTTCATTGACAAAAGCACACAAAACGAATATTTTCATTCCAACATTTCTAAAGGAAACCTGCCACGGTGGGTGATTTGATGAACTGCTAATCGTTGTTTCCTCTTCTGCTTTTGCAGAAATATCTGGAATCTACAACTGTTAGAGTAGAGGAAATGAGAGTGAAAAGGCAAGATGCAGAACAGTGGATGTCCCACCGTATGCTCCCCGAAAATCTGCGGGACAGAATTAGGCGGTATGAACAGTATAAATGGCAAGAAACAAGAGGTGTTGAGGAAGAGGGTTTGATTTGTAATCTCCCTAAAGATCTCAGGAGGGATATTAAGCGCCATCTTTGTTGGAATCTCCTAATGAGTGTGAGTACTTTGCTTAACCTTGTATATATTTTTCACTCGAAAAGCAGAAGGCTAAATTGTTTCCACCACTTGACTCTTAGGTGCCAATGTTTGAGAAAATGGATGACCAATTGTTGGATGCAATGTGTGATCATCTCAAGCCAGTTCTTTACACAGAGAAGAGCTTCATTGTTCGTGAGGGTGATCCAGTTGATGAGATGCTTTTTGTTATGAGAGGCAATCTAGTGAGTACGACCACTAATGGTGGAAGAACTGGCTTCTTTAATGCTGTTTATCTCAAGGCTGGTGACTTCTGTGGAGAAGCACTTCTTACATGGGCATTGGATCCTCAATCATCTTCCAATCTTCCTCTTTCAACTAGGACCGTACAAGCTTTAACAGAGGTTGAAGCCTTTGCTCTCATGGCTGATGACTTGAAGTCTGTTGCCTCTCAGTTTCGGCGTCTTCATAGCAAGCAGCTTCAGCACAGTTTCAGGCAAGTCTTCTTTGAATTTGTTGCATAAATGACTGTTATATCAGAAATTTTATAAATTATAATTACTATATATTGTTGCACACATGACTTTTTGGGGGGAGGTTTCAGGTTCCACTCGGTGCAGTGGAGGACATGGGCAGCATGCTTTATACAAGCAGCATGGCGCCGGCACAGTAAGAGGAAGCTAGCTCAATCCTTGCGCAAAGCTGAAGACAGGCTGCAAGATGCTTTGGCAACAGAGGCTGGGACTTCAACAAGCCTTGGTGCCACTATCTATGCGTCAAAATTTGCTGCCAATCTATTACACCCGTTACGGTTGCAGCAGAATGGTGCCAGTGGCACTAGATTGCCGCATAGGTTACTACCTCCACTGATTCCTCAGAAGCCAGCAGAGCCTGACTTCACTGCCAAAGATTGAGAATGAGGTGTACCTGTTGTACAGAAAAGATTTCAGTGATTTGACCCAAATGCAGTATGTACATAATAACAATAACATCTGCCCTGCTACTACAGATGTGCTTTAATGTGTTCTTACAGAAGAAGCTATTTTAGATAATTAATTGGGAAATCCAGTAACATAGAGGTCTTAATTTATTAAGTTTCAAACAAACGGTATCTCAAATAATGCAGCTAAACAAGAATGAATTTTGTGTGCCTGCTGTATTTTGGTTTTATTTTCTCCCTCCAAAATAAAAAGCATGAAGAAGAGCAAAATAAAAAGCATGAAGAAGAGCAACTGGATTACATACCTCAAAGAAAGGCTAGTAACCAAAAGATAAGAGAGCAATAGAACCAAAAAGCATTCAGAGTGGAAGATAGTTTTTTTTTCACAGACTGCATGTACCTGAGTAGAGATGACAGGGCTATAATGCAGAAATCATAAACATGAGTTGGTTATGATATAAAAAAGTCAGTGAAAATAAAAGGGCTAAAGACGATGGAGAAACCATCAAATGAACATAAAACATTGAAAAAAAGAGGGCCAAACACAGAAATGAAAAAAATTTGAGCTCTCATGAGCATGTAATAATTTCATGAAAGTCTATGGAAGAGATTGAGATTGATTCTCATACTGCATGCCCTGGAAATGAACTGCTCTAATCTAAGCGTTCAATTAACTTGTTACGCAATTGATTATGAGTTAAAAGTAGTTCAATTTGCCAAAAGCTGACGAATATAGAAGCCATAACCCATCAAATTTATTTAAGCTGTGGTCTTTCATCTCTTCTCCTCATAGTCTTTCTTCCCTTCCTTGGTTTGCTCCCCAGCAGTTATTTCTGGAATATTTAACAACTTGTTCTCATGACTACTGAAGGAAATGGATAAGCACAGAAGGCTTGTTACGAAAGAAAAAAAGGTACTCCCGCTGTCCGCATACAAGGGGCATATGCATAATGCGTGCGTTTTACCAGTGAACTGTCATAGCTAGACTTGTTATTTTTCACTCTGGGGCATTTAATTATGGAAAAATGGGATGCATTTTTAATTACCATGCAAGTTGGGAAATCCGAATTAACCAAATTATTTAACAACATCCTACGTTTAGTTTCATATCCAACATCTCAATTCTCAAATATAGAATTATATACTTTCACTTCTAATATTCACCGACCAGAATCCAAATGTTGGAGAAAAACTAACAATCTCAAAGTCATAGCAGTTGCTGACTAGATTGATTAGCTTATCTGATTTTAACTATTAGAACATTGAATTTGTCAAAGAGAGGACTGCTGTTTAAACATAAAAACTAAATAGAAGAAAGATAGAATTAATTATAAAACTATATAATATAAGACAAAAAAGATAAAATAATCAAATAACATTATAATAAGTCACGATATTATAGTTTATTGTCACGGGCTGTTCAAATTCACTATTAAAGATAACCAATTTTTTTTTCTTAAAAAGTAAATAAATAAATGGATTGTCTTTCTTCAGTCTTAATTCTTTTCACAACTGATAAGTTTCAGACTCATCTAATGTATATGTCATTGAAAACAGGTTGTGAGTGAGCCAGTGGCAAAGTAATGCCTACAATTATTTGTTTTCAAATTCAAACAATATTTCAAATAAGTATCCAGGTATAAAATATTAAATAGAGTTTACCAAAACTACATCAATTTCAAAACCCAAACGCCGCAGCTAAAGAGCAATGAATTTTGTGCGCCTGTTCTGTTTTGTTTTTTGTTTTTTGTTTTTTGTTTTTTGTTTTTTTCTCCTTCCAATAATTAATCACCAGTAGATTGTTTTTAGTGTATAAAGCTGCATGCACATTTTTCTTTGAACCTTCAATCAGTGAAAAATGATTAGTCGCTCAAATCTTTAAATCAAAACATGGGATTTTTAATTTGGATCAAAATAATGCAAAAAAAGTCTTCCATATCTTTATAACAGATCCAACTCAGCTTAACAGTAAAATTTTGATTTTTTTTTCTTTAATACACAATTGTTATGTACTGAATTACACAATCTAAATTGAAAAATATTCTTATACTAATTAATATTCACCAAATTGTCATGATATATACCTATATATTTGCTCCTTTGTATCCTAACTTTTACTATAAATGGTCTAATCACTCGCAACATGTCTAAAATCCTGCACTGATGATGGACTATTATAGGCTATAGCAAATCATAATTTTCTTCCAATGTTAGCTTATTATCCAGTTTCTTACTTTAATTTGTCAACCAATGTTGTATCTTTTTTTCAAAAGTTTGGATGAAGATGAAAAACCTCATCTAATATGCTTATATTGTTACTTTATTTTATCCTTTAAGAAGTCAATAATGAAAATACATAACCGAATTTTATTCAAGGTTTTAAGCTTGCATCACTCGAAAGAAGAAATAGAAATGTTAAGAAATTTCTTGTACTTCTATTGTAGTATTATCTTATATTATCTCATTTGCTTACTATGCCTTATATTAGTATTACATGCATTTATATCCAAGGGTGATGCCAGGATTTGTTTTTTTAGGGTGGGCTAACTCTTGTTTTTAATTGCTATTGTATACGTATATGAAGTTGCAAGAATTTAAATAGGCTAGGAATTGCTCACAATTTTTTCTTTCAATTTCTCTGTTTTTCTACTTATGTAAATAATTAATAAATGAAATGTGTACTTTATAATGTGTGACTAATGTATTTTCAATCTATTTTAATTACTGTTTTGACTTTGGTTACAATTCTTTTTCTTTTTTTTTTTGAATAATTATTAAGTTTTGGATTTTAAAACTTAATTTATTTAGTTTAAAATGGGGTAGAGACAGGTTATCAAATTAAAAGGAAGAAAAATTGAAGTGGAAAACAAAAGCACCTTTTGTGGTTATTATGGGTTATTGAGTTTTGGATTAAATTTATACGGTGTTTTTAAATTTATATGGAATAGCAAACTTATAAATTACTAGAGTAACAAATTTATAAATATAACAGTGGCAGTTATGTATATAATGGCATTTCTCTAAATAAAATTGAAAGATTTCCCCAAATTTTGGACGGGCTGCTAAGATATAGCCTCGCCACTGTCTCTAACAGATTATACCATGACTGTTGCTATGCTTGGATTATGAGATTTAGGGTTCGAACCCACTCATATGAGTTGAAAGGGAGTTAAATTGTCATTAAACTATAACTTAAAAAAGAAAAAGAGCAAAACACATCTGTTTTTGCAAGGACAATTCTTGTTTGCTTCCAGAAGAGTGACACAGCAACCTTATCTTTGGTTCATTGTAAAGCCTTGTCCATTGTACTGGTTGTATTGCTGATGCGTCATCATTCATCAGTCGCTTCCTTAATCATTGCCTATTCATCTGAGCAGAGTGTCTATGTCAGCAACCCCTAAGGTTGTGTTCGGTTGCAAGAATAGAAGGGAGAGGAGAAGAGAAGAAAAGAGAGGAAAAAAAAGGAAAGGAGAAGAAAAGAACAAGGAATTTAATTTCTCTTGATCGGTTGTGCATTGAATTCCTGATGAAAAATAATTGAATTTTTTTTTCTTGGATAAATTTACCCTTATGTTAAATTTAAATATTTATCATATAAAATTAAAAAGTAATGAGCTGATTATAATTATGATTGTTATCAATGATAAAATTACTTATAATACTTATTGATGCTCTTATCAAAAAAACTTTTATTAAAAATGCTTTCATCAATAGTACTATTGTCATAATATATGTTAATATATAACCAAAAATTTATTCCATTCACAACTTAGAAATAAAAATACAAAAACATAATAAAAAAATATGATTTTATTCATATAATTAAAAAAAGAGATAAAATTGAGAGTTGAGAGTTCAGGTGTGTGTTTTTTTTTTTTTCCCCAAAATTGATTAGTGAACTCAGTCGCTCTCACTTCCCAACAAGAAAGTAGGAGAAAACAGAGGGGAAAAAAAATTGGAAATGATTTTGGGCTAAAATGCGAAGATCATTTGCTTGTTTAGGCTTCGTCTTCTTTCCTACACTTCTACCTGCTACAATTGGCGCATTTTAGCTTAACCCCACCACCCATCACACACAAACACAACACAAACCCCAATGAGATAAATAAAGAAAAAAAATGGAAAATCATTATATAAGAAAAAAAAAGGAAAGATCATAGAATTGTCACCTTCACCGTCACGACAGCGACGACGGAGAGAGGCCGCAACGGCTGGCGAAGATGAAGCAAACGAGCAGCAGTTGACTCGTGAGTGACGAACGTGCGTCACGGCGTCGGGCGGTCAGCGGGACCGTGAGAGGCTGCGAGAGAGAGAGATTGATGTGCGTAAGGACGTGAGTGATTTGTGCGTGAGACTTGCGAGAGATTGTTGCTCCTGTGCAGATCTAGGGTCAAATAATAATATTTGAGTGAGAGGCTATGGTATTATTTGAGAATTAGGGCTTTCTCCATTTAGATTTGTTTAAGGATAAAATTGAAAATATTGAAATTAAATAAGGGTAATATAATTGAGAAAACAAGATCTTTTAGCTGTGTGGAAGTCAAATTTCCTTACACGGTGAGAAGGAAACCAAATTCTCTAAATAATAGAAATTGGGGTTGGAAAAGAATTTGATTTCCAGTTAACTTTTGCCAATCGAACAAAGGAAATTACAAAGAAAATAGAATTCTGTCTTAATTTCCTGCAACCGAACATGGCATAAGTGTAATATGAATTCTGTCAAGCGGGCATTTCACTAAACACTTTAGGATTTTCATCAAACACTTGATTGTCTGAACATAAGATTCTTATTTGAATGTTGATTAGTGTGTCCTTTTGTAACTAAAGGAATAATTCTTCTATAAGAAATAATCACTACATACATGAAGGTTGAGTTTACTTGTTGATGTAATACAACAGTCAATTTCTCTGCATGTAGACAAATTTTAATATGAAGGAAACTATTGATTTATTGAAAGATTGAATGTTAATTGAATTTTGGATGTGAAGAAAATGTTATAATGATTATAATAATTTATTTCATAGTAGATTTTTCTCACATCTTTCTTGACGGTCATTATTTTTTTATTGGTGTAAGAGTTTTTCACCTAAATTCTTGTATTATGTGATTGCTTTTATTTTTTATCTATTTTCTATTTATTATTTATTCTCTATCGGTGCAAGATCTTGAGTGAGATTAAAAATCCTTAACTTTTATTTGCCTAAAATAAAAATATTTTTTTTCAAATTTAACTGTTCGCGAATAAAGGGAACTGTGCAATGAGATATATATTTTATTTTATAGGAGTGGGTGAAAACTAAAAACATAAATCAACTTTTATTATTGTTTCTCTTAAGATATGAATTGTTATTGTTTCTCTTTAAGATATGAATACGGGTGGCTAGTGAAAGAAAATTGGTTGAAAAGCAGTCGTTCAAGCAAATCTTAAGTTCATATTTCTTACGTAGTAGTTTTAGTTACTGTTTCGAAGTGAAGTGGACCGTTTTATTGCACATGCGTACACGTCGAGTACCTATAAAACCGTCGTGGTTTCTGACTAAACACAGAAAGATGGTCGTTCTTTTAAGCATGATTTTTTTTTTCAGTTTTTTATAATTATGAGAAAAAGAAAATTTGATAAAGAAGACCATAACAACACATAAATAATATTTATTATTTCATATGAAATACGAGTAGCTACTATAGTTAATGCGTTATAAACAATTAGGGCGACATCCTTTTTTTTTTTTTTTTGTCATTAGACTGACTGCTCTGTCCCTGGAAAGAATTTATTCTGTGTATTTATAATGTATTACAATAAAATTCCTTCTAGCACGTACGGTATGGAAATTGGAACACGTCCACGTATAATCCCGCATTGATTAACCAAACATGAATAGCAGTCCTGCATGATAAAATTATCAATCAGTAGCGTTCATGCATGCATAATAAAAACATAAAAGGAAAAGATAATAGATAAAAAGATAAAGCTATACAGCTAGCTAGCTAGGGAGAGTACTTGGAACAGTCTGTTTTAGCATCAATTGGCGGGAGAGTAATTGGGATTCCACATTTCTGTGGAATTAAAGGGATGTAATTTTTATCATAAGGCCCAATGGATGCCAAAGATTTCTGAATACAAGTGCATATATCTTTCTTGGCCGCCGGCGATTTTGCTTCATTAGAAATTTTCTGAGCGCCGGAACAGCATGCTGCTGGGGGCTGGTTGGTTTTACCTTTAACAAAACTGAGGCATGGAACTAAGCCGTTCTTGACCTCATCACATGAAAGCAAAGAGGGAGTTGAATTGGGTGCAGGGTCAAGGTCCTCAGTCGATGAGGCTGACCATGAAAGTAATGCAAGATTTGCTAGGAGTAGGAACACAATTGGCCGATTCATTATTCCTTCTTTTTTTTCTTCTTTAATTTGTGTGTTGATTTTTTATTTTGTGAGGGAATAAGGCGATATATATATATATATAATATAATTGTGCATGAGTTCAGTTTCTTCAGGTTGTTGCATGCATATATATCTCGTGATTTTCATATTGATGTTGTATTGTTCACTTCTACCAGTGACAGGATGTAATAAGCATCTTCATGTTGTTGGACAAATTAAGGTTGCAATATTGCAGGGAATGTGTAAAATGAAAGTGGCATTTTATTATCGTGCTGGAAATAAATTGCTGTCGTCATGCATCATAGATGCATATTCAACAAATTCAGGATGATATATATAAATTTAACAACTTTCTTCGATCTTTTTCTTGCTCAAACAATCTCTATTAATCAATTGAAACTATTGACATAAAAGATGTGTTGAGATGGGTATCCGAGCTGGTCGCATTGTTATTTTCTTGTCAATCTATACATAGCTAAGTGAGATTTTTGGTGGTCGATGTGCATGTTGATCTCAAAATTAAATGATAATATTTAGTTGACCATAATCCTAACAATTTTTTTTTTTTTGTCTAGAGATAAAGTTAATTAGAAAGAAATGGAGGATCAGAGAACTTGTATTTCTGATTTCAAACTTTAGTATCCTAAACAAGCCCTATATACAAAACTTGCAATAGAAATTATGCTATGAACTGTATATTCCCGACAAGCCAGCAGAGAGCCCTCCTCATATTACAGAGGGTATGTATTAATTTGAGAGTTTGTGCCAAGTCATCTTAATTTGTTTCAGATTCAAACGGACTGGATCTGGAAGCATGCATAAATGCTTTCCTAGTTTCCTTGCTCTACGTACTACTATGAGTTTCTGGGAGCAAGAACATACTAGTGTATTAATTAGTCTTGGAGATGCATGGTTCCCATATATAATATATATGCATGTATAAGATACCCCAGATAGCTATGTTGCCCAAGACAAGCTGTGAATGCCAGTGCTAATTAACGTACCCAAATGATCATGTTTCCATTATTCTTCAATATAATGTTCATCTAACTTTTACATTTTTTTTTGTTTTATAATTTACTCTCTCTCTCTCTCTCTCTCTCTCTCTATATATATATATATATATATATATATATACACACACACACACACTTCTAAAAGCATTATTTTTTACATTTCTTTTTATAATTTACTATATATCCTACTAAAAGCATGATTTTTTTTACAATTATTGATCGGAGGAGAGTTAAAAAAAATGATAAAGAATATCATAACATCACACATAAATAATAATATTTATTATTTCATTTTTACAAATATATAGCCACTCTAGTTTATGCAATATCAAGTATTAATTATTCACTCTATTCTCCTTTACTGAGGCTCAAAGCTCAAACTTAAGACTTTAGTCCTAAGAAGGCAATGCGCTTACCACCTAAGCTAAGCCTCCACCTCTTATTTGTGTACGTATTTGTGTATAGCGATCCATAAAAAGGTACTTTCTTGTTCTTGGCATGCGCAACAAGCATGGAACATCTCCACGTACGAGTGATCCTGCGGCAATTAATCAAACATAGTAACCCTGCACGAGAAAAATATGAATATAAGAAACTTTCATGCACGTGCAATTATGTTATGCATGCATTAAAAATAAGTAAAAGAAAACGCTAGCTACAGTGGGGAGTAGCTACGGTGAATCCTATAATATATATAATAGGATTAACAGTACGTACGTACTTGGAACACTTGGTTTTAGCGTCAATTGGAGGGAGAGTAAAATTGATTCCACATTTCTTGGGAATTGAAGGGATGCAACTTTTATCATAATGGTCAACATCCTCCAAACATTTCTGAATACACTTGCATAGAGCTTTTTTGGCCGCCGTGGTTTTTACGTGCTTAGTAATTTTCTTTACGCCGAAACAGCAAGCTATTGAGGGGTGTTTGGTTTTACCTTTAATATAATGAAGGCATGGAGCTAATCTTTTCTCCACCTTATGACATTTCAACCTAGGGGGAGGGGGATTGGGTGCAGGGCAGTCATCCGAACATGATGATGATTCGGCTGGCCCTGACCATGAGAGAATTCCAAGGCCAGTGGCTACCATCAGGAACACAATTGCTGGCCGATTCATTATTACCTCTTTTTTCTTTTCTCCTGTGTTAGGTTGATGCTTTCTGAAGGAATAAATGAGGATTTTTTTATATAAAATTTGTGCGCTACCTTGTGCTTGCCTTCACTTTTTCTAATTGTTGCATGCAACTATTGCCGTGATGGTTTGATGTTGTGTTGTTTACTTCTACTAGAGACTGGATGTAAAGCATGCACCCTTTATCTTATTGTTACTTGGGGAATAATCAGCGTTTGTAGAACGAAAGAAGCATTGTTTCGTGCTGCAAATGAATAGCTGTCATGCATTTCTTCCCACTCAACCCTTTTTGACATTCGTCATGCATCTTGATTCTTGCATGCTCATTCAAAAATGAGGATGAGGAAGGTATTTGGATGCTGCTTATAAACAAATATCTGTTTCCTTGGGAAAATGATATTAAATTTGCCATCAAAATAAATCAAACAAATAAAGGTTTAAATAAATAAATAGAGAACCATTCTGGCCCTCAATTATAAACCAAATTCAGATGTGTTGAAAGTAACCTAGGCTACAACGTAGTGCTCTCATCTTTTGCCCATTGTAATTCTTTGTATTTATCTCAGAATGGCAATAATAAATTGTTCACACCACGTCCATCCTACCAGATTTCTTATCTGGATATTTGGGACTCAAAAATGTTTTAAAACGAAATGAAGGACCAGAGATCTTGTATTTCTATTTTTCAAATTTTGATATCCCAAACAACTCCTATCATACAACAGCAATTACGCTATGAACAGCGTAACGATTTCTATTTACACGGGTTAACACTAACTGCATTTCTTCACATATCATGGCTTTGACAAATTTCGACCAACAGATTTGAGGTCAGCACCACGCTTTGCATACAAAGAGCCTGCAGCCAAGACTTCAGCAGGTGAAGACATGGCAGAAAGGGGTTGGAAGTTTGTGTTCCCAACAAACCAGTAGAGAGCCCATTTCAAATTACACAGGGTGTATTTGAGAGCTTTTGTCCAATTTTCTTGCTTATTAAAGCTCTGCGTGATTGAATAGTTTTCCACCTTGTCGTTTTCAATCCTGCAAAATTTGTATAATTGGACACAGAGTGAGGGAATCAAGATAAAAACATCACATTATTCTTGTGGGTCCCATTCATACAGATAAGAAAACTTACTTATAGGGCAACTTGAAGCATTTATCTGGAGGAATGTTATTCTCTTGATCTTTAGAATTTGCAAAGTCTGCAAAGTCCTTGAGACATGACAAGAACAATGTCATTGCTTTGTCGTAGCGAGTGCTCCAAAACAAATTCACTGGACCGAACCTAAGAATGAATTCACATTAGTGAGACCCAAAAGAGTAGCGTGCAAAACCAACAATTGAAATAGAGGCAGGATCTACAATTTTTTTTTTGGTTTTGAAGTCAACAAACTGAGTATAAGGCCATCTCTGCATTCAATTCAATATTAACTGATCAACTATTAGATCAAATCACACTTTGTGCACCATGTACCAAAAGAATACAGGTTCCACATTCAACTATTCATTTAACTCATGAATCAGCTCAAAATCAACATCAATGGTGTTGCCAGTACTTACAGTTCATAGGTATTGTTGTTGCTGTCCATTATCCGTGGGTAGCTCCCCATTGGAAGTATTTTTATCCGATATCTGAAAATCGCTTACTAAGGATATATCATATCATTTTGTAGATAGGTTCAGACACAAGTGCAAAATCGCTTATTAAGGATGCTTTCCATGCACTACAAGTTTATGGGAGCAAGAACAAGGATTTCAATGGTAGTGTGCTTCTAAATACACCAATTTAGTCTTAAAGATGGTTCCCATTACATCCCCAAAATAGGTTGTTCCTACAAAATACCCCAGATAAGTACTATATTGCCCAAGATAACCTCTGTTTGACAGTGTTAGACAATAAATGAGACATACTCTATTTAGACCATTAGTGGAACCGAAACATTAATCCACCTCAGTATTTGCTGTCAGACTACATTAGTTCTTATTCACTAAAATTACCATTCAAAACATAACCATGTTCTAAGAAGGTAGACGTAATTGGCATCAGGGATACCTTCTGAAGCTGACATGTGAAACTGTTTTGATGAAAACTTTTTTGGTAACCAATAACACAGGAATAACAAGATTTAACTTTCCCAAATGGTTCACTCATCTCATGCACCAGGCATGCATACAGGCACAACCATCTGCTTAGATGAGGATATGCTCAAATGTATGAGCTTCCCAGACTCAACATCATCAATTAAAAGAGCATACTATCAACAATGACTAGAAACACAAACTCGTAAAAGAGGATACGGGAACTTTGGCCGAAAGTACTGACACATTGTGTGGAGGAGAAGGCAAGCTTGGCCCCAGGCAGCATTAATCTCATCCCACTCAACCTAAATGTTTCCACAATGTGGTAAACATCAAAAGTTAACCGTTATTCCCATCATATTTAGGCAATATATTTGAGGAAAATACTGAAAATGGAAGGAAAAAAAAAAAAAGGAAGAAATCCTCAGGAAGCCACCAGTCTGTAGCAAGCCAATGAAAAATGAAAATTCTCATAAAAATTGAAAAGAAATGCTTAGTTTCTTACTGGAATTTTAGGAAGCCGTCCAAGCCGAAAATTGTTGATCGTTCCAAATTCTCCATCGTGACAGATGGGGAAGGCATCATTGAGTACATTAGTTCGCTTCAACAACTCTAAATGTGCTTGTGAAACTTCTATCTTAGACGAAATTGCATCCCTCTCTTCCTGTCACCAGAAAGTTTATCAATCACAAAAGAAGGGGATTAAAAGATTATTAAAACACTAGAGGGCGACTGATGGTTTTCTTGCAAAAGACCACAAAATTTGTGCTCAAGATGACTAAAAGGAATGTGAATTCTCCAACCATAAAAAAACAAAAAAATAACAGCATTTCCCTTATCTATTTACGATGTCTTAAATAGTCAAATAAATGTCCGCAGATAAAAGTAGCACTGTTATTCTACTGTAACCATCCCCAAAGAACTAATCAATTAAGGATTTTGCAGCACCATTAGGAAAGAAACAACAAAGCAATCAAGTGCTTAAGCCCAAGGAGCTTTTTAATCCACTTAACACTAATTTCAATGGATAACAGATAGTGGAGGAATCAACAACTCACCTGATGAACAATTAATTGAAATTGAAAATTATTGAACTCCTGCCAATACCTGTTAACATTGAATTTGGGAAACATAAGTAAGAACAACTATAGATCTTTGGAATGTTTCCAGGTGAAGTGTGTATAAAATCAGAAAATAAAGGACTTAAAGTGTAAAAAAATAAAATGCAGTCAATAACACTGATTTTTATCTGGAAATGCACAAAAGAGCTAGATTAGCTAAATAGTATATGTTAAAAAATACCGCTCCTCCAGTTCCTTAAACCGTTTAGATTTTAACTCTAGTTCCTTCAGTTCAGCATTAACTTCTGCATTCTGCTTCTCTGTTTCCTCAATTGCTGCTTCCAGTTTTCTTTCCTCTTCCTCAATCTAAATGCCATCAAAAAAATATTGAACAAATATTTGACTCAGATGGAAAACATTTATTTAGTGCAAACTTTTTAAGAATTCTTGGATCAATAAGACAGTTTAGAGGAGGAAATCAGCTCACAAAAAGAAAAGGGGAAAAAAAAACAAGAATTTCTTGCACATATTCAACCCAAATATTTCTACTTCTAAATTGAACAAATGTTTGCGAAAGTAGAGTGCAAAAATGATTTATTGCATCAATAACAATTTTGGAGTATGCACCTTTAATTTCTCCTTAAGAAAATCAGCTTCACTAAGAACATCTCGGGATTCTCCCTCCAAGCGCTGAAGGCAGGCTTCATATGCTTCAATGTCCCTGGTTACATCATCAACCTCCTTATCAAGTTTATCAGACAACACCCTCATGCACTCAAGACACAAAGGTTGCTCAACCTAGAAATTGAGAAAGAGACACAGAGATCATAATCTAAATACCACAAAAAAATCTTCAACAATCAAAGAATAAATGTTAACCAATCCAGAAGCTTTCATATTAGTACACCTGTGTCAGGGATGTGGCAATCTCAAACGCACGTTTAAGAACAGTTATGGTTGAGTGGAACCCAGAGTTGTTCGGCTGCATTGGTCCATTTGTTCCTCCTTCTGGCGATGGTATCTGGGGCCCACCTCCATCTGATGCAGACTCAGATTTATAGACAACTACAAAGGATTCATCCATTGCCTTTCCAGACTGACTCGCCTCAGGTTGGGCAGCTAAGCCACGGGGACGTGGAGGTACCCCATGTGACTGGGGTCTTTGTTTCGGCAACACGACAAAAGAATTGTCCATTCGCGTAGAACCTAACACACTGTTGGCTGCATGGATTGAAGAACCATGCATTGCTGCGCATGATCATTCAACCTCAGTGATTAGAAACAATTACCCTTCAAACAAAAATATATTAAGTTTTGCCACAACATGTTGACATATAGAACTTATTACTAATGAATCATAAACCCACAAGCACTTTTGACAACTGAAAAGGCTTTTGTCTGCATGGCAACATTGCAAATAACTCACATTTGGTGATTTAGGACAATTTAATCTCGCAATCAGACTCTAAGTGAGAATAAGTCTACAAATTTATTGGCATAATTTCACAAAATTGCCACAAATGATAACTCGCCATTTATATTGCCGAATAAAAACCCCAATTGCCAATATGACTGGATATAGCAATTAAACTAGAAACCCATAAACAATACTGATTAAATTCGTAGTTGATACTCAACTATATAATTCAGTTGGAAACAACACTAAAATCCACAATTGACAGTAATAATTAATTTAAACTAATCGCAGAAAGCAAAAGTAAAGGGCAAAAAGAAAAAAAAACTAACTGGAGCGAGAAGAGTCGTTCAAGTACTTGTCGGCGTAAGAGTCGACACCGACGATGCAAAGGGAGTGGCGACAGTTCTGGCAAACCCATCGAGGTACATTTGGATCCACGGACAAGGTCCGACCCTTATCCGGCACGTCCTCTTTCTTCATTATATCTTGATTCGACTAAATTTCTCCCTATGCAGCTGAGAAAAATTCCAACCTGGTTCTTCGCGGAGCTCGATGATAAGCATGAAATCAAATCCTAATCAATAATGATTCCCTTTTAATTAAAAAAAAAAAAAAAAAACTCCTTTTTAGATGATCGGAAAAAGTACACATGTTTCGGGTCTTAATTCATATCCGATTTTCCTTGGTATTTGGCCACAATTAAAACGCATCGTTTGAAGCACGTAATCGACAATACGTTGTCACGTCAGCAAAAAAAAAAAAAAAGGACTTTTCTTTCCTGCCATCTAATGAGACCTGGACCCATTGGATTACATGTGTATACCACTTGGAATTCCGGAGTAGAATTATATATGTACCTCTTTTTATCACTTTCTGAAATAGAAGCATATTTAATTTGTTCAGATTGATCCATTGATTCCATTCCGAGCCAGATTTTGTCAAGTTCAGGCCTAAGTCCATTCTAGGAGAAGTACTTGGGCAGGTCCAGGCATGAGCTTTAACTTATTTTTTAATTATTTTAATTGTTATAAATTTAAAATGAGTTAATAATTAATAAATTATTATAATTAATAATAAATATTTTTTAAAATAAAATAAATAATCAGTAAAAACTTAGAAATTTAATTTTTTAGTATTGAATTTCTAATTCAAATGTTTAAGAGAGATATTAGTATTATAATTTAAGGTTTTTTAAAATATAAGGGATTTGAGTTTTCATTTTTACTTTTCTATTATTTTTTAAATGATAATTTATTATTTTAATTTTTATATTTATTTATAAAAAAAAATAGAGGGCTACACATAGCCTATGCTTTTTTTAAAAACTTTTATTTATGAAGTTTTTATCTATACCCTATCCTAATATAGAGGGTTAGGCGTAGGTGAGAATTGAATATGCTCGAGCTCTTTTATCCACCCAATAATCAAATATTAAAAAAAACACTTACAATATATGCACAGTTAACATTATAATAGCATTAACCAAAACTTATTAAATTTAATATTGGGTAATAATATAGCGATTGCTTAGTATTGTTTTTCAAATCTCATTTTTCATTTTGTAAGAATAGAAAATAAAATATTAAAAAATATTTCCTATGAGTCTAGAAATAATTTTTCATGATAATGATCATATCTATTTATAATAATAACAAAAAAAAATTTAGAAAAATGAATTACGATTAGGCGTATATAATTGCACACTTCATAATGCTGCACATGTGTTTTTAAATTGACCAAAACTTAATTATATTTACATTATAGAATAATTAAAATAAACAAAACCAAACTCCTACTTAATTATAGTAAGATGCGTAGGTAAGGGCCCGTTTATACAATTTTAATACCTTCTATCATTCGTTGATAAAACTTATATAAGTAGGGATATTTTAATAATATAAAAAAAATTCCCGTTCTGTGTAGTATTCCTAATTTGTTTCTAATTCGGTTGGATGGGAGGTCGTATATAAAATTAAAAATTAAAAAGCCCAGCACCCGAATATATATATATATATATATATCAACAATCAACGGTCGTTCAAGTTGAGATTGATAACCGATCTAACTTTTTTTTTTTTTTCAGAAACTAATACTCTTGCGCAGGCAAATCAATGGAAGATCACACCACCAACTCGAAGCCACTGCAGCTATTCGTGAAGCTCCTAAATGGCAAAACAACCACCCTAAATTTTACAACCTGCCACGTGTACGGTCACGAGATTAAGAATCGGATCTACGAAGCCACCAAAATTCCCACCCACCTTCAGCGCCTCATCTACTCCGGCCTCCAATTGAAGGACAGAACCATAATATCGGATGATCACATCACCTTCAACCTCGTGCTCCGCCTCTTGGGAGGCAAAGGCGGGTTCGGATCGTTACTCCGTGGCGCGGCTACGAAAGCCGGTCAAAAGAAGACGAACAACTTCGACGCGTGTCGCGATATGAGTGGGCGGAGGCTGAGGCACGTGAACGCGGAGAAGAAGTTGGAGGAGTGGAAATCGGGGGAAGAGGAGAGGAGGCTGGAGAAAATCGCGGAGGAGTTTATTAAGAAGGCGGCGAAAAAGGGAAAGAAAGGGGTTGGTGATGGAGAAGCGGAGAAGTACGTGAAGAAATATAGAGAGGAGTCGGCTGAGTGCATGGCTAAGGTGGAAGAAGCGGTGAGACAGGCGTGTGCCAATGGAAAACGAAAGGCGGTGAAGTCTGATGAAACCGAGGCCAAGAGGATGAAGATTTGGTAAGACTTTACTTTACTTTCTTATTATTATCTTTTATGGTTTAAATGATTTGTTTTGATTGATGACTGAATTTGTGAAACCCTAATTTTCCCGGAATCTGAGTTGTTCTACCGTTGATTTCTATGGCAATTATTTTTTTTTAATCCTTAAATCTAAATACAAGGAAAGCTGAAATAGAGAAGTACTTTATTATGTTTATTTCTTTGCTTTGGTGAGAAATTCAGAGAAAGTTATGGGACCGTGTTTCAAGGTTGTTATGCTTCGATTTGGTTTATGTGAAACTGAAGTGAAAGGATTGGGAAATACATCATTTTGAGTTCTACTATTAAATAATAAATATAGTGCTGTTGGTGTTATTTA
Organism: Murraya koenigii; assembly: GCA_025617385.1. Taxonomy (NCBI): domain Eukaryota; kingdom Viridiplantae; phylum Streptophyta; class Magnoliopsida; order Sapindales; family Rutaceae; genus Murraya; species Murraya koenigii. Next base: position 48,543,195 of record CM046811.1, on the reverse strand, counting down.
GATCTTGAGAAGTTGTTATTATTGATTGTTGATGCTTAATCCTGTTTATTTTCATAGGATGGGGAAGAGGAAATTTGGTGAAAGTGACGGTGAGGATAGCAGCGAGGATGACAACGATGAGGAATCCATTGTTCTAAATAATGGGCATCATTCAGATACAAATAAGGAAACTGAGGGGAGTTCGGGTTCAGTTACTGGTGGGAAACAGGATAGAGTGCTTTCTGGTGGAGGTTTGTGTGAGAGTGGTTCTGAGGAAGAGAAAGATGTTCTTGTGCAACAAAGCTCAGAATCTGGTACAGAAGATGTACCTCATGAGGAGAATGATATAGTTGAACCTGAAATTCGTGAAGGAATGGTAAAGCAGACTACAAGTACATCATGCTCGGACACTGCATTGGTTTCTGAAACTAAAGCTGCTCAGGCTGAAAATCAAGATTGCTCTGGTGAATTTGCATCTGAAATTGTGGAGGAAATAATCGGTCAACCGCCAAACGTCCTGAGTTCAGAAAATGAGGAAGAAAAGAGATCTGTTGATGCTGAACCCAATGGTTCCTCTGGCTCTAAATCTGCAATTGGTGAAGGGACAATTGTTGCAAATACAATGTTTGCAGAGCTGGAAAGGCCGTTAAATTTTGATGAATTCAATGCAGCAGCTGAGATGGAGGTATGCTTGTGTTGTTAAATTTCGTTTATGTTCGTTTTTCCATCATTATTGTGATTGACATAATTGATTAGTTACTTTTATTGCATTGAAGTATCTGTTTAACCAAAATGAAGCGAGATTTTGCCTTAGATTTTCGTTAATGAGAACACTATTGGCTTGCCTTATTGCTGAATATTTTAGTGAATGAGAACACCATTGGCTTCAACAGCCACTAACTCCTTTATTGTCATTCTTCTCCTGGTATAGGTTCTTGGCCTGGAAAGATTGAAGTCTGAACTTCAAGTGCGTGGGCTGAAATGTGGGGGTACCTTGCAAGAACGTGCTGCCAGGCTTTTCCTACTTAAATCTACCCCAGTGGAGAAGCTTCCAAAGAAGTTGCTTGCAAAGAAATGAGAGTTTTATCCAGTCTGCCTTTTATCTGAGCTGTAGTCTTTCTCAAGCACTTTGTTTGTTTAAAAGAAACATGACTAGATTTAAGTGTATGTATCATGTGTTGGTAGCTAACTTGATCATATGTTTTGTCTAAAGTAATGATACTTTGATGGTTGATGCTGGAAACCTATCAAGTGAGGAAGTAATGGAAAATAGTTTGTTTGTTCCTCTTCTTTTAACATGATTGTTTTAACTCAAATGACAGTGAATATATATTTTGTGCAGTAACTAGGTGGTTTGTTAGTTTTGCTTGGACTGAAGATAATAAAACTTCATGTGATCCTACCTGATGAATAAAGGAAAAATGAAAGACCCGAAACTGCAATTTCTTCCCTAAACATCGAATAATAAATCATGTAACAATGACGGATGCAATTGCAAAGAAGAAAAGGTGGGTCCTATTCTACATTAGGGGTTCACAGAGGTGGCATGGATAGGCGATGCAGAATTTCGGCAAACAGGACATGTATCGTTCAATCGGAGCCACTTGTCAATGCATTCAGCATGGAAGCAGTGTTCGCATTCGGGTAAGCATCTGATTGTCTCTTGGCTGAGGTATTCCGATAAACATATATGGCAAGCGCTGCCGTTAAGGCCAGGTAGTCGCTTGCTTTCTCCGAGGACTAGCTTTTGAAATGATTCAATGGTGGATTCATCCAAACCCACCGTTATTATGGGCGGCTGAGGTACTACTGCTGTTGGGGTTGAGTTAAACTGCATGCTGCCAAGGCGACTCCTATCTGTGCAGCATGCACAAATTCCGATTGCAGCAGCACATATTAGAGCTGGTATCGCAATCGATAATGCAAGTATTCTGAACACTTGAATACCACCGTTTGATCCGCCTGAAAATTAACATCTCTAAGGATCAGCCACCCTTCTGTTTATTTCCTACAATCAGGCCGTTTACCGTACGAAGTTTTTTTGTTACTATAGTATAACTTTGATAAATTAATAATCTAAAGACCATGAAAAATTCATTAATTTAATAAATATTAATATATCGATAAATTAATAATGATTAATTAGATAATATAGTGATTTATCAAACTGCATAATATGATTATGATTTAATATTGATTGAATGAATCAACCACTTTGGTTGGATCGTAATTATATGGTAACTTAAAAAAAAAATAGAAGTAATATATTAAGTTCATCTCTTTTATTTCTCTTAATATAGTATATAAAATATAATTATAGCTTCTCCTATGAAAAGTGTAAATAATACAGCGATGATCTATACAACAAATAAATATATCATATGTATTTAGTTTTAAATTAATTAATTATTAATTTATGTATTAATTTTGTCTCATACAAAAATGAGGTTTTTTTTCTTGAAAATTTTAAAAATTTATCAATAAATTTTATCAAACTATTAATTTAATTATCACGTTAGTCTAAGTCATGACTAACAAAAAACTATTAATTTAATTTTCTTGAAAAGTATTATTTAATCGTGATAATCAATTTATCGAATACTAATTTAACCAAATTCTATTGTGTTAACAAGTATTTTATTGTACTTCTCAAATGCAGCATAACTCATCTTTTGAGTATGTAAATGTAATGAAAAAGTTATCAGCGATAACAAAAAAGTACGAATATTTGTGACTCAATAACAGAAAAATTATTACGAGTTCGACGTATATACAATCCAACATAAGCGCACTTTTTTTTTTTTTTCAGAGGCAGCAGTACAACACAAAAATGCAACAAAAGCATAGTTTGTTACGTAGTAAGAATTCAGCAGCTACGAAAAATGAAGGAAAAAAATATGTACCAAGTAAAACCAATAAAGAAAACTACCATCACCACCAATTCAGAACACCTTAAAAAAATGCTTGACCACAAATTACCAACATTCAAATTTTGGGTTTTGACTTTTGGCTTTATGAAGAGTAGACATTGTCTGGTAAGTTAGAAGGAACAATATTCTATTTAAGTAATGACGTTTTCATTCCCATTTCCCGCATGCCACATCCCCAGGATCTGACATTGTATTCCGGTAGTCAAGTCTCTTTCATCTAATGCCAATAGCTTAAATCCTTAACAAACAAACAAAACAGTGTCTTCAGTTAAGTCAATTGCTTTAATATATATATCCCCTATAGTTAAGTTTCTGTGGCCTTTGGGGTCTTCTAATAGTAATTAGCATTCGATTAATCAAGATTAAGAAAGATAATTACCTGGTTTAGGATCGTTGAAACAACCAATTTCTTGGCTATTTCTGCTCTTAAACCCGCAACTTTCTCCTCTTGCTTCGCAATCAATGCAATCAGGCAAACTCCATGTTAACGGAAGGTCACTATTAAGGTCAATTATGAATCCTTCGTCATAGTGAACCGGCCTTGAAATTGGAACTGTCACTGTTGAAATTATCTCGCATGAAGAGATCATTGAATTCACAAAACTCACGGAAGAAGTTGCTAAAACTGAAGTTGTTGAATTGCTGAGGCAATCAATGGTGGTGAAGCGGGACTTTGTGACCTGAGCTGGGCAGCCGAGGAAAGTGTAATTGTGATAAACAAAAGCATCAACAAAAGGTGAGCCGGAGAGATTAAAGCTTTGGAGCCGTTTGGGAAGGCAATTTTCGGGGTCATAGAGGTATATTTGTTGAGTGACGTAATTGATGTTGCGTACAAAAAATTCTCCAGAATTAGGAAGCGTGAGGACTGTTATGCCTTGGCTAGTGCAAGTAAGATTGAAACCAGGATAGCTACAGTTCTCGGATTGCTTGCCTTGAAGTTGGAATGGGAATCGAACAGGGATATTATCAGCACAAAAACGAACTTGGCAAGATTCAGAATGTATAAAGAGAAAAAGGAAGAAGAGAAAGAAGAGAGCTTGTATGATACACATGTTGATGATGAATGATGAAGGAGAAGGACTAGTGGATAATAAAAGAAATTTGGTTCCTGGACTTCGTTGATTAAACTAAAAAAATATGCCTGAAGTCAAACACTATTTTATTCGCTCTAGCTTTCTATGACAGCAATTTCTTTGTAAATTTGCCCATAGGCAATAACTTGAAGGCAAGTATTAGGGGAAAAGTCTATGCATACAATTTGTAGTACGGCATGCAGACGTATAGTTTGAAGATAGAAATCCTTAATGTATTAAAAAGTGAAAACTGAAACCACTTCTATATCCATCAGCCTATGCTAATTTTGAAGGCAAATGAAAAGAAATTATCAAATGAACTTATGACTTCTTCATTTTAAGTAGCATAACTAGCTGAAAAACTCTACAGCCAAATTGAACTTCACTATTACAGATATTAATGAGTAGGTATAAATCTTGAGTCGTAGAAAGACCTGTCTAGTATCCTGTAATAATTTCTACAATGAGTGTTAAGATCAGAATGATTGCTGAAGAATGTAATTGTCTTGAAGTTAGAACTATCTGATATTTGCTAATAGATATGTGAGAATTAAGCAGAATTACAAAAGCTGCTGTGAGATTCGGATCGATACAATATCGCCATCGGGCCCAGCTTTCATGGTGTGGTACTTGACAAGAATTCCTACTCCCAGAAAGTCGAAAAAAGAAAACAATTAATTGAAAAAAATGTAGTATGTATAGTACAATCATGTTACATGAAAGCCAATCAAAGAATGTATACTGGCATTGAGCAAAAATGTCAGCAGGCCTATATGAAAAATAGATAATAACAATGGGGAGGCGGAAGTGAAAAGCTGAGAAGATTCAAACAAATTTTTATGGATCTTCACACATTGTAAAACATGTACCTTCATTCTTTTGTAAATTGGTGTTGATAGCGACCGCATGGAAAGCAATTATGGCTTTCGGTAGCATCTCGTTTGGTTTGCCTGCCCATCTCTTGAGATTGAACACCCCTGTCAAATATTTCAAAACTGAATTATATCATTCCACATTCTTCAATATAAAAAATAATCCTTTCTTGGTCATAAGATCTATCCCGAGCCATATCTCGGAGTAAGCAGCTCAATAGATTCTACTTGTTATCCATTGGAAAATTTGGTTATAATCTTTCTGATAAAGTTCTGTTACTGTACAGATAGTAAAACACATTTTCATAATTCATATGGCCATGCACCTCATGGTTTCCTCAATTTTAAATCAACAAAGTCTAAGTGTATGAGCAATGCAAGTGCAAGCTAAAGCTAACTGTTAGGGTCTTATAAAACCAAATTTCTTTAATAGCATTAATCTTTTACTCAATTGGATTGGCATTGTTAATAGAGGAAAGCTTGAAATAGCTATATTGGCTATTTGAGAATATATGTCAATGAAAAGTATATGTCTCACTTACATTCTTAGACCATCTTTGATAGCTTGTTTGAGAATATATCAAGCATTCTACCAAATGGTTTTCAGTTTCTTCTAACTTATACTCTTTGATGCTTTTGAAAATATTATTAAACCTTTCGTATGAAAACCTTGGTGACAACGTTCCTACACTGGCTGAAGCAGACTTTACTTTTACAGGTTTGTCTTGTTGTGAATAATGAGCATACTGTGAGTCTTTCTTGGTGATACGTACAGAACACGGTGAGTTAGATGAGCATAATGTATAAAATGAAGATTTACCTGCTGATTGACAGTCCTTGAAGTGATTCAGATCAAAAATTCCTGCCGAAGCTGCCCGTACATCCTTTTCAATTTTATGAGATCCAATAAGCTCATACTCCCAGCTCCTATTCTGGAAACCCTCACTCAAGAACAGCTCTATATGCCTGGCGTCTAGCATCTGCATTGTTCCTACATGGAAAAACAGCAAATTTTCTTGGTTCACAACTCGTGATATGCCTTTTTACTATATAATGAAAGAAATTAAATAAAAACAAAATGAAAAAATTCTCGGCATGTCTTTCAATGCTCACCTGCTACAAATATCCTAGAAAACCAGCACTTCACAAATTGTTAGTTGAAGAATCTTGAAGGTCATAGATTTCTAATCCTTAGTGACAGGGTTCTACCACAAGAAGTATATTGCACTAGATTTTAAGAGTAACCTCACATTCTGTGATATGGGCCTATGCCCAACCTTTAGACTTATTACAAAGCAATGTTACATATCTAGTGATCACAAGTCACAACCCATAACCACACATCTTATCTAACAAATTAATTTAACACCAAAAATAAATAAAAATCCATGCCCTACTTTTATGAACAATTAGGCATTTAATCTCACCTTCACATGTATCAAGGTTACACGCAGGGCATCGAACAAGCTGCAAATCTGAAAGAATCAGCCATATTGAAGTGAACAATTAGTTGGGCTAGTGACTATGACATTCCAAATATGAACGCAATTTAAAAGTAATAACAGGATACTTCAATCAATTGTACAGTACCCGCTATCCATATCCCAGTTTTAATGTTTTTCAGCAAGCATGATCCACAGGCTTTTAACATCTTCTCGATAGTTTTCTCTTTTATGATTCTAACGGGCAAGTCCAGCTTATCTGTCAGGAGTGCTTCTTGTGAATCGAAAAGAAATGCGCCAATTCGCATCCAATCTGATTATTTCAGTGAAAAGAACGAAACACAGTGGAGAAATTTTATTAGTCGTCAGATGCATTTAGAAACATGATCTTCGATGTTTATTATTGTTGGTGCAACAAATGTTTTGCTTAGAAAAACTAGCTCTTCATCTGGTTAGTAAGCCTACAGGCATGAAATGCGTTCGTGCACTAACAATATAAATAGGCATGGCAGGGTTGAGAGGAAATTTGAATTGATGGGCAATTTGTTTGCCATTTAAAATTGACAGATACTCTTAATTGCTACTTAGAAACTCAGATGTAATCATCTCAATCATGATATTATCTATCTAACATAGTTAATAGTTAAAGCCCAATATAAAATCATAAGCTCCTGTTCACTTCATTTTACCACTTGTGGTCCAGGATGCTAACAAGTTTCTTCCATATAGCTGATAGAGTAATCCAACAGAGAAAAACTGAAAATGGTTACAAAGTTTTAGCTTATTTATTGAATCCTTTGTAGTTTTAATTATACAACTATAATTCTTTAAACAGAAAATGCTGGAAGAAAGAACTACCAAGATGTTTGTCCTGCTGACGAAACAAGAAAGAATGACTCCCATCTGCAATAATGAATTATAGCGTTAACTGTGATGATACAGTGATGGCGACAACTTAAACACGCACATTAAAAAGCGCAAAACCAAAGGGATTTCGTCTATACCAAAAGCTGTAGCGTAGAGCTTGGTCCAGTTAAAGGACACGTGGCATGGATCGGGGACCTGAAGATCACGCAAGCACGCGAACTTCCAAACGCAATCATGCATAATAACGTTGCGGAACCATTTGCTCGTCAACGCCAGCTTCACCAGAGATTTTCCGTCCAAAAACCTCGCTATGTAGGTCCATATGTCCACGTCATACCTTTTTACCCCCACCCCAAAAAAAAAGGCAGAGATATTATTTAATAGCTAAATCGAGTGAATAACATCAACTGCAAAACTGATTTAACAACTTGACTCATTTCAAATTTAATGCAGATCTGTGCTTTGAAAATTAATTTGGTAGACCAGCAAAAACTCAAGAGAATGTCCAGTTTTAGCACTGCGAATTCGAAAACATAAAATTCACGAGTTAATTTCAAAACTAAATTCTCCTGATTATTCCGTTTGGCTAAAGAGAAAATTTGGCGTCAAACTTAAAAGAGTTCATTCAAATTTGAGATAATAGAATCTTCTAATTCTCAGACGAGGTTATTTTTTTTGTTTAATCAGTAAACTAGAACAACAGAGAACATGAGATTCAATATCTTGTTAAATTTCTAAACACATTACTTTCGCAGCTACCAAACAGTGGTCAAGGAATCAAAATGAAAAACTGTTTTGACACAGAAGAATAAGAACAAACGATTCTCAACCGATCTGTTTATAGAGGTAAGGAATAATGTCTGGAAACCGTAAATTGCTTTCTCAAAGTAGAATATCAATTTTTTCTATTCTAAAATCATTTCATATCAACTGGAAAACAACCGAACTACTTCTACAAACAACTTCGTCAAATAGATTTTCAAAACAAACAGATCTTAAAATACAGAAAATTTCAATAATCTGGTAATCTAAAGATCATTTCGTCTCATATTCTCAGATAACGAAACGGTTATTGTCTTCGAAATTCAGATTCCAGAGTACCTTAAAAGCTCAAATATAGTTAAATTGAATGAAACGAAACAAGAGCTCAGAAATTTAAATCAAAATTCGAAAAACATGAATTGATTTAAATTTCAGTAAAATTGATTAAATATGCAAGCGTATAGTATACGAATACGAGAGCAAGAATTTGAAATGAAGTGGAGGTATAATTCCAATTCAAAGTTTATTGTTCAAGGATAGTACCAACTGAAGAGGGAGAAAGAAGCATGGTAAGGGCAGCAAGGAGAGCTGCAAACGCAGAGTCCCTTGTTTCTTTTCAATCTATTCCTCATCTCTGTGTTTCTCACTCTAAGAAATTTCAAAATGACTTCAACTCTCAGTTATCAGCTTTATATAGGCGCGCGAAATGCAAGATTTAAAAAGAAATGAAACGAATATTAAAATTCAAATAGTTCATCACGATTCGGAATTCTGATTCTGGTTATGGGCCGGGCCTGGCATGCCTAATGGAATCCTCAATTATATTACTACACGTGGATGCAGATCACCAAGAGTTCTGATTAGGACTTTTACAACCCCCTAACTTGCCTTGTACCTGCATCGTCAAATTTCCTTTGATTCTATTTCTTCTCTTATTACTGTTCCTTTTTTTTTTTCTTTTTATGGGGGTGCCTAATCGCCCGATGATGAAATTAATTAAATGGACATAATAAAAAAAAACAATTTTTTAAGGTGCGCAGAACTGATTTTAAATTATAAAATTTAAGATCACATATTTAATTTTATTGTTTTGGGACGTGGCTTGCAAGGAAATCTCCCAAATAAATATTTGGTTAAAAGTTCTATCAACCTCCTGCGTAAATTCCAGGAACGTTTTACACAATTACTCTCCTTTTGCTAATTAAAAGCTATATTATACAAAATGAAGAAGATTCAATTTTTCTTCCCATTTGTGGTTTGTCAGACAATGTAGCTTATGAGAATGAAAATTAAGAATCTCATCTTTAATAATATAATTCTATTTTTTTTATTTAGTTTATACATCGGCAGCAGTTATGAATACCCCTTATTTTATATCTATTACGCATATTAACAGTGATGAACAGTTGTGCATGATTCAAATTAGGGGCAACATTGGAAATATAAGTGTTGAGCGTAAAAATTCAATTCTTTAAATCTAAGTAATTGGTATTATGAGAAAATGATTGTTCTGATTAATTTTTTGAGTGTGAATAACCACACTCATGTGAAAATTATCCTTACTGAAAAATCTGATGTAATTTTTCCTTTTCAAAAACTCACAATAACAATTTTTTTCCTTTTCAAATTCTCATATCATTGCATATCTTCTTCCACCATCCATGCAATATTATTATTATTTTTTTTCTAATTTGAATGTTAAAAGAGTTCAACATAAAAAATTATGGGTTTATACCGTATAAAATATTTAACTTCTTCGACAGGTATAAAATATTTAACTTCTAAATTGTAATACAGGTAATAATTTAACTAATGATTATTTATTTACCTTATTTAGTCATTTTAACTAAAGATATCATTGTAATTACAGAAAACCTAAATAGTGGGTGGATATACACCCACAAAAAAAAAAAAAAAAAATGGGGGAAAGTATCGCCTCCCATGAGATTTATCATATTAAACTCGTAGCCCCGGAGGAAAAAGGGAAAATGTGCTGGTAAATTGAAACACGGTCAACTCGGGGAGTACTTCGACGGGGAAAGAAAGTAAAATTCGCAAGACGAATTGGAATCTCAACATTCTATAAGGTATACATCAATTTACAAAAATACCACCACTAAACAGCTGGCGATTGATGTATTTACATATTATTGCCATCTAAAGAATTACAAAAAAAAAAAAAAATGGGCTAAATGTGATGGGGGCAAGAAGAAAAAGAAAATTACAAAGCTGAACAGGCAAATGTGAGGTTCACAAAAACAAAGATGAGGTGGTGTTCTCAGCAGAAAGATAGAACCTAATTCATAAACATCCGACAGTTAGGAGCCTTACATAGGCAAGGGACTTTCAATTCATCATGCTCATCTGGATCAAATAAGTAATCATACCTGTACAAAAAATGCACAAAAATTTATTCCACAACCAAGAAACCAAAATTTTTTTCTTTTTTCTTTTTTTTTTTTGGGTGGGGGGGGTGTGTGCGTGTCTGTCTGGGAGAGAGATATCGTACGTTAATTCATCACCGGCTGACACATTGGTCTTAGCAATAAGAACTATCCGGCTCTCCCGATCTCCCACACTCATTATCCTTGCATAGCAATTAGGCATGCACTGCATCAGAAGGAATAAATTATTAACATCATTTTAAACATGTGAGCACATAGGGCCAAATAAATTTATGAACTAAAAATCAAGGTCTAATATCATATAACACTTGCAACAGCAATTAATGACCTAAGCAAAAAAATAGAAGCAATCTTTGGTGACTATAACTAGACCAATGGGACTACACATGTAGGAAACTCAGGATCTGAATGCAACACTAATTAGAATCTGAAAGATCCAGAACAAACCAAAATTGGTATCTCATATTTTCACTTTTCTCAAAATAATGCATTTTTCTCCATTTTTTTGGCATTATTTTTTCTTAGGGTCAAATGGTGCAATGCAAGAATCCGGGGTTTGACAACTTAAGATACCAGGAGAAAAGAACCAAGAAAAGCAGGGTATGTCAAGGTGCAATGCCTTTGCACAACCACATCCACTGATCCACTGATATAAGTATTAATTGACAGAATCTGTGTACAGTCAACAGAATTTTTACCAACCTAACCCAAGCCAACCAAATCCAAACTCAGACTAATTGCTCAAGCAAAAGAATTGAGGAAATTAGCTGTTAGGGAAGAGCTTCATACATATATTGAAACCAAAGAGAATCTTGAAGATTTTATTATCAACTTTTGTAACAAGAACTTACTGAATGGTTGATTAAGCGAGCTATATTCCCCTTATTTGTGGCATCGATTACCACTTCCTCGCTGATCTTGAATAGCTGCAGGAACCATTAATTTAAACATTAAATAATGCAATAAATATTAAAATGAAGCATATAGCAGCAATAATAAAAATTTGTTCTGCCTTAAATTGATCGAGGGTTGAGGCAAGATGGATGAAAAGGAGGTAACTATTTTCACAAAGGCCACAGATATCAAAGCAGAAAAATCTAAAACAAATACACAATGTAGGCAACTGCTTGCCAGAAAGGGGAACTCTGTGAACTCCCTTATCTCCATTGCCTACACTAAAGGATCTTGAAGAACCTTTTCTTTTACGAAGATACCTATCAATTTCTCTCATCTATAACTTTCACATCATATTTATTCTATTGAAAGACTTTCATAAATCCCAAAGCCCATTATTCTATTGAAAGACTTTCATAAATCCCAAAGCCCAAGTTTCAAACTAAGTAAACACCTAGTAAAGGATAGATAGTTCAACACAATGAGAAAATCACATTCTTCAACACACAAGAAAGGAACATCAAGTTATAATTGCTATCAATAACACAAGCTGTGCCATGACCATGTAGTGGCCTTGGCAGTGGATTACTGAATAAGAAACTCACATAGCAATCTTTGCCTTCTTTACGATATTGTTTCTCCCTTAGATCAGCAATGCTTTGAGTTACCTGCTCACCACGGTACTCAACAACCTGGAGATATAAATGCCTAGTATAACTATCACAACACTAATGAAGAAACCAGACACTGATATTCTTATTCAATGTATCACAAAAAGTCCAGACAAGTTAAATACTTGAACACACAAGTTTGAAAATGGAAATTGTGAAAATCTTAATTTAGTACCATTTCTCCTTCCTGAATATGTCTGCGAGCGAAGAGGCCCCACCCATGTATGCCAGATTTCCCAAAACAAACCCGATGCTTTTCTGTTTTCTGGGGGCAAAAAAAATAAAAAATAAATAAATAAAACAAAACAGAATGAAATGATGGCCCATAGAAATCAGCTATTTCACATTGGAAATGCTGGTATACCTGTAAGTGGTAAAGCCGTTCCTTGAATGAAGAGAAAATCTCATGTTCATCAACTTCCTGTCATGAGACAAATGAAGCATGCAAGTATAAAATGGAATACTACCAGCAAACAATAACAATTTAAAGGAAAGAATGAGGAAAAAAATATAACAAAGACAAGAATATCACTTTATATGTGCTCAATCTAATAACAGCATCTAAAGAATGATGAATTGGCCCCATTGGTCGGTGGAATATTGGTTCTCTTTCCATGCTCTGTAAACAATGAGACGAAAGAGAGATATCACAAGATGTCAACTACAAACTAAATGAAAGCATACCCAACATGACCATTCGTACCAAAAGAAATGCAACCTTGAAGAAAGCATTGCGAAAATCACAACAGTTCCATTTTAAAAAAGTACTAATAAGGTTCCCAAATTCATCACCTTATTCTTTGATCGTTTGAAAACACGACATCTTGCAGCAGAAAGAGGTTCAAAGTCATTAGTATCAGAGGCTGGTGATTCAGGGTCCTCTGTTCTCTTAGCTGAAACTAGCCTTGAACCTCGGAAACAGCCTCTCTGGTTTTGAAGCAAGCTTCTACCAGCAAAAACCCCTGTTGGAGTGTGGAAAGCTACAACAGCATCTGGATTTGGGGTCCTGTATAAAAAATCAAGATATGAAGAAACAAAGATCAAAAACAATTAGATATGGTATGTAAAGTTGGACAATTCTTTTGTCTTTCAATAGAAGAACAGATTGAATCAGAAAAAATGAAAAGGAAACCAATGAATAGTAATTTTTTCCAACCTGTGGACAGCACAATATATCAACTTCCTTGTTATTTGTTTCCCATACCTCTCCAAGCTGTGTATCTGAAATTCAATATTTAAAATTAATGAAATAATTCACAAAATTCAACCCTCATTTCCTTAATGCACTGACCGTGGTAAGCAAAATCATGTGTGAAAAATAAGAAAATCATTTTTAATCACTATCTTCCATCGTAGACATATACCATGAAATTACAACCCTCAAAAAATGAATTCATTTATGAGCAAAGAACAATAAAACTTACCTCCATACAGTATCCTGCTCTTGAGGCACACATTGCATGAAAATATGTGGCACACTTGCAACACTGAGTGCACGAACCATGAGTTTGCTTACAGATTATGCAACTCTGCAGTCAATACATTTAAGTAAAATTTCAGAGACAAGCAGTTAGTACCTCTGCCACTGCATAGCTAACTGATTTTTCAGCTGATGAGAAACGTACTAGACTGCATCGACTCAACAGCAGTACATTAAAGAAGATAATAATAATAATAATAAATAAATAAAACAAATGCAATGAAAACATTCTTTAAAAGAATGGGAAAATAGAACACAAGCATGGCAGTGCCAGTTTTTAAGCACTGCCTTAATGAGATCCTTGAATGAAGTAGCAGGAAATAGAGCTCACTAGATGATCAGCATGACCACATCATACCTTTAAAAACGAATTTGTTGGAATTCTGAGAATTCCAGTTGCCGGTTCCATTTTCTCATGATTCAAGAAACCAATTTCAGGCCGAAACCAAGCACATGTAACATGAACCCAAAGAGTTTGAACGTCACTTGGTTTCAGTGCACCCCCTAAAAAGGCAGTTTCAACATGTTAAGACAAACTGGTATTGAAGAAGAGCCCTCTGTCAGATATAGGTAGAGATGTAATCTCACCTAACATTGCTCAGTATACATAATCAAAAAATCAGTTTTAAAATATGATAAGACAGACAAGCATTGAGACTAGAGCTTACTTTGTTAAAGAAAAACATAACTGCATTAAATACTAATGCTCAGAATACATAATCAAAATGCTATACCATCACATTTATATTTGCTAATTGGCAAAGAGAAATCACAATTGAATGTATAACTACCACAATTGCAGCAGCGTCTAAATTAAATTCGATCAACCAATATTTTTGAAGTCCTAAAAGAAGCCACTTAACTATTATTTTGTTTTGCATATTCAAAAAAAAAAAAAAAACCTGTTTCACAAGACCATGCAGAAACTATAAACTTACAACACTGACCATTTTCTTCCTATTACCCATACAGGGAATACGTACATGTGTGTAAATATTCACCATCTAAGCATGCCATATCCAAACAACACAGAACAGTTGCGAACTAGTGTCACATTCAATTACGAGGACATACCTTTCACAGGACAGAGGCAACATGTCCTCTCAGCATTAGGCGTTTCACATGCTCTACAAACCCACGATGTAAAATCTTGAACATCAGCTACCCCATAGCATTCTTGGTGAACAGCTATCTGGCACCTGAACAAATAGCAATGTCATTTAGGATAGTAAAAAATCAATAAATCAAGAAAATATCTCCAAAAGAATACAATAATTCAATAGTTTATCATTTAACCACCCCAATCTACTTGGCATCAAGAGACAACCAATAATGACCTACCTATTACAGATAATAATTTTATTGTAGTCCCAGTCTTCAACCCATCTACAGATAGCACATCTTTCAGTTGTCCATTTTACATAAACAGGCTCGTACTTCTCTGTAGCAACAAAACACTGTTAAATAAGTTTCCCAATACAGAAACCAAACAAAATGTTCTAGTTAAAATTTTCGAAACCCCTAAAGAACACATGAGCAACCCACCAAGCCCCAAAAAAAAAACAGATAATAATAATAATAATATCAACATGTAAATATTTCAAGGATGTAACTGTTACCTTTCATAAAAGCAAGCAGCTTTTTCTCATCTAATTTCACTGGATCCATGCCATGAGCATTAAATTCAGTAATCTGCATTGTCTTTGATGTTAATATAAACCACGCATTTAAGAATCAAAAACTTGATTTGTGTGTGTGTGTGTGTGTATATATATAGCCCTACTGTTTTGTTAATTGACAGATCATATGACTAGCAGGATGCTCAATTGTTCACACAACTAGAAAATAAAACATAGGAAAAGGAAGAGGGGAGCGGGGGTTGCATTCTCTCCACAAAAATAATCCAATATTACCTAACAGAAGCAATCACTATTGATAAGGTAATTACATTCCTTATCCTGTACATTGCTGATTCACTAAAGTTAGAAGGGAAACTGATGGAGAAAGCTATGGCTTACTGAGAACTAAGATAGAAGATAGCCGTGATTTCTTCTAATCATCAATAAATTAAGCCAATAGCCTCCATTAGTGACCAAAAGTTCTCAACAATTTAATATACAGATAAAAAGAAATTAAAATGCAAAAAAAAAAAAGGCTCGAGAAGGTTCAAGATGAAAGAATCAATACGAACCCATTTCCCCAGTGGTAGCATGGTGCCCAGAACTTTGACGCTATACTTCCATTTTTTTGCTCTACAGCCAGTGTGGCGTTCCCATTCACTAAGTGTCAGCTTCTTTGGCCCACATGATTGACACCTACACACAACTCTAAAGAAAAAAGAGAAAAACATCAGTTTAGTCAGCCCTTCTTTAGAATAATATATTCAAAACAACTTTTCTAACATAAACCAAAATAGTGCAACCCGAATTCCCTAATAGAAAAAACCAAGTCAAATAATCAGATAACTTGTTGAATATTAATATAAAAATATTTCTGTAAAATAAAGTATCATAAGGATATTTGAAAATACTTATTAATCGCCCCACACACACGTTGTCAGAACTGATGGAAATAAAGAGTGTGAACAAACATTTTCAAAAAGAAAGAATGGGGAGGAGGATAGAACGGGTCAGCACCAAGAGAAATTTTCAATTCGATTCTTTTAACAAAAGAATACAAAACAACAGTCTTTTTAGCTTATCAAGGACATTAATAAGTTCTGGGGCTTACAAATGAAGTTTTGGAAAATATGCTCCTTCGACGTCGTTGCATACTACCATTATCTCGTCAGGCAGCACCATTTGCCCGTTAGTTTCCACAGCACTGTCAATAAAATATTGTTTGGTTTTATGTTATAAATTCACATCAAAAGCGCATCTATAATACATAGCCAAACTAAAACATCAGGCGTCGGTAGGATTAAGTTAACATACCTGATACCTGGCTGCCATTTTCCTATATTTGATGATTCAAATTTAAATCTTACTCTGCAATTGGGGCAATAATAATCAATGTGCTCCAGATCCTTCACAGCATAATCAAGTCAGCGAAGCCCCAAAACTCCATGAACATAATGAATAACATAAATAAACACAAAATAAAATTACAAATTCGGCAGGTGTACCTTAAAAAGTTTGCCGGAAATTTCATCACACTCAGCATGCACCCAAACATTACAACCATCACAACATACCTGCACCAGAGAGGTAAAACAATATTTTCTCTACCTTTTTTTTTTTTTTTAATGCCAAAAAAAATAATAAAAAATAGAGGAAAAGAATACTAGCCCCACTGGAAGTGTGAATAATCTCACCCAATTCCCACTATCTGAATGGTGCCAAATATTCTTGCATATGCCACAGTACTGCTCTGATTTTTGTAACTGTAAAAAGAATAAACGTGGAGATCGTGATAAGAAAAACAGTTAATCTATACCTTCCATCAATGAAAAAATGGAAGTTACATTCATGTGAAATAAAATTCAAGAACAGAGTCTTATGAACCTTAGAACAATGTTTACATAAAAACTGGGTTTCGGAAACTAGGCCTTTCATTCGCTTCAACTTGCAAGGTCGAATCAAGCCACAACCGTCACACACTCTTGCAACCTTATAGCATGCATTCTGCGACAGTTGATTAAACAGATGAATTCTTGTAACGCAATACCAAACAATCTGATCACTATCTACGGAAATATATTATCCAATAACCCAAAGTAACAGTTGAAAATACAAACACACACACACACACACATCCAAAGTGTTAGAAAACAAGGTTATAGTAAGCAGAATTTTGCATGTACAACCACACAACAATATTGAATGGGTACATTCCCTGCACAGTCCAGTAGAGTGACTGGCACATAGGATGAGAACCAATAATCTACTAGAAAACAATGCACGACAATTCCAAGATGGGAAAAGTGATAGAGACGGGATTTTAGCACCTAAGACAAGACATGAAAAATTTAAGAAAGTAAAAGCAATCCTCCAACTTGAAGTAGGACTGCAACAGCTACGTGCAAGGACCAGAAACAGTACAGAGAACAAACAGAATAGTGCCATCAGCACCACCTGATAACAAGACCAAAATGCTTCAAATGCCACAATATCAAAGTAAGAAGAGACTGAGAAAAGAACAGCCTCAACCAAGTCATGCAGAGGGAGATACCATTGTAGATGGATGGTAAACCTAAGCATTCATCACCAGATATTTAAAAAAGCAGATTCAGTTCATAACTGCATGGAACATTACATCTGTGTAGCAGTACTTTGAAAAGTTTTGACCTAATTTATTAACTTAACACGGATGTTAAACAAGCCTGTTCTTTGCAGAGCAACCCAAGAATTGAATATTTAAGTAAGAGTTTTATGGTAAACAACAAAACAGAAAAACCAAACCTAATTTAATTTAATCATATGAATGTGAATCTTGCTGAACAGTGACTAGAGCCTTGAGATGCATCCATGAAATTTCAATGTACCACGAAGTAGCGAAATCATGAATGAAACTTAGAAGAACAGAGAGAAAGTAGATTCTTAAGGAACTTACCTGATTCTGAGGGCAGTATTCCAAATCCTGACCTGAACTCGTGGCCTCTTGGCCTCTGCGGGAATAAGCTTCTGGACCAATTTGCCCAATACCAAGGTTCAAGTCCAAAAAACCATTTTCTGCTAAAACTGCCTCCTCCAGGGCAATCTGAAAACCACTGATCTTGCTCTTGTGCAGCTGGGTTGGCACCCGAAATCTAAACAAACAAAAAATCAAGAAAACCCTTTATACTCTTAACAATATTATTGTGCAATCATCCAAAACTGGAAATATACACACTTGTCCATGAATTCTGCAAAAGGGAATATCATCCCTTGCTTCACCCATCCATAGTCCTGCCCATCAACATCGTTACAAACAATTTAAGTGAAAACAAAGTGACAATGTACTAAACAACAGAAACCAACAAAACCAAAGCATGAGACTTGTATACCCTTTGTGTTCCATTCTTTGAGTAGCCAAAAAACATGACACAGAGGCAGCCAGGAACACAGCATCTCAACACAGCTTCAGGCGCTTGCAAAATGGGATCAATTACAACAGCAGGCCAAGCTGGATATGACCTCCCACATTTAGCCCAGACCAAATCACCCAAAGCAAAATCCTCCGGCTTGTAAACATCCTTCCTCTTTTTCTTTTTCTCTTTCTCTTTTGCAATTCTCTCTATGTTCCTAGAACTAAACCCTGGCACAAACTGTTTCTTACCTACCAATGGTAAAGAATTCACATTACCCATGGGCATAACAGGGCGACGCGAAACCAAATACTCTCTCGGATCAAAACCACTATATCCTCCGTAATTTGAATTTCCAAGTCTGTACTTATCCATAGTAAAGCCCAACTTATCAAAATCTCCACTCACTTCTATAATATCACCATAATCTTCCTCGTCAAAGCTCGAATCCGTGTCACCAACAACAAGAACCGAGTCATCGTATCTGGAAGGAAGTATTTGAGTCCTTCCTTTCGGAGGTTTCAACGCTGGAGGTCGAAACCTGTCGGAGCTCCGATTTGTGCCTCTTCCTTTATAATTAAAATTGTTAGAATCAGGTTCAAATTCAGAGACCCAATACGTGGCATCCTCGCTAACAAAAGAACTTGAGCCACTGCTTAAATCATCGACTTCAACGCGCATTAAGTTTTGATGACAATCGTCGCCGCCTCTTCTTCTTCGTTTCTTTGGATTTGCCCCGTAATCATATTCGTCGGCGACTTCGTTTTCCTCACACGACTCTGAAATCTTGCAATGTTGTGGATTTGGCATTTCGAGTTTCGAAGGTCGTTTTATAATCATACCTTTCAGACAAAACCCTAATTTCCCATCCAACGCGGCAAATTATATACTCCCCGTATCCAAACCCAGCAACTTAACGTTTGTATTTCCGTACAATTAAATTTGTTAATATTAAAACCCTACCCCTGGACTATAACTGCGCTGTCGGAGCACTTACAAAACATCACACGTTTCTGTTTCCGTTAAGAAGCGCTTTAGGGATAACTGGATGAATATTTGTGAGTCGCAATCGCCGAATTAGTAGCGACGAGACAGAATATCAATTTCCTTGCAAAAAAAAATGCAATTTCCTGAAAAAATCCGACGGCTACGCGGAGGTGATAAAGCCGCAGGGGTGTGCTGTTTGGCTAACGACGAGTTCCACCCAAGGAACAAGTACAGTGGCTATATATTTTTCAAATAATAAATTTGATTAAAAAATAGTCATTACGTATTTATGAGATTACTGAGTTGAATAAAATATGGAAGCTACGGTGGGGTCCATGCCAAATAGGACGTGTTGTGGTTCCAAATATTTGGAGGGGGAGGGAGGGTAAGGAATGCTTCGTCGTGGAAAGCGCGAAATGAAAAATTGAAAGGTAGCATAGAATTTTTATGCTACGTTTCCACGTGGATGCATCGTGCATCTTTTCGAGAACGTGGCTGACGGTTACGGACATCACTGTTGCTTCACGTAGGGAGGTAACGGCATATTGCGGATGTCAGCCCGGGTGTGCACACTGTACCAGTGGAGTGCAGTATAAATAAATTAATTAAATTTCAGAAATCAGTAGGGCCGGACAAAGCCCGAGCCCGCCCCAACAAAAAATCCGATAATTTTATTTTGGATCGGGCTCCGTCGGGCCTAGCCGGCCAGTACAGTACTTCAACTTTATTTTATTTAAATTATTTGATTTGTTCACCCGATGATCTCATCTATGTGTTTAGTTGCTTTAATTATTTGATTTATTTATAAGCAACACACCAACTACTTTCTCTCTCAAGTTTAAATTTAATACTTAAATAAAATAAATAAATACTCATGTCCTATATAAACAAAAACACACAATCTCACGATTCGATGAATACAACCGAACATTAAAAATAAATAAAACGCATATCTTATACTAAATAAAACACATAATTCAATCCACAACCCAACAAAAGAAAAAATAAACTACTCCAATGCTTGCGGGTACATTCTTCTTCATCCATAAATTTCTCTCCGGTAAAAATTTACATTGTCAATAATTTTACCTATTAAAAAAAAAAAGTGAGAAAATAATTTAAGTATTATTAAACCAATTATTTAAATATTTTCTACATTATTTATATAATTGTATTTATACATTATACCTTTGGAGCTCACCCATAGCCAATGTTGAGTGCGTAGGCGCTTCCGATGTCGTAGGATGAAGTACTATTCAGATGTGGAGTCGAGAATCTACCTCCAGGTGCTTAAATGCATGATTCGGAGGCAGCGGTTGTCACGGGAGCAGCTAAGATATCCTTGGCCATCCGAGCCAATCTGGGATATTTGCCTTGGTTCACCTTCCACCGATTCAAAATATCAAAGTCAAAGTGAATTTGACTAAAGGCTCTTCAAGTATCTCTTAAGATCGGACTTGACACCGTAGACTCACTATTTTGGCTTGCAAATGCCTCGAACTTACTTATATAAAAAATTCTACGACCATTGCTTATACTAAAATTAAAGCGAACATCGGTAGAAGAGCACTCACCAACAATTGCATCACTCGTATTCCCATTACTACCTTCATAAAATTTAACCGGATCATTACTTAGATTGCGTACCGCTTTGAATCTCATTTGTAGCACCCCACGTAAAGTTGTGGAAAATAATAATTAACCAATTGCATCTTGAACCTCGGGTCAAGAATAACAATCATCATTCAAATTCCATGTATTTGAACCTAATATTTATCAAATTCCATAATCATTTGACCGACCATTCTTCAACCATAAGCATATCGAGAAAATTCTCATTGATCCAAGTTAATCCTCATTTCACATATCATTGGGAAAAGCAGTTAGATGTGGGATATTGTGCACTGAAAATAGCTTTGTCATCGAGTAAAAAAGTAGCAAGTATTCCAATATCTTTTTAGCCACCTCCATTCCTCGTCCATTGGCAAATAAGTGTAGTGTTTGTCCATGCTTACGTAATATATAAAAGACATTTTTATATTTCATAGCAACATCAAGCATAACATACGTAGAATTCTATCTAGTTACACAATCAAGCATCAATGTTTTCTCACACTTGACTTGCAATTGACGTGCGGTCATCTCAAAAGTTTATACCCTCTTTGGTGTGCGTATCCAATAAGCCACACTTGTACCTAATCTTTTAATCCACTCATTAATCACTTTCATCCCTCCTTCACAATTAGGTTTAAAATATGAGCCACACACCTCGTATGAAAATAATTTCCACTCATTATCATAGAATCAATTGGAATCATTTTCATCGACCTATCAACCATAGCATCATTAGTCGAACAATTATCTAAAGTAACAATCGAGTATCCTTCATCTATGTTCCGATCCAACATACACTTAAAAGCGCTTGAGAAAGAAATTCAACGATATGTGGAGCCAGCAAATATATGAACCTATTCATTATCCAAAAAATAAATTTTAGAATTAAATAAATTAAAGTAAAAGTAAATAAACATAATATTAAATAATAAGAAATAAACCTTAAAATTCGACTTTGCAACCTCAAGATTTGTCCACAAAATGTTCTATAGCGACCATGTACCCTTTCTTTTGATTACTAGCAGTCCACATGTTTGTAGTAATTGCCACCCTACTATCATTATTCTTTAACAAATTCATTGCTTTTGCTTTTTCAGCTTGATACAATTTAAGAATCTCACTCTTTAAAGTGTTCCTACTGATCATCTTTACCAATGGGTTGATATAAGACATCAAATCCCTAAATGTATTATACTCCACAAAATTAAGTGGTGGCTCATGCTTTACCACCAATATTGCAATTTTTTTCCGAGCAACAGTTGGATAAAATATTCTCGTCTCAACACAACTTGTTCCATCATCTTTTTTTATTACGCTAAGAGTTTTTTGTAGACTATCAGAAACTTTGGGAACACCTTTTGCCTTACATCTCTTTAAGTACCAATCCAAATGAGAGGTTCCACAATTACTAGAGCCTACCAACTTAGCTCGACAATAGTTACATTTCGCTTTTAATTCACCATCAACGATTACCTTTAAGAAGTGTTCCCAAACACGAGAAGGTTCTTGCCCTTGCTTTCTTTTATTACTACTTTGTTGTACACCATCATCATTACGAGATGCCTCTTCAACCACTTCGACCTCTTCAATGGTATCATCTTTATTATATATATTAGATCAATTTGGTTTATTTTAGTATATCCTATAAATATAGTATATTCTATAATGTTATTTTAGTTATGTGTTTGACAATCATTGGGTGAAATTATTTGTTGCTGAAGGTTCAAGCTCCCTTTTTCTTCTTAATGCAAGTATGGATGATTTTACATTTAAAGTAGAAAAAAGATATACTAGATCAATTCTTTGGGTTATGATTCAGGTGACTATTGCCAAAAATTGAATATTTATTTGGTTGATTCGGTCATTGCCTATCGAGAAATGACATTAGAACAAGAGGGGTGACAAGAAGACTATAAGAATAATACACAGTAATACAGTGGTGTATCAAAACGACATATTATTCACCGCACAATGAGATCATTTTGGTTGCCATCTTGTTGCAGTCTTATTCAGATATCATTATTATTGCCTAACTTATATAATCGTAAATTTCCACAGACATTGTTAAATTTGGATAAAAATAAAAATAATACGTATCATATTCATGAGAAATATTAGGTATCCCAACACATATATTTTAATTTAAGTCTTAGTTTTTTCTCATCTAATTTTACTGGATCAATACCATGAGCACTAAATTCAATAATCTACATTGCATTCAATTTGGCTAAAAAACTACTAAAGAACCCCGATAAAGAAACCCGACTAAATAATAGATCAATACCGACCTCCAGCTGATCTATTATTTTTAAAAACCCGCCTACACAAAGACAAAAATCGGTGAGTGTTGTCATTGAACAAAATTATGGTTTGTGCTGTTTTAGCTTGTCTGCGCCTAATTTTAATCTAAGTGAAAGAGAAATGTGTTGTGTATTTTCATGAATTATTGGTCTGAAACAGTGATTTAAAAGTAGCATTTTTTGGCGTTCGGTTCATTTTTTCCCGAATCGAACCGAACTAAACTAAGGCAGAATAGAGTTTGGTTATTAAATAAATGAACCAATCGGTTTTTATTTGATTTGTTTTAAAACTGACCAAACCATTCGGTTCACTAATAAAAAAATGTATATATACCATCAATTAAAAAATCAATTAATCGGTAAATTTAAACTAAACTTTATCTTCTAAATTATCTTTCTTTTAGCAGCTAGTTTTTCATGACAATATCCACATTATCACGTTGTCATCGTGAATTGGTGCTTTGCCTCACCATGCGTTTTTTGTGCTGTGGGGGTCATCACTCGTCAGCTTCAGCCAGTTCGCGTTGTCATTCATCAACTTGTGGCCGTCATCGCGGTTGTTACGGTCGCTACGGACACTGTCGTCAGCTGCTGTTATTTTCAAATTTCAAATTTTATTCATAATAAAGGTATAAGATTAGAAAATTATTTTAATTTATTTGATTGGTGTATTAATACAAGTGAAAAATACAAAATATTTTTCAATATATATAGTTCAGTTCATTTCGCGTCTGTACCAAACCTAATAAAATCAAACTAAATTCTATTCGATTTGATTAAGAGGCTAAACCTAACTAAACCTGCGAACGCCCACCCTTATGTTTTTACAAACCTCAAAATTCCTAATAATATTGCTTTTTATTAAAATTATTTAAATATCTTATTAATTTATTTCTTATTTTGAGTAGGTTGTAAAATAATTTATTATCCTGATTTCTAGGGATGACAAAAAAGCCCGGCCTAAATTTTGGTCCGGTTAGCCTGGCTCGATTTTTTCGGGCTTTACAGTGAATTTAATAATTAAAATTCAGGCTCGAGCTTTAATTTTTAGGCCCGATTAAATTCGAGCTCGGGCTCGGGGGTTGTGTGACCCGGCCAGACTCGTTTATTTAATAAATTAAAAAAATTACCGGAACCACACGCCCACACGATTACAATTTACACAGTGACCACCAAGGCACCAAACTGAGTTCTAAACTTCTAAACTCTAAAAGTCTAAAACAACTTAAACAAGAGAAGCAGACAAGCGGTCTTTGAGTTCTAGCCCACCCCAAGCCGTGACTGAGTTCTACTGTTCTAGCCCACCCAATCGAGTTCGACCTCGGCGCCACCAGTACAGTTGCTCAATCACTGCTGGGCCACAGTAGCGACTCCACCGGCCAGAGCCACGGCCAGGCTCAAGCCACACCGGCCACGCGGTCGCGACTCACGCCACGCTCAAGCGCGAGTTCGATCACGCCCGCACTAGCTGCGGTTGCTACATTACGCCGGGGCGGTGCCTCGACGCCTACACTAGCCCACACCAGCTGCAACTACTTCCATCACGCTACGATAGTGCTGCAACGCCCACACTAGCCCACACCAACTGCATCTGCTTCCGTCACGCCACGGTAGCCGCCACTCATGCCACCATCTATAACTTTTGTCACGCCACGACAGCCACACCGCGACCAGCAGGGCCCGACGGTACTGTTGCAACTTCCATCACCGATGCAGCTTCTCGCCACGCTGACCGACCACCACCACGGTACACTAACACCACTGAAATTTTACCTCATTGAGCCCAATAATAGAAAAATTAAATAATTCTCAAAATAACAGTTAATTGTTTATGATATTACCTCATTGAGCCCACTAAAATTTTACCTCATTGATCATATGATATGATATTATTAGTAATTTTTTTTCATTCATGTTATTTTTCAGCTATGCTTGAGTTAATTGTTTATATTTAGGCTGTTTTGTCTAAATGGTTGAATTAAATTTAATAGTTAATTCAATTTCGTAGCTTATTCATTTTAATTAATGTAAATTTAATTTAATTATGTTTTAAGTTTATAAATTAACTCTGAATTGTTACACATTTAATTTAGGTCATCATGTCAAATTTGGATACACCGAGATCAGATTTACATAAAGGTTTTTATGTGGGTAAATATAATAAAGATGATGTCATTGAAGAGGTCGAAGTGGTTGAAGAAGCATCTCGTAATGATGATGGTGTACAACAAAGTAGTAATAAAAGAAAGCAAGGGCAAGAACCTTCTCGTGTTTGGGAACACTTCTTAAAGGTAACCGTTGATAGTGAATTAAAAGCGAAATGTAACTATTGTCGAGCTAAACCTCTCATTTGGATTGACACTTTAAG
The DNA here is from genome assembly GCA_025617385.1 of Murraya koenigii. Lineage (NCBI taxonomy): Eukaryota > Viridiplantae > Streptophyta > Magnoliopsida > Sapindales > Rutaceae > Murraya > Murraya koenigii. The sequence continues at coordinate 48,517,546 of CM046811.1, read as the reverse complement.
AGATGTAAGGCAAAAGGTGTTCCCAAAGTTTCTGATAGTTTACAAAAAACTCTTAGCGTGATAAAAAAAGATGAAGGAACAAGTTGTGTTGAGACGAGAATATTTTATCCAACTGTTGTTCGGAAAAAAATTGCAATATTGGTGGTAAAGCATGAGCCACCACTTAATTTTGTGGAGTATGATACATTTAGGGATTTGATGTCTTATACTAACCCATTGGTAAAGATGATGAGTAGGAACACTTTAAAGAGTGAGATTCTTAAATTGTATCAAGCTGAAAAAGCAAAAGCAATGAACTTGTTAGAGAATAATGATAGTAGGGTGGCAATTACTACAAACATGTGGACTGCTAGTAATCAAAAGAAAGGGTACATGGTTGTTATAGAACATTTTGTGGACAAATCTTGGAGGTTGCAAAGTCGAATTTTAAGGTTTATTTCTTATTATTTAATATTATGTTTATTTACTTTTACTTTAATTTATTTAATTCTAAAATTTATTTTTTTGGATAATGAATAGGTTCATATATTTGCCGGCTCCACATATCGTTGAATTTCTTTCTGAAGCAGTTTTTAAGTGTATGTTGGATTGGAACATAGATAGAAGGATATCGGTTGTTACTTTAGATAATTGTTCGACTAATGATGCTATGGTTAATAGGTTGATGAAAATGATTCCAATTGATTCTATGATAATGAGTGGAAATTATTTTCATATGAGGTGTGTGGCTCATATTTTAAACCTAATTGTGAAGGAGGGGATGAAAGTGATTAATGAGTGGATTAAAAAGATTAGGTACAGTGTGTCTTATTGGATACGCACACCAAAGAGGGTAGAAACTTTTGAGATGACCGCACGTCAATTGCAAGTCAAGTGTGAGAAAACATTGATGCTTGATTGTGTAACTAGATGGAATTCTACGTATGTTATGCTTAATGTTGCTGTGAAATATAAAAATGTCTTTTCTATATTACAGCAGCGTGACAAACACTACACTTATTTGCCAATGGACGAGGAATGGGAGGTGGCTAAAAAGATATTGGAATACTTGCTACTTTTTTACTCGATGACAAAGCTATTTTCAGGTGCACAATATCCCACATCTAATCTGTTTTTCCCAATGATATGTGAAATGAGGATTAACTTGGATCAATGAGAATTTTCTGATATGCTTATGGTTAGAAGAATGGCTGGTCAAATGATTATGGAATTTGATAAATATTGGGCTCAAATACATGGAATTTGAACGATGACTGTTATTCTTGACCCGAGGTTCAAGATGCAATTGGTTAATTATTATTTTCCACAACTTTATGGTGGGGGTGCTACAAATGAGATTCAAAGGGTACGCAATCTAAGTAATGATTTGGTTAAATTTTATGAAGGTAGTAATGGGAATATGAGTGATGCAATTGTTGGTGAGTGTTCTTCGGTCGATGTTCGCTTTAATTTTAGTATAAGCAGTGGTCGTAAATTTTTTGATATAAGTAAGTTTGAGGCATTTGCAAGCCAAAATAGTGAGTCTATGGTGTCGAAGTCCGATCTTAAGAGATACTTAGAAGAGCCTTTAGTCAAATTTACTTTGGACTTTGATATTTTGAATTGGTGGAAGGTGAACCAAGGCAAATATCCTGTATTGGCTCAGATGGCCAAGGATATCTTAGCCGTTCCCGTGACAACCGTTGCCTCTGAATCTGCATTTAGCACTGGAGGTAGATTCTTGACTCCACATCGGAATAGACTTCATCCTATGACATTGGAAGCGCTTACGTGCACTCAACATTGGCTATGGGCGAGCTCCAAAGGTATAATGTATAAATACAATTATATAAATAATGTAGAAAATATTTAAATAATTGGTTTAATAATACTTAAATTATTTTCTCACTTTCTTTTTTTTAATAGGTAAAATTATTGACAGCGAAATTTTTACTGGAGAGAAATTTATGGATGAAGAAGAATGTACCCCGCAAGCATTGGAGTAGTTTATTTTTTTCTTTTGTTGGGTTGTGGATTGAATTATGTGTTTTTATTTGTATAAGATATGCGTTTTTATTTATTTTTAATGTTAGGTTGTGTTACTGAATTGTGAGATTGTGTGTTTTTGTTTATATAGGACATGAGTATTTATTTATTTTATTTAAGTATTAAATTTAAACTTGAGAGAGAAAGTAGTTGGTGTGTTGTGCTTATAAATAAATCAAATAATTAAAGCAACTAAACACATAGTTGAGACACTGGGTGAACAAATCAAATAATTTAAATAAAATAAAGTTGAAGTACTGTACTGGCCGGCTAGGCCCGACGGAGCTCGATCCAAAATAAAATTATCGGATTTTTTGTTGGGCCGGGCTCGGGCTTTGTCCGGCCCTACTGATTTCTGAAATTTAATTAATTTATTTATACTGCACTCCACTGGTACAGTGTGCACACCCGGGCTGACATCCGCAATATGCCGTTACCTCCCTACGTGAAGCAACAGTGATGTCCGTAACCGTCAGCCACGTTCTCGAAAAGATGCACGATGCATCCACGTGGAAACGTAGCATAAAAATTCTATGCTACCTTTCAATTTTTCATTTCGCGCTTTCCACGACGAAGCATTCCTTACCCTCCCTCCCCCTCCAAATATTTGGAACCACAACACGTCCTATTTGGTATGGACCCCACCGTAGCTTCCATATTTTATTCAACTCAGTAATCTCATAAATACGTAATGACTATTTTTTAATCAAATTTATTATTTGAAAAATATATAGCCACTGTACTTGTTCCTTGGGTGGAACTCGTCGTTAGCCAAACAGCACACCCTGCGGCTTTATCACCTCCGCGTAGCCGTCGGATTTTTTCAGAAAATTGTATTTTTTTTTGCAAGGAAATTGATATTCTGTCTCGTCGCTACTAATTCGGCGATTGCGACTCACAAATATTCATCCAGTTATCCCTAAAGCGCTTCTTAACGGAAACAGAAACGTGTGATGTTTTGTAAGTGCTCCGACAGCGCAGTTATAGTCCAGGGGTAGGGTTTTAATATTAACAAATTTAATTGTACGGAAATACAAACGTTAAGTTGCTGGGTTTGGATACGGGGAGTATATAATTTGCCGCGTTGGATGGGAAATTAGGGTTTTGTCTGAAAGGTATGATTATAAAACGACCTTCGAAACTCGAAATGCCAAATCCACAACATTGCAAGATTTCAGAGTCGTGTGAGGAAAACGAAGTCGCCGACGAATATGATTACGGGGCAAATCCAAAGAAACGAAGAAGAAGAGGCGGCGACGATTGTCATCAAAACTTAATGCGCGTTGAAGTCGATGATTTAAGCAGTGGCTCAAGTTCTTTTGTTAGCGAGGATGCCACGTATTGGGTCTCTGAATTTGAACCTGATTCTAACAATTTTAATTATAAAGGAAGAGGCACAAATCGGAGCTCCGACAGGTTTCGACCTCCAGCGTTGAAACCTCGGAAAGGAAGGACTCAAATACTTCCTTCCAGATACGATGACTCGGTTCTTGTTGTTGGTGACACGGATTCGAGCTTTGACGAGGAAGATGATGGTGATATTATAGAAGTGAGTGGAGATTTTGATAAGTTGGGCTTTACTATGGATAAGTACAGACTTGGAAATTCAAATTACGGAGGATATAGTGGTTTTGATCCGAGAGAGTATTTGGTTTCGCGTCGCCCTGTTATGCCCGCGGGTAATGTGAATTCTTTACCATTGGTAGGTAAGAAACAGTTTGTGCCAGGGTTTAGTTCTAGGAACATAGAGAGAATTGCAAAAGAGAAAGAGAAAAAGAAAAAGAGGAAGGATGTTTACAAGCCGGAGGATTTTGCTTTGGGTGATTTGGTCTGGGCTAAATGTGGGAGGTCATATCCAGCTTGGCCTGCTGTTGTAATTGATCCCATTTTGCAAGCGCCTGAAGCTGTGTTGAGATGCTGTGTTCCTGGCTGCCTCTGTGTCATGTTTTTTGGCTACTCAAAGAATGGAACACAAAGGGTATACAAGTCTCATGCTTTGGTTTTGTTGGTTTCTGTTGTTTAGTACATTGTCACTTTGTTTTCACTTAAATTGTTTGTAACGATGTTGATGGGCAGGACTATGGATGGGTGAAGCAAGGGATGATATTCCCTTTTGCAGAATTCATGGACAAGTGTGTATATTTCCAGTTTTGGATGATTGCACAATAATATTGTTAAGAGTATAAAGGGTTTTCTTGATTTTTTGTTTGTTTAGATTTCGGGTGCCAACCCAGCTGCACAAGAGCAAGATCAGTGGTTTTCAGATTGCCCTGGAGGAGGCAGTTTTAGCAGAAAATGGTTTTTTGGACTTGAACCTTGGTATTGGGCAAATTGGTCCAGAAGCTTATTCCCGCAGAGGCCAAGAGGCCACGAGTTCAGGTCAGGATTTGGAATACTGCCCTCAGAATCAGGTAAGTTCCTTAAGAATCTACTTTCTCTCTGTTCTTCTAAGTTTCATTCATGATTTCGCTACTTCGTGGTACATTGAAATTTCATGGATGCATCTCAAGGCTCTAGTCACTGTTCAGCAAGATTCACATTCATATGATTAAATTAAATTAGGTTTGGTTTTTCTGTTTTGTTGTTTACCATAAAACTCTTACTTAAATATTCAATTCTTGGGTTGCTCTGCAAAGAACAGGCTTGTTTAACATCCGTGTTAAGTTAATAAATTAGGTCAAAACTTTTCAAAGTACTGCTACACAGATGTAATGTTCCATGCAGTTATGAACTGAATCTGCTTTTTTAAATATCTGGTGATGAATGCTTAGGTTTACCATCCATCTACAATGGTATCTCCCTCTGCATGACTTGGTTGAGGCTGTTCTTTTCTCAGTCTCTTCTTACTTTGATATTGTGGCATTTGAAGCATTTTGGTCTTGTTATCAGGTGGTGCTGATGGCACTATTCTGTTTGTTCTCTGTACTGTTTCTGGTCCTTGCACGTAGCTGTTGCAGTCCTACTTCAAGTTGGAGGATTGCTTTTACTTTCTTAAATTTTTCATGTCTTGTCTTAGGTGCTAAAATCCCGTCTCTATCACTTTTCCCATCTTGGAATTGTCGTGCATTGTTTTCTAGTAGATTATTGGTTCTCATCCTATGTGCCAGTCACTCTACTGGACTGTGCAGGGAATGTACCCATTCAATATTGTTGTGTGGTTGTACATGCAAAATTCTGCTTACTATAACCTTGTTTTCTAACACTTTGGATGTGTGTGTGTGTGTGTGTTTGTATTTTCAACTGTTACTTTGGGTTATTGGATAATATATTTCCGTAGATAGTGATCAGATTGTTTGGTATTGCGTTACAAGAATTCATCTGTTTAATCAACTGTCGCAGAATGCATGCTATAAGGTTGCAAGAGTGTGTGACGGTTGTGGCTTGATTCGACCTTGCAAGTTGAAGCGAATGAAAGGCCTAGTTTCCGAAACCCAGTTTTTATGTAAACATTGTTCTAAGGTTCATAAGACTCTGTTCTTGAATTTTATTTCACATGAATGTAACTTCCATTTTTTCATTGATGGAAGGTATAGATTAACTGTTTTTCTTATCACGATCTCCACGTTTATTCTTTTTACAGTTACAAAAATCAGAGCAGTACTGTGGCATATGCAAGAATATTTGGCACCATTCAGATAGTGGGAATTGGGTGAGATTATTCACACTTCCAGTGGGGCTAGTATTCTTTTCCTCTATTTTTTATTATTTTTTTTGGCATTAAAAAAAAAAAAAAAAAAGGTAGAGAAAATATTGTTTTACCTCTCTGGTGCAGGTATGTTGTGATGGTTGTAATGTTTGGGTGCATGCTGAGTGTGATGAAATTTCCGGCAAACTTTTTAAGGTACACCTGCCGAATTTGTAATTTTATTTTGTGTTTATTTATGTTATTCATTATGTTCATGGAGTTTTGGGGCTTCGCTGACTTGATTATGCTGTGAAGGATCTGGAGCACATTGATTATTATTGCCCCAATTGCAGAGTAAGATTTAAATTTGAATCATCAAATATAGGAAAATGGCAGCCAGGTATCAGGTATGTTAACTTAATCCTACCGACGTCTGATGTTTTAGTTTGGCTATGTATTATAGATGCGCTTTTGATGTGAATTTATAACATAAAACCAAACAATATTTTATTGACAGTGCTGTGGAAACTAATGGGCAAATGGTGCTGCCTGACGAGATAATGGTAGTATGCAACGACGTCGAAGGAGCATATTTTCCAAAACTTCATTTGTAAGCCCCCAGAACTTATTAATGTCCTTGATAAGCTAAAAAGACTGTTGTTTTGTATTCTTTTTGTTAAAAGAATCGAATTGAAAATTTCTCTTGGTGCTGACCCGTTCTATCCTCCTCCCCATTCTTTCTTTTTGAAAATGTTTGTTCACACTCTTTATTTCCATCAGTTCTGACAACGTGTGTGTGGGGCGATTAATAAGTATTTTCAAATATCCTTATGATACTTTATTTTACAGAAATATTTTTATATTAATATTCAACAAGTTATCTGATTATTTGACTTGGTTTTTTCTATTAGGGAATTCGGGTTGCACTATTTTGGTTTATGTTAGAAAAGTTGTTTTGAATATATTATTCTAAAGAAGGGCTGACTAAACTGATGTTTTTCTCTTTTTTCTTTAGAGTTGTGTGTAGGTGTCGATCATGTGGGCCAAAGAAGCTGACACTTAGTGAATGGGAACGCCACACTGGCTGTAGAGCAAAAAAATGGAAGTATAGCGTGAAAGTTCTGGGCACTATGCTACCACTGGGGAAATGGGTTCGTATTGATTCTTTCATCTTGAACCTTCTCGAGCCTTTTTTTTTTTTGCATTTTAATTTCTTTTTATCTGTATATTAAATTGTTGAGAACTTTTGGTCACTAATGGAGGCTATTGGCTTAATTTATTGATGATTAGAAGAAATCACGGCTATCTTCTATCTTAGTTCTCAGTAAGCCATAGCTTTCTCCATCAGTTTCCCTTCTAACTTTAGTGAATCAGCAATGTACAGGATAAGGAATGTAATTACCTTATCAATAGTGATTGCTCCTGTTAGGTAATATTGGATTATTTTTGTGGAGAGAATGCAACCCCCGCTCCCCTCTTCCTTTTCCTATGTTTTATTTTCTAGTTGTGTGAACAATTGAGCATCCTGCTAGTCATATGATCTGTCAATTAACAAAACAGTAGGGCTATATATATATACACACACACACACACATATCAAGTTTTTGATTCTTAAATGCGTGGTTTATATTAACATCAAAGACAATGCAGATTACTGAATTTAATGCTCATGGCATGGATCCAGTGAAATTAGATGAGAAAAAGCTGCTTGCTTTTATGAAAGGTAACAGTTACATCCTTGAAATATTTACATGTTGATATTATTATTATTGATTGATCGAATTTAATTTTGACGCTGCTGCAATTGTGGTAGTTATACATTCAATTGTGATTTCTCTTTGCCAATTAGCAAATATAAATGTGATGGTATAGCATTTTGAATATGTATTCTGAGCATTAGTATTTAATGCAGTTATGTTTTTCTTTAACAAAGTAAGCTCTAGTCTCAATGCTTGTCTGTCTTATCATATTTTAAAACTGATTTTTTGATTATGTATACTGAGCAATGTTAAGTGAGAGTACATATCTACCTATATCTGAGAAAGGGCTCTTCTTTAATACCAGTTTGTCTTAACATGTTGAAACTGCCTTTTTAGGGGTGCACTGAAACCAAGTGACGTTCAAAGTCTTTGGGTTCAGTTACATGTGCTTGGTTTCGGCCTGAAGTTGGTTTCTTGAATCATGAGAAAATGGAACTGGCAACTGGAATTCTCAGAATTCCAACAAATTCGTTTTGAATGGTATCATGTTCAAGATTTTACATCGTGGGTTTGTAGAGCATGTGAAATGCCTAATGCTGAGAGGACATGTTGCCTCTTAGATGGTGAATATTTATACACATGTAAGTATTACCTGTATGAGTAATTGAAAGAAAATGTTCAGTGTTGTAAGTTTATAGTTTCTGCATGGTCTTGTGAAACAATTGTTTTTGGTATAGGACTTCAAATCTAGATGCTATTGTAGTTTTCCACACTCCAACAGGGTTTTTGTCGGCAAAAGCTTGCTTAAGAACCAGAAAGGGTGTTTCTGAGGTTCAAGGCTAGTTTCAGTCAAGAGAACATAGGACCCTATGTCACCAGCCCCTGATATTAATAACTTTGAACCTTTATTTGTTGCAAAATGTCGTGTTGTCAAACGATCAAAGAGTAAGGTGTTGAATTTGGGAATCTTATACTTACTTTTTGAAAAAGTAACTGTTGTGATTTTCGCCATGCTTTCTTTGAGGTTACATTTCTTTTGATACAAAAGGTCATGTCAGGTGCGTTTTCGTTTAGTTTGTAGCTAACATCTTGTGATCTCTTCTTTCTTCTCATTGTTTGCAGAGCATGGAAAGAGCCATAATATTCCACCGACCAATGAGGCCAATTCATCATTCTTTAGATGCAGTTATTAGATTGAGCACATATAAAGTGATAAGAAGTTGATGAACACGAGATTTTCTCATCATTCAAGGAACGACTTTACCACTTCTAGGTACACCAACATTTCCAATGTAAAATGGTTGATGTCTATGAGCCATCATTTCATTCTGTTTTTTTTTTTTTTGCCCTCAGAGAACTGAAAAGCATCGGGTTTGTTTTTTGGAAATCTGGCATACATGGATGGGGCCTTTCTCTTGCAGACATATTCAAAAAGGAGAAATGGTACTAAACTAAGATTTTTATAATTATCCATTTTCAAACTTGTGTGTTTAAATATTTAACTTGTTTCGACTTTTTGTGACCCTCAAATAAGAAAATTAGTGTCTGGTTTTTTTCATTAGTGATGTGATAGTTATATAAGGCATTTATATCTCTAGATTGTTGAGTACCATGGTGAGCAGGTAACTCTAAGCATTGCTGATCCAAAGAAGAAAAAATATCATAAAGAAGGCAACTTCTAAACCACTATTTCAGACCAAGAGCTAATGAAAATACACATGGTTGTTTCACTTGGGTTAAAAATAGGCGCAGATAGGCAAGAGCAGCACAAACTCTATTTTTGTTCAATGACAACTCTCACTGAACGTTAGTCACAATTGGGAAGCGCCTTGATTGACTGTCAAGCGTGTGTTTCTAGTTCTTAGATATTGATGGAAATTCCATTCTAGTTTAGTCACAATTAGTAAGTGAACAATAATGAATTTAAACTATGATTTGACTGCTATTGCATTATTTATTTTTATATCTTTTCATTCAATATTAAAGAGAAATTTGAATTTTTGGTGAAATGGATATGATGGCAAAGTAAAAGGTCTGAGCAAGAAGTTCATGTTTTTGTTGGTAACTGATGATGTGAAGTTATGGCCTAAGATGGAGAGGGCCCCTTGTCCTTGTTTGAGGTATTGCATTGTGACTTTCGCAACCTCTCCTACAACAATTATTCCATGCTTTATCCGTGGTGTTTGGGTTGAAATAAAAAGGCGTGGGCTGCATTCTAGCATTGAATGCCAGTCTAGACTTCTCCCAACATTGTTTTGTGTTTCTCATACTTTACACATCTATCAATTGCCAACATGCTTCTTGCATTGATCAAATCTTCTTGCTGATCCTCTTGCACCTTTTTATGTTTGCTAGCTCTCTATTTCTTTTTCTTTTTTTCTCATGTTTGTGTTCACTACTTTTTTACATATCTGTATATAAGTATGTATGGATATCTTTTCTCAAATGAAAAGAAGAATTAATGTTGACATTTGATTTGGTCGCAAGATTCTCTTGATATTTAGTTATTTGTTGCATTTTCAGTTGGTACATTTGCCTTCTACTTAAACACAATTTTGCTTTCGACATATGTGATATAGAGTGAAATTAAAATTAGAGAGGTAGTGGACATCATTTGTCTTGTAATGCATGTGTTATTTAAGTCATATGCTAATATTTGTCATTATACCATATTCGAATGGATTAGTAATAGCTTTTATCATAACGAGAAAGTTATTGTTTGTTGTGGATTCTCATCTCCAAGATGAATGTTTTTCATATCTTGGCTAATGATTTATATTCCATGATGAGAAAGCTCTTTTCCTGGGTCTATATTTTTGTCAAGCCAAACATTTACATCATTTGCAAAAAATGCTTATAGTTGCGAGAAACCTCTTCCTTATGTATTTCTCTATGTTTTAACTTTTAATATATGCTTGATCATTGATTTATTAACTTTTTTTTACAATAGGATATGCATGCATGCGCATAGAATTAAAACTTTGGAGATGACTGTCATTGATGGCTTGTGTGGTTCCTAGTTTGGGGTCTTTTTTTATTATTATTTTTGTGCGTTGTTGATGTCATAATATTTATGTATTGCATTGAGATCAATCTGCGAGGGTTTCCCAAGTTGCATATGACTAGAGATGACAATTTAATCTAGACTTGGCTCGGACCCAAACGAACTCGGATTTTTTGGGTTGGGTTCAACCCGCACCAAATTAAAATTGTTTTGGAATCCGAATGCAAAAATGAAAATTCGGATATATCTGGATTTGGGTTCGGGTCCAAGTTTAGGTGGTTCTGGAAATTCGGAATCCGAATCTAGATATATTATTTATATATTAATTTTTTAAAAGTATATAATATAAATATAAATATTTTTTTAGTCTAAAAAAATTATTTTTTAAACTGTAAATAATTATTTTTATTTTAATTCAAATAATTTTAAGAAATTTGGGTTTAAAACTTGGAATTGAGGAGCTCGGATTTTTTTGGGTCAAACCCAGTCTGGACTCGGATTGAAAAAATTGAGTTTAAATCTGGGTCCGATATAAAAAATTATTATTCGAGTCTAGAGCTGAGAAGCTCAAACAAAAATCCGGACCCAAAAATTGCCATCCCTACATATGACAAGTATTTATATTGATAACATCGCAGGTTACTTCCAATAGAAAAAGGAATGCAGCATTACTTTGTTATTTTAGTCTTTCCAACATTTTTTATCTATTCAATACAATATGGAAAAATATGCCTTTAGAATTTTAAGGTATAACTTGTCAACCATGGCCTTAAAAACTATATTTCACATTACGACGGTTGCTCAGAAAGCATGAGATTAAGGAAATCTGAAAAAAATTATGAGCTATTTTGGTACTAAATTACAATGTTAATATGTCTAGCGATTCATAGAAATCTACCAGTAACTACTACAGCGGATTAGTAGTGGTGATTATCATTTGAATAAAACAATAGGGGTTTTGCTTTCTCTTGCATTCTGTTTGTTAGTATGATCGTTTTTTTAGATGGATATGACTCTGCAATGGTTAAAGTTACATTGCACTGTTAGAAACTTGTACCTATAGAGCACACCTTGTTTATTAATTGGTTTAGAGTCTATAGTTTGATTTATTTTGCTGGTTTTCACCATCATATGTTAATATGTCTATCAGCTGTTTGGTTGTTTATCCATTTTGTGCTCGCCTTTGTATCATAGAGATATCGGAGGAGTTAGCAATGACTATTAATCAGTTCAAGAAAAAATTAATCTTCAGGGTTAATTGTTGAACTACTTTACTGAAGTCAGTGCACTTGCTAGGCGGATGAAGTTGATTTCATGGCATAATTTGTTATTCACTTTATTGAAGCTTGTGTTGGTTTGTACCTACGGCTAAGGTCCAAAGCTAATTATAAGCATATGTTTTGTAAACAGCAAATAAAAATGTAGTCCATGGATGGAATTATCTATCAAAAGTTTCGGTGCTGCGCATAATACAATATATCTTATAATGTTATTTTAGTTATGTGTTTGACAATCATTTGGTGAAATCGGTTATTGCTGAAGGTTTAAGCTCTCTGTTTTTCCGTAATACAAGTATGGATGATTTTACATTTAAAGTAGTAAAAGATATATTAAATCAATTCTCTGGGTTGTGATTCAGATGGTTGTTATTAATTCATTGACTATTGTCAAAAATTGAATCTTCATTTGGTTGATTTGGTCGTTGTCTATCGAGTAATAGTATTCTAGCAAGAGGGATGACAAGATGACGACAAGAATTGTGCACAGTAATACAGTGGTTAAAAGGACACATTATTGATCGCACAATGATATCTTTTTGGTTGCTATCTTGTTGCTCTTTTGTTCGAATATCATTATTTTTGTCTACCTTATATGATCGTAAATTTTCATAAATATTGTTAAATTTGAAATAAAAATAAAAATAATGGGCATCATATTCATAAATAATATTAGGTATTTTAACATAAAAGTTTTAATTTGAGTTTTAATTAATTTAATATTTATTTATTAAATGATAATTAAATAATTTTATTACTTATAAAATTTATTATTTAATAGATAAATAACATATGACATTGAGATTTAAGTTATAATTCAAATATAAGGATCTTTAATATCAATTGAGACTTAAATTATAGTTTATATATAAAGATATTAAACATTACTCTCATTTATAAAGACTAATATTATTTCATATTCATAAATATTACAATCAAATGTTTTAAAAAAGCTCATTGGAGACAAAATGGAGTGGGTTTCTTTCCATTATAGATCATGAAATGCCACTCCCATCCCATGATGAAATGGCTTATGGCTTCGTATTACACTGTTGGCTAATCGTTCGGGGTTCTCTCATTGGCCTTTCGACAAAATTACAGTGATTTGATTGGCACGTTTTGACCAATCCCATTTCACTTTACTTAAAATTTGACACTTTCTGTTTCCAATAATATATATATATAAAGTGAGACTAATTAATGGCACGTGGACTCCACTTGAGCAACTCTACCAATAGAGAAAAATGTTTTACACAACCAAAAACATCTAGTAATTTAACAAAAAAATGGTGTCCTTTTTCAGTATAAACAAAATTAAAACACAATCTCTTACCGCCCCACTCAACTTCAGTTCAGTGCTTGCATTGGTCCCTCAATACCAAGTCAGTAGTGGCCTCTACTAATTGACTTAATTATCATTGTTATTGTTTATTAATGTGTCTTTTCTATCTATGCTACCCTAAAGCAGTTTAAGAGAGAGAGATATAAATAATAATAATAATAATAACACATTTGAGATAATCTGATAATGGAGCTGCAGAGATACAGCTGCATATACGTTTGCGCATTAAGGGAACTATCCTATGCTTGTAACGCTTGTTGCTCGTTAATTTGTTGGGTAACTTGAATATAATATCTCCAGTAACACGGACTACTGGGATTTATGTTAATTTATGTTCAATGATTTCCGCCACTGAATTTCATTTAATCATCTTTTACACAAATACATGGGTATCAACATTTATTTAATAATTTCAATTATAGCATTTTTTTTTTTTAAGTTTGTGTGTTATGATTCTTTGCTGATCTGAATGCAATTAACACCTCCGAATGAGAAATAAAGAGAAAGCCAGAGAGGAGAGGCCAACCTTGTTTCTTAAGTGGATGGTAAAACTCACATAAAATGCGTTCTTTCTCTTTTCGAGTGCAATTTTTTTTCCTTAATATAATGGGAGGAACATAATTGCATAAACTATCTTCTACTACGCTGTCATTGCATTTTATAAACATTCGAGAAACCAAAAAAATAAAAAATAAAATAGATAATGAAGGCTCTATACCTTAATCAAGTTATCTACAAATAAGTCCGGCTGATCACTGTAGCATTAATGATGTCTAGTACACTAAAGTTTATTCTAATCAAGTACAATAATATTGTGACGTCGAACACAGCAAATAGAAACAAAAAATGTCATATCGGCCAGCATGTGATGTCATAAACTTAGGGTACATTTAGAATTACCTTTTTGAATCTTAAAAGTAGTTTTGAAAATTAAAAATTAATTTTAATGATTTAAAAAATTATTCATTTCCGTCTTTTCGAACTCAGTCGTAGGATTGAGTGGTTTCTTTAAAAGTGATTTTTAAAAAATTTATTCTTTTAAATTTTATAAAAATAATTCTAAATATATCTAAAATTATCTCATTCTATAACATATTTTAAAAAATATAGAATTATTTAATAATACAACTCCATATATATTATCATATTTATTATAAAAAAATCTAAAATTTATCCTTATAAATTTAGCTATAAAATCATAGACTTTAAAAATAGTATTATTATTACCAATTATATTGAGATAACAAAAAATAAATAAAACTAATAATATAAAATATTTTATATGCATATTTATAAATATGTAGATAAATTTTATTCAACATTATATTTAATTTAATAATTTACATTTTTATGGATTAACACGGAAGCCCTTTATCTTGTGGTCTTCTATGGCTTAATCGATTAGACAATTAAAAGATTTGTGTTACTGTACATTTAATAGGAAAATAATAATAATAAAAATATTACATTGACAATTTTGTTCGTATGCATTGACATAGAAGATAAAACAATTACGTATTTTAAAGACAGTACTATAATATTGTGAAAAAACTATGAACCAAGTAAATTATTTAACAATTAGTTATGGAAAGAAATGTAGAGCATTGTGTCACGTAACAGCACAATTCATCAATCGAAGTCACCAAACTTTGAGTAGCTAAATCGATAATACAAAATAATTATTTTTTCGTCTATTCTTTAGAATAAGTATACAATGGACAATTACTCCAAAAAAAAAAAAAGTACACAATGGACAAATTACGTGAAGATTATCGATAGAAATAAAATACTACAACATGCAATTTATGAGAAATAATTTGGTGGTGAACAGAAGAAGCCAGAAAAATGAAAGGTGCGTGTCAACTTATCCATTGAATATCAATTTCGAGCAACATGGACATGGTGGTGAGTTATCCACCCACATGGAACACGGCTAGCTACCCATACAAGTCAATTGAAAAGTTGGAATTGTTTCATGCATGATCAAGAAAAAAAGATGAATTCATTCTCACATTTGTGAGATTGATGAGAAAAATAGGATACGGTTAACATTATTAATTATTGTGGAATGGTCACTTCAGCGTTATCAGCACTACTCAAAATTTAATGTAATTTATAAAATATTAATAAGGGTATAAAATATGAACAATACTTTATAAAATTTAATGTAAATTAATCTCTGTAAAAGTCTGATTATAAATTATAAGATCCGACTCACATTTAATTGTAAATTAATAGGTATCTAATAAATTGTATAGATAAATCAATCTAAATATTTACTCAAACTAAATATAAAATATTATTTAAAATTAATTTATTACACACACCGGAAGATTTAATAAAAATAAATTTAACAATCTTAAATCTTCAAACTGATAATTAGAAATATATACAAAAACACACTATAAATAATAATCTTACACAATCACATAACTGACCTTATGAGATTACCAATACAATTTGGGGAAGAAAATAGTTTAAAGAGGGGTGAGTTTAACTCAGTGAGTGTTAGTTTTTTATTATAAAAAATATATACTTAATATACATACAATATTAATTTATTATATAATGAGCTAGTAATTTTATAAATAGATATTCTAATTATACATGCCAATCATACATGCAGTAAACTTGGAACTAATACTGAAAACTTGTATTTACTAATTCATCATTTCTATTATAAGCTAGTGTATTGTTGGATTAATTAAATACTAATAATATGAAATTAAATAAAGACTAATAATATAAGATTAATTAAATATTAATAATATGAAATTAATTACCAAACAATACACTCAATGGGATAAGCTAATCATATTCGTGACATTGAATCTACATGAGTAGTGCAAGGAAAAATATAACTAATTATATGCTAGCATATCTCATGCACAAGCAGAATAATAAATCTATCAAGTCATACACATGTGCAGAATTGCTTTCAAAAGATTAAGTACCTAAACATATGGTCCAAAACTTTTGTTTGTTTTCGAATGGATCCTAATGACCTATATTTGAATCTGTAAATATATCTGAATGAAGAATAATACATACTATGTAATTTAAAATAAATCATTTATTTGAATTATAATTATTTATAATTATAGTTAGACTAATACAAAATATTCTAAATATTAATCAAATTAGATAATTAATAATTATACATTATTAATCTTAAATAAAAATCACATGAACATGAATTTATTATCAATTTAATTCTAATAAATATAAAATTATAGCAACACATACATCACCTGTATTTATAAAATAATACACTCTACATTATTAATTTAAAAATTACAATCTAGTACACATGTTCTAGAACAATTATAAAATCTAAATCATTTTAATTAATTCTTTTAATCTATAATTCCACATATATATATATATATATAGATATATGTGTTTTTTAATATTTTTATAAAATTTTAATTAGCATATGGAAATGATTATTTAGTATAGTGCTCAATAAAAAAGAAGATAATTATATATATATATATATATAACCCACTCACAAATAATTTTTGATCAATGCAAGTTCTTCAAACGGAGCAGCTGATATCCCTTCTCTCTTTTCTCTCTTTTTCTTCTTCTTGTTTCATTTTTCAGTTCTCCTTTCTCTTTATCTTTCCTTTTTTTTTCCCACTTTATATAAAAACAAAAAACAAAACTTAATGCGCACCCGTGATCAATTTGCTCACGGGTAAACAACATCTTACAGTAATTAGTCTTTTACTTTTTTTTTTATAAGTGTTATAATAAATATCAATAGTAATTTGATATAATATCACTTTTATTCCAATTATAATATCAGTGTTTAAAAAAAAAAAGTAACAGCGTTGCAAATTGTTGACATTTTGGTAAAAGAGAACGTACGCAACTTACCAAAAAAATCTGAAGTTTATTGTCACGGGATGGGTATTTTCATGCAATGAACCCGTGCAGATCTTAGATAACTTTGTCGGGATGTTCATAAGTAAGCTCTCTACGCTCTCGATAGCTAAGCTCAAGAGGTTCCGAAATGCTTAAAGAGAAGGAAGAGCTAATGACAATAAAAGTCCAAATCGCGAAATTATATTACTCAAGAGAAAGCTTACAAGAGAACTTCATGTGTTTGATGCTTGATGCTTGGATGATTACAAATGCCTAGAGCTCACCTCTATTTATAGGAAAGCTTGGCTAATTCTAGAGAATTCTACGTACATGTGTCACAATCTACATCGCATACGTGTCAAAATCTAGAGAAGTCTATACAAGTGTGCTACTTCATTGAAATTTTGTAGAATGTTTCAGAATCGCCAAGTTTAAGACATCTTAACTCATTCTCTTGCTATTTTGAGTTTGGAATCATCGCTCAGTAACATTATCGTCGCATTTTAACTCTGAAAAGAAAATTGCAGTCTCTCAAATCAGCTACTCATGAGCCGATACATTAATACAAAATAATAATGTTATATATTTTAAATTTTTTATTTTAAATGATAGGACATTCATCAGTTAATTAGTAAAATTAAAGTGAATTAATTATATTATCTTACCAACTAATTAATAAATACTACATCATTTAAAATAATTATTTGAGATAAAAATTTTGGGATTTGTAACATTACTCAATATAAAAATATCAAATTTATTTATGATTTTGGTTAAAATTTAAAAACTAAAGGGTAAATCTGGAATTCAATTTTTTTAAAAAATTTACTGTACTTCTTTTTCGGTTTATTTTTGGTGCATTTTTATTAACCCCATTCTATATTTCTATGCAGATGCCATGTACATATAATAATTATGAATTTTTTTTTTTGAGAAAAATTATGAAAAATTAATTACAGCAATGTGGGTTTGCTTTTATTGACATATCACAAATGATGAAAGGCTAGCTTTGTGAATTGTGATCTGGTGTTCGGTTTGTAGGGAGCATTCAAGTTAGTTTGATTTTTCTTCCTTAAAAATCCAAACATTATCTTTAATTCTATCTTATCAGGTAAAGTCCGAACTGCGATTGAGTATTGAGATTATGGACAGTTACAGACTCTCGCAAGTCACAACTAACTAGCCATCTTAGTAAGAATTTTGTAATTCTCTATAAAATTAAAAATTACCAAGTCATAAGGCATTGACCAGGATGTAATATACGTGCAGATGCAATAATTACAGCACTAATTATCAATTAATACTCAGATTTCAGAGGCTGAGATTTTGGTTCATCTGCGAGTGCAACACCAACAGTACCATTTGTTGAAGCTTAGCTGCCTACCTTGTGCAGATATATATATATATAATTTCCCTAGACGTTTTTTGAATTCTAAAATTTAATATTTATCACTTTCATTAGTTTTTTTTAAAGATATATATCGAAATTTTATAACAATAAAAAAGAGAAGGAAAATGATAGATATATCTATAATTACTGTATAATCCAGAAACTGGCATAAAATGCCATATATCATCTGACTGTTAAATCTCCGCCCTTCCTTTCTTATCATACCCCCAGGCCTATTACCCACACCCCTCTCTCTCTCTCTCTCTCTCTCTAAATCTCTTTCCTCTCACTCTTACCGTTTTCTTCAAGTGGATGTGGATGAAACCTTCATTTCGTTTGATTCATATCTCTTTAATGCTTAAGCCCTCTTCATTATTATCCACTTAGCTTTCTCGTCAAAACCCACCATTCTTGCAGCTCCTTGAGCTTTGTTATCTGCCTAATACTCTTTTTCTATCTTATAGTTGGTGTATTAATTCTTATTGCTGCAGCTGTCGGTTTCTCGATTACAAACTGCATTAAATTATACCCTGCTAATTCAGTCCTAGGATTCCCCGTACGTACTTTTCTCTTCCGCTGCTTGGTAATTGTTTTCCATTAATTGATGTCTGTTTTGATATCGATTGATTTCTGAACTCTGATACATTCATTGGTTAAGTTTATTTATTAACATTATAAAATAATTTTATTTATCTTGAACTATCACATAATATTGTATGTGAACACACACGTACTTTTTATTAATTATTGTTACTTTCCTTTTTTGTCCATGCATTCAACACAACTTAAAAATTAAGAGCTTGGAATTTCAGCTCAGTCAAGCTAGCAGAGGTAGAAAATGGCTCCAAGGAACAGTCGCGGCAAGGCCAAAAACGAGAAGAAGAAGAAAGAAGAGAAGGGTATCCTCAATTCATTGTAATTATTTTTTATTAACTTCTTGTGTTTACTATCTAATCAGCTATATGTTAATAAAATTGATTATGTTTCTGCAGTTCTTCCGGTTGTTCTGGACATCACCGTAAACCTTCCCGATGAAACTCGAGTTATTTTAAAGGTTTGGTGTTGGTGCTCCTTGGCTAAGTTCATTAAATTTGTGCATGTTGAAGCTAGCTATGTGCGTGGGCGAATATTCAGCTTGAATTATTTGTCAATATATTTATTTTTCTTGCTGCAGTTACAAGTCAGCGGCACCAACTCTGTGATGGTGTTGCTTGCGTGTCCACATTCTTTTATTTTCTGGGGCATCTTTCTTCTCTTTTTGCTTTTCGTGTGTGCGCGTGTGTGTATCTTTCTGCTTGCTTGCGTTGCAAATGCCATATTTTTTTTTTTTTAAATTTTACGCTACAATTATGATTTTAAACAAACTTCCCCATTTATTGTATTAGCTGAGCTCGAATCTAGCGGTTGCTGTTAGAGAATGAATTTTTGATACACGCAATAGCAAACATATTTATTCGTTTTCATTTCAGAAGTAAACTAAACTTACATTTTTACATGTGAGACAGTCATCGTCATTGTAATATTAAGATTTATTAATTTTCTAGCCAAAGATACTAATTAACCCTATGAGATAATGTTTGTTAACAGGGCATTTCAACGGACAGGATTATAGATGTTCGTCGGCTGCTCGCTGTGAACACTGAAACTTGCACTATCACCAATTTTTCATTATCTCACGAGGTGGAAAATTTGTAAATTTTGAGAAACTATTCCATTTTTCTTCTTAAGTTTTACGACAAGTATATTTCATTTTAAAAAATCTTGAATAAGTAACGGTAAGTGTTTAAATTTAGTTACGCTCAAAAGGAGTAAGAGTGAAATACGCAAGGGTATTTCTGTAATAAAAGAATATTTATCTATTTTAAGTTCTTAATGAAGGTTTCGCCTGAAAAAAAAGAAAAACGAATAATCCAGATTGTGTATTTAAATTTAACAGATAAGGGGCGCGCGGTTAAAAGATACTGTCGACGTCGCAGCACTGAAGCCCTGCGTTCTTTCATTAACGGAAGGTAAATTTTATTGAACCGACAGTAATTATTTGTGTATAGCTTCAAGTTTACGCCGCGGTTTCTTGAAGCGCCTATTTGATTATATTCGACCGTTATTCTTGCTCGGTAATCCAACAGAGGACTACGATGAAGAGCGGGCAGTGGCGCACGTCAGACGCGTGCTGGACGTTGTGGCGTGTACGACGAGCTTTGGCCCTTGCGGGGCGAAGTTCGACGCCGGAAAGAATGTGCCTGATGGTAAAAGCGCCAAGAAAACTACAGCCAAAAACGAAAACGACAAGCAATCTCAACCGCCACCTTCACAACAATCCACGAATTCAAAATCATCGAACGACGTGACAGTTGATGGAGATGGAGAGATGAGCCACTCTTTCCCTAAGCTTAGCAGTTTCTATGAGTTCTTCTCACTTTCTCATCTGGCTCCCCCTCTTCAGTGTATTTTTCACTCTCCCTTGCATCTCTTTGTAAAGATTATTTTTAAATTTTTGTATTTGTGAGTAAACGACGGTGAATTATTCTGAGTGTTGGTTGCAGTTATAAGGAAGGCACCGAAACGACTCGTTGAAGAAATTTCGCCTGATGATCATCTTTTATCCATTGATGTAAGACCTTACTAGTAGGAAAAAACACTTGGATTGCTTATTGCTTTTTTAAAGAAGCGGTAGCGAGCGTTTTTCTTAAAAATTCTCTCAAGTTCTTTCCGAACAAGTAATTAATCAGATTACAATTATAAGTATATGCAGTAGACTCATAGCGGTGAGTGTCACCTAGGGGAACGAGAATTTTGATTTACTTAATAAGTATCGGTTAACCCCGGTTTATTGATATTGGATTTGATAAATATCAATGAAATGAAGTGTTTCAAGAGTATTTTTTTCCTGAAGCCAGTTATAGTACTTTTACTCGAAGCACTTTTACCTCCAAAATGCATACTAGACAAATTCAAATAATATCATTCTTCTTCTTCTTCTTCTTTATGATGTTGCTATGGACTTCTCTTGAGGTCTTCCGTTTATTCTCAGGTGAAGCTTTGCAACGGAAAGGTGGTTAATGTTGAAGCTTGCAGGAAGGGATTTTATACTGTAGGAAAGCACCGGATCCTCTGTCACAACCTTGTTGATTTGTTGAGGCAGCTTAGCCGAGCTTTTGACAATGTCAGTTCTTTTCCCCTTGCTCAACTTGTGTACTTGATAGTGTAGTTTTTTTTACATTGTTATCCTTTAATTTTGATGATGTTCATACTTATGCTTCATTTATCAGCAGATTGGTCTGTAAAATACATTAACCATCTTTTGCAATTCAATTGATTTTTCAAAACTTTTTTGCCTCGCCAAAATGATTTGAATATTTAGAGTGGTTTGTTTTGCCAAATCTAGACAGTGCTAGGAGTGGTAACATGTAGTTTCTTTTAGAAATGGAGGTTTATGATAGTGCTGGACTTTCTTACCTTAGCCTACTTTGACTGGTTAAATTATTTGGATGGAGATTTCATGCATAGGCTGTACATTTGTAAAATTTTAGTTCATTCTGTATTACTGTTCAGTTCTGCTTTGGATGGTTGAATATATGGTTGAAGTTTTATATCTCATCTATCATTTCGCAGGCATACAATGAGCTCGTGAAAGCATTCTCAGAACGTAATAAGGTAAACAATCATCACAGCTTTAGTTTCTTTTCCTTTTTTTTTTTTTTTATGGGTCATGGGTCAAACCTGTTTTTACTGACCTTTCTATGAAACCTGTTTGAATCAGACGGTTTTATAGTTCTTCAAGTCTTGTAGTTCCCTTGCCACTTTACTAACCCTGCTTTTTAAAACCCTTTGCAGTTTGGGAATCTTCCTTATGGCTTCAGAGCAAACACGTGGCTCATCCCTCCCATTGCAGCACAGTCACCATCAGTTTTCCCTCCTCTTCCTGCTGAAGATGAAGGATGGGGAGGAAATGGAGGTGGTCTAGGAAGAGATGGGAAAAGTGATTTGATTCCTTGGGCCAATGAGTTTTTGTTTGTTGCATCTATGCCTTGCAAGACAGCAGGGGAAAGGCAGATTCGAGACAGGAAAGCATTCCTTCTTCACAACTTATTTGTTGATGTTGCCATTTTCAAAGCCATCAAAGCTGTGCACCATGTGATGGGAAAACCTGAGCTAATCTATTCAAGTAACTGTGAAATACCCTATACTGAGATAGTAGGGGATTTAAGGATCGCTGTCATGAAAGATGCTTCCAATGCATGCAGTAAAGTGGATACTAAAATCGATGGAAGTCAAGCAACTGGAGTGGATAAAAATAATTTAGTTGAAAGAAACCTACTGAAAGGGATTACTGCTGATGAAAATACTGCTGCCCATGTAAGATCAGAATTAAGTGATGAATTAATGATGTTATTATCGTTTTTTTAAAATTGGCATTGAGGTGATTTTATAAACGGTTGAACTTATTCTTACATTTTGAGTGCAGGATGTTGCCACCCTTGGTGTTGTCAATGTAAGATATTGTGGCTACGTAGCGGTTGTGAAGGTTCAGGAGAGAGAGAACAAGAAAGTTAGTCCTCTGTTTCAAAGCATTGAACTTGAACAGCATGAAGGCGGTGCTAATGCCCTAAATATTAACAGGTTTGATTACAAACCTTGCTATGGTCTAACATTGTCGTCTAATATAACTGAAGGTCTATGTGAGATTTCAACCATTATTTAGTGGTTTTAAAGAACAATTTCATTGTTTAGAAGAATAAGTACACAATCATGACCCATTATATTGTTTTATTTTCAACCAAATGTATGATGCAATAGAAATTTTTCACCTCCTTGGTGAATGATGAATTTCAATCCTCATTCCACTTTATAAGTAATCTTAGTAGTTTTAATTTAATACATTATTATTATGAACAAATACCATATTTAGACAAACATTTAGGAAGGACTACTTTCCGCCCCCTAATGTTTGAAGATGGAAATTATCATATGGAGTTTTCTATATTCTGCCTGTGCTTATGCTTCATTTGTAATCCTTTTTGGTATTTGCTTGTTTTTCCATGCTCACATATTTATATTGAAGTATGTCTTTGGAACAAAAATGCATACAATTTTCACTTTACAGTTGTACTATAATGCATTTCTGTAATTTCTTTTCATTGTGATAGCATCTACGCAGTTTGTGGTTTTCCTCTAGTAATATTTCTTCTTCAGGCAAAGTTTTAAAAAATGCCATGTTCCTTACAGTTTGAGATTACTTCTTCATGAGACAACAACTTTAGAACACAATAAACCTGCACCAAATTTGCAAAATTTGGAACGCGAAGAGCTTAATGCTTCCCAAATGTTTGTGGAGAGACTGCTGGAAGAAAGCATTGCTAAGCTTGAGGAAGAGAAACCAGACAGGGAACATTTCGTGAGATGGGAACTTGGAGCCTGCTGGATACAGCATTTACAGGACCAAAAGAATGTTGAGAAAGATAAGAAACTCTCACATGAGAAGGCTAAGATTGAAATGAAGGTTGAGGGGCTCGGAACACCTCTTAAGTCCCTTAAGAATAACAGGAAAAAGTCAGGAGGAGCGAATCTTAAAATGCAGTCTGAAACTTTAAAATCTCAAGCAGATAGAGTTAATGGGGAATCTGAAAGGGCTACTTCAGCTTCTATAGAAGCTAAGCTTGAAAACAGTGCTAAAGAAAATGAGCTTGCACTAAAGAATTTGTTGTCTGACGAGGCATTTGCACGGCTAAAAGAATCTGAAACTGGACTTCATTGTAAGGTAATATTTTTGTTGATGTGATTTCAGGGTAAGATATATCTCCTTGTGTGTCTTATATGGTGGTAACTAACTTACCGTGTTTAACAGTCCTTAGAGGAATTAGTTGGCTTGTCTCAAAACTATTACATTGAAGTCGCACTCCCAAAACTGGTAATTTCTGAAAAATATTTCTTTGTTTTCTATTTATTTACATCTAAGTAAGGTTATGGTTGTTATCAAAGATTAAAAAAAGAAAAAAAGAAAAAAGTAATGTTATGGTTATTCCTGTTTACAGTATTTAATCATCTTTCAATACAGGTAACAGATTTTCGTTCTCTGGAACTTTCACCTGTTGATGGCCGAACTCTTACTGATTTCATGCATACTAGAGGCCTTCAGATGCGTTCTCTGGGACATGTGGTGAGTTCCTTGTTTCAAATCAGGGTTTTGTTTCCCTTTTTCTGTATAATCATAATATCGAGGAAGCTTTGTTTTGTAACCTATGCCATATTGAATATGATGTGATTCTGTCAAGCTTTGACATCTGTCTATTATTTATGGTAATCCATTCCAGTCTTTTGGAGGTCTTCTGTTTGAATGATACATGCCTGTGTTCAGAACCACTAAGACATATGTACACCTTAATGCGTCATAATGACAAATTGACAGTTGTTGTCCACTCTTTAGAGTATTTCTATTATTGTCAACTGCAATATGTGTCCTTAGAAGTACTGAATACAAAAATGTTTGGAACATGCCAAACAAAACTTTTAATAAGTAATTGCTCACTACTCTCAATATAAGATAGAATTGAATCATAAGTGGCTGTCTGTAAGTTTTATTATAAAACATCCCTGAAAGTAAGGACAGGCTACAGAATATTAAGAATGCAAACATGTTTCCATCTTTACTGGTAATGCACCAAAATCTTATCTCCTTCTGCGTTTTTTTGCCTTTAGCATTTCTATTATGTTGCTGAGTTTCACTTGCACTACCTTGCATCTTTTCGTTGGGAATCATCATCAGAACTTAAATCCTAATGAAGATGGAGAGACCTATAATTTTTGAGATGTTGCAAATAAGGGTTTGTCTGTGGTGACTGCTGCCTGCAACTGATGCATGCTGTTTGTTTTGGTACCAGGTCAAGCTATCGGAAAAGCTGTCACATGTACAATCACTCTGTATTCATGAGATGATAGTTCGGGCATTTAAGCACATTATTCTGGCAGTGATTTCTGCTGTTGGCAACACTCGGAGAATGGCTGTGTCAATAGCTGCTGCACTGAATCTGATGCTTGGGGTTCCTGAAAATAATGGATTAAATAAGTCTCATAATGTCCATCCCCTTGTGTGGAGATGGCTGGAGGTGTTCTTGATGAAGCGATATGAGTGGGATCTTAATGGCTTAAACTTCAAAGATGTGCGTAAATTTGCAATTCTACGGGGGTTGTGTCACAAGGTATTTGACGCTCATCCATGAATTTCAAAATTCTTGAGTGTCTGGAATTATCTATGAATACTTTGGATCTGTAGTTCTGTAACGTATAAAATCTTATACTGTTGCCCATTCTGAGATCATATTCACTTGACTTAGGACATCTAATTTCAATTGGGAAAATACTGTTTTTTCATATGGAGATTATTGCTGTTATCCTTGAACTGACGTACCTCTTATTGAGATGATGTATAAAGAAGTTTTACCTTGGTAGAAATCTGCCAGATACATTGGAATTTTTTACTCAACTTGGAATAATTGGAACAGAAAAATATTTTTTATAGTTCAAAAATAGTATGTTGCTTGTGCCAAGAATTCATAGCCCATAAATTTTGTAGTCATCAATGAAACACTAACACTCAATTGTTTTTCATTTCTTGTTTCCTAATACTGGTTTCAGGTGGGAATTGAGTTGGTTTCAAGGGATTTTGACATGAATTCTCCAAGTCCATTCCGAAAAATGGATGTTGTCAGCCTGGTGCCTGTGCATAAGGTACCTAACTATGAAAACAAGGATGGAACAAGTTCTTTCTCCTTCTCTCTGAAATGGTGGAGTTTATTTGTATTTTCTTTTGAATTTTTTTTTTCCAAATTCTTTGCAGCAAGCGGCGTGCTCATCTGCCGATGGAAGACAGCTCCTAGAATCATCAAAAACAGCATTAGATAAGGGAAAACTTGAAGATGCAGTCACCTATGGGACCAAGGTACTGCTTATATATATCCTTCTTCTATGTAATCTTTTAGTAAGGTATTCCAGCATGTATATGGATGGCAATTATTCAGCTGGGGTATGGATAATTGATATTCTTGTCCAAATCCCTACTTATCCAACATCCATACCCAAATTCATGTCCACATTTAAGGGTTGGATATAGATATGGATATATATTGAACGAGTGATATTTAATATAGTAAAAAAAAAAATTAATTAAAAATTTTTTACAATCAAAATTTTAATTACTGTTTAATTTTATTCAATAATTTTAAATATTTTAATTAATAAATTTATTTAATTTAGTTTAAATTTTATATATCAAAATTTTTAAAATGTGATCTTAGATTTTCAATTAAAGAAATAATAAAAAAATAAAGTTGCCGCCTGTTTAAGATCCACCATCGCTGGCCACGGAAAGTTGCTGAAACTATGTCTTCACCCTTTCTTTTTTGTATTTTTATCTTGTTTACTTTTGTGATGTTTGAAGGCCCTTGCTAAGCTGGTAGGAGTTTGTGGTCCCTACCATCGAATGACTGCAGGTGCTTACAGTCTCCTTGCTGTAGTATTATATCACACTGGAGACTTCAATCAGGTTTGTTGGCTATCCATTTTGTTTTAATCTTGCTGAGGTGTCATCCGTAGACCATTCTAAAGAAGCACTTAATTCATTTTTACTAGGTTTCAATTTATAGAGACACTAAACTATAAAATGTTTAGTGTTTGATTTATCTATAATAAAAGCTTTCAAGATAGTGCTGAATCAATATTCAACAATCTTTTTCATTATTCAGGCTACGATTTATCAGCAGAAAGCCTTGGATATTAATGAGAGAGAACTAGGACTTGATCATCCGGATACGATGAAGAGTTATGGGGATCTTGCTGTATTCTATTACAGACTTCAGCATACAGAGCTGGCTCTCAAGTATGTTTTATTCTTGCATAAAGCATATCAACTTCTAGGTTTAGGTAATATTACTGGGCTCAGCTTCAGTCCATACCTTTACTCAAGGTTCAAATAAGGAAGTGCAAAGTTAGTGTGTATCCCACTGGCTAGTGCAAATTTGTAGGAGTGGATTTTATTTGTAATGTATGGACTGTCCTTACCTTAACTATTGTTTTTCATAATTTTGTGTCCCATACCTACACGTTTCAGCCTGCTATCTGGATATAGGGGTTTCTCATTTTAATGATGTACCCAAATCACACTGATTTTGTTTTCCATGCTGACAATGTACATATTGGTTATCAGAATAACTGGAACTACCATTCATGTTCTATCAACTAGTTCTTTGGACTTTCAAAGTCACTTGATCAAGGGATAGTATTCAGAAGATAGCATATTTCTAGACTATATTGTGTTTTGTTTCCTTTAATTAACACCCAATCTTATCTTTGCTGATACCTTTATTTTTTTAAATGTCCTTGTCATGTCGCATTGTCAACGATGAAGATTATACTTTTTAATCTATTTCGTTGCCTTCTCTTTGTTCTGAAGCTCTAACCTTGTTGTTGATCAGGTATGTAAAGCGTGCTCTGTATCTTTTACATCTGACTTGTGGCCCATCTCATCCAAACACTGCTGCGACATACATCAATGTGGCTATGATGGAGGAAGGACTTGGGAACGTGCATGTTGCCCTCAGATATCTCCACAAAGCTCTTAAGTGTAACCAAAGGTTACTTGGTCCAGATCATATTCAGGTGTTGTTTTGTTGATTTTTTTTTCTTCTTACCAGTTTCGGCCAATTTCTTAAATGGAATACCATCTATAATATACAAAAAATTATTACCCTATTGTTTCATGTTCAAATTGTCAATCTAGATTTGACTTATTGGACTGCATTTAAAATAATATGCTGCAAGAACAAATCAATAATCATGTTATATGCTTAATCGGTGAAGTTGGTAAGTAATGTTACAGCTCTAGTAGTGCTGTTAGAGCTGAAAATGCAGATTCTTTCAGGAACAAATAAATGACTGATAAAAATTTTCATTTGACATTTCTTTGTTTTGGAATTTTGTTTATAGCTTTAAGGAATATTCTGTTTCTGTAATGCTTTCCAGACAGCAGCAAGTTACCATGCCATAGCAATTGCACTCTCATTGATGGAGGCTTACCCTTTGAGTGTTCAGCATGAACAAACAACCTTGCAGATTCTTCGAGCAAAGTTGGGCCCAGATGATCTGCGTACACAGGTATGTTACGTCTCAAGTTCAAGAGTTGTGCTCAATTCTTTTCGTTTTCTCTTTTTTATTTTATTATTATTATTATTATTACTTTTTGTTTTGGTGGGGGAGATTTGCTCCGGGGGAATGTAGCAAGCTTTAGTGTATTACCTGTGTTTGTTGTTTTGAAATATTTGAGATACTTCTTGACTGTCATTCATGACTGCTAGACAATTCAAACTGCCTAAAATTTACCTCAATATGGTTTGCTGATAATACTTTTTGTTGGCAGTGGATATTGCTATAAACCGAGAGTTGGTACTTTTACCAAATAACTAGAAATTACGAGTTCTACAAATCATGATGCTTATACATTTATGTAATCTTCTTGTGGGGATGGGTGGAGATGGGATTTCAGTGTGGGGGGGTTAGCTTCTCATAATTGATATATATAATTATAAGCTCTATGAAAATGCTTCAGGATGCTGCTGCTTGGCTTGAGTACTTTGAGTCCAAGGCTTTTGAACAGCAAGAAGCTGCACGAAATGGTACTAGGAAGCCTGATGCTTCCATAGCCAGCAAAGGCCACCTAAGGTAAGTTGTATATTACTGCCCATAATATGGACCCTTATGCAATTGATGATTATTGAAATTTTGATGTTTAGGATTTGGTACAGTCTTTTTTTTTTTTTCAATTGAAATATCAATACCCTAATTGCTAATAGCTAGTCTTTTTACTATACCAGTGTTTCGGATTTACTTGACTACATTAATCCAAGTCATGATGCCAAGGGGAGAGATGTCTCAACATTGAAGAGGAAGAGCTATGTTTCAAAGGTATGTTGGTAAAAAAAATCTTTAGCTGATAAGATAAAGAGACTGCTATTGTTGTAGTGGAGAGTGGAGACATTTCCATGATCTGAATCTGTTAGTTAAAAAACATTCATGATGCCAAAGGGAGAGATGTCTCAACGTTGTCAGCCCCAGTTGCTGATAGAAATTAATTGAACAGCGATTGAATACTCCACCTTGAAAGCACACTCACAAGATTCAAAGTGTCAACGAGGCTCTGTCGTCCGTATAAAATATAGTCAGCCCCAGCATGAGATGGAACACTTTGTCCTTTCAGTCAAATCAAAATCAATAGGCAGCCCCTCATGGGGTGGCTAACATGCATTGTCCTTGTGTTGTGTGTGCGTTCAACACCTTGTTCTTCTGTACTGAACCTGATCATACTTCTGAATTTTTCGTTATAGGTGAAGGGAAAATTCTACCGGAACAACAATTTAGCAAGTCCTGATGGATCTCCCAAAGAAGTTCTGAGAGAAAGTTCAGATGAAGGGACACATGCACCTGAACCAGAAAGTGACACAGATGTTAATCAGGGGAGCTCTATGCCATTTCAGCAGCAGGAGCCTGTTGTGGAAGAGACTGCAGTGGAAAAACCAAACATCGCAGAAGAAATTTCATCTGCAATACATGAGGAAGGAGATGATGGATGGCAACCAGTTCAAAGGCTGAGATCAGCTGGCTCATATGGGCGGCGGCTAAAACAGCGGCGGGCAACAATTGGCAAGGTTCATAGCTATCAGAAAAGGAATGTGGATACAGTTGTTGACTACTCTTCAGCCAAGAATAGTCATCACAGTAGTAGGTATTATGTCTTAAAGAAACGGGCACTATCTTATGGAAGTTCTGCAGATCACCACTCTGTGACTACCTTCCAAGGTACCAAATTTGGAAGGAGAGTAGTCAAGGCTGTAGCATACAGGGTAAAGTCCATGCCGCCTTCTAATAAAACTGGAACAGTAGAAGCTTCTATAAATGGTAGTGAGCCTCCAAGTTCTCCATCAGAATCCCGTCCTGCTTCTGCACCAAATGATACCAGCTCAGTGAGGAACTCAATAATCAGTCATGGAAAATCCCCTTCTTACAAGGAAGTAGCAGTTGCCCCTCCAGGTACTATTGCGATGTTGCAAGTCAGGGTTCCCCAAAGTGATATTCCAGATAATCAGGAATTTAGTTTTGGAAAACCTGAAGATGGAACAATGGAAAAAAAAGAAAATGTTGACACAAATGTGACCGGGGTAGAAAAAATATATGAAGAGAAGAGTAATTCTGTATTAGATGCAATAGATGACTTCAAAGAGGAAACCGGGGTTCCTCAGAACAGGGAAGAGACTAATTTATCTGATGGATTGGAAGACAACCCATCTGTAGTGGTGTCTGATGGTGTGCGAGGACTTGGATCTGTTGCTGACGCTCATAAAGTGGTTCGGGATGGCATATTGATTAATAGTATGTCCAACTCAATTGATTCTCCAACAAGTGAATTTTATGAGAAGGATTCATCTAGAAGTTTTGAATCCCCTGATAACTCAAACTCAACACTACAAGAGGCAGATGATCTGAAGGACAAACCCTCAGTTTTGAGTCCAGGTGATACTCAGGGATTACCTAATAGGAAGTTGTCTGCATCTGCAGCACCATTCAACCCATCACCAGCTGTTGCACGTGCTTCAACAGTTACCATTAATATGACTTTGCCTCCTGGTCCTGGTGCAGTTCCAGCCGTTGCACCTTGGCCTGTAAACATGACTCTTCATCCAAGGCCTGCTACTGTCTTACCTACAGTTAATCCAATGTGCTCATCTCCACACCAGCCATACCCTTCACCTCCTCCAACTCCCAATATGATGCAGCCGTTGCCTTTTATGCTCCCTCCCTACACTCAACCCCAAGCAGTACCAACCAGTACATTTCCTGTGACTACTAGTGCCTTTCTTCACAATCATTTCTCATGGCAATGCAATGTGAACCCCAATGTGCCAGAGCTCATTCCTGGGACCTTTTTGCCTGGCTACCATCCAATGGAGTTTTCTGTTCCACCACCTGTTGTTGAGCCAATTCTGGATCCCATAATGGAGCCAAAAGCAGAGTCTGACGACCCTGCCAGTCCATGTTCAGCATCGATTCTGCCAGAGAACATTGATGCTGTGGGAGACGCTAAGAAAGAAGTGGATCTTCCAGCATCTAAATCAATGGATAATGCAAATGAAGTAGCTGGAATCGGTCGGGAAAGTGTTAAGGAAAATGGTCATTTAAATTTGTGTGGGACTGAAAATGCTGGGAGTGAACCCCCTCACTTTAACAGCCCAAACCAAAGCTTGAGAAGAAATGTTGAAAGGGAAATTGAAGGTGAGAAAACCTTCAGCATCTTGGTAAGAGGAAGAAGAAACCGAAAGCAGACTTTGAGAATGCCGATTAGTCTTCTCAGTCGACCGTATGGCTCACAGTCCTTCAAAGTTATATATAACAGGGTAATCAGAGGGAGTGAAGCTCCAAAGTCTTTCAGCTTTTCTTCAACTGGAGATTCTACAGCTACTGCTGTTTAATTTAGGTTTTGCGTTCTTACCATGCTAGTGTGGCAGGTCTCTTGGGAAAAGGAGGTTACAAGCCTTCATCCTGTCATATAGAAAGGAAGATTGAATAATCTGTGGTTTTCTTGTTCTGGCTTTCATTTGTCACAAATTGCCTTGTCTCATCAGTTTTAATGAACAGAACACCTCCAGAAAGAATGCAGGTTTGTTCATAACCTAAGCATGCATTATTCCATACATAGTAATTCTTAAATCTAAACGTTCTCACAAGCGATGCATTACAAATAGTATACTGTGAATAAAATTTGTTTCTAAAGCTTACATACTAACATTCACATAAATCATGCAGATAATCTGCTGTTGATAGTATCCAATTGGATGAAGGTGATGGGGGCAAAGGCAATATTTTTTCTGGATCAGGTATTGTCTCACCCTTACAGTCCTTTTGTGTGTGAGTGCATCTGACACTGATTCAAGGAGTGGAAATTTTCGAGACATATCTTAGTGCACATCCTCTTGTTATTCAGTGGATGTCCGAAATGACTGGCTTAATAATAGGAAATTAAAACCTGCCAAGGAAAGTAAGTCATAAGGAGCTTTTACTATTTTATTGGCTCATCGATCTTTTTTCGCTTGATATGCAGGTTTACAATAGGAAGATTCCAAAGGTTTACTCTGAGGACTTGATAGGTATTAACTTTTGCTTCATTTGCAAGTTTATGATAGGATTACTTCTGGGACCCCACAGATGTTTTTCAAGGTGACAATTTTTGGTCCCGTATTATGGTTAGGAAATTTTGATACCTTGGATTACAGAATTTAATGACATTTGAGTTTTCTGATTTCTTATAGTCAAGACTTCAGTAATTAATTTGATTTAATTGTACATGACTCATTTTTTTTAGTTAATTGGCATTGACACATTTTTCAAGTTGACTTGTGAGTTCATCGGTTTGTGTAGCAGCAACAATTTATTCCACATATATCATTGTAATCTTGAAAATGCCGTGTGGGAGTCATTTAGTTGAGATAAAAAAATCATTCGTCTTTAAAATAAGATGCATGAGGTTTGAATCTGCTCACATGAGTGCGGAGACTCTTAAATTGCCTTTAGGTGAAATGATAATAATAATAATAATAAAAAATTCTGGTAGATGCCAATTATGATCTACATAAGCCAATCAATAACAACATGTTTTTGTTGGGTTACAAAAGGCAAAGATAGACTATAGATTGATGGTATGGGGTGCAATGTACAGGGTCATGCTATCAACAAACTCAATGTACCCCGCAAAAAAAAAAAAAAGCACATTGCAAATGCCTTTCTATTCGTCCGTGGGAATAGCAATTAAAATTCATCATAACAAAGGAAGTTCTCCACTCGTACTACATTCAAGAAGGAAGCTGACACTGAAACTGTCGAGCTTGGGAAATAATTATCCAGCTATTTAATCATCCTCTTAAGCCCATACGGCCATATCCCTTGGATAGGTTGCACTTTGGCATCTTGGCCTTTTATCATTTCTCAGACTTAAAAGATTCATCAGTCATGCTCACCAGGCAAATCTGAATTAAAGACACAATGACCTCTGACAAGATTACTTCAACATTTCTCATTGAACTGGATTCATTTGGAATGTTGGAGGTGTAATAGTCTTATCTGATCTTTTCTTCATCCACGATAATGTTTCTAAAGCTATCACTGCAAGTAAAATTACAGCAAGCAAAAACCCATAGCCTATCTTCCATTCATTCCCTGCATATCCAATTTGGATTCCCAACACTATGTTCACAGCTCCAAAGAAGAGTGCAAGCCTGCCAAACCAGTGGTGGTACCAATTCCAGAACCTGCGAAACTTGGAATCCTTGCTGGGTCGAATAAAGAATGCCAAAATCTGAAATCAAGTAAGAACTCAAATAAAATTTCGTTACATATGTCCAAATTATGTTGTGCTATATAAACAAGAACGTTAACAAACCTGAAGTATGCTAAGCACAAGAATGAAGATTCCTATGCCTCTATGTGCTAAAATGTTGGCATTCTTGACATTTAATTTGTTATAAAGCTGAATCCCAAGTAATACCGTCGCTAGCCCAAAGATAAATCCCACAAGTTGAATAATTGCATGAAGATAATACCACAAGGGATCTTTATACTTGAAATATCTCGGAATAATTGCCCCTACTGGAGAAATTATACCCCATCCAATCATACCTAATGCCCCATGATTCTTCTTCTCTCTGGAACTTACGTATAAAACTGATGAAGAACCTGGAAAAAGAGTAGGGTTCTTATCAGTCTGTGGTCTGAACTTCAACTAGGTATTATTTACGCAAAAAAAAAAAAAAAAATCTTACGGAACAAACAAACAATCTCAAAAACATTTCAAATGGAGATGAACAAACCTTCTGAAAAATCAAACATGATGGTTCTTTTGTCCACATGATGGGTTAGGTGAAAGTGCTTTGGATATCTGCTTCCAAAAGCCAATATAATAGGTTGGTGACGAAGTTGATTTTCAAACTTCAGTTGAAATGCCATGTAAATCATGGCTCCATGAATTGCAACAACTGGAGGAACATTTGTAAGTGACAATTCACCTTTGTCAGGTATAACTTGCGATGATCGGGTACCTTGCAAATAATATTGCTTGATTCTTGGCTGGCCTTTTTTATTGATCCATCCCACCATAGCACTTGAGCCAGCCATCATTCCATCTTTTGAAAATCCCATGCCTACCCATCCAGTAGTATATATAGCTGATAAAATTAGAGTCATTACATGATCATCTCTTTGCACATACTGCAACAGAGGATGTTGGTTAATGAATGTCATCAAAAATCAAATGTTTATATCTAAATATATATATATATATATATATATATATATATATATATATATATATATATATATATATATATATATATATATATATATATATATATATATATATGTGATGATGCTATGATGATGATTAATTAGATGAAACTCACCCTCAAAATGAAGGTGTTCCAAATAGGCTTGCAGATAAAGCCAGATATACTATCATATGGTGGAGGAAGAAAACTTTGTATATCTATATTACAAAGCTCTGAAATTTCAACACTACTGTAGCCACCACTGCCACCAATGTCAGCATTGCCACCTTGAGGTATTACACTACCATTATCTTCTCTATTGATCCCCACAACAGCAGCATCTTTATTATCAGCCACTGCCAAAACGTTTGCTCGCAAGGATAGGCTGAAAAGGTATAAGATGACAAGAATCCTTGAATCCAGAACTGGGAATCTTGAATTTGCCATTTCAATCTGTGATTACTATCATTTGGCCATTCAGCAAAATGGAAATGACTAGGTAAAGAAACTGTCAAAGTGAAGACATTGTGGTGGTTAGGATGTTCCATTTTCTTGAAAATGAAGACTGCATTATGGTTGTTGGTGATGTTCCATTTTCTTGAAAATGAAGGCTGCATTATGGTTCCAAATCTTGCAATCATACCACCCAACATACTTACTTTATCCATCTGTTTTCAGTCATTTGAAAGGCAGATCACATAAAATTGATCTAACCTTGCAATCTAAGCAAGCAACAAGTCATATCGTAAAGATTAGGGGGAATGTAAGGATCAAGTTTTGGCAAGAATCACCATTGATAACACGAATTTTACATTTATTAAGAATACCTAATTTTGAATGCTACGGAGCATCAAATCAGGTTTCAAAAGATTTAAGCATTTTCACAATTTTCTGGTATGCCATATGATTATTAAAGATAACTAAGGTGCTTTGAGTTCGAAGTAAACTTGCTTTGCATGCCAAGTTAACGTAAGCTTCATCTTTTGACAGCTCAACCGCAAAAGAATGTTAAAAGAATAAATAGTGGAAAATAAGTACAGTAATCCCCAGTTAAAAGTCATATGACTATGAGAGCTTAATACATTTCAGAAAATTAATCTGCGGGATTACTGATTGTAAGAAACAGCGGAGAATTTTTGACAAAACGTTTAAGACTATTTCAGAAAATTCCAAGTCAATTTCTGAGAATTCATGCATTCAAGTTTGGCATAAATACAATCAGATCAAGGGCACTATAGTTTATAATAAGTCTCATTTCTTTTTACATTCATTGATTCGAATCATAAAACAAGAGACTAATTAAATGTCTTCCAGTCATTATGTGAACAATAATCTCATTCCACATAATCATTCCCCATGATAAATCACGCCTCAGGGAACACCACACACAAATCATCAGAAACACTCAATCAATTATTCCATAATTCCTATTACTGTAGATTACGACATGCAGTATTATGACAACGTGAAGATGAGGTTCCAATTTTACTGGGATCAAAATCGAAAGAAGTTTTTCAGTCATATGAGCAGATAGGCTTGTGGGTAGGCAAATGGCTATTAAGAGTAATTAATATTGGTCCGTCAATCAAGATTTACTGCTGCATAAATTCATGAAGTGAGATCCCAATCTTGGTCCCTGTAGCTTGTCTCAACTTGCCTCAGCAATACAACAATGTTTGCTACAGGAGAAGCATCCAGCTTAATTTCTCTTTGAGAGAATGAGCAGTCTTCTTCTTAAGCATATTCAGGCACCCTGAATACATGTTCCTCACCGCTCTCCTCATCAACCTTAACAACCCAATTGCTCTTAAAAGTTTTCCTCCTGATATCAACCCGATCGATCCTTCTTCCCTTTGGAGAACTTGGTCTCATCTTCTCAATGTCGTTAGTCTTACCAATCATGGTAATTTCCATGCCTCTCCCAATCGGATGCTTCATAGACCTCACTTCAACCCTTTCCAACCCTTTAACCATGCCTTGCAGTCCTCTCTTTTCACTAACTAAATTGTTTGCAACCACTACTGATCTTTCCGGATTGACATCTAGCAACTTCAGCAATCTTTCATAGTCATCATTCTTGCAATCTACCAAAGAGAAATCGATATTCCCGTAGTGGGATAGCAATTCTGAGGGGTCTCCAGTTTTGAGTTCCACGATGTCTTTAAGACCAGAGTCTTTAATTACTTTCTTTGATTC
Organism: Murraya koenigii; assembly: GCA_025617385.1. Lineage (NCBI taxonomy): Eukaryota > Viridiplantae > Streptophyta > Magnoliopsida > Sapindales > Rutaceae > Murraya > Murraya koenigii. The sequence goes on along the minus strand of CM046811.1, from coordinate 48,480,762 downwards.
GGCAAGAACTCGCTCTGGGAGAATACAAACAAGTCTGCCTCCCGTATGTCTTGCAGCTGCTGCTAGGGCTAAAGTTGATGGTGACACCCCAGGTGAGACCTCTACTATGAGCTTTGATTTCATGCCGGCTGCCAAGGCTGATATGAATTCATTGCTTTCTGGCTCTTGTGTTCTCCAAGAATCACATCGTATCTTATAATCATTACACTATAAACACAAAATTAACCAAATTAAAAGACAAGAAATACATGCATTCCAACAATTGGCAACCGTTCAATAAAATTCTATCATGTTTACATTAATTTTGAAAATATCGGATAATTACTAGAGTTGGGTGACTAAGTTATATAATCATTTAACTTATAACAACTTAGGAGTTGTGTCTAATAACTCAAGAGAGTATTTGATAATTAAACTATATTTTATTTATTTAAAATAAATTTTGAATTGATGTAAATTATATTATTATATAAAACGGTTATGCTGGTTTTATTATAAAATCTTACATTACGATGGAAAAAACAAAAGAAAATTTATATTCTAAAGAACTTGATTTAAATCTCATCATAATTTAGAAAAAGAAAGAAGCATACCAGTTTAAGGGTATCAAGAAAAGCTTTTGTAGCAGATGTAGCTGACCATTCCATCCTTAAAAGGATCAAAATGTCTAATAAATTAATTAATAAATTGAAGAATGAGCACGGGAGTCTAAGATCAATTAATGCTGTGCTGTGGGTTTCCACCTCCTCTTCAGAGGTTTTTTATTTTTATTTTTTTTATGTTATTATTATTATTAATTTTATTTTCTGGAAGACAAAGAGTGGTTGCAAACGGACGTTCCAAGTTTTAATTATGGAGAAAATATTGATGGTTAAATATGAACAATTTGTCTGTGTTGTCGCCAAATAATAATTGCCATAGTCGTCAAAATTATGTGGCCGCCCTGTAACAACGGACACTAACACATCTAAGCAGTGGAATTTTACTTGTAATTACTCATAATAATAACAAAACCGCGTATAAAACAAGAAATATAGTACTTTCATTGCGAGGCTAGCCATGAAGGCTTGTAGCATAAAATAAACTTTGAGCTAATTGCAGGAGTGAGTGAACTGCCATGTTTGTGTAATTATAAATAAAATTGAAATGGGTTTTAAAATTAATTAATTTTGAATAATCACTGTCGCATTGTAATTGAAATTATGGAGTAAGAAAAGAAAGTATTGTCAAAAGACAATGTTACTACAGTAATAGAACAAATTAAGGACTTTTCATACAATACACAGCCAGCCGAATATTTTTATTCAAATCACATGCACCAAGGCTGAGAAGGAGAATGAGAAGAGCTTGTACACCACAAGCGAAAGATCAAAAAGCCATCATTGTGCTGGTATATATGTGTATATATAATTACTGTCGGACGTGGCTGAGCACCCCCATTTTTTAAATTGCAGATTTAAGGTTTCACTATAGATAAATCCTTTCACAGCGTTCTGAAAGAATTTGACGACAATGAAAAATTACAAATACACATTTTTAAAAATATGGACATATATATATATATATATATATATATATATATATATGCAAAGTTTCTCTGGTGCGGTGCGGATGCCTAAATACTAATTTTGTCCGAATTTATTACTACAACATATGGTTTTAGAGTCTTTATGTTCAATTAACTATTTCAAAGCGTAATGTCTTTATTTTCCTTGATATTCATGCAATCCTGCAGCTACAACGGCATCCTTGATGAGTTTGAGTGAGTCCGCTATATCTTCACATAACTGGTGAGGGTTAGGTATTGTACCTTCATCAACTGATAGAACGGTAGTCATTTTGTTGACGTAACTTTGAAAGTTAATCATCAGAGCCTGCAATATGGATCACTGTGTCAGTTACCAGCTCAATGCAACTTAAAATGTACCTATGAATTATTCTTCAAATAATTTTGTTTTAGCTCTAGATCAATTAATGCTTACATGAGGCTGACCATAAGAAGTTGCAGCAAGGTAAGCCATGGGATGGCCATAAAAACCAATTTCCTCAAGGGTTCCAAGTAAATTTGAGAACCACATTGTTGTGTTAGCTATGATTCTGTGGGATAGAGCACTTGCTGCCTGTTAAGCATTCGGAAAATACAAAACAAATGAAAGTTGCTCCAAATTAATGAGATTCACAATTTAGCATCTCTAATATATATGTTTAAATTAAAGATCGTCAAAGTCAGGGTTTCCATGTGTGATTGATTAATTGGATCATAACTTACTGCCAAAAAGCTTGAGAACAATCTCAGCAATGGAGAAAGTGGATATAGCTTCAAGAGAATGCTTCTTTCTATCAATTGTGGCCTTAGCTTCGCGGACATAATCTAATGGGTCATCTCTTATTCCAATGGTGTTGGGGAGCAGGACATAACCAATCCAGTTGCCGTACTTGGCTTCAGTGTCCTTCTCCATCATATCAGCAAATGCCTGACACATGCGCATGCATCCGACGTAATATATATGTACATCGGTACTAGTACAATTGTGTTAACATATACAACATAGCCAAAATTTATATGTTCAATATGACGATGATCTAGTGAGCCTGGATTTGGGCGGGTAATTAAATTTAAGAAAAGAATAGCTTGAGAGATCCAGCATTAACCTGAATCCCAGCAGAAGGTCTCAAGTTAATGAGCAGAGTTGATCTCAGCCGCATATTCTTCGGAAGCTTATTCTTCTTCTGGGTTGGTTGACCATCATCTGCCAAGTGCAAGGAAGAATCAATTCATAATATTCTTCAAAACAAACACTGAACTTGATTTAACCTTCTGATTAATTAATTAAATTACACTGTCCCGCTATATATATTGATAATCACAAGAAGGAAACTATTGAGTTGTGTACCAAACACTTATCAAAGAAATGAACAACCAAAACGAATTAAAGAGATTTTTAATTAATGATCACAAACTTTCACTTGACATTTGACAACCAAAATTAAACAACCAATTTTTATATTTGTCAAAAGCTTTACTAGCTAGTAGAAGATGGACTTGCAAATAAAGTTTTACTTGAAAAGTTATACCAAGCGAAGTGGAAAAACTCACCGTATATTCTGCTGAGATATCGTGATAAGCCAGCCTGTGTCATTCCCAGGGCAACATCGTTAATGGTCTGCATCCGTGCACAGCACAAAAATCTGTCAGACAGACAGAATATACGCATACATATTTAATTAAAACGCAGATGCTATAGCTGTTAGCTTTGTGTATATCTATACACGCACATATATATATATACATATTTAATCAAGGATGTGGTTTTTAATTTGTTTGTTTGTATCAACAGCTCGCAACTTTGGTATATCCTTCCCCGATGGTAAAGTTTAGGTTTATAATCATAATCCAGTTTATGTAGAGTGTTTTTTCTTTTTTTAAATTTAGTCGTTTTCAATTAAACTTTACTATTAGTCATTGGGATTTGAATTTTAAGAAGGTAAGAGGCTAAATAATAAATTTAAGCTTTGTTTACCCTCCTATTTTTTTAAATATAAGTGTGTATTTATCTAGGGAAATCTACAATAATAACCTTAATATTTTTATAATTTTTCAAAATAACCCTCTACATTTAGTTCTTTCAAAATCAGCCGAAATATATTAGAATCACAAAAATATCCTTCCAATGAAAATATCTTTAAAATCCAGAAAAACTAGAAAAATACAAAATGAATAAACATATTGCAGAAATTAATGAACTAAATAAACAAATGATAATACATATTAAAACAATAATAGAAGAAATTAAACTCCTAAAAATTGAAGTTTATGAAATAAAAACAAAATTAGGAAAGAAATCAACATTCCTAGAAGCACAAAAAGAATTAAAAGAATCAATTAGACATAAAGATAAAATACAATTTGGAGAAATAGTCAAAGGATCATTTGATGAAAGAATGAGAATTATAGCTATGCCAGAAATATTAAGAAGAGAAGAAGAATTTCAAAAACAGTTACAAGAAATAATAAAAAGATCAAAAAATAAAGAAAAAACTGATATCAAACAAAAAGGAATAAAAATTGATGAACCTAAAGAATTAAACTCAAGTAGTGAATAATAAATGAATAATTTAGAAGAACAATTTGATAAATTATCATTAGAAGATTTAGACCTAGAAACACTAGGATTTGATGTAAATATGAATGTTGGAGCACCACCAACTGAACCAAGTATAAAAACTGAAAATCCTAATATATTAGTCACTGATAAAGGAGTAAGAGCACATAACCAAGCATTAGTATCTAAAAAACCATATTATAAAATGTATCCAGAAGAATACATACCTGAATATAAAACTGAAAATGAACCTATTAAACCTATGGGAAGTAAATTAGATATAGATTGTAGAAAAGACCCAAGTAAAACATTAACAAGTTGGTCGAATGATATGAAAATAATGTTCATATTTAATAAACAAAACAATTATTGGGATGCACAAAATACAGAAGAAAAATTTGATTTATGGATAGAATTATTAATAATGAGCTTTACTGGTAATGTACAAAATTGGTGGGATAGAATAACTGATGAAACAAAAACTTTAATAAGATTAGCAACTAAACAAGAACTTAGAAAAGGAATTAGTGAAGGATTAGATAAATTCACAAACTATATAAGAGATGAATTTCTAGGAGAAAATTGGGAAGATCGTAAACAACAAGAAATACAAAAAGAAAAACTTTTAGCAAGACAACATTTAATGAATCTACAAATATGCATTTTATGCCACATAAAAAACTATACATGTGAATTTCAGAAATATTATTATAAACAATTTTACAGTAATGATGATCAAACAATATATTATGATATGTATATGAACAAATTACCATCACCATGGAATACTTATTTCATTAAAGAATGGAATACATACAGATCAACAGAAATAGGAAAATTAATACCAAATACATTAGGGTCTAGAGTAGAATTTGTCATAAGAAAACTAAAGGATATATGTATAGAAAGACAATTATATAAAAAAGTAAAAAATGCCATGATAATTTGTTGTGATCAAGTAGATGCACCAAATCAATGGGGATGCAAACCACTATATCATAAAAAACATAGAAAACGTAAACAAGGATATAGAGGTAAAAATAAAAACAAGAGAAGATATAAAAAACACTACAGAAAATATTGAAAAAATAAAAAATTTAAAAGAAAACCTTATAGGAGGTACTATAAAAGAAAATATAATGAGAAAAATAAAAAAGACCATAAAGAATGTAAATCTTTGGAATTACGGACAAAAATGACATATAAGCCTGGAATGTAAGCAGGAAAAAAGTCGGAATAAGCGGAACTAGAGTATCAAGAAATAAAACCAGACCTAGAATTATTATCTGATACTGAAAACATAAATTGTTACCATAGTGAAATATATGAAAGTTATAGTGATACAGAATCTATTAGTACAACTTCCTTAGAAGAAACAGAATCTGATGAGTCAGAATCAGAATTCTGAAATAGAAAATATAGAAGACATAGAAATAGAAAACGAAATAGAACAACAAGAAAATAGAGATGGATATCAATTAACTGTACAATTAAATCGGAAAAATTAAAAGAAATATCAAGGATATCTTTAAACTTAAGAAATCCAGGATAATACGAGTTTTAAAGAATATACAACAATTCTTTAAAAGAAAAATATAATCATTCATGAATATCAAGAACGAAAAAGCTATAGATATAACACAAAGCAGAGGAAATATTAAATTAAGCTTATTAAATTCTAGAGGCATAGAAGCCACTTTAAATAAAATCAAAAGTAATAAAATTAGAGATAAAATACAATATGTATACCTAGCTGGAATACAGATATTAGTAAAATCCTTATTTAGAGAAGGAATAAATTCACCTATAATATTAAGTTTACATGACCAAAGATTTATAGATCCTGAATTAGCACATTTAGGAACTATAAAAGGAAATTTATGTTATAAAAAATTTCTATTTACATGTTACCCTAGATATTGTGTACACATAAAAGATAAAAATATAAATGATACACTTAGTTTACATTTTGAATTAAAGAAAAAAGATATAATGAAACCTGGAAATAAAATAATGACCTTTTATTACTCTGCATTATATTTTTTCTGTAATAGTAATTACGGAGAAATATATAGCAATAAACCATATATAGAAATAGGAAAAGAATTTCAGGATTTAGGAAAAAGCATAGAACCAATATTACAAATCCCTAATTTACCTATAACCTATAATCTCGATATAAAAGATGACAAACCTGAATTAGAAGAAGATACTAAAAATCGAATGATACCAATACAATTTGGTAATAAACAACTTCTTAAAGGAATTAAATTAAAAGAAAAACAACCTAAATATAATGCATACAAAGAAATATTAATACCTGATAATACATTTGATGGAAGTTTAGTGATAATAGGAAAATATTTTAATGGAATGGAATTTATAGAAGGTCTAAAAATATTAATAGATACAGGTTCAAGTCATAATCATATAAATATCCTTAAAAATAAAGGATTAGCAGAATACACTACAAAAGGTGAATATAAGTACAAAGATTTCAATGGAAACCTAAGAATATGCATAAAAGAAGTAATTATACCAACATATTTAGGAAGATTGTTATTTAGAATACCATGTTTTATAGACTCAGGATTTGCTCAAAATGAAATATATGATATAATATTAGGAATGAGTTTCTTAAAACACATAAATTATAATATTACTTCCGAAGGAATATATATAAAAATGGATAATGAAACAACAGAATTTTGTCCCAAAATAGCAATGTGGCAAATTGGATAAATGAATACTATAAAATTTCCTTTAGGTACTTATATAGAATTAACCTTTCCAGAAACAAATATAACTACATGTGCAATAATAGATACATGAAGTGAAATTACATTAGGAAAATCATTTTTACTAAAAGAATGGAATAAATTTTCAGGTTCGGGAATAAAACTTATAGGTATCACAAATACTCAAGCATCTTTAGTATTTTATAAATCACAAGTTCCAATTATTCTTGGAAATAAAATTATCTTATTAAAACATATAATTCAATTTAATACTTTAAAGCAAGATTTACTCTTAGGCAATGATTTCCTTAGTCAATTTCAAAGCTATCAACAGACTTTATATAATATAAACCTTAAGACACCATGTGGCCGTATACTTCGCCTACCTCGTATATTTAAACCATACAGAGTCGCCGCTGAACGTGGTGATTATACTTATAAGATCTTTTTTGATAAACAACAATTACAAAATAATTTGATCTCTATAAATGAAATTAAGAAACAATTACAAGAAGTATATCATGAAAACCCTTTAGCTTTATGGAATCCTAAAAATCTAAGAGATAAAATAGAATTAATAGAACCCGTAACCATTAGAATCAGACCAATGGTATATACTCAATAAGATATAACAGAATTTAAAATACAATTAAAAGAATTATTAAATCTAAACTTAATACGACAAAGTTTTAGTCCTCATTCTAGTCCAGCCTTTATGGTAATGAAACATAGTGAACAGGTGAGAGGAAAAGCTAGAATGATTATAAATTATAAAGAATTAAATAAATATACTAAATTTGATGGATATTTCCTACCTAAGAAAGAAGCATTAATAAATTTAGTCAAAGGAAATACATATTATTCTAAATTTGATTGTAAATCAGGATTTTGGCAAATAAAAATGGAAGAAGATAGTATAAAATATACAGTCTTTAGTACACCTCAAGGCCATTATGAATGGTTGGTAATGCCATTTAGATTAAAAAATGCACCACAAATATATCAAAGAAGAATAGATGATTTATTAAGAAATAAAACATACTTAATAGTTTATGTAGACGATATTTTAATCAGTTCAAAAACATACAAAGAACATATTGAACATTTAAAAGATTTTGCACAAACGTGTAAAGAAAAATGAATAGTATTAAGTGAGAAAAAAGCAAAAATATGTCAAAATGAAATAGAATTCTTAGGAATGATACTTAATAATACAGGAATAAAATTACAATCTCATATAAGTGAAAAAATTAAACAATTTCCTGATAAATTAGAAAAAAAAAACAAATACAAAAATTCTTAGGATGCTTAAACTATGCAGAAGGATTTATAGATAATTTAGCTAAGAAAAGAAATCCTTTACAAAAACTGTTAAAGAAAAATAATCTTCAAGGATGGAAAGAAGAACATACACAAACAGTTAAACAATTAAAAGAAAAATGTAAGACCTTACATAAACTAAGATTACCAGAACCAACAGATAATCTCATTTTACAAACAGATCCCAGTGATTTATCTTGGCGAGAATACTAAAAACTGATTTAAATGAAATATGTAGATACACAAGTGGAACACTAAATTCAGTAGAACAAAATTATACAACCCATGAAAAAGAATTAATAGCAATATTAAAAGGAATTAAAAAATTTTCATTATTTTTAATTGCTAAAGAATTTACTATAGAAACTGATAATACTCAGGTTAAATCTTTAATATTCAATAAATTACCAAATGAACCACAGTATAGGCGAATTCATAGATGGCAAGTATTTTTATCTTTATATACTTTTAAAGTCAATTATATCAAAGGATCCGACAATTATCTTGCAGATTTTTATCCAGGAACATAGAATTTCTTTGAAGAACCATAAACAATGGAGGAAGAAATCTCCAAAATAAATTACGAAATAAATCGACTGAAAGTCGATCTTCTTGAAGCCCTAGGCGCCATAGGCTGTCTAAGGAAATATTTGAAACACATAATGATGGAGTAGATAGGCGATTTCTTCTTGGAGCAATCGATCGATGAGACTCAAATAAATCCAATAAATCTTTGGAAGCGAGTGGACCCGTTCTACGGGATCCTATCGGTGATCCGATAAATCGAGGAATCTCCGGGATTCGATAAATCGAGGACTCTATCGAGGCCCAATAAAACAGGATCCATTCAACGATCCAATAAACTCGGATCCAATCAGCGATCCAATAATCCAGAAAAATAATAAAACGATTACCATCTGTGCAACAGGTGAAGACAATAAACGAACTGTCAACATAAATCCCTTCGTTTCAGAGGATGATAATCTCCCTTTAAATCCAAAAGAAGAAGATTATAAACAAATAACCACTTGGATATATTCCATTTGTTCATACAAAAACATCATCCATAAATCACCAGGGAAAAATGTCTATCCAAGAATGATAGCAATAAAGGATGCAGATCCAGTCCTTGTTGGAAAAATAGCAAGGTATGAATTTCTTGATATGATATACCCTGACATAAACCTAAAAGAACTAGCCAGTTTTGATGAATTTCTCATAAAAGAAGTCTCTAAATTTGCTAAAAAGAGACAAATATATCTTAAGTTTTACACCATAAGTCCTGAATATACGAACAGCATAGAATATCAGGCCTTCTACATGATTCTGATGAGGCCATGTCACCGGAAATTTTCAGCTCGAAGTGGGAGCAGAATATACAATGACCTACGATTCAATAAAGCATGGATAAGGACCAGAAGAGCTCAAGGAATAAAAGTCATCTGGAGTATTGCTAAAGACCTGTACAATAGAAAATACAGGACAATCATAAAATTTAATAATTATATCTTGCTGACATCAGAAGGTGGAGAGTCACCATCTGAGATACTTCTAGACTTCATACATGAGATAACTACAATGAGATTCCCATCAAGCCCAGCTACTTTACAACAGGCATGCAGATTGATGAAGATAAAGTAAGAAAAAGAAGTCTTGTCGCTTGCATCAGCAACAATAAATAATATATCTCTTTGTTTTATTCATTTGTCATGTTGTAATAATGTGATAAACTTTTTGACTTTGTAAGGCCACTACATAAAGTTGTCGGCCATAATAGTATTAGTTATATCTATCTTTTCTCCAGCCATACACCTGTAAAGGAGAAAGATAAGAAGTCATTATCTTTTCCCTCAACCGCACACTTGTAAAGGGAAAAAGATAAACAGCAAAAATGTAATCTCTATATAAAGATCAATAAACCAGAAGGAAAAAAAAAAAGAATTAGAGCCCATCTTAGAGCCTACTCGATTATCAAAATCTTCTCTCTACAAATCCCTCAGCATAAAATAAATGCAAAAATAAACCTTTTTCCAATCTCAACCCAAATAAACATATAATCTAGATAAACCAAACAACCCCATAAGAAAGAAGAAGGAAACCTATATCTGTTATTGGATATAAGGAAAATTCCAAAACACTACAGGATACAGTGAAGCCTGAGAAGACTGTCCGTTTATCCCGTGTGTTAGCCAGAGGAAAAGGCGTGTTAAGGGAGGTTAAGGACGAGGTCATATAGGCAGAAGGTCACTCCGCCAGTGTATAGGAAAATTCCTTTTATACAATAAAGGATAGAGGTAATAATTCCGAGTTCTTATCTTTTGGTGGTAAAAGGTTTATGGAAAGATTTATGTTTGATGGGAAGAGAAGGAAATTATCTTTGAAATTTTGTAATATGGAAAAATATCATGAAAAATTATTAAAAGAATTTGGAATAACTAAAATAACCTGGATAAATGAAAAAATGAAAATCTCATATAATCAGAACACCATAGTTGTACAAATAAATTGTGGAACATGGGATTATGAAGCATACATGTTTTATAAGAGAGAATTAATATCAAAAGAAGGATTACTAGCTATAAAAAATATAGGATTACCCAATGAATTAGAAAGAAAAATAATAAATCAGATTGAATTGGATAATTTACAGAAAAAAATATATATGATCCAAATAGATCAGGAGATGTCTATACTTGAAGCCAAAATAAGAAAAGAAGGATGGGGAACATGGGAAGCCAATCCATATGACTTTTTTACCATCAATAAGATTAGAAAACTCCATCAATAAGAATAGTAAAATCCTTATGTATTTTATAAATAATTTCCTGAATAAACTTTGTAATCTTTAATCCCTACAAATCTTTTTCATTAGGAGAGTTTATTGACTATAAAGCTTGTATAAATTAATAAGATGTTGATGTATTTTTTATTGTAATATACACCCTTGTATAAATTATGTACTTGATGTTACATAATAAAATATTATGTTATCTTTGCAAGAGACCTTTATTGACTATATTGACTAGATTTTTTGATTAACTAGATTAGTCTTCGGACCCCCCAAGCCAAATGGTATCAGAGCCATACATATAATAACAAAATTATAAGAAAAATAATATAAGAATTTGAAAATAAAAATGGAGCCAATAACGAATATTGTAGATGCAATGTATACTTTAAGAATCGAGGATAAAGATGAAATAAGAAAATTGGTAAAAGAAATAAAAGAAAGTAAGAATAATATAAGAAATATTGAATTGGACTTAATGCAAGAACAAAGAGAAAGATTTAATATAAACACCAATGAAGATGAATTAATATTAAATAAACGAATGAAATTTATAGATGAATTTATTAAATTTTTAATATATTGGTATAACACAGAAACGTCATGAATAATGATCCAGAGTTTGAAGCATGGAATTGAACGAGAGTGATGTGTCATACCATAAAAAGAATGACATTTAATTGGGAAAATAAAGTTAATCTTTATATACAAAATATAAATCAAGAAATAACAAGTTTAGAACAAGAGAAAATAATGTTAATTAATGTTGGACAAGATAATTATGAAGAATTAGGATTTATAAACTTTTATGATTTAGAACAAAAAATATATTTTTATAAAGAACTAATAAAAATTTTAGAAAGAATAGGACGAAGATGTAGAAATGACAGAAGAATAAACAATGCATGAAATTATCAAACTCCAAGGATTTAAAAGAAAATTACCATAATCATAAAAGACAAAATAGTTGGTATTTTTGAAATTAAGATGAACATAACATGAGATTTTAGTCCATACAGCAAACATTTGGCTAAAAATGATAAAGAAAAATTAAATAGGTTAAAAATGAAAAAGAATAAAGTAAAGGGGCTAATATCCATAATTTCCCATTTATCTACGGTGTTTAAAAGAAAAAAAAAAAAAGACTAATGACCTATTTCATACAAATGGAAAAATTATATCTTGATTTAATAGAAACGTGACAATATAGGGATATAGATGTTATTATCCCAATGTTCTTTGTAGGTCCCTGGCCTGGTTTTTGTTGGTCGTTTTAATTAAGCGTATCTAGCAGTTTATATTAAACACGTGGCAAGCATGCAAGCTTTCCGTTCATAACCATGAGCACGACCAATTGACCATCGACTGTCTCTATCGCAGTAAAAGCTTCTGTTGCTCTCCGACATGCTTTAGATTTTCAGTAATTAAAGATTAATAATAAGAGCTAGAGATTAAGGAAAATGACACTCACTCAACATTAAGCACAACCTTAAGCACCGAACGGTGAATTTTGGACGCAATATAAATTCTCACGGTAACTCACACAAGCCTCACCGCATCTGAGGATTACGAGAATGGTCCAGAAGCAGCAGCAGCTGCAGTAGCTGTGGCGGGGCAGTGGTGGCGGCGTTCGTGGGGCTGGGGACGGTACTGCGGACGGAGTGTGGGTTTTACGGGGCCGGTGACTCTGCCGTTGGCGGCGGGTTTTGAAGATAGGAAGACTCCATCGGACATTTTTTTTCTTTTAAAATTTTTAATTTGGTGTTTCAGATTTGGAGAGGAATGAAGATTGTGTTTGTGATATGTAAAGTGAGTGGAGGGAGAGGTAATAGTCGCCACCCAAAAGAGAAGCGTACATCTCACCAAATTTAGAATCTGGCTTTGCTTCGTTGTCTCAGTCTTGACTCAAAACTTGCGGTTATTGTTGCTGCAATTTGGTGTGGATTTGCTGGATTTGCTTCAGTGAATGTCATTTTCCAGCTCGTGTGGTGTCTGCCTTGTGCTCAACAGTGGCATTTTATGTTATGCCCAAAACACACCGTTCGGTGCTTCAGGTTGTGGTTAATGTTTTCTGAATATCGGAACTGAGAGAGTAAAGAGCTAAAATGTTCAAATATCTTGGTGGCTAGCTAGAGCAAAAAGTTTATTGAATTAATAATATATGAATCAATGGCTCATTCATCAAATTAATATCTTTTACACGCACACACACATATATAAATATGTAACTCAATCCGCATAATCCCCATAACCAGAAGAATTGATGATGAATTAATATAATACCTGCAAACTAGAGAAGCGGGGGTGCTTAAGCAACGTGTGCACAAGGTTGGCCTTAACCACTTGAGGGTAAATTCGAGTCTTGCACCCCGTGATTGCTATGATGTAAACCTTAAAGCTTGGTTCATGGAACAGCCGAGCAGCTGGGCTCAATGGCTCTTCTTCTCTGGTGACCATCTCCATCTCCTTGCCCTCGTTCTTCTTCGTTTCAATTGGTGACCAGACTCCATTATTTGATTTCCAAGCTCTAAACTAATTACCTTGGCTAGCTTATGACCTGCCTAGGCTAAATATATATAGACACTAGAGACAGAGAGAGAATTTTAACAGATGCATGTAACTTGAAAATTATGCGTTAATAAATTCAAGTTGTTTACAGATGTTTATGCGTGCTGACAGAATCATTTTGTCTTTTTGATGGAGATGCCAATAAATGAGCAATCCATTCCCCACTAAACTACAACAATCGCGGACTATTTGCATTTGCAATTTCATATTATTCAAACTTTCACATTTGAGCCCGCATTTTATTGCACGTATGGCTGAAAGCATGCAGCCAGGCGGTTCCATCTTAAAGACAAATATAATAATACCATCAAGTATAGATGGATCGATATTGCATCATTCTTGGGCTAGCTAGCTCTTACCTTGCCCTGACCGTAAGCATATTAATTAATTAATTAGGATGCCTATTAAAAAAAAAAAGAATAAAAAGGAAAATTAATTAGGATACCATAAAAGAAAGACGAAGGATTGCATCATTCATATTCTGAGCTCACATATATATCTCGATTATAATCAGCCTACGGATTGCATTATTAATTCTTCTTCTTGCTTAAGCTAGCTCAACATCTTGATTACTCACTGTATCATCTAGCTAAACATTAGGATCAGGAAATACCATGAGAAAAACAAGGATTGCACGCATTTGCATCATTTTTTTAATTCTTCTTAATGAATTAGCACACTTTCAAAGATGAACTTGGCGTAGTCTACTGACTATTATCTTGATTAATCAGCGGCAGCCTATCATCTAGCTAAGCTTTGAAAATTTAACGAAAGTAATAAAAAAAAATGCATGCAAATTAAAGGAATATTCTTACTTACTTTCAAAAGGAAATTAATCATAATTTTTAAAGTACCACTTCTTAATTAATTGTATTCATACAAAATTATTCTTATTTTATAATAAGAATAATAATTAAAACATTTTTTCTTTTCTTTTTTTTTTCCTCTCTCTCTCTCTCTCTAAATTGTGATTTTAGCCAATTACCTCGTAAATATTTTTAAAAATTGTCTTTAATTAAAATTTTGCAGAAACTTGAGCCCTTGCAGTTGTCTTGTTGATGCGGCAAATTTGTTTTGCAATGGACATTGAAGAGTATTTAGATGATTGTTATGCGCTGAAAGCATGTTTTAAATCAAAACAAAGTATTAGTTCATTGACTGATTAAGGTTGATGATGGAGGAGCTGTACTCAAAACGACGGACTAGAACCCACTTCATAAACTGCAAATCAAGTATATTTCAACCTAACATTATCAATACAGATCCTTAATAATGAAAACTTTAACAACCCGAGCAAGAAACAAAAAAATTATAGAAAACCAGATTCAAGAAACCAACGAACCAGGTTCTTATGGGCAATCACATTCTTAAAGCCATTCTAATGGATATTTTCTGATTAAAATTGTTGAGATTTTTTGTTTTCGATAAAAAAAAAAAAAAAGACCTTTTAGGTCAAGCAGATAAATAATGATATGATGGTGACGCTTAAAGAGACTGAGAAAAAGAGAGACTGCAGCAAACAGAATAACGACTAATAAATAACCAGGGTAAAACAATTGCCTTCTTCCAAATGTACATAACAATGGAGGTGCGGGGAATCGAACCCCGTGCCTCTCGCATGCGAAGCGAGCGCTCTACCATATGAGCTACACCCCCACTACTCTTCTTTAGACGGTAGTAATTGAATTAATGGTAATATTACGGCGTTTAATTAAATTTTCAATTTCCCAAAAACCTCACTTTGAACGAGGGCTCGCCACAACAGATGGGTCAAGCATTTTTTTTCGTTTTTCTTTCTGAATTGAGAGTGATCAAGCATAATTTCTGAGAAAATAACGAACGCAATTCCATAAAATTTCCTTATCCTTTTCTACCGTTCAGATTCGGTGCTCCAATAGATGAGTAATTTTTAGAGCACCACCAAAAATTCTTTTAATTTAATTATTTAAAAATTTATTTATTTTTTATGTGTTAAATAAAAAAGTTAAAAAATTAATCATCTCTAAAAAAAAATTCTTCAAATAAAAATAAGTACATATTATTTTAATAAAATTTTTTTCTCCAAAAAATTATCATAATTATAATATATCTCTCCCTTTAAAATGAGAAAATAAAAAATAATACAACATTAAATAAAAAGCTCTAAAAATTTTTTTAAATGAAATTATCCTTCTCATTCTTGATAAATCTGATTTAAAGTGTCTTTTAAAATACATTTTACTCATGTAACTATTATTATTTAAAGAACTTTTGAATAATCTTCTTACGTATTAAACAAAACTTTAAGCAGCAATGATGAGGGCTGGTTTTGCAATGCATTGCCTTATTTTTTAGCGAAAATTTGATGGAAATAGTCGAATAATTAAAACAAAATCTGAAATTGTGTTTCAGTTATCCGCAGATATCGTGCTTATAAAGCACGTGCCAAGAATATCCCATCAAAGCAGATCAAATGCTTTAATAATCAGATTACAAGTATATTGTTACTCAAAAAGTCTTTAAATAATAATAGTTATCCATTAAAATCCAGAATTGGCATTTATAAAGGAAACTACTGTGACTGATCTGAAACAATTAACCAAATACATACTAGCCGAGGAAGCTATAGCGAAGAAAAGATGCAACCTTCCCTCAGTTTTGTCTCTAGAATTCAGTACTCATATGTAAGAGGCAAAAAGATGTCTTAAATCTGTAGGGGAAAAAAAAATGCTCCCTCTACTTATCCCAAGCAACCAGCTCAATCTCTGACTGGGCACTTCTGTATAACTCCAGTCTATTTGCAAGATTGGTTCGGCGCTGCATGACTGCTGGATCCTCATCCAATAAAGAAGACAACTGTTTCATCTGTGATAAAAATTACAGAGTAGAGATTTTTAGAATTCAGACTTTTTTACTTTAAAAGAAATAAGAGGGAAAGTGAAACAAGGGGAAGCAGCTGTTTGAGAGCATCTGGCGTAGATTACCCACCTCCTTTTTGCCCAGCTCAGCAAAAAAGTGATCTAGTAAGCTCCGTTTCGCCTCACGTACTTGACAATATACAACTGATTTCGGAATAGAGTGTCTCAAACTTGCACAAACCATGTTGACATAGGACAGGACAGTGCTCCCTGTTTGTTTCCAGAGAAACAAAACCAAAATGAAACCATTATTAGCCCAACGCAAATTAAGAAGTGAGAGCACAAGCAATCGCTCCCAGTGCAAGTAACCCACCAGAATGCTGTGGCCAAGCTCTAATGTGCTGCAGTCTCTTGTATAGGTAGGTGTTCTTTAATAAGAAACCAACACCCACCACCCACCCCCAAAACCAAAATTTCATGCATTGGTCAAATTCTTAACAATTAGATGAACTGAAAAATATGCAAGTAAAATCCCAGTCTAAGTAGACCCGACCTGTTCAACAGACAAAATAGCCCCAAAAAACTCATCAAGACAACACTAACTGACTGTAGTAGAGGCCATACAATCACACCTACTAGAGGGATTCATTTCATAAATAGGTGTTTTCAGAATAAAGATTCATTCAATTCAAACTGACCATTCTTGCAGGTGTTTTTTACTACTTACCGATTCGTCGGAGATATGCGTCATTGTATCTATCAAAAATTGAATGTGTTGGATTGCCACCCTTCTCAGCATCTTGAGGAAGCTTCCGGAAAAACTCAACAGTCAGGTAACAACACTCCATGTCAACTAGCTGTAGAGTTGCTCTCTTGCTTTCATCCCTCATCCTTTCCAGTGACTGAATAGCTGCATTTCCTACTTCTACTCGCAAAGTAGGGTACTGCTTTAATTCCTATATGCAGAATGAATAGACATACTTTTAGCTAGCTTTATGTCAAGAAAAAAAAGGAACAAATGGATAACTGCGGCTGAGTGTTGTCTTGTTAATATAGAAAAAAATATTTCAAAGAAAAATAAAGCTATTTGCAGGTAACAGTGTACATGTGACATCCATTTACGCATTGCTTAGTATTGTGATTAAGCAGCTGTAGCTTAAAAGTTACAATATTAAAGTATTTGGCAACTACTACCTGGTGTATTTTAGAAGTTAAGTTGATTTTATCCCACACTTGTATGATAAAAAACCTATAATATCTTTACTAATTTTATCAAATCTATTATTTAAGTCATATTCGTCACACACTTTCAATATTTATTTCATAACTACAATTTTTTTCCATAGCAATTGCAGCCTTTAAACCACACCACCTTAATGCCAAATAGAACCTTAGTTTAAAACGCAAAACTCCCTGGCAAATGACATAGTTTATCACTTCTAAAATAATAATAAATCAGCATATCTCCTTTATGTCTTAGTTTCTTTTTACCCCTAATTAACATATCAAACTGCGTTTGCTAGAATTATTAAACTTTAGAAATGTAAAAGATAACAGGACTCCTCAGATTAGCATGGTTAAGGACTTACCACAGTCTCACTAATAGACTTCTG
The DNA here is from genome assembly GCA_025617385.1 of Murraya koenigii. Taxonomy (NCBI): domain Eukaryota; kingdom Viridiplantae; phylum Streptophyta; class Magnoliopsida; order Sapindales; family Rutaceae; genus Murraya; species Murraya koenigii. Next base: position 48,462,795 of record CM046811.1, on the reverse strand, counting down.
AACCAGCTCCTTCAGTAAACCATGAATCTGTAATCATTCCCAAAACAGTTACCAATCAAACAAATCAGAAATAATAAACAACAGAAAGAAAACAGTGTTGTGAGTACCGAGAAAAATGGACGATAAGCACAAACCACATTTCATACTATTCATGGAAAAATAAATGTGCAAGTACTTACAAAAATTTGACAAGGTTTTCAGTAAAGTATTTTCCAAATAGTGTCTCTTTCCCAACTATTATCAAATGATCCAATTGAGATGGAGAAAATTGTTCAAACTTTTTACATCAATCATAACCAAACTAAGCAAGGAGACCCAGATTGATGTGGTAGCAGAATGATTGCTTAAAAGACAATTCTGACACAAGATAAAAGTTCAACTTTGAAGGAAAAATCATTTAGGAATGAATACATCACATACTTATCCCTAAATAGACAAATTCCTTCTCAAATTTGTTAGAGATAAAATCATAAGATATGACATACTCACCACATTACATCAATTGCCAAATTATGACTGACATGAAGATGAATTGCATACCGCATCAACAGCTGCCTCAGCAGGACCTCTGATGGTTACTAAACAAGATTCAATCAGACGGCGATATCCTTGTTCCGGAGCTATTAGATGTGGTTGATATCCATCAGCTTCAGTAATTAACTTTCTTACATTGTCCATTGAAAGATGTTTGTCAAATTGCAACCTCTTCAAACCAGCAGGAAGTTGATTGTCAAACACACCATAGATTTTATCACCACCAGGGCGGCTGCAAACATTGGTTATCATCATTCCCAAAATCAAATTAGTAACACCAATAAGATTAGCATCTATACTCCAGATAATTTATAAAGGTAAACACAAGTTATAAAGGTAAAATACAACATCAGAATACATACACGCCATCAAGATGTTCTTTGAATATTTGATCAAAAGCACGGCAAATTTCCATTGATGTGTATAATTTTCCCTGCAATAGAGGAAAAAAGGGAAGATTACAATATTTCATTATGCAACCTTCCAGCAAACATGCGAAAAAAAGGAGGAAAAATAGAAAGGGGAGCGGAGAAATGATCCAAAAAATCATCACCTGGTATCTAAGCACCCAATATCCGCTAAAAACAATGATAGGTATTAAACAAAGCCTAGAGAGAAGAGTGAGAACTCCTAAAATGAAAAGCAAAGAATAAAAAATAATGCTTACTCCAGCATCATTAGCAATTGGCTTCCCAAGACGGATCAGTTCTGCTTCTAATTCAGAAATAGTTTTGCTTATCAGAGACTGAAGGCCAGGGATACGAGACTTGATGACAGTTTCCAAATGCTGAGAAATTAACCATGTTTTGTTTAGTGAAGAGTTGAAACGGATAACTAGATCGACAATACTCAATTTATACAGACTGCCACCAACAGGAAATTGAAAATCTAAGGGAGGAAATTAACAATCTAAATGCACAAGAACATGAGTATTTTCCAGGTTGTCCATTTTTCTGTAGGCAAAGATACTAATCAACTTATTGTTGTTCAATACTAGACATTTCTGTTCATTGAACTAACCGCAAAGCCAAGAAACAACTGAACATAAACACATAAAGTAAAATATGAAAATCCTTCATACCTTAGAAAGCACTTTTCCAAGATACTCAGAACCCATCCTGTCAGCAAGATGACCATACTCTGGGCTGTTTTTAAAGTACTCATGCTCTCTACGCCGAGCAGCGATCATATCAACACTTTTGTTAATATCAGCTTGAGAGCGATTAACAACACCAATCCAAGGATACCGTAGCTTATATGATCTTCCTTCAAGGATCTAAAATCCCAACATATTAGGAGGAAAGCATAATAATGAATTGAATACCACACGTCAGTCTTTCGATTTCCAAACGGCATCAAAAAGAGAAATAGAGTAAAGAAAATGCTTGGCCTTTTCCTTTTTGCTGAAAAAATTGATATCGTCACATTCAAAGACGAGCAACAGCAAGGAATTTTAATAGCTATCCTACTTGTTGTTACAAATCATATACCATATTATGTAAAAAGACACATATGATGTACCTCTGAGTTATCACAATTTTGGTATTACTCTTTTTCACTGCACCCAAAAGTTTCATAGTTCTGCTAGTCGAAAAAACTTTAGGTTAAAATATACTTATTCATGACCTAATTAAAACCCGTCACCTAAAATTTGTGAAACAAAATTAGATCATCAGCAAAACAGCAAATACAATTGAATGCAATACTAACTAGTACATAAAACTTCATAAATCATAAAAGGATTAATTGCTAGGTTTAAAAATGTCAAACAAAACTAACAAAATCAGATTTTTGACCCAATGGTGTGAACTATACTTAACAAACCAGATTTTATACAAAACTAACAAAATCAGATTTTTGACCCAATGGTGTGAACTATACTTAACAAACCAGATTTTATATGTTAAAAAAAAAAATCGTTGCATTTGAAAAGAACAATGCCCTAAAAATTCCATTTATGCACCAGGCTTCATTATGTGATGCAGAAGAACAGACTTTAGAATAAGTTTACAAAATGTCATCAGATAACTTAGCCTTGTTCCAACAGAAGGCAAACTTACATCAACTGCATCAGTACCTTTGTCCATAAGATCAATCTTTGTTAGAACCCCAAATGTCCTGTCCCCTGAAGTTTGATAACCAAACAACTGAAAATAATTAAAAGGCTACGAAGGCTAAATTCCACGTTGTCCCATAAACCTTTTTTTTTTCTTTTTTCTCTGTTTAGTTGGCAAGTGTTTGTAGTCCATACAAAGTCAACAAATGACATGCACAAAGAGAGCATGAGATGGGAATGAAAGCTAACCATACAACCAATCAAGATAATAAATATACTAGCAAAATAACTGAAGGGCAGCCTCCATACAACAAAACAACTGCCTCTTGAGACTCATTATAGCAAGATGAGGCCCACCAAATCCAACCCATCAACAGGACAGTTTCTCTTCATAGTTCACCATTATAAATGAAAATTCATCAGTTTTGTCTTTCCTCCTACAACCTACAACATTAATGTTTGACCTGATTTCTCTGACTATCTAGTTTTTTTCTTTCTGCAATATTTTCTCAAGCCAACCTATGCTGTCAACATAGATGTGAATCATCAAGCAACTACTTGAGTAAAAGGTTAAATGCATATTATGGTTCATAAGAATTTTTATAAATCCTACCTCTAGGATCAACTTCACGAGAGATCTTAATTGCATCTGATGTTGCAAGGTCCTGATTGGCAGGAGAAATTGCTAGAATAATACAATTGGGCTGCATTACAGTGCAGAAGTAAATTAATAATAGCTTAACTTGAAAAAAAAATGCTTTCATCACTGACAAACAGAAAATAATAGAAGTAAATAAAAATTCTATGATTTATGAACTGATATAAAGTACCCCAAACTTGTTGAACTTAGAAACTATACCAAAATTGACATGTTTTGGAACACCAAACTTGGTCAAAAAGGTCTCACAAATGCTATGCAACAGTACTTTTTATATGGTTACGTGAGGCTTTCAAAGTTTCAAAATTCTAATGATAATTACCTTTTCAATATAGGACCTAACCATATTTTCGATGTCTTGCACGATGCTCTCAGGTTGACCCTCTGTAAACCAATCAGCATCATTTTTATATATAATTCTTGTACTAAACTAAATTCAGAACTAGAGAATATACAATTAAGGGACATAACCCACCAACAGCAACTTTTGTAAGTCCAGGAAGATCAATCAGAGTCAAGTTCACAACTGCAAAGTGAAACAGTTGTAAATGTGTATCAGATAGCTGAGAGCCAAAATAATAATAATAATAACTAAAAAAAAAAGTACTTTTACTGAAAAATGCAATACCAATTGTAAGGAACATCAAAACTAATAATGAAATGATGGTAGGAGCTAGTTTCTTTGCAGCCTCTATTAATCTAATACACCTGATATACCATATGTCAATATGTATTTGACAAGTCAAATTAGACCAACCGACACAAAAATGGGAATTATTCTTCAAAAAATCAAATTAACAAATTACCAGTCCATAAATAGTTCAGTCATCCAACTGCAACTAATAGCAGCCACACAATTTATAATGAACAGTAGTATAACTTTCCTGACTCACCATTAGGGGAAAATATACTTAAATGGATAGGAACGGTAGAGATTGCTTTTGAGCGACCAGTCTCTCGATCAGTCTCATCAGAAATCTCTTTCCTCACAGCAGCTACATACAAACTACCAATTAAATTAGCATCCAAGGTGGAATAACCAAAATATAGATACTGTATTTAAGAATTGGAAGAACGGTTTTCACAATCACAAATAGCAAATACAAATAATAAAACAAGGCACTTTTATTATGTCTTAGGAAAAATGAACATACCAAAGTCATTGAACCTCTTTCTGGGAAGATGCATAAACTCTGCATATTCTTTTCCTTCATGAATCTTATGAAGCTGCAAGACTAGAGGTCTGCGAGTAACAATCCCTGCACGCGAGTTGTTTACGTTTTAGATGCTGCCAAACAAATTATGAATATCATCTGCATATACATGGCACTATGAAAAGAAGTAACAATTTAAATTACCTGACCCACGAGGCAAAAAGTCTTTTCCAACAACACTTTCCAACACTGAAGACTTTCCAGAGCTCTATAAATCATTAAAGAATTGTGAAGATTCATTAGATTCTCACTCAAGAAGGATGAGATATTAGCAATTATCATAGAATGCATTCATAGTAAATGAACTTATGTATTAGTTTATCTATTTATTTTGTGAGAAGAAGTTATATATTAGTTAGTACCATACATCCAGCTACACAAGTTCAAAGTATCCTTTTGCGCTACAACCAACTACCCTACAATTAGCCATAATCTCTTGTGTAACAAAGAAAAGTCAAGAATAATATATGAACTAGTTTAAGCAAACATTTAAATGTGTATATGCTGTGTAGTTATTTGTCAAGGTCGGTTATTAACAAAATCCTAAAATATTAGCAGGGGGAGAGATAACAAAAACTGATAATTGAAAGCAAATCAAAATTATGAAAAAGAAATAAAATAGAGAACAAGACAAGATCGTCTGCAACTAATGCAAGTGAAACAAAATGCAAGGCCAGAAAAGAAGGCGTTAGGCACGCAAAATGCAATCCAATAACAAGTTAAGCATAGTTTCAAACCAAACAAAAAGTCGTCCAAGATAGCTCGAACCTTGCGATTTCTGTCGAAAAATTGATGTGATAATACATATATAAAATGCAACGGGTAACACAAAATCAACAAAACAAGCCGTTGGTATTAAACCTGGCCACCGACAACGGCGATGGAAGGTAAGGAGTCCCAGAGAGTGGGCAACGCGCTTTCTTCGCCGTGATCGCCTAGGGCCGTACACGCTCTTTGAATCTTGTTCACTAGTGTGATCAAATTATCCATGAGTGGGGACTGAGTCTGATCGCTGAGTTGATTGGTGGTGGTGTCTGACTCGGATAGTGAGTCGACTCGGGGGGTTGTTTATCGGATTTATTGGTTTGAAATCTTGGCTTTCGTAAGAGAAAGAAAGGGTGGGAGGAGGGGGGATTTGCCATCTTAATTTTGGATTGGCGAACGAACCGGGAAAATAGAACAGCCGAGGAAATTTTCCAACGGCAGAAGCTAGCTTTTCTTTGAGTTTCATTTAATTGACTGATGTACCCCTCATATTTGGAGGGAATTAAACATATGATATGATTTCGTGATGTAGGTATATGAATAATACTAGCAAAAATAAATAAATAAATAAAGAATATTATTTCTGTTTTTGTAATTCAAGCAAGGTTCGTAAGTCATTAGAAGCCCCCACGAGGAGGACCGCGAAAACCGCGTTAAAAAAAGGAAGGCGATCCACAGTTTAAATGGATTGTATTCGGTCCACTGATTCTAGTCCAGGTCCCATGTTCCATTTAATTTCAAACACTTAACAAAGCACTTATCAATCAAGCATATTCCATCAGAGGTAAAAAAAAAAAACAAAACAAAGAAGTGCCCAAAGTGGCATCCTCGTTATAACGAGATCATCCAAGGGCTCTTTTATCTTTATCCACCACATGTTGGCATGATCTAGTAGTGGTCGTGAGTACCTCCCATTCCCAACATAGAAAGTATTAAAGATATAATAATAATAGTGTCAGTCACCACCGTTCAGCAAATCCTCTCTTCTCCAACAATCCAGACCAGTTTTCTTTTCTTTCTTTACACACAAGTACACGACCTTCCCAATTTTCTCTTCCTCTCTTTGAAATGCAATCTGAACTTTTAAGACACACAAACGTCATCCCACGAATTCCATGGACGCTCTTACAATAAAACCAACTTTGAACTCTCTCCGTTTCAGCGAAACCAGACCTCTGCCGCCAACTCACTTGTCTTTCTTCAAATTCACTCATTTTAACAAACTCAGAACCTCTTCCCTCATCACTTTTTGCTTCAAAAGTACACCTTCAAATCCCCCGCAACACCCCCAGCCAAAGTATAACAATAACAACGATACTGATAATCATGATCATAAAAGGAATTTCCCTGTAAACCCTTTTTGTGTTTTGTTCCCAATCTTACAGTCCATCAAAGGCTTGGCCTCTTCGCAAACTAAGAAATGGGCTTCAAGTTTACAAGCTCATAGCAGTCAGTTAGAGAATATCAACATCGTAGACCAAAATAGCAACACTTACTTACAAAACGGAGCGTTTGGGGCGGCTTTATTAAGCGTGACATCCACTGCTAAAGTCAAAATCAGTCCCTTTGTGGCGACATTGGCGGCGAATCCCACGTTTGTGTCTGGTTTGTTTGCGTGGATAATAGCCCAATCGACAAAAGTGTTTTTGAATTTCTTTGTGGAGAGAAAATGGGATTTGAGGTTGTTGTTTGCTTCTGGAGGAATGCCCTCTTCGCATTCGGCTTTGTGCACGGCTTTGACTACGTCAGTAGCGCTTTGTCACGGAGTGGCAGACTCTTTATTTCCTGTTTGTTTGGGGTTTAGTTTGATTGTTATGTATGATGCTATTGGTGTTAGACGCCATGCTGGGATGCAAGCTCAGGTGAGAATATGAATTTTCATTCTCTCTCTGTTGTTTTTGGTTTAATGCATGCGTTGGCTATCCTATGTTCTCTATTGGTGGGTAAAAATTTTGTTTCTCTTGAAATGTTTTTTGAGTTTTTTATTCATATTTGGACTGCTAGAGGTATTAATTTGTGAAGAGTATGTCTTTGTATCGTTGCATTCATGTTGGTAGTAGTATAGAACTCGTTTACTAACTAAAGGTTAGAATCATTTTGCTTCTTTCTGTTCATTTAAAAAAAAAAAAAATCACCGGTATTGTTGTCAGTGCTGTTGCAATGCCAACTATGCCAGAAGCTCTGCCATGTACCTTCTAAATTTGAGATGTGCTAAGAAGGGAGTGCCGCCTGTTTTATGGTAGCATCAAAGAAAGATGTGGGATATTCTTTTCATTCGTGCCTTAGAGGCCACGTTCTCTAATGGGCTACTTACTATATATTCTATTCTAGTATGAAATTTCTTAAGTGATCTCAGTGAGATGATCCTTAGGCTATTGCCCTTATCAAACTATGAGATGAACCGTTGCTGACCCTGACTGTCCATAATTTATTTGCTACATCTGCTTCATTCAATGGCTGTGTTGTTTCATCCTTACAACCTTGGGCTGCATAACACCTCAAACTTTAGGATCCTGTGTTACCATTGATGTTTTTAGCTCTAGTGACAGCTTTCAGTGATACCCCAGTAGTCTCAATTTTATAAGCTGAAACAAGGTATTCATTACTTATCAAATTACTCATGTTTCGCAATCTTTCTTCCTATGTTCGTAATGTGATTTATGAACGATATTGCAATTACATGGCACAAAAATGTGCATTAACTTGGGCAGAACAATATACCTGTAGCCTTGCTATAATATGGAGCAAGTACGATGGGAAATCACATAAAAGCATGGTAATCTCTTAAAAGCTATTCTGGAGTGGATTTGAGCATAGTCTGATGAGCTAAAAGTAATCATGCCATATAATCGTAGAACACTTTCTGCAAAATATGAGGAAACTGACTGCACTGACAAGAGATCAAATATATTAGCTCTCCACTTCCTTGCTATGTTTGCGTTGTGGGCAATAAATTAAAACTTTTTATTTCCTTAAGTCTTCCAAGGAGATCATAGCTGCCCTATTCAAGCTAAATTGGCTCAGAAGAGTTGTTGGGTTTTGGTTTTTACTCAATAATTGCTTTTCCTTGCCTGCATGAAATTTTTCTTTTAGATACTTGTGTCTAGTAATAAACAAGTTTGAAATCTCTTCTGAATTATTTCCTTTTACTATCTTGTTGCAGGTTCTAAATATGATTGTTGAGGACTTGTTTCAGGGACATCCCATCAGTCAAAGAAAGCTTAAAGAACTTCTTGGCCACACTCCATCCCAGGTCTTTGCTGGAGCTGTGCTTGGTATTCTAGTGGCTTGTTTCTGCTGTCAGAGTTGCTTAGTTGCAACCTAACAAGCTGGCACTATTTTGCAAGATTTTTTATGACATGGTAACTCACGCGGTTGAATTGCTTTTGCTCTTTTGTATGTCCTGCTGAGTTATATTGTATCCTATTGATTTTAAATGACCTGAAACTATAGTAAGAAATGTTAGAATTTTTTTGTTTCCATACCTGAAATCATATTTCTTGATACCCTTCTGTGATGCTCAAAAGTAATTGAAATCAAATATCAACAGTATGAACAATGTGCTTAACAAGTTTTTGTATCTTATTGCATGTACAAATAATTTGATCAACAGTATGAACAATGTGCTTAACAAATTTTTGTATCTTATTGCATGTACAAATAATTTGATTTCTTAGTTGGAAGTACGGCATCTCCTGCCGTTGTTTTTGTTTCCAATATTTAGCAGCAGAGGTGAAATCATTTCATTCCCTTTCAATTCAGATGGAAAAATGATACGGAGAAAACATTATGCATAAGTAGAAGGGGTCAGCTCAGATGTTTTCCTGCACTAAGATCCATAATAACACGCAAGTTTTCCACCATCTTTATTGTGATTTTTTCTCTGCTAAGAAAATATACAATCTCCAATCTAAGGTTAGATTTTGCCCATAGAAAAGGAGGGTCTGAAAACCTTGATTCACGTTATTAATGATGCAAGAAGAGAGGATATCTTGAAGCAGAAATTCAATTCCATTATAGTATACTCAAATGCACCAGCATTTAATAATGATAACTACTCTAAATTTATTAAAGTGTTTCTATTTTGGTGACACGGAAATCGCCAATTCTAAACTTGGCACGTACAGACGACACGCTTCACTGGACACATTATTTACAAATACACTGTAAAATTATAATCCACTCACACGGATAGAAGAAACAATTGTGGACAGTGCCAGAGCTTAAGCACAAGCCAGTCACCGATCTGAACTAGACCACCTTTGAGCATGATAGAAAGCCTTTAAGTGTTCTTCTGATTGGTTCTACAGTGTAAGTAGAGTGTGCTGGCAATTGCAGAAGGGAACCCAACCAAGTGCCTATGGTACAAATAATTTTGGATACAGCAGTTAACACGAGCACTAGAGCTACCTCCGCCCAAACTCTCTCTGGAGCAAAAGCAAAATATCATAACAGACAGCATTTTGAGTTGAATAAGATGCCAAATGGGTAGTATGTGTCAAGAAGAAATGCTCTCCGCTTGTTGCTACTGTGTTTGCAGGGGTAATTGTTGTCACTTCACCAGTTTCCAGTGAGGGCAGCAGGCCTGCCTCACCTTCATTTCGTGCCTGGCCTTTTCAGCTTTTGCTTTGCCCTTTTCCTGAAGAGAGAACAACCAAGAAGGTGTTTACTTAGTAATACATAACAAGAACACAACTGCTCATCCATATTCTTTCTGCTAATGTCCTCTACCATTATGTAGCCAAACTATGATTTTCTCATCCTCGAGGCCAACTTTTTCAGAAAATGTCAGCACAAGTTTAACAAAATTACCTCTTTGTGGGTTTGCCGCCGCCACCAAGTACACCCTTCATTACAGAGCTTATATCCACAGATCGTTCCTTCATAATTGCATCATGGTATATTTTACTCCCAATCTCTGTGATCTGTTCCTCCACTGCTTCCAGTGTTAGGTCCACATTGAGCTTCAGCTCCCCTCGCCTGATGACGGTCACACTGAAACCATTTGCTTTGGCTTCCCGAAAAGCATCCTAGAAGCAATAAATGACAGTTATCAGAAATGTTAATTTTTTGAACCCAAGGAATGATAAGTAAAGAGTAACTGAGTAAACAAAAGTGGGAAAAGTATAGCAGACCAGCAGCCAACATTCAACAATAAGAAACAGTTGTAAACTGAATCACGCAAAATCTGAAGGCAACAATGAAAAAGAATTGTAAGCTGAGTCATGCAAAATCTGAAGGCATGACCTGTTCCTTAGTGGCCTTGTCAGCACCAGTCCCTTAATGGAACTTCCTCTTCATTTAAGTTAATAAATTACCGAGTAACTTAAATTTAGCAAAAGTAATAAAATCTTACCTTAGGAGGTCTTGGAACAACAAAGGCATGACCAGTTCCAAGCATTTCCAAATGAGCCTGGATGATGTAACAAAGATTTTTGCAATCACCGGCATCCTCAAAAGCAATCACATGATGTGGTTTTGGTTCCAATTCAAGATCTGTAGCCATCTCCAATGAATAGAATCCTACTCTTTGTTCTCCTTCTTCGACTGTGTATAATTCGATGCACTGGAATATAAAAAAGAAAAGGGCAATTTGTTTATTGATATGCGAGTTTAGCAGTTAACATGGCAACAAGTTGCATTCTTGTACAAGAGAGCATGTTTTCCACTGACTACAATTCATGAAATAAGATAATGAGATTTTAAGCTAGTAATTATATCTGACCATGAATTTTTTCCTAAACCAATATTGTTAAGAATGCCACTAACATGTAGCATAATATCTTCAGAAATTATATTTTTAAATAGTAACATAAGCATCGGAAACCAGGGGTGTTTTACGCATCATTGTCAATACAGCCTGCACACTTGCATACTTACTAGTACATGAGGGAGATCTAACCACCATAGATAATCTTCTTCTTTCTCTTCTGCATATTCACGGTATTTGCTGACAACAGCTTGTGGCCCAAACAATTCCATTTCTCTTTTGAGCTTGTTGATCTTCTTTTCCATGAATTTCTTATTCCTCTCACGTAGGTTAGTCATCAGATAAGCTGATTCCTGTATTTCTTCTTCCGTGATCCATCGATCCAAATCCTTCCCAATATCTTTCATGACAGATTTAACTTCTGGGTCTGCTTCAGCATTATAAGATTCCAAAAATCCACGAGACCATTTCTTTGTGTACTGCCAGAACTCCTTCCCATATTTTTTACCGGGCTTAACAGAACCATCACTGCCTTCTATAACTGTCTTGGAATGTTTCGGATCATTATCTTGTATTTCCTTCTTCCTTGCCAAGGAAGTAGCATCGTTCTCATGGGTTGGGGACTCTATTGGATTTTGAAGAAAGTTCTCCTCATCTTTCTTCACAGGATATGAAGAATCAGTGTTTCCAACAAAAAGTGCCTTCCGCTGCTTTAGGAAGTCATCGAGGAATTCAGGATTTTTTTCTAAAGGAGGCCCTTTCCACCGTGGTATGATTTTCTCTGGTGGATCATACACGCTGATCCCATCTACAGAAGAAGCAAAGGACAATTAGTACTTGCGTTGTAAAACATATGAAATTCTGCCGGATGCATAAATTCATTATGCAGTTAACCACTCCATATGAGGTGACAGATAACTGATCATTTTGAAACAGTCTAATTATCAGTTTTCAATTGCTCATCCTAGGATAAAAAGCATGGAAATTGCTGTGCGGCACAGCTAAAAAATCAAATCTATCTGAGTAAATTTCCAAAAAGAAAAAGAAATTTGATATATTTATGATATAAAGACCTACCTGCTCCATAATCAAGATTTTCAATGTTTGAATGGAGATATTCATGCAATGGTAATAATTTCTCATTCTGTTTCTCAACTTTCTTCTCAAGGCCATTGAAGAATGCAAGTTTATCTTCAGTGTCCATAAAATGAAACGGATCACACCCTGACAACTCATTATCACGGACTTGAAAAACAATTTCTCTAAGCCTATCATCCTTCATCCACTCCAATTCACTATCATCTTCTCCGGAGATAAGCTGTGTAATATCATCATATGTATCTAAATGTTGATTTACTTTCTCCCTTGCCGCCATGAAATTATCTCTGAAGCCAACTCCTATCTTCTTAACCATGGGTTCAATTTCATGAAAATTCTTTTCTATCCAGTTTTCCATTTTCAAAGATGGCCCTGTCTTTGTACTCCCACCAATGTACTCATGATCAAAGGAAATTGGGGACTTTCGACCATCCCCTCCATTCACTTCATCAGCGTATTCAGGATCATTTTTCTTCATAGGAACATGCTCCTTATCCTTCCAAGTTGAATTTTCACTAGCATCTGGAGTACGCTTAGACTCTGATGTTCCACCAAAAGTGGTAGGTCCAACATTGTCTACATCCAGTACCTGGCTTGTATTTCTGTCGCAATCTATATCACTTGGTTGTGTTAAAACAGTGCCACTTTCTGGCAAAGTTTTAACTAGGGGTTGATGAAATTCTGGTTTGTTACGAATATTAGAAAGAAACTCCCTAGCTTCTTTCACTGACCTTATGACCTTTGGTTTTCTTTTTTCGGAATTAGTCTCTGCCATACATGACTCTCTTTGAAGAGTACCAGAAGACTGAACAGCTAAGCCTAAAGTACCCTCATTATCCTGGTTGGTTTTTGGCCATTCTCTTGAAACTTCCAAACTAGAAGCACCGGAAGCTTGCACGATCACTTTCTTAACAGAAGGTACCTTGTTGGAAAATTCAGTATTTAGGCTTTTTGCTTCATCCAAAAATGTTGTCACTACAGTTACGTCAGTGTCACTTTCTTGTTCTGGACCTCCATTTGAAAGATTACTCAAAACACTCACATAGTTTTCATTTTGCTGTTTGACCTCTTCGATCTCATCAGACAATTCCTCATCCACAGCCTGCCTTTCTTCTTCAACAGCATCACCCTGGGACAGCTCTTCAGCCTCAATTGCATGGGCTTTCCTGGCCATTTCTCTAATTTCCAGGATTTTATCATCAAAACCCTTGGATCCCCTTGTTCGTGAACAAGAAGAATTCTCCAGTGCTAACTTATCCTCAGAACCACTCGCTTTCATAATATTCTTCACGAGTTCTTCCTTATTTATCTTAGGCCTTTCAAATGTTACTTCTGGTTCTGTACTACCTCGAAAAACTTGCACACTATCCTTCTCCAACATCTCCTTCTGCTTTCTTGAATTTATCTTCCTCCTCATCATTTCCTTCTCCAATTCAGTGTGATGCACTCCCTTTTTTTTAAAAGAGATTAATTTCCTACCTACCCAAAATACAACCAAACCAAACAACACTACCCTTCCAACTGTAGTGAGTTTCGGAACAAACTCAGGGCCAGGAATAACACCATGAACAATGTCAACAAAACCAGACTCCTCGCCTGAAACCACAAACTTAGCCACTGAACTATTCCTCGGAATCACATTTTCCCCACTCTCCATCTCCCTAGCCAAACTCTTAGCATATAGAATTCTAGAATTGATTTTACTCAAGTCCTCAAATTCACGTCCCTTGACTTGGGTTCTTTTCAAAATTTCATCTTCAACAACCAAAACTTTCTTCACAGTCCCTTCTGAATCTTGAAAAACCGTAAAAATAGGACCTGACCCAATACCCCAGTAATCAACATCCTTCTTGTATTGATCAGTCCAATTCTCTAATTTACTCGACAAAATAGATTCACCTAAGGGTTTCAACTTTGATTCCCCAACGCTACAACTTGTCTCAACAACAATATCATTAACAAACCCATGATTAAAATCACTCTCTCTTACAGTATCACAATTCAAATTCTCACTAGAACTTGGGTTCAAAGAAATGAGATTTTTTGGATGCACCTGTTGATCATTAACTAGTTTTTCTCTGAGCGAGTTGCGGCGACGGGTCGGTCGTCCAAAATGAGCTGAAATTTGCGTGCTCATGGTGTTAGAGAAGAGTAAATAGCTTGGAAATGGGCGTGTTTTAAGAAATTTGGAAGTGGGTATCTGCAATATGTACGAGTTTTTGTTGTTGCAGGTTCTGGTAAAAAATTTGGGAGTGAAGGGAGAGACAGGTGATAACACTGGAGGATTGAGAAACTCCATGGATGATGAAGACTTGAGAGTTTTTAGTGGGGTTTTATCAGTTACGCATGATAAGCAGGTTAATGCTGAAATTAACTGGATTTGGTAATAAAAACTAAAACAACGTCGTTCCTCTTGTTAGTACGAAGCAACTGACCAAGTACAAAACATGATGTAAACTGATGAAGTGGATATTTGTTCCCCACCCATTTTAGTCTCGAGTGAAAATTTTATTAGAGTTCATAACCAGATCCATTTTTTCATCACATGAGCTAGATCCCGGTTAATTTAGATACTACTCTAAAAATTCTGTAACAGGACGAGAAATTATTATTGTACCAAGATAAAAAAGTGTTTGAATCTCATATACTGATGTTTTTCATTTCTATCTTCTTATTCTCAACAATGAAAATAATTTTCCTCGCTCTAAATTAAATTGAAATGTATTTGATAATCAAATTGAAATCTTCGGCCATGGACAAAAACTTAGGTGACAAACTTAGATTGAACTCGACATCCACTTAGGTCTTCTGCTCAGCCATGATTTGAATCCCCCTATGTTGTCAGGCAATCAGGTTTGGTTCAACCCCGCAGAACTGAAGGGCTAGTATTCAAATGTCAAAACCAGGGCAGCACTTGACATCAAAGCTCCACCACACCAGCATCTTGATTTCCAAAAATACCTAAATTTATTTGGATCATATATTGAAACAAACTAATTAAAGCTAGCTATCAGCTTGGAATCCTGGCAAAATTGTACATTAAAGTTTGACTGGAAACTAGCAAAGCAATTTCTCATCAAGAAAGGTTTGGTCTTGGTCAGAAAAATGATAGCCTAGGATCACGACTGCAGCATCCAACACCCATGAAGCCAAATAGCCAGAACTCCAATTTCTGCAATGAAAAAGGAAGCTTATTTACAATTTATAACAGCTTTAAGCCTCCAGCATCCATACATATTTCAGATATCCTCAGTAATTTCTGCATCAACTAATAATATTACAACAAATTCTGCAAGTGGGCATGCACGTGCATCAGATTCAACATTTCCTAACTACAGAGGTTGGGTATGCAGGCTCCGCCTTCTGGGTTCTGCTGTTCTTTCCATATCCGTCCTGTAACTCGCAGCTTCAACTCTTTCCGGTCCCCTCCAGAGAAAAAAAGAGCCATATTACGCTGTATAATTAGACCATCATGGCTGTCTCTAACCTTCTTGTGACTATCTCTGATGCTCCGTGGGGTGCCTTCCCAAGTAAGCTTCCTTCCATTTCCTCCAACCTCCAGACTGTAGCTGTAATTCCTGGCTTCTGTCTCATCACCCATGAAACGGAGGAATGCCATGTAGACTGGAGCCATCCCCAACTGGAAAGCTTCAAAATGTAGACAGAAGTACTGGCCAAAACAGTGGAAAACCTAAGAAATATCATCAAAATGAAACAATTCAGTATTTCCGAAAATTGAAAGTCATGAGAGCCACAATTGTGTGCAAGAATGGGGAGATGAAGGAATAATATGTTCAGGGCATTGTACAAAAGAAAACTTTTACATGAGTTCGGTGGTAAGCAACTCCTATGGTGTACGAAGAGATTAATAAAATCCCATCTTCATGCAGACCACGTACCAATCAACGGCCAGATGCAGGAAAAATCCAATAATTACTAAGAATTTACTCAACCATCGATAATTTCCAATTCTAAATTTGTAGTCATACTTCAACAATATCAGAACATTAGTAAACTGTTACTAACAACAACAACAACAGTAAGCATAAAGTGAGACAGAGAGAAGTTAAAGAAGAGAGAAAGAAAGGAAGACCTCTGGTGATAATGTTGTTATAATAAAACCAAAGATTAACCGTTGACCCAAGGCATCATCCTCTCACAGCATTTGATGTTCAGGTTCATATTTGTGGTGTATTAATGAAATTTATGGCCACTCCATATGATCTATGTGATGCCTAAGTTCCATGTCTTAGCATGAGCTTACCAAACAGCAGAAGGATTCAATTTCATAGTTCCGTGCTAAATTATATATGATATTGTTCCCTGTTTAACGGAATCTAGATAAGAGAAACGTGTACATACAGTTAACATCCATGTGGCATTTTCTACTTCACGAGGATTAGACTTGACATAGCGATGGTTGAAAGTGCATCCGGAATGCATATCCACTTTGTGATCATCCCTCAGATGAGCAACAAGGAAGGGAATATCACCGACTATGGAGCACTCTGATCCAGCATATGGACAATTGTAAGGTCTGAAGTTACATATAGCCTCGTGCTTAAGTTTGCTGTAATAAGGGAAGATCTCTGGGCATCCAAGCGACATGTATTTGCAGGGTAATTCAAGTGATTCAGCTACCTTCTCTAATGCTAGACATCTTATATCACCAAGCTCCTGCCTACAAGTGGGGCACCGATTATGTACCCTTGTTTTACAGGTTGAACAGAGCGTATGCCCATTGTGGCACTGGAGGGAAAAGGGAAAAGTGGGTAAAAATCAGCTCTAATCTTTAGGCTTTTATTTGAAAAGTAAAGATAAAATTCTTAAATATCAAAAGTTATATGAAATATTGCTCATTCTCATATAAAGTGAAAAAAATTTTAAAGTATCTCATCAGCAGGTAGCCAACTTGTAACATATTGACCAAAGAGGATTACTACCTATAAAGACAATGCAAGAGGATAAGAAAATACATAAACAATCATGACCAAATTTTCCAAAAATAGGCAAAAAATAAAATAATTACTCACAGACGGAAGATGATCAATCCACAACCACAAGGTAAATATGGAACTTTACACGGCAAAATGAAACAGAACAATAATTACACGGTTAATATTGAGTAGTAACAAAGAACATAGGAAAAATATTAGAGTAACCAATTTCACAATTCTTAATGGTTGCTGGTAGAATGCCGTTTTCATCATCAACAAAGGGAATTTCACTTGAAGAAAGCTAATTTAGATTTCTTGCAGTTATACAATGTGATACAGTTGGTCCTCTACCACTTCTGACATTATCACTATAAATTACTAAATTAAACCCTACTTCGCTCATATAAGGCTCGATTTGATCGTTATTTTCCAGTGACTAAAAACTGAGGAACCAAATATTCATAAATTAAGCAAACAAAAACCCAACTTTCATGGATCTAAAAATCCAAATTCATTAATCTTGCTAGAACCAACCAATAGTTCTTAATATCTTCCACGATGGAATGTACCTTCATGACTGAAACAATTCCACCAAGAAAACACACACAAGTCAAACTAACATCCTCCTGCTGTAATACAGCTGCAATTATCTGACAAATACTTACACTTTTAACTACTAATACAGGTTCAATACCAAAATCTAAAACTAAGTCAACGACAATTACCTAATTCTAGATACCAATTATGAAACGCCAAAAATGCATCAGTATTATCAAAAAAAGGTGAAAAAAAAAAAAGGACAAAACATGAAAATAATAACAAATCCAGAAAGAGAAAAAAAAATAACAATAATAAGTAAAGTAGCCCATCAAACCAATTGCAGAAAATAACAAACCTGATGAATAGGAGGATACATTGAATTAGTACAAACTGGACATTCAAGAAGTTCATGGACACTGGTGGTGCCAGGATTAATGACTGAAGCGAGACTAGTGTTATTATTATTGCAGTTATTTTGAGGCTTTGAAATGGAAGGAAACTGATGGTGGCGATGGTGATGGATCTCATCTTCATCAGTCAAATCTGAGGATGGCACACATTCAATGCTATCCAGTTCCATTCATATAACAAAAAGAGAACCAAAATTTACCAACTTTATGGCAAATTTGTATAAGGTTATGATTCTATTGGGATATTAGAAGCACAAAACGCAGACGAAGATGAATTTATGAACAAATAGGGCAATTTTGCTTGATGGGTACGATTGTTACCTGTGTAATTGCGAGTGATTGATGAGTTTTTTTTTTTTTGAATTGAAGAATGAAAAAAGAGTTTGAAAATAAATGATACAAGATCAATTTGAATCTGTGTATAGGAAAGAGTGTAATTTAAAAAGAGGTGCCTTTCTTCTTCATCGTTTTGAAGAAAGAGAAAGCGAAGTCACCGTTGAAATTGTTTTGAGTCAGTTGATTAACATCAAACGGTTTTCAGGGAAAGAGATTCAGTTTAAAATATAAGCGAAGTTTCTGATGGACTGATAAGTGATTAGGTGAAATAATGAAAAGGATATCTGTAATAATTGTAATTTTCTTTTTAATTGAAACTATCCTTCTGTTGGTCACTTGGTTGTTGTTGTTGTTAGCTGTTACTGTTTCCTTTTCTTCTCCCCTTTTTTTTTTTTTTCAACTGGTGCGGATGGGACCAAAAGGGGGAGTGTTTCTTGGGTGTATATGCTGGACATTATTGGTCTGCACGAGGCATTATTAAACAAAGGACGTGTCTTTATTTTTTTTTTTTTTAACTTCCCTCGACCCAACAAATACATTAAACTAAATCTAATTCAACCCTTAAATTAAGAGCTAAATAGATTTAAGCATTATATTAAATTTAATTGAATATATTTATTAAATTAAGTTGAATTAGATTGAATTAATTTAATTAAAAATTAAATAAAATAAAAGATATAAAACTTATTAAAATTAAATATAAATATATTATAATATAAAAATTTTATTTACGGTCTAATATTCAATAAAAAAATTAAAAATAAAATATCTTAAAATTAAGAAAATTTTGATAATGAGTTTCTAAATTTTATTCATAGTTTTCGACGTCTCTTTTTTAAATTCTAAATAATGACAATGATTTATAATTATATATTATTAAGTGTTTATTAAAAATAAAGAGGAAATAAAATTAATTTACTTTCAAAATTAAATTTATAAAATAATAAATTTATCAATTAATTATCAAATCAATCAATAACTATAAACTCAATTGAAATATTTATTAATTCTAAAATAAATAAATATTATTATTTATATGAGTTTGATTATATTAAATAGGCTCATTGTAATTAACTTTCAACTCAATTATAAATTGAGTTTTAAAAAAATTTAACTCAATTAATCCATAATAATTCATTCAACTCATTAAAATTAAATTAAGTTAAATTAAGTTTACCCATCATTAATTTAGTCCCATTTATTTTGAGTTCTGCACTTTCTTATTCCATCCCTAGTTATTACATCAACTCAATCGGGTAGCCAATAGCCGGTTTCAATTCTTGGCAGCATTTTGTGGTTTCACACTTCGTTTTCACCGCACAATTTTACTGTTCGATGTTTCCATTATTCGGGGCATTTAGTCCCAATCCAGCTTGGGGCCACAACCCTATTACCCAAAATGCCTAATGAGAAAGGTTCTTTACTTGTACAAAAGAATAAACCAAAGTGTAGCTAGACACATGGTTATCAACGTGATGATCTGTCCAGGTATAAAGTCATCATCAGTGATGCTATCAAAAAGATAATGTGTTTGTGGTTTGTAGAATATGAATATGGGATAGAGTTTTTACTTTATTTTATCGCCATCGAGATTACAAGGAAGATTTATGAATATATAATAGAAAACTTGAGTTCGACGTTACTTTAATGTAAGCTATTAGTGCACAAGAATCTTACCATCTATTTTACTACTTTTATAACCTTGCTTAAGAAGGAATGCCACACTCTATAATAACGACTTTGATTCATCCGCTGTGATTCATTTGTTGTACCGTAAGTAACGAATCAAAGAGGTTTATTAGAACCAAACCTGATTTGGGTTGCTCGAACAAATGGAGGATAACAGATTCTGGTTCTGGTAGTTTTACGTTATTCATCAGCTAATAACAGCAAGATGTCTGAAAATTTTACACCTCGTTTGTTTATTGGGTCTTGCTAATGTTACTTTAGCCGCAGCCTTATTTCTTAGTTTACCTTTGTTTCGTCCTTAACATGGATTAGGATTTGGTTCGTACCATTCATAATATAAGCACTTAAAAGCATCAAAGATCCGAGTTTCTTATTCAGAGACACGGTCTCACATTCCTATCTTATCTGAGTTTGCGCTACTCCGAAAACATCAGCTATGCTTGCCAATTTCCAAAATCAGTTGTATGGTTAGACAACCTGTTGCAAGGCAATGCACCATCCGTCTAGCACACAATTTGAGTCCGATATATGATACGCGAAGTTAAATACAGTTCACATATTAGTGTGAAGTCGTGGTTTTAACACCCAATTGAAATCTTTATTTATGTCCCCAATTATTGAGACCTGTGACAGCATTTAAAGAATAATAACAACTGTATATTTTACAAAATTTACTAACAAGCAAGCTCCTTATTCATTCTATATTACGGAAGCCTAACAGCATCACAAAGATTTCCAACTTCTTTGATAACACAACAGCAATGCTCTTCAAAATCACACAATCTGTTGTGAGAACAACATGTAACGGTTCTTGTCTTCCTTTATACAACTGAAACTGTTTATTCATCAACACAGTGCTCAGTGAAGACCATAATCCCAGAGCCTTACTACAAAACATTTACCACTGATTTGGAAAGGACTCTCTGTAAATTGCATCTTCACCCATCGTCAGCTGTCTTATTGTTGCATCTCTCGCTCGGGTATTGAGAAGTCTCTGAGTTAACCTATTTCTTGCAGTTACTTTCTTTCGCAGCATGGATGCTAGAGTTTGCTTCTTGTTTCTCGATGACGATCTCCTCCCATTTGTACCTTCTGCCTCGTCTCCAACAGCTGCAGATCTTGAAGTTGAAGCCAAGGCAGCATCCCGTAAAACTGCTTCATTGTGTTCCCGTACTTTCAGAAGTTTTGCTCGATTCAGCAACTGTTTATCAATTTTCCTCTTCCTTGCTTCCTCTTTATCTCTCTCCCTTACATTCTTTATAGCTTGTTTTGCTAATTGCTCTCCTAAATCAGACCCCAGATCTGTTAAAGTCTCATCCATCAAAGAGTTCTTTTCTATCGATGATGTGCTCTGATTGATAGGATTTCCTTCATCATCTCGGGGAATGATGGGTCCATGAAATGGGCAAACTTCCAAATCCCTTCTCTGACAAAGGCCTCCTTTCCTCAAAGGAGCACAGCATGGTTGGATTTCTACTTGCTCTTCTTTGTAAACAGTTGCCCTAAGGTTCAACTCTGCTATCTTCTCCGCCGGAATAACTGCATCATAGTCTACCCTACCCCAGTGGTTGTCAAACTCCATGCCCCTCTGATTAACCAAAACATCCCTTTTCAAGTTATCTGAGAAAGAACCCCATTCAATCACTGGAGCTTCTGCCAGGAGCTTACTTCTGAGCAATGTTGAATCAATTTTACCACCTTCATTATCCAGAGAATCATTCCCATCAGACTTCTGATTGCGGCCTTTAGAAGCCTTATCTATGACCTCACCGGAGGCCAATACCATGGACAGATTAATATTGTGTTTACGAGATGCATTCGAACTCCCACTCTCACTAGACCCAATCTTACCCTCTACCCAAAAATCTTCCTCTAATTCATCTTCTATGTTAGGTTTCACATTGTTTATAAGAACACAGCCAGTGTCTTCACATTTCTTCTTCACCGATTGGAGGCGGTTTTGAATATCAATGAACTCCTTCAGCATTTTATCTCTAAGCCTATAGTCTGGCACTTCCACCCTAATAAGAACAGAAATCCATTCTTGGACCAAAACCAAATGCTTTGTCACTAGAAGCTTGTACAACTCCCTCAGTGCATCAAAAACTACTTTATTATCATCATCCTCGTGAACCTTTTCCCCTTCTTTCAACGAATCAAGGCGGATCTGCCTCAATTCAGAAGAATGGAACTCCTCAAAATCTTCATCATCCAAGGGATCAAGCAGCATAGTTTCCTCCTTGGCACAAATGATGTCTAAACACTCTCCAATCTCATCTATTGTCGACTGTATTTCTTCCTTTATCGAAGAAAGATTTTGGCTCAGCATTTCAAACTTGTTTCTTAAAATCTCTTTCGTCTTCATCTCTCTTTCCTGTCTCTCCTGCTGAATCCGAGCTGCATTTGCTTGTAAATTAGGAAACTGGAACCTGAGAGTATTTTTAAGGTAATCAAAGCCTAATCTAATTTGTCTGTAGTGAACCCCAAAAGAAGCATTCCATTTCTCCAAAAATTCAAAAGCTTTTGATCGCAAAATAGATGCAATAGCTTGAGGAGCAGGAAGTGGTAAATTTCTTCTGAATCCAATGCTTAAACTCAATAACTGATCCATATTCTCAACAAGAATGGTCCTAAAAAGCTTTGATCGCATGAAAAGTTCATCAATTATGAGAAGTGTGAGATATCGGACCTGCAAGACCAACCACAAAACAAAATCATAACTTCTTAAACCCTAATTTGTTCCCCTCGTAAGAATACAAGTATATCATTAAAAAATAAAAAAAAAAAACTAAACTTTATGCAAATTATCAATTGGGAAGCTATTAAAGAGAATAACAGAGAGTACCCGAATCAGAGATTTTAATGGATACGACAACACCAAATTGAATAAAATAGAAAAATACTCATTCAATTAAACTAATAAACAGAGGCAAATAATGAAAGGAAAACAATTAAAGGACCTGAGAATGGTCGCGTTTCATAAGGTCCATGAGGGTTTGGGCAGCGAGTCGGAGCTCCGAATCCGAATAACGAACCACCGATTTAATGGCTTTGAGGAGACGTGGGTCCACCTCTCGTTCCGTCGAGTTCGTCGCCTTGTCTATCAACACCCTCACCTTCCCTCCCTCCCCTTCCATTTGCGCTTGCAAATCAATCCAACACGAACAGGACTTATTAATCTTAATTTCAAAATCCAAATCCCTAATCTCAGGTCAATGCGCGCTACCGCTGCGTCGGGATGACGATGTCGGTTTGGTATTTTCTTTCTTCAAGTTCTAGCCTCCTCATACCATTAATTTACATAAGAGCCACTATTGAACAAGAAGTCGACAGACTATCCATCCTAAAGTAACGTATCCAGTTATCCCTTGTCGATTGATACGATCACCGTTCCCTCCATATCATTCTCCCTGCTCGAATATTTATTTGAATGGGCTTCCGCCAATTCTAAGCCCACCGTGTGCTCGGATCTCGTGTTTTCTCCTATAGAACACGAGTCCTGCTAAAAGAGTTGGCACCTGTCCAAAATCTTTTTAAACATATTTCTTTAATTAAATTTTTTTTTTTAAATAAACACTCATTTTAATTATAAATCTTTAAATTTTTAAAAAGATTTCACTCTTAATTTTTTTTATTTTAAAATCCCTATTCTCCTATTTGAACTTTTTCTCTCTACAAAACAAAAATAAAATACTGGTTTTTTTAAAATAAAAGTAATCTATATGAAAAAAGAAAGAAATAGAAAAAATGAATACTAATGTTTTAAGTTTGCGAAAATTACAAACTAATATAATTATATAGATTGAAGGGGGAAAGGGAAAAAAATGTGCAAGTAAATAGATTGTAAAGGAAAATAAAACATGAGTGGGTTAATTATATTTGTAATTGTCTTTAAATGTAATTTTAATAAAATATAGGCTTTGGGAGATTAATGAAGGGCTATCAATAATCTAATAAGAAAGCGACTTTAAGTATGTATAAACAAGGCCTGACTCATATTTTAGAAAGACTTTTTTTTTTTAATGTTTTCGTAATAATATTATAATATGTATATATATAAGTTACTAGGAAAACCTATTTTTAAGCAATTCTCTCGTTCACAACTATTATTATACAATTAAGATTTATTTTCGTACAAATTATATATTCTTTGATGTTAAATAGTTATTACTAATATAACAATGTTAGGTATCCCAACATATAAATCTCAATATAAATCATAACTGGCATGACATTCATCCATTAAATATTAATTAAATAATTTTATTAGTTATGAAATCTATAATTTAATATATAAATAGCATATAGTATTGTGACTCATATGTTAGGATCCTTAACATTATTGTTATTAATAATATTTTCCAACCATTAATTCATTATATATTAGTTTTTCAAAGTAAAAATAAATAAATTCTTTACATTTTTAGATTCCAAAAAAAAAAAATCTTATTCAAACTTTGTATTTTATTTATATTCAAAACCTTATAATCTAAAAAAACAGTAGACAAGGAATCAACAATAATTGAAAAAATTTCTTGCTCTCTTGTTGACTATTTATTTTTTAGGAATTTTTTTTTTATTCTCAAGATCTTTTTGATATATTATTGAAATTCAAAATATAATCATAGATATAATAAATTTTGAGTTCTTTTATATTTTTTTAAACGTTAAAATTATTAAATATAAAAATACCTTAATAAATAAAAAGCCGAAGTCCTACTTATGCTAAATGCGCTTTACTTTGATGAATAAAGTCCAATCTATGGAAGCAAGTGTATTAAAAAATTATCCTTCTCGACCAAGGTACTTTTTTCTTTGGATACCCAGCATAATGTCGATGTAAATGTGAGTGAATAGGTGACACTTAACACCCATGAGCAATGAATAAAACAACTTGGTCCAACGTTTCACAAGAACAAAAGAAACTATTGTTCCAAATCTTTGAAGTTTTCAACGTTGTCTAAGGGTTACACACAATAGAGAAGTAAATAATAATCTGCCACGTGCATTGATAATTAGATATGTAAAATTTAAAGTAATCAGCAGCCTCTTGGTTAATAGTAACTAATTCGATGATTGAGGCCATTTAGTCTATCATGAATTAATTTTAGTATTTAGTAAATTAATTTTGAAAAGTTAACTAACATGAATAATTTTGAACAGAACACGGTTCCATTTAGTCTATCATGAATTAACTAACATGAATAGTTTTGAAAAGGTATAAATTAATTTTAGTATTTGGTAAATATTTTCACATTTCACATTTGGTAAAATCATCCATCTTACAATAGATTTAAAAAATTAAAAAAAAATGATTTTTCAAAATTTGATTTTGACAATTGGTTTTTATATTTTATACAATTTTATATATATCTTTATATATATTATAAAAATTTAAAATTAACTATGAAATAAAATAATTAATTTTAAAGAGATTATTATTATTACCAATTATATTGAGGTAACAAAATAAAAAATAAAACTAATAATTTAAAAATATTTATTTTATTTATCAATTATTATTATTATTATTATTATTATTATATATACATAAAAAAATTTATATACATATTTATAAATGTATAAATAAATTTTATTCAACGTTATGTTTAATTCAATCATTTATATTCTCATAAAAGTTTAATGATAAAATTTATCAAACGCATATGATTACTTTTAAAATTCATCACACTTTTCAAAAAAAATTTATAAAAAAATAAACTGATTATTTTCACAATTAACTATTTATACAACATAATTAATAATAATTATTTTAAAAATTATAATATAAACCAGTCTAAATACTAACTTACAGAAGCTGAACTTGAATATTAATAGCACAATTAGACCCAAGTTCCATAAAATTATGTAAACACAACAATTACTTTTAGTTGATGTAAATTATTATGACAACAATCCGAAGAGATAAAGATAATTTATGAATAAAATTATTTAAAATTTATTTGTTGAAAAATCGAATCATTCCCTTCTCCTTATAAAATACACTAAATTTTGAAAGCAAAAATCTTCTCGAATGTCTTTAACCATTGTATTTTCCCACCATTTTTTTACTCGATTCCTATGGTAATACCATTACTTTTCTTCGCTCTTTGCTCATAGCCAATTACCAACAATAAAGTTCATTTCCAATGATCATCATTTATTTAATTTTTAAAAACTAAACTATGAAAAAACGAGTTAGCAAACCCTGCAACTATGAGAAGGCCCTATGTAGTAAAGGAAAGCGTGTACGTTGTCACACTCCCTGCCTTCCAAAAGTGCCTAGAGGACGGGCCAAGCGCAGCATAACGACAACCAGGGAGCGGATTCCCCACCGGCAGGGGGACAAGAAACGGTCATCTCGAGGCACGTCACAAGTGCTGTTTTTATGGATAATAATCCAACTCTATGCCAAATATTACATACATAAATAGTTTGTAACCAAAAACAAAATGAAAAAAAGAAAAATATATATAACTATGTTAATTAGAGAAAACTTGAACTCCTAATAAATTTAAATACAACTAATAAGTAGTTAAATAATAATAATAATTCAGCCTCTTTATTATTGATGATAATGGTAATTTAAATACTGATTTACTGAACTTAGATCTAAAGAACAGAAGCACAATTAGATCCTAGGCTGCATGGATTATATAAACATTACAATTGTTTTTACTTTGTCAAAATATAGTATGATAACAGTATCTAAAATTATTTGTTGAAAAATCGTATCCAAAGTGATATCCAAAACCTTATTATAAGTAGTGCTGCGTCAACAGCAATAATTACAGCCATATGAAGAACACTATTTTGTAGTGAGTAGTGACTGTATAGGTCACATTCACTTTTATTCTGTGGTCACCAGCTAGAGTCCAACTATGCCTAAAAGAGAAAATTGATTGCTCTTTCCTACGGCAGCACCTCTTCGGTCTTTAAACTTAAGACATATTATTAAACTACTCATAAATTAAAATAATTGTAAATAAAACCCGCCTTTTCATTTAATAATGTCCCATCTGTTAACGCCACATAGGTCAAGAGTTCGGTGCCCGGTGCCCACTTCTCTTGACTTTGCTTCTGCCATGTGCATATGGGCACTAAGATAAATCATAAGGTGGCAAATGGCAAAGGCATGTGATTTATGTACTAGTTTTTCATATTCTATTGTGGTGGTTCTGTGACTTGAATTTTGCTCAATTGCTTCCATAGAAGAAGTCGAAGAAAGAAAAATGAAAAAAAAAAAAAAAGCTTTGAAATTGATAGATGAGCTCTTGATATTGCAAATTGGAATGTAAGTACAAAATTGTAAATAAAGGAAAACTGTTAGTTTGTTACCCTGCAGTGACTATTGGATCTGCACGCAGTCAAATGCTGTGTCTTTGGGCATTAAAGAAGGTAAAAGCAAGTTGACGATACTACAAATTAATAAACAATACAAAGGAAAGTTGTAGGGACCACCGACACAGCCTAATCGAAAGAATAAAATAATGATTCATTCGCCCATTCGCTCAACCGGAAACGGCTGAGCTGACCATTAAATTTAACTGTATCGCTGCAGCCAACTTTGTTATATTGCTAACTTAACCACGTCCAACTCGCTATACAGATTAGTTAGCTACAGTACGGCCTCATTGAGATGGTACTGTTGAGATGTTTTTATCAACAGGTAACACAGTAAGACTATTTGTTTATGGTAAATCAACATTAGACTCCTCAGGCCGCCAAAATTTGGTCCATATTTTGAGTAGCTATTTAAGATGGCAACAAATGGTGGCGTGGCCCTCTACAAAAGGCTTCTCATGTCACAACCAAATGAACGTC
This sequence comes from Murraya koenigii, assembly GCA_025617385.1. NCBI lineage: Eukaryota > Viridiplantae > Streptophyta > Magnoliopsida > Sapindales > Rutaceae > Murraya > Murraya koenigii. The sequence goes on along the minus strand of CM046811.1, from coordinate 48,435,024 downwards.
AAAAACATCCCTTATTAATTTGCCACCATGTAATTATGAATAAGGACCAACGAATGCTGGCCGAACCGAGTGGCGGCAGCACCAAATATTTCCCTGCTAATGAATAGTGTAGTGAGGGTAGTTGGTCCTCCAAAAAATATAAGCTAAGCAGCAAATATCAATGCCTATTCTCAAGAGTTAATCTCGGATGATTGTTGAACCACACGTCAATTAAATTGCAAATAAACGGTGTACGCTTCCAAATCAAAGCAAAGCAAAAAAGAAATGAACCGTTAATAGTATTTTATTATTAAAAATTAAATTTGACAATTTTTTTTTCTAATTAAGCATCTTACCCCTGTACTAGAGATATGACTTTTGCTTTTAGAAGATTGATTAACAAACATTTGATAATATAACAGAGACAAATATGTGAATTATAAACCTAGTCGCCTACACTCTGTTTTCCCTTTTTTCTCCTCCACTTTCTCTCAGATTTGTATCTAAGAAAGATTTTTCTCACACTCCCAAAAATAAAATAAAATAAAATAACACACGCAGCGACAGAATAACAGGAAAAGAGAGTTTTTTCCCTTCCAACTACACCCACGCGCATTGCAACCTCAAGCGCACCCACGCGGAGCAAACCCGACCCGTGAAGAAGCCAAATCATAAACAACGCGGAAGCCTTGTTGCTGAATATTTCCAATTATCGACAACCCGCTCATGGTTCCTGCAAAGGCAAAGCAAAATGTTCCGCTACTATCCACAGGTATTAGATAATTAGTCGCCGGCAATGACACATCAGCACCTCTGAAGTGCAACACCACCGTGGGCACCTTCACTTCCGTCTTTCCCGACAGATCAAAGCACGTGTCAAACAGCGAAAAGTCTGATGCACGCTTCAAGGAGGATGCACCAGCTCGGAAAGCATCACGCAATGCGATGTAAGCGGGCCGGGTCAAGCGGGTAACGGACGTGCCTGAGTCTATGATGACCCCACCGTTACCGGCCGGATCGAGTTTGAATAAGGAAGCAGTGATGCCACGGACAGGAGCACCACCGACGCTGATTCCAACTAGTTCAACGTAGTAGAATGTGTCGAGCTTAGGGTTCGCGAGCAACGGAGTGAACCGGGCAGTTCGTGAAATGGCCGAGTCACCGAATACCATGGAGGAAGGCTTAGCAGAAGTGGATCGGTCCACTAAACAGTACGAAAACTTACGGTTGAACCGGCGACCGGTTTGAGTTGGAAATGACAACCTCCCACGACCCAGTCCCAATAAACCCGCAGCAGCAACGAAGAGGCCCTCGTTGTCGTGTCCACAACCGAGGGCGACGCGGGCAACTCTGGTGCCGCGAAAGGTCAGCGTTTCAGTGGAAAAATCACCGACGGTGATAGAACCGTCTCCGTAAGAGACTTGGTAAAGACACGTGTTCCTACGGTTACAGCCAGGAGAGTCGAGCTTGCGGCACAATGGGGAGCGACAGGGTACGGTAGCAAACGAGCGGGACTTGGTAGGGTCGAAGACGGGGTCGGTTTGAGAGTAGCATCTCTTGCATGGAGCACACTGGATCCAGACGACGTCGCTGCCGGTGTCTAAGACCATGTAGACATACCTAGGAGGTGTGCCAACTCCGAGGCGCGTGAAGTACTCGCCGCTGCCCTGTGCGAGTCCGGATGTGACGGAGCTACTAAAGCCTCCGTTGGCAGGCCCGCGGGAGCGGTTACGTGGGGGAGCACGAACGGTAGATTCAGCGAAGGCGGTTAAGGTTTTGACACGTAAGACGTCGCGTTGGATGCGGAGGTTGAAGAGCTGTTGTGGAGTTTTGTTGAAGGACAGGGAATCTATGTGATGTAAACGTAGAGAGAGTGGGGATTCTGCTTCGGGTGCGGGTAGAGGGAGCGAAGATTCGGATTCGGATTCGGATTCAGGCCAAGAGAGGGTGGCTGGGCTAGGGAGAGAGTTGAGGACGAAGGTTTGATACTGGAGGGAGGCAGCGGCAGTGAGGAAGAAGGAAAAGAGAAGAAGAAGATGGCTTCTTGCTTTTCCTTCCATTGAAATTTGAAATTTGAAATTGAAGGGAGAGTTGAGGGACAGTGTGAGACAGCAGAGTGCTTCGCAATTGCAGTGGGAGAGACTCTGATGGCATGGGTGGTGATATACTATTATTATTACTTCTTATAATTGTTGAAAGAAACAGTGTTCTGGGTGGGTGGGGGGCCCGTGGGTGGGGTTTGGGTCAGAAACTTTATTTTACTTTTTGTGTGGATTTATTATGTGCGGTGCTAAGTCTTTATTCTTTACTATAGAATGGATTAATGACGGAAGAAAATATCAATATACTCGTTTCGTATTGTAATATATTTGTTGCTGATCTAGATTCTAGTATGATGAATGTATTCAATGCACGCTTGTATTGTGCGTTCTTTCTTTTAATGGAAATTCTGCTTGTTTCTAAAAATAAATAAATAAATAAATTCTTTTAGTGATAAGTCTGATCATTTATTTACATATGCATGAGTATCTTAATTAAAAGTTTTTCTCCAAATTTTTATATAAATTCTCATTTGTTGACCTTGTATTGTCCAATAATTGAGTCTTTGAATATTTACAATAGCTGATTCTGAATGATAAGCCTTTTTTTTTTTTCACTTCTCGGAGGCTAAAGTGAGATTTTGATTCTCAAGTATTAATGATATGCTAATTTATTTTGAATTGAAATATTCAAATTATGTCATCAAATAATTGATCCAAAATATTCTAGCAGATTTATAATTGTCAATATTACAGTAATTGAATAGTACAAAAAAATCATGCAATTTAAATCGTATTGATAATATTTAAAATAATAAGAAAAATCTTTGCCTTAAATTGAGTTGATTTCTTTGATTTTAAGAAAAACTTACATGAGCCGATGAATCATTAATTTATGTTTGTAAGTATATAGGTGACGAGGTTATATAGTGTGAATACAAGGTTATATTTGACTTAAGTATTATACTTAATTTAATGCAGGCCCAAACAATAAAATATAAATATTAAAAAAAACTCTTAGACATTAAGAATTCCCAATTTTTGACGGGAGAGGAAATATTTCACCCATTAAATCTACTAGCATATGGAAAATTGTGGAATTGGTCCATTCTACCTGCAAATACAGTAGGTAAAATCCCCCCTCAATAGGAAAAAGAAAATCGAAATACCTGGTTATACACAACAATATAACACAGCACAAACAACATAGTATTAAACAAAACAACAAAAAAATCCTCTAATAACAACTCCCCCAACACCAATAATCACAGTAAAGACAGTGTTTGGGCGATACAGTGAAAGAAATAAAGAGGGTGAGATGACAAAAATATTGTTTGGAAGGCAAGAGGGTAAAAATCAAACATCTTACTTTGTTTGCTTTTCTTGGGTAAAACTAGGGTTAAAATAATATGATGAATATTTGAATTTTGATTGTTGTTAATTAATAACAATGCATCGTTACTGTGTGAATACTGAATTTAATGTAGTGTTTACTCTTCAAAGTTTCAAAGTTGAGATGAGAAGTCTAAAATTATCATACTCTAATGACTTTTACTTATATATTTAAAAGTAGAAATGTGAATCTTACTTGATAAGTTCTACTATTTTTTAGACCGAGTAATGAGATTCTCACTCCCAGAAGAGAGGAGGGGATAAAAATCTCATTTTTACTTCCTTTTATTCTTAAATATACCCTTAACTAACTTAAAAAATTACAATCGTGCCATAAATTAAAATAATAAAATATTTTTATATTATTAAAAATATTAATAATTATTTTTTATTATTTTATATAATTAAAAAATAAAATAAATAAGTTAGTGTACAACTATATTTTCTTATTTAAAAGGTACATATTCTTTATATAAGAGTAAAATTATAATTTATAACAATTTACTCAAAATTCAATACAAAAGTGAACAAATACCCTACTCCTATTTCAGTCTAAATAAATACCATACTTCAACTCCTACTTCACATTCCCGATCTGAGTATTCTTACTCCAATTCAAAAAGTAAACATTACATAAATGATAATTTATTTGCACTTTGAGAGTTGAGCCTTGCAGTCATTTTGGATAGGAGCAAGCAATGACACATTTTGTTTGTTAAAATTTGTCCTGTTAATTATAATTTCCTTGTTCTATGGTAGCAGTAATCTCATTTCAATTTTACAGAGTGATTCTCTTATAAAAGACTGTGGGTTAACTTACTAGATTTACATCCTCTCGTATTATTGAGGACATGAAACAAGAAATTTCGAACGAATGTATCCATAGTATTTTCAACATTCTGATTTAACATTCTTTCATTATGCTTATTGGTACTCTTATTCATTATGCTTATCGGTACTATTACTCACAAACTTTTTTTTCTTTTGTGAGTATTGACTATTGTCCTCTGTCGATCATGCATTATTATTATAGCCATAAACTATTGGTGTGTTTGTCTATGTAATTAAGAAGGAGTAAGAATCAGGAATCGGAAATATATACGTGGTTTATTTGTAAAATTTGAAAGGAGAATAAGAATGAGAATTATAGATCCCAGTCCCACATAAATTTAGAACGAGTAATGAAAACTTGATTTCTATGAGTGATTGGGAATCAAGTTCTCACTGTCATCTTTTACCCTCACCAAAATTTTTTAATTTCACTTTTGTCCTGAATTTAAATATTCAAAAAAATAAAAATATATGAAAACTAATGAAAAATATCGTTGCTACTGAGCTGTCTGAGCATTTGCTGTTACGATCGCTGACTGTCCCATGCTACTACCATTATCGACTCCCGTGCCCGAAAGATTGCCATATCATCATAATCATCATCATCATTTTTTTTTTTTTTATTATTGATAATTTGTTATTTAATTTTTATTATGTTTGTTGTTACAACTGTAGTTGCTGTTGTAATTATTATTATTGTTGTTATTATTATTGTTAATATGACTGATATTATTATTTTTAACAATATTTTTTTATTAATAATAATCATAATTATTATAATAAATAATAATAATAACAACAATAATTACCTATGGACATTTAATAATTTGAAATATTTTATTTTAATTTCAAGATAAAATTAACACATCAATAATAATACAACATATTTCAATTTTAACTTGTTTAAATTTTAATATATTTTAATTACCTTTTGGTAAGCACACTATTATATATTATAGTAGGTTTCACGAATATATACAGGAACAATTGTAAAATATCTTTATCAATAAAACATGATTTGACTGCCAATCACCCATAAATATTATCTAATTAACAAAGAAAACGACAATGTTAATAAGCGTAGTACAGAAAAATGATGCTATGCTTACTTAATAAAGATACTTAGTTTGTATCACTAATATAAATTTATTATTTAAATTAAAAATAAAAAAATTTAATAATTATCTATCACTTGAAATAATCAGATAATAACATATTATTTGTCAGGATACAATATAAATATAACATAATTAGGGTAAAAGTATAAAAATGCCAAATACGTACATGAAAGTTTCAATGATTCCAAATCCAATTTGTGTTCACTTGACCTATTTTATAATTGCTTAGTTTTGACTTTATGACAAACTGATATTCTCGCTAATGATAACAGCAACGACTTCAAAGCATGTAATTAAGGATTCGGTTAAGTTATATTTTATATAACTTATATTTCATACAAAACTATATAAGATCTATTATTTTATTATGAAATTTTACATATTTTTATATGGTAGGTAAGTTACATTTCACATAACTTTGACAAAACCCTATAATTAATAAAGCAAGATCCACGGGTGAAAGCCCAAGATATAAATTTCATGCTTTTCATGTTCTTCGAAGCCTCTCTTTGTGTTGTTGACATTTCCTCGTGACTCTCTCTCAGTCCTGCTAGGCTAGCTGGCCTGGCTTGCCCTTACGTTGATTCTTGTCGTGTTATCTCCCCTCATTTCTTTACTCTTTATTTTCATTTTCCATAAAAAGAAAGCACACAATTGCCGGCTTTCCTTTTGGACTGGTTGTTGAGTTATACGGTAATTAATATTTGTAGTTGTAGGTACATCAAGGACCGTGAAGAATAATTCGTAGAAATGGTTCAAGGAAAATGATAGCCACAGCACAATTGTTTCATTAATTAAGATAGCATTTGTTTTTTTTATCTAAAATTTAAATAGATATGAATTTAAATGAAATTTAAATAAATCTGAATATATATATATATATATATATATATAAATGACTTATTTTTTTAAATATCTAAATATAAGTATTAATTAATTTATTTTTTTTTTAAAATAACTTAAATATAATAATTTTACATATATTACATTATAAATATTAGCAGCACTTAAATTTATTGATTAAACACATATTACCTTATAAATAAATTATTTGAGTAGTAAAAAAAATTGATTATATATTACCTTAGCAAACATGAAAAGTAAAATATTATATTTAACACGTATATTTTTTTACATTAATATATAATATTTATAATATTATTTTTAGTATATTATATTAATAGTTTTTGTTGTTAATTATACAAGTCAATCAAAAATTGTTTAATCATTTCAATTAAAATTAATATATTAAATAAAATTCAAAATCTATAATAAAAATAATAAATATAAATATAAAGAGATTGACATATTATAAAATGTAGTTCTATTATATTTAAAATTATCATTAAAAAATAATAATAGTTTATTACACATATAATAAAAAAAGAGATAAATAAAAAATTATTTTATATAATAAAAAATAAATTTATTTAATAAAAATATTAATGAGATAAAATATTAAATTTTCATTAAGATGTTTTAAAAGTCAAATTATTTAATTTTTTTATTCAGATTTAAATATTTTATAATTAAATATAAATAATAAAAAATAAATAAATTATAAATTATAAAAATAAATTAAATTATAGGATGAAAAAAATAATTCATAAGATTTGTGAACATGAAACGCTGGCCAGTTTGTCAAAATTTCTTTCATTAGAAAGTGACAGATGCATATCATACTAATTTTAGAAAAGCTCACAAGGCACATGTTCGTCGGTCCCATCATTAAGCGACGACTATAGCTAATTGGCTAATTGGATGACCCACGCAATCAACAAGCTTAATTTGTGCATTGAACCATGAATCTGAGCTACTATTTTCATCTTCTAACATGATGATTATTGAAGTATGGGAGACACAAACATCGCCATTTGATTTGATTTATTTAACTGTTAAAGCCTCCGTGAAGATTGTTAAGAGTTGATGACTTAAAAAGCAAGATTATAATATATAAATAATAAAAAATATATCATAATTTTAATTATATATTTATAAAAAATATATTTTACCGTAAAATAATTTTAATATAATCAAATCATAACAAAAAAAAAAAAAATGATTGTCCTACTATCATAAAAGTGGCATGGTAAGCAGACAGGACGCTTAAATTGCACTGCCCAATAAAATTTGGTTAGGGCTTAGGCAACGGGGAGAAAGTAACCACTAACTAATAGTTAAGAGACATGTGACAGTGTCTGTTAACAAATTTAAATCAAATTTAATTTAATTTCTCAATTTTCTTTTGACCCATTATTTTCAAATTTCTAAATGTGAAAGACAAGCAGTTAATTAGTGTTCTCTCAGTTCGTTACTGCGATTATAATCTTTTTTTTTTTTCTCTCTCAATTTTCATCCAAATTCTTTTTATCTCTCTCAATTTTCATCCCTGGTTGCTGCCATACTTGTAACATGAGTGAAGAAGAGGATTGTCATCTACTGTACTCCTCCTCCTACGTAGTTAACTCTGTTATTTTCTCTCTTAGGTATATTTAAAATTAAAATTAAATATTTATAATTTTTAAGTTATAATTTTAAAATATTTAATAATTACTAACTATTTAATTTTAAAATAAATTAAAAATTTATTATATTTTAAATAATTTAATTTCTGCAGCCAAAGTGGTAACGAAGTAGCATCCATCGGTAATGTGTGAAAGAGAGTAAACTTTTTATGACATATCAACATCTTAAAATTATTGTTTAAAAATTATATTTATAGTATATTATTAATTTATAATTTATAATTATAATATATATATAATTTTTTAAACTACAGTACATCAATTCTACATTTATATTTAATTTTTACCTCGGACGCCAGTAACTTGTTGGACCAGTTATGACATCACTGCCCATTATCTCGCTCAGTTGCATTTTATTAAGAATGTTAATAACGTTGTCAATCAAGAGTGATGAGTAAGGAGTTTTGTCTAATGCGAACTTAGATAAGTGTTATTGACCCAAAATTTTATCCTATCGTTTCGTTCCATCAGTCATGTATAGTTTACCTTAGGCTCAACTTATCCCCAAAAAAGTTATATTATTATTTTATTTAAGAAAGTTATCTTCAACTTGTGTCGTAAAGTTTATCTTGGACTCAACTCCTCGGCGCAAAATCATGTTTATTCTGCCCTTAAAAAATTTATCTTGTACTGGACTTTGCTCCATAATTACATAAAACACTGTCGAGTCAATTTTTCATGACAATTAATCAATTTATGCGATGATCAAGTTCAGGGCATTTGAATTTTAAGTGGGAATTGTGAATGAAATTAATAGTGGGCCCTATAAATGCGAGTGGGCCCCATTAATCAATTTACTCATGAATATACCACCACCAATCAATGCATTTATATTTACTGCCACTCTTCAAAACTGCAAATACAATCCTGTCAGCCCATCACATTTATACCAATATTTTAGGTGAGTTGGGTTGCACATAAATCAATGTGTAGGACATAACAATAGAACTACCATTGGCCATGGTCTCTCCTCATCTATCACCATTTTTCACTATGAGCGGTGCTCCCTAAAGATAAAACTTCGGTGATTTTTTTTTTCTTTTCTTTTCAGGGGATAATAGAAGCACACGGGTAAATATAAATTGCGGGGAAAAGACTACTTGATAGAAAAGAGGTCCCCTTGGAAGGTGGGCTCAGCACAAAGGCTGCTGGCAGCTGAGATGCGCACTTTCTTGCCTACTAACCAAAATTATAATTGAAGCCTGTTTCATCAACCGCGTGGGGCAAACATATCTCGAAAGGAAAAAAGAGCAGCAGAGAAAAAGATCAATCATGAAACGAAGGAGCATTAGAAGTAAGTATGATTGAATGAGAGTTGAGACATAGTGCGTTTGGCATATGTTAATATGTTATGCAGCATTACATTAATATTATACTATAATAATATTATACAGTATTTAATATTATACTATTATATTAATATTATTTAAATTTATTATTAATTATATTAAATAATATTATAATATAATATATTTTTATAATAAAAATATGATTAAAATACATTTGCCTAGAGGCAAAAGTTAAACACATTATACAAACCCGCCCGGGACCCTCTCGAATTTTTGTAATGCACCTAAATTAATGTGAAAGTATTATTATATTATATAATACTATGTTTCAAACACGTTATTAAATCAAAACAAAATAATAGAGAAGTTTCTGCCTAAGGAAATAAGCTTTTATCCAGATAAAAAACGATGATTTGCGGGAACTATATAACATGATCTTAAATACGTCAACCAACTCAGCACCGGTATTGCCTACATAAAATATCAGGCAAGGAATTCAGTAATTTAACCTTGCATTCGCAGTCTTCTAAGGAAGCATGGATAATCAAGAAGTAGGATAAGTTACTCTAAAAGTTTGAAGTTTTACTCACTAGCTTGTAATGATAAATTGATAAAGAAATTTGACTCTGAAGGGGGACTGGGGAATTTTTATATAATAAAGAAGATTCCATGTAAAACGTTCTCATCAATAAAGCATTAAAACTAACGGGGTGGGTGGGGTGAATAATAATAATAATAATAATAATAAATCACGGGAAAGAAAGAAAGTAACTCATCTTCCATGCTATACAAGCCAGAAGACAATATCTCACATGGACCTAGATACTCCCACCATAAAGTAAAGTAAAATGTGAGAGTAGATTGGTTAATACTCAAGAAAACAAAATTTGGAACTCATCAGTTCCCAAGCAAATCATAGCTACACCACTATGAAGTCCCTTTTACCTCAATTAATATATTAACCCAGCTAAAATAAATCATGTACTTATGCCTTGTGCAGGCAACACATGCAGAAAAGAGAAGCAGGTAGGAATTAAAAGACCTACCTTGAAGCATGGGTCAGATAAGTTTAAGATATATATATATATATATATATGAGATGGCAATACATTTTCACATTTGCTTTGGGTGAAGAAACTGAATTGACCGTAACAGATATTCACTTCAACTTCAAGCATGAATTCTGCCATGAAAGTTCATTGAAAATAAACCAGGTTGCTACTCATTCTGAAGCCTAGAAGCTCATATAAGTAGGGGCATCCATGATTTTTGACAACACTACGATTAAATTCTTCCACCAAACATATCATTACTTCTCCCTGCACCAATCCCCACTTTTCCCACCAGTTTTGCTATCAAGCCTTACATCTGTAATCTGAATATCCTTTGAAGCAGCCTTGCACATATCATAGACTGTTAGACCAGCAACAGTTACAGCTGTCATAGCTTCCATTTCAACCCCAGTTTTCCCTGATGACACTGCTTCCCCTTCAATATCTACACTAAAATCCTTAGAGCTCAGCATCAGATCAACGCGAACATGAGTTAAGGTGATATTGTGACACAGTGGGATGAGACTGCTGGTATGCTTTGCTCCGCTAATGCCTGCTATTTTTGCTACACTGAGAACATCCCCCTTGGCCAATTGGTTTGCCAAGACCAGATCAAACACCTTTTTGCCCAGAATTACCTTGCAACTAGCAACGGCAGTTCTTTGACTATTTTCTTTTGGAGAGACATCCACCATTTGCGCTCCTCCTGTCCGGCCAATGTGGGTCAGGCCTGGTGCGTTATCACAAATCTTGTGAGATGTCAACTGAGCATCTTGAGCCATAAAATCATTACTTACAGAACCAGAAAATCCATTTGAAGTAGGAGGTTCACCAAAGACTGATTCCATCTCCTGAGACCCGGGGTTATCATATGAATTCAAAGAGTCTTGACATTACAATCTACCTCAGAAATTGAACGAGATATATAAAAGGAAATAATAACTCGAAGAATCTTGACATATAACAGTTGGGACTCAAATTGGAAAAAAACTGCTGGATCCCTCCTCATATTATTGTTATCTTAAATGGATCGGACTCACTTATTTTCAAATTGAGCTCTCGAATCTTATACTTCAGTCATTCATTCAAATCCATCACAAAGGAACATGCTATTTATTTAGCAACAAATTAAGTTGCTGGCACGATGTGTGCATATGATGACCCTTATCGAATTATATATCAACAATTACAAGAATAAACTTTTTCAATCAACTTTGATAAAACATACAACAGTTCCTTACCTTGTTGAGATCCGCAATTGCACTTGCAAAATCATGGTTACTGTTACTACTAAAGAACCTTCTAGAGCGAGGAAATGCAACTGCAAGTCGACGAAGAATCATGATGGCAACTGCAAGCAATTTGAGAAAAAAATCATTACCCTCGAAGAAAGTTTTGTTATCAACTGCGGATTTTGAAGGAAGATAAGAAATAGATAGATGAATCGCTGCTATATTAATTATATTTTCATTTTAAATTCTGCTATCATTTAGGCGTTTTCGCGAACATGTTAAGGTCATTGAATCGGGAACGAGGATCGAAATTTAATAAAATGACAAGAGCAACGAGAAAGCAAAACAACGTTATGCGATTGCGATTATAAAAGTTTTGACGATTAAAGAAACGATCAGTGAAGCTGAAGGTTGACGAAGTCTTGAGACTTGAGGACCTGTGTAAATTGTAATTCCTTCACCAAACAAAGCAGCAAAGAGGAGAATTAAGGAACCATATTATTTATAATCAGTAGTACGTCGCCGTTTCATGGACAGGAAGTACTTTTGTACGAAAATACCATGAGAATTTAGGAAGGGTCACCCGAATAAAAGAGAGATTTTATCTCACACTTGCTTCACCCAAGTGTGGGGTAAGTTAAAGTAGTTATGCTGCTAACCAAGCCCGGTGCCAGAAAATTATAATTACAACGTGATATTCTAAAAGATTTTTTTTAAAAAAAAAGGAAAAAGAGAAACAAACCTCTGTGCCTCTATTAATAATCAAAGTTAGAGCATGTTTAATATTGATTTAAATTATCAAATAATAACTTTTAAAATAGATTGTTTAAAAATCTCATTCTCAAACAATCTCTTTTTTAACTAAATGTTCAAAGCTAACTGGAGTTGGTTTTGGAAATTAGATTTTGCAACAATTTGATTTTGTAATGCATAATCCCAATATCATCCTCAATTTAATAATATATTTTCAAATATACCCCTGGACTGAAATAAGGCAATTTATTAATATTTTGATTTTTGAATTTATCCGGATTATAAATAAAATAGAAAACTATCGTGAGAAACCGGCACTGTCTCCAGCGCCGTGACGACATCAGACGAACTGTTCTTATTGTGATCAAATTCCAGTTATTCCGGCGAACACAATGATGATTTGACGAGGGGCAAATAGGAAGCAGTAGTTGCGCGTGCGCCACCAAAGTTTGGTGGCCACCTCAATGCCAGCATCAAACGGGAGCAAACTGGGATGCACCGACACCTTCATATGATAGATCTGCCAATGATGACCAATACTCTATTAATTATGCACCGTGTCAGCTGCCGTTTGACGATTGAATTATGGTTTCAGTACGTTCTTTAAGAGACTCACGCTCCTCCATCATGCATCCAATGCCGACGAAATGAACGCCATTGAGTAGATCATTGAATGTCCCATCGATGACCAAATGGAAACGATCATTCCGGCAACAGAACAATGACTTTTATCTATTAAACAAAATCCTAACAATTTTAATTCGTATATAATGCTAATGATTTATAAGAAAATATAAATAGAAAGTTGACGCGGTAGTGGTGGAGCGAAGCCGGGTGTGTGTTGGGAAGAGAGATTTGAGAACTTTAATCACAATATCATTTTTTATCTTTTCAAATTGTAATGTAAATCCACATGCCTGACTCCATTCAAGTTTTGTTTATGGGGGATGGGGGGCGGTTTGCATTAAATTTTTCACTTATGCAGTGGGTATAAAAGCCAAACGTGAGATTATACGGGGTTTTACATTTTAATACATTATTACGAGGTGTGCCAAACATGCCCTTAACTCACTTCCTCATCTATCGAAAAGCTCTCCTTATTTGCCTAATATTCGAGGGAAATAACTAACGGGTGCAACCTAACTACGAGTCAACAGTGAGTTTCAGTAACTTATAAAAATAAAATAAAAAAAGTGAAATTGCCTTCGATCTGGTTAAGTCTAGTGTTTGTTGTTTATTTGGAGGACCAATCAGCGGTACATGTGATCTGCTAAACGCGGCCTTGCAATGGCCAATAATGGCTGGGCTTTCGGCATTGTCATCCCATAAACCTCACTTGTATCAATATCTTCAGGCTTTAAACCCTCTGGCGGGGTCCAATCAAAACAGTGAAAGAGCCGAGCTAAAGCCATCAGCACCAAAGTAACCCCAAGCGGTGCGCCTGGACACTTTCTCTTTCCAGCGCTAAATGGCAGTATCTTGAAATCGGCTCCATGGCTTATCTCGACTCGGCTCCCATCAGCCAACCAGTGCCTCTCGGGCCGAAACTCTTCAACGTCGGTCCATATCATGGTGTTTCGACCCAGGCCGTGTGTATTGATGAAGACACGTGTCTTAGCCGGAATGTAATAGCCGTTAATTGTTGTGGCGCGTAAAGACTCGTGAAGGATGAGAAAGGGACCAGCAGGGTGCATGCGGAATGTTTCACGTACTACACATCGTAGGTAATTAAGGTGGGACAAGTCTTGTTCGTTGACCATTCTATTTGGACCCACAACAGAATCAAGCTCTTCTTGAATTTTGCGAAGGATACGTGGGTGCCTGATCACTTCTGCCATTGCCCACTCATTCGTCACAGCTGAAGTGTCAGTTGCGGCCGCTATCATATCCTAAAATACCACAAAATTATACACATATAATTAATTCAATGTTTATAACGATCAGTTTCAAGACTCAACACTATATATAATTTTTTTAAAAAAAAATTATCAACATTATGCATATATAAATCTAATTAGGTCTGCCAACACGCACCATACTTGTTAAAATTGATTGGTCAGTGATATTTTATAGATCTCATAATTGTATTAAAAAGTTCTTAATATACGTTCTATTACATACCATAATATACATAATGACGTGTATATATATATATATATATATATTAGTCACTCAATTATATAATTATTAGAACTTGTAAGAAATATATGACCTGAATTAGAGCTTTAATTTCGACATCATCCATGTGCTCTTTTCCATTTTCACCGGGCAAAGACAACAAAACGTCAACAAAATCCATCGCTTCACTGTCCTCTTCATTAACTGAATTTCTCTTGCCCTTTCTCGCCTTCCTATGTTCTTCAATAATCTTGGTGTGAAAATCATCCACTCTCTTTTCAACTTCCCTCATTCTTTTTTCACATCCATGTGGATCAACCCACCTCCAAATTGGCAAATAATCACCCAAATAAATCACACCCAAAAGCCTAAACAACTCGTGAGTTATGTGCATGAACTCCATGGCTTCGCCTGGGCCAGCGGATCCGCCTCCAAAATATTGCTTCCCAAGCAACATTCTGGTCACATTATTCATAGAAAATGCACCCAAAACATCCCTCAAATTCACGGGGTTCCCACTCTGGGCCCGGGCCCAAACATCTTGAACAAGATGTTGGGCTTCATTAGCCCGGTGTCTCGCAAACGACTCGAGTCTCTTGGATGTTAATAGGTTCTCCATGCAAATTCTTCGCATCCTCTTCCAATGTGGGCCTAACGGGGCCAAGGCCACATCTCCGCACCCGTAGGCAAGATGGACGGCCGCAAGTGTCCGTGGCCGGGAAGCAAACACTTCATCTTGCCGGAGAAGTATTTCACGTATGATGTCCGGGTCGTTAGTGGTGATGGCATCGATGCTGCCTAGGCGGAGGTAGACCAATGGCCCATATTTATCACACAATGAAGCTAAATCTCTGTGTGGCAGTTGGCTCAACTGGAGAAGGTTGCCAACTATGGGCAATTTTGGTGGGCCAGGAGGAAGCCTTTTCGTCTGGTGAAGGAACTTTTGGTTTTGGAAACGGCGTATAATGTTGGCGACGATAGATACAAATAGAAGAATCAAAGCAAACGTGGCGAAGTCCATGACTACTACTGATTTATTGAGCTAATAGAAACTAGATATTTTGTCTAGTTCATTCATGTCACGTAGTGGCAAAATGTGTTTCAGCTAGAAGCCTAACTTGATCTCACAATTTCATCTCAAATACTTGCTCCTATCTATATATATATATTAACATCCACGATCTTTAGATGCAGTGTTTTATCCATAAATAATGGTTAATTAAAGAAAAGAAGAAAAGGAAAAAATAGAGTCAAATTTTATTGGTTGGTAGAACATGCAATGTGTGGTGATACTCAATGGCCTCGAACTTCAAAGAAATGGCATTTGCATGTTTATTACCTCAGTTCAAAGTACATGATACGCCCACGACCTCGCCGGCTTCAAATCCAATCCTAATCCGGGGAAGGGAGTAGTTGGACCCCAAAACAAATTTGTATGATGAATAAAAAAAATTCCAAACGTTTATCAACAATTGGTTCCATGGTCTAGTGGTTAGGACATTGGACTCTGAATCCAGTAACCCGAGTTCAAATCTCGGTGGAACCTTGTTTAGTAATTTTAATTTTCCTTGCCTTTTTGAATTGCATCCCCAAATTCAAACCCTAACCGGCTAAGTCTTTTTCAATTGCATCATTGGTTGGATTCAAACCATAAACGGCTAAACCTAGCTTGCTTTAATATTTTGTTTTTAGCAGCTAATTGCTTTCAAAACATTAATTGCATTTAGGAATTCTATTACTTTCGCCATTCGTTTCACTTGCTGGAAGATGGAAACAGTGAGTGAAGGAAGAATCCGACAAACAGTGATGCAAGTACTGCAAAATTCCGACATGGAGGAGATGACTGAGTTCAAAGTCCGTGTTGAGGCCTCTGAGCGACTGGGAATAGACCTCTCAGATATCAATCACAAAAGGTTTGTCAGAGGAGTAGTTGAGTCGTTTTTGCTCTCCACCACCGAAGGCACAGACAATTGTGTAGAAGCGGATTTGAAAGTTGAAGAGCAACTAGCCAAGATCAAGAAACGTGTTAACGATGACGACGATTTGGTTATTTGCAAGGTAAACAAAACATACATAAAAGTAAAATATTTGAAATATTTTATGATTTTGTCTTTTTTTTTTTTTTTTTATGTGTATTAGAGATGTGCTGTTCTTTTAATTTTTTTTAGCTTTCAAACAAGAGGGCCGTTGCGATTCAAGAATTTAAAGGGAGAGCTTTTGTATCAATTAGGGAATATTTTCGAAGAGATGGAAAGCTGGTTCCAACAGCTAAAGGTGAACTATGCATTTGATGTTATATTTAATTGCAACAACTTTGCAACGTTGAGAAATGCTTTATCGATGCATTTATGTTTAAATTGTGTGCTTATGAGTTTGTCATGTAGGTGTCTTAACAATCTCCTTACCACTAGTACTCAATGTTTCAAGAAATACTCCTCGCCTGTTGTGAATGAAAAATTTTGTTAGCTTGTGTTTATCCTTGCACTCACAGGCTTGGAACCCTCGCTACAATGATACTTTTCAAGTTTTGAGGCCTTTGATATTCTGTCTATACAGTACATTTCTTTGACAATTTATGTTCTTTTATATTATTAATTTTTTCATAAACTTTGAAGTTATCGGGGCCTATCATCAACTATCGTTTGTTTTTTATCACACTAACATTTTACTTCTAACAGCTTCTTTCCCCTAACTCTACCTTTAGGAATTGCCATGACGAGTGAACAATGGGGAGCCTTCAGTAAAAGTGTCCCTGCAATAGATGAAGCTGTTGTGAAGATGCAATCTAAGTTAAGGTGAGCGATACTGCATTGATGTTTGAAGTCATTTTTGATATCCAAGTATGGGGGTTTTCTTGTCTTTAAAATGGAAATAAACATTCAGGTGGATGCAATGATGTTCTAGTATGTACTCGAGTGTCAGGCATGTCCACATTTTAAAGGCTTTTTTTGATAATCACTTCCTGCATATAAAAGCAGGTAACAAAATGATTCTGACTCCGACCATGTGATCTGAATCCAGTGGTGAACAAAATAAAGATGTGGCGAATTCAGTGACTTCCCCTCTTGAACTTTTTCCCACTGAGCTCCACCGTTTCAATGGGAAGAATTACCGCGTCTGGGCACAACAGATAGAACTTATTTTAAAGCAATTAAAGGTTGCATATGTCCTCACTGACCCATGCCCTATTGTTACTCTATGCCCTGAAGCTAGCTCTGAAGAAGTAACAAGAGTCAAGGCTGCTGAAAGAAAGTGGGTGAATGACAACCACTTATGTCGCCACCACATTTTAAACTTTCTTTCTGATCACCTTTATTATCAGTACTCAAAAAGAACCAAGAGTGCCAAAGAACTATGGGAAGAGCTGAAACTAGTTTACCTTGATGACGAATTTGGAACAAAGAGGTCTCAAGTTAAAAAGTACATTGAATTTCAGATGTTTGATGAAAAATCAATCTGTGAGCAAGTTCTAGAACTGAATAAGATTGCTGATACCATTGTTGCTGCTGGAATGTTGATTTTTGAGAATTTTCATGTTAGTGTCATCCTTTCGAAGCTTCCCCTGTCTTGGAAGGACTTCTGCGTTAAGTTGATGCGAATGGAATATCTTACTTTCACAATGTTGATGGATCATATAAAGGCAGAGGAAGAATGTCGTAGCTGTGACAAGCAAGGAGAGCCTTCCAAATTTATAGTGTTATCTCCAGCTGTAAATTTTGGACCAAGGATGAGAGAGATGAGCAGGAAGAGGCGAGAATCAGAGATGGATGGCAAGACTGTAGTCTGCTACAATTGTCGGAAGAAGGGGCATGTGGCCAAACGTTGTCATAATAAGAAGCTACACAAGGAAATTAACGACAACTAGCCCTGCTGATACAAAGGTCAACGAGGTTGATAGAGTAGGTGAATAGCTGATTGCCAATAACGGGTTAAAACCAACTTGGTGTAGCTGTTTGATTTCATTCAGAGTTGGGAGTCCAAAGGTATTGTAGGATAATTTTCCACTGGAAGATTGCTGGACTGCTGAGCTCTAGTGTTTCATCTTATGTAAATCCAGCAATGCTGCTTGCAAAATTTTTCACCCAAGAACATGCGTAGACTGTGTAGTATATTCCATTGCAAAGACCAAACGACTGCCAATTCTGTCTTGACAAGCTGTCGGGCTTGGATGGCCTTTGTAAATTGCATTTGGCTTGGGTTTGCATACTTCTGTTCTTTATCCAAGGTTAGATCTTTCTTGCCAAGGTTCTTGGTTTAGTCCCTGAGTGACCTAATGGAGTATTGTCTTTTATTGAACGGTGTAGGACGCATGAATGCATGATCTCCGCCTGATTATGACTGTTGATTTAGCGAACTAGCTCATGGTCATGGAACTCTCTTTAAAAGTAGACAAAATGAGGAGAAAAACAAATTTTCATGTTTTGTTTTTTCAGGGGGAGAATAATGGAGAGGTCAATTCAAAGATGAAACTGAAATTGGAGAAAAAATTGAAAAGTCCAATAGTAATTCTAAACTTTTCATATTACCAATTATGGTAAAGAACCTGACCAATTATGTTAAGCTACCTGATGTTGGGATTATTCCTGCACAAACAAACTATATTTTCACATTAAAAATCAAAGCTGTTTTGCCACATTGGAACGTGCTCCCCACACGTCCCTTTTGTAAACCTGGTTCCTCATGAAAACGGAGATAATCAAATTCTTCAATATTCCCAACATCAATATAAACTAAAATACTGGTAGCTCGCCTTGACTACTAAGTTAATGCTATAAAATAAATTAATATAATGTCAAGCGTGAACCATGAAATTTGAAATTCATAGTATCTTATTCATCTAGAAGACAGCAAACCGGTACATGGGTTCAGACAATTTCATTAAGGGTGTGACGTGCAAAGAATTGTCTTTATGCTAAAAGTCTTGAGGCACAAAATTAAACAATCACATGGCACGCTCTTGCCTCGTGTGTTCGTTGTCACATTGGTAATCCTCATGAAACTGAGTCTGGGTCTTTTAGCACCTCCCAAAGGCAGAGAAAGAAATTTCAACAAGATAAACAAAGAAAAAATAAAATAAAATAAGGGGGACCCAGATGTGATTTAATGGGTTGGCGGACATTTGATGAAAGTATATGGAATTTTGTGAGCCATATTTTGGCCATATGTTTTCATCAGCCTTTTATCCATTTTCCATGCTGGGATTGTGGGTTAGAAACATGTAGTTTGTGGTTATTATTTAATAACTCAGGATAAAGATTCGTCCTAAAACTGTGGTATAGGAAGGGAAGAAATAATCATGCAAGGACTTTTGAGTGGCATGGCAGCGGGCACGGGCTTCATGGGGTTGGTTACCAATCAACATAGAACTCCCATTTAGGTATAGTTCTTCAAAGCTTTGACTTGAGCTTTGTTGAAAGACCGCACATGTACCACATGACATTTTGTCAATGCTTCTTCATTGGTAAAATATCTTCACGGGCGCAACGCGGAGATCAATGGACCACAACATATTTTTGTGTTCAGTAGTGCCTTTAATTTGTTTACGCAAATCAATAATCATAGATTGTTACACAAGCTATGATGGACACTTTGATTTTCTCATTCGTTTGCCTTTTACTTTCAAGTTCTTTTCTCGCCAATATGGAGATACCTCAAATCCTCTTTATAGAAAGAAGAAATTTAAAGGGATGGCTTAGATTTTAACAACAAAATGGTTCCCTCCACCTTTCCATGTGCATATCTAAATTCCAAAGGAGTTTCCTTTGGTTACTGAGACAACAAAGCTAGAGAACTTGATTTGAGAATCTTACACTATTGTTTGTCTGTTTGTTTGCCAGAAACTTCTATCCATTTTCTTCGTTCAATCCAACTGGGTTTTCGATCTCTTGAGAACCAAATAAAGATACAGCAATTCCTCACAACCAAATAGAATATTCGACTCCCAAGCACAATCGCTGACCCGTTTTCATGCATGAATTAGCACTATTATGGTCAAATGATCAAATGAAGCGGCTCCATCCCTTCGTACTAGGAAAGACTTGTGGTACCAACATTTCAGAAGAGAAATCATTGGTAAATGTGCGACACATTCCCAAGTTTATGTCTAATGACGTCTTACACACACAACAAAAATCATGGGATGCGCAACATTGGAAAGTACAGTTCAAAAGATTTGCTGTCCAAAACTTTCTCACCATTTTTTCCCTCCCTCCAACCGCTTTCTGCTGTTGATTCCAACCATTGAAACATTTCTGGAAACTTAACAAATAAATCATGAAACTGATGATCAGAAATTGGGTACGAGCCAGCGACCAATTACCCGTTTAGCGAGTGAGTCAATCAAAGGGAACAGATAGAAAAGATTTTAAGGCGCACACAGTTAACTGTACTGTACACTTCCAATTTCCAAAGGAATCAATTCTTTAATCATCTTCAATCAGACAATTACTGAAGCAAACTAGTGAAAAATTCTAAAGCACTTGACCCCTGGCTGAAAAATATAACTCATATTACATCAAATTCATCAATGAATTGCCAATAATGCACATTAATTGGCAAAGAACAAAATACAGGAGCAATATGCATTCAAAAAATAATAATAATAATAATAATAATATCAACTTCTTAATAACCAACAATGATAGAGTTGGTTAAACTTACAAATTTAATTCATCTTGCAAAAAACTTCCTTATGACAAAATATGTATAATATAAACATTCATAGAAAAATTGCCGCCCTACATGGTGTCAATAAGTAGTTATTTTCTACTTCTAACTGGACCTGCTGTTTCCACTCAGAATCCTTTGCCGTATAACAAGACCGAAGAAGAAGCTTTTGAATTGTTCTTCTCTACATCTTATGCTATCACTAAGTTAAATGCCATTCTTACTGCTGCTGTCGCTACCCAACTGATGATAATGGCTGCATCGAGCTTGATTCGCGGGAAAATGCGGCAATCAACTTCTCTTTTGTCAACTGCTCGGATCCTTGAGATTTGATTACAAATGTTTGAAATACCATATCATTTCCAGCAGAAAGTTTCGACTCCACGACCGTGATTTGTGCATCTTTAAAAGCTTGGATGACTCTTGATGCAGGATGTGAATCTAGAGGACAGCTCACTGTTACAATCACCTCATCATGGGCAGCTTGAATATCAACATCAGTGGCTCGGTTCTGACTTTCCACATTAGGATTAGACTCAAAGGCAGACGAGTCTCTAGAGATGCCACTTAATTTCTCCCTCTCCGCTTCCATGACTTTTAGCTTTGCTTGAAGCTCATTGATGTAAGCAATGGCATCTCCAAGCAAAGATGCTTTATCCATCTTGGATATGTTAGGGACCACAGCTCGTAATGCATAGAACCGTTGGTTTAGCTTCTCACGCCGTTGCCTCTCTGCCTCCACATGGTTGAGAGGCTCTTCTCTTCCATTCGCAGGCTTTCTACCTCTTTTCCGAGGCCTTCTCTCATCAACTGTGCTTGTACGCTCATCCCTGCAAGAAGCTTCCACGTCAGAATGCTCAGAATCAGCACTTAGTGGTCTGGCAATCACAGTAGGCCTTGAAGTAGCCCCAGAGAAATCAATCTGCATTTGCATTGCCTTTGGTGATTGATAGTGGTTAATCCGAAAATCTTCCCTAACCCCATTAACAAGCTCTTGAAAATTGTTAGTTGTAGTTTGTGAACCAAAGATTTCAGTTGCGTTCCCTTGTTTCACTCCTTGAACATTTCCCCAGCTAAAACCATGAACACCATTTCGAATACCCGGAAATGCAGTCCTGTTTCCATTTGCGTAAGCTTCCCATGAAGGTCTTTCTTCCATCTTTCTAACAGCAAGTTTCTCCCTACTAAAATGGGTATGAACATGGCCCGAGTTGTTCAATTCCTGACCGAAAATCTTCGGAACTCCTTCCACTCTGTCCAAAATGCTCAAATTGGGAATCGGACCATTCTCATCTTTCTTCTCACTCGCAACTGGTAATGCAACAGCCATTGGCTTATCCCTGGCTATGGAAGAGTTTGAAGAAAAGGTAGCCCTAATTGAGTGCACCAATTCCAAGCTTTCTGGTACTGATCTGACAGAGCCCAATTCAACAACCCCAGCATCAGTCGAAATCAAAACGATGGTCTGAATCCTGGCAGACTTTGCAAGAAAAGACCTCACGCAGTAATCAGAACTCAACTTCAAGGCATCCAATAACCACACATGCTTCCCAGAAGCAAAACACTTGCCTGGGCCACCTTCCCCAGAAGGAAAGGAGAAATACATGGATGCCAAAAAGAACATCTCAGTATCAGTAACCCTATCCAATCCTAAAGCATAATTATCCTCATCTGATCCACCAAATAGAGTATGCAGTTTCTGCAAAACCCTTTTTCTCATCCTCTGTTGAGTTTCATCTTCAAGCCTGATATTAAGAATTCTCGTAGCTTCTGATTCTTCGCCTTCTTTAGGCTCTCTACAAGACCCATCTCCCCATCCTAAAACCCAATCACCCGATTTAGACCGCGAAATTTGCCAAAAGATAGCATAATTCCAGCTAAAATTCGATGCGTTAGGCCTGTCCACGAGGTCAGAAAGCTTACTTTGTAAATTTTCATCACTGCCAACAGCCATTAAAAGGTTCTCATTCGAAATTGAGCTCGTTAGTAAGTAATCAAAAGCTCTTGTTCCCAAAACAGCTGCTACCATAGCCTTATCCTCATCATTCCACAAATTACCTCCCATAATAACCTCTATTTTCATATCTAAACCAAAAAAAGGGGGAAAAAAAAAGCCTAAAATAATTAAATGCTAAAAAAATTTCAAAAGCCCAGATCAAATCTACTCTAAAACCCAACAAACCAATATCTATACACTCAAATTTGACACATTCAAATAAATAATAAAGCCCCACATGGCTATTGTTACATGAGAGTATATCCCTATGATTTCAGATCTCACAAGCTATATATAAAAGCTAAGTAATAAATAAAACCCAAATAAGGAAAAACACTAAAATCAATCGAAAGAGTAAAAGCTTATACACACCGGTGAAGGGAAGCAATTTGGGGTAGTGATAAGAGAACAAAAGGCAGAGCGGAGTAGTGAGACTTGAGGGAGTTGTAAATTTTCCCGGACAAAAAAATAACGGTTCAATTCGGAAACAAAGTTTCCCGGAAAACAAACACACAATCGGTTGAAGAATTTTTCCCAAATAAAGAAAAAGAAAAAAAGGTTATGGAAAGAGAGAGAATTAGAGTGGTGTGCGGGAGAGAAATGCAGTTTTCGTTTTGTTTTTCGCTCGCTCTCTACATCCTAACTGCATGGTTGGACCGTGGTTAAGTATGCAGACTAGAGAGTTAAAAAAGTAACTATGGTTAAAAACTGAGTTAACTCAAACTCAATGGTTGGAGGTTGAGGGGTGGTCGGCAACGTTTTTGTTTTGGTTGATTTTTAAATGTTTTAATGACTTATTTTTCTTTTTTTTTGATAAAAAATGTTTTACTGACTAAAAAAAAAAAAAATTCTCCACTGCACTTAAGAGAGATTACTGTTCGTCACACTTGCACTATCATCTTTGATCACTTATCATAGAACTAGGACTTTTAAAAGCAACTGCTTTTTCCGGTAAGAAATTTGATGATTTTAATGAAAAGTAAGGACCATCATCAATTTGCGTGATTCTCATGTCTCACAGTGGCACGCATTAAGTTTGAATGCACGTACTACTTGTGACGCCACTTATTTATTTATTTAATACGTTACATGTTCTTCAATAGTTAATAAAAGTGATTATAGATGTTTAATTATAATAAATAAATAAATAAATAATTTATCCAATAGCTTTAAATAAGTTGCGGCGCACACACTGCACTGTGTTAAGTGTATATGACAATCTCCTTTAAGATGCTATGTAGGTGGCTTTTTGAAATAGTACCAAACGTTATACTTCGAAGCGAATTGGGAAATCGACGTAAATAGTTATTCTTAATTTTTAAATTTTAAAATTATTTATTTATTTTATATTCTATCAAATATAATTAAATAAAATTTATATATCATAAAAATTTTTTGATATTTAATTTTTATTTCTTTTGATATTCATCGTTTCTGTAAACTTCATCGTTCTGTAAACTTTATTTTTTTACAACTAAAAATTAGACCCATAAGACACGATTAACTAACAGTCAGCATACCACACATTCATACCTAACAGTATTTTTACTCAGACGTGTCTTCATTAAGTCCAACTACAAAAATTTTTGTATTAAATATTAAATATTTAATATAACTGTTATATTAAATATTTGTATAACTGTTATAAATTTCTGTGGTGTATTATGCATAATGAAATATTAAAAATATGTGAAGAAACGTTTTCTATTCATATGCTACCGAGTATTTTAGGGTTATGTTTTTTTGTGTGTTTTTGACGTGAAACTTGGTGAGACAGGCTGTCTGTCTCACCAAACTTGGTGCAATAGGCAACTTATCTCACAAAGTTTGGTGCGACAGGCAACCTGTCTCACCTAATATCTTTGCGACAGGCAGCCTGTCGCACCAAACTTGATGAGACAGGCTGCCTATCCTACTTAATGTCTTTACGATAGGCACACTGTCGCACCAAATTTCATAAATTGCAACCCAAGAATTTAGTGCGATAGGGTGCCTATCGCATAAGTTTGTGTGCGACAGACACCCCATCGCACCAAATTCCATAAGCGTCAACTCAAGATTTTGGTGTGACAGGCATTCCGTCTCACCAAACTGGTAGATTTGGACTAAAGAAGATGAGAGGGGCAGTTTTGTCCTAAAACTTTATGTTTGGCTAATAATGATAGCTAAAATTTCTGAAGAATGTTTGTGAAAAAAAAAATTATTTGATGTTATTTATGTCAATTTTCAAGCGAAATGCAACTCTAATTTTTGTTGAAATATAATCTATGTTGATGCTCTTGGCATGTTTGATTTCTGATTCAGATACCCCTTAGAATGAATTACATTAATAGTAGAATTATGAGAAATGAAACACAATGTTTGGTGGAAATGTTTCATAGGGCACTGGATCCATTTTAATTTCAAATTATTTCTTAGCACACAAGTTCCCTATTGGGCTATAACATTCCATCGTACCATGTACTGTATGCTTTAGATTTTAAATTTAATTGGTAAAATTGTAAGGTATGTGAAAACAAAAATGTGAAAGGTAAATCGAGGTTGAGCAAGAGTGGGTCCTACCCATAAGCCAAGCACGTTGGATTAATTAAAGCGAACACGATTACGCATTATTAACCATTCGATTTTGTTCCATCCTTTGATCATCATGTTGTTGAAAGTTCAAAAAAGAAAAAAAAAAAACAAAAAGAATTCATAAGACATTACTTACATTCACTTTTGATAAGGTTGAGGTTAGAAAGCTAATCAAATATTATAATTCGGATAGTTATTATTATTATTATTTTAAAGAGAATAATGCAATACAGTAGAACAACGTGGTCCCCAAATTGAGTAGAATCTAAGGCAAACAAAAATCGAAGGTGATACCAAAAAAAGTATATATATATATAGAAAAATAAAATGATAATTTAAAAAAAGAAAAAGTAAAATAAGATAATTTAACATCTTCCTCCCTCTGATTAATGATGTGGGTCCGAGCATTGACAAACTAACCATGAGATCATCGGTTTAAATTGTAAAACATATTATCAACGTGATGCAACGTGAAACTTTCATAAATTAAATCTTTGAAAGTCCCAAACAATTGATGGCGCGTGCCAGTCACCCTCCAATGGCCCTTGCAGGTGAACATTTGTTTAACATAAAAAAACGCCTTACATGTGGTAATGCTGGCGTGAGTACGACTGTCCAATGAGAATCATTACGCCATCCAGCTCTTCGACACGCGGTTTTGGGCGGCTGTTTCACACCTCTGCAAATCATACACGTTTATCACAGTAATCGAGTCCACGTGTCCATCACGACAAACTCTTAACACGTTTCGCAATCCAAATCCAATCCATTCTCGATCAAATCGAACGAGCGATGAACTCACCAAAACAAAATAAAGGGCGATAAAGTAAGTGTGAACGCAACAATAAAAACAGCTATCACAGCTCGTGAAGAGCACGTGATAGTAACGTGAACCGAGGGTGAGTTGTGAGAATCGGGAAGGACGTGATCAGAATTAAATACTGAGCTTTGCTAAATTTTGGTGTAACGTGTTTGGCGTGTGCCCGGTATCTGATATTTCCACGTTAATTTTGCCTTAATGTATCACGTGGCAGCTGTTTATTTGTTCTCTCTCTCTCTCTTTTTTTTATTAAATAAATAATATTTTTAGTGTATTTATTAATAAATAATTTTTTAAAAATTATTTTCTTCAATCAAAAATTAAAAATTATATCATCATTAATATACTTATTTTATTTTAAAATATAAATTATTAAAATATATTTAATTAATTATAATCACTACTCATCATAATAATCATGATTATTATCATTTTAAATAATTACTGTTGTTAATAATAATAATAATAATAATAATAATCCATTTATTGATTATGTAACTGTGCTAACAATGATTTAAATTAAACGCACCATTATATCTCAGCATGCATACACGAGTTCTGTACTGCACTTGCAAACTGAAATTTTAGTAGCACAAGTGAAATGGTACATAAATTAGCGCAACATGTTGTTACTACTTACTCGCATGCCAGAAAGGCAGAAACCGTCCGTGGAACGCACCAGAGAGGCTTTCTGTCTGCTATTTGTGACAACTGACAACAAAATCCAATACATGAAAATAAATTAAATTAAACTTTCCGTTAAGAGTTTCAACTCTTTATATGTGTTACGGCAGCAAAATTTATTTTTATTTGAAATTGAAAATACTAATAAAACTCAAAAGAAAGAAAATTGAACATGAGATTTTATTCGTGTGACCAAAGAATAGATAAGAGAAGTCCACAAATTCACGTGCTAATCTGTGTCTCATTGGCTTTACCCGCGGGCGGCATGATTATGGTTGTGATCTCTGGTCTGTGAATTTAAAACATGTTCCGTGTGGCGTCCGATTGTCCAACACGGTTAGCCACCGTCAAAAATAAAGATTCGCAGCTATTTTAATTCAAAAAAGCAGACACGGTCAAGTCGGTTCCCATAATGTTAAATGATAATATCTAGAATATAATTAAGAAATCATTAAACAATTATCTCCGATAATTAAATAAAATTATTTAAATACTAATACTCTTCCGTTTACTTTGTCTCTACTCTCAACGACTATACATTAAAAATAAGAGGGTGTGCGAACATCCTAATATTACAATTTATATTATTTTTCGTGTATATATTTATATATATTAATATAATAGACTAATATTCATAATTATAACTCATATTACATGAGATTATAACTGATATTTACAAATCATACTATGATTAAAATTAATTTATAATAATTCGTATGAAGTATTGTCCAGATTTAAACTCTCACTAATATTCAAAAATATCTACTTTTTATACTTAAATAAGAAAGTAAATTAACCTTCACTTAAATATTGAGAAAAAACTTATCCCACAATATGATCGTGGGCTCGACCTGCTGCTTTGGCCTGGTGGCTTCATGTGTGTATATTTGACTATTCAAAAATAATAATATTAATATTTAAATACACTTGATTATATATATATATATATATATTTATGGTTTAACATTAGTTTGGTTGATGATTGGTGTCTTGTTATCTTCTCTAAATCTTTTCACCTTTTACTTTTTAGAGCACTAAAAGACAGTATTTGAATTATTCTAGATTCCAATAATTGTGTCGTGGCATTCTTAAAGAAATTGGTTGGTTGGGAAGGTTTTCGCCATCGGCAAAATAACTTAATAATATTAGATTATTAGTTAAAAACAAAAAACAATGGTGAGAAGTTTTATCTTATTTATTTATTTTCTAATTTCATCTTCCATCGACAAACAACAACCTTTGCAGATGGTTGATCCATCTCTATCTACAATGCTATGTTAAGCTTAAGCATTTTTTTTTCTTTAGTTCAGATATGTGCGAGAGTCAAAAGATGTCGTTTAATTTTCAAAACATTTACTGATTGTTCCCAAGACATGGCTCTTGTCTCTCGTGATTTATATTATTTTCAATGAGATTTTAAGAAAACAAAGTGTAAAAAAATACTTATAAGTTTTGGCTGTATCCAGGAAGTTATGATTTAAAAGTATTACTCCTAGCAAGTTCCATTCAAAAGCCAACAGATTCAATATATATACAACACATGTTAGATTTTTTAAGTCAACCTGTTCTTATTGTCTGTACCCTTAAGGCCTTAACTAATGTTTTGATATTTTTCACATGATAAAAATGTCAATCATATAATAGAATTATGAGCTGCACTGTAACAAAAATTATATGGTTGATCGCAAAAGCTCTCTAATCATAAATATATTCACTTGAATTCACCCGGTGATTATGGTGGTTGCTGCATGGTTTTTAGCCACGGATGATGCATTGAGCTCGATGGATTTCTACACAGTTTCTCAGTGTCATTATGATTTACCTATTGAGACTGTTAGGTATTTATTTTTAGATTGCACGTTAGTTAAGTAATTCTGACAGTGGTTTTATTCGATGATTGAACTTTGCTTACTCATTGGTAACATTGCGCCTATTCTTTGAGACATATTCGAGTCATTTTCTCATGCGTTATCTTGTGGCATTTCTACAAGGCTTAAAATGCTTTCATATTTGATTCTAGTTCATTTCATGTGGATGCTACCACTTCTTGAGTGATTTTTAACATCAGACCAACTGGCTCTGCTTTTAGTTTTAAGCCATCTCAATTGAGGGTGTTTTAGAAATTCATATTGGAGAGGGTTTGTTTACTATTATACCTCCTTACAAGACGGTCTGCTTGGTTTCTTGGCTGAGGCCGTCGCTTGAGGTGATGAACTTAAGTGTAGATGGTTGCTTTAGGGGTAACTCAAGTAGGTCTATTGTTAGAGGTGTTCTGCGTGATCGTTAGGGAGTAATCTTAGCTACCTTTGTTTCTTTCTTGGGACACCAGTCAATACTATTTGCTAAGCTGATGACTATGCTTGAAGAGTTGGATCTTGCTACTCAGTTTAGATTTAATATTTTAGAAATAGAATCTGATTCGGCCATTATGGCTTCTTAGGCTACTTCTCATTGTTCAGTGCGGTGAGAGTATGCTTATCTCTTTGATTATATTCATGCTTCATTTTCTGCTCCTTTTATTAATATCATGCATGTATTTTGAGAGATTACTTCACCATTGATTTTTTAACCCATTGGGCATATATTCATTAAACTAGTAATCAATTTTTTAGCTTTGAGGACCTTTCTTTTTGATTGTATGGCATCCTACATTTAGATACTCTTGAGTTTTCATATGTTCGATGTTGATTTCGCTTTATTACTATTTTTATTATTTGTTATTTTTAATTTTTTTAGGAGATTCTAGTTTATATCTCTTTCCTCATATTTCTTTTATTATCTAATTTATATTACCGGTAGGAATTAGGCCTAACCTCTTACTTTCACGGTGGTTTAAATTTTTTAAAAAAATTCACTAAATAACGGTTTTATCATCTATATGAAAATGACTTCAAACTTCACTGTGGCTAATAACATATGTAAATAAGAATTCAGTATTAATAGAAATGCTTAGTCATTAACAACAAATCTACAATAATTATTTTCTTTTTGAGAGTGGTGTTGCCGCTCCTTAATTTATCTTAAGAAATCACTTTTCTAAGGATAACTATTAAAATTCCATAAATAAGCCCCAATAGTAATAGATTTCCAGTAAAGAGAAAGTCTAGTGTTAGTTTCAATAAATCTCACCCCTGTCCTCTTCTTATTCATCTTCTTCGTCCTCCTTTTTCTTTTGTCTTTTCAATTTCAATCCAATCAGAACCAAACCAAGGTTAAAATAGTAATCTTACAGATGAAGGCTTTTTTTATTTTTATTTTTTATAGAAGATAAAGGGGTTTTTAAGACTTTGAAAGACGGGTCAACAGCTCCACCCTTAATCCTAGTTTAAGCGAGCAGCCGAACTATTCGTGCCAGAGGCTCAATTGCCTTTTGTGGACTGGATTTGGGCCTTGAGTTTTAATAATGCAAGTCTGCGTTTCTCTAGTGGGATCCCGCTTGGAGGATGAATATATTAATTCGTCCAAGAGAAGGTTTTAGAACCATACTTTTTTTTTTTTTTCATTATATATTAAATAAATAACAATAAAACTATATGCCTTTTTGTTCGTGATATTTGAAAATTAGATTGAGGGTCATAGGGATTTATCATCTGTGATACTGATTCAATTACTTTAATCACAACTAATTATAATTCCAGGATCAATTTCAAAACCCAAATTATTATGATTTGCACTAGTGTTTAAGCAGTCAAATAGTTGATTTCATATTCAATAAAAGCCAATTACTGAAAAACTAATCATACTTCTGAGTAAGTTGCATTTGAGATTTGAATACAAATGTGTGAAACAGTGTCATTTGATGCAAAAAGTTTTTTACTCAATTTTAATGTATCTTCAAATGCTTGGATAACTCTTTTTGCAGCTCATTCTTATAATTAATAATTGGCAATTCCAATGTCGACATTACGGGCTTGGTTTATACTATTTTTGGGGTTAGTGTAGATTAATAATTTAGTTAGATGTTTAATAAATCTAAATTCTTAAGAAATCACTTATCAAATAATTTGACATACGTGCTTGATAAATTATACTTAATTATATGGTGTACATTAAAATTATCAAAAAGTACTTATTATATGATCAAAAATTTTATTTTAATATTAAGAAATAAAATAATTATCTTTCAATATTTTTATCTATTAATTAAATATTTATTACATATTACTAAGCGAAGTAACAGATTAATTAGAAATTAAAAAAATTAAATAAAGATTTTTATGAATAATTTAAAATTTCCAACACTATTCTGTCATGATCACCGTTAAGGTCGTCATCACTGGCGATGAAATTGATAAGCTTCATGCTACAAAATAGGTGGCCATTGGATAAAAAATTCAATGATCTATGCTGCGCAGTTCGTCGGCATACATGCGCCACCCAAATATGTTTTCTCATGAACGGCGCTTTTGATATTCTATCATACAAACTCTATGTCTCAAATATAATAAAATATCTCTATAATCAACATCAATTAATTTTATTACTATAAAGGAGTTATAAATTTGTAGGGGTATAGTAAAACTTAATTATTCTTATAGTGCAAGCAATATAAAGATAAAATTATGTGCTATATTGATAATTAATTAATAAAACATGTCAGATCTAGTATATATATATTGATAAAATTGATAGACATAGTTTTTTTTAAAATATATATATTCATTTTTCTTTTTTATTGTATCAAATACCTTTTCGACTAAAGAGTGACCACCTTATAATATTTTTTTCTTTACTTTAATACTTTATTAATACTTTCAATAATTTTTGTAAAATTTTTGATCAACGATAGAACAAGATCCTTTTTGCATCATATCTAAAGGATTTCTTGGTTCGGACCGAAGAAGCAATGTAAAAAAAAAAAAAGAACTTTCAAAAAGAAACTTGGGAGAAATCGAGAAATTGGGCGCAATTCAAAAAAAGTCGATAATCAATAAGCAGATGATTCACAAACTGTCTATTGCAATTTCATCTATAGAGTGGACGAAATTATCCCGGCCCATCTTTTTTTACAGACAAACGACGGGGTTCGATAATAAGCATTCTCCCCTTCGTCAATTCGTTAAAAGCGATAATAAAAATGAAGTAGAAGAACCCAAATTCCAAATGAACAAATTGAAACTAGTTTTCAATATTTTATTTCTATTAATTATTATATTTATAATTAATTATTATAAAATTATATTATCTTTATTAGAATTCTATTAATTTATTAGAATTCTATATATATATATATATATATATATATATATATAGTGTTATGAATATCTAAAATCATCTTATTAAAAATTTAAAGAATAAATTATTGTTCTAAATAAATTTAGAAAAATATTATATTTCGTATTGAATTTTAATGTAACATAACATACATTTTTTTGTAATATAAAGATAATTATTTTCTATGTGGAAATAAGGTTTTTAAGACGAGATCAATAAAAATTATAATTTATTACAACATAAATTTTATTCTTATTTATAACTAACTCAAATTAAGACTAAATTTCTATAACTACATAGAGATTATCTTAATATAAAGTATCACTGTACTATAAAGAGCTTATAGCATAACAAGATTTTAAAAGGCAGCTCAATAGTACTTTTATAAATTTAATTTATTTAAAAATTGGATTCTTTGATAGTCATTTTTAAAATACAGTTACCAAACACGTTAAGTGCAATAAATTGTCAAATAATCACTGACAACCTAAAGCAATCACAAATATACAATTAGACATTTTTGAGAACGAAAATGAGTATCCGGAAGTGCTCTTGAGTTTCTACTTTCTTTATTTCGATTACAATTGGCTTCCATCTGAAGATCGCTTGTTGACTCCATTACAAACAACGCTTTAAATTTTATGGATATCTTAGGCTGGAAAACATACTATTATTTTTTTTTTTGGGTAAACTAATTATATATTATTAAGAATTTGGAATAATAGATTAAAAAGAGCAATAAACATTAAAATTTATCAATCATACACTTTTATAGTTTCACAAATCATGCACAGATGCAAGTGCTGTTTTCCAACCTACTATATTTAGTTAAAAGAATTGGAAATTGGAAAATGCCACTGAACACCCCATTAAACGGTAAGAATACACATTTCTCCCATGTGGCTAGATCACGTACATCTTCCAAATATTTAGTGAGATTAAATATATCTTAATTACTATAGAAATAGAATTCTAGACAATAGATCTCTTATTGTAGATACACGATTGCAAACGGCACAAGCTTCGTTTGATTGTTAAATCACTTAGAATTTCATGGGATAAATAAAAGCACGAAGGTTCAGTCTAACCTATACAATACATATTTTATGGTAGACCCAAATTATTATATTAGAAAAATTATTGTAGGTTGTGATTTGGAAAGTATAGATGCATTAAAGTAAGGCTCAATTTGCATTGAACTATTGACTAAGCTTACTTGGGAGACCTTAAATAATACAAAAAGTGCCTTGTGAAACAAGTTAATATAAAACCAATCCCTCTAAAAAATAAGTCTAATTTAAAACACTAAATTCTAAATTGCATGATACATTGTTGATCCACATGCATCCACTATCTATTTTATTTATTTTTAATTAAAAATTAAGAATATAGTAACTACAAATAAATAATTAGTAAAAAAATATGCTCACTTTGATAAGCATGCATCACAATTGAATGCATATCTTTGACAATGTAAAATGCATGCTTACCAAAGAATTTTAATGCATGGACAAAGCGCGCATAAGATTAAATGCAAGCATGAATGATAAAAAAATGGATGTAATGAAATTGTTTCTTCACGAGGCTTTTTGGTAAACCGAAATAGTTGAAATTGAAGTCAAAATTTCGGATATGATATAGGCCCGCATTAAAGAGAAAGACATCCTTTTTTTTTTTTTTTCGGTTTCTAAGTCAAGTAAAACAGAGGGTGAAAGTGTAAGCTGTAAACTATGGGTTTTAAGAGGAGATTAGAGAATAAGTTAGTCGAAAGCGTCTTATCTCTATAACTTGTCTTGTTTTGTAATAAGTTTAATTGGTAATCATTTATCTATTCATAGTCCAATTTTTTTTATATCAGCTTTTTGGATTTGACAACAATATGGCCAACAACAGCAGCAATCTTGAATTTGATGTAATGCTTATGAAAGCATGTCTACTGAGGAAGAAGAGGAAGGTGGATTGATTGTTGAAGGAGATGCTGTTGATGAAGGTAAAGAGAAAAGATTGACTTTCGATAATGCTTGATGGGCAGATTTTTAACAGACAATGTGATTAATTTCTCTGCCATGATTTTGTCATCTACCCGATTTTTTTTTCAATTTTTCCACGAAATTGACATTAACAAAGTGTTAGATTCAAGACCGTGGACTTTTGATGAACACATTTTTATTGTGAAAAGGTTGGAGGAAAACAAATGACCACAGAATGCTCCCCTAATTCACACTTCATTTTAGATCCAAATTTACAATCTTCTTATTGGCTTTATAACAGAGAAAATAATACAAAATATTAGGAATTGCATTGGCACCTTTCAAGACTCGGACAAGAACAATCTCGTGGGAGTATAGAAAAACTATATAATGACAAGAGTTTCCATTGATGTTCAGAAATCTCTTAAATGATGAATGCGACTCAAGAAAGCTGGTGGAGAATGGTTATGGGTTGATGTTAAATATAAGCGCTTGAATGTATTTTGTTTCATTTGTGAGCTTATTGGCCACACTTAAAGACAGTGTCCAACGTTATATGAAGGTGCAGTCAAGGTGGCTAAACATTATGCTCCATTAATTAAGGTGTTGAACAGTAGAAACACGATGAACATTTGAAATTGTCACTAGTATTGATAGATGAGAAATATGGAAATTGCTCAAAATCAACGGTTGCTATAGAAAAAAGTGGTGGAAACAGTTATTGGAGTGTGGCTGTCAAAGGAAAGCGAGGAGGAGATAGAACCTGGTACTTTTGTTATTGATATTAAGAGAAGAAGATCTCAAATTGGGCTACATGACAATTTCGGCCTTGATGTTGGAGTGAATCCTCAATTAATAGAAATCGCAGTGCCTTCAAAAAATAGACCAGCGATGGGTCTTGTAACTCAAGCCCACGGAGATTAATGAGTATTTTAAGTTCGAACTATGGGCTGGGCCAACCATGGACAGTTCAAGTATTATTAGATCTTGTCATAAATAAAAAGCCTTGTTTTGTGCTTTTTTATAGAGACTTTAAGTTGTAAAAGTAATTTAGAGAGTCTTAAATCCAAGTTAGAATTTAATGGGCTCGTTGTAGTGGGTAGAATGGGCCGAAGTGGTGAGCTTGCCCTATTTTAGAAATCTAGTAATTAAGTGAAGTTGTTAAGTACGGTAGAAATATTGAAGTTTATGTCATTGATTATGGTCGGTGGAGATTAACAAGTTATTATGGCTTATCGGAATCTAATCTAAGTCTAGGACTTAAATCAGATTTTTCTTTATCTCTTCCTTCGATTTACATAGGTGATTACAATGATATTTTGACAGCAAATGAGAATCATGACAGGCGTGATCATCATAATTAAAAGCTTCAAAGTTTTAGAAGCGCATTATCGATACTGGTTTGATTTATTTGGGCATGGAGGACTATCAATTTACTTAGGAGCAATCTAAAGGCACTGTCAATTAGGTTGAAGAGTGGCTCGATAGACCTTTTGCTTATAATGATAAGTGCCATCTTTTTCGTAGGGCGAAAATGTGGAGTCCAAAATTTACTTATTTAAATCATCTTCAGATTTTTTTAGTGCCAATCCTTTGATTTGTATTCCCAGCTCTAAGCGTTTTAGATTTGAGAATCTGTGGTTACGTGAAGCTAATTGTGTTGATGTTGTTTACAACAGCTAGGTTTTTTATATTGGTAGACCTATTCAAATTCAGCTCTCAACTTGTGGGACTACTTTGCTTCAATATGGTGGTCATCTAGCTCGTGATTTTCGTAAACGAATCTTGATTTGTAAGCAAAGAATGAGTATGCTTGGGGTCGTTGAGATCAAGAAGGTATTGATAAGTTTGTTGAGGTCAGAAACAGGTTCAATGAGCTGCTTCATAGCCACGAAGTGTTTTGGAAACAGAGAGCGAAATCGTTTTGGCTTAAAGAAGGGGATATCAATTCTCGTTATTTTTATGCTACTGTATCAGCGAGGAAATAAAAGAATGCACTTGCAAAGCTTTGTAATAATCAAAGGGATTGGTGTTTGGATCCAAATGAAATTGATAATATAATTGTGAAGTTCTTTAAGGAGTTATACACTTTTAGTGGGAGTATTGGTGATTCTATCATAAATTGTGTTGAGATAAAGGTATCATAAGACTAGAATTTGATGCTTATAGCGCCTTTTGATACAACTGATTTTAAAGATGTTTTGTTTACTATACATCTAGATAAATCCCTAAGCCTCGATGGTATGAACCCATCTTTTTATAAAATATTTTGGCATATTGTGGGTGAGGATGCAATCTCAGCTTGCTTGAATTTTATCAATAGTTGTGATTTTCCTAAAGGATTGAATGATATTTCAATTGTTTTATTCCTAGAGAAGTTGTAGCCTAAGCACCTGTCAAATATGAGGTTGATTGCTCTTTGTAACGTTCTTTACAAGATTGTTGCTAAGATGCTTGCCGATTGAATGAAGTTCGTTCTTGACATTGTGATATTAGAATCCCAAAATGCATTTGTTCCTGAGTGTGCAATCACGGATAACATCTTTATTTCCACTAAAATCATTCACTTTATTAAGCGCAGAAAGAAAGGCAAGAAAAAGGTAACTGCTCTTAAGATTGATATGTCAAAAAGGCTTATGACTGTATTGAATAGAAGTTCCTTAGATCTATTATGGTAAAATTGGGTTTTGATGCAAGATGGATTGAACTGATTATACTATATATGACCACTGTTAATTATCATGTGATTCAAGATAGTATGACAGTAAGTCCGATTGTACCTAGTAGAGGGCTTTGCCAAAGTAATCTATTGTCGCATTATTTGTTTATGTGCGAAAGGGTTGAGTTTGTTGATAAAAAAGAATGAGATAACTAACTTTATTCACATTGCTAAAGTGGTAAGAGGTGCTCTGGGGGTTTCCCATTTATTTTTTACTGATGATTTTTTTTTTATTTCT
Organism: Murraya koenigii; assembly: GCA_025617385.1. Classification (NCBI taxonomy): domain Eukaryota; kingdom Viridiplantae; phylum Streptophyta; class Magnoliopsida; order Sapindales; family Rutaceae; genus Murraya; species Murraya koenigii. The sequence goes on along the minus strand of CM046811.1, from coordinate 48,397,815 downwards.
CAATGCAAATCAGCGATAAGCTAGCTTAATAAAGAATATGCTTGCAGTGTATGGAACAACTTCAGGGCAATTACTAAATTTCAACAAATCATCAGTTTCATTTAGTGCTAATGTGAGTGAAGTTAATACTCAACATGTTTGTGATATTCTTGAGGTTATAGCCACAACCAACCATAGTGCTTATCTTGGCTTGCCATCTTCAATAGATATAAGAAAGAAAGATGTTTTTAACTTCATTAAAAATAGAGTTTAAAAGAAGCTATAAGGTTGAAATCAGAAAATTCTTTTACTAGTTGAAAAGGAGATTTTACTGAAAACAGCGGCTCAAGTCATGTCTAACTACGCTATGAATATTTATCTTCTCCCTTTTGATCTTTGCAGAGAGCCAAAAATTATGAAGAACTTCTTTTGATGGGGTAATAAGTATAATAGTGGGGGTGGAATTAATTGGTTGCGTTGAAATACTTTATGCAAGCCGAAATCTGTTTGGGGCATGGGCTTCAAAAAGCTTTATTACTTCAATTTAGCAATGTTGGGCAAGTAAGGTTGGTGACTGTTATCCAGTCCAAACTCTCTTATTGCCAAAGTTTACAAGGCTCGCCACTTTCCTAAAACATCCTTTGTTAATACTTGTATGGGACATAATCTAAGCTATGCTTGGCAATCTATCATGACTGCAAAGGACATGGTTATTCAAGGCAGCCGTGTTCAAATGGGTAACGATCAAAATACTTTAACTGGCAAGGATCTGTGGCTTCTCGATATAGAGAGTGTATTTATTACATCTGATTTAAATGAGAATATTGCAACAGCTCGAGTTTGTAGTCTTATAGTGCTTGATCATCGTAGGATTATGATATAGTGAATCATATTTTTAGAACGTGGGATAGAGATCTTATTTTGTAAATTCCACTTAGTACCTGACAAGACAATGATTTGTGGTATTGGCTGGTTGATCCCTGTGGTTCCTACACTGGTCCCATTTATTACAAGTTATTAGATCACATCTCAGTTGCTCCAAATAGTGGTGTATAATGTCGAATGTGGAATTTGAAGGTGCTGGGTAAAGTGAAGAATTTTATTTAGGGTGTTGCGATGAATGTCTTACCTACAACCTACAATCTCATCCGTAGAAGAGTAGAGGTTTTGTCAACTTGCTTTATTTGTAATGCTTTTATTAAGAATGTATCCCATGTGTTGGTAGATTGTAATTTTTTTAGATTCTATTGAATTTCTTTCTCGATTGGTTATGTTGGGCTTTGTTATTCTTTATTGTTTTGGCTTAAAAATGTGTTTGGATGATTTAAAAAAGAGGATTGTAAGCTTGTTGTAATGATTTGTTAGAGGCTTTGGTTGAAACATAAATGACAAAGTGTGGAACAACAAGAATGGTCGAGTGTCAACTGTGTTAACCTCTGCTAGTCAATTTTTATTTCGATGACAATCTGTAAGTAATTAAAGTCTTTTTCGTACTATGCCTAGCAACTTAGACTAGAGCTCGGTTTGTTGAGTGAAACCTCAGGGAAGTGGCTAAAGTGTAATGTAAATACTACAACATTTGCTTCATGGGGTATGAGTAGCTATAGGGGTGTCGATTGGCATTCTGATGGCAGATTTGTTACTGCATAATGTGGCTGTCTCCTTGGTAATTTTAGTGCTAGAGGGGCTGAAGCAATTGGTATACGTGAAATTCTCGGCTGGCTCAAGGATTTACAGTTTCCTCATCTTGTTATTGAGATGGATTTCCTACAAGTGTACAATGCTTTAGTTGATAAGTTTTCTAGTACTAATGACTCTAGTTTGATTATTGATGATTGTAGAGCATTGATTATGCCTGTAGGAGAAGTGATTTTCTCTTTTGCTATATGATCTGTAAACATCGCTACCTATGTTGTTGCTCGAGTGCAGAGTTCTTTGTTAGGTCCAAGAGAGTGCAGGCATGTTCCACCTCCTTGGTTGATTTCTTGTTTGTATGATTCTTCTATTTAATTGAATTCTAATTTTTTTTTTTTTAAAAAAAGTTGATTTCTAGTTTGTATGATTCTTCTGTTTAATTGAATTCTAATTTTTTTTTAAAAAAAATCAAGTAAAACCAAAAGAGAATTAAAGAGAGATAAAGAGCATTTTCAAAACTTTTTTTTTTTTACAAAGTAAAGTTTAAAAATATTTTTAGAATTCTTTAAAAAAAAAAACCTTTTTAGAATTCATTTTAAGAAATATTTTTCTAAAATAGTTTATGAACATATGTTCATATTCATTTTCAAAAACATTGGCTTCTCACTTTTTTTTTTTTTTCTAACTATACGTTTTAGGCTATAACAATCTTATAACATTAATATTAAGTTATTGGCTCTTTATTATTTAGTGATGTATTCTGCTCTCACACCACTATTCATGACAATGTCATAATGTTTGGACATGAATTTGCTACTCAACTAAATAACGCTCATAATCAAAATTACAATAGAAGCTTATTTAGGCTATACCAAACCCTTGAATATGCTTTTGGATCTTATTATTTAGATTACATAATAGAATCAAACAGATCGTAAACCACTAAATTTGAATTTTCAATCAAGTCTAACCTTATTTCAATTGAAAAAGAGTTAATTCTTGTAACACATGACTTGAGGAAATTCTCACCTCAAACAATAATCAAATCTTAATAAATCTTATCAATGACGAACAAATAAAATTTTTTTATCAGGAAAGAGATTGATGCGATGGCAGCTTTGGAATAAGCATGTATGTAATCGTATAAATGTAGTAGCTGTAAATTGTTTTAATTATTTAATGAGGTACTTTTAGAAAAAAAATAAATAAATAAATAAACTTAAAAGGAATTTAGAGGGGTGCTACTAGTACACTTTTATTTTATTTTGAGCCTAAACTGAACAAGGTCTTGTCCGTTTGATATTTTAATGGTGATATTTTGACCTTCTTAATTTGTCTGACTTGTCCATACTTTTTTATTAATATTATTTATTTTAAAATTGCCCTTATTATAAAATAAAAAAAAAATTAAAAGTAAATATTTTTCATCTTTATCAAGTTCTCAATAGATTAAATTTTTATCTCTCATATTTCTCTCATCCTTTTAACTGATTCACAAATGGAATCAAATATTAACACCTAATCAAAGTCTAAATTAAAATTAAACAAAACCTTATATTCTCACATAAAATCAAAACCAATATGATCAGTGACGACAAAACCCGCCCCTTATTCAAAAAATTTAACAAAATTCAATACTGAAATTTATTATATATTTGGAAAGGTGATGGATTAATAGTGAAAAAAGATAGATGATAGTGATGAAGAACTTCTTGTTAATAAAGTGGCGTGGGTGATGGTTATATTAGAAGGAGAAAAAAACTAAAATAAGACCAAATAAAAAATAATTTTTAAGGCCCAATTGATCTTAATTCCAACATCAACGCTTTAGTATGCGAAGTATGAAGGTTCCCAGCCCATTATGACTCGTGGGGAAGATTCTACAATTAAGCCTCTGGTAATGACTAATAAAGGTTGACGTTGCTTCCACACTTTTTTTGTGAAAATCGTACACTATTGTTATTATTATTTTATATGTTTTGATTGTGTATCACAATTATGTGACGACACAGTATACATTATTTTTTGGGATACAAGCAACAAATTTGACAAAGCCAGTTTATAGAGTATAAGTGGAACCATAGTCAAACACGTGGAAAGGAAAAGAGAGAAGGTATGGGTGACAACTCATGCATATATCCGTATGTTATGTTATATATATGCAACATAGTCTAGTCCTACAATTAATTATTAAAAAGCAAAATCAAAATCCAAAGCTAGGCCAAGGTAGGACGGGCAATTTCTCTCACGCGATTTGAATACGTACGAGGGAATTCTCCGTAATTTTTTCCCTCAATTATATAATTGGGTGGAAATTCAACTGGATGAAGTAAATATTCTTCTATTATTAATAAAGGTAAAAAGCTACACTTAAGTAGACTTAATTTAAAGATAGTCCCAACAAACATTTGATTGTAAACATGATAGTCTTTGATTGATTGCAACAGTACATATCAACGTTCCCAACAAAATAATAATAATAATAATAAAAGAAAAGAAGGTCTTTGGCATGCAAGGCAAGGCAAGCCAGGAGCTAGGGTTTCGGCGATGAAATTTCTACGTCAAAATAACTAATATACAAATACTTTAGTCTCTACCAACCGGCCAGCAATTTGCGTTTTAAGAAAGAGGAGCATTTCCAGAATGCGTGCATTATGTTAAATGGAAAATCATGGCAAGCACTTGAGGAGCGTTGAGAAATAGTTTCTTTTTCTTTGTAATGATTACACAACGCGTCAACAATCTCCTGTACCCCATTTGTTGTCGCTGAATTATTCCTGCCCTGCCAATCCCAAGTAGACATTTTACTACTACGTGGCAACCTTCGCAGTAAAGTTATTGTACGGGGCAGCAAAGTGCAATGCCAATCATCCCCGCCGTGCCGAGGTTTATCTTTTGAAAATTGATACGTATTCTATATTTGTTGAGAGTATTCTAAGTCAAGTATACCATAATATTGTTTAAATTTTTATAATATTACAGCTGATCGAAGCTTAAAAGCTGTTACAGTCTATATAATATAATAATAGCACGTGCATGTATAAAGAGAAATTTTACGGGCAAAGTCAATAGGTGTCTGTGATTAAGGACAAAAAGAAAGGAAAACTGATGAAGGATGTACGCACGCAGACATGACCTCAGTGTGAGGTTATGGATTGCCAGATTATCTGTACAGAGATCAGAGAGGATAAGATTTTATTGGCGGGTAGCTTCCAATTGGGGAAATAATAAATTATATAAAATGTGGTCATTCCATAAACAGAAAAAGACATTTTCTCACCCCGTATTCCAGATCTATTGTCCTTTTCTTTAGGGTAATACCGTAATAGCGTGGTTGAAGGTGCTTGATTTTTCCAGTATTTATTTTCCTTTCTTCTTTATGAAGAAATTAATTCATTATTTGGTTGTGCGCGCGCAGCAGCTGCTTCTCTTATCTTCTGCTCTTTGGCTAGCCAATCAAAAGTACCACTTTTATTGCTTAAGCAGTTAAGCTGCCTAATAAAATCACAGGAAGCCAGCTGTGTTTTTGATTTTTGAATATAAGGATAGAGGATTATTCTATTTCATTGGTCATTAGCCCTAACTCGATCATTAGGCATTTAAAGCATAATGACTATTTCTCGCTTTATGCTTAGTGATCTCTTACTTCACTTTCCCAGTTAATTTTGTTCAACGTCCCTCGTATCCCCAAAATTACAATACAATGCTACGTGCGTACCGACCAAAATGTGCAATTAACATTGACTCGTGCCATTACGCATTCTTAGTGCATAATGAAGTTGATTATAAATCCCAGTAGTTTTTGTAATCATACACGGTCCCTATCAAGTCACTATCTATGCAAGTTCATGACCTTAAGAAGTGGGCGTCTCGTATGGCCAAGAAATAAAATAAAAAATATATTTTTATTATGTAATAATAATAATAATGGATGTCTCTACACATTTGTTATAATTTGTATCATAATCAAACCAACTTCCTCGCTACAAAATATAGTTAAAAAAAAAAAAAAAAAGAGAGAGAAGAAGTTGGTCACTAAATTCTCGTGTTACACTCTGTCATGTGAACTCTCGACTCGACCAAAAGCTACAGCCATTTTAAGAAGTTCGATTACGAGCTTTCTTGAAAGGGCAACTCGGTCATCATCGTGCCAACGTGTCAGTACTCCACCGATCCTGGTAGGAAACACAACTCCCACGACCTTTACCCCTCCACGCGCTTTCAACTTTCTGTCCAGAAATCGTTGCTAATTTTATTATTTAACGCCGCACTATTCCCAGACATTCTCCACGTGGTAAAGTAGTGCGCGTGAGATGTGCTAAGACAACTGTATGCTTTTTAATTTTTTTTTGGTTAAATTTCGACAAAGATAATTTAGACATGGGTAGTATAGTAATTGCGGCCACCGTTACAACGTCAGTGAATATAAATTGTCTTGACATGCACTCAAAGCCAACAGCCTTAAATGTGAATTGTAAATGGAGCAACAACCATACACATACACTGAAGATGAATTGACCGCCAGCACCACCGCTACAGCCACCGTAATTCACCGTAAATCCAGCTCACAACCAGGCGGCACGCGACACCCTGTTTACCGCGGTGTCAGGAAGCGGCGGTGGGGCAAATGGGTGTCCGAAATTAGAGAGCCACGCAAAAAGTCACGCATTTGGCTAGGTTCGTTCCCTGTGCCAGAAATGGCAGCCAGGGCTTATGATGTTGCTGCGTATTGCTTAAAGGGACAAAAAGCTCAGCTAAATTTTCCAGACGAGGTTGAGGCCTTGCCACGACCTTCCACGCGTACGGCTAGAGATATTCAGGAGGCAGCAGCTAAGGCAGCACATTCCGGACTCATTTCATCAAAAAAGAGTGATGCATCGGAATCGGACGGTGATGACTTTTGGGGGGAGATTGAATTGCCTGAGTTGATGAATTGTGGGTGGTACAGTAATTCTTGCGGATGGACGTTCAGCTGTGATGCCACGTCCACGTGGATTGATGGAGATGCACAGCCACAGGAACAGCAGCTGTCCATGGCATGTTTGTAGATTGTACGCTGTCGTTTGGTATGCGTGCACCTCTGTGTGCATATTTTTTACCGACTGGGGTCCGTCTTGTGCGTTGTAATTACTTGCTATGTGCCTGTTTTTTGTTAGTGGGCCGGCTTCAGTCGTGTCATCGTATAAAGCTCACTAGTTTTAAAATAAATTCGCCATTTGCGGCTCTTCGCTTATGATATCTATATTTTCACAAGTTTTGTTATGTTGAGCGTGGTTGTACGTTACGTTAAAGTCGTCGTTTCGTTACATGTGGCATAGGCGACAGAACCGTAGCGATTGGGTATTATTGGATTATGTACTTTAAACCCACGATGTTATGCATAAATAAATCCAATCGAATTTTAAATTTTTAACTGTTTTTATGAAAGTTAAGCTTTTTTTTTTTTTTTTATTGCTGAAATCTTGTTCCTTATCGAATACTTCGCCCACTCTTATGTGAGAGGCTGCCCCGCTTCCTTTTTCTTTATTATTTATAATAATACTATTATTATTATTTTGCTATGGATTCGTTGATGTTCGGTAAAATAGAAAATAGAAGTAGGAGATTCTTTTTAAAGGAAAGTCAAGTATGCCATAACTCGTTGCTTGTAGATGTTAATAGTCGGGATTCCATTAGTGTTCAGTGAACTCCGCTGACTTTTGGTGAGAAATCAATTATTTTTCCGGTTGTCTCAGACTCTTATAAATTAATTTCTCTTGTAAAATAAAGTATCGGTGATTGCTTTCACTCTCATTTAATGAGATCGCCTTCAACACATAAGTCAATCCACCCTGTCATAGCTGCATTCAACCAATATAAAAAAGATGTTCTGTTCAACTGGAGAAGACGTCTACCTCAACTACAAGAGGCACAGCCTCTTCTCCTAATCAAATAAGACTTTTCCGTCGGACAACGAATCTAAAGATTCTCGCTGAAAATTGCTAGAAGCTTGTCTCTTTCTGAATTTTGTGATTGGCTGCCAAACTTAAGTAGCGATTTTTTTTGTTTGAAATTTAAATGGATCTGAATTTAGTTAAAATTTAAATAGGTCTGAATATCTATATATATAATATATTTACTTTTTTTTTTTTAAATATCTGAATATAAATATTAATTTATTTATTTTTTATGAAGAAAATATCTGAAATATGATAATTTTACATATATAACCTTATAAATATTAACAGTACTTAAATTTATTGATTAAACACATGACAAGTTATAAACAAAATATTTGATTAGTAAAAAAAATTGATTATATTTATCTTAACAAATATGATAAAATATTATATCCAACACGTATAATTTTTTACATTAATATATGATATTTATAATGTTATTTTTAGTATATTATATTGATAGTTTTTCTTGTTAATTACACAAACCAGTCAAGAATTGTTTAATCATTTCAATTAAAATTAATATATTAAATAAAATTCAAAATATATAATAAAAATAGTAAATATAAATACAAAGAGACAGACATATTATAAAATATAATTCTATTATATTTTAAATTCTCATTAAAAAAATAATAGTTAAATACATACATATAATAAAAAATGGGATAAATAAAAAATAATAAAAGAGTGTTTTGCATAATAAGAAATAATTTTTTTTTAATAATAGTATTAATGAGATAAAATATTTAATTTCTATTCATATGTTTTACCATTTAGATCAAAGTTAGACTATTTAACATTTTCTATTTAAACCTAATCATCTTATAATCAGACATAAGTGATAAAAAAAATTAAAAATTGTAAATATATAAAAATAAGTCAAATTCAGACTTTAGATAAAAAAAAAAAAACCATTAGTGATTTTTAAATTGGGATTTTTTTTTAACTTAATAACTTATTTGACTTATTTTTTAATTAATTAAGTTATTAACTTTATTATTTTTTAATTTAATAAAAAATACAGTCACTAAATCATTAAGTTATTAAACTAATTTTTTTTAACTTTTTTCTTGATCTAAAAAGTTTTAATGATATTATTAAAATATATTCTCTAAAATATTTCTATCTAATTAATTAATTTTTGTCCTTACTTAAATAAAATTTAACAATTTGTATTATTATTCATCTTTATAACTTGTGATGACATAGTGGTTGACTATTATTATTTTTTATTTTCTTCAAAATAGCATTATTTATCTTCATAATTTTTTCTGAATATTTTTCGTATAAGAACATTATGAACTACAATAAAATTGATTAACATATTAATTCATAATATAAAATATTATATTTAATTAAATATGATTTATGTTATGATAATATATCATCTTATTTAAGCTCTTCGAGGTATTTATTATTTGTAAGGTTATAAATATAAAAATACCAATTTTTAGATTTTTTTAAGTTAAAAAAATAACTTAATATTTGTTTTCAGCAATTCAAACAAAGAAAAAAAAACATATAATTTAGATTTAAACACTTAGCTCTATTCAAAATTCATATTAATTAATATATATTTAGATTTTAAATAAAAAAAGCCACTTTAGGATTATTATCTTATTTATATGCATTGTTTGAAACAAATACTATCCCATCCTTTATACATAAAACAAGTTAAATAAATAAATCATTATTTCTTTCATAAATTATATTGTGATGGTGCAACTTAGACACATAAAAAAAAAGATTAATATTGAACTAAAGTCTTTGATGGATTTACAACATCATAAATAAGTTTTTACAATATTGTAAAATTTCCTCGATTTTAATTTCGAATTTTAATCTCGTATCTAGTAAGAACTCTTAGATATACATCTAAGTTTAAAAACAAGTCATATTTATTTTTAAATATTTAGTAGAAAATAAATTTCACAATATAAACACTAAAACTTACACCTCCTCTTGTCTAAAGAAAGTAATTAGAACTCTATCATGTATTTAAAAGGTGAGACAATTTGAACTTATGAAATTATTATTTACGCCTATTTTTAAAAATAAATTAATTACTAAAAGTTTAAAATTTAAAATTCTCAAAATTATATTTTATTAATATATTTCTCTCTCTCTATCTTATAGTTACAAATTATATCTCTACTTTCATGTACGGCAAACTAAATACTTAATTTCACTATCTTTTGAATTATTTTTTTTTTAGCTTTTCTTAGTATATTATAATCCATATTTCATGTTTTTTATATATAATAATTTTTTTCCTTCGTATTCATTAACCTTTATGCTTGGTAAAAGTTAATTTATTGATATTCATTAACTTTCACAGCTAATAAACATTAGTTGTTGTTTGTTTTAAAATAATAGATTTTGTTCTTCTTAAGTAGTTATACTAATTATTTAATATTTAAAAATAAAAATGGGCAACAAGTCATGCCATCAAAGTTGAACCCACAAGAGCCCATGGCCCGACATGGCACAGCCCACCAACATAGTAGGCAGTGCCATGCCGTGACCAAATTTTTTTGGCTTAAGCCCGACACAGCCCACTGATCGAACTCATGTGTGCTATGCCTAAAAAAACTACGAATTTTTTTTTTTCGAGCGTGTTTGAAAAAAACTACATACCTTTTAAACTTACATGTTATTTATTCAAGTCTATCAACCAATGTAATTATAATTAATAATTATAATAATATTTTTATCAAGGAAACAATTTACAATTAATTAAGACATTAACATAATTACACAAATATATTATATAATTTAACATTATTTTATTTTTTGTGTAAATATAAAAAATGTTTCATTTACAAAATGAAACATATCTCTTTTAACTAATTTATGATTTTTATAAATGAAATATTAAATATATAAAAGTTTAGATTTATGATTTATAAAATCATGATATTTATAATTTGATTTATTAAAATCATGAAATCATTTTTTCATTTAATAGAGTATAAATATAAAACAATTAATTTTTTTAAACCGTGACTAAATTAATTTTAAAAAATAAAATCTATAATAATAAAATATATTAAAATTTTTAATTTCAAGTTATTTATAAAATTATAACATTTTATATTTATTTTTTTATATAAAAAAATTTACAAATATACTTTAACTCACGTACTATTGATGACCCATGTGTTACACGCTAACATACCAATAAAGTGTGTTTTTTCACGTTCTGTACTTTTAAAGCCCATGCACCTAAAATTATAAGCTCAGCCCGGCCTGCATGTATGTCATGTCGTGCCGCATGCTTTACTAAAACATGCTCATGCCTTGTCATGCTGTACGAACATGCGTCGTGCCGATACCGTGCCATGTGCCACCAAGTCCATTAGCTATCTCTAGTTAAAAGAATATATATGAATAAATTGATGAGAATTTGTTAAATTAAGAAGAGAAATTGAAGAAATGGTTAATTAATTAATTTCCTCAAAAATTATTTAGATAATAAAATTCTTAAATAAAAAGTAGATATAAAGAGAAAATTAATAGGTTCAAATAGCTCCACCTGCATTTAAATCCATTTGAACCATTAAGTTATAATAATTTTGTTAACTATTTTAATAATCATTTTATTATTTTGTCCTCGGTGATTACAAAGCTTAATGTTTTGAGAATATGAATAAAGTAAAATAACTTATATACCCTTAATGACATAATCAATTTAATAATATAATGTTTGTGAACTTTATATTCATAAACTAAATATAAAAAACTGACATAAATAATATATTGCATTTGATCGTTACATAAACATCACTACATAGTCATAATAAAACCCAATCCAGCTAATTGTCACAAGCTTTTATTAATTCAATTATTAGGTATATATCAACTTAATTTGAGTCGTATATGCATATAACAATTTTTCTATATGGCTCTTATAGCGAAATTTGTTCATGTCAACTTAATTCGAACTCTGTGTATATTACAAAATTTCTATATGGTTCTTATGGCGAAACGCGTTTATATTACATAAAATTCATTAAATTGAGAATAATGCGAAAGAAGAGGAAGTTGTTGCTCATAATATAAATGATAAATCCTTTATTTGATTGATATTCTTAAAACATTAAGCTCTACATATTCTTAAAATATTAACCTTTACATCTATTAACGATATGTTTAAGAGTAAGATGTTGTAATTTTAGAACTGCAATGGAATATAAACTAGTGGTGTTAAATTAATATTTAATTAATAAAATTTATTTTTTGTTGCACAAATTATACTAAATAATTTTTAAAACAAAAATAATTTTAAAATGAAAATAAATAAATTATAATATTTACACATTAATTGAAAAAATAAAATTAAAAAATCAATTTAAAATAAGGTTAATTTAATAATTTCATATATAACTGGGGGATAAAAGTTGCGGAGCTGCTAAAATCCAATTACAAGAGTGTAACCAACTACTTTGGCGGCTGAGCTTTTAGCAGTGTAACTATCACACACCACTCCCAAACATAGCCTAAAGAGTTATGATTACTTTTTTCAAATAACAGAGGCTTTGGCTCATTTTTTTTTCCCTTTTCACATGGGTGAAATAGAAGATAAGGGCCTGTTCGGTAACCTGTTTTAGGCCTAGTTTTCATTTTCCTTCTGTGAATTTAAGTGTAATACAAGTTCAGTGTCCGAAATTCAAAAAACAAATTATAAAAAAAAGAATACATATTTTCTCTTACAGTTATAAACCTCTCAATGAATTAAAAAAATAAAGCCAAAATTAAATCAGAAAATAGACTGCCTTCTCTCTCTTAGAATCTTATCGCAATCTCTCTCCCTCATCACGACACTCTCTCTTCATTGTTAGTGTTTTCATTCTCTCTCTCCGTCACAGTTACACACGATCTTCTCATTCTCTCTCACTCGTAGCGACTGCTCTCTTTCCGGCGCTGCCTCTCTCTCTCCGGTGCTGCTGCTCTCTCTGTTTTGCTGCTGCTCTCTCTACTGGTGCTGTTCTCTAAGTCTGTGAGTTATCCCTCTGTTGCTGTTGCTACCCCTCTACATATGTTGTTCTCTTTCGTTTGTGACATAATGTTTGAAGAATTCCATTCGATTTTAATCATTTGCATTCTATCGGACATAATTTTGATCAAAGGTTACAGGCATGTGATATTCTTTTATTCTTACTTTCATTGCAATATTAGAAAACAAAAGCCATACATACCCGGAGAATATTACAACCTTTTGTGGAAATTCGTTTTATGGTTATTTTTTTTCTTTCTCAATTCTTGTTTTGGGTTAGATTGTAGGAGATTCTTTTGTATTTTCTTTGAATGCAATCTGATGGTTATCTTGGGCTTGGATTGCACTAGTTCTTTCTAATCTCTTTTCAAAAACTTCAAACTAGCATACACTGTTGTAATGTATATATATATGGGTTTGTTTGGTTATCGGGAAAATTTAAAGAAGAGTGAAGATTTGAAATTTTACTTAGTCTGATCTTTTCGTGTAATTGACTTTTGTTGTGAATTGTTTCTGCTGGATTTGATCTATGAAGTATTTGTCTTCTTAAGTCAGTTGTAATAATGTTATAGATACTTTATCTAATTTTGTATTTTATTTTTTAATTTGATTAATATTTGATATATGTTTTTTTTTTTTTAGTAACAGGACATGGATCCACAAGGTGTAGTAGATGGTGAGAATAAGGCTGCCCCCAGGACTGAAACCATTCTTTGATGTGCAAGACATGGTTACCAACGATGAAGAGGATACTAGTAGGCCACATATTATTATTGACTTATCTTCGGCTGGTGTTCAACAATAGATGGATTAATGCTACAAGGCAGAATTGTAACTTCATTACGGCATGATTACACACGTAGTATACGATGTCTATCAAGTAATTTTTTATAATTATTTTGTTTAAATTATGTGTTGTATTATATATTTTAATTATAGTGTAAAAATAATTACAATGTAAATTTTTTTTATTAATGTTAATATTAAAAATTTATTATCATATAATTATTTGGTTTAAATTATTTATGATATGTTTATGTATGTATTAGTTATAATTATTTTTTAATTATAAGTATTACTTAAAAATATTTAAGAAAAATTATTTTTTTGATATAATACTATCGAATATATAATTATTATTTTTATTGTTATCAATTATATCTATCGAATATACAATTATTGTTTTTATTATTATCAATTATGTCTATCGAACATATATTATTATTTTTATTTTAAAATATTTATGTGTTCTCGATTTTAAAATATAGGGTACATAAAATGATATTATATGTATATTTAAATTTAAAATATAATAATTGTAAAATATTTTTTTATTTTTAAAAAATATTAATTCAGAAATAATTTCGAACATGCCTTAATTTACCACTAAACCATTTATTGTTTCCGGTAATTGATCTTTAACGACCTGAACGGATTTAATTATCACTATCTTTTAATTTCGTTTCTTTTTCTGCATGTGGATTTACGTTTTTTGTATTATTATATATACACACACACATAATCCTCCTTGAATGTATATATACAAACACAAAATCTAAATTATTGATTTTAAATAGTTTAATAGTAAATATTAAAAATTATAATAATATTTCATTATTATTATTATTATTAGTTTATCTACTACTGGAAGTTAACGGCCCAAAATTTAAAGTGCTGATGCGCAGCAAAAGTCAGTAGTCCTCCGCACAGTCTATAAACTCTCTTTAAAACCCCCAAATTTTCCCTCTAAACCTAAGCATTCAATCTCTCTGTCCCTGTTTCTGCTCTCCGGTAAGCCCCAGTCTCAGTCATCTTCAATTCGGCGTTTCCTGATTTGAAATCTTTCAAATTATTACGTAAATCCCTACAGCCAAGGCACATTCAAAATCCCTAAAATCAACAAACTCAGGCACACAAAAAAACATTTGGAATAGGTATGGAGTGGAATCAGGACACTCTCCAGCACCTCTCTCAATGCTTCCTCCACACTCTATCACCATCCCCCGAGCCGCGTCGCGCCGCCGAGAGATCTTTAGCCGAAATGGCGGACAGGCCCAACTATGGACTTGCTGTACTCAGACTCGTAGCCGAGCTGACCGTCGACGAACAGATTCGCCACGCCGCCGCGGTCAACTTCAAGAACCATCTCCGCTTTCGCTGGGCCCCCCCTTCCGACCGTAACTCTGGGCCGACGCTCTCCCCCATCCTGGACCCCGAGAAGGAGCAAATCAAAGCCCTAATCGTGACTCTCATGCTCTCTTCCACTCCGCGCATCCAGAGCCAGCTCAGCGAAGCCTTGGCGATCGTCGGGAATCACGATTTTCCTAAATACTGGCCCACTTTGCTCCCTGAACTCATCGCCAATCTCAAAGACGCTGCCCAGTCCAACGACTACGTCTCCATTAACGGTATTCTGGGAACTGCCAACTCTATTTTCAAGAAATTTCGTTACCAGTTCAAAACAAATGATCTTTTGCTGGATTTAAAGTACTGTCTCGATAATTTTGCTGCTCCACTGTTAGAAATTTTTCTGAAAACTGCTGCGTTAATTGATTCTACTGCGAACTCTGGTGGGCCCGTTGCAACTCTTAAGCTATGGTTTGAGTCTCAGAGGTTGTGTTGTAGGATATTTTACTCATTAAATTTTCAAGAATTGCCTGAGTTTTTTGAGGATCATATGAGTGAATGGATGATTGAGTTCAAGAAATATTTAACAACAAATTATCCCGCACTTGAGAGTACTAGTGATGGACTAGGCCTTGTTGATGAACTTAGGGCTGCAGTGTGTGAGAATATCAGTCTTTACATGAAAATGAACGAAGAAGAGTTTCAGGGGTATTTGAATGATTTTGCTCTTGCTGTGTGGACCTTACTAGGTAATGTGTCACAGTCTTCAAGTCATGATAGTTTGGCTGTTACTGCAATTAAGTTTTTGACTAACGTGAGTACGAGTGTGCACCACACTTTGTTTGCGGGTGAAGGAGTGATACCACAGATTTGTCAGAATATTGTGATTCCAAATGTGAGGTTGAGAGATGAGGATGAAGAACTTTTTGAAATGAATTATGTTGAGTTTATTAGGAGAGATATGGAGGGTAGTGACGTTGATACTAGGAGGAGGATTGCATGTGAACTACTTAAAGGGATTGCAACGCATTATAGGCAGCATGTAATGGAAACAGTTTCTGTTCAGATACAGAATTTGTTAGCTTCATTTGCTGCTAACCCTGTGGCAAATTGGAAGGATAAGGATTGTGCCATTTATTTAGTTGTCTCTCTTGCGACTAAGAAGGCTGGGGGTGTTTCTATTTCAACTGATCTTGTTGATGTCCAGAGCTTCTTTACATCAGTTATTGTTCCAGAATTGCAAAGTCCGGATGTGAATGCATTTCCTCTGCTCAAAGCAGGTGCTCTTAAATTTTTTACAATGTTCAGGAGTCAGATTCCTAAGATCCATGCATTTCAATTCTTTTCGGATTTGGTTCGGTTCCTTGGTGCAGAATCAAATGTGGTGCATTCTTATGCTGCAAGTTGTATAGAAAAACTCTTGCAGGTCAAGGATGAGGGAGGAAAGATGAGATATAATTCACCAGATATAACTCCATATTTGTCAGTGCTTATGACCAACCTTTTTAATGCTTTTAAGTTTCCAGAGTCAGAGGAAAATCATTACATAATGAAGTGTATAATGCGGATTCTTGGGGTTGCAGAGATTTCCAATGAGGTTGCCGCGCCTTGCATATCGGGCTTGACCTCTATTTTGAATGAAGTTTGCAAAAATCCTAAAAGTCCAATATTTAACCACTATCTCTTTGAGTCGGTAGCTGTTCTTGTCAGGAGGGCATGCCAGAGGGATCACTCTCTCATATCAGCTTTTGAAGCAAGCATTCTCCCCAGCCTCCAGATAATCTTGCAGAATGATGTGACTGAGTTCTTGCCATATGCATTCCAGCTGTTGGCTCAGCTTGTTGAGTTGAATAGGCCACCTCTTAGCTCAAATTACATGCAGATTTTTAATCTTCTTCTGTCCCCTGATTCATGGAAGAGATCTTCGAATGTCCCAGCGCTTGTTCGTTTGCTTCAGGCCTTCCTTCAGAAGGTGCCCCTTGAGATTGCCCAAGAAGGCAAGCTGAGGGAGGTACTTGGGATATTCAACATGCTTGTCTCATCACCTAGCACTGATGAACAGGGCTTCTATGTCCTCAACACCATTGTTGAAAGTCTTGAATATGGGGTCATTGCTCCATTTGTGCCTCACATCTGGGGAGTCCTTTTTACTCGCCTCCAGAACAAGCGCACAATAAAGTTTGTGAAGTCTCTTTTGATTTTTATGTCACTCTTTCTGGTAAAGCATGGTCCTGAAAACCTTGTTAATACAATGAATGCTGTTCAATCTGGTATAATTTTAGTAATCTTGGAGCAGATTTGGATACCAAATCTTAAGCTTATCACTGGAGCCATTGAGTGGAAGTTGACTGCTGTTGCTTCAACCAGACTTATCTGTGAATCTCCATTACTTTTGGATGCTGCTGCTTTTAGACTCTGGGGGAAGATGCTGGACAGCATTGTTACCCTTCTTTCACGGCCTGAGGAGGATAGAGTTGAAGAGGAACCTGAAATGCCAGATATTGCTGAAAATATGGGTTATACAACTGTGTTTGTCAACCTTTACAATGCTGGAAAGAAAGAAGAGGATCCCCTAAAGGATATAAAGGATCCAAAGGAATTTTTGGTAGCATCTTTGGCCAGGATTTCTGCTGTTTCCCCCGGGAGGTACCCCCAGATCATTAATGAAAATCTTGAGCCAGCTAATCAATCAGCATTGCTTCAGCTATGCAGCACTTTCAATTGCCCAATAGTTTGAGTAAGTAGTTTTCTTATTATAAATATTACTGCAGATTGAGTTTGTCTAATCAAACGTTGATGTAATTAATACTGCCCTAATGTTCTTGTTCGGTTGATAATCATACTTCCTCCCATCCAGAATTACAAATCTTGCTAAAGGAAAGGGGAAGTTGTAGTTTTATTTCTCATTAATCAGAGCCATCTAATATATTTATCTGATTTTTTTAGCTGATTCAGTGTCTAATGTTTCTTAGTAATATAAGATAAGTAATCGGCAGACACTTTACGAACTGGATTGAATAATATGTCGATTTCCTAGAAATTGGCGCCTTTGGTACCTCTTTGTGAAAGTCCCTTAACAGTTCAAAGATATGATTTATTGCAACATTGTTGCCAATGGACTAAAAGAATTATGCTGGTTGGTCTTTAAGTTATTAGAATATGGACCTGGATCCAGATCATCTACTGACAGGTGTTATGAAAAATATTTAGGTTGATTGATTTGTATTACCATATAATGTGATTTTCAAGCTCATAGTTTCTGTTTTTTTCCTAAGAAAAATGGTTAGTTTGCTGGCTAATAACATTTCTCTTAAAGTTCATAATCATATCTAACCATTCATTCAATATTGGAAGAAGTCACATTTACTATTTACTTGTACGGGTTGCTGAGAGTAATTGACAGAATCACAGTCCTTTCTGGAAATTTATGCAAGTTCTGCCTTATGCCAGTGATAGCACCTAAATTTTTTGTTGTCTTGGGATGCTCCGTCATAGCTTTGACACTGCCGTGTTACTGTTTCTCATTTGTATTTGTTCATGTGATTTGGCTTGCAGTCTCGGACAATTCATCTAATCATTTGTTATACAATTATTCAGGATCTTATGCTGCATGAAGACTTTTATTTTTCTTCTGGTGTCAGTTTCATGAAGTTTTGTGAGCAAAAGGTACTTAATGCAATGTGAATAAGTGGTTTCTTCAACTCATTTTCCTTGTTGCAATTTCTCGGGATTGTAATGGTTGGAGTTTGTGGTTGCAGTTGCTCATTGAGTTATACTATGCATAGTTAGCGGACGGTCAATCCTCTGTGGTGGGGTAAAGCACCTCCATCTTAATTTCTTGTCACAGGTTGTCTTTTTCAGTGTGCTTGTTTCAGCAGATTGTAGATCTTTGTTGTGGTCAAAGGAGTTCTAGGTTAAACTCACCCTGCATTTTTCAGTTACATGTATGCATTTTTGTGTCACTCATGGAAGCATTTATGCTGTTTGGACAGATTTAATTTTAATTTTTTTTTTCCTGCTGCTGCGAGTTTTAGTATGGCTGTATTTGAAGTGTCAGCTAGAGTTCATGTTTATATTGGTTCAGCATGATGCTGGAGTTGAGTTGCTAAAATCTTGAATGTTATGGCTATTATTAGAATATTCAGCTTGGTCCAATATCACTTCCAAACTTTTTGGATGGACCAAGACAGAGATCTATGAATAATTTATCTGTCGTAGCATGGACAAAAAGCCCAGTTAGTTGAATTAGAATTATAGAAGGTTCAATCAGGAGAGAATATGCTTTTTCATAAAATGGCATCTGCCTTGACGGAGGAAGAGGTTTCTGTGCTTTTAGCCTTCGTAGGGAGTTTTTATCTATAACAAGGATACTGAAGCCTGAAGTGACGAGGAAGGCTCTGTCGTTCTATTCATACCCTTCTCAACAGTGTTGCGCAATTCTTCTGCGCCCCCAACTAATAAAAAATTTGCACCTTTTGAGTTATTTATTCAAAGTGTAAGACAGTTGTGTGTCCACACGGGAATGAGAGAATGCGTTGGCGTTTGATTTTTTGCCATGGAACTTTGGTATTAAATGCCCTGCCTGAAAACGTATATGTGAAAGTTCTGTGTCTTTGCACAATGTTTTAAGGGATGGCCCAAGGTTTCATAAATTGATGGTGGCGAGTAAGGTCATAAATAATTTATTTATTTGCATCACTGTTGTTATGTATTAAGAAGGGACCGAATATATTGAACCTAACTAAGTAACTATGTTCATTTTTTTTGTTTTCATATTATTTCCAATTAATTAAAGGTCGCAACTGATGACAAAATTTCGGTATGCTAATCATTAAATTCATTGTGGAAGCGTTATCCCACTATTCTGCGACACAAATTATAGCTGGAAATATTTGTTTAAAGCATCGGAGCAAATGTTGTGGTGGGTTTTGAAAGACTGCCTGCCTGACTGCCACTTCAAGTTCTTCCTATCAGCAATTTGTTGGTTCATGCTGCTTATTATTGTAATTCTAAAAGTTGGTTTGGCTGAATTTCTAGTTTCTTTATACTAATAAAGGGCCCTTTTCAAATAATAATAATAATAAAAAAGTTCAATATTGGTACTGAGGAAATCATGATCATAATATTATGCATCATCTGACCCACCATCGGATGGTCCGGGTTAAGCCACATATCTGGTCCCACTCCCACTTCCCCCACTCGATCTGATGACCTACTTTTTTTAACACTTAAATTTATATATCCCATTATGCCTTTTATTGTCCAATTACAACGTACTAATTATCACAATTTTTATAAGCGGTAACTTTATCCTATTTCACCAATTATCTGCCATCCATGTGACACTCTACGTGCCTAATAATGTTTGGGATTTCACTCCACTATTATTTCCTTTGTTATTTACTTATTTTATTTTTCTTAAAATAGGACAATTGTGCTTTTGTGAATTAAATAATTAAGAAAATCAAAGTGAAGAGACGCCTTTTAAAAAAAAAAAAAAACAACTTCCACATAAGGTTTTGACAACTTTTTTCTTCTTTAGAAGTGTTAAGTAAAGGTTACATAAATTTGAAGCCTTACTGCTGAAAAGGCAGCGAAAAGGATTAAAGAAGAAACGGAGGGCCAATGATCTCAAGACCGAGTGAAGCTTTGGTCAAAAGCAAAGTACGGATATTGGACAGAAATTCTCCCACTTACCACTCCCTGCTTGAACCTCTTTCGGTAAGTTTGAAATTGATGTGTGGTGGTTATAGTTTTTAAATTATATTATTAAAATATTTAATAAATATTAATTATTATAATTTTTAAGTTATATTAATTATTTTAATATAATTTTTTATTTGTATAATATAAAATATATTATATTTTTAATAATTTTATTAAAATTATTATTTAAAAATAATATTTATTATATATTATTAATTTTTATTTATAATTATAATTTTTTTTTACAGCAATTGTAATTTAAAAGGTACAGCACCTCAATCTCAAACATATTTTTAATAAGTTTAATGAGTATTTAAATATACGTGCGTATGTATGTATATTAAATGGTGAATTTATGCCCATGATCATGATGGTTTTCGCATGTTTTAACATGAATGGCAAGTTTGCAACCATGAGGTCAGGTGTTAGTTTTCTTTAAGGTTCCTCGGGAACCAAGATGAAAACCAAGTAATAATAATGTTTATTCCTTAATAATTTCGTAGGGTACCTACCCTACCCTACAGATGAAGTACGGTAATTTAAAGAATTGTGGGAATAAAGGGGAGATCCAGAGTGGCTGAGGCCTCATTATGCGTAGACATTTTAGGGCAGCTGAAGAAGAAACACAAACTGAATTGGTCTCCACGTGGGGCATGCACTCAAAGTAGCCAGTCCCACCAATCATGTATTTTTCCATTTTATTATGTCACAGAAAGTAGGGCACATTGTCTTCCAGCCTCTGGGACTGGGAGGTCAACTTTTACTTGCCTGCTATTTATTTTTTAACTTTAACATTTCCACTTTAAGAAAGGGACTTTAATGCTTTATTATAATAATTATTATTATTATCTTTTAATAATACAAAGTAATGGGAACAATTCAGAAGATTCTGCTAAGATACCTAAGCTTTGACAAGAAAATTATTTGACAAGCACAGAATCATAGAAGCGCTTAAGTGAAGTTAAACCAAAAAAAGACCATATTTTGCTTTGCTTTTGTCATTAAATGATCCGATATGTATTTTTTGTTTTTTTACAAAAATTTAGGGATCAAATCTCTGATCATAATGGCATCTTCAGATCGGATGGATAAGATATGAGGGTAATAAGATAAGATAAATTGAATTTTTTTTTTTTCCTAGAGTGATTGTGGAAATTAGATATATTAACCATTGAGAGGTGGCAAGAGTCAATTGTAAGGTTAAATTAAAGCAATAATCTCCTTTATAATATTCATCTAAAGATGCAGTCCAACACCATTATAGTTATTTTAGATTTCTAAAACCTCATTGGCCCAAAAAAAAAAAAATTATGTATGAGAGAATAAAAATACACCTTCCTCAATGTCATTGGTCTATCCGCCATCCTGTTCATGTTCCTTGTTATTTAAGTTTAAATATACTTATTAAAATTGCTAGCAATTTGTATATATCAGTCTTAATATTCACTTACTTAAGTCTGGACCAAGAATTGATTTGGAAATGTTAAAATGCATCTAATAGGAAATTTTTCTATTATCCCAGGACAAAAAAAAAAGGTATTTTAGAATTATACGCAATTTTTAATTTATTATTTTAATAAAATTCAAGCTGTTTGAAATTTTATTAAAATTTAATCATTAGATTTTTTTTTACTATTATTAATACTATTTTAACTTTCTACATCTACTATTTAGATGTATGAAATCAATCACTCAAAATTTATGTCAATTTTTAAGTAAAAAAAAAAAATTGAAATAACTCCTTATATATAGAAGAATTATTATTTAATGAAAATATTTTTAATTTAATAAAGTAAGTATGTCACTAAATAAATAAATACACACACACACACACATATATATATATATATATAGTCAAATTAATAAATTATTTTTTTCCTCATGCTAGGGTTAATTAGTCAAAAGAGTTGCTTAGTATTGAAAAGATGCAAAGTAATTAAGAATCAAATCTTCATTTGAAGGCTCGTTAAAGTTGATTGGTTCTTAATGACATACTCTTTTTATCTTTTGTTCTCCAAAATATATATATATCTATATATATAATTAGAATAAAGTAAAAAAGAAGCCTTAACCCTGCGAGATGCATTAGATTCATTTCACACTTCAACATTTAGTCCAACACGATTTGAACGACAATTTGCTTGTCAATCAGACGGCGTAAAAACAAAGTTGATTAATTAGTGTCATTTTAAAAAAGTAAAAATAAATAAATAAGGATGGTGATTGTGTACACAATAAATAACGCGTGGACTGATGTTGATCGTTTGCATAATTGATAATGAAGTTGTTTCTTTGCCTGAGAATAGAGAAACACTTCAGCTTAATAGAGGGCTGGCCGTTTGTTGATGACTTAATAATTACCATTATTTAGGCTATGATTTGGATTCCACAGTCCACTCATCACTAAGCTTTTCTTAATATATGTATAATAAAAAATATTCTCATCCGTGTGTGCTCATTACATTATTTTGAATTAATTTGTGTGTATATAGACGACGTAGGTTGCTTCGAAGGAGCGGTCCATGTTGTACTTTAATTTAATTTTTATATATATATACGAAACTTAATCAAAGCTTAATAGTAATTGATCTCTTTCCCTTTATTATTATTATTTTAAATAAATCAAAAGCAAGGAATAATATTCACGCGCACTCAAATTTTTTAATCTCTTTCTCGAAAACAAAAATATATATAATAATATCATCTTAACCTTCGTTGTTTTGTTAAAACTTAAAAACACAAACTTGACTGATAATACAATAATATTTAGTTCTAATTATCTTTAACAAACAAAAAGAAAAAAAATGATTTTTTTTTATCTTGAATGAAAAAGAAATCCAAATATTTTGAATAATATTTTTAGAATATAAAAAACAATGAAATAGTTTGTGGTACTTCCTATTTATGAATTATTATTTAATTTTTTAAAATAATTATTGCCTAGTTACATCCAGCAACATAGCAGGAAAATATTTTCATTTGAGGCATAACCAACGTATAATACAACTTCATCATCTCGTAAACGTTGTTGAGCTGACCATGAATATATTTTGCACCGATATTGGTCACATGAGTTCGAGTAATAATAAAGAATAAGGATTAGTAATTAATGAATGTGATTTTTCACGAGCATCTTAAACCATAATATATATATATCATTTTAAAAAGTTCAAATAATAATATATGACACTATAACTACAATGTTCATTAATTTATTTCTACACAAAGAATTCAGTTTCTGAATTACAGGTAAGTAAATTCAATTTTTTTAACTAGGATTAATTATTAAAGTTTTCATAATTTAAGAACTCAAAAAATGCGCTTTCACAATTTCGAGGAAATGGAGGTGTAATTTAAAATTTTTTAAAAAAAAAATTATAAAGCCACCTGTGGCAAGGGCCTCAACTAATCCTATACGATACTATGTTTTTTTTTTTTTATACGTGTATTTTTAGAGATAGACTTTTAGAGTTAAAACTTAGGATTTGGATCCAATGCAAAGTTGAATTATTCTTAATTTTTATAATTGCCTATCATACTTGTATGTATAGTAATATATTACTAATATTCAATTAAATATTAAGCTAATTAATATATTAATTATTTAATAATTAATATAATTAAAAAGACTGTGCAGAATAATATTAAAAAAAATAATACAGTTTGATTCCCTAACTCAATTAATAATATCTCTATAGTCCACTTTTTGGGCAGTTCTCATAGTGTGACGGGTGGTATGCACAAGGCTCGAGAATGAACTCACTGCTGTATGGTTGATCGGTGATTGCTAGCGATTCCAGTTTCATGCAAGCGAGTTGTAACCTGTAATATGAATAGAGGACGATGTATATATAATAATATGTTGTTAATATTTAATTAATTTCTTTATTTTTATCTAATAACTATCAATTGTATCTTTTAAATTATATAATAATTAGCCCAACCCTGTATTCAAATTTTAATAATTAATATATCACTTCACTTTTGTTTATAGAGTCTCATAACTCTTATTAAATTTCTTACCCTATGTGTATAAGTAGATGAGGAACTACATAATGCACCAAAGATAATATAATTAACTAATATATGTATAATATGTATATTTAAATTTAATATACCTACTATTTATATAATAATTTAAAATATGTATATAATTTATTTATTATAGATTATATATGATATATTTTATATATTTTAGAATTTCGTCGAGACGGTCTCTCATTAATTGGCTCCGGGCCTCACAACAAAACTCCCCTAAATAAAAAATCACCACATGCACAGTAAAATTTATGTAAATGTAAATCATTAATTTAAAAGAGGAAAAATAAATTTATTTATAGGGTTAATTGTATTAGGAAAAATCAATAATTACATTGGTAGCATATTTGAAAATATTGCATTGTTTAAATTCTCAAAAAAAAAAAGAAAAAGAAAAAGAAAATTGCATTATTTAAGAAATTCGAAACAGAATGTCCTGCATCGAAGAAGGGAAAGCAAATCGGTAGACGACACGTAGGTACGAAATCGACCAAACCACGTGGCTTAACTTTTTAGCAGCTTTGCATTCTGACGTGGATCTGGACCACTTAACTGATCGGCATGGTCAGATATCAGTGCATCAGTTACGCTTTCTTCAAAGCAAAACCCACGCTCTCCTTATTAACGTGATTTGCACTCTCCATCCACCTCCAATTAATTTTACATATTTTTACTGGCTGCAAATAATAATATTACATGCAGTATATTAATTGGTTGTTACAGTTATGTTAGTTAATTATATGCGTCCAATAAATCCTTTTCTACACATATTTTAAAAATAATTTATTATTAAAATTTAAAAATTTCAAAATCATAAAATTATTTTTCATTAATTTTTTTTCTCTTTTGTATTTGTAGATATTATCTATTTAATTTATACAATCGACTCTTATAAAATCATTACTGACTTTCATATATATATATATATATATATATATATTATCAACCATTTAGTTATAGATCTTTATTTCTCTTGGAATTTTGTTCAATTACGTATTTTAGAAATGTTGTTTAAAAGATAATATTCAACCGATGTTATGAAATTTTTGTAATTATTGCTTTTTATTTTAAATTGTTCATTGCATCATTTTTGAAATGTCAATTAAATATTATTTATGGTATTTGAGTTGGGATATATATTAATTTTTCTTTTCGAATACTTGAAGGAAAATAAAATTTTATGGATTTCAAGGTTGGTAAAAAAACCTTTTCATATGTTTATGTTTAAGTTTGCGAGAGCCTAAAGTCAAATCAATTTTAGCAAAATTGAGGAGAGACAACCATTAGAAATTCATTTGTAATTTTACAATAAAAAATTAAATATCAAATAAACGAGTGAAGCGTAAAAGAATGAGAACATGGAGATTGGAGGAGAAACAGAGATAATGGTTAGTAAGGTAATTTTATTAAATATTATTTTAATAATTCAAAACTTAATTAAAATAAAGATTTAGAGGAAAAATTAATGATTCAAATAGTCTCACCCGTTGTATACCTAATTTGTTATAGTAGTATAACAATATGGTATTAATAGAAAATATTAGTGGATCTAAATATTTTATTTTAATAAATACATAATTATTGATTTATATTTGAGTACTAAAATATTATAAATAGGTCAATTAAAAATAATGACTACTTTAGAAAAATGTGACTATTAATTATAATTACATAAATAGAATGTATATATTTTGCTAAAAAAATGTGAGTTCAATCATGTTGAAATAACTTTAAGATAGAATAATTATTTATAATCATACGATTAAAATTATAATATTATAATATATATATATATATATTATTTATTATATTATTTTACGTATGTAAATATAATTTATATTAAAGAAATTATAAGATAATCATGGTCTAATAATATTCATGAGAGTAATTTATAGAAGCAAAAATCAGTCACGTGGGTGTCGATGGTATTGATGGTCAGTACTCATTATCAATCAAACAGAGAGAAAAATGTAACTGACATTATCCATTTTCACAACTTGCTCGTCACAATCCAAATTTCCCAATTTAAGCGCGTTCTTTTCACTCCAACATTAGAGCGCCGCGGGCATTCAGTTCAACTGGTAACCATCAGTTAGTGGTCCCACGGTGAGGGGCAACACGTGTAAATTACTAAGGTTATAATGTCAACAGCCAACCACAAATATTACCCCAATGGAAAAATAAATAAATACGAAATTAAAAGACCAAAAATGCTCTGCCGGGTTTGCTCGAGCCAACAAGATTGCCTGCCACGATGAAGACAAACAACGATACGGCAAACAAAGGGTAAAAAGGGGAAAAAATGACGACATCGTTAAATTATAACGGAACGGAACGGGGCTCCACTCCAATATACAAATTATTTTACCCTCAAGTCCTCCCGTTTTCTAACGGAAGTCTTGCATCGGGACGTGGCAATGATGTGACGTGTCATGATGCTAGTCAACTGCTGGCTTCGCCGCCTTTATCAGACGGCTGTAGTTTGCTCTTCCCAGAGTGATGTACGGTAACCCGTGATCCCTAGTTCTAGTGTAAAAGTAACCGGGGTTAGGTAGCTGAGAAATTAAAAGTAATTCCAGAAATTTATTGAAATTCTTAAAACCAAGTTTATAATTTGTGACAGAATTATGATAATTTGCCAATAATCATGTGAATGTTATCTGCGAATAAGTTCCACAGCCGCATAGCCAATGAAACGCATTCGTCAATTCAGTTACAATATATGTAAATTGTAATTCACATTAATATATTGCATGATATCAATACTATTAGTTAACATTCATAAGAACAAAAATCAATTAATATATACAATGAATGACCCTTAAAAAAAAAAAAAAACTTCCACAGATAAGTACTTTATTTTCACATGACTAATTATTACTAGTGTATTGCTTATTTTAATACTTTGTTAAGAGAAAAAAAAATGAAACCCAACATATATAGATTACATCTCATTTTTGTTGAGATAAAGCCTTTACATATCATAATAATTATTATTTAATAAAAATATTTTTATTTTAATAAAATAAAGATGTCGTTAATAAATAAAAAAATATAAATTTTAATAAATAATTAAATAAAAAATTAAAAATTTTATACGACTAATGAATTAGTTCTCTTAATAAAATTGAGGTAATAGTTGGTGTATGTCTTTTATTTTTTTCATAAAATTTAGATACATGTAGTTAATATTGGTGGGGGGAGAAGGTTATCTTAATAGACTTTTGTAATGTATTATAAAATATATGTATATGAAATTATAATAAATCTTAAATTATAATGTATTTGAAGATCGTAATCAATATAAAAGGTTCATTTTTTATTCTAATATGGTACAGTATATATGAAAGGTTGAGTGTGAAAATAAAAATGAAAAATCATAACAAGAGAGAGAGTAGACTAGACTCTAGAGACTAGAGTGGAGTGGAGTGGAGTGGAAAGAGAAAGCAAAGGGCTCGGAGAAAGCGATTTTGGGGATTTGGTCACGTCTGATTCAGGGGTCTTTGAGAGCGAGCGAGCAAAGAACACATAACATAACGACAACAACATCGACGACAGCAGCCAAAATGAAAAAACCAAGCAAGTGTTTCCATTAAGCGGAGGAGCGAGTGAGAAGACAAATTTACAAAGTGGTTTTGTAACTGAAACCAGACCCAGATGCATAGATTAGATAGCTAAGACCAAGATATAAACACAGTCCGCTACACACCGAGTCTTCTAATTATGAATTCTTACAAAACATAAACTTCGTGTCTTTGTTTGGTCCTTTGATTTTCTCTCCTCCCTTTCTTTTTTCCCTCTTCATAAATGGGGTAGCTTTGTTAAAATTCCTTTCTTCTGCTTTCTTCAAGGCTTCTCTTTATTGTTTTCTGCTTCAGCCCTTTTTGTGTTGTAGATCAGTGGCGTGCTTCTCTTTTTTCATGGCTTATGTTGAGCCTAATTTCGGATGTTCATTGAGTTCTCAAGGCGAGGCAGGTGAGAGTATGGGTTTGATGATTTTTTTTTTTCTGTAATGTGTTTGGTTGTTTCCCGAGATAGTTGAGAAAAATTTGATAATGAAAATCAGAGAAATTGATAATTCTAAACCGTGTTATGAGTTTTTTCGTCAGCCCCAGCTGAGTGGATCAGTTGGTGGCCTGCAAAACTGTGATTTTTTGGGCATTAAATTATAAATTCTATAATGTTTTGGCATCGTTTTTGTTTTCTAAACAACTGAAAGACCTGCAGATGAATTATTATTATTATTTTTTGGGAAAACAAGTATTTTTTTTCCCCTTGTTCTCTCGTTTTTTATTATTGAGTTAAGTTTTGGTGTTTGATTAGGTTCAGGAAGTGGCGATCTTTACAGAGAGTTATGGAAGGCATGCGCAGGGCCATTAGTGGAAGTTCCTCGGAATGGAGAGAGAGTTTATTATTTTCCTCAGGGTCACATAGAACAAGTTTGTGTCTTTTTTTCCCTCTTCAATTTGTTTTTTTTTTTTAAATTTACTTTTGGTTTGTATTTGAACCTGAGTTTTGCAGTTGGAAGCATCAACAAATCAGGAGTTGACTCATCCGAAACCTCTGTTTGATCTTCCATTCAAGATCCTTTGTCGCGTTGTTCACATTGAATTACTGGTATAATAATGTCTCTCATTCATTTCACTCTTATTTTTAATTTCTAGTCTTTGCTGACTCTGTAAAATGCCTTTATTTTTATTTTTTAAAATAAATCAATTTACAGGCCGAACAAGAAACGGATGAAGTTTATGCTCAGATAACTTTGCAACCAGAAATAGATGTAAGTACATATTGTTCCCTTTTCGTCCTTCTTATTGTTCCGAGTTGAAAATCAGATCCCAACACGAAGCAAACTTTTACTTTCCGAGAAGAAAATGAGTTTCATATTATTATTATTATTTTTTGTTATTGGAAATTTTATTAGCAACCAAATGGCCTTAAAAAGATTAAATCTTTACCAAAAAATGAGCTAGGTTAATGTATTTGTATCAATGCTTGTTCCCATAATACAGCAAACGGAACCTAGGAGTCCTGATCAATGCCTGCCTGAGCCTCTGAAGCAGACGGTCCATTCTTTTTGCAAGATTTTGACTGCTTCGGATACTAGCACCCATGGGGGGTTCTCTGTTCTTCGCAAGCATGCAACAGAATGTCTGCCTTCATTGGTAATGAATTCGAGCTTTTATTAAGGTTTCTTTCTTATGGGATATTATACAATCAGTTACCATAAGGGATTTATTAAGCTCTGATTTTTTTTTTTTTATATATATTTTTTTCATTAGGATATGACCCTAGCAACCCCGACTCAGGAATTGGCTGCTAAAGATCTTCATGGGTATGAGTGGCGATTCAAACATATATTTAGAGGTAAACCTTTGATGGATGTTTGTATAGCAACTGTAGTTTTGTTGAACAATGATGTTTTTTGATTCCTTTTATGACCTTCTTTGCTCCTCTGTATTTGCATAATCAGGTCAACCACGTAGACATTTGCTTACAACAGGGTGGAGTACTTTTGTCACTTCCAAAAGGCTGGTTGCAGGAGATGCTTTCGTGTTTTTAAGGTAGTTGATTTTGTGTTTTTGTACTTATTATGATGTTTTGATTGAGATGCATGAATTTTGTGGTTTCTCAGACGTTATATTACCATCATATGTTATGTAGAGGCAACAACGGGGAATTACGAGTTGGGGTTCGGCGACTTGCTCGTCAGCAGAGCAGCATGCCTTCGTCTGTAATATCCAGCCAGAGCATGCATTTAGGAGTGCTTGCCACTGCAGCTCACGCTGTTAAAACCTCAACACTCTTTATTGTGTACTACAAGCCAAGGTTCTTAGTGCATGCATGTGTGGGAACCTTTTATTTTGATCATCCTGTTTCTCATATCTTAGACTGTCTTTTCCTTTACTCTTCCATCAGAACGAGCCAGTTCATAATTGGTTTAAACAATTATCTCGAAGCTGTTCACTATTGTTTCTCTGTGGGCATGCGCTTCAAGATGAGATTTGAGGTAGAAGACTCTCCTGAGAGAAGGTATTTCTCCTGTTTGTATTTTCCGGTTGTAAGATGTTCAAATTTTGTTGAATTGGCTGATTCTTATGGGTAATTCTATTCAGGTTCACGGGTACCATAGTTGGGGTTGGAGATTTCTCTGAGCAGTGGCCAGGTTCTAAATGGCGGTCATTGAAGGTTGATTATAGTTTAGTTTCGTTTTTAATGCTGACTTATTTGGTTTAATGTTTTTGATTCTGGTTTTTCCAATCACTTCTCCTTTTAGATTCAATGGGATGAGCCGGCTACTGTTCAAAGGCCTGAGAGGGTTTCTCCGTGGGAAATAGAGCCTTTTGTAGCCTCTTCTCCCTTAAACCTTGCTCAACCAGCAGTAAAGAGCAAGAGACCTCGGTCCAATGACATTCCTGCTTCGGGTATGAGAATCTTTCTCTTTTATTTTTCAAATGATCAGCGAATGTAACTTTTTTAACTTGCGTACATTACTGAATGTAGAAATTACTACAAATTCGGCATCTTCGCCTTTCTGGTATCAGGGGTCAACCCAGTCCCTTGATATAACTCAAGCGGTTGGTGCCACAGAAGGTCAAAGCAGTGAAAGCCAAGTTGTCCGGCCCATGAGGCAGAAAGACATTGATAGCACTGTTGTAAAAAACAGTAATGGTTGTAACTCAAGGCTTGCTCCAGAAGGCATATGGCCTTCCTCTCCTCATTTAAATGTCTCTTTAAACCTTTTTCCAGATTCAACAGATGATCACAGAATTGATGCAGCACGGTCTGTCCTCTCTGGTTATGCCTCTTCAGGTCCAACAAGGCCAAGAAATGCCCTGATTCATGAGCAAGTGGAAAGCGGGAAAAAGTCCGAGGCTTCCCTTGGTTGCCGATTATTTGGAATTGACCTGAAACACAACTCTAATACTTCTGCTCCCTTGGGGAGGAAAGTAGTAGATGCAGCTACTGGTGCTAGTAGTGTGAAAGGATCTGCTCGAGCTGCATCTGATTTTGATATGTCTCAAAATCAGGACTTGAAGGAAGTTAAGCAAGGGACAGCAGATGTATTGCGAAAAGAGACACAGAACAAGCAGGGCTCTGCTGCATCCACAAGAACTCGTACAAAGGTAAAATTTGATGTTTTTTCTGGCCCCTTATTGCTCTTCTGTTTTTATTGTTAGCATTTGATCATAATGTTATTTATTGGATTTTGAGAAGGTTCAAATGCAAGGAATTGCTGTTGGCCGTGCTGTTGACTTGACTGCCTTGAAAGGGTATAATGATCTTTTTGATGAATTGGAGAAGATGTTTGAGATCCAAGGACAGCTTCGTCCACTTGACAAATGGGCTGTGGTTTTTACTGATGACGAGGGTGATATGATGCTTGCAGGAGATGATCAATGGCCGTAAGTAATGTTCCAAGCATAACTACATTATATATTTTCCCATTTATCGGTGATTATGATCTTTCTTCCTAAATGCATTGCAGGGAGTTCTGTAAGATGGTAAAGAAGATCTTCATATATTCAACTGAAGATGTGAAGAATATGACCACAAGCCGCAAGCTGATTGCTTACTCAGTAGAGGGTGAAGCCACTGCTATAAGCCTGGACTCGGAGCACAAGTCCGAAACATGAAAGCTCAAATCCAGTCTAATTAAAATACTTTTCCTCTTCAGTTGGATAGTAGTATTCTAATTTTGCACAGGTTTTTTGGAGCCTTGCTTAAGAGTAGTAGTAATAGAGTGAATGAAATGGACCGTGTTCTACTGTAAGGGGTAGTAGACTCTTGTCAAAAAATTGATGAAACTCTGTTGGGTTTTAGTGATGTAATGTGTATTTCTTGCTTGTGGAGTGATGTGGTTTTAAATCTCAATGTAGGGCAGCTTGTAAAAATGTTTTCTTCTGGTGGAATTTCCTGTAGCTATCTCTAGGTCAAATTTTTTCAATATTTATGATATTATTTTGAATTATTATTATTAAAAAAAAAAAAAAAAACGAAAAGAAGAAAAGAAATGAAAGAAAGTTGGTGGGGATGGCGACGTGAAGAGAAATTTAGATGGGTGGATGCTTCATTTTGCTTTTTAAGTTTGTCTGCTGAATGGAAGCAAGAGTTGTTGTCAAAGTGAGTATTTGTTCTAAAGGGGAGCAGCTGTCAACTGAAGAATGGAATAGGGAGGCTTAATAAAGGTCAACAATCTCTCGGACACTGACGTCCAAGATATGGGAGACCATTATCGTCTCGCAACTGAGAGTTTCGTTTGCATTTTGAGTCAAAAGTTCAGCTCTTAATACTCTGTCTTGTTTTACAAGGTTCAATTCAAGATCTTGGCACAGAGATTAGACTGGAACACACTCTAAAATATCAATAAAATGATGTCAAATGTTATTACAGTCATTAAATCCTTTAGTCTACAACTAAATATTATTTAGTAGAGTATATTATTGTGAAAAAAAATTTAATAATACAATATATTTTAAATTTTTTATCTTAAATAATTATTTTAAATGATATAGTATTTATTAATTAATTTGTAAAATTAAATTTGATTAATTATATTATCTTATTAATCAATTAATGAATAATATATCATTTGAGATAGTTATTTAAGATAAAAAATGATATCGTTATTTAAAATAAAAAATTTGAAATATGTAGTATTATTAAAAAAATTGTGTATTGTTCATTTTTATTGCATGATTGACCACTTTAAATATCCGTTTGTTCGAATAAAAGCGCTATAATTATTGTTCCTTTTATGCTAATTTCAAAACCACTTAAAATGGTTGATATTTTATGATACATTGAACTATATTTATAGGAAACAACTGTTGCCAATAATTTGTAGGTGTTGTGATAATACAATTACTTTATTCATAATTTGTGAAAAATTGTGGGTTCCTTGAGAAAATAATACATTAATTTAGATAAAATTTGTCATAAAACATGAATACTTAAAGAGGAGGTATCTTTTGACAACGGATCCGTGGCGCAATGGCAGAGCGTCTGACTCCAGATCAGAAGGTTGCGTGTTCGATTCACGTCGGGTTCAATACCACTGAGTTATAATATTTTTGGTGATTAACTTGATCCTGGGCTGTTAAAGCAGCTTCCCAAACAAAACTGAGCATCGTCTTTACTATCTTGATTCTGGCCCATAAACTTAATGGGCTTGGCTTAGATAAGGAGATATAGTTTACTTTTGAAGTTGTATTTTCCCTATCTATCTTTGAGATATTTAAATTTTTCAAAATTTCATGAACACGCAGAAGAGAAATGCTATCCCCACTTGGATGAAGACATAGCTTTTAATTGTTCAAATAACAAAGAAGCTCAAGCAGTTTTTCACCCATAATTTCTATAAACTCCCACATTCGAAAAATTATTACCAAAAAATCATATTATTTTAAGAATACAAATAGAGATAAAATTCAGACAATTAATCAATTAAATCTCTGTTTTCTTCCTTTTTTTTTTTTTTTTGCTATTATTGAACCTAGGTCTCTTGACTATGTCTGACCACTAAGATTAGTTTAATATAATTTTTATCCATCTCTCATAAAATGACCAAATTATAAAAGAAGAGAGGTATTATTGTGCTGTCTTTAATTGAAACCTAGTAATGCTTCAGTACCTCGACATGTAAATATAATAGTAGAAAAAATTTCATAAGATATGATGGGACAAAGATAATTTTGCGATAAATCATTTGGAAATATAGAATTTTATATGAAATGACACGAAAGCTCGACTGCAGCCTACGCCTTGCAAATTACATTCACGCGTACTTCTTTTTGATGCCTCATGATGGTCATCAGGGGTGCTGACATTGTTGATTTGTTTTAATTACTGTCCTTTCGACTTAGAGTCGGCTGTATTAGAACTGTTCTATAATAACATATATTTTTATAATTATATAATTAAAATTATAATATATTATTTATTATTTAATTGTGATTTGCCTCCAACATCGTCGTAACCTTTCACTTATACAAATGATTCATATGTACAGTGGTTATCTTGTTTATGGATTTAGATTTTTCCCTATACCATAGAATCAAATTATGAAATTGAAACATCATGGTAAAAGTGAACGGTTATTTTATCAGTTGAAAGTTGAATTTCACCCCAAACATACTATTTTCTTTTTCCCTGTAACCTACTGTTCATTAAACAAAATATTATTGAGCACGTGGGAGATATAAGAGATATTGACAAGTGAATTGATTTCATTTATTATTATTTTTTTAACATGAAACTATTATTCAGGATTACAACTCATATGGTATGAGAATATAACTGATATTTACAAATCAGACTATGACTGAGACTAGTTTACATTAATTCGTATGAAACACTGTCCAGATTTGAACATTGTGGGGGCTCGAACTGCTGCCTCTAGGATTACATCTCATACTAATAAAACTATAACTGATATTTACAAATCAGACTATAACTATAACTAGTTTATATTAATTCGTGGGGGCTTGAACTGCTGCCTCCAGGATTACATCTCATACCAATAAAACTATAACTAATATTTACAAATTAGACTATGACTGGGACTAGTTTACATTAATTCGTATGACTGTGACTAGTTTACATTAATTCGTATGAAGCACTGCCCAGATTTGAACATTATGGGGACTCGAACTGCTGCCTCCAGGATTACATCTTATACCAATGAGACTATAACTGATATTTACAAATCAGACTATGATTAGGACTAGTTTATATTAATTCGTATGAAACACTGTCCAGATTTGAACCCTTACTAATATTCGAGGGATGTCTACTTCTTACACTTGGGTTCGAGGAATGTCTACTTCTCACACTTAAGTAAGAAAACAAACTGACCTTCACTCAATGTCTAAGGAAGGAATTACCCCCACAATGTGATTTTGGAGGCTCAAACTGCTGCCCTCCAAATTGTAGGGCAACCGCTCTAACCACCAGGCCTTTGGTCTAGTGGCACAATTGATTTCATTTATCTAAACATTGTGAAATAGTATATATACAAGATTACAATAATGATATAAATGTAAGGTGAGGTTTACATGTGAACCAAGAGGAATTTCTTTTTAAATTTAACTAAGCTTTTTTAGCTTTAAAGTCAAATCAAGAATCCTCTCATGTCACTCCTCTGCAGTTTTAATTTGTTTCAATTTTTCCTAATCATGTGAGTGCAGGTGATCACAACATCTTCTCAGTCATTCATGCAGCAGGTCCTCTTCTAAATCAATCTCCAATGACATACATATAGAACGACTGCCTTGTCACCTGTCGTCATTTTTCCTTAAAACCAAGAACCTTTTAGCCAACCTACATCACCAGAATCAGAACCAGAACCAGAACCTAGCTTGCAAGAATCAAACAGAGGGCATATTGCATTATGGAGATATATAAATCTCGGCTAGTAGCGAAGGGTTTTCATCAAACCCTAGGTGCTACAATTCGTTTGGTGTTGAGTATTGCATTAATGAAGAATTAGGTTATTGAGCAGTGGGATGTGAATAATACATTTCTTAATAGGGATTTGCTAGAAAAGGTTTGCATAGCCCAACCTGAACGTTTTGAAGATGTGACAAAACCTAATCATGTGAGTGAACTCGTGAAGGCGTTGTATGGTCTTAAGCAGGTTCCTACTTCCTCGTTTGAGAAACTGAAGTCTACTTTGGTCAGTCAGGGTTTCAAGAATCAAGGTCAGACACTTCGTTGTTTATCTTTCATCATGGTATTGATATTGTCATGAAATATTTTCTAGAAATATATAATCACTGCAATTCTCTGCAATTTTCATTCACCATAAATAAATATCCGTAGCAATCCCATTTTTTAATATACATGTCCTAATTATTTATGCCACAAAGATAATGAGTCAATCATATAAGTAGAAGAAACATTCATTTTATTAAGTGTTAATGTCATTATATATTTTTTGATAAATAATAAATAAGTGATATTTTTTTGAAAATAGGCAGATTGATGATAAATCATTAACTTTTTCATTAATTTTAACAAAAACAGTAAAATAATTATAAAATAATGATTTTACCCTTACAATTAATTTTTTCTATAAAAAAATTTGTTTGATTTATATTAAAAAAATTGTTTCATTTATATCAAAAATTTTAACAAGAAAATTTTGATTCAACAATAATTTTTTTAAAAAAAAATTATTTGTTTTAACAAAAAAAAGCCAATTAATTAGGCTTAATTGTGATTTATTATATATTTTCTATTTAAAAAATAAAAGTAAATTAGCAGAGGCATAAACATCATTTTGTAATTAATTGTATGGATAAAAATATTTTTTTATAACTATTATAGGGGTAGAATTTATCATTATTTTACTGTTCCCACAAAAGTTAACGGTTTATTATCAATCTGCTTATTTTTTAAAAATTTATCATTTTTTTGTTATTTGTCGAAAAACATGCCACCCATGTGACATTAACCCTATTATTAATATTGAGTTTAAACATTTCCTTATATATGTATCCTTTCCCAACAAAGGTATTGATATTGTCTTGAAATATTTTGTATAAATATATAATCCCTGCCATTCTCTACATTTTTCATTCCTCACAAAACACATATCCCAAACATCTTTTTCTAATATACACGTCCTAAACGATTAAGCCACGAAGATAATGAGTCAATCATATAATTATAAGAAATATTAGTTTTATTAATATTGAGTTTAAACATTTCTTCATATATGTATAATTTCCCAATATAGGTACCACTCTAATACAATAATTTTTTTTTTTTTTACTTAAATACAACTTCAAAGCCAAACTTTGAAGTATATCAAATACAAGATTTTTCTAACTTAAGATAAATGATATATATCAGTAAAAGTTAAAGTTTTTTCATAAGTGAACTCTACTTACACATTGCAGTGGAGGAGTTCTTTTTTTTTTCTTAAGAAGTTGACGATCTCTTTTGAAGTGGCTAAGCTTTCCACAATGGTAACATGTACCTTTTTTTTTTTTTTTTTTACTTGTTGTTGTTTTGATTCTCTTTGGAATTTTGATTCTCTTTGGAATTAAACTTTCACTTTTGGTTATTCTTAGGGTGATTACAATGCTCAAGCTCTTCCTCTCTTCCATAACATTAATTTTAAACGATGTAGCAACCTATTCCTTAAGACTATTAAACTTGTGTTCCTTTTTAATATGAAACTTTGGCTGAAGTCTTCCAAGTTAATTTCATCTTTGCTATATTTAAAACTTTTCTTATAGTCTTTTGAAAATGGAAGAAGTTTATCAATAATTAAAGAAATAATAATAAACTCAATTATTTTCATGTTGTGTTGGTTGAATTAATTAAGAATATACAAAATTTTATTGTATTGTTTACTCGGAAGTCTATTATCAATCATTTTATAATTAAAAAATTTAGAAGCAAAAAATTTCTTACTTGTGACATCTTTTATCATGTACTCAATCTCCAATGAATCCCATATTTCTTTTGATATGGGCTTGTTGTGCTACTAATCAAACAAAGTATCAGATATAACATTGCAAATGTGTCTCTTGCATAGAGTTTTTGCTCTTGCTCTAGTTTCTGCTAATGTCTCATCCTCACGTTCTTGAGGCTTTGGTATTATGAGAACACAGACAATAATAAGGCTTGTCAACAAGAAATGTAACTTTTTTTGCTAATGTATAAAGTTGCCACCATCGAACTGATCCATTTTGACTAAATCCACTACGAATCACTGAAGAGATGAACGTGATGTCATTGTTGCAATAATAACATCATAAGATGCAACTTTTTCTGCCAACATATAAAGTTGCCACAATTAAATAGCTCCAATTTGACAAAATCTATTGCGAATTGTTGAATAAATGAACTCAGTGCCATTGTTATAGTAATAACGTCATAAGATTGTTGAGGATGTATATTTGTGGGAATGACAATTGTAGAGAATTGAAGTGATGATGATGGAATTTTATTATAATATAGTAATATGTATACAATTTTGTAGGTACAAAGAAAATAATATCAATAAGTAAATTATAGAAAATTAAATTGTACTTCAAGCACGTTACAAATGTTGTTTTCCTTAAGATATTAATTGCTAAACAATGCACATGAGTTAAGTAAATATGTCTCTAAGATATAATTAAGCATTTATTTATTTGTCTGAGTTGTACATCGACAACAACAAATCTGAATACTCATTACAAGCATGTCAAGAATCATTATAGTGTTCACGTAGTAAACAATATATTGGATATTTGATGCATGAAAAATTGATGTTATATGATTAAATTTATTGTAAGAAAGAGGGCTGAGAAAAAAGTGGTGTAAAATTATTATTATTATTTGTTTAAATAACCAAAACATAGTCTTTATTTATAAATATATTTGTGTTCCTTCATTTCAATTCTCATCTTTCATTATACCCCTTTATTTATATTCATTGGATCAAGATTTAATTTTTAATGAATGATGTGAATTAAATTATTACTATTTCAAATAAAATGACACCATAAAAAGATGTATCTTCAAATAAAATGCCACTATGAAAGCATACATTATTAAGTAAAAAAATATTTGTTCTATAAGGCACGATTAACGATACAAGTCTTTACAGTAATATTTTATTTATTTTGAAATTGTTCCAAAGAGTGTCTCAAATTAATAAATAGCTTTTTTTTTCCTTCCATTACGAATTTATTAAGTTATTATAAATTAATTAAAACGAAAAGAGGGGTCGTCTAATTAAACTGCTTTAATTTACGTGTCGTTACACTTTTCTCTCATTGTCTTTGTTCAATGTTGACTAAAGTAATGA
Organism: Murraya koenigii; assembly: GCA_025617385.1. Taxonomy (NCBI): domain Eukaryota; kingdom Viridiplantae; phylum Streptophyta; class Magnoliopsida; order Sapindales; family Rutaceae; genus Murraya; species Murraya koenigii. Next base: position 48,358,583 of record CM046811.1, on the reverse strand, counting down.
TATGTACACAATACGTGCATAATAGACTAGTGATTAAGTGGGAGCTAGAGATCAATATGGTTTGCACTTTTCAAAAAAGGCCTCAAGTCAAAGGAGAGGTAGAAGAAGATGGATCTTCTTCTTCGGTCTTTACTGCAACCAGCTAGCTTTTTTGGTGCATGCTTTTTCTTACGTGGAAAATGACACTCATTGATCTTTATCTCGCTTTTGACTTTTAGCGTTTGGGAGGACGCCGGTCCCTGGCAGCTAGCTGGCTCCAATTCTCGAAAATCGTCATCAATCATCATAGTTTAATTTGCATAATCCCCAGTACCCCCCCGTCTGCTAATTGGGTTGTATTTTTCCAAGTGCTGTTGCTTGTTGCTTGTATTTTCAAAAGCATCCAATTCAGTCAGTTTCCAGGATTAGAAATTTCGGTTTTCAGACAAAATCTTTGGGTTGGCAAACCATTTACATTTTACACAACATGTTTTGCTCAACATTTTCAACCGGAGATTTTTTTTTGTGGTAACAAGGAAACGCTTAATTGGAACGGCAATTGTTGCATCGAGTAAAGTCCAACAAGTTCATTCCTGAAACAGAATATCATCACATCTTGGCATCCAATGCTGACCAATTGAAATCAGGTGTGCACGTGACCACCGTATTGCCAACACCCAAGCCTTTACATCGGTTGAAACATTTGAAAGATCTAATCTTTTTCCACGTTTTTTAATTTGAATAAAAGATGACCGGATAACACTTTAGCAAAGCTAAGGACATCACTAGATCAGCCTGTCATCCTTTACCCATTAAAAGGGGCGACATGACGTTGCTGCTTTGTTGCTTTCACAATATTGTATTTTTGTTCTTTATTTCAATTAAAATTGGAGGCAGGTTTAGTTGTTATCTTGAAAATCATGCCGACAAAGGGAATTTACCCCACTTTTAATTTCTTTTTCTTATAATTTTTCATTACTAAGCCACTTTTAATTTCTTTTTATTAGTATTTTTCATTACTGCAAATTAAAAAAAAAAGGGATCAAATTATCATGAGAAAGTGATGCAAATTTACCACCTCTTGCTGATTGGAAACCTGGTACCCATTCAAAATCAAACACATACACTGCACGGATTGTGGTCTTTAATCTCCCTGATCGTTACAAAAAAAGAAGAAAAAAAACCACCACAAATCTAAAGTCATTGTGCTTACGTGGAACGTTTCTATAGGTTGTATTTTAGAATTCACCTAAATCACATAGGATCGACCATTTAATAACCGTTCACCTCTACATTAGACAGTGACGAGTAATGAGTGACCAAAACCAAAAGGGCTGAGGACTTTCCGTCATCTTCCTTACTGTCTCTCCATTGTCTAAATAAAGCACAAAGACATCACATAGACACCCACAGTCACAGAGAGAGAGAGAGAGAGAAGAATGATGGGGCCTGATTCTGAAGCGATGTATGAAGATCAAAGCTCAACGCTAAAGCTACCACTTTTTTCAATACCAGCAAGTATGCAGTCACCAGAGAGGCCTGGAATGCTAACCCCGCCACTTCAGACTTCAGCTTCGGTCCCATTTCGATGGGAAGAAGAGCCTGGCAAGCCCAAGCCTTGCACCACTCTCATCACTCTGCCAGAGTCGTCAAAAACTGATTTTTCTCACAAGTGTTTAGAGTTGCCTCCAAGGCTTTTGATTATGGATGCTGCTAATGCTAATGCTAATAATATTACCAAACTATCCTCACCCACCACTGTTCTTGAAGGTCCTTATGTGGGTAGGTCGTCCAGGTTTCAGGCTCCGTCGTTTAGAATGAGTAGTGAGTGTTATGGGTCTTTTCGTAGGAGTACTTTAAGTCCTGAACAGAGAGATCAAAAAGATAATGATCGGTTTGGTGCTATGGTGCTTAGTAATAGTAAGATCGTGAAGAAAGAGAAAGGGATTTTTGGTTCTTGGGGCAAGAAGGGGCTAAAGAGCAATAAAAGAGAGGTTGGTGGGGGTAGTTATGTCTTTCCGTCTTCTGTGGACAGGTTTTATGAAATTGAATGCAGCAGGGAAGAGGAAGGAAGCTCAAGCAATTGTACTAGTGATGGGATCACAAGAATCAGAAGGTCTGGCAGCTTCTCTAGTGCCTCTCTTGCCACTGCCAGGCCCCGCTTCTGGGTAAGGTTTTTTTTCACTTATTATCTTTGTAATTTTATTTTTTCCTCTTTTCTATTTTTAAAACTCATTTGATGGTAAAATTTTCCTATTTTGAAGTTTTTGAGCATCCAAAATTAATCATTTTCTTTCCTCGTTGATTTCTAAAATCTTTTGTTTTTACTATAGGATTGCTTTGATTAGTAATCTTGCTATTGTAATTTATACTGGTCTATGACTTCTTTTATGCAGTGTAACTGTTGACTTGTTGTAATAGCAATAGAGAGAATTTTCAAATGAACATCCACTGCAAGAATTGCTTTTATTTGTTGGCCGGAAGTTGGATTCAAGTTTTATTTTAGAGGTCCCCCGATATACCGAATTGGGCATTGGATATGGATTGCACTGGCACATGATGGGTTAGGTTAGGTGTCACAGTAGCCAGCCAGCTGAAACTTTAAGCACTGGTCACTAGTGACCAATTAAGGTGGTGCTGTTGTTTTGATCCTTGTAGAAAGTAAGAAATAAAGTTGATAGTCTGGAGTTAATATGATTTACAAATTTTTTATCAGACAAGATGAATCAAATTACCTTAAGTCATAACAGACTTACGCCGTACTTCCATCGTCTTTCAACATTTTGATTTCCTTTATCATTCCATCAAAATCTTCTTTTCCTCTCTAGCTGTTTTGGATATTTTTTGCGTGCACGCTATAACGGTCGTTCCCCAATAATCTTATAAACTGTGTGTGTTAGGACTAAAAGATTCTGTTGTTTTGAGCATGCAGGCGACTGTATACGGGGGCTTGAGGCAAGTGGTCGTGTTTCCATGGAGAAGCAGAAAAGCCAAGAAAGATGGCCTTCTTAGTTGACTGACTTCTTCCTTTGCGCACCGGGCACTCATATTTGTCGGTTTATTAATGAATTGCTTGTAGTGCACTACTACATTTCTTTAATTTTGTTTTGCTTGGGTGATAATTTCTCTGATGATGAAAATGACGTATCAAATGTAATCTAGCATAGTCTATCAATGCCTGCTTCTTAGTGTGGCTGGATTCCGCAGTGTTTTTTTTCTGGTGATGGGCCTTGGACTGCAACTCTCACTAGGGCATGTAAATAAATCTCTTAGTAGTAACAGCCAACAGCCAACAGCCAACAGCAGTATTGGGTGGGAATATTTCATATTTATAAGAATGGAACATGAAGCATATGGCTCGATTCTCCCTAAAGCCTTGAAAAGATTACATATTACAATCCTACAGTGGCAATCTCTTAATTCTCAATTGTTTGCCAGAAATGCAAACAAAAGAATGCACGATCTTTACTTGCACGTTTTCTTTCTTGGTTATTTTTCTTACAAGCAACAAAGCCAATTTTCAGAATGACCAGATTGGCTCAACTTTTTTTGGACACAAGCAAAATAGCCTATTAACCTCATATGGATGTCTGCATGGATACTAGATAAATCTGAACAGAGGAAGAAATTGTGAAAAACAAGTGCTCTATAAAACACTATTCACACAATTATTTTTCAGTATGAATACTTTCAGCAATCTAATAAATTCACTCAAATAAAATGACAAGATCAGCCAATGGTATAGAAATGAGGTGGTAACGAGTGAGTAGCAGTGAATTTCCCAGGTTTACCCTAAAATGAATGGGTCTCAATGAACCTTGGCTGATTTAAACTGCAACACAACATGTAATATTCATATTCTACTTAAGATATGATGATCTTGAATACACAACAATTTTGTTTTTCCAGTTTCACAGTTAAAACTCAGGCTTATTTCTTTGGTGATACGGTAGAAACAAAAAATTGCAGACAAGAACAGTATGCTAAGATCAAGTTAATTCATAAATCAAATCACCCCTGTTTTTTCCCAGTCACACCTGCAACCACCTGCAATGATGCAAGACAAGGTGTTAAAATTACTTGAGTATAAGCTGATACATGACACGAAGGTGCAGAAATTCCTGTGAAAAACATTTACAGTAACAGAAGTTGCATCTCCAGTGTTATAAGCCAAACTTAGTATTATCATTACTCTCTATTCTAACTGCATCAGATTGCTAAAAGGAAGTAGGTAGGTAGCCAATCCATTTAGTCATTTAGGACACGACAATTTTAGCCATCGCACTTCAAACAATTTTCTTTTCCTTCCAAAAATGAATTAAAAAGTCAAATAAGAATGAGATTCAGATAAGGATTTCACATGATTACAAACAGAGTAAAAAATTAAACCCAATTCAAGAAGACCTATTTTAACAAGAGAAGCAAGTTTAGGAATTGCATTATCGGGGTATAACATCACAGATCATAAAAGTTCATGGCATTAAAATTGAAAAGAAAAAACTAAAGCCAGAAGAGGAACTTGCTTAAATTTATAATGCAGACTACTGAAGCATCCATAATTTTCTCAGTGAATCAGAAAGTTTATCATAAATCAAAATTCAATACTCACATCACTTAACGCAGGTTGAGGCACTTGTTTGGATGATTCAAAGGAGTCCAGCATGGGCCTTACAACAGCTGGAAGGAAGAGACCTGATATTTAACAAAAAAAGTTAAAAGTTACTCACCAGGAAGATGAATAATTATTTTCTCTCAAAAGAAAAATAAAACCAACTCATTGCACTACACAAAGCACTCGTTTTTATTTGAGACATTTTCTGTAACAACAAAGAATAATGCATTCACTACATAACACATCTTCTGCTCAAAAAAATTTTAATCGATAGATGTAAACATGAATGAAATCACTTAATAATCAACATAAAATGCTGTGAAAGATACATAATAATATTGTAACCTCTCTCCATCTAAACTTTTGCATATAGTGCCAAACCAGAAGAACAATACAGTTCCGAAAAACATTTCCACATAATTCATCTTAACTATTTCATACTAGGTAAAGATATAGCATTTCTGGTCTCCAAAGCTACGAAACAGAATAACAAGACAACAATATATCAAGAGTTAAGAACATTTCTGGTACATGAAAAGCTATCAAAAATTTTAGTGCATACTCAGTAAAAAAAGTTGAGTAAAAACCAAAAAATACTCTCTTACAGGATGGAATGAACAACAAGAATAAAAAACCTATGAATAAGAACATGGCAATTTTACTTGAGAAGGTCACAAATAATAACCCTAACGTAAATAGAAGAAAAACTAGCATATTCGCCTCGCTCCGCCCAGCCCGGCCCCAATTTTACTTAAATTCGCTCAACGTATCAATCGATTAACAGATAGATAAGAATTAATGGAACAAAAATTGAGAAGTGAATTTAGCGATTGGATACCAAAACCAGCCATAAGGCAAGAAACTGCAACCACCGGCTCTTGTGCCACAAACATTCTCAGCTTCTCCATCACCGCCATCTTTTCTAATATTTCCAGAGAGTTGTTTTGGGTCTTCGCAATGTGGGTCAGCAGATGCGGATCTGTGGCTCTCTCTAACTTTACTTGCTTTGCTTCTTGCTCTTCATTTTTTTTTATTTATTACAATAGCAGAAAGTTAATTATCCGTCCCGGTGTAATAATGGATCGGGTCGGGTCAGGCAATTGTCGGTTTCCCCAATACAGTTGTTCTCTTCCTCCCCCAAAAAGTAAAACAATTCTTAATTTCAGGGGAACATATTATTATTACTACTATTATTATTATTATTATTTAACATAATTTAATTTGTTAAAATCATGTAAATCACATGCGATAAACAAATAAAATCCAACCGAATCTCCTTTTAGCGTTGAAACATGTTTTTAATGAATACATTTTCCATTCAAGTGTTGGAACATGCTTTTAATTTTGCTTTGAGACATCTACCAAAGTTAACAATACACATCAACCATCAACTTTCAAACACAAATCACTTCATCAATCATTACAGAGATACTGATTTTTTGATAAAAAAACGAGATTGCAGTCGATGACATGTTCAACCAACACACACACACACACATGTGAACCTCATAATTTTTACATTGAACTACATAGAAAGCAAAAAACGAAAAAGAAAGAAGATTTACCTACTTTAACAGAGACCAAGAAATCTAATAAACCACATACATATCTACATAATTTTGATTCAAACACTTTCCTTCTAAAATCAATCTTCACAGGAAGCACGGATTCATTTAATGCTCTCATATGTCGCTAGAAAGGTAACATCCATCCCACGGTCCATCCCAATAGCAAACCAGCACCAACAAGACCCAAGCCCCACGCAAAAGCAAAAGCATACTTTGACATGTCATGTTTTGGTCGGCCTTGTTTCCCTCTTTTTTTCTTTGCAGCCTTCTGCCAATTCTTTCTCATTTTCCTACATTTGGGAGGCACCCATGGAAGGGCCACTGGGAAGAGAGTGGAGATTGGCTGGTCACTATTCTTGATCTGGAAATAAAGGGCTTCTAGCTGTAGCATTTGGAACCACTGTTTATAAGCAAAAAGTTGCGAGGCTTGTCTGAAGAAGAGCTTGAGGATATGCTCCTTCTCAGCATAGGCTTCCTTTGCTGCTGTCTCAGCTTCCCTTGCTCGTGTTTGAGAATGTCGGAGAGCTTCTAATAGCTGAGCCTTGCAAGGATCACTCTCAGAAACTTCTTGTGTTTCTGAGATGCCCTTGTGTGCTGTGCTACACCTGTTAATAAGATCAAAAGTTCAGCAAAGATTAAGCCAAGGTATATAGCTATGTTGGACACTGATGCAGGCGCCCAAGCACGCAAAAGTACATATGCAAGTTATTTTACCTACTCATACTAGCAGAATCATTGCGTTGAATATTACTAAGCCTGGAGATTTTGTTTTGCTACAGATATAAATGTCGACATGAGACCCCCCTATGAATGTTCATAGAGAAATAAAAACTAATCTCTATTGAATTTCATGCAATAAACCACTAGAAAGTATACCTGAATGATTCGCCAGAACCAAATGGCATTTGCCCTTCTTCAACTGAAGTGCTTCTAGAATCAGAAGCGCCCTGGGCATGAACAACTGGATTAGAAATGCGATCAGTTTGGTATTTCGAATGCAAAGATGATGTTTCATCAAGATCAAAACCCCGAGAACGAGCATAAGGGTGGGCCCTAGTGTGCTTCTTCTGAGGTGGAGGAAGGTCACAGTTCTCCATGTAGCCGACCGACTTCTGGGCAACCAAGGAGGCCAAATCATCTTTATCTGTTGTGCGCCACCACGGCTCAGTCTTTCCACCCCCAATCCAGGGAGATTCTGGATCAAAACAGAGTTCATTGGATGTTTTGGAACTTGGGCATCCTACAGAATCCATTTCAATAAATTCATAGTTCTCCCTAATATCCATAAGTTCAATAAATTCTTGGGTGCTCTTACAATCTACAGCCCCTACATTTTGTTTCCTAACTTCAAGATCTTTCTTCATACAAACTGCAGAAAGACTCTTATAATTCTCATCATGAGAAACCTCATTGTTTATATTGCCATCAACAAGAGTACCACCTGTACTGTCTAATAAGGGATCTCCACTGAACTTAGAGGGTGAATTGACAAAGCCAGTTCTCAAGGCTTCCATCTCAGCCTCCACAGCACTTATTTGCTCACTTGTTAAACCTTTTTGGTAGCCATAGTTAGATTGCAGCTGAAGCCACCATCTTGTATCAGAAGGCAGTTCAGAATACAGATGATTCATGTTCAGAGGCATGAATCCTGCAGCAGGGTGATCAGGTGCATCTGCTACATCAGCAGGTCCGGCATCAACCTGTTTGGATGATGATTGGCAGCAAGCTAACTTGGGAGCTCTTTTGGCATCTTCTTGGACAAAGCAACGATTAGCTGTCCTCTGCCACACAGCCCTTGCTTCAGCTCCTGCCATTACATTCGGGAGACATTTATCTGTCAAGAACCATTTCTTACCCTTTAGATGACCTCAAGATATTCATCCCAATTAAGTAGCACAAACTGTTAAGCTTGTCCTTCTAGTCAATTGAACACAATCAAACTAAAACATACGCTAAAATGGATATTATGGGTTACACAAGACAGTGACAATTTCACACTTCCACAACACTGCTTCCCCACGGAAACAAAAGAAAAATCAAAGGCAAAGCAAAGCAATTAAAACAAAACATTCATCCTGAAATCCCACAACGAAAATTTTGCATTGAAAAAACCATCAAATTCTTTGAGGTATTTATATTAGTGCCAAGCCTAAATAAAAATCGTCAGTAACCCAAATGTATTGTGAAGGCTTATGATATATGTTATATCAAATCATTTATCATAAATTCATAATCAAACCCCAAGCAACCCGCCGTTGCACCTCTGCAAGAAAACAAAACACCACCTGCCCAGAAGAAATGGCCAAAACAAGCATAAAACAGATAATTCAAGATCTAATTTCGTCAAAGTAGGACCAAAGCACAGCCGATATCATCATTCCTAACATCCAAATCCAAACCATAAGATTCAAGTACAGAAGCCTTCCAACTAACAATAAAATTCATTTCCGAAGATAGCAAGCGAATTCTGTCCAATTCAATTTTTGTTATTCAGAAAATCCTATAGCAATCACATCCACAGTAACTGCATCGACAACTAATTCAATCGAACAAAAAGCTACCGTGACCACAAAAGCCCAACATGAAAACCACCAGATGATGATATACATGCATCAAATACAATTACGAAAATTGAACGAGAGCAAGAGAACGAACCATCAAACAAGAGTTGAGGGAGAGAGAAATGAGAAGATTGAATTAAGACGCAAGTGGCGTGGTTGTGTGGATTTGAAACCGAAAATGGAATGAAACCATTTAACTCCTGATCCGAAATGACTCAATAAACGAATCTAAGAACACAAGACTAGCACGGGTGGTGCTGTCGGCCTTTGCATATCCTTTTGTTGTTCTGCTACCATCATTCTTCTGTCCCCCCTTTTTTCCTTAAAAAAAATTTTCCCCCTTTAACAATTTCTTTTGCTGGATGAAAATATCATGAAATCATCAAATTAGGGAGAGTTAACTCGTTAACTCATAACGGCGTCGTTTTACCACCTTCGTGTCCGTTGCAAGAGTTTGTTAGTGGGGTCCATGGACGCGAATTTCAAGAAGTAGTTGTGAGAAAAGATCTCGACCGTAGACGTTTGATTGCGGGTCCAGATTATTATTTACGAGATAAGGCTCACTATCTTTTATGTTTTAATACTCTTTATCTAATTTATATTATAAAGATTAAAGAGAGTTGAGTAAGAAGAAAATCTCGAGTCCAACTAAATTCCGTATATCATCATATTTTATTTCGGTTTTTCCTAAGGAAATTAGATAATCACAAATTTAAAATATGATCGAAAATCAGTTGTCTTTTCAGACGGTTGGTGATTGATCGCCACGTAGAGATTCCAAAGTTGAACAGAAATATAAATAAAAAAAAAAAAAGAAGCTAGCTACTTCTGACCATTGGAGATGCCTGCTCATAGAGTAAATGTGTTTTGAAGTCGATTTTGATGTCCTTTCAACTACACTTTGATGTTTATTTTTTGGATATTTAAATTACACTTATTAAGGGAAATGACAATAAGTATTAGGGTAACAGGGCATTGAAGTTTCAAGTAATCCTCATCGAGTTATCACTAATTTTTAGTTGCATTTCCGTGTGTGCCCATGGTTTCTCGCAAGATCTCATGTGCTTTTTGATTGAAACTTTTGAGAAAATAGGACTTAAATAATAATCAGTAGTTCGAGCAACAGAGTAAAGGTCGGTGGAATTTGATACTGACAATGATATAACGCTTTCCTTTTCGACTCTCGTTCCGTTGCGATTTGCAGTGAAGCGAAGTGAATGAATGACACAAGGAGGTCACGCGATGTGACACGTGCTTATCGTTAGATCTTACACACCTTCGACTACTACCAATCCCAGGTGATGTATTCTGAAATTTATCCACTCCCAAATATAAGCTCACTCGAAATGATCCAGTTGGCGGTTGGGCACCGCCCACTCCCAGAATAGAAATGATTGGTGCAAAAATTGGTTAACCGCTGCCCGGGGCCTGGGACGGCATAATTCGTTAAAGGTTGTTTGGTTTAAAACGATAGTAATTGCTATTCGTCTTGGCCACGTAGATTCATCCTCTTACATCTCTTAACAAAAATTTTTTCATATTACCACAAAGAATCAAACCCACTAATCCTCCGAATTCAAAATCATTTTGTTATTTCAGCTCGTCTAGTTTATAATAATCCTGTTTAAAATTAAAGTACTGTAAAAATAATTATAATTATAAAATAAAAATTAAAAATATATAATAAATATAATTTTTAAATAGTTATTAGGGGTGGGTATTTTCCGGTTCAGTTCGGTTCGGTATCCGAACCGAAATCGAAACCGATTGGTTCTTAAGAATTCAAACCGAATCGAACCGAATTTTAAAACCAAACCAAACCGAACCGAAATAATTCGATTTGGTTCGATTCAGTTTTAAAAATTCAGTTTAGTTCGGTTCGGTTCGAAAAATTAAGTTAATAATTTAGAATTTTGAATTTAGATTTTAGAATTTAGGTTTTAAAAATTCGGTTCGGTTCGGTTCGGTTCGATTTTATTATATTTAATCGAACCGATCGATTTTTTAATTCGGTTCGATTTTAAACCGAACCGAATACAAACCATTCGGTTCTTAATTTTTCAAACCGTTTGGTTTTTACTTCGAAAACCAAACCGAACCGAATTGAATAATTCAGTTCGGTTCGGTTCGGCAAAAACCGAACTATTTACCCACCCCTAATAGTTATTATGACAAAATTATTAAAAATAAAAAATATTTTTATCATACAAATAAAAAATTATATTAATATAACTTTTAAATTATAATAATTAATATTTACGAAATACTTTAATACTATAATCTTTAAACTACAACTACTCAATCTCAATCTCAATCTCAAACACACCCAATAAGTCAAGTCTCTTAAGTCATTAACACGGGAAGAATTTGTATGGCCACCTTTCCAAGTGATTACATACACATTTAAATTTCCTGGACTGTTATAAATGAAAAACTTGCAGAACAGACCTGTCGCTATACATACACTGCCCTACATACAGAGGCACACGGTATTTCAATCAAAATATTATACAAAACTTGGTGTCCGCACCCGTGTGCAGTGCTTACCCGCTTGCCAAAGACAATGGGCCTCAATATACCTACCTTGGCCACCCAACTGTTTCTCCATTTTATAGAATTTCACATCATGTATTACGCCGATGAATTTGTCTTTTATTATGGTTTTGTTCCCGTCAGAGGCCATAAAGCTGAGGAATGTGGCATGTTGAAGAACTCAACCTGCTGTCCATTCTCCATCTTTCGAGAATAAACACCAAAAAGTTGGATCTTCCCAAGGCTACTATCAAATCATTTTGTGCTTTTGAAGACGATGGCCTGGAAAGCAACCTCCATCTACACTTGATCGTAACAGATAATACACCAGGGATCTGGAATTTGTGAAATATCACACAGGGCTTGAATCTGCAGCATCTACCAATTTCACATAATATCACTTTTTCGCATTTCACAGGTTCTGCAAGATTTCCGACGTTCTTCAAATAAAACTTAACCTCTTCACAATCTATGCTCTGATAATCCTTAAGTGGGGATCTGGCATTTATGAAATATGACACAGGGCTTGAATCTGCAGAATCTACCAATTTCACATAATATATAACCTTTTCGCATTTCACAGGTTCTGCAAGATTTCCAATGTTCTTCAAATAAAACTTAACCTCTTCACAATCTATGCTGATAATCCTTGAGTTGAACCAGCTTCACAGAGCCGTCCCCACCACATGATAAGAAACCATGTGAAACAACTTGTATATCTGTTACAGCAGCCTGTCACATTTAAACATAATGTTGCTTCAGCGCAAACACACTTATAAAGGTACTTTCTTCCAACAAACCAAGATCTGTCTTCTAACATAGAAGGCCAGCACTAAAGCAAGAACAATCGTTACCCGTACAACTCCACCAAAACCCCGAGAGCTTGGTTGCAAAAAGGTGTGCTTTTCATGCAATTTTGACCAGTGATAAACTAGCTGGGCTGCTTTGGCATCCCAAAGTTTTACGTCTCCATCTTTGCTTCCTGTTAGGAACAAACTGGTATTCGGGATGGTGGATATTCTGGTGACACTCCCTTCAGCCAGATGATTAGATAAAGATATTAGATTAAATCAGTCACTGTTAAGAAGTTATAATTGTTTCTGGAAGAAATTGCCTATACCTAAGTGTGCCTTTGGTATATACCAAAGCATCCCATTCTGATCTCTGGTTTTACTCCCAAACCCTGTTTGCATATCAGTATGCGAATATGTGTTGCTACTTGGTTCACCACTATCTGAGTGCTTGTGCCTCTTAGTTTTCCCGGTTGCTATGTACCGGAAGTCATGTATTCCAACATCGCCACCTTTACCACCAGTGACAATAAAGGGTGAAACAGATCCACTTCCGAGGTCATTATCAAACACAGAAATGGAGCGTGCACCACCTTACATGAAAAGGTAAAGCTTATTATAATAACTGACGGAGAGAGATTGCAAATGTAAAGAACCATTTTTTAAATCAATCAATCTAGATTATCAACAGATTACAATAAATGTACAATGTGTGATGCATAATGCAAGACACCTCATCACTGATGTTACTGATAATGTATTGTACTGCAAAGTACTATTTCTAGACAGTCACTATCATGTCAGAACCCAAAAAATAAAAAAAATCCTCTTATGTCAAGTAAGCAACTTGTATAATCACACAAAGCAAACTCGCGACAACTACCTGTGCCTCCGATCAAGAGATGAATTGTAGATTTTGCCTTATTTGCAAAATATGCACAAAAACTAGACATTAATCAAAAAAAGCATCCACATTTACTCAAGTGAAGTTTAAAAGTTCTAAGGGTAGAAAGAGATAATATAAACCTTCATGACAAGTGATGGAAGCTCGGGAACTTGTAGGTGGAGCCAACGTGTCCCATACAACTACATTGATCCCATTAGAGCTGTGCCCAGCAGCAGCAATGACTGACCCACTTGAAGTAATATAACTGACATCCCTGCAACCAAAATTGCAGCTGATTGATAAAAACTATTTAGCAACACAAAGAAACACCATTTCAATTTGTTAACAATCAAAAATTCCTAATTTAATTGTAAGTGATTCTTAGGAATATGGTGGTAGGGAAAATGGAGGCTGAGATAACCATACCAGTGCGCTCAAAGAAAGTATAGATCGCACATACTGACATACCATATGTATCACCGAAAATGGCAAGAAATTGTACCCATTCATAAACTAAGGCAACAACTGGAATTCCTCTGAAGGTATGGAATAATAAGATAACATACGTTGCATGGCTATTAAAGCAGAGACATGATTCCTTTGGACGGACGTTGCTCCTTCCTCCCACCTCCAGCTGCCATGTGCATACAGTTCCATCTAGTGCCGCACTAGCAAATCGGTGTCCACAGTGGTCAAATTGCAATGCAGATATAGATGCAAGAGCAAATGGGGGAGGAACATTTGCAGCAGGCAACACACCATAAGTTGCAGTAGCTTTATCCTTACCAAACTGCACTTGATAAATTTCAGGTAAGTCATATGTCCTATAAAAATTTAGTGTACAACAGCAATACAACTGATAGCCCACACATCTGAACAAATACTACAAACTTCATTCTGTAGTTAAAGACACTTCTGGAGCTTTCTCAGAAGCACGTTTATACATGCCACAAACAAGGAAAGAATAGTGAACTAAAGGGATGGAAAACAGTTCAGTAGTCAGTAAGAAACAATAGGTACCTACACTAAAAGTGGTTAAATCTATTAAAATATATATCTTCTAAAATTTAATTTGCAATCCAGAAGTGAAGCTATCCGAGTGATGAGAAGACAGACTGAAAAAAAAAAAACAACTAAAAGAGGTAATGTACAAAATAATATTATTTTCAGTCAAATTTCCTACCTCCCACAAGTAAACGTGTGTATTGCTAGAACCAACCAAGAAAAAAGGCCTTGAGGGGTGACTTGAGAAAGCCCTTGTACTTATATTTTCTATTGTAGCTGGTGGATCAACATAATCCTCAAAATCATCTTGAATTTCCCAACCTAGGCCAGATGCTCCAATACCAGCATAACCAGGAATCCCAAATGCTACCCCACCAGTCAAGTCTCTCCCTGGTCTTGCTAAAGATCCCACACCAATGGTTGCACCACCCAATCCAAGGTGTGCCCCTTTATTGCTCCCAAGACCAACACCAGGAGAAACAAAAGTTGGAGCTGGAGTTGATTCTGAACCAGCCCAACCATTCTGTGGCCAATCAGCATCTGCCCAGATATACTCTGATTGATCACAGAAAGGTATCTCATCTTCCAGGTTAAAGAAAACAATTCCCTGAATGACAGCGAATTTGAAATTGACATAAGCCAGAGAGCAAAGTGAATATATATTAACTAAAAAATAATAAAAGCACATAGAAATAGGAACAAAAAAATTCTACTGAATTGAGTATGGTTGTATGTTTGACAGCATCTACAGAAGGGATGTTAGGCAATAAGAAAAGGAAAAAAATACCATGAAATGAAACTAATTAGCATGAGAGACTAAACAAAAAGGCATATATCATGTCACATTAAAAAGTCGCTCTGAAAAAGAAGTGACAGAGATGCACACACCATTTCTTGATGAGTATACCATAAAAAAGGCAGCAAAATAGCAGTATGCATGCAGTTATAATTTATTTACGTTACATTAGTCAGTAAAGTTTAGTAGCTCAAATAACGTTCATTTTTTCTGTACGTGTAAACAAATTCACGCATTAGAATTAAGAGACAGTCAATAACTAGATCATGTGACTATAACAGAGACGACCTTGGATGTCAGCTAAGCGTACACAGGATGCAAGTAAAATGTTCAGAGGAAGAAGAGCATCCCAATTCTCCACTATTTAAAAAAAAAAAAAAAAAACCATATGCAGAAGACTTACCTTTCGGTTGCTAGCAATTGCACCTTGCCTTTGGTTAATCGAATTGATACACAGTGCCTGCTCAAAATAAGAACGTCTAATTACCATATCAAATATGATGGAAAGCTTTGGAGATGTTATTTTCAGGAGTGAAATACTCTAGCGTTATTCAATTTGAGGCCAGAGCCTCCCACTAATGTGATCATATCTCCTATGGACAAAAGATACAATGACAAGAAGTTAAAAAACTTACCTCAAAGAGTTCTCCATTTCTCTTGCATATTTCCTTGTGGGCTTGAAATGGTATAACCTCATTTGCCATGTTTGCATCTTTGTGCCAGGACCTAGGAGAAGCATGATTATTCTGGAAAAGATCTTTACTAGCTGATCCAACTTCACCACTGGCCAAAGTATTGCCTAACCTACCTTCATTTTTACAGGTCTTTTCGATTTCATGCTTCGTCTTGACACCTTCATTTATGTGACTCCATCCTTTAGACAGTTTACAATTGATATAAGACCTCCAATTTAATTCTTCTTGCGCGAAACCTTCGTATATTATACTGGGATCAGAACAAACATCCCATAATAATTCAGATAAGGCTACTTCATCTTTCTTATTCATAATGTTCATGCTCACAACACCCTGGTTTAAATGTTGATAGAGGGTTCCAGATTGAGACGGAGTAGATTCTTCTAACCATCTCCTAGTAGGAATATCAAATCCATTTTCTACCTTACACTGTAGGAAAAATGCAAGTTGTTTCACATGATGAGAAGATACATGCAACAATGTGGACTTCAGTAATTGAGCCAATATCAAAGTAAGCAATCTCATTTGTTCTGTTAAGCCGATGCTAGCAGATTCAGGATTTGTCAAACTAGAAGTCCAGGAAGAAAGGTAGCCCCCCAAAAAACTAGAAGAATGATTCTCATCAAGTTTAATGGACATTGAATTGAGCTTATGTTTCATGAACCTGGACATGTGTTGCCACAAGCAAGCCCCCATGATTTGCCATCTTTCATCATCTGGAATTGAATTCACAAGGTCTCTACCTCTTTCATCATCAACAAATTTAGAAACCTGAAGGTCCCCTACTACATTATCAATTGATGTATTGCAGGTTAACAACTCTGCACTTTGGTGAAAAAATGTCTTCAGATTCTTCATATCAACTTCATAAGGAGTATGCCCACTGGTAAATGTGATCAAGATGGGTTGAAGCATCTGAAAAAGACCTTTTGAATTTCTCTGAAGCCAAGCAGAGGCAAAATGAACATAATATTCATATAAATCAAGAAGAAAAAGAGGAGTTATGAGCTCTTCAGGGAAGGAGCCACAAAAAATCCCCATAGCAGTTCTTAAACTCCACAATGAGAATATGATAGATTGAAAATAATACCCCTGAGCATTTAACCATATAGATCTAACTTCATGATGCCCATCATTTTCACTAATAGTAGATTTCAAATAGGTGCAAGTAATACTAGAGGCAGCGATAAACCGTGAAAGAAAAATGGAGATATCTTCAGCAGCCTTCAAGAGGGGCTTAAGCTGACAAAAATACAAGGAGAAGCCATCAACTGTATTACTCTTTTCTTGTGACTGTCCTTGACAAATATATCCATGTAATAAATCATATCCAATGAACAATAACCCATTGTTGCATAACAACATTAAAATCTGTAGAATGCAAGAAAAAAGAAAACAAATCAGTACCTCTAAGACAACTGATGCGTCATCAATTGGATAAGGTAAAGCAGTAACATCGTGTTCTAAAAACTTACCTTTGCAATTAGAGAGGAAGAATCCATTGAAAATCTCTGCTCAAAAAGTGCAAGCGCAGTATATAACTTCTGTTGAAAATTTTGCAGTAATTTCTCATATTGATGAATCTCAAAATCCATAAAGCATATACCCGCTCTATCAAATCCTAAATCAGGCCAACTAGGATGGTCCCTAATTAATTTTGAGAAATATTGGAGAGATAAATCCAACTTAGCACGGGACTCCAGATGCAAAGCTACATCACCTAATAGCCAGTTAGAAGAACCCGTAGCAGCAGAAGGCCTCAGAATTTCAGGTCGAATATGAGAATGCCCAATATTCAATATACTCTCCTGATCTGTATCCCCAATAGTGCTAGAAGATGAAAGACAATCCAAAGCTTCAAGCTTTACCACAAACAATGGCAGTTTATCAGTCACAACTACTTATCAAAAGCACAATGTCAGACATATGCACAAAGTGTCTAACCTAAGCAACCATTAATAAGAAAATTCAACCACGTATAGCTACAGGGTAACTAAATGAGAATAAATATAGCGGTCCAAATTTCATTAAGGCTGGAAAACATTTATGAGGTACAGCTTCTATTATTGTGTGTGTGTGTGTGTGTGTTTATCCTTATGAAAAATGTCCACACTCACAACCCCAAGCAATAAACTTAACAGCAGTGGCAAGTCTCAGATAAAAATCATTCAAATACCATATGATAAATGTAGGAGATCGACACATGCTAAATATAGTGAGTGCATGGAGGACAACTTCTTTAACAAAAGAAGACAAGTCAAGCAAAGAATAGGAAGTATCACAACCTAAAAAATGGAAGTTGAGGATCAATTTGACATATGTAGTTGTTTAAAAATAGTTGAAAAACAAAGAAAAAAAAGAAAAGACAGACCCAAATAAAATATTATAAGACCACCAAGTAGCACATTACCAAAGCAACAAAAACATTAACTGATAAACTCAACTTACAGGAAGGCCACATCTGTTCAATGCAGTAGCTCTCATCAAAGCTGCCCACCGACCAAGGATTGCAGCATTTTTCTCCCCTATTGCATTCCTCATGCTATTTTTGTTTGCCAGCGTAAGGCAATACAAGCCAATACTGGGATCCATAAAAGCAACACTATTGGATGAAAGAGCAAACTTGTTGATTACCGCAGTTGATTGAAAACCCAGCATGATGAGAAAAGACTGAGAATAATTTCCTAATTCCCACTACAAAAACAAAAGAGCTAATTATAAGTTCTGAGACTCCAGAAGCTGGCATGCAGCTATAATCCAGAAAAGCTTGAAAAGAAAAAAGATAACTCAGAAAGAGAGGAAGATATAATTTCAGGAACCTCCAGAAGGCTAGCGAGCCAGTAGTCTCCCCTCTCAATTGAGGATGGAAGTATAAACTTTGTAATAAGATTATGCTCCAATGGTCCACCATGCTTCTCTACAAGCCGACAGATTACTAGTGCGAGCTGTTCATCC
This sequence comes from Murraya koenigii, assembly GCA_025617385.1. NCBI lineage: Eukaryota > Viridiplantae > Streptophyta > Magnoliopsida > Sapindales > Rutaceae > Murraya > Murraya koenigii. Next base: position 48,340,203 of record CM046811.1, on the reverse strand, counting down.
CCAAGGTTTTTTGCGCACACAGTGACTGCAGAAGCAGCATCACCTCCAAGCAGAAAGAAAGCAATAGCTAGCTCTAGTTGATGTCTCCCCAGTAAGACATATGCATTTTTCAGAGCCGCTGCCTTATTTTTCTCCTCCTGTAATCAGCAATTAATGCAAATAATGGATGAACTTGACCCTGAAAAAGTAAATCCACCACTGACTTTTGCTCGGCATGTTAAAATCATCAAATGCAAGGTAAATAATATGTATGAAGGCTAGAAACTTGAAAACAGTACAAGAAAATAATACTGAAAATGAAACCGGTAAAAGAACATTTTTCCTGAAAAGATCTTTGTTGAATTTTCTGCTTCTCTATTGTTTCTTACAGTTGCTAACAACAAAATCAAAAACTTAATCGCATTTGACTTCACACAATACCTGAAAATTGCGAGAAAGAAATCCCACCAGCGGTTTGTCCTTCTCATCCTTGCTGATTTTGAAAAGGCCAGCCAAAACTTGAATTCTATTCAGTGCTACATATAAAAGTGCACAATCCTTGGGATCTTTCTTCTTCAGGTATTGCAATCTTGCCAGCTTCTCCATCTATTTTGTAAAAAACATCAGAAAGGATTGAAATTGCAAAATAAACTTCTTTCTTTGATTTGCTTTGATTAGGGGTTTGGGACAGGACAAACAAAGAAATACAAATATCATATGTTGCCTTGCCCAGTAAAGACCATAGATACAGATAGCATACATCACAATCAAACCAAAAGGTGGGGGGGAAAAAAATTGTGTTATGAGCACGGAACAAAAAATTATGAAGCCCATTGGTTAAGTAAAAGCAATTTGTCTCACTTGCAGCACTGGCTATTCACAAGGATCATTATAAAGTGCACACAGAAGACAAGCAATCAAAAAGGCCCCATACATAAACTGCAGATGAATGGCCTACAAGATCATAAAGAATTTTCACATGACCTCATCTTTCATCAACTACAGCTGATGTACAAAATCTTAACGCAAATATTATAGAAACAGAGAGCTTACCGAAAAGAAAGCATTCTAATTGTAAACCTGCTTGAGGGTGGAAAATTCAAATTGAGTCACTCTACTAACAACCTTGATTACTTATTGGGGATCTCCAACCAACCTGTTTGGATAATATATGGAACTAAAGGCCAGTCCCTGAACTACTCATATCCAAGGCTTACCCTATCCCTCAATAAAACTTTGAAATTTTAAGTTAAATTTTGCACAAAATCTACATTACATCCCAGAAATGGAATATGAAACAATTCAGAGTTTTCAGATAACAAATGAATTTTACTTTTACGGCGGCATGGCATATGGATAGTCAAGAAAATCAAATAAAATTGACACCAATTAGTGCACCAAGTTATCCAGGAAGGAGATCAAACAAGGAATGGATGTTATAATTAAAATTTAAATACAGTTTAAAAAGATAGTAACAGCTCCATATATTACCCTTGTACGTAATTGTGTTACGTTAGCAAACCAAAATCCAACACCCAAAGCCCGCATTTCTGGCCAAGTTGGTTCATTAGGTAAAATAGAACCTAACAAAGTTTCTTGACACTCAGAATGGAAAGCCCATGCTATAAGCCTGGAATCAACAGTCAACTCTTCTGCAGATGCCAATTTACCAAACCTTCGAAAGTAATGTAGTAGCTGAAATCTTAATTCTACCCAAAACCTTCAAAGAAACAATTAACAAAAGTACATTTATTGCACAGAAAATAACATAAAGCTTTATAAAAGAAATATCTAAGAAAGAAACGTAAACAGCAAATGACATATATTGTACAGGCACACACAGATAAGAATGAAGAATATTATTGGATGAAATCATAAGATGAAATCAATTTGCACCAGGAAAATATGTTAATTAACTATTCTCATTTACATCTCTTATAACAACTGTTTGCAGGACTACAATTTTGAATTTGCAATTTTATCTTTTAATACTATAAATTGATAACATAGTTGCATGATGCAGATTAAAAACATCAGCTAAATGAGACAAAAAAGAAACCCCACTTTTAGAGAAGTTCAGATCCATGAATGCCAGCTATTATGCCTAAAAGGCAATCCAGAAAAAGAAGAAAAGATCCAACCTACAATAAGTAAACAGCTGTGTTTGGGGACTGAGAATCACAGTGAAATATTGAGGTTTTTTTTTTTTTTTTTTTACACATTATTGTTATTTTGCAGGTACGAAGGTGCCTTGAAGAATTGAATCTTCTGCATAAATTCTAGTACTTGGTCCACCCACCTGTGGCACATTTTCATCAACTAGCCTACTTTTCCACGAGGGAAAAAAATATTAAAAAAATTGGCAACATAGACCCACAACTATACAAACAGCTTGTAAAAAGGCCCTTTAGCAAAATCTGAAATCATTAGGTAAGAACACCTTCTAATACTTGTTATAGAAACTAAGGCAACAAAAAGAAATGCAATAAATCAAATTTCGGAAATACCTTCGCCCAGGTTCATCAAGATTTTCGTAGACTGAAGCAGAGTGCTTATTATCAAATTCGTTCAGTAGATCTACAACTGCAAGAATTTCCATCTTTTCTACGTCAGTTACACCTGCTAGCTTATAGACATTCTGAAGTGACTCAACAAAGCCACTTAATTCTGATTTTGTTGATGAACTGGAATTGGAAGCATCTAAGTCCATATTGTAAGCCAATTGGCTAAACTGCGAAGATGTTGAAAATGTATTCACCCCACCCCATTGAAATCCATTATCAGTCGAACCTTTGAAGGGAAGCCCTTCAAAGTATGTTGACAGAGGGATTTGTGGAACAATATGGCTAGATTTTGTATAGCAATATCTCTTCTCAGATGGATAATTAGAGGGAAGATTTTCAACAAGATGCCTCACAGAACCATATGCACACTTCCAGTTGCCTGAACACAATAAAAATGAACATTTTTTAAGTGATGTATCATCGGCTTAAATCAAGCAACTAAGCAAAAATCTAGTAACATGTGGCTGGCTTCCTATAGTGAAAGTAAAACATTTTCTCTTCCTTGTCCTTGCAAAAGAAGATAAAGAGAAACTTCCAGCAGTTTTAGTTTAAAAAAAAAAGAGCAAAACAACATCCTTGCAATGATGAAAAAAACTGCAATCATGTACATTGGTTAAATGTCCTCAAACATTTAGGATGAAAAAAGATAATTAGCATTGCAGTAACTCAGCCAAAACCAATACCTGAATATAAATTCATAAGCAGCGCCTTTGGATGATAAAGAGGCAAAGATCCTCTCAACTTCTCAGCTATTTCTAGCATGCTCCAGGAACCAAGAATGGCACCACCACATTTCAGTTGCTCACTTGCTACAAGGTGATCATTTTTCATATCCATATTTACAGAACGAGCAGACTCATAATCTCCCCTTTGATCTCCAGCTGAATCTTCATTGTCGCAAACTGTGCATTTTGTAGAAACTATGTTTTTATTGATTCCAATCTTGTGGCAACAAAAATTGTCTATGAAAAAATTCGAATTGCATTTGACCCGATGTTTTTTATCTATAAGAAACAAAAACTGACTATATACACTAAGGTAGCTCTGATGAACGACAAAAGCAATGGCCCTGTGACCCCAGAAAAAGTCATAAGTAGCAAAAGTAGGGGAAAATGCAAGGCAAAACCAATTTTGCATCTTCAAGGAATTTCTAGAGTCCAACAAAATTTGGCCCCCATAATGCCTCTGAGCATATACTTTCAGCTCATTCTGCAAGCAAACACCAAGTAAATACTGACCACTTTCTAAAGTTAACCAATTTACAGCTACAATATTTCTATCAAAAGATAATGTATCTTCCAACACAAAGCTCCCTAATTCTGTAACACACACAGACTCCCATATGCAAACACTGCTGACAGCATTTGAATGACTTCCAGCAGAAATGGTTGCAATCTTCCGACCACAATCAGTCAAAGAGATAGCAGAAACGGGACCTTCATGAGCAACCAACATTCCCACAAGCTCCCAAGGCATACCAGAGGTTGACAAACGACCAAGGTCACTTCTCCACAATCTCAAACTGCCATCAGAGAAGCCTGTAGCCATAGTATATGGAGGAATTTTACTGCATGGATCATTGTCATAAACCAGCTTTTGTTGCATAGGCACCAAATTATTTGGACAAACCACTGCAAAACTTGTAACCTGATTGCCGGTGTGAGGCTCAGGAAATTGTGAAGAACAAGGATTAACACCAATGAAATATTTTTTTCCACAAAAAGTAGTTTCAAACTTGCACATGCTGCATTTAACAGTATTGTTATCGTCAATACATCTACAGCAGCTTTCAGATAAATCAAAAGAATGCAAGGTGATTTCCCATGATAAAGACTCAAACCCTTTCATCCATACCCCCAAAAGCATAAATTTATTATACATAATAGTTTTATCATTACAAGATGGCAAAGGTACAGAGAAGATATTAGTGGGACCATCCTCATAATGACCGTGACCTGTAAAAGGTATAGTGCAAACATAGTGACACACAATATCATCCACTTCAGTTTGAGAAATTTTCACTATGAAACAATCAATTCCTCCAACATGACCCATAAGAAGAACCATGTCTTCATCCAGAAGTGAAGGTGCCCACCTCAGGCTTGTATAATTGGAAGAAGACTTCTCAGTTCCAAGCTTTCCACAAAGCTTCCATGAGGGAATTAATGTAGCAAGGTCAGAGATGCAGTTTGAAATGGTGGAAAATGACCAGAATAACAGCAACCCATTAGAATCCAGTGAAACAGCCAATTCAAATTCAGAGACACAAGGATGTACTGCAACTTGTAAGATTTTTCCAGTATGACCTTCTATGCTTAAAATCCTACTAGCAGAACATGACAAGATGTTCCCTGTGTTGGATTTATCAGAACATGCATCCTCTAAATCTCTTGATGTTTGAGTATGTAGTAAAGACCAGACCAAGGAATTACAATGTGATAAATGAATCAAAGAGCATATAGTTGGAAGGCCAGACACACAATCTCTTGAGATAACAACTTTATTAAGAAGTGATTGCCACCGAAAACTTGAAAAACCAGAATTATGAGGGTGTTTAAGTTCCAAATTTTGTTTCTTCCATAGTGTGACACGGGGAAACCTCAGAGGGGAGAGGTCGTCGAGACAATGGACAGCCCACAAGGTAACCAAACTTCCAGGACCAAACCCAACTAACCACTCACATTTTCCGGTTCCCCCACGCTCATACACCCCAGTAGAAATGAAATGGTTAGCTCCTTCACCGGTTTCAAACATACCTCTTATTTCTTTTGCCCATGTTATAACTACGTCCATGCCCAGAGCTCCATTCAAAGCCTGATTTATCTCAATTACAGCACCAACACAAAAAGATCGTCTCATGGTTTTATGATCATTAGAGTCCTTGGCAACTTTTCTAGCCTTCCCATTATCCATCTCACACCATAATCTAACAGTTCCATCTAAGCAGCAAGTAAGCAGCATGTGTCTCCGCGATCGTTTTGTATCTCCCAATGAATGCCTCCCGGTTGATGGTCTCCACTGTACCATTGAAACAGGCTGCGGATGACACAGCTCGAGTTTTATGTATTCAGACTTTCCATCGCTATAAAAAATAAAAACACATTTTCCCGGCCCCTTAGGTCCTAAGAGGTCTGGTTGACTCACGCGAGCTGCAGTTGCTGAAGGTCCCTCAATTGACCAGGTAGCAGAAACAAGATTCTGAGGACAATTGTCTTGAAACTTCCAAGCTATTTCCCACAATGTGTTCTTCTTTTTCCACAAAACAGTCTCCATTCCACAGGCAACGATTCCATCACCGGATCCTGTCCACTCGATTGCCTCCACCTTTGTACCTTGTACAAGAATTGCATTCTGGCTCCAACAAAAAGAACCTGAAAATATGAGTTAAAAAAAAAGAATTGAATTTACATTAAAGAAAGAAAAAAAAAATCATAAATACATAGTGAATCTTATTTTATAAGAAATTTCAGTCATTCTCTAAGCATCATGCATCCAATTATAGGGTACATAGTGTACAAAAGCTTATAGAAGAACTATAGATGCCATCATAACGAGCAAAAATCAATGCCACTAAAGGGAAAAAAATGATGAAATGCATAAAACAAAAAGATCAGACTCAAAAACACTTCAGACACCTTTGGAGCTAGCCGAGTCATGAGCAAAGACGAAGATACAATTCTCCGAGGCAGCAGCGAGCTCGCCGATTGAAGGAGTCTCGGGAGACCAAGAAATGGAGGTTACCGGTGACGAATTGTCGGAGAGCGGGAAAACTTGGCGGAAGATGGGACCGATTAGGGCTTCTTCTTGAGAGAGAGGAGAAGGGAAATGAGAAATCACCAGAAGAGGTGATGCTCCGTACGCCACCCATGAGTAACCGGCGAAATCCGGTAGCCAGTCGATGGTGGATGTAGATCGGGTCGGGGCGGGCGGGATGAATTCGGATCTGAGGAAAGAAAGTGGAAGGTGTTCTGTTGGATCCATGCAAGGGTTTGCGTTTTGTAAACTGCAGCTTGATTCTGCTTCTGGCATTTATTTCGTTTACTTAATTTACGAACTCCCGTCAGAGTGTGAGGGAGCGAAATTTGAAGTAGCGCAGCAGCTCCTGTTGTCGTTGGTGCAGTGAAGTTCTGAATTAATTTTTTTTTTAATTTGGAGAATTATTTAAATGACCCGAAAACAGTTTTGCTACAAATATAATCCAATATTTGAAACTTTTGAAATTTACATAGAATATAGATGGAGTAAAATATTATTGAAGAAAAAACCATTTGTTCTTCTTCAACGGCTCTTTTCCCGTTCAAAATCCGAACGGGTTACAAATGGTACAGAATTCGAAAAATAATCACAATTAAAAATCGGACAGGTTAAAAGTGATCAAGAAGTCGATAAAGAAAATAATAATTATTCATCAATTAAAAGAAAGAAAACATAAGTAAAAAAAAAAATTAGAGTTTGTATAATTCAAAAATCTCAAAAGTACTAGTAACACTCAAATGAAAAAAAATGCACGAACTGCAATCAAAGTTCTCGACTTCTTGATCTAATATTAATTTTCAAGTCAGATGTATATTTTTTCTCGTGAAATATTGCTTCAAATCAATATTCTTGAATATGGGATTGCTTTAAAGTTTGATTTCATAAAGGAACGGATAACTCTCTCAATAATACCAATAAATTTTATTAGAAAAATTTACTCATTTGACTAATTTTTAATTTTTAATGTAAAAAAAAAAATCATTCTAATTTTTTCTTATAAAAAAAAATTTACAAATTTCTTAGACTAAAATATTCTTAAACTAAACAAACAAAACTAAACACATCCTTCCCCTAAGTTCACGCAAGCAACATCCTTCCCCCAAGATTACCACGGCCTTTCCAATCATGTAATTTCGACAAATTTTTTAACTTTCGGTGGTGGCTTCGTGTGATATCTAATTTGTACTCCCTTACTTTTGGCTTAGGCATTCTTTTATTACCTCGATTTTTTTATTAATTTAGAATAAATATTTTATTTAAATTACTTGGTGATTGATCATTGATGATTGAGCATTAGGATATGTATTGGACATGAAAATATTAGAATTTTTTTAAAATTATGATTTATAATAAATGACATACTAAATATTTGGTCAAATGCCTATAAAAAATTATTGATCTAAACTGAATGTTATTTTATGGTTAAAGAGAAAGATGATGTACCCTTAGAGAGAAAGATGGTGTACCCATAAAGTTTGAATTGATGATATTAAATGAGGTTATGTCATAACTTTAAGAATTGTTTTCACATAAATAAAAGTGCACTCGTAATTAATTATATTAAAGTTCATACATATAATAATCATTTCATCATCCACTATGTCTATAGGGATTGAATTAATGGATTGCATCAGATGAGTTGATTTCATATATGTATTCATTGTGAGAAAATATTTATCTGGATTTTTCATCAAAATTTCATACAACTTTACAATAAATTATTCAAATATTGTATCTTTTTTAAAATAAAATCCAGTAACTTTTTCATTATTGTATTTCATACGAATATCTTCTATAGTCTCTCATGTTCTATCATAATATATATTAACTACAACCGACTCTATTAACATTTAGCAAAATAATAATAATTCTTTATTAATAATACTCAAAATAATAATAATAATAATATTATTATATTAAGTATATAATTAATTATCAACAAATTGGGGTGATCTAGATGACGGCATTGTTGCCTAAGTGATATAAAATTTAGCCTGAATTAATACGAATATATGTTGGGCGACACGAGCACTAATTGCTTAACATGCAATATCCTGTTGTCTGGACGACACGCGTCTATCACCTTAGTGACAAGTCATTTTAAAGCCTGGCAAACAATTTTGTTGCATGGATTATTGGGTTTCGTCTTCAACATCTCTTAAAACTCATTTTTGTTTGATTTTTATGAATTTTACTAATGTATAATTCTATAAACTCACATTAACTATTATAATGTACTCGCATTATAATTAAATGAATAAAAGTACCTTTTATATGAAATCCACAAAAAATAAAAAATAAAAAATAGAAGAAATACTAATCCACCAAAAAAAATAAAAAAAGAAGAAATATTAATCTTAACTTCTCATTATTATTTAGTTTATTACTTGATTTGTCTTTAATGTTTGGATAAATATTTTAGTTTGATGAATATGGGTTAAGTGATATGTAAAATGAGGGGTGTTTTAGAAGTGTACGAAGATATTCGAACTGTTGTTTAGAAAGTTGAGGTTTTATTTATTTAATTTTAGGGGTATTTTAGTCGAAATTTTTTTTAAGTAGTTACTATTGTAAAAAAATTAGAGTAAGATATTTTTTTATAGTGAAAGTATGTCGATGGGTAAATTTCCCAATTCTTTAAGTGTCTAATACGAAAACATTCCATTAAATGAATAAAATAAAGTATATTATTATGTAATATAACTACATCAAGTAAGAAAATGAAAAGGAGTCCTCCGTGGAAATTTCAGTTCAGATGCTGCTTAAGGAGAAGAAAATTATTACTAAAGGCTAATGGGTTTCCAATTTGAAAGAAAGAGCTTCACAAATTTGGTTCTAAGGGAAAATTTGTTACTTTTGCCAATCATTAGATCCTTTATTAAAAATTTCACCTAATCATTATGCTTTACAAATTACTATGCTGTAAAATAATCTCAATCTCTAAGGTTTTGATCATGGTAAACATTTTTTTTTTCTAAAGTTTCGTTGAAATATTTGTCGTCCTTGGCAAGTTAGTATACTGTGAATAGAACTACCAGTCGTTGGAATCGAAAAACAGAACATGCATGTATTGAGTCCATCGCATCCCATTACAGTTTCAGTTTCACCAACACTAGTGGGGGGAGCACATAAGCGACAAGTTGCCCCACTTAGACTAAAAATTTTAGATCGTATGTTTTATCTAATTTACTGAAAATATCTCATTCAATTATAATTTGTTAGTCTACTTGCATAATTTAAATACCCAAAACTTAATTTAACTGAAAATATCTCATTCAATTATAATTTGTTAGTCTACTTGCATAATTTAAATACCCAAAGCTTAATTGAATTCATTAAAAATAATGGGATCTAATTTAAAATTTGATATGATTTAATTCAAATGTGCAACATAATATAATAACAATAGACCAAAATTAAATCTATTATTTAAAAAATAAAAATATTTTCCTCACCCACTGCATACTAGTGTCAGGTGATTTTGAGTTTATTTCAATGTTAAAAATTAGGTCAAAAAATAAAATTTTTCATGTACTTATAAATTCACCACCAATTCTTTTCATAATTGATGTTGGACAACCCACAAAATAGAACCAACACTGCCATAAACAGGGTTGCCAAGAACATAATAAGAATTAATTTTTATTTTTTTGTTGGGAAGCTGAATTTTAAAAGTCAAATACAGTAAGTTCAACTCATCATTTATGCTAGCGCATAAATCAGGTTATAGGATACAGAATATTCGTGAAAAGAGAATGTATATATATATATATATATATATATAATGAAGTTATAATTCTTGTGTACTCGACATTTCTGTGATTTGATTAATAATAATGCTGGAGCAAGACATTAATCAATTGTTGCTGTTAGTTTAATTATGTTTGACATAATTCTTGTAGGGTGTCAAATTTATAATGAAAAATGAACAAACAGTTGAATTGGATGTCTTTTAGATGAAGTTCTAGAGGAAGCAATGCTTTCTACAAAATAATTGATTGATGAAAGTTTGATGGGTGATTTGTGAGCAACAATGAGTCAAGCGAAGAAGAGTAGCAAATGCTGGAGAAGAGTTTATCGACTTGTGGATTGAAATTTGAACTTTGAATTTATAGATTTACACTTGTGGCTGTTTTATTGCTTAGAAACATTGAAATTTATGGATTTATATCTGTGGATGTGTTATTGCTTAAAAATTTGTATTGTTTATGAATGTTTTAGATTATGGGATTTCGGAAATGTATTTATATTTTATTTATTTATGTTTTGTTTCATTGATCTGGGTTCAAAACCCGAAATCCAGTAAAAAAGCTGAGTTTTGATCCAAGTCGGTGATAAAGAAAATAGTGTCCAGGTCTATAATCGGAAAGGTTGAAGACGGACCCGAACTCGAAATTTATCATCCGTAATTGTGGGTTTTGGGACAGTGGACCTAACACAGTAACCCATGTGGATTTTTCCCAAACAAAATAACAAATGACAATGAAGTTGGTATGCACTGAGAATTATTCTCCTTTTGTTTACTGGAACCTATTGTGACAAAAGATGAAACAACTGAAAAATTTTCAGGTTAATAAAGGAACCCGTGACCTTAGGTAATCTTTAATTACTTCGAATGAAACTTCCTTGAATTTATTCAATAATGGCTTAAAATAAATAGCTAAAATCACAACGTTCAAATCCCTTGAAAAGAGCTAAAGAGTTGCAGTTACTTCCTACTGCAACCACTTTCTATGATAATTTAGAAGCAATTTGCATTAGACTAGGACTACAAGTTGTCCACTAACTTTTGTAACCAATTGTAAGAATTACAAATAATAATTAAACCAAAAGCATATTCGTGCCCCTCACAACTCCTTCCACCTTAAAAAAACAACCTTGTCCTCAAGGCTAAATGCTTCAAGTTAATTTCCAAGAACTCAACTACTGTGGCAACAAAATTTCAAGAGCTCCGTTAATAATTTCCATATCTTTATCAGCATCACTATCGTTGAAGCAAGCTTGAATCATAAATAATTTTTTACAGCAATGTCCGAGACTAAATTGTTCATTACACTTGAAGCATAGTCCTTTCTTCTTTCTCGTATTTATCTCTTCTATGCTAAGCCTTTTGATGGGCATTGACAGGGAACCGTTTGAGCTTTAGGACATTTAAATAGCCCCCGAGAGAGATTAGAAGCATCATACAAGCGAGCTAACCTGATAGCCGAAGATAATGTTGTTGGACAACAAGCTAATACATCTGCCTTGATTGAATCTTGTAACCCGCTAATGAAACAACTGACATGCTGATTTTGAGGAAGGTGTCCTACCTTTGCTAATAATCTCTCAAATTGAGTCTGATATTCATTGACTGTCCCAACTCGTCTCAGCTTAATTAACTCTCCTAAGAAATCTTGAAAATTCGTAGCTCCATATATTTGGTTCGAGCCATCTTGAAAGTCTTGCTAAGTCATCACTCATTTCTCTTGCTTAAGTAGCTGATACCACAACTGAGCATCACCTTCAAGATGAAATGAGGCTAGTGCCACACGATCATCTTCTGTTGTATGGTTAAAAGTCAAAAAATTGCTCTACTCTGTAGAACCAACTCGTTGTGTCTTCTTCTCCACTGGAGCGAGGGAAGTCAATTTTGACAAGTCTAAGAGCGTATTGTGAGCCATTTGCATTCCCGGATCATCTTGTTGGATTCTGGAATGGTGCCATTGAATTTTCTCCTTCCTGATCATGTTGTGTGTAGGTTTGTGTAGTAAGTTGAAAGGAGAGTTCCGTGAGTTTCTCTAAGATCTGCTGCTGACTAGCAATGAGAGAGTTAACATCATTCTCCAACTTCTCCACTCGCGAATCCATGTCCTTGCTCTGATACCACTGTAATATGTACTGAGGATTATTCCTCTTTTGTTTACTGGAATCTATCGTGAGAAAAGATGAAACAATTGAAAAATTTTCAAGTTAATAGAGGAACCCGTGACCTCAGGTAATCTTTAATTATTTCGAATGAAACTTCCCTGAATTTATTCAATAATGGCTTAAAATAAATACTAAAAATTACAACGTTCAACTCCTTTAAAAATAGCTAAAGAGTTGCAACTACTTCCTACTGCAACCACTTTCTACAATAATTTAGAAGCTATCTGCATTAGACTAAGATTACAAGTTATCCGCTAACTTTTGTAACCAATTATAAGAATTAAAAATAATAATTAAACCAAAAACATATTCGTGCCCCAAACAAAGGTCATTGTCACTGGACAGAGAAATCAAATAATTTAGTCAGTGGTTTTTTTTTTTTTTAAACGATTGGAAACTGAGAAGTCAAATTTACACATTGTGCTGCAAACAATCCACTGAAGAATTTGAAGCTTGATTTTTGCATTTCCATGTTTTTTGTAAAGGCTCTGTTTTCAGTTTCTCATTTATCTTGACGCAGAAAAATCGGCGATACGGGTGGCACCATATTCAACTCTCACATGTTTTTTTTTTTTTTTTTGGCATTTCCGTGTAAGTCGAAACTATTTTGCAAACAATTTCAGTTAACAATCTCATATCTGTTAAAAGCTTTGTCACATGGCAATTTTATATAGCAGCTCATTGAATTTGCGTTCGTGGGTTTCAAATCACAGCAATATTCAATCATTCAGATCCAGTTGCTATTACATTTCTGAATTCTCCTGTTTGCAGCAGCTTCAAATAACAGCATCCGGAGATATTGATAAATGATAACTGAGTTTTTAAGTTCTAAAACCAAATCCAGACCTCCTCTTGGTAACTTCCTTCTTCACTCTGTGTGCGTTGGAATCAAGAAGATTTTCAAGAGATTTTCCTTTTCTGTTCCGAACCCTTCCTGTTTCTTTCAAGAGTTCAGCAAGCCTTTTCTTCTCGTCATCAATGTCTGGATTTGCTGTCCCAAGTTTTTCTTCCCTCACTTTAAGGATGTACTCCAATATCTCAATAGCATCTTCCACCCTGTAATTGAAACACAATTCAGTGTTCAACAAAGAAGTTTTGCCTCAACAATCAAGCAAATTGAAGTTGTAACTTAAATTCATTTAATTAAAAAAAGTCTTATCATTAGAATCTACAAATAAACAGATAATATGATCATTATTTTACCTAAAAGAAAAATAAAGATCCATGAACAATACTTAAGCCTCAAGATTGGATTCATCTAATCATTGTCGCCCATTATGTATACATCATTGGAAAAAAATCTTAACCACTACAATCAGAAGTGGGACTGAAGACTGCAAATGCTATCCGTGCATGAGAATCAGCCTAGGCAAGATGATACATGCAAGTCTATGTTGGGTAAGACAAAACCTCCAAGTATATAATAATATTTTGTGAGAGAAAACCAAATAAGTGGCAACCACAGAGAACAAGGATTGGAAACAAATGGGTAGGGGAACTAAACAAAACTTGGAATGGATATCAAAAGTGTACTTACCTCCCCAAGGCATCATAAGTTGCTGCAAGATTGCTATATACCCCGAGAGTGTCCAAGTGACATGAACCACACTCCTGCTCTAGTACTCCCCTTGCTTCTTCAAACAGTTCAGTGGCCTCATTTATCCGATAGAGTTGCAGACAAGCCAACCCCATCTGGTTCAACACGATGCCAAAGAATGCCGATTTGCTTTCCCCACTGGCCCGAAGCTTCACTACAGAACTCTCAAAAGAGGATCAAGCCTCCCCATACCTCCCAACCATGTACAACATCACACCCATCTGCGCTTCTATTCCTGCAATGGTGCTACGGTGACCAGGGGTGCCTCCCAATAACTTCATGGCCTTTAGTAAGAGCTTCAACGCCTCTTCATGTTCATTAAGGACTTCGTATATTGCTGAGATTTCTGTCAAGCCATTGGCAATCTCCTCAGGTGCAGTTCCAGGAGCTGGTTTTGCATATACCCTTAAGGCATTCTCACAATAGGATTTTGACTCCCTTAGTTTGCCTACCTTGTAATATAGATCTGCAAGACGAATAAAGACTGATGCTACGGAAAGGTGATTTTCACCCCTGGTGGCTTTGAAGACTGTAAGCGCTTTTTGGTAAGAAAAAATGGCCTCATCAAAGCGACAAAGGGACATATATATGTTGCCAATGCTAACATCAATGGAAGCAACCACATTCTCTTGACCATTAGCAATCATTACCATGCTAGCTAGAACAAGGTGCTCAAGAGCAGATTCATAGTCCCCCTTTGCCTCATAAACAAGAGCCAGAAGCCTACGATCAGCTGCTTCTTCAAGGGAGGCCGAGTGACCGTGCTCCCTATGAATTTCAAGGATCTTCTTACATAGGTTTTCTGCCTCATCAAATTGCATTGCTTGAATATGTGCCTCAGCTAAGTACCTGTAGTTTTCATAGATAATTGATAGGCAACAAAATTCCGCTAGAGAGTTTAAATTAACATGTCTCAAACTTTCTCTCTCTCTTTTTAATAAAATAATACCATACTTACACAGGTGCGATAAAGTATTAGTTAACTTTATTATTCAGTATTCATTATTATTATATTAATTTTAGAACTCAATCAATAGATAACCGTAGGAATATAATTATATATTCCAACTATGTAAGTATATCATTATTCATATAAACACATTTGTGGCACTCAATTAATTGTTCCTTCAAAAGAAAATACTGGCAGTGCAAGTTCTAATTTCTTAGACTTGTATAACCGTTCAATCCGTATAGCAATCAACAGCAATCGTGCCTCCCGGGAATTATTAAATTCTCTTGAGCAAAACAAAGTCAAACAGACAAATGAGTGCTCCAGTTTTGGGCTGATAAGAAACAAGCCCAAACCCGACACCTAACTGGAATAGGCAAAACGTGTTTTAAACTAACATACGCCACGAGTAATTAGAGGTTCCAATAGGAAAGAATGGCAGCGACAGACCGAGAAGCTTTACCTGCAGGTCTCAGCGACTCTCGGATCCGAATCTCCGAGGGCCTCAATTTGGATCTTCAAACCCGATTCGTAACACCAAACGGACCTGTCCAATAAACCCATCGATGAGCAAGTGTCGCCAAGCTGCATATACCCGGAAAACTTGGCGAGCGCATGATCCGAGCCGTTTCCAATATCCACGACCTCAATGGATCGTTCCAAAACCGGAACCGCCTCCTCGAACCGGCCCAAACTACAATAAATGGCTGCCAGCATGTGCAAGCTCATGACCAGCTCCAGCCCCTGGCCTGAACCCGAAAACCTCTCAAACGATTTGGAAGCCCGAATTGCGTAATCCAAGGCCTTATTCGGGTTATCACCCGAACTGATAGTGTCTCGGGCCAACTTGAGTAGAAACGGACCCAGATCCGGGTTGTCCAAAGACGATTCATCGATGGTGACCTTTTCGGTGGTTCTTTTTGTGCGTGAATTTGAAGGTGACGGAGACGGGAATCGCTTTCTAAGTGGAGATGGGGATCGAAGGTTATCGGTGGATCCATTTTGGATTGCAGGTATGAGAATGTTTAGCGGCGTCGCAGTTGGCGGGGTTTTGACGGAAACTAGACTCGGCATTTTTGCTGTGAGTGACCGTTAGGAAACAGAAACCAATCCTAAGACTTATAAAGAAGAGTGAGTGAGTGGGTGGGTTAAATTTGATGATGGTGGGAGAATGTTGCTTGGAAGAAACGTCTCATGATCATGGAATTTGAGTACTTTAATTTGATAACAATATTTAAAAAGAAAAAGGGAAAGAACAAGGATACGAAATCCATCGATGATTGATATGTAAGGTAAACACTTAATAAGTGAGCTGTTATTTGTAAATTGTCATTTTGTTGTGTGTATGATATGTACTATTATTATATAATCGAAGACGGAAGGAGTGCGATGAAAAGTCTGCTTCTTTTTCGAAATTTTACTGTTCTTCACCAACTCGACTCGACGCTCTTTCGCTTCTTTCGGAATGTTTCTTGCCAGTCTGCCTCTGCTTGCTAATATGAGTGGGCCCACGTCTCCTTCTTCTTTCGCTTTACGAAGGAATTTCCAATTGCGAGGGAGAATTAATATTGACACGTATGCCACGTTGGGGTATGTTAAGGAAGTGGGTGTCATGAGAAGTTTCATGGATTTAAATAATCAGTCCTTTTTCCGTGGGCTTATCCTTTGAGTGTGGGGCTATTTTTAGTCTACTTTATACTTCAACACTCTAATTTTAATAAAAAATTATATCACAACAATAAACCTAATTAAATTTATTATTAAAGACTTTAATATAATTTAAGATAATACTATTACTCTTAACATAGATATAGAATGAGATGTTTGCATCTTTGTAAAAAATTGAAGCTGACATCATTACAGTAATTTTCTTGCTAGAAGCCAAAGTTACGGTTGTTGATAGAAATTGTAACAGCCCATTCAGCGTTCTTCTTTTTTGTCTGTGACTCAATTGTAACAGGCTGTTGGTGTATAACTTGAAAAGCGAGGTTGCTCTTTGTCGACCGAGTAGCCGATGACCTTCTCCGCTGTTTCCCTTGCATGATTGTGTGCAAATATAATGGAAGACTACGTTAGTAATCTCAAACATTTTTATCTTTACGATTATTTATATATTATAATTGTAGTATCGGAAAACTGACAAAAATTTCATCTTCTTCCTTTTAATTTTTTTTTTTTTTATCATGATTTCAGACTCAATACAGTCGTTTGTTATTGCTCTGCAGTTCTCCTGTAAATAAGTTGTTATAACATTAATTGAAAAATGAAAAAATTGGAATTTTGAGGGAAAAATGGAAAGCAAGAAAATAAATTAACATTTCCCGAGACAAATGTTTCCGGGTGAGTATTGCACCAACAGATCGAGCAAATGTATTAAGAAAGTGGGTGCTACGAGAAATTTCATGGATTTAAATAATCAGCCCTTTTCTCTGGGCTTATCGCTTAATTTATTTGTTAGAAAACAAAAAGAGTAAATAGTTAATTAGAAAAACGGAAACGGAAATGGGAAAGAAGAAACTTTGTTTTAAGCATCCTTTTTTGATGAGGGGAGTAGTTATTGCGAGCATTCATGCTTATTGCAAAAACACATAGATCATTTACATTATTGTTGATTATAATGCAAATGACATCTGTAAGTAGATGTAGCCATCACGTACTTATGGAGATGACCATCTTCAACGTGTTCTCTCTCTCTCTTTTGCCATTAAGAATCATGGAATTTCCCTTTGATCATGGTTGGAAGTAATTGTATTTGTACATTTTGAAAGCCTTTTGTCTTGACCAACTTGCATTGAAGTACTTAGTTATGGCTAACATATTTGTTATTGTCTTTCAGATGACGGAGGAGTCATATGGGAGTTTAACAAATAAAGCCCTGGATCATAGGAAGAGTTGTCTGCCTTCTAGACAGTTGCTTATTTTTCTTGATTTTCTTTCTTTTGTAAAGTTATGTACAGAGGCTGTAGAAGGAACCGACATAGCACAATGCTCGGGGTTCGGAATTGACATTCATGTTCCTAGCTTTTATGTAATTTTTTGTTGCTAGATATTATCTGTGTTTGAAGGATACGAAATATTGGATAGATGAATATTTGTTTGCTATTTATCTTTCTTTTATTTCTTGCACTTAGGGGTAGCCAAGACGGCAATATTTGTATATACAATTGTTTCGCCGAAGGATGGCAAGCTTCTTCTCTGACCTCATGCCTTTGAAATTAAGCTTGTCTTGATCATTAAAAGATATTGTCAACCGAATTGGTTTTTAGTACTATTGTCTTGCTACTGGAGTTATGTTAATTTTGCTCTTAGTACTATTGGCTCCGGATAATATGGCTTTCCATGAATGAGTTTACAAAAGCTGTTTGCAGTTTCAATAGAAGAATTTCATGTTCAGTTGAGGAGAATTCTATTTTCAAGGATCTCATTTTTTTAGAAAATGGGTTATTTATTTTCATCACTGCAATTGCACCCTTTCTTTCCTAGTCCAGTCGACTCATATCATTTTCGAGTATCTCAAAGGGATGATTCTTGGCATGCTTTTGTTATGAAGCAATTGTGATGCTTTTCTGACGAAAACACTTCCTAGTTCCAACGGCAGTTGCTTGCCCCTAAATACACATTGAACAGGCAAATCCCGTGGCCTAAAATAAAATAGAAACCAAAGATGTAGACTGAAATAACCGAATTAGCCAGCTAGCTTTCTCTTCAATAAACGAACCACCACTGGGTTTTCTCACAATTGAAGAACTCCTATTTTCTCCACGATGAGACACGTGTAAAGAATCTGCTGGATCGGAAGAATTCGAATATCGTTCATTTCAGTTACCAATGTGCTGCGCGGCGCACAATAGCATAAACCCACGATTTATTTCCCGCTTCGGTAACTAAAAGGATCGCCAGCTGTTTTATATCCCCAAAACGCCCCTAATAAAAGTATCTTAACATGCAAATGGATTTCGAATTTTCGAATTTCCGAATTTCGATCCTCTTAACGATCTTACATTTCATAAGCTAATAGCTATACAGCTGAGATGGCAACCTTGTAAATAATCTCGAAGGAAGACCTATTTTACAATTTCCCTTCTTGAATTCTCTCTAACCGCCAAAACAAAAATAGCATACACTCCGTGCATTTTCAATTCTCTCGACCGACCTCTCCATTGCTCTCTCTGTGGTAACTGAATCTTTCCGTCTCCGTCTCTCCAAGAAAGCAACCAATAACTGTGAAGGTAATCTCTCTCTAAACGCAGTAATTATTATATAAAAATAAAAAAATATTTGATATCATCTCACATAAATAATAATCTTCGCTAGAATGACGAAAAAGCTGCGACATCTCTTACATGATGCAATGGAAGCAGAAATTTTTCCACCACCGGCACCGGCGCCGGCACATACGAGTGGCTCCTCGGCTGTCGACGGGGATATGGTAGAACAAGAAACTTTGTCGTGCAAGGAATTTATGTCAGCGGATTCTTCATTTGCCAGCAAGAACAACTCGTCGGTCGATGAAGCCACAGCGGCGGATCGTTTGGTCGAGCTTCAACCGAAAGTCACTTCTTCAACCGAGTTTATGGTGATTGAAACTTTACGTACTGCTTTAGAATCTAAAGAGAAAGACGATTCAGTATCTTTAGAGGCTGTAAAAGCTTCGGATGTTTTGACAAAAGAGAGCTCAGAATCTTTGCAAAACGGAGAGATACTGAAGCCGGAGAAGGCGAAAAAGACTGTGAGACTACTGAGCAACGAGAACAACGTCACCGAGAACGTGATTTTACCAAAGGCATTGTCCTTAAAGCCGTGTCCGAGTGTCGGTACGAATCTTGAGGGCTTTGATCTTGCGCTGAGATCCATCGTAGGTAATCATCAGGTGAATGGAGAGAGTACTGGTGCTGCGATGATGGAAGATGCGTGGGAGAGACTTAAGAAGTCTTACGTGTACTTTAAAGGAAAGCCTGTGGGGACATTCGCTGCGATGGATCCCAACGCCGAGGCATTGAACTATAATCAGGTATACGTAACTTGTCCATTGAACTGTCGCTTATGTAAAAGTGATTTCTTGTAAAAGCACTTAAAAGACCTTTATGATCAATTAAGTGTTTCGTATTCGTCAGTTCTCCATATGTAAGCAAACATAAATAATCTATTAAGGACTTTTGAAAATGCTTTTGAAAACACTCTCAGATGCACCATTGATTAATCTTAATTTGTATATCGTATTCCTGTGTCTATTTATTTGCGTTATATATGTGTACAAGATTTGAGCTGTAGTATTAGTTCTAATTTGTGCATAAATTTGATTAAATAGAAAAATTGACTTTTCGTAAATTTTGTTTGCATTTCTTCTTAGTAATAATGCATATCTCATTGTGATTGCATTTCTTAGCTGCTTTTTTCCTCCAATCAACGCTGATTGCTAAGTGTAAACCACTGAAGGTTTTGAGTAACTTTTATAATTTATTAGTCATTTCTGCAATTTTATCTAATTTAATCTTGCTTCTCTAAAAGTTGATGATATTTTTCATTATTTGTATAACTGAAGGTTTTTGTGAGGGACTTTGTTCCCACGGGCTTAGCTTGCCTGATGATTGAACCTGCAGAACCGGAGATTGTGAAAAACTTCCTCTTGAAGACCCTTCACCTACAAGGTTGGGAAAAGAGGATCGATAACTTCACACTGGGAGAAGGTGTGATGCCTGCTAGTTTTAAGGTACTCTTTAACTCGCATCAGCAAAAGGAGACCTTGGTTGCGGATTTTGGTGGCAGTGCTATAGGAAGAGTTGCACCTGTAGATTCTGGGTTTTGGTGGATTATACTGCTAAGATCATATACCAAGTGCACTCGTGACTATGCACTGGCAGAACTGCCTGAGGTGCAGAGAGGAATGAAATTGATACTCAACCTTTGTCTCTCAGATGGTTTTGATACTTTTCCCACTCTTTTGTGTGCAGATGGATGTAGCATGATTGACAGGAGGATGGTAAGTTTTTTCGTTAGTTGTTGAAATGTTATTACTCATCGAGTATATTGTTTTGACCTAAATGTGAGCCAAGTTCTACTTAGGTTTTCTGTTCTTATTTGTAATTATTTTGCCCTGTTTTTGGTTGCCAGACAAGAAGACAGTCTAGCTGCCACACTTGGTGCCAACTTAGTTTTTTCATTGCTAGTTATGATGTGAATTTCCTAATAGTGATAGGTGTTTATATACAGCTGATAATAAATTGTATTTAGCTTGTAAGGTTCAAAATGTATAATTAATTAAAGCGCATCCATTTACCATGTTGATCTGAGATGCTGGATAGCAAATATGATCCTCTTGAAGTCTTATGTTTGACGCTAGCTTGCTAGCTAGCTGGCCAAGCTTGGGGATTTTATTTATTTACTTCGTAATTCATAAAATTATCTTTGACTTTCAGGGGATTTATGGGTATCCGATTGAGATCCAGGCACTCTTCTATTTTGCACTGAGGTGTGCTCGTCAGATGTTGAAACCAGAGCGTGATGGCAAGGAATTGATTGAGCGAATTGATAAGAGGATCACAGCTCTGAGCTATCACATCCAGAAATATTACTGGCTTGATTTTACGCAGCTAAATAACATATACCGTTATAAGACCGAGGAATACTCCCACACAGCTGTTAACAAGTTTAATGTCATTCCAGATTCTATCCCTGATTGGGTATTTGATTTCATGCCATTGAGAGGAGGATATTTGATTGGGAATGTCAGTCCAGCTAGAATGGACTTCCGGTGGTTCTTAGTTGGGAACTGCATTGCCATCTTGAGTTCTCTAGCCACACCTGCACAGGCAACCGCAATCATGGATTTGATTGAGGAGCGTTGGGGGGACTTGATTGGAGAGATGCCATTGAAGATATCTTACCCAGCCTTGGATGGACATGAATGGAGGATTGTCACTGGATACGATCCTAAGAACACACGATGGAGTTACCACAACGGTGGATCTTGGCCAGGTACAAGCACAGATCTCATGTTTAATATTTTGAGTTTTGAATACTACTTAACAAAGAAGAACTGTAGTGGAAATCTCAAGAGTTTCAATCCCTTGACCCAAAAATGTATCGATTGCTTTTGTGGTGACATAGCCTCGTAGGTGCGTGAGGGGAAGAGATAGGCATGGCTTGCGATGACCTAACAGTCCTTGATTATGAGTTGAATAGAACGACTTGAAAGAATAGATATTGATAGGGCTAGCTGCTTCTTGCTACACCTTATTTCTGACAATGTAGAACAGTGTTGTTTGCTGATTATATTGATGAAATGAATTTTACGTGTGTGTGATTCAGATCGTACGTTGTACTCTTCGAAATTTCCTAATTGAATCTCAGTCTCTGTGGACGATCATTTTTGCAGCGTTGATGCTCCTCTTATTGTTTCTTTCCTGACATGTGGCTGTTTGGTTTCTCTATGGTAGTTCTGTTATGGCTACTTACAGCAGCATCCATCAAAACCGGAAGGCCTCAAATTGCAAAACGAGCTATAGAGCTGGCGGAGCAGCGCCTCTCTAAAGATGGGTGGCCTGAGTACTATGATGGTAAGACTGGGCGTTATATTGGGAAGCAGGCAAGAAAATATCAAACATGGAGCATAGCAGGCTACTTAGTTGCAAAAATGATGGTTGAGAATCCTTCCAATCTTCTGATGATTTCTCTTGAGGAAGACAAGAAGATAGCCAAGCCAAGGCTCACCCGCTCAGCCTCATTTTGAGAGTACATGAACTGTAGAGATTACAAAGGCATTTTTAGTAGCAGGAATAAGATTGCAAACAAATTAATCATTGGCTGATGCTGCTTCGGTAGTTGTCATCACAATTTTTTTTGTTATAAGGCATCAATTACGCAGGGACTCTGAGTTGTTTCATTGATTGCTATGGTTCATTGAAATGTGACCTACTAGCTACTGACCTTAAAACATTGTTTTTCATTTTTCAATGGTTATAGAAATTGGTTGTTCTAGGCCTTCCTTTAGATGGGATTTCTTCAAATATTTTTTTTTTTGGGGGATCCACTGCTCAAATTATTTGCTTTTGGACTCTGATCACAAAATTTAAACAGATCATGATCCCAAAACTGACTCTTAACTAAATCACAGAGACTTCTATACGGAGATTGTGATTTGTGACCAATCCAAGGCTTAAAATCTGTATTGTGTGACTTAAAACTGTTTGAAGCTCATCTATTAACGCGTGTTTGATACGTTGGGTCACATGGAATAAGTCATAATTAGGGGCAGATGGTAAGAAATACAGACCTTAATAATGCATGCATGACTGGCCAGCTACTATTTATTCCTAAATTCTGACCTCGGTAGAAGAATAAGGTAAAATTGAATAAAAATTTAACCGTATGCCAACACTAACACTACTGTTTCCTTCTGCAGAATGTTCCTCTTGAAATAAAGTTAAAAACAAACGGATAAGAAATAAATAAATAAAAATTAGCAATCACCGATATAACCCATGACCTATCCATTCCATTCCATATGATATGCTGTCACTCTTCTTCAGAGTTCCGGCGAACACATCAATTGACAAAAGCCACGGTACATTACGAAAATAGCAACAAACAAAAATAAAGGAACCATTTAATCAATCTCTCTCCCTCCCCGTAAGTATCGATCAATCAATCAATCGAAGCGATGGACAAGCCCTGCAGCTTCATGTCGTGCGATAAGTTGGATCGGGTCGCCAACTGGGTGGGTGCCAACGTGGCCACCGCATTCTTCGCCTCGCTGGAGCGTTGCTCCTGCATCAACCTCAGCACCGCTGAATTTGAAGACGAGGATGAGGCCAAGGACCGACCTCTCGTGCTCTCCCGCCCCTCTGTTCACGGCGGCTACGACCTCGACGCCCAGCACGTCACCACAACTGTTTCCGATGTTAATAAGCTTCAATAAATCAAGCTTCCCGTATGATCATCACCTTTCATCTTCTAGGGTTTGTAAATTGTTCACTGTTTAGAACAATTTGCCTTCTTTTACAAACTTTCTTTGGTAACAATGTGTATTTTAACGCGTGTATGACTTTGTAGAAACTTGGCGTTGATTAATTTTAATTACTCTTTTTTCTTTTTATTTGTGTTAGAAAACCTATTAATTTATCATCTTGCAAATTTATGTGTTATATTCATGTTCTTATTTCGTTATGATGATCTATTTTCATCTCAAGTTGGGAACTTGGTGGGGCCTTACTGATTCTTGATCCAATCGTTTATGGCTTCATGAGGTTCGTGCTTGCACCGTTTTATTGCAATCAAAATGTATTTGTTACATTGTTTAGTTCTGATATTAGGACTTGCTTTTATCTCTAGTTTTGAAGATTTTAACTAACCATAATGGTTTTGTTGGTTGTTTTACTGTACATGTCACGGTGTTAATATTTCCGAACTGTTGAGATGCCAGGATGAGTGTGGCAGCAAGAGCTAGAAGGTTTTTAGATTCATTCTTTAATTGTTTAGTTCGGCCAACCCAGCAAATCCGTATGGTATGCTTCATCTTTTTGATATGATTTGCTCCACTCTTTAAATCCCTCACCCTTTCTCCTTTCTCCATAATTATTAGACTAATGGTTGCTGATTTTCGCCTGATAGTTTTTCTATAGTTCCTATATGAGGCAAGCTAAGACCAATCTCCAGTAGAGTCATTGCTTTTAAATTTTAATTGCTGAGATCTTAAGAGTAAGAACTAAGTAGAACTCTGTTTGTGGTTAAAAGTTGAAAACACATTGCACCATTGGAAGCGAGATTTTGCCCTTGGTCAGAACATGACATTTTGTTTACTATTCTTCTCGAGGCCTTAATTTCTAATCTGTTCACTGGCTTTTGACTTAGTATTAAGCAGCTTGATGACATTTAAGTTAAAGAAGAGTCAAGAGGCTAAATCTTGTTCACCTTCGATAGCAATCAGATCTGAGAGTAGGATTCAGGATTTTATGTCAGTGGCTTCACATGTTAGATATTATGGCAGTTTTGACCATCTGTTTTAAGCTTTATTGATCTTATTTTTTCAAAAAACCTTTGTCATACTGCTAGTGTATGAAGTGACTAACTTGATTGATTCTTTTTCCTTTTCCCTCTTCCATTTCTTCTGTTGTAAATCTAATGGAAGGTTTTGTGCAAATATGAATTCAGGACTGTCTCTTACTTCAGAATTTGTAGGGAAATCTTGGTTCTACAGTCTATGGTTTACATGTTGAATTTTTATCTTTCTCTGGGTTGATACTGTGTGGCAAGGTATTTGAATGCTGCCAAAGCTTGATTTTCACTATGTCTATTTTTTTTATTATTATTATTGATTTCCACATTTATTTTAGTCGCTAGCGAGTTATTCATGGAGCATCCACAGTAGAGGGATCTTGGTGATAGAGAGTGTGGATTGATCTTTAGATGTAATTATTATATCTTTCTCTACACAATTAGATACGTCAAGTTCAAATGCCAAAATGAGAATTTTCTGCTGCATACGACAAAGTCTGTCATCGTGCCATTTAACCGTTAGGGAGTGACTTGATTCAAGGAATGTTTCCCATGTAAGTAGCTGTTGGGAAATCTTGGTGCTAAACAGTACGGATTGAATTTTAGTCGTCACTGCAGTTTCCTTTTCTGTTATAATGGGATGTGATGTGCATCCAAGTACCACTGGAGTAAGATCTACCATATTGACAGATCTCTATTTATAAAAGAAGACTGATAATCCTAATAGTTACTTGGGCAATGCAAGGATCTTTCCTACTTCTGGAGTTGGTAGGCACATATTGATGCAAAAAAGTTTGGATGGAATTACAGATACAATGTTTTATCTGCTGCAAAGTTCATTTTGTTTGCTGTAGCTTATAAAAGAAAATTCTATATTTGCATCTTAAGTTATTAGTTGTTTTTGCATAGATTACGACATGACAATTATTAGCTTGAAACTTTCTCTTGTGCAAGATTATCACCTTAGCATATTAGTTTCTGTTAAATTATAAATTCTGATCAGGAAAATGGAAAAAGAACTGTGGGTTTGTTTGTTTGTGGAGAGTAGCCATATTAAAGTAATTTTCACAGGCTACATCCCACAGAGAAAGAAAGATGCTGAAAAACAGAACATTCATGATGGATTTACAGTAGGTTATTGAACCATTATTGGCATCACAGGGATGGGGAAAACTTAGATTGCTAGCAACACTATCTTCCCTGGATTTCTAGTAAACAGATAAATGCCATACTACGACTATCAAGATCTAATCACGCATCTTCATGGTCTCTCCAGCAAAGCAGCATCAACGCACAGCGCTTTATAATGTACACCCTTGCTTGCTTCCCCTCTAGAATCCTAGTTCTTGAAACCTGGACTTTGCCTGACCTGCGCCATGGAAAACCCAGACATCTAATGGCCATGAGCTTATGAGTCTTGGTTTTGAAGAAAGATAAAGAGCAAGAAAATTCTGCTACGAACCCGGAGTAGTCTCTGTTAGTTGATAGTTACAAACGGGCACCTTTTCTTATATGACGGTTTTCAGGCGATAGTTTGAGGAGATTACAATGGTTTGTTGCAAAATTTTGTCTTGGTGTGGTGTGAGCAGTGAGTTTTCACGAGTGTTTACATTGCACTTGGAAATTTGGAGCCATTTTGGCTTCATTGGGAGATTCGCAAAAGTTCATGGAAACCAAATTTCTCCATTCAAATGATGCGTTTTGCTCAAATTATTATTGGCATTTTTATGGAGAAGAGAATCTCTACTAGCCGTGTTACATAAAATGTTATTTGCACACTTATTCTAATATTAATGAT
The DNA here is from genome assembly GCA_025617385.1 of Murraya koenigii. Classification (NCBI taxonomy): domain Eukaryota; kingdom Viridiplantae; phylum Streptophyta; class Magnoliopsida; order Sapindales; family Rutaceae; genus Murraya; species Murraya koenigii. Next base: position 48,313,657 of record CM046811.1, on the reverse strand, counting down.
TGTTTGTTTTTACATTTTACTGTAAATCTTCTTCCCTTCATATGAGCTAACTTTTGTAACTCATGGACCCAGAGGCTACAGATGGGCGAGTACTACTTGCTGCATGGCATAACGTCTTGCCTCACTTCCAACTTCCGAGTTCTCGCCAGATAAGCTGGACGTCGGATGAATCACGCGATAAAGGTTTGGTTTGATTTTACATAATAATCCACCAATTAAATAATAAACTATTCTTATGATATGTTTGGGATTGAGGTGCTGTAGCTTAAAAGCTACAGTTGCTGTAAAAAAAAGTGTAATTATAAAATAAAAGTTAATAATATTTAATAAATATAATTTTTAAATAATAATTTTAACAAAATTATTAAAAACATAATAAATTTTACATCTTACAAGTGAAAAATTATATTAACATAGCTAATATAACTTAAAAGTTATAGCAGTTAGTGTTTATTAAACACTTTAGTGCTGTAACTTAAAAGCTACAGCTGCCCAACCTCAATTCCAAACATACCCTTAATTACTCCGAGATAAGCACACAATTTAGCATTTGAGTTTTGGGCCCAAACTCTTCTTTATTCTTTTTATCAGATATTTTATTGCTTCATTTATTTATCATTAGTCGAAATTAATTAAAATAAAAAAAAATGAATCATAATAAATTATTTATCTAAGTTGCAGAAATTAAAATCGAAATAGACTGTAATTTCATTGATGTGTATACTTTATTTTAGAATCAGAATCAGAATAAACTTAATTATTTCAAGTTACTAAACTATCTTTAGTTAATTATAATAATAACTACTACTACTACTGCTGCTATTATTTGTGATTATTTTTATAAAAATGATATTAATTAAAAAATAAAATTAATAAAATTTAGTCATAAATAATAATTAAAATAATAAAATTAATAATAATAAATGTTAATGATGATAATATTAATAAAAATAATAATAACAATAATTAATAATAATTGAAATAATAAAGTTAATATAATTTAATAATAATAAATTTTAATAAAATAATATGAAAATAATAATAATGACATTAATAATAATAAATTTCTAATTTCTAATGATATTATTATTATTATTATTATTAAATTTTAATAATGATAATATTAATAAAAATAATTAATGACAATTAAAATAATAAAATAAATATAATTATAATGATGATGATGATGATGACAATGACAACGACAATAATAATAATAATAATAATAATAATAATAATAAGAATAAGAATAATAATTAATAAATTTTAATAGTATTAATGTTAATAATATTGACATTAATGACAGTAATATTAACAATTAAAAATAAATTAATAAATTTTGATTGTAGTAGTAATAATAATAATAATTATTATTATTATCATCATCATCATCATCATTATCATCAAAATTTTATTATTATTATTATTATCATTATTATTATTGTTGTTGTTGTTGTCGTCGTCATTAGCAAATGACCTATTTATAAATAATATAATTTTTTTTAATATTTTCATAATTATATAGAGACGAAAATGTAAAAATGATAAAACTTAATTGAAGGTATTTTGAAAGTTATAAAAATTTATTGGGGATAAAATGAGAATTCTAGAAATGAGAGATTAATTCTGAGGGAGGGGAGGCTTGGGAATTAATCCTCTATTCTTTATTCCCAAATTCAGGCAGATCCCATTAATCCAATTCTAATTTTTGTTTCTATTTTATGAAATAAACATTGTCAATAATTCTGATTCTTCAATCGGGAAAGTAAATACAGCATATAAATAAATCAATCTAAGTATATATATATATATATACACACACACGTATTAAGTGGATGTAGTACTAAAATCTCTCAAACCAGTCAGCATCCTACCTCTCCCAATGCTTAAAATAATTATGAAACCATCTCCACTAATTTTATGTTATCTTGGGATATATTTATCTAATCGATACTTTAAAATAATCAAATTAGTTAACATTTTGTATTCTATATATATTTAAAAGAGGAGTATTGATAGAACTATAAATTCTTGTATAAATTTATTTTATACAATATTTCTTTGTCCACATGATATATTATTTTTTATTTTTATCCAACTAATCATCGGCTAATACTACTTGAAATTGGCGGCACAATATCCATAAAAAGTGAGAATAACTCAAATCATGCGGAGATTCTGGTTTTGCATTTACACACATACACACATATATGCTTCGAACCAAATAAACCTTGCAAATCTATCTAGATTATAATTGACTTCCCCTATTGAACAAATTCAAAATAGATTGATCTTAACATGAGAGGGTAATAGCCCAATACATTAACACATACATAGAATTAAGTTCGCCCTCCATCACACTGGTTGACAGGAGAATTATTTAGCAATATCTGGAGTAGTAAATTAAATTCATTGAAGTTTCTCTTTGAATTCTATATATTTCATTTTCAAGTTCGTTATGCTCGTATTATAAAGAAATACAGAGGTCAACTCTTTGGAGATTAACTTTTTTGTCTCGGCATTTATACTAAGTCGATCGTCCCATCTTCATGCAAGGATCCATTTGCTCCAAACAAATTCAATGCAATGTGATGCCATCTAAGAGATTGATGTCGATAGATAAACTTAAGATTACTTTTAAAATAACGAAAAATACTTTGAGAGAAAAAAAGGTCCAAGTTACAGGTAGAATCTTCAAATTTTCTAATCATTTGATTGCTGATTTGCAAAGATAATATTAGAAATTAGTTCAAAGGGTGGCTTAAGCTTGGTCTTTGATGCATTTACTTGGAGTTTTCAAAGCCAACTGCTCCCTAAAGTATAGCATAGCGGGTTTAGAGATTTGTATATACAATCTTCATGGTTATTATGTATATGCGTGCGTATAGGAAGACATGTTATAATAATATTTTTAAAACCAGCACGAATTAATTCCTGACACCATTCACGCAGGCCTGCAGCGAGATACTGAAGTTACATTATCATATCAATTAGACACAATCATCTATTGGCTCAATTTTGGTCGACAATAAAATCCAACTTTTAGCTTGCCCTTTTTCTTATTTTGGCCACACTGCTCAACACATTCCGTTTCTAAAAATCTAATTTTCAAGTTGTCGCAGAGTTGTTGTCTTAGTGCTCTTAATTACATTTTGCTGAGGTTAATTTTAATTGCCTAGGGATCGAGTTACTCAATACCACATGAATCAAGCCCACTAGCTATAGACTCCAAAGTAATATTATTGTGAATCAGAATGAAATATATTTTAGTTCCACAATTAATGTGAATGGATAATACATGATCATAATCATTCTGTGAAGTATCTTCAGGACAGTGAATATTGCATGATAATAAGTGCATCTATGCATACGCGATAATGTCAGTGGACAAATTGAATTAATTATCACATGCATGGTGACTCTGAATGATCATATCGTAGAATCCTAACCCAGAAAGATTCAACAGTGAAAAGGGCTAAAATTTTGACACAAAGCACACGAAAACGGCTAGCTAGTTTGGCAATCTAATGAAGATTTTTTGAAAAAGCCGAATATATGGAGAGAATGGTTTCATGATGTAATTAATTAAGTAGGATCTGTTGGAAGTTCATGCTGTATAGTTCCCCGCAGAGGCACGATTTGAACGGCGTGCATCAACTTTGCGTATGATTTGAGTAAAAGAAAGTGTCTAGTAAAAGCACAACAAACAAGCCCACCATTTACTCTATTTCAGTACTGCAAAGTGCAAAGCAAATTTAATCAAAATCATCCAGCTCTTTGGGTTGTTTCCATTTCAGCTAGTCGTTTAAGTGCCTTTTCTAAAGTTTCATTGGGCGAGAGTTTCTGTCAGTTAAATGTAAAAAGAATGGCTTGGTTTTATATTATAATATGCATAGTAGGCTTGCTGTGCTGGTGGGGTTTGAACACTCTCATGCAGTGTTTAGGAGCAGGTGTGCTTTAATTTTCTCGGTCAAAAGATATGATTAATTTCACAGCAAAATATATTGCTGACAAGTCATGCATAAACTAAAAAAATAAAAATAAAATGCAATATGTTTCTTTTTTGTTTGAAGACAAGAAAAGAAGGCTAAACTAAACCTTCCCCACATTGGGTCACATAAAATAATCACGCCCCCAAGGCTTTATTATCACGAAACCATGTTAGAGGAATCATGAAAGCTGCTGACAAACATATTACACGACTGGACAAACCCAGCCCTTTCTTCTTAATTGCTATCTCAAACCTAAGAACATTATTTTTGTTAAAATAATAATAATAATAATAATACTAGCTAGCCCTCTCACTAGTAGTCACTCCCTATTAAAAAGCCCTTCTCTCAACTCCCTTCTCCGCTTCAGCTTATTAATCAGCTTATATATTTCTCTCAAGAAGTACAATAATCGAACATGGCTAGCTTAACCACTTCCTTGATGGTATGGCTAAGCTTATTATTCTGCGTCTACACTGTTCAGGTTATGGCTACGTGGCCTCAAGGGAGATCAACGAGGTTCTACGAATTCAAGGTTTCTTCTAGTTATATGCATACATCCTCGCTTGCTATAATATATATAAAATCCAAATGAAGTTCTTTATGTTAATGAATTGAAGATTTTGCCTTTTTGACTATGTGTGCTGGATACTGATCAACGATTATAGATACAAGCCATGAGAGTAAACAAACTGTGTAACACCAAAGACATCGTCACAGTCAACAACATGTTTCCAGGCCCCGTCGTTTACGCCAAAGAAGACGATAGAATCATTGTCAAAGTCACCAATCAATCACCTTACAATGCTACAATTCACTGGTAATTATATGTAGAGTAATAATTAATCCAAGTTTCAAAATAACATATACTTTTATATATGTTTATTGAGTCCATTATTAAATAATTTCAGGCATGGCGTGAGGCAGAGACTATCGTGCTGGTTTGATGGTCCATCTTATATCACCCAGTGCCCAATTCAATCTGGACAAACTTTCACGTACGAGTTTACAATGTTCCAACAAAAGGGCACCTTTTTCTGGCATGCTCATGTTTCTTGGCTTAGAGGCACCGTTTACGGTGCCATTGTTGTGTATCCCAAGACCGGAGTCCCTTACCCTTTTCAATTTCCCTATCAAGAGCATATAATTATACTAGGTAATTACCTAATTAAATACTAAAATATATGTGTGTGTATAGTTATTATCTTATCTTACAAAGATCAATAAATTAAAGATATAAAAAAACACACATTCTAATATAATATATTTTATTTATTATATATTGAAGTGTGTGCTTTTATCATCTTCAAGTTAATAAAGTATGAGATCTCTCATTAAAACATTAACGATTATATATACATAAATGTGTATAACACATTTTTGTTATAATTACTTTGAAATTAATTAATATATACAGTCCATGTATGTATAAATGTTACTGTTAGGGGAATATTGGCTGCAAGACATGGTGCAACTTGAACGACAAGTTCTAGCTAGCGGAGGAGCTCCTCCTCCGTCTAACGCTTATACGATCAACGGTCACCCCGGGCCCAACTACAACTGCTCCGGCAACGGTAATTAATTAATTATATTGACATGTTTAGGGCGTACGTTGTTCATCTCTTTAGTTTATCAATATAATAATAATATGATTTCAGATGTGTATAAGATTGAAGTGGTTCCGGGGAAGACATATCTATTAAGGCTAATAAACGCAGGCTTAAACATGGAGAACTTCTTTGCCATTGCTAATCACAAACTAACAATCGTTGAAGCTGATGCCGAGTACACAAAGCCATTCAGTACAAACCGGGTGATGCTTGGACCAGGACAGACCATGAACGTCCTTGTCACAGCGGATCAGCCAATTGGAAAATATTCAATGGCCATGGGACCTTACATGTCAGCACAAGGGGTCTCATTTCAAAACATATCAGCAATTGCTTACTTCCAATACGTAGGCGCCCAGCCTAATAGCCTCTCCTTACCCGCTAGATTACCTAGATTTAATGACAATTTTGCCGTTAAAACTGTCATGGATGGATTAAGAAGCCTAAATACCGTACCAGTTCCGAAAGAAATCGACGCTAATCTTTTTGTCACAATTGGATTAAATGTCCAAAAGTGCCCTTCTAACAACCCTCAACAAAATTGCCAAGGGACAAATAACGGGGTTATGGCGGCTTCTATGAACAATATTAGTTTTATTAAGCCTAATGTTTCAATCTTAGAAGCTTATTATAAGAAGATCGATGGTCTTTTCACTGAAGATTTTCCTGAAGCACCCTTGAAATTCTATGACTTTGTCAATGGGGCACCCAATAGCATCCCTAACAACACAAATTCGATGAATGGGACGAGGACCAAGGTCCTTGAATTTGGAACCAGAGTGCAAATTATTTTGCAAGATACTGCAACTGTCACCACCGAAAATCACCCAATTCATCTCCACGGCTATAACTTCTATGTTGTCGGGTACGGTACCGGAAACTACAATCCCCAAACGGCAAGTTTCAATTTGATTGATCCTCCTTATATGAACACAATCGGAGTCCCGGTGGGCGGATGGGCTGCAATTCGATTCACTGCTGACAATCCAGGTAAGTTTTTCCTTTTTATCTATACCTGAGCTCAGCAAAATAATTAGAAGAAATAACCATGTACTGATTTGTTGTTTTGAAATTTTTAATGCAGGGGTTTGGTTTATGCACTGTCACTTTGATATACATCAGTCATGGGGACTAGGTACGGTGCTGATTGTAAAGAATGGAAAAGGAGAGCTAGAGACACTTCCTCACCCACCAGCAGACTTTCCCCGTTGTTGAACAATGAACAAAATTAATGGCGTCCAATCAAAGGATTCTTTTAATCGCAACTGTTTAATTGTGGTTCTTCATTTCATTGAGAATATGAAATTGTGGGTGTAAATTAAAAATGACTGGAGAAATATAACTGTAAGCGTCTTTTCCTTTCACTCGTTTGGGTTACCTTATCTTACATATTACGTTATCCAATACCCACATATTTATGCAAAACTCAACTACAAGACCACATGCAAACAGCCCCAAATGCTGTAAGCGGCAACTACAATCATTAGTGCCTATTGCTGCATTTACAACTACAATCCTAAATTAATCGATTTTTTCAAAATTGAAAGATTTGATGGATTCATATTTGATTCGTTTAATAAATGAATATTAGTTTACTATACAAAATTAAATAAAATAATAAATAAAATTTTTTAATAAAAATTTCAATGGATTCATCTAAATTCGTTTACAATTTAATCAACAAAATCGATTTATTACAACTAGAGCCAAACAACACACAAATACAATCCAAAAACAAGAGCTAGCAAGGACAAAATTGACAATTGAATTAGCAACGAATGTAGCTATTAGAGACCTTGTCACTGAATCAACAGCGGGTGGGGCTATTCAAGACCTTTTCACTGTCTTAGCTGAGACAAGTGAAGACTACCGGAAAATTTTGAGTAAGAGCATTGATTTAATTTTGAGTGTTGTTTGATTTGACTTTCATTTGGGGAACAAGAAACATGTCTTAAGTGAAGGAGAAAAATGGAAGAAGGAAAATGAAGAGTTAAGATAGGGTCGACTGGTGAATGATGATGCCCTTACTTTCATTTTCTTTTTTGGCTTGTTATCATTTCATAATTATAAAACTAACCTTCTACCTTGAAATATTTAAACAATTTTTTTTAAAAAAAAATTAATGGGATATAAATAATTATATTAAAAGAGTCATTTACTATTCTATTTATTTATAACTCATTTAATAAACGAATAAATAAATGGGTGAATTCAAATTGAAATCACCAATTCATTGCATGAATTAATTTGTTCAAACTCAAACTCATTTAATTCGACTCAATCAATGAATCATGACCTATATTACCACCCTAATAATAAGAGCACATGAGTGACAATTCATGTAAATAACATGACAAAAGGTACATAGAACAGAATACCCTATCTGCAGGAGACGGTCAAGTGAAAAAACTGAAAATCAAACCCCTCCTTTGAAAGGTGGATAGCAGGTTAGCACCCTCCTATGAGGTTTCACGTGGCACAAAATAAATATTGGAAGAGGAGATTGTCAAACACTAGCCTAAAAGCAGAGTAAAACTTCAACACAATTAATTACCTGTTGGTTCCATAATCGTCTAATGGCTTTTTCAAGAATAATCATTGTTCAAGGATTCTAAGCTTAATCATCCATCCAATCAAACCAGTGACAAATAAACTTGGAAACAACTGTGAAATGATTGAGAAAGGAACCACATAATGGAACATAAAACCCAAATTATAATATATGAAATGTAGTACTTCAGTATAGTACAATTAATTGAAGAAGTACAACAGTCATACATAAAATGAATTAGCATACTATTAAGTAGTCAACCAATAATTTGTTTTATCAAAAAAAAAAATCCCAAAAAAAGTAAAAATAAAAATTGAGCAAAAACTGAAGAGAGGAATTGGAAATATTGTTTATATACTGTACATGCTCAGCTAACAGCCCAAATTTTCTTTTCCTAGGGGAGGAATATTTCAACAAACCCACTAATTTCAATTGGCAAGACTGGTACAACCACCTCTCAAGACATTAAAAGTTAAGGTAGATGAGATACATATAAAATAATATAAGAGTAGACCTCTTCACTAAAGGCAATGGATAATATTTCCTATTCCTTCCATTGAAAAGCCTCTTGCTCAAATGAGTATTCCACAACCTCAGCTTGGAAAGAACAATTCTCCCTGAGGTTTCCCATTATTGGTTCTACCATTCTCCAGTGTTCCTTCACACGTTGTAATGGGATACTCATTTAGGCAAGACGCTTTGCATGGGAGGATATATTCATTCAGCCCAGAGGGCAGGCGAGGTTTAGATACAACCACTACATTCCCTGGTTTCAAGTGCTTTACATCAAAAAGGTATGAAAACCTGTTTACACAAGAATTTCTCATGAATCTTACTATCTTGTTTACCTTTTATCATATTCATTCACACCTATGTCTCCCTTCTACTTATGAAGGTTAAAGGAATCGAATTTTCACAAACCAATCATCATGTGGATGAATAGGTATTACTTCAAAGCTAATAATAGGTGCTCATCAAAAGTTTTGACATCAGAGGTGGAAATTTTTTCTGCAGTGTGTATATTATAAATGCGTAAAATCAACATTCTGGGCTGGTCTTCGATGAAGCCCAGCATTTCTCTCCATCGTCGCTTAGTCTAGATATAAACAATAGCTTCTGGTTACTCTTCAAATTCAAGTAATCAACCTGTGAATCAAGATGGAAATCATACATAATTTATAAGACGAACACAAAAATGTCAAGAAAAGAATACAATCTTTTTCTCCCCCTTTTACTTGGAAAATGAAAACAGAAGCAGTTAGTTCTTAAACCTGATCTGGATCGAGAATCAGCAAGCAAAATTCACCAACTGGGCCTGCAGAAGGATCTAGAGAAAACTCCTTGGGTTGTTCACTAACACTGGGGCAACCTTGCTCAGGATCCAAGTACTGCAATCGCGATTTCATGGAACAGGCAAACCATGCTCTCTCTCTTATCTGCATAATAAATGCAAATGGATATGAGGATAACATACAGTATATCCAGCTACCAGAATTAGCACTAGAGAACACAATTTAATAGCCAAGTCCTCTGATGCTCTGAAAGTTAGGTTCTAAAAATTTGGGTTGTGTTTTTGTGTGCACATCAGAGGAAAAGATCCAACATCACCTGCAATTTTTCAGGATCAGAGTTGGACCCATCAATAACATCAACTCTTCCATTGATCCGAAATTGCTCCCAAGATTCAGTAAAGTACCAACATATCTGATACATCATAAATACAGTTAAAAATAAGCTTGAGAGAACAAGACAACCAAACCAGAAACAATATATATGTAAAACTCAAACAGTAGTTACCTCAGAAAATGGACAATACTTAAGCTCCTCAATCTGCATATTATCAATTTTATTCAGGTGAATTAAATTAAACTCTTTATTATTGCCATCTATATATAAAAACAACTATACAAACTGAATAAAATTGGTAAAAAATTGATTTTGAAAAATAAAGAACCTTTCGACTTCGTGTATCAGAATTGATCTGTATCTTGTCAGTGTTTTCTTGAAATCCTCTAAGAACCCAACAAATTTCTCGCATCTCATTAGCATCTTCGGAAAAAGAAAAAATTCTTAAAATGAAAATTTATTCATTTAAAGAGCGAGAGGGTACCTGAAAACGACGGTGCGATTCGAAGGCCTGCCGTTGGTTCCAACCGTTGCCTAAAAACAAGGTGGCAATTCTTAAATTATGCAAGTAAAGGGAAATGTATAGTTATAATTAGTAATTACGAACGTACAAGCTGAAAGTAAATAGAGTGCTTGAGGTGAGACTGGGACTCCAACGCCTGGAGAAGAAGCTTCTTCCACGGCGCTGTTACCGTCGTTCCCATTTCTGTTTCTTCTTTTTTTTTTTTTTTGTCTTTTCTTTCAGCTTCGCACCTTCTGCTTCTGGTGGCTTTCTTTCTGTTCTCTTTTGTCGAATGTTGCTTGGGTGTTTTGGAGCTTCGATGGTAACAATGAAGAATATCCAGAAACTAGTTTATTTACATCACAGGGCTTGGAAATACTATTATTTTATTATCACCCAGTGTGCGGGTATGACATTTTTCCTCCACGTCATTATTAGTTTGCGTAGGAAGGAAACGGAGAAAGCCGCTAGCTACGAATAGGATGGGTAAAATGCAGACGTTGATCGGGCTTTTTCAGAGCCAGACCCATGTTTATATAAGTGATTATTGGCACAGGTTTTTTTTATTAATTTTTTAAATAAAATTTTAATAAAGATATAAGTAAAAAAAATTAAATTAAGTATAATTATATAAAATAATTAATATTCTAATAAATAAAATATTAATAACATAATTTAATAAATTATAAATGCTAATATAAAAAATAAACAACTCAATAATAAATTTTTGTTCAATAATGTATATAAATTATTAAATAATACTAAATATAAAAAGTTATCAATTAATTCATTATAATATTATTATATATTATTTTATTAAATTCAATAATTAGTAATATAATTTAAAAATAATTGAAATATTTAAAGAATTATTTAAATTTATTAAATTTAATTTAATATAACCTATTCAATATTACACCAAATAAAGGATAATATTATATATAATTTATTCTAATTTAATATAATCTAATTCAATTTAATCTTAAAAATAAATTTAATTTAGTGTCAAAGTATTATATATATATATAGGGTTAATGTCACTTTAGAGATAAATGTTTTGATAAATAGTAAAAAGATAATAGATTTTTTAAAGTAAGCAGATTGATGACAAACCGTTAATTTTTTTTGTTAACTTTAATGAAAATAGTAAAATTATTATAAAATAATATTTTTGTCTTTATAATTTTATAATTAATTATAAAATAATATTTCTACTCCTATAGTAGTTACAAAATGGTAATTTTACTCCTATAATTAGTTAAAAATTATGTTTACACCTATGCTCATTTATTTTTTAATTTTTAAATAAAAATATATAAAACAATTACATCTAAGTCTAATTAATTAATTTTTTTGTTAAAACAAATAATTTTTTAAAATATTTTCTTGTAGAATCAAAACTATTTTGTTAAAAAAAATAAAAAAAAATTGTTTAAAATTTTGAGAAAACCTTTAATCAAATGTTTGAGTCTATGTCTAAGATTTTACTACACGAACCTAGTTTAAAGTTTGTGGACTCAGACTTTTTTGCCTTACGAAGAATAAAGAATAAGACATGTCACTCTTGAGGGGACGCATGAGATCCTCTTAGACTTAATTTCGTGAATATGAATCTCCTCTTAAGAAGTTTATTACCACATCATATTTAATTTTTATTAATAAATTAACTTAAACCTTTTCATCTAAATAATATGGGATATTAATATTTTAAAAAATCGATAAATTTTTCTAACAATTATCATGCAAGTTAACTTCCAAACATTTGTCCATCGTTGTCTCCAAGCTGATTTTGGACTAATTTTCGGGGCCCAGCGTTGGACTAGGGTCTCCTGATGCGGATCCTAATCTTGTCATTTAATTCTGTTTTCTCTTGATTTATTTGTCTATGTAAAGCTGAACTCTTAAGGTATTTTGTGCTTTGGACATGTGGCGAAGAAGGAATATTTATCGGTATAAATCCATGCTATTAGAAATCTGCTGGTGAGCTACTTTAATGCTGCTCATTGATTCTCAAAATTTAAGTGCGCGCGCGCGTGTTTCTATTACAACACAATTCAAATAGCATTAAAATTTTGTCTAGGACCTGCTTTGTTGTTTTTCGAGCTTGGAAGTGTGTTCCAAATAATGAGTCTATCCTTTGAATTATTATTATTATTTTAAATTAATACGGAATCTATACTCTAAATTAATAAAAATAAATTAATTGTCATAGCACATAAGGACGTTCGCTATGAAGTGAGGAGGTGACAATCGCGGTTAGTTGTCTCGGCAACCTAATTTCTGTGCTCCTAATAATGCCAAATTTCTAAAATTATCGAGTACATTATGATATAATGCAACTGGAAAAATGTCATCGCAAATCTAATTATTTGTCTGCAAAGCAACTTAGTTAAATGTAGGGGGCCATGCGTGACGGCCATACGTGACTCTTGTTAGAGTTTCCTCGTTTCATTTCGTAACAATTAGTGGCATAAATATTGCGCTGATCTTGTTAGCTATAATTGAGAGCGTCAAATTGATCGCTCTATCAACATCAATATTGCCGACTAGGAAATGGGTGATCACGATGGGACAATGTTCATATAAACATATTTATATGCTTGTGAAAATAAGATGATTCCATGGTCCTGCATTAATAGAATGAAATGGGAAATTTGATTTATCAACCTCCCTATGTCTTATACATCACTCAAAGCATTTTGGGGAAAATCTACTTGAAGGTTCTTAAAACCTTCACTTGCCGAATCAAAGTGTTCAAAGAAGAAACAGATAAAAATAAAATTATATCTGTTTATCTCACGAATTCTGAAAATGATATGTTAGCTCTGACGAGTTTCACGATTTAAATTCGAGAGCGTACCTGCAATAGGTAATTCGGCGCTCATGTTTGTTTTTGTAGAATTTATAAATTTGGAGATTTCTCTTGACTTTTTCTAAATTAGCCAACAAACCCTTTCTTGATCCTTTTAGGCGATTTTTACAAACCAAGAGACACATATTTATTAGGAGATTTTATTTCAGATCTAAATCTCCGCCATCTATTTCCTTAGTATAATTCACACCGTCAGATATGATCACTGTTTTTGACAGTATTTGAATTTCTTACCCATGATTCTGTTAGACTAATCATGTGCTGATTATTCTTAATATTTTCGAGTCTAATCATTGTTAGTTTACTTCAGATTTTTCGTATAAATCAGCATATGGTTATGTAGTTCCAATTTAGGACTAACGTAAGCCATATCCATATTGATTTCTAATACAAAATCAATATAAGCCATATCCGAATTGATTTTTAATCCAAAATCAACATAAGCCATTTTTTGTATTGATCTTTAATCAAGAATCAATACATGTTGTTGATGTTGTTTTCTGCTCGCTTCTAAGTAGTGCTGCTGTCTTCTGGTCGCTGATTGTCCGAGCAGGAGTTTCATTCCTGCGTTTTTCCGTCGAATGAAGCAGTGGTATCCTCCTATTTGTATTCACAAAAAAATATCAGGGGTCACCGGGTGTTTTTCCAACGAAAACTCTCAAATGCTCAAGTCAGTAATCGGGTTGATTCTTTATGAGTTCTCTATTAATCTCAGATAAAACTGAAAAATAGGAGGTTCAGAGACATAAAGAATAAAAAGAGAAATCAGAGTCCAAATCTCTTTACCTTACCTTATGTCTGCTATTTATCCCCCTATTTTCCCACTCATTGCTTGGGCGTCATCCCCTGCATTTATTGCGTCTACATTTTTCTGACAGCTATGGGTTGCTACGGCACAGCCTGTGGGTGCGGGATGTCAGACGGTTATGGGTTCCGTGATCGAATGATAATGCCGTGCGGGTTTGTGTAAAATGATGACACTGTAGAAGCGTGCGCCGATTATGGGTAACAATGGCTAAACCCTAAGGAGTGGGGGTGCCTGTCAGTTATCGATCGTCGTGATAAATTGTCAGGGCATGAGGCTGTCATGCTTAGGTTTGTTCTGCTCGAGTTCTGGTCTCTTCTTGTTTATGGTACTGTCCATAACGCGACCAGGTCTCGCTCGGTGGTCGAGGGTCTTTGTGACCTCACCCAAACAGGATGAGAATATTCGAGCCCGGTGAGCCTAGAACTTTTGACCTCGACCAGCTTTGACGCCGAGCAGAAATGTCTTCGTGCTAGTAATCAGATCTTCTGTTCTGGCTTACTTCCCCTCGAAGAGGCCTGCTCGGCATTCCCCAAACATATGTTATATCAATTATTCAAATTAGTGATGTTTGTTGGACATGTGGTGCGGTGTAAATAATTATATTTTTTGGCACTTACACTACTAAGTTTACGTGATTATTTGCGAGACATGCTATTATATTGTCTAGCACATATTTTTAGGGTATGATTTGATTTTTATTATGCTAATTGGATTTGTTTGCATAACGATCATGGTACGTGTAATTACTTACCTATTGCTTATTTCAGAACTAGAGAATCTATTTCCCTTGTTCAATAAGTATCTGGTTTGTGAAAATGACACAATTCTACATTTAGAGTATAAGCGAGTTTGTGTGAGAGACAATTTTAATAGCTTTCTTGATTGATGTTGAGTTTTGAAATTTTATACTTTTACACATCTTCATTTTTTTTTCCAATTTTGTTCATTCTTTTTACTCTGTTTAGGTAATATAAATTGACCCATTAAGAATGAGTTAATTAATGTTAAAGATTTATATCTAAAGGTTCTTTTTTAATTATGAGAACACATATATACTCGGATTTGGAGCACCATACGGAAGTTATTTGAAATCCAACGGCCCCAAATCCTTTATAATTATTATTTTTTGGCTGCACATGGTGGAGCAGCTATATATATATATATATATATATACTCACACATATAATTCATTCCAAATTTATCAATGTATCGATAATTCTACTACACTTACAAAGTTAAGACTATCTATTATTTTAAAGTCACATGAATTGCATGAACCTTATGTGTACCAATTTTTGTGTGCATTATCATTGTAGCTTGACCTAATATGACATTGAAGTTGCCTTAGGATCAGTAAAAGGAAAAATATAATTGGAGCATATGAAAACATAGTTTTGGCTGAAGCGAAGTTTTTTAAGTGGAAAGATAAAACAAAGACATGTTTTCATTGTTGCTTTGTTTGGCTTAAAACATAACAAGTCCTAGTGGCATTTATTAATGGAAAATAACATAAAATAAAGTGATCATGATTGATTTATAAATTGTGTAAATTTTTCCGCTTAAGAGAAGGAATCAAATGCAATCTCCATCGCCATCTACCATTTAAGGAACATAAGCTGGTCACGAGCTTATCTAACTCCAAACTCAACCAAAAATCAGATGTCAAATTCAGTGTAACCATGTTAATTGTTTTGGTAATTCTTAACCCATAACATTAAAAATACGAGAGATAATGCTTCCATGCTTTGTCCCTTTTCTTTTGTTCACAAAATCATGATATAGCTGATTTGGTTAGATCCCTAAAATGCTAATTAATCGTGTAGTAATTGATTTTGGATGCTTTAATAGTACAAGTTTCTTCAAAAAAAAAAAGAAAAAAGAATGCTATTTAAACCGATGAAAATTGATATCATCACGTATAACATAACTTCAAAGTGAAAAAAAAAATGATAAGCAACCCAGTAAAAGAGAAATTTTTGGTTTAAGATGTTGGGTGTGACTCTTGGAAGTGAACCAAAAGGAAATTGAATAGTAAATAATCTCACAGCATTCTTGTTCAATTCAAACATGATTATGGTTAATTAAAGAAGTCCTTAAATAATTAACCAAAATAATTTTGTGTGGTTGTATCTATTTCTTCACAGTTTAGTATTCATTAAATCAAGATTAGTAAATAATCAGAACAGGAATGTGACAATAACATAGTAAAAGATTTTAAATACTGTATATAAGACTCTAAAATGCAGACCTTGGTAAATGATGATATAGCTCGTGGTTCGACAGGTACCATTTGCGGTAACGTTACAGAAAAAATAGAGCAGTAGAAGATAATATGGAGTTGCAACCGGTTGATTGAGAAACCCACATTTGTAATTATCAATTTGCAGATAAAAAAATCAGCAATGAGCTACCTTATATCTGCAACTACATTACATCCATGGCAAATGAATCAAGGGAATTAAGAACAAAAGCGGTAAATTTCGGATTTTCATATCGTGAAATGACAATCTTTAAAATATTTTTAAATTATTATAAATTTTAATTTGAAAACTTTTATCGGCCCACCCAAATTTTCCCATCTTTTAAACAAAAATGATAAATTGAAATTTATAATAATTTAAGAGTATTTTGAAAATTATCATTTCAAGAGGAGAGTAATATGAAATTTACTTTAGATAAATTATCTTATCAAAATATAAACAAGAATAAAAAGAAAAGATTTTTTTGGTACCTAGAGAAGATTTCTTTACATTCACTGAGGTAACAAGTGGCGCAGTAAATTTAGTTCTTACAATTTGAATCAATTATTTAGTAAGATTTTATATTTAGTAAGACTTTATATTTTTTAACACTACTAAAAAAATCCTGGTTGTAAATCTGTTTCCATTATATCGTTTTTTTTTTCACTTTTTGCATGTAAGATTTATCTAAAGTCTAAGTTATATAGTACAAAATTATTATTTTTTTCCTTAAAATGTTAGATCCAACAACTATGAAAATAATGAAAGAGGTGTTTTGTAAACTTTTGAAAATACAAGAACTACCTAAGTAATTAGCTAAAGTTGTATGGACTAGATCGAAAGAGCTTTTAGTTTTGTGTAATTTTTTAACATATAAGAACTACCCGAGTTATTTGCTCAAATTGTATAGACAAAAAGGAGCATTTACCTTACAAGCTAAGCCGAATTATAATTTAAATAATTATTGAAAGGGTATAATCACAGCATCAATACGTAATTAATCATAATCTATGTAAATAAAATATAAGATTTGTAAAATTAACATAAAACCATAAATCAATATTAAGTGTAAAATAAAATATAAATTGTATAAATGGAGTATAAAATTTGTAAATTTAAGATAAAATAAGTAAATAAGCATAGGAGTGGTAAGTTAGTGTATTATTGGTAAACAAAACAAAAACTTATAAATAAAATATAAAACTTGTAAATTAATATTAAGTATAAAATAAAACATAAATTAAGTAAATAGAACATTTGACTTGTAATTAGAAGATAAAATAAGTTAATTAATATAAGAGTGGTAAGTTAGTGTGTTATTGATAAACAAAACAAAAACTTACTAAAACAATATAAAACTTGTAAATCAACGGTAATTATAAAATAAAACACAAAATAAGTAAATAGAGCATCTTACTTGTAAATGAAAATTGGTGTATTACTGGTAAATAAAACAATAACTTACGAATGTAAAATAAACTTCTAAATCGATATTAAGTGTAAAATAAAACATAAATTATGTAAATAGAATATAAAACTTGTAAATAGAATAAAAAATAGTTAAGTAAATTAATATTGAAGTGGTAAATTATTATATTATTGATAAACAAAAAAAATTATAAATATAACATAAAACTTGTAAATCAATATTAATTGTAAAATAAAACACAAGTTTTGTTGATTACACCTAAAACTTATAAATAGAAAGTAAAATAAGTAAAATATTATAAGAGTTATTTAAAAAATAAAAATTTACAAATATAAAATAAAAGCTCATTACAATATTGATTATGTTATATATTTACTTATTTTTTAAAAAATATTTTTCACGTTTTTAAAAATTTTTGGAAAATGAGTTGATTTTGTATCTTTTTAAAGTTGGGGTTGAACACTTACAAATGTTTGGTTGTAGTTTAAAAAATTATAATATTAAAATATTTATTAAACATGCATTAACTGCAATAATTTAAAAATTAAGTTAATTTGATCCGCCAATTGTGTGACGAGAAATTTATAATATTTTTATTAATTTTTTAAAAACTATTATTTAAAAATCATATTTATTGTATTTATATATATTATACTGTGCATTGCTTGCATGGTAAATTATGACGGAAGAATCTAATTTTTTTCGCTTGCATGATCATTAAATTCTCGAAATATTGTTATTACTGTTCAAATTAAATTACAAAAACTTAGTTTGATTTAACATACTTACATGCATACGTATTAATGAAGTCATTACTAGTGTATACAAAAATAATGTACATATATTAAGATAATATATACGTATTAATTGTTGTAATGAGATTACACAGAGAATTTTGGGATCCATAATCTTGGCTAGACTGTAAGGAGATTTATGGGTGAAGCAGAACCACAGCTAAGTGAGATTGGAAGAAAAATAAAGAGCAAGCACAAATTCATACACCAGAAATTACGTGGTTCAGCTTATAGCCTACATCCACGGGTAAAGACAGAAAGAAATAATTTTATTATACTGGAAAAATAATAACTTCTCTTTAATAATAGAAGAGAAAAATTATATTATCTCTATAACTAGGAGAAAACTATTCTTACTTCCCAATACCCCAATTACACCCAATAATTCTCAAAATTCTCTCTAATGCAAGAGGAAATGAATTTTCTGGGATGATGGAAATGAAGGAATGTGCGCTCAATTTATAAGCTGCATTTTGGTTACTATGCATTATTATTTTATTATTATTTTATAGCTGCATTTTGGTTACTATGCCCTTCTGGATGGGCGGTGCCCACTTCCTTGACATTCTCCTACTTGGAGATTTGATTGAGAACCAATCAATCTCCACACTATCTTTTCTGCTTTACTATTGACATGTTGCTTACGTTTCTGCTAAGCCACACGAGGATCTACTCCATATAAACTTGTCAGTAATGATTGACTTAGTCATAACATCTGCTAGGTTCTCTTTGGTATGGATTTTCTGTAAATCTACACTTCCATCTTCCACTACTTCTCGAACGAAGTGATACTGTACCCCTATATGTTTTGTCATGGAATGAAAGGCTGGATTCTTTGCAATATGCAAAGCACTCTGACTGTCATAAAATACAGAAATTTTCTCTTATTTGTGCCCGAGCTCTTTAAGTAGCCTTTGTATCCAAATAGCTTTCTTGCATGCTTGTGTAGCCGCCATGTATTCCGCCTCATCGTAGATAAAGCCACAACAATCAGTAGTTTTGAAACCCGACTACAGCTCCTCCGCAAGTGTAAACACATAGCCGATGAGTGAATTTTCTTTTATCGAGGTCACCGCGAAATCCGAATCCACGTAGCCTCCGACAATAAATTCGATCCTCCATAACATAATGCAACATCCGAGGTTCCTCCGATGTATCTTAGAATCCTCTTCACTGTTTGCCAATGTTCTCCACCAGGATTCGCCATGTATCGACTAACTACTCCCATCTGCTTGTGCAATGTCCGGTCTTGTCATGCATCATAACGAACATCAAACTTCCCATCGCTAATGCATATGGTACTCGAGACATCTTCTTCCTCTCTGCTTCATTCATAGGACACATACTTGAGGATAACTTGAAATTAACGAAGTGGGGTAGAAATTGGCTTACAATCTTGCATGTTGACGTCATGCAAGATTTTCTTCAAGTAATTCTTCCGTGAAAGCCAAATCTTCCTGTTATTTACGTCTCGGTGAATATGCATCCCTAAAATCTTGTTCATTGGTGCCAAGTCCTTCATTTCAAACTCCCTAGCTAATCGTGCCTTTAATTCTTGGACTTGATCTTTGTTGGGACTCGCGACCAACATGTCGTCCACATACAACAACAGAAATGATAAAATCATTATCCTCAAATCTCTTGTAATAAGCACAATAGTCTGAACTGAGTCTGTTGTATCCAAGGCTCATGATGAAGGAATAAAATCTCTTATACCAACACCTCGGCGCCTGTTTGAGATCGTATAGAGATTTATTTAATCTGCAAACCAAGTTCTCCTTGCCTGTTTCAGCAAAACCTTCTGGTTGGAGCATATAAATTTCTTCTTCAAGTTGTCCATGAAGAAATGCAGTTTTCACATCTAATTGTTCTAGATGTAAGTCAAATATAGTACACATTGCCAAGACTACTCTGATTGTCGTGAGTCTAACTACTGGAGAAAAGATCTCATTGAAGTCAATACCTTCTTTCTGAGCATATCCATTTACCACTAATCTTGCACGATACCGCTCCACTTGATTATTGCCATCACGTTTGATCTTGTAGACCCATTTGTTTCCAATGGCTTTTCTTCCATGTGGCAGTGGCACAAGTTCCCATGTCTTGTTTTTGTGTAGAGTTTCAATTTCTTCCTGCATTGCTGCCGTCCACAAAGTAACATCCGAAATTGCTTAAAGCTTCATGGAAAGTTGATGGCTCTCCATCCTCTGTTAAAAGACAATATGCAACATTGATCTCTGTAACATACTCTGAGTGCCAAGTTGGTGGTCGTCTCTCTCGAGTTGACCGACGAACTTCTGGAGCCTCAGACTCGACTGGTTCTTGTTCCTCGTGCTCAGTGCTCGCTCGTAAGACTACGAATCTTCTTGACTATTTTCTTCATATACCGGTGTAGTCTCTGACTTTTCTTTTACAAGATCTATTATCCCATCTTTCTTTTGCAGTTGATCTTCTACAAAGACAATATCTCTGCTGATGACAATCTTGTGGGCGGTGGGATCCCACGACGATACCCCTTGACACCATCAGCATACCCCAAAAAGATATACCTCCTAGATTTTGGATCTAGCTTTGTTCTTTTTTGGGCATTATACATTACATATACAGGACTTCAAATGCATGTAAATGAGAGTAATCACCGGCTTACTCGTCCACATCTCCATCAGTGATTCAACTCAATGGTCGTTGATGGAGACCGATTTATCACATAACAGGCAGTTTTGGCTGCTTCAGCCCAAAAAGAGTTAGGTAAACCAGCAGTCTTCAACATAGCTCTATCCTCTCTAGTAAGAGTTCTGTTCATCCGCCTCCGCCACTCCATTTTGTTGAGGAGTGTATGCCATCAGAACCGCCTCCGAATATCTTCTGCTTACATGATGCAAGAAATGCACCATCTCAGATACTTCTACCATTATATGTTCTTAAGCACTTGATCTTTTTTCCGGATTCAAGTTCAACCCGCGCTTTGAATTCATTGAATACTGAAAATACATCTGACTTTTTTTTAATTGGATACACTCAACATCTCTTGGAGTAATCATCAATAAAAGTAACAAAGTACTTTGCACCTCCTCGGATAAATCCGGTGATTCCCAAACATCAGAATGAACTAAGTCGAGAATGCATTTACTTCAAGCATGAGATCTCGCTAAATTTCAATCTACGTCGCTTACTCATAACACAATGCTCGCAAAATGGTAGACTTATAGATTTGAGTCCCGGAAGCAGCTGTCGCTAAGAGAGAATCTTCAAACTTTGTTCTAACATGTGGCCAAGTCTGAGATGCCACATCATCGTTGACTCTTCTCCATTTGACGCGATACACACATCGCCTTCCCGTAGTGTTTCTCCTCGAAGCATGAATAGATTCGCGACCGATCTTTTATGCCTTCATTAACACAAGCGCTCTTCTGACAATTTTTATCATCTCATTTTCAATATGGACTTTGCACCCAAGACTATCTATTTGTCCTAAAGACAATAGATTTTTCTTCGTGCCTTGACATATCGTACTCTCCGAATTGTGCGAACCGTACCATTATACATTTTTATTTTGACGAGTACTCAATACCAATGAATCTCCAGGCATGGTCATCGCCCATGTACATGCGATCCTCTCGAGATTGGTTCATATGTGGAACCATTCTCTCCAGGAGGTCATATGCCATGTTGCTCCCGAGTCTATAAGCTGGACTTCGCCTAACCGCTTCGCCTCCGTAATAGCCATCGCTTCACTATAGAGAATTTCGCCATCATCCAAGTACTAGCCACACAACCCCGAGCATTTGATGACTCGGTACTTTATTCTCTACTCTTCCGATTGCTCCAACACTCTTTCTTCACATACCCTTTCTTGCCACAATTAGTAGCATTTCACATTCTTCTTACTCGGATTTTGATCTACCATGATTGTAACTTCCATCGAGGCCACGCTCGCTGATCTCCTCTCGTCATCAATAGCGCTTCGCTCGCTGCGAACTTGCATGTCTATCTTCCTTGGTCTTGCGCCTGCTTTCCTCGTTTAAGATGGAGGCTGCAACATCATCAAAAACTAGACTATCCGTCGGGTTGTTGTTCGTCAGATTGATGATGAGTTGATCATACGAATCTGATAGACTTTGAAGTAGAAGCTCCGCACATTCATTTTTCCTCTATTTTGTGACCCAACGTTGTGAGTTGCGAAAATAGAGTCTTCAAGGTGTTGATATGGTCGGTTACTGATGTAGATTCCGCCATGCGAAGAGTATAGAGTCTCCTCTTTAAAAAGATCTTGTTGTGCAGCGACTTAGCCTCGTACAACTTTGTGAAAGTATCCCATATTTCCTTCGTTGTCTTTTTCTTTGCCACACTGGATAACACCTCATCTGCAAGTGCTAAGGGTAAATCAGCAATTGCATTACCGTCTATCTCGTTCCACTTAGCATCATCAGTTACCTCTATGGGTCTTTCTCCAATTGCTGCCAAGCAATTGTTGTTCCTCATGATAGCTTTCATCTTCATTTTCCACAACGAGAAATTGTTCCCATTGAACTTCTCAATCTCGTATTTTGCCGCCATTGCTTTCACCACGAACTAACTTAATTAGGATCGGCTCTCACTGTTTCACGCGAACATTACCGTATATGTGAATAGTAACTGTATACGTAAATAGTGACCATATACGTGAACAGTGAACGTATACGTGAACAGTAACTACGATTCCAAAAAATGCAACTTGTCTCTGATACCACTGTAAGGAGATTTATGGGTGAAGTAGAACCACAGCTAAGTGAGATTGGAAGAAAAATAAATAGCAAGCACAAATTCAGATATAAGAAATTACGTGGTTCGGCTTATATAGCCTACATGCACGGGCAAAGACAGAAGGAAATAATTTTATTATACTGGAAAAATAATAACTTCTCTCTAATAATAAAAGAGAAAAATTATACTCTCTCTATAATTAGGAGAAAATTATTCTCACTTCCCAATATCCCAATTACACCCAATAACTCTCAAAATTCTCTCTAATATAAGAGGAAATGAATTTTCTGAAATGATGGAAATGAAAGAATGAGCGCTCAATTTATAGCTGCATTTTAATTACTATGTATTATTATTTTATTATTATTATTATTATTATTTTATTTTTTTTCTTTTTTGAATTGAACACCGTCCTTCTGGACGGGCAGTGCCCACTTCCTTGACACAGACGCATGTGCAAACAAAATTTTAAGTACAATTATTGGGAATTGAAAAATTCTAAAATATTAGCAAAAGTGAAACGGATTTAGAATTTATTTAATTCTGATCAGCTTAACAAAGATTCAGCAAAGGAGTCCAACTGAACTTGCTCATCCTCATTCTTCAGGATTTGTAAATACTCTTCATAGAGCTTCTCTAGCGAGTTTTCACGAGTAAGAATCTGAGATTGACCCTCAAAATCGGAGCCGTTAACAAGATGATGATGATGATGATGATCAGCGACAAGAAACCCAGCTGCCTCATTATCACCATCTTTGAAACTATAAGAAGGAACTTCTTCTAACACTTGCGTACTAAGACCACCTTGCCCTCCTTGGGAAAAAATAGTACTCGCAAAACTTTCATTTCTTGGCAACAAATAAGTAGTGGTAACTCTAATGGGCTTCGGGAGATGGACCTTGTGCTTTTCTGTCAGCTCCACAGGTGATGCAGCCGCCGCCGCCGCCGCTTTCTTGCTGATTCTGCTCTTTTTATTAGTACTTCCGTCTTGAACAAGTAATGGCTCCGACAGTTTCTTGTGGGTATTCGGATCGGTTCCTTGGACTCGAAGCCTTTTGCTAAGATGGGTGTTCCAGTAATTCTTTATCTCGTTATCGGTTCGACCCGGAAGCCTTCCTGCGATGAGAGACCATCGATTCCCAAGAAGTGAATGCAGTCTGATGATCAGATCATCCTCATCAGGCGTTATGTTGCCTCTCTTGATATCTGGTCTTAGATAGTTCATCCATCTTAGCCTGCAACTCTTTCCACATCTAAGAAGTCCTGTAAATATAAATCATTAAGTTGTAATGTAACTAATATAAATGATCGCACATAATACGCAAAAATTAATATTATAGTTTACAAGATTATTCATTTAATTACCAGCCTTTTTAGGCAAGGATCTCCAATGACCTTCACCGTGAACTTGAATGTACTTAGTAAGCAATGTGTCTTCTCTGGGAGTCCATGGACCTCGATGCAACCCAACCTTAGAACAACAAGGAGCCCTTCCCATTTCCCTTGGAAGGGCTGCTGCGAGTTATATTTGTGAAGTGAATGTTATATTGGTCATGCAGAGTCTCAGAGAGAGAACGAATGGTGATATTTATAATCTCTTACGTCATATGATCATATTGTCATTTTGGTCCAGTTAACTTTCGTACATTGCACACGTATCTCAACAACCTTTCTGCTACCTGCCATTCTAATGCATGCCCACGTATACCAATATGAAGTCATCATCAGCTGCGCAAATGGCTATCAAATCAGGACCGCTCATCATTTGGAAATGTCAAAGTTCAATGTCATCTCTCATTCATAAGGGCCAGGGACACCGGAAACAAAAGGGGTTTGCTTGCTTGCCAGCTGAACATGCTTTCGTTCCCAACCCCCTCCTCCCTGTTTTTTGGGTCTAAAAGTTTAAGAAGTTTTGTTAGCTAGCTGAGTTGCTTGTGAGTAATTTAACTAATTTATTTCCGGAATTTTTATTTTGTGAATTTACTAAAAGAGTATAAATTTAAGGTTATAATTATTTTGGAGTAATTTTAAAGTAGAATACAAATCACAATTATAAACATAAAATGATAAATAATAAAAAATATATTATAATTTTTATCGTATAATTATAAAAAAAATACTCTATTATAGAATAGTTCTAACATAACCAAACCCTAAATTTAATTTGTTTAACTCTTTACAAATAATTGACTTCTCAATGCATTGAAATTCAACAATTTTTGTTTTTATCTTTTAATATATATATATACTCATTAAAATAAAAAAGTTGACACCGGAACAATTCAACAGTGGTCATCTAAAAAGAAAAAAGACCATAAATGAAAGGGGTCAAACTAATTTCTTTATATTTGAGAATTGAGACTTGTTTTAATTACTTTGTATAATTGGGTTAGGTTACCTGTCTCGCTGCTTCTGTAATAACTCGCCAAATAAAAGCAATGAAGATGAAACACTGTACTGTTAAGTGATGCTACAGGTTAATTATTCCTAATTAATTACTAATTGAGCTCTGTTGACTGGTGGCTAGATATATATTATATGCACGACATAACCATTAACCACTCAATACTAACTTCAATTAGAATTTAATAAATGGCAAAAGAATATCCAGTAACTGGTATGAGGAACCAATTCCGTTCATTTATTAAAGAGTGGTTCTCTTTTCAACCCCACTTTTCAGTTGTTTTCAAAATCACCCTTGTTAACAACTTTTTCCCAACCACAAATTTGGCTTGGCCCCATAATCAGTAAGTGCAAACCAATTGTACGTTGAAAAAATATGCTATTTAAAGCATATTTATGTTTATTGTAATAAATAATATTTTTGATTAATAAAATAAAATGAGATATTTTATTTATGTATCTTTATTGCATTAATATTTTGAGTAAAGTCTATTTAATCATATTATATGTATTTATGCGATCGAGTATATGGATTCATGGAAGACATAAATACTAAGTTATCTTATGATTAAATAAAATAAGTTCATGATTGATAAATAAAGTTGGACAACTTTATTTAGGTATGAACTATAATAAATTCATTGAGTTGTTTGTCTTAATCATGTATGAATTTATTGATGTAGTATGTCTACATTGAACCTGGATTACATATGAGATTTAATTAACCTAGTAATAACTGTCAGACTTATTAAATTTCATAGGCATTGATTTTTTGTAATCTTAATCTTGAGTTAGTTATGATTTCATGATTGTAGTTGTTATTTCATTTGAGTTACCAATGGGCATGACATACACATGTAGTCTAGATTATCCAGTATCTTGGTGGGCTCAATTACAAGTATTGAAATTATAGATTAACAATATAAAATTTGTACGACACATTTCTTGATGGGTTTTCAGTACTTGATTATAGAATTTTTTGGCCAGAGTGTCTCAACATAAATAAGTATGTTGAAATGATCATTAGAGAAAACCAGTAAGTATCAAGAAACAAGATGTAATTAAATTGATTGGACAGTTGAGATATCAATTTAAATTAACGATGTGGTACAAAGGATTGTGCAGTAAAGAAATCAATGTGGCTTGGACAGTAAAGAAATCAATGTGGCTTGGACGAATTATATTCGAGCATACAATTATAGAAGTCAGTTCCAATCTTATAGTGAAGTAGAATTGGAATTAAATAATTATATTTATTTAATTACAAATTTAATTATTGTAACTACTATTGTATGTTCTCAAATGATCTTCGGGTTAGCTCATTTAGTTGACAACACCATCATTGGACCCAAAAATAAAAAAAAACTGGCATATTAGATGAAAATCATAATTATAATATTTGTTAAGGTTTAGTATATTATATTCAAGTGTAAATGGGACTTATAATATTTTACAAGTGATCTCCTACTTAATTACACATTATATTTAGTTAAAGATTTTGTATGGAGACATCGCCTGCTTGATGACTCCTAGTCTCATGTCTTTATGCGTGGCGTGATTACATAACTGCAAGCGTAAATAAAAGCATACAACAAGTAGCTTGCTAGATACTAAAACAATTAATAACATATCAAAGCCGAGGTTATATTAAAGTAAACTGTATTTATCGAAGCTTTTGTTTGCTTCGATTTCGAATTCCTTTACTCCCTTCAAATAAGGGCGGACTTGTTGATAAAATTATAAATTTTGATGTATAATTTTAGAAAAATAATATTTGGCCTAAATTTTGTTGCATTAAATATATTGATTTCCCCCGCCCCCCTTTTTGGCGTTGGCCCATCTCTCAATTCATTGCCTATATTTTAAAGGGTTACAACGGGGCGGCAAGTGGCAATAGCACCACTCATTTGGAAATGATCCTCTTTTGTTTTTTGTTTTTAATTTTTTGGGGCAAAGCAATGAGCCCAGGCCACACCCATGGTTTAGTGTGAAAGAATTGTGTGGACGTCGTGACGCTGATGCTAATATATGGCTTTTGCCAGGGAAAGGTCAAAGAGGACCAAAGTCATAATTAGGCCCAATTAAACATTGGGCTTCTCAGCTGTCAAATCCAGCCCCCCATTCTTGTAGCATTTACCAGCGAAAAAGTGCGCGCTCTTGTTCTCTATTTCCAACATTTCAAATTTTTCTGTGTTAAAAAAAAACAATAAAAAATTCAAATTTTCAATCAAGTTTTAAATTTTGTTTCATTAAATAATAATAATACATCTGTTAATCGCATGTTTTGTTTGACCAAAAATGGTTAATGGAGGCTCCGGTAGCAAACATCTGATATGAAACAAAATATCATGTAATAAATGTACACGTTTGGATTTAATGAATAGTATAAAATATTTCAAAAATATTGTCATCAATTAATAAATTATTTAAAATTTAAGAGAAGAAAAAGAATTATAATGGATCACAACCTCTCTATCTATCCAATTCATCAATTTAATTTTAAATGTTTCCTATTATTTATTAACTAACTAAATCTTTATTCACTAAATTAAACTAATAGTCGAGATTAAAAAACTTTAACCCCAAAGGCTTATGACTCTCCCATTATTCATATGGCATCATAGAAAAAATTATTCATTATTTAATAATAAAATTTAAGATAATTATGCATTATTCGTAAATGATATTTAATCATATAATTAATTAAACTAACCTGAACACGTCTACTGATTTTATAAAAGCAGAGGAAAAGTGGAGATCTATTTCCATAACAAGACTATATTTTTTTTGGTGTAACATGAAATTGGAAATTGACTCCAATTGTTTGCAAGACAAATTCAATGGTTGAGATTCAAAGAGAATCAGATACGAGCACATAGAAATTCTCACAAAATAATGATAATTATTTGGGGCCCAGATCAGGTAAAGCATTCTCCAGAGAAATTTTGAAACAGTTTCAGGAATCAAAATAATGATAATTATCAAAGGGATCGCGAATTATGGGATGTATAACAAAAACTAAGCCAAAGCGCATAAAGCCATGAAGATCCAGGAAGCCCTCGGGTGAACTAATAATAAAAATGAAAACAAAAAACTCATTAAAATTGTGCCATATATCCAGTGCCGATCGATCAAGGAATAGTTTACGAATTAATACACACACTAGTTATTAGGAATATATTTTTCATGCATGCATGCGTGCATCCAGAAAATTTTGAACGGTGGAAGAAGGGCGACTGACGGGTAGAGCATTAGAATCATAAATGTCCGTGTTATTCACGTTGAAATATAAGGAGAATAATATTTACCCACCAAAGCATCTGTTTGCTGTGTGCATGCTTTGCACAAGCCAATAACAATCTTAATCTTTTCTATTTTTCACAAAAAAAAAAAAAAAAGATTTCTGATTGATGTATGTAATATATATATATATATGTGTGTGTGGGTATGTGTACGTATATGTCCATAGCTAATACAGAAGAATTAACTTTTCAAGGAGACAAGAAAAAAGGGTTTATTTACAATCATGCAATGCATAAAGATCACTTTTTGAGGAAAAAGCAATTGAACGAAATAATAATCATTTTGTTTCGAGACGACACGAGAAAAACAAAAAAAAAAAAGTTGGGCATTTAATTGTACTACCTCATGTCATGCAGACATATTCAAATCCAATTCAAAATTTTTGTTAAAAATAAATGATATGATCGCATGATATATAGTCAAAGGATGTGGTTAGATTGGTTATTATGTTTGTTGTAAAGTCGTAGAAATTTAAGTTTAATTATTGAGTGTGAGAAGGGAGTTAAAAAATTATATTTAAATTATATATCTTTTATTTTTTTAACTAAAATATATATATATATATATATATATATATATATATGTGCGTGTGTGTGCGCGTGTATATAATCATATGATATATGAGCAAAATCAACTATGGCAGGTTCAACATTAATTTTGAATTTGATAATTATAGAAATTCAAGAAATGATGATACAAATTAAATAAAATCAGTGGGATTGAGAATTTTGATTTAAGGTGAGGACTGCTTCGAAGAAATTGAAATTGAAATTGAAGTTGAAGTTGAAGTTGAAGGCATAATCACTAAGCACTAATCAGCATCAAGATAAAGAAATTAAAGAAAGGGACCGCAAGCACCACCAACACAAGGAAATTACAAAGCAAAAGCAGAAATTTCTCATCAATCCTACCGCATTAAATTGGGCCTACAAACAGTTGCTGTTGTCGCCTCTTGTCGGAGAGTTCCCCCACTTCTCCCGCCGTGAACTTTCCATTTTCACTTTCATTAATTGAACCCAGTCTTTTTTATTTTACAACTTTATCAATTAATTAATTACATTTTCATTCCTTCCACTTTTTCTTACATCCTCAAATTTTAAGCATGCACACCAACCAACTGAGACATTTTTCTTTCTTTTTATTGTTCGTTTAACAAATGATTCAAGATATTACGCTTCTGCAAGTAATTGAACTGCTCATCCCTTCAATGCAATTAATTTACTTGATTACCACTTCCTTGATTCTTGTCCTTGATGTATACTTATATAATTAATTATAATACATGTTATTATTAGGAACGTTAATTTGCAAATAATTTTGATAATGAACTAATACCATTTTTGCAAATGGTTAAAAGTTGTCCCATGAAAGCTGCTACGTAGCTAGAGGCCATGTCTAATTATCTATCTTTACTCTTTACTCTTTACTCTTTACTTTAAAAACCACGAAAAGTTACAGCAGCATTAGTAATGTAAACATCTGTTGTCAAAATTACAGAGGAATAAAATCTTATCCTAGCTTGTGGATTGTCCAAAGTCCAAAGTCCAAACAAATCCCAACTCCCACTCTCATGAACGGTCCTTGAGGAGAGAAAGAAAGAAACATTGAAAAGGATAGTGACAAGAGAATACAAGAATAAATGACTTTCTCCATTATCAAGTCAAAAAGTTGAAACCCACCACAGTAATACACACTCATATTCCACCCACGATCATTAAACAAATAATTTAGTAACGCTATTTCTTTTATAATACAATCCGACAAAAATTCCCCACTTCAAATAATTAATAATATATATAATACCAAAACCTTAATGCTTTAATTTAATTTACTTTATTCAAAATATAATATGAGTAGTCAAAACAAACACCCTCTTTGTTTCTTTTATCATTTATATGTATATATGTACACTAAAAAAAAATTCCAAACACATAAAGCCAGCACAGAAACTATCTAAGACATTCTTTCTTTGAACAAAGAGCTGTGCAGACAAAAACTCAAAAGAGGTGAATTCTCTCTTTCTCTTTCTGAAGTCATCGCTTGCTTTTCATCAATTAACTTTTGTTCTTCTCAATTTATGGATGCCGCTAAATGGCCACAGGTTGGTTGATCTTATTTCCTCGATTAATTTTCTTTTCATATGAAACTGATACTGATAGATTATATATATATGTATATGATGCTGCTGCAAGTTTAGTTTTATCCAATTATAATCTTTTTGATGATCATATACATATAAAGTTTGAAATATGTTTTTAAAACATGAGAGCACTACATACACTTTTATCTTTTTTTCACCTTTTGGTTGGTTTATGCAATAACTGATAAAGGAAAGGAATGGGAAAAAGGTAACCCTATTTTTTGGTTCTTTTTCATTATGTATAATTTTGATCGACTAAGTCGAAAAGGAAAGCATTTGATGTTTTTATTAATTTTCTCTTTCCATGTAATCTGTTCTACTTTACTTTGTAGTTTTATGAATTTCTGTGTGCTAACTTTGTTTTTTAGTTTTTGAAAATAATGGCCGGTTAACTCTCTTTTTTTATCCAGAACTTTCCGGAGGTTGGACTGGTGAAAGCAATGGAAGAGGTAGTTTCAAACACATGCAATAGCAGCAGCAGCAGCAGCAGGCCGCCGATGTTAGAAAGAAAGGCAAGGCCACAAGAGCAATTGAATTGTCCGAGATGTAACTCAACCAACACCAAGTTTTGTTATTACAACAATTACAGTCTCACACAGCCAAGATATTTCTGCAAGACTTGCAGAAGGTACTGGACTGAAGGTGGCTCTCTCAGAAATGTTCCTGTGGGAGGAGGCTCAAGAAAGAACAAGAGATCTATATCATCATCATCATCATCAGCTTCAAGTAATAATAATAATAATAATTATAACAAGCTTATTATTCCAGATCTAAACCCACCAAACCTCTCACACTTTTCTTCTCATGAAAACCCTAAGATCCACAAAGGAGGGCAGGATCTTAATCTTGGTTTCCAAGTCATGCATAATGACGCAAATGACATGTCTCAATATGCTGATCATCCAGTAGTAGTGTCCAAAGCTGAAACTAATACTACCAACAATAATAGTATTAATAACAACATTTCTCCTGTTTCAGCTCTTGATCTCCTGAGGACAGGAATTGCTTCCAGGGCGGGTTTGGATCCTTTTATTCCAACACCGATGCCAGATTCAAATACTTTATTTTCATCTGGGTTTCCTTTGCAAGATATCAAACCAGCAGCAACCCTAAGCTTTTCAATTGATGATGCAAATAGGTTTGGAATTCAAGAGAATATTAGTAATGGGAGCCGGCTCTTCTTTCCTTTCGGAGAACTGAAACAGCTTTCAACCACCTCAACGACAGAAGTTGATCGTCACAACAAGGGACAATCCAATTCAACGGGATACTGGAATGGAATGTTAGGTGGAGGATCCTGGTGAATTAAGTTCATTTATTTATCTTCTTTTTCACTTGCCTGCGCTCTGCTGGTCAGTACTGTTAATTGTTTTAAGATGTTTCGTTATTTAGAAGTAACTAACAAACAGATCCACACACACACACACACACATATATATATATTGGTCTTTTCTTTTCTTTTAAAATTTGAACAATGTATGAAATTTGGAGCTTACATATTTTCGGTTAGCTTCATATGGGTTTCGGTTAATCAGATACTTTGTGTGTGGTGTAGACTGCATGTACATAGAAGAAGAGGTGAATATAGCTGCATGGCCAGTATTCATTTGTTCTTCTATCGGACGAAGTTCATGATTATTAGTTAGGGCACCAGCTGATCATAATGCTGTATTATGTTTTTCTTTCTTTGTTGAATGTAAGCAATTGAGAATTGGATATGGGAATGAGAGTTTGTAATCAACAATATTATTTATTTATGTGCTTGCTTTAATTTGCTTTTCCATTTACACTCAGCAAAAGCAGGTCTCTTGTGGCAGGTCTGGCTCTGACAACTCATGTGTAGCATCTAATGAGATTCTTCTTCCAACCATGAAAGCACTTAATCAAATATTAAAAGGGATTATACGGTGATAAAAGAAAATTACAGAGGCAGTTGTCTAGCTTCAGTGTTCTAAATTTCTATCTCAACTGCGCCATATACTGTAATAAATTAATTATTTTATTAATCAGAAAGTTTAGATGCAATGCGACAACTGGCTGCTAAAATCTCTTAAAATCTAGTTTGAAAACAACAAAGCCAGATGACAATCAAGCAAATGTACTTAATTTTAAAAATAAACCAGTTTACCTGCCCCAACTATAAAAAGCTAGCAGCTGACATAACATTTTGTTTGACACACTAGTTTTATCATAATTACTTCATGTTATTTTAACTTGTTTAATATTCGAAGATGAGAAAATTATGACAAATCCACCTTTCTTTGGTCGGGCAAAGCGTGCAGACGAATTATATCTTCCACCGAGTCAATCCGTTCATACATAGGATCTCCGATTTCTTTAATTATATATATATATATATGTTAATGTGATTATAAAGTTGCAATTGTTCTTTTGCTTGTTTATTTATTTTGAGTAAAGTAATAATTTGCAATATTCTCTTCACAATAACAGGCCTCTTTAACAATAGGTACTAGGCTTACCTCCACTTACTTGTTGGTCCAATTCCCCCATAGTTGGGGCAGTGGCGCCAACTAAGCCCTCTGCTTGGTGGTAAAATCTCAACACGCGAGACTTTCTTTAAAAAATGTGGTAGATTTTTTATTTGCATTACACATTTATGTATTTAAATTTTCAACAGATTTTAAATTGTGGCATTTATAATTTAACAAAACAAGAACTTTTCTAGTATAATCTTTCTAGCCAAATTTTGAAAGAATTCCATAACACATAGTTTATGTTCTAAGTAACCAAATAGACTAATTTTGAGCTATAGATCAATATCAGCGTTTCCTTCCATTCAAGGGCATTAATGTTTTACAGATGTTCAAAATTAAATATTGATGGCATGTTGTTGCCCAATAGTGACCCCGCTCAGGGGCGGCGAACACCCTCATTCAATGACGCAGCCCCAGATTCACCTCAATAGGTAGGGCCACACAAGAGTGTGTTGGAAAAGAGAACTATGAGCCCAAAAACTGAATGAAATTCTATCACAATTACAACTTTTAAATGAAAATTTGCATATATATGCTACATTTTAATAAAACGTGAAATCTCTTATTAAGAGATGAGTAGACCACAAACTTTACTAATCTTAGAATCTTTGTCTATTATGTTGCAAAATACACTAATATGTAGGTGGTGGTTAAAATACATAATTAAGAGAATTTATTATAGCACAACCTAAATATCTATTTTCACTAATATCAGAAGAATATCTAATCCACTACATTAAGTGGAGAGATACTTAACCCTACCCAATTAAATTGGAAGGCAACAATTTCCCATGCTCTTTGTTCAAATATACATTTGCACAAACTTCATGCATACATATGATGAGGATCATAGCTCCAAGAAATGTTATCCAAACTGTCGTCACAAGAACCTGTTGCATTACATTTCATTATTGGACAACATTACAGGCATCAAACGGGCAAAATATGTTATAAAATGGTAGATAATCCACATTCATAAATTACCCACTGTACAAATATAACTCAGATACACTTATTCCTTCATTTTCTAAGAGACAACTCGTGAAAGCAGCCAGCCAAAAAACATTACATACGATATTGTTCATTAAAGTTCAGTCTTCTATACAGAATACGAGCAGTTCCTTTGAGTAGGTAATGGTTATCCCATCTATCTTTATCACAGTACCAACTCACTTATCTGCATTGATTCCAAAAATCCGGACCTTGTGCATATTCGGGAACTTGGCAACAACAAGAACAAACACTGCTAGAGTGTTGAAAAAGAGCATTGGATGTTGGTAGTCAGTTGTGTGAGAGGCTATCAAGTACCTATTGACAAAAATGATAACGGTCAGTGTGGTTTCCATATCTACCGAATCACAACCTATATTTTAGTTACTGTTAATAGTATCAACACACAATCAGTACTCTCAATATTTCACATACTTAAATAGGTATTCTCACCAGAACTTGGTACAATCTGAGTATGTCTTAAAAATGAAGTAACCGCTTAATAACATAATTTCTGTGATTGTTCTTTATGGTGGAGAAATGTATTTTCTATGTTTCGTAGAATCAGCTGGGCCACATACAGTAACTCCATCCCTACTCACACACAAAGGGTTAAAAAAAAGCAAAGAAGATGACCGGAATAAATAAAAAAAGAGCAATTAGGCTTTAAATTCTTAAGAACAAGTGCCTTCTACTCTTCCTTTGCCTGATAATAAATAGAGTCATCACTGATAGAAACCAAAAGAAAAAAAAAAAAAAAAAGACCACATACAAATATACGTATCAAGTCGTTCTCTCCCACAGACGACTGCATAAAATAAAATGACGATTTAGTGTTTTATGCCATTGTTAATCGTGTTACAATGATGAAAATCGTTTTTTGTTAGACCGCAAAACACCGAATCCACACTTTATTTCGTGCGGACATCAGCGGAAGAGAATTTTTACCATATAGTGGGAAGTGAGTTTTCAACCTAGGACCTCTTACCATATTAAAGTCACGGACAAGCTAAAATTAAAAAATAAATACACTATGTAGGAGTTTGTGGTTTTTTGTCTTTTATTTTGTCCATGACTTTCATATGGTCAGAAATCCCTGTGCACATACATACATTATATATATATATATATATATGTATGTATTTTTTTTTTTTTTTCTTTGAAAAAGGAAAGGGGGACGGGTAACCCCAAATACAATTTTTTAACCCCCTTCCCACCCTCAAGAATCGAACCCGGGCTTCCACGGCTCTACAGCGAGCATGATGACCAACCCGACTACA
Organism: Murraya koenigii; assembly: GCA_025617385.1. Lineage (NCBI taxonomy): Eukaryota > Viridiplantae > Streptophyta > Magnoliopsida > Sapindales > Rutaceae > Murraya > Murraya koenigii. The sequence continues at coordinate 48,277,882 of CM046811.1, read as the reverse complement.
CCCTTGGGGGCGTATATATATGTATGTATGTATGTATGTATTTGAAAATTGTGCTTTTTTGTCTCTGTGTATTGGACTTTGTTTTTTTTTTCTGGTGTCTTCTAGTGGCATCTGCGTTTTAAAATTATGAAGAAGTCCGCATAAGAGATTTATACATCCATGTAACACAGATAAAAGATTGAACTGATGTTCTAGTACTTGGCAATTTTATAAGGTACACCTAGCACAGATACTTAAATAATTCCAACAATACAATTCAGCCAATGCGCTGTGTTGGGTCTTAATGGACTCAACAACAACATCAGCAATATTCATTAATTAAGAATTTCAGTTCAGACTAATTATTATCAAATAAGGTACTGGGATGTGTGTGCATGCATGTATGGACAGATATGAACTGAAGGCCTTAATCCTGGCATGTATAGGTCACAAAATCCAGCCTACCCCAAAGGTATTTCTGGCATCTAGCTTAATTTATTCTTCCCCCCTCTCCCCCCCAACCCCCAAAAAAAAAAAAACTTCAACAACGTGGTTACTCTTATGTCTCAACAAATGACTACTGTACAACTTGAATCTAACTTTTGCCAAACAGCACCATAAAATGATAACCAAAGTTCAAGGAGCTACAAGTCAGCCTTCAAGAATACAATCTATTATGATCCTCCAATGTACAAGTATGCAAAATTTGAAAATCAGAAAGACACTGTCCATGCATAAAGTCAGAGGGAAAAGAGAGACATTTCAGATCACGGAAGTGAACAAAAAATTTAAAAGTTTTATGATATTGAATATGTAAACTTACAGCACCACAGGTACAACAGTTAGGAACTTTCTATTGCGTGTAAGCTGCTGTCCATTGTCTATCTGCTCCCACCAAGTCAAGCCATTGTAAATGCCCTGGTCTTCAGCAAAGGGTGTTCCTTTTTTCCAGTGAAAGAAGTGATACGTGATCTGCAAGAAGAAACATTCTGGTCAATCATATTTCACAGATGGTGGAGGCAACTATAAGATAAATTCAGGATAAAGTAGAATAATGATCACATAACTAATGCATATCAAAAACTTAACTTGGCAAGACAGCTCTACTTCATGCTTGCCAGAACATTTTCATTTTAAGCAAAATCCGTGCACACAGAAAATGTAGTAAAAGGGAGAAGAAGTGCATAGATCACATAGAAAATGACATAAGGCAGTTGTATTATCAGTGTAACAGAAAAGAAGACGTCGATATTGCAGTCAATTTGTCATGGGAATTTTACCAACAAGCGTTGGTGCATCACTTAATTGGTTCGACACATCTTTTCTTTCTGCTCAATAAACACATGACCAGCATCTGGACATCTAATTTTAATTTTACTAGCACTAAGCTAATTCCTTGTATCCAAATTAGATATATGATAGAGAACTTCATAGGTATGCAGTTGAAAGCAAAAAAATCTAAAAAGCAATTGAGAATACCAACTTAGGGGAATAGTATCTGGATGCCTTATATTCATCCAAATGTCAAATTCATCTAACCCACACAACTCAAGCCTTGCTCTAAATGAAAATGGTCAACAATTAAAAAATGATCAATTTTCTCTGCCAGCACCAAGTGATAAGATTAAGATCCATCCATAGGACTTGGATTATTGAGTCCACAGAGTTTCAGTTTACTCAGTCACACCGGCTGCCACTTCCAATAGATGCCTATCTACTGAATTTGTTCTAGATGCCTTGGAACCAGAACTCTAAAACCCCAAATTGCTCCAGAGAACCTGACTAGAAAACAAGCTAAGAGCTTTTATCATTTGGTAAGAAACCCAAAATGAAAAAAATGAAAGTACTTCCACTTAGTCAATAAAGTGATTATTATTATTATTATTTTCTCTAGTGACAGTAAAACGACATGCAACAGAGAATAACCTAATTCAAACCCAACTTGCAGGCTGCAGCTAATTAACTACTAAAAGCATACCCAGCCAGAATTAGCAATTCACACGTGACGTGAAACAACAAATCAAATCCAAAATAAACCCTAATAAGCAAAATACAGCAAACTAATTAATAACAAAAACAGAGTAACAGGGAAGAGAAAATGAAACATACGAGAAAATGGGCGAGATTGACAATGGTCCAAGCCATGCCGGGAGAGCAACCGAAAACAGATAGAACGATAAGCCACGCGAAGAAGAGTATCAGTATATACGTCGTCCATACTCCTGGATACGTGAACCACTCCGTGTTTCTGTTCAGATCCGCCGGTGGCGTCGCCTTCACGTATAGATTTGCCATCATATGATTTTTCTTTTCTTTTCTTTTTTTTTAATTCTTATTATTATTATAATAATTTTTGTAAACCCTAAGCAATCCGCTTACCAGCCCTCTTCGATTGGACGATCTGTTCGGGAGGGTTTTGACTTTTTGGATTAAGGTTCTAATAAAGAGTAATTGAATGATTTGGTGATTTTTTTGCTTTTTCCGGAGAGCAATCCAAAAACCAAATGGCTTCAATGATGGTGATGGACTGATGGTGCGGCGATTTCAAATGAGAGCTTATTAGCTAATCAATATGATTAGCTTCTAGGCTTCTGCTGCGACAATAATAATCACACACAGCAAGCTAACAACCAAAAAATCCGTGTGATTTGAGGATAGGCCTGATACCGCGCCACCGCCGTACGACGTCGTTCTAAACCGGGCCTCAAACATTCGATCCTTCAGAATTGGGCTTTAAAATAAAGGCCATTGTTGTCTCAGCCTGGGCGGTGCGCCGACTCCTCAAGGCCTCAACCAACATTCAGGATTTCATGATTAGTTGCTTTAAAAACACAACACCCCCAACCAAAACAAAATAATAATAATAATAATAATTGGATCCATTGCAAACATTGTTAGGTTTCCGTTCTTTAAATTCTTTGCTTAGCACGATGAAAGAAGGCTAGGAAAAATCTGAAGGTACCAATCAATCCGTGGAAAGAATCTCATTGTTATTTTCTTTTCTCAAAATTACTTACAATCACATAAATTCTTTTCTTTATGATAGATACTAATTACTTTCATGTGTTCTGTTTGGTTAATTTGTATTATGAGGATTGAGTATTATTGCACTACCTTAGACTTGATTTTTGATTAATATTATAGATATAACACTCCCATTTGAACGATCATACGTTCAATATTTGATTGGGTTATGTCTACATCATTTTTTTTTAACAAGAATGGCCGTTGTCTTTAGAAAATTTATAATTTTTTTGTTACATCCTTAAGTTTTTATTGTTGATATATCATCAATTTTATACTAAAATATTGTATATCATATATCATCAACTGATACACAAAAATTAAAACTTAAAAAGTATGCACCAAAAAAATTTAATGAAGAATTAAAGTGAAAGTATTATACCAAATAATGTTTTATTATACTCATGTTTCATGTAATTAGATCCGATAACATTAAGGACAAATGGAATGTGAATAAAATTGATAATTAAAATAAAGTTCTTTACTACTCTATTAATTTTTAGGAATAGAAAATGCCAAAGGGAGAGAATATTTATGAGCTTATATCTATTCCTAATCATGTTTCAAAGAGAACTAAGTCGATCACTGCAGTGGTAAAATTAGGATTTTGGTTTAAGAGGAGTCAAACTGAAAAAGTTATAAATTTGACATAAAATTTATAAAATTGAAGAGGTTAACAATAGCAGGGCTATAATCAATAAATTATAAAAGTTTATAGACTACAAAAAAAAGTTAAATAAAAACTGAGGGGCCCAACGTAAAATTCATATAACAAGTAAAGTTTTATTTTAATTTATTATTTTTGGGGATATATTTTTTTGTTTGAGCCTGGCCAACCAAAAATTTCTGGGATTTTTTTTTAGCCTGCCCACCCTACCAGTGAGGCACGTATGCATGCTTTTCATAATCTTAACGACGCACGATGATTAAATTAGTTAAGATCATTATAAAAAAATCGAAAACCTAAAAGTAACAAGGGGTTTAAAATCATGACCTAATTTTGACATGAATATATAGATAAATTAAAATATATCATCGTAAAAGTAGTGACATAACATACGCAGTGATTAGCTAAAGGCATAAGCAGCATTCTATAGCACAAATTTAGCTAGATAGTGGGCCACGTTTAAAATATATCATCTTAAACATAGTGATGTAACATGCATGGTGATTAGCTAAGGGCCCAAGCAACATTCTAATGCACAAAGTAGGCCACGTAAGAGAATCTTTGGATCAGAATTATTAATTAAGAGCTAATATTCTTCCCACTTAAGAAAATTAAACACTCACTGACCCAATGAAATTAAATAGGTCCCCTATCTTTCATTCCGGAGGAAAGACCTAAAATTAGGTCCCTTGCATGGAGGACCTAATTTAACAATTACCATGATAGTTAAGGGTTTAGAGATGGACGAACGCGGAGACTTTATCATCAACATTTAAACATAATGCATCTTGATAATGATTAACGAGCACGAACTAGCCCTAGCATAAACATATGAGTTTGAAATTACTTGCTCGCTGGAAGTACAGTATTATTGTTTTCGAAACCATCGATGCAAAACTGGCAATGATATTTTAGAAGAATATATATATAAAAAAAAAAAGAGAGAGAAATTTTTTCGATGTAATTCATTTTAAATTGTTACAAAGACACACTATATATATAAGATAAAAAATTATGGTAAAAGTAAATATCTCTTAAGTGGTCACCAACCATCTTCTACTACTAATATGGGATAACAACAATAAGTACCTACTATAATTTAAGTTTTATTTTTTATATTAATATGCATGTACGAAATGTTATGATATATTCTTGTTAATTATATGTGTATGAGATAATAATATGATAGAGAATGACCTTTAATTCAGAAGTATCATCAAATGGAACTGATATTAAGTCAAGAGCGAGACAGGTAGTTCTTGGAATATCTGATGAAGTTGAACTTAGCTCAACTCACAATGGGGTACCAGCAGAGATTCACTCAATAACAGATTCAGCAGCTCACTTGAGAATGGTACTGCAAACCACACATGACAAATTGGAAGGTTCTAGTTGGCAAAACTGTTTTGCAGAGATTCCTCTTAAGTTAGTTAGTTATTAGCAAACCGTTTTATATTTCTTGTATACAAGTTCGTTAGATTTACAATTTGTTATTCCATTACAAGCTGTAAACATTGTTCTTAGTATTAGCAGTAGAAATCTAGTAGGTTCGAGTAGCTACTGTAAATACTAAGCTCAGATCACATTGTAATCAGATTGCTAATAATGAATTTCAGTTTTCATCTTCGTCTCCGAAAATTAAGAAATCCAACCGTGGTGAAAGGGATTACTATGGTTTAATATTATGCATGAATAAATTGATATATGTCGACCTAATCTGGCCTTCCTTTAAGCAATCAGGATGCTGCTATAGCGCAATATTGATGATATTTCTTTTCACAAGAGTCCTTTATGATATTATTTTATTGTCAAGCACGATAGCAAATGAAAGCACTTTTCAGCGCATTTAGTTCCAGAGATTTGTGCTGCTTCCAACTTAGTCCGATCAACGAAATTACGTATGAACAAGCATATCTTCTCTGTGTGCTTAATATATATATATATATAATTAAGTTCCACTTGTTAGCACAAGCATATCTTTATTTTGATTTTCATTAGTTAAAATCATTATGAGATGACGCTTCACAAAAAGTTGATTAAATTTTTTAGGCCGTGTTATGTTATCCCTTCTGCGCCCGTGGGTAACTGATGCGACAGTGAGCGTACCCACCACAAATCTTAATATATATATATGTTAAGCAACTCAAGTAATCAGATATATACTTCCATACACAAACACATACACTTGTTTGAAAGCTTTAAGTGTATATACGTATATACTTAAAGCTTGTGCATAATAATGGGGAAGGAAGCGTCGAGAAAATTGGAATGGAGGATAAATGTATCTGATGGGGTATCGGAGAGATTGGAGCCTGAAACCGGGGCACTCCTGAGAGCCTGGACGAGGTTAAAGAGACTGATGATGGGGGGGTTCATTCTAAAGACCTGCAAGTTCTTGGAGAAGGCTTGGAATTTAGCAGTTGATGAGCCTAAGAAAGTCATCCATGGTCTCAAAGTAGGGCTAGCAATTTCCCTTGTGTCTCTTTTTTATTACATGAGGCCTTTGTATGATGGTGTTGGAGGTAACGCTATGTGGGCAGTTATGACTGTTGTGGTAGTTTTTGAATCTTCCATAGGTTAGCATTCAAAAATCAAAATCATTTCATTTTTGCGCAATCTTGTTATATATATATATATATATATTATTATCATTCTGAAATTATATATAATAATAATAATAAAGAATCGCGGACTATAATAAAGTTAGAGACATAATAAAAAAAATAAAAAAAAAAATTAATTTAATAACTTTTCGGAGTTTAACAAAATAGTATATATATATATATATATATATAATTATTGTAACTGATGATGATGGTATTGTGTTAATCTCAGGTGCAACACTTGGAAAATGCATTAATAGAGCAATAGGAACCTTTCTTGCTGGGTCACTTGGAGTTGGTGTTCACTGCATTGCTAATTACTCTGGACAAAATTTAAAGCCCATAGTTCTTGGAACCTCAGTTTTCCTTTTAGGTAAGTGAAAAATATTCTCTGGCTTAGCCATTTATATTTTATATTTTAATTTATTATCATATATATATATATATATATATATATATATATATTAATAAGAAATCTGATCATATTAAAATTATGAATAAGTTAATAAATAAAAAATATATAAATTTTAATGTAGTGTATTTTATTTTGTAATATATATATTTGATCTCATTCTTAACTTTAAAATAGTTAGAAATTCTTAATTTAAATCTCAATATATTTATATATATAAGGGTTTCCAATTAGAGAATAAAATTGGGAAACAATCAAAAGATAAAAAAAAATAGTACATTATTTTTTTATCTTTTAACTTATTATGACTTTAGTGAAGTAGAATAACTTTTATTGGAAAATTTATATAACTATATATGTACACACACGCTTACACTAACAAATTAATTCTCTTTGCTGCAGCTTCAGCAGCAACATTCTCTCGATTTATGCCAACACTTAAAGCCAGATTCGACTATGGTATCATGATCTTCATCCTCACTTTCAGCTTAGTGTCGGTTTCAGGCTATCATGTGGAAAAATTGTTGGAGTTGGCCCAACAAAGATTATCGACAGTCGCCATTGGAGCCTCCATCTGCATAATTATAAGCATGCTCTTCTGTCCCATGTGGGCGGGTGATGAGCTTCACCTTCTTATTTGTCAAAACTTGGAAAAATTGGCTCATTCATTGGATGGTATGTTTACAGAAAGTCAAAAACCATATCATATATATATATATATATATATATATATATAAATTGAACTTATACGTAATGAACATGCAATACCATGGCCGTTGTCGAATTTCATTTCTTTTCAGAGTGCGTAGTCGAGTACTTTAGAGACAACAAAACTTCGACTGCTAGAGATGAAGCTTGTAGTAAGAAAATGCACGGGTATAGATGCGTTCTTAATTCAAAGGCGAAAGAAGAATTGACGGTAATTTGCTACTTTTTATTTGTTCAATTATTGTAAGTGATAATACATAAATAGCGCTGAATTTAATTTGTTCTTCCAAATGAAAACTTAATTTATGTTTCTCTGCAGGCCAATTTTGCGAGATGGGAACCAGCACATGGTCGCTTCAACTTTAGACACCCATGGAAACAGTACCTCAAGATTGGGGCTTCAATACGTAACTGTGCTTATTGTGTTGAGACTCTCCATGGTTGTGTACATTCAGAAACTCGGGTAACCCACTTTAACTTCAATAAAGAATCCCATATTTATAATCGACTAAGTCTTGTGCTGGACATAGTTTCATATTCTTTCATCAAACACTATGAAATAAATCTTTTGGTTTTTTTTGTTCTCCAGTATGCAATTTATAACTTATCATATAATTTTGACCACAGGCACCTCCTCATCTAAAAAGGCATTTGAAAAATATTTGCATGAGATTAAGTGGCAGTTCCTCTGACGTCTTGCAAGAATTGGCTATTGCCACAAAAACAATGAAACAATCATCTAAAATAAATTTCTCAGTTGGAGAGATGAACCTTGCAGTACAAGAACTTAAAAACGCCTTGATTTCACTTCCTAATCACAACATTAGTATTAAAAACCACCCATCCCCATCGACACTGGAAGCTTCTGGAAATTGCAATACAGAAACCATCACGAGTATCAGAACATCATCTTCTCTCATGGAGATTCTTCCCCTGGTCACCTTAGCGTCTCTGTTGATAGAAAATGCAGCAAAAATCGAAGTAATTGTCAATGGAGTCAACGAGTTGGCCGTCCTTGCAGAATTCAAGCCCACAACTGAGAATAAGAAGTCTAAAAGCAATCAATCCACGAAAAAACTCACTTCAGATAACCAAGATCCTGAAACCGTTAAGACCCCCCCAAAGGTCTGAGTTTATCTCGATTAATTTGAAGAAATCAATTTTATCAATGTTTCGAAGATCCCAGAGAGTCAATCAGTAGAAAGTACTTAAGTTTACAGTTTACACTGACATACTGTACAGTAAAGAAGCCTTTGAATGTTCAGTAAAGCTTTGTTTTGTGTCCCCGAAATTCTATCATCTCATTATTATGTGTAATACATTTTAAGTTTGCTCTTCCGGTAGATAGACATTGCTTAGTATCTACATAAAATTCAGTGTTTTTTTTTTTTTAAAAGGTTACTGCTGATTTTTTTTTTTTTGAGAGAGAGAACCAGACAGAGAGGTCTATTCATTACTTTTGGTTGCTGCATTACACCATGCAATACACCGACGTAGATTGTGCGATCCACGCTGTGCAATTTATTATTTATGTTGCATCATCTTTACATTTCAATATTTCAGAGCCTAACTTTCATTTCATAGGCCCTACACTTCATGTCTCTACTCTATACAAGTGGCTTAAATTTCTTGGCGGGCGGCTTCATATATATGTTAATGAATCCGGTCAGTAATATACAACGATATACGCCATTAGGAAATTAAGCAAGACATACAATGATGATTTGGGATTTTTGAGAGAATAAATTAATCAATTGTAGGACAAAAGAACAACTTTCCAAATGTAAGACAAAACAAAACACAACAGAGGTTTCTTTCACATACTAATACAAGTTCCTACAAATTACTTATACGCCTTCCTCAGCCTTATACCAATATCAAGTTTCAGCTTTTATGCGCTTCTCACATTTCTTCAATTCCGGCAAGTTTTATGCTTCAAAGTTTCTTCAGTTTACGTATTGCTAACTAATGTTCCAATATCACCGACTGATAAAAGTCCAAAAGTGAAGTTTAAATAACATAAAACGGCAGAGCACCCAATACTTGATTTAAACCACCATTATACTAAGTTTTTCAACATTTTTAACACCCCAAAAGGCAACATCTTGAGAAAAGAGAATGGGAGAAGAAGCACAAACACCATAAGTTACATTCATCAATGGCACTAAATGCTTATTATGCTAATTGCCAATAGTATAACTACCCAGCTTTGCATGCACCAGAGATAGTTGTCACATGGCTATCAGTTTGTTAGAAGTCTCATTTTCTTCACTTGTTTCCTCGTGATGACTGAGCCAGCCCAGGTTCACAGCCAAGTCCTCCACCGCTACCTTGATCACATCAGATCGAACACCAATATCTGTAGCATATCTGCTCATACAATACATCCCAGCAGTAACTGTTGCCATACCAACAGGACTAGGCATCAGTAACTTCAGTGGAGAAGAAAGAATGGCAGCCAATGGGGCACCAATTACAGACGAAGCTTGACCACTTAATCCAACCCCTAGCCTATCCACAATCAGAAGACCTGTTTTGCAGTATAGGGCAAAGTCCTCGCAGTTGTTTTGAAACACATTGTAGTTGCCAAATCCATTTTGCAGAAGATACATAGCTCGGTGGATGACTGTTTCTGGTGGGTCAGGTGTTGCAGTTGTGCAAGTACCACCACGTACTTTGGCTAGAAAAACTGATGGGGCAGCTCCATATTCAAAGCAATACAGTGATCCATTTCCAAGGAAACAGTCCAGGCACGAGAGGATGACTCCGCTGTTGGGTTGCCTGAATCCGCAATCAGGGAAGATTGGACAGGATGATCGGAGGATTGAATTCTGTGTCTCAGAAGATGTCTCTGCTCCCGCAATTAAGTTCCGTTCAGGTCTAAAATGAACTACCTTGCTTCCGCCAACATAAATACCTGTATGGTTTGATGTTAAACAGAGCTCATGATTAGATTAGATTCAATCACAAAATAATCTGTTGAAAACACAAGGAACTTATTATCAATCAACCAAAAACATTTAAACTCCACCCCCCATAACATACTGTTACAAATTATTTTATGGATGATTAACCAACTATTCTGCCTCAGAATGGGATATATGTCTGATTGGCAAGGGAAAAGATTATCCAAATCTCATATAAGGCACAATAACAAGAGAAAATCTAAATCCACAAAATATTCTTAGGTTTCCCACCATCTCAGCCACCAAAAGAAACATAACTGTAAGCAATAAATGATCCAAACGCATAGATGTTTTCTTTCACAGTCAACTTAAAAAATCTTAGTAATCAGCCAAAGGAAATAAAAAAAAAAAAAAAAGTTATGGACAACTGTAGTCATAAACCTGCACAGACATTTTAATGAAACATGCTTTCATTTCACAATTCTCTATTGCTTTTTGGTTACCCTGAAGCGGTGGGAGCCAATTCACCGCTTCCATTGAATAGTTTGCATTACAGAGGTTGAAAGAGAGAGCCTCCATAATATACAAATGTGGAAAAACAAAGAAAAAGTAACCAAAAAAAAATGGGGCAAATGACAGTTAAAATGAAATAAAGGGAATCTAGGGGGTAAAAAATGAATCAAACACAGCGGTGGAACTGAATCAAATACAAGGAAAAAGAATATTAAACACAAAACCAAAAGGATGAGAATTAAACGACGAACCCACATTGCAAAATTTAACAAAGATTAAAGAAACTCGTAATCTGTAAGCAAAAACAAACGAACAAAAGACGAGAAAGAGAGAGAGACAGAGAATACCATGGTGAGAGTAAGCAAAAACAGCTCTGTAAGTGTAAATATGATCCCCTGCCTTGATCTCATTTCGCTCTACTCTGTTTGTGAGCAGACCCATCTTCTCTCTTTCTCTCTGCTTCCCGACCTATAGCGACTGCAGTTAGTGAAAAAAATTAGTTATTGTTTTGGTAAAGCAAAAGCCAAAAAATGGAAAAGAAGAAGAAGAAGAAGAAGAAGATGTGACCCCACTCGAGTTAAAAACTTGATAACATGCGGTGGCAGTACTGGATTGGCTAGCTAGCCAAAGCGTCAGCTCAACAACCGTTACCGAATACCGATTGATATTGTATTTCCGGATTTATTTTAGTTTGTAAAAACTAAAAAACTCGCTATCATTAAATATAACAAGAATCTTAAATACAATAATAATGATGCCCAAATTCTACATGTTTTCTTTCCCTTTTGGCTTTTAGTCGGAAAATTGAAGGGTAATATAATAATAGTGGGGATTTTATTGAGTTGCCGAGCCAGGAAGGGGACCAACAGGTGATCAAAGAGGATGATTGTAAAATTTGAGACGCCTAAATCATTCATGATCATAATAAATTCCACGATCTAAGCAAAAGCGACAACGTTTTCCGGTTAAGAGAAAGGAATCCAAAGCGCTTTGGATTCTTTGGCATTTTAGCGAGATATACTTGGCTTGGGCCTACGTCACAGGTCATTATCATTTGAACAAGAAAGTTGATGCCCCCTTTCTATGCCATGCCCCAACTTACGAAGGAAGCAATTTCTCAGCAAGTTCATCGAAAAATATATGCATCGGCCTTCTTCTGAAATTCGTTGTCGTGTTTTATTAATTATTACCGAGAATAAGTATTTTAATTCGTTTCTTCGTATACATGCATACAGACTCTGGCTTATTATACAACAATGACTTCAATATAGAATCAATATGAGCATCTAAAGGCACGACAGAGAAACAAAAGAATAATAAGCTATTTTCTTGAAATTTCTCTACATACGGGCTAATAAGCTATTCTAAGTAGATGTTCCAATTGTATACTTTAGAGTTAAAATTTGAATCTTCTTCCAGCATGCGCCTTAATTCTGTGGCAGATTCAGCATCCTTGGCAAGTAATAATGCAAAGCCCCCTCCACCAGCACCAACTAGCTTGTAGCCACAACAGTATGGATCAGCAAATGCAAACAGCATATCAACAAATTCGTTGCTGCAATAGGGGTCAAGTTCCTGATGCAATCTCCAAGCCTCCAGCATTATCTTTCCCAGTTCATCTGCATTGCAGTTCATTAAGGCTTCTCTCCCATTCTTTGCCAATTCAGCCAGTCTCTTGATACTTGATATAAGAAGGTTATCCCTTTGAAGATATCGAGTTACCACCTTTTGTAGTACTTGATGTGCAAGTCGAACCTGCTAGGTAATTGCAAAATCCATCAAGGACAAAAAAATCTGTAGACAAAACCGAACAGTAAAAGAGAATCAAGTCTTTGTTTCCATATCATCCTTTTTTCTACTATTGAAATTGTTGGTTTATTTATTTTTTAAGTTGAGGGCCAAGTAACAGAGTTTTAGGATATTGGATTTGATAAAAAACACCTTGTGAGACTAACAGACTTAGCCTATCCACAGGAAAATCTTTAAAAATCAATACAATCTTAAAACCCTTAAAAATTAATGTTTTATCAGGGGAAACAAATCTAAAATGAATATCCAATAGACATCAAGGAGTGAAACATTTGAAAAAAAAAAAATGAGGAGAGAGAGAGGGAGGGAGGCTAGAATTCTTACTTGACCAGTAAATACCACAAGCAATCTTTGCTGCAACTCCAAAATCAGCTGAGGAGAAGCCAGTAGGGGTGTCACTTGGAGCCGCAATGGTATTCCAGGGAAACTTGAAGTAAACTTAATGCCCGGGTACAAACCTCCAATTTGATCCTGCCAGCCACCACCTGTACCCATGAGCTGCTCTAACAACAAAACAAGCCGCGCAACATTTTCGTTGCTTTGATCTCCATCGGTTATCTGCAGAAGAGCTTTCACAACAGCAGCTGCTAAGATGCTAGAAGTTCCTAAGCCACTACCACGGGGGACATTTGCCCACGTCCTGATCTGCAAGCCCATGGATACGATAATTTTTTCATGAATAATGCCAGTAACTAGTAACGCAGATTTGACAAGGCGAAATGGATCATTATGGTCAAAGGGAGAAGCAATGGAGGTGAGATCTTCAATGTGTAATTGGTTTCCAGCATCATCGCTAATCCATACTCCACTCATTTTTGTCGTCTCTATGATGGTGCCAATGGGAAGAGAACTTTCCAAACTTATTGCCATATTGAGAACACAACCAGCACGCTCCAAACTCCAAGGAGGAGTATCACTCCAACCCCCAACAAAATCTACCCGAACTGGTAATTCAACCTTTACAGTTCTTGGTTGGAAAGGATGATCCAGAAAGCCATCACCAATTTTATTCTGATATGCTGAAGAACCTCTGCTGGGGGGCTCCAGGAGGTGTTCTACAATTAATTGGAAAAAAAAAAAAAAGTGCTCATAAACTATGGGCCGTTAAATAAGTTATGAAGATTATAAATTAACATTAAGATTGGCCACTCTTTTATTAGTGTTTATACAGTTTTTTAGTATTTTATAAGAGTATGATAATAGTAAAGCAATGAGAACCTCTAAAGCCATATTTTACGGCTGAAGCAGTTTCATCAGCAACTGCAGCCCAAACCTTATGCTCCAACTCAGAAGCTGTTATCTCTTCTTTGCATGCACGGAGAAGATCAACTTGCACTTGATATGCCCGGCTTTTGGGAAGAATCTTGGAATTCTGATCCTGAAGTCTGGGACACAATTCTAGGATGTCTTTGCATATACCAATACCAGAGAGTTCTTTTTGAAGAATTTCTTCACATAATTGCGATAAGTTGCGCCCAAGCATGCCATAATTAATGCATGCCCTGGCAATTCCAGCTGCAAGATCTGCTTGGTGATTACTGGAACCAGTACACATTTCTGAAAAGTCAATTGACCTGTGCAACTCCTCCAAACTGACACGGCGTGAGTTTTTCCACAAGGGAAGCAAGAATCCAGTTTTATGGTCACTCAAGCCCATCAACCATGTTGCTAAGACAAGCATCTCAGAGTAAGAAAGAATAGGAAATATTTTTGCATTCCATAAGCACTTTTCCTGACTGCCTGTGGAGCTCCACAGGTCACTTTCCTGGATGCCTAGATCATGCAAAACTTTCTCCCAAGGTTTACCACAAAAAGTCCCATCCTTGGCTAGTGAATTTTTTGGATTATCATGGAGGCCACAATAAACTAATACTCTTTCAGCACATCCTACTAAGGGAACCTCCCAAAGACAATGGCGATCTGGAAGCATGAATCTAAATGAATCTTCTGCTGTTGAACCAGCATCTTCTGGGAAATTAGTGCCAACAACTATGGATAAGGAGCCGATTTGTATTCCACTGCAAATGTTCGAATCATATATAAGAGAATCTTCCCCAATTGAGACGCCATTCGCAAGTTTGCTAGAAAGAACAACAGCAGAAGCGGCAATGTCAGATACAGTGGTTGCTGGGATGGAACATAAATGTCTTCGACCTACAAGTCCTGAAACAGCCCCACTCAGGTGATCCAGAAATTCACTTGAGGTTCCAAAATGTAGAAACAGCAATTCATCTGCAGGGGAATAATTAAGCAAGGATAACATCAATAAAGGAAGTTGTGAAAATAGTAACAAGAAAGAAAAACGAGATTTGATACTTAAAACAGTATTTAACATACAGGCACAATAACTGAACATCCTATATTTTCCCAATTTGCTAACAAGTTCTTTGCCCAACGGGCGTAACCTCAACCAGTCATGTTTTGCTGGTACCCAAGCCGCAACCAGATCTTCATACAAACTCATCTACAAAGAACAAATGCCAAATCAAACTGTGAGCATTGGATAAAAGTTATTGTAAGAAATCCATGTAGCAGACTAATAAAAAAGAAAAAACAAAAACAAAAATTTACTAATTTCTTTACTAAAAGATACAAGTTCCATCTCAGAGGCAATCAATAGTTTTCTAATAGAGACAAAATATCAAAGTAATTTTCATAGAGCTAGACATCATAATAAGGAAACAAGTAAAAACAGCGGCCAAGAGATGACAAAACATATGAAATACATCCATGTTCTTTTTGATATTATCTTTTCAATCCAAATAATAAAATTGCCAATCAATAACTTGCCTCTTTTCTGCTCTTTAGAAGCTCTGAAACCATTGGTGGGCAGGAACAGGAAAGCACGACCAGCTCTTCCCATGCTTTCCCTCTAACAGCTATTATTCCTGTATCAAGCAACGTTCTACCATCATCTAGAATTGCATGGCTCTTGGCAAGCTCATCTACATTTGGTTTCTGAAGGAGATCGTCAACTAGACTAAGTGTATAATTTTCATTGAGAATCCCATCTTTTGCTGTCACAATAACACCATGGTTAGATGCAATATCTAGGGTGATGGGAACTGTTATGATACAGGATGCATCTTCTGGCAGAATCATGGTGGAGGCATCAAAACATGGAAGAACATCCCCAGTCATTGTCAATATTCCACCTGCAATTAAAAAAAATCCCAAGGTGAACATAAAAAATTGTGGCAAGAAAGTAAATCACTGTGACACTATCAATTCATGGATATCATGCAGCAATGATATTATTACTATTATTATTATATTTGGATGATAGAAATAAAAATAAATTATTGTTGTGGTCAATGGATTAAAACTGAGATTGTTCTGGCTAAAGGAAACTAATGCAGTGGTCTGACAGCACAGTACTTAAAGTATGCTCGAGTCCATTATATATCAGTAAGCAGCAAGTTAAACTGGCGTTGCAGGAACTCATGCAAGAAGATCAATACATCAAGCTCTAAAATGCAGTGAAATTGAAAAACCATTCTGATATTTCTAATGTTATATAACTCCGTATGGTACATACATATCCTCATCTGTGAAAACCAATAGAGCATGCATACCATCCTCCATTCAACTTGAATGATAATGAGACTGATTCCCAACTGTAATGAATGTCTAAATAAGGATGCATGTATTCTATTGCCAATCAACTCGGAGTGAAATGTCACAAAGTACACAAATAACCTTCATTTTTCATAGCTTGTCTTGCACAAGAAGCAATTGCAAGTATATGGTCAAAAAGCAGTGGAACAGGTCCATCTGGGTCATCTGCAGCCAAATAAGGAAGTGGCAGGAAAACTTTCCCCATAGGATTGGCCCATGGGATTCTCTTGGAGTCACCTCCAGCATGAAGCAATAGTATATGCTTTTTGGCCATAGACTTAACCATTGCAGTTAGAGATTCTTCATTCTTCATAAAAGAATCAGAATTCCCACCATTTGGAATTGCCTGTTGATAACACAGTAACTGAAAGATTTCCATTTCACCAATACCAATACCACAACAGATAACTGTAATAAAGCCAATATTCTCATAACATAAAGCGATCAAGATCACCTCTTAATTTTTATTTTTTTTTGAAATACAAGAATCTTAAAATCTGAAGTGTTCAATTTTCGGTTTAATCAAGCCTGGTAAAAATGACGACGCCAATGATACTGATAGCTTGTAATTAAGTGAAATTACCTTAGGGCCAAGATCCAGGCAGAGCTTTTGATAATGCATAGCGAGGGAAAAGATGGCATTGAGAGTGGCTGCACCAGAGCCGATCCGCTGGCCATCGGGGTCCGGCACAGCAAGAGTGACAGTGGAACTAGCGATTCGGCCCATGCGCTTGGCGCGCCTGAGTTGCCACTCGTAAAGCTCGGCTTGCTCGGGGCTAGCCGCCGTGAGTACAATAGCGTCCCACGTGGAAACCCGCGACGGGTGTCTCACCGACAGCCTTAAATGGTACCATGATTTACGAAGGATTGCCGCTAAGTCAGCTTTGGCTCTTTTGTGTTTGGTTCTCGAGAATTTACCCCCCCTTCGCGGATCCATTTCGTCGGGATATCCAGCTAAATTTTTGGATTATTATGTTACTTCTATACCGAGCGAAAAACAATTCATTTAACTGAATGTCTGAATATACATGGAGGTCAAATCCCCTCCAAAAATAAAAAATTATTTGCAAATATGGCGTCGCCCGGACTCGAACCGGAGACCTTCAGTGTGTTAGACTGACGTGATAACCAACTACACCACGACACCAACTTTTGATGTGGAGACCATTTTGTCAATGAAATAAATTTTTAAATTAAGCCAAACGTGACGTCTCGAGAAAAAATCTGACTTCGTAATTAACCGCTGTGATTAAATGCAATAGGTAATTAGTTCCCCATAATTTGTTGTTTACAATTGAAAAATAAAACGTATTAAATAGGGAATGATGTTGCTGAGTAAGAGGGAGCAAAAAATACTTGTATCAAGAACCATCATATTAATTTTATAATTAATTTGATATAAGCATTATCAATGCAACAATTCTAATATGCAGAAGGGAGTATTTTGATAATAATTATTAAAAAAAAAACCAATATTTTATTTGTTTTAAAAGTCTTACACCTCTTCAAAGTCTAGAAAAAAATTGGTGTACAAAATTAAATTGAAGGATGAAAAGGGAATTTTTTTTAATAGGTATCAGAAGTGACAACATTAGTAAAAATATTATGGACAGCTAAAATTATATACGTAAAAAGAGCTACTGTATAAATTCATAACATTTAGGACGAACTCTTAAACAGTTAATTACTGTACATAATCATAGTCATATTTTACAAGACAATAAAAAATGAATTAAAATAAAATAAAATCCATGAAAAGCGGCGTCGTTTATTAGTAACGATCAACATTTACTCAATTTAGATCACGCGGGTTCTTCAATCCGCACAAATGTTCGTTCTCACCTTCGTTCCCGCACCCAACACACTCATAACGAAATCACGGCATCTGTCTTTCTTCCCTCTCCGTTTCAAACTTTAATCAAACGCTTTTGGTACCTACTTAGCTTCTTTTCTCACCTCTCCAAATTTGCCTTATTAATTTTTTATTTTATTTTTTTAGTTTAGTTATTTTGGAGCAAAATGTTATTGGAGAACTGGATAAAGTTGGGTTTGGTATGAGAATGACGGATTTGAATTGTGGAGGGGACATTGGGGTTATGAATAGTGAAGATTATTCATTGCCTCTGGGAAACGACATCGTAGTCGAATGCCGTTTCCGTTTCAACAAATCGGCGGCGTTCGGTTCCTCTTCGATTGCCTCCGAATCATTCTCCGACTACAAACGTCGCCGTTTCAACCCCAACTCCTAAAAAAGAAAAATATTAAACACATAATTGGCGTTTTCTTCTTGGTAGCTGTTTGGTTCTTGTCAGGAATGTTGGGAACAGGAGAGCCACCCGATGCGGATTCTGATTTCGTCGAGAAGGATCCCGCCGGTCGATACGTTAGGGTATGTAATTTTTGCTAATTCTTTCATTATATCACTCTTCTCTGCGCCTCTGCGTGACTGCTTCATTTCTTTTAACTAATTTAATGCGGCCTCATTTTGTTTATGTAGTCTTATATATGTTATAATTTATTAGCATTTGCAGATTCAAAGTTTTGGTTGACCTTGATGGACAATCTTATTACCTTCATTTCATTGCCCTTGCAGATTTCCCTTCTAGCTAGTATAAAAGTTACGATAGTTATTTGATTTATATTTTCATTTTCAAGCCACTCGTTGAACTCTATCAGTTGATGGATATTGTTGTATTTGAGGTCATTTTTTTTTTAACTAATTATCAACCAATCGAGGAAACGGTTCAAGCTGCCGTGATTGGTATATGTAGTTCTTTGTAAAGTTATTTTCTCTTTTGTTTTGTTTTGTTTTGTTTTTGTTTTTATATTTGGCTTTGACTTCAGTAAGGGGGAACTGGGTATTATTTTCTTTGTTGGAATTGAGAATTCTCTCTTTTCTGCCCCATGGTCATTTATTTATTTATTTATTTATTTTTCCCTTTTTTTATACATATTTTTAGCAGTATGATGAGGTCTTGGGCAAGGGTGCTTTTAAGACTGTGTATGATTTCTAAACTTCTCTTTCTCTTTTTTTCCATTACTCTCTCCAGTCTTTTAGTTCAGGGTGGTTCTTACTGTGCTTCACATGACACCCTTTTCCAGTTACAAGGCATTTGATGAATTCGATGGAATAGAAGTTGCTTGGAGCCGAGTGAAGATTGATGATGTCTTGCAATCACCGGAAGATTTGCAAAAGTTGTATTCAGAGGTTCATTTGCTGAAATCTCTAAAACATGATAATGTCATTAAGTTTTACAAGTCATGGGTAGATGACAAGAAGAAAACTGTTAACATGATTACTGAGCTCTTCACGTCTGGAAATCTGAGGCAGTATGTTTTTTAGTTGTGTTTCAGTTGTGTTCTTATCATTCCTCTTACGAGCATTTGAAGTAATTTTGTATCTTTCTGTTATCAGATATCGTAAGAAGCATAAAAATGTTGATATAAAGGTCATAAAGGACTGGGCAAGGCAGATTCTTCATGGTTTAGTCTATCTCCATGGTCACAATCCACCAATTATTCACAGGGACTTAAAATGTGACAATATCTTTGTTAATGGCAATCATGGAGAGGTTAAAATTGGAGACCTCGGATTGGCAATTGTCATGCAACAGCCTACCGCCAGAAGTGTCATTGGTAAAAAAAATTGATTTCTTTAAATGTGTATGCTTTAGTTTAAATTGACTCAATGAGGAGTACTGAACTTTTCCTTTCTTTTTTCTTAGGAACTCCTGAGTTTATGGCTCCAGAGCTGTATGAGGAGGAATATAATGAACTTGTCGACATTTATTCTTTCGGGATGTGCATATTAGAGATGGTTACTTTTGAGTATCCATATAATGAATGCAAAAATCCCGCTCAAATATTTAAGAAGGTTACCTCTGTAAGTTGACCAATCATCAACCTCTTATTTAGCATATATAGGGTTGTTGAACTTCCTTTTAGTGAAAGCATATTATGCTGTCTTGGTCTTTTGTTGCAGGGCATTAAACCTGCCTCTCTTGCTAAGGTCAGTGATCCCCAAATTAAGGGTTTTATTGAGAAATGTCTGGTTCCGGCCTCTGAGAGATTGTCTGCAAAAGATCTTTTGAAAGACCCATTCCTTCAAGTTGAGAATCAAAAGGAACCAATGTGCAATCCCTTGAAGTTACCTATCCAAAGTCTGAAAATGTTACGTTTACCCATGTCTGGACCCTCTTCCATGGATATAGACCCAGACTATAAGCAGCTCTCTTTAAGCACATGTACAGAAAGCAACAATGGAAGCCCACATTGTCCAGTTTTGGAATTTCAGAGGATGCATAAGAACAACGAGTTTAGACTGAGAGGGACAAAAAATGATGACACCTCTGTATCATTGACCTTGCGTATTGCTGACTCATTAGGTAAGTGATTCTTAATATTGAATGTTGGTGTTCCTTCTTGTTTCAAACTGTGTGACATGTACATTTTTGTTTTTAATGATAACTTTCATATTCTTTTTACCTGATTTCCCCACTTTGCTCATAGGTCGGGTGAGGAATATACATTTCCTCTTTTACCTTGACAGTGATACTGCACTTTCAGTGGCCGGAGAGATGGTTGAACAACTAGAGTTGGCAGATCATGATGTGGCCTTCATAGCTGAATTTATTGATTACTTGATAATGAAACTCTTGCCTGGTTGGAAGCCCTCATATGATTATTCCTCCAGTGGAGCATTAAGTTTCTATAGCGAGTCTCCCATCCTTGGAAACGGCAAAACCTCAACACCACCCCCATGGGATGCAATGGCCACTAGTGTTCCTTCTGAGTTTGTGGTTGAGCAAGATGTTGTCTCTGGGCCTACTAGAAATCCTTCCCAAGATCTTGCACCAGTACATGGAGAAAACCTTCATGATAACCCCAGGGGAGGAGGTATTTCTTCTCCAAGTTTGGCCAAATTGGAAGATCAAGAGTCGCAATCATCAGTTGCTTCCGATATTTTGGTTGACGATACCTCCACTAAAAATGATAAAGCATCTGAATTTTCTGATTACAGTACTGATAGAAGCTATAAAGACTTGAATGGTTATGTATCTGATTTAGAACTAGGGGATTTGTGTTATGATGAGTGTAAAATGCAAGGAAACTATAGCAAGGATGGAGAAGGCATCTTACTTTACCAATTTGTGAAAAATTCAAAGCTGACATTCCCCAACTTAAGCACGGTATTGAGCTTGACAAGCAGCTATTCCTCTCTGTCCTTGGCTGACAAAGATGTGCATGAGCTAAAGCTGGAAATCGATGCAATTGAGGCTCAATATGAGCACTGGTTTCAAGAATTATGTAATATGAAAGAAGCGGCATTGGAGGCCGCCAGAAAGAGATGGATGGCAAAGAAGGGGCTGCCTGATAATTGATCAAAAGCCATTTGACACAGCCAATCTCTTTTTCATGTTCGATCTCACAACTGTTCATATTATCCATTGTTTATTTTTTGGGGGGGAAAAAAATATAATTCATATGGATTATTATAATAAGGATGACCCTTTGTACAGGAATCGACTCTTTTTTTACGGAAGCCGTGATACTTTCAAATTTGGTAGGAGCTAATTTCCTATTAACCTTGTCTTGTTTTGGAAGTGCGAGCACATGGCTGGATTTGCTGATATCTCAACAAATTTATGCTTTGTTTGTTCATCTTTCTCCAGCAGGCATGTCTTACAAAATGCAATTACACAGTCAAAATAAACCCATGTTGTTTAGTATCAAAGATTAAAAAAAGAAAGCAGTTGCATTGAAAAAAGAGAAAAAAAAAAAAGAGGAAAAAAGGAAAGGAAGGCCCTAGGGCAGAAGTAGAAGAAGAAAGATTTGATTGAGAAACAGCCTTCAAATTATCAATTTTCTTCTTTCTCACTCATTCCATCTGTGTTTACAACTCTTATTAGCGCACATGTAGAATATTGTCATGGGCTCATCAGCTGATCGAGTCTGAAGCTCGTGGTAAACGGCCTTTCCATGTTTGCAAGCAGGGCATGTTACTGCCAACGAAAAAGGGGAAAAAAACATTGAGTAGAAGAAGCAAAAAAATAACAATAATAATAAAAAAGAAAAAAGAAAAAAACGACCACCTTCAGTTTGGGGCCCTTCCATCATGGCATCTTGAGTGAAAATTGGTTGTATTTCTTTCTTGGAAAGAGGTTGCTTTCTTTTGATTTTAACCTGGATATTTATAATAAACACAAAAGTGTAAAAAAATCTCGAAAGCATTTGGGAATTGGGATCCCAAAAAGAAGAAGAAGAAGAAGGAAAAAAAAAAAAAAAAAAGATATTACTCACTCTGCTCTCCATGTTACAGACGTAGGGACATGCAGGACAGGAGAATCTTGAGGGACGGTCCATGTGTGGCAACTCGTACTGCAACATCGTACCACACGTCGGACAAAACTCCATTTTCTGTTATCAAGCTCTGCAACTGCAATAATATTATGGATCAAAGATTTATACCTGTTGCAATTTAACATTAGAATCGATATTGTTATTAACATCGAATAATAATTGACAATTAGATTTCATACATATCCCGGATTGAGCAATGCAGCCAGATGGGAGTCTGGGTATATCTGGGGGTTTTGTTAAAACCCTAATTTTAGTCTCTTTCAGTTTCAGGGCTTTTTCAGGTCGAGTACAAGGTTTATTTGGTATTGGTTCTTAAAGCCCCTTATCTTTATTGATTTTCAATTTTAGGCCCCAGTAATTACGTTTTCCAACTTGTACCCGTATATTTAATCATATTTACGTGTGAATCCTTTCTTTGTGTTTGCGCTGACTTGAGTGCAAATTCAATCATTTTAGATATAGACAAATGTATTCTTGAAAAAATAAAAGGTGGTTCTACTTATATATTTAGTTAGATTGCTTTTGAAAAAAAAAAATTCTCTTAGATTTAGATTTCCTTTTTTTGAAAAAAAAAATTCTCTTACATCACCAACCAAAATATTAATCTTTTGATTAGTCCATTTCTTAATATATCGTTGGTGCATTATCATGCCTAATAATGCTGCTATTAATTAATTCTCGAATTAGATTCCTACACGAAAATTCTTCCTTGAAAACTTTCAACTTTTGACTTTTTTGCAAAGAGATACGATGGTAAAAAAGTAATAATAAGAGTAATGCTAAGTTATATTTATATAATTTATATTCTATGTAAAAATAAGTAGGTCTCATTTTTATGTTATTAATTTTTATATGAGATATAAGTTACATGAAATATAACTTAACAAAACTTTAATAATAATAATATAATTTAAATAATAATTTAATTCATCAAAACTTATAGAAAACAATTTATATTAATCAGCGCATTCGATAATCAAACTAAATAATTCTTTGAGACTTGCCCTACCTCAGAATGAAATATTAAACAAAAAAGACCATGATGTATGATAAAATTACTATCTAGTCAATTTTGATTAAATTAAAAAATAAATTATTGGTTTTTGTTTTCATTGTTTTATAAAAAATAAAAATAAAAGGTGGTAAAACTACCTCTGAATGAAATATTAAACACAAAAGACCATGATGTGTGACAAAATTACTATCTAATCAATTTTGATTAAATTAAAAAAAAATTATTGGTTTTTGTTTTCATCGTTTTATAAAATAAAAAATTAAAAAAAGGTGGTAAAACTTGATTTTGCTGATGGACATATCAGACAAACAAGGGCCATATACATATAATGCGAACTGATTGTCTTATAATTTATTGAAGTTTGTTTGCATAGAATTTTATAATCTTGCTTGTTACTCTTTTAAAACTATTATTTTGTAGTAGGCAGTCTTTATCAATCCCATTTGTTTATGCCATTTCTATCATCACAGTCTGGAATCTTCACACAATCGGCCATGTAAGCTTTAATTATGTTTAACCATTAGAATATTTGTCAATTATTAGACCAACAATTGATGTTTAGACAACTGTTTGGGTGGTTAGATGAGATTAATTAGAATTAATTCTGATCAGCATTGATGAGCTTATAATTAAAATTGATCTTGAATGGCGGATAATTTGGTCGGGCCACGGATGTACAGCTGCTACAAGTGCCGGAATCTTGTTTCGTGTCATGCGGATATTGTTTCAAAAGGATTTCAGGTGAGTCACCAAATTCTGGCTTCGATGGGGTTGATTTGATTGTGTGTATCAGAATTCATAAATCTTTATATTTTATCTAAAATTGACAATTATTTTTCACTTTGTTGTCGAATTACTAATGTCGTGCAGGCAAGCAGTGGGCGAGCCTTTCTGTTCAGTCACGCAACGAACATAGTTGAAGGGCCCAAAGAGGATCGGCATCTTCTTACTGGTCTGCACACCGTTGCCGATGTGTACTGCTCTGATTGTGGAGAATTGTTGGGTTGGAAATACGATCGAGCTTTTGAGGAATCCCAGAAGTATAAAGAGGGCAAAATCGTGCTTGAAAAGTTCAAGATTGCCAAGGATAATTGGTAGCCAATTTCAGCGATCTTCATGTTGATGCATGTTGTTTTCATTAATTAACTTATTTATTTATGAAAATTCTTTTCAAATGAAATTATTTTCAAGTTTTGGATTTTCATACTGTGGATAAAATTCTAAATGCATTTGATATGGCATATTGTAATTTGTTCACACTGTAAAATATTAATACATTTATTTGCTAATGCATTTTATTATTATTATTATTATTATTATTATTATTATTCCTTCCCTGTATCTGTAACCAATTTATTTACTTGATGATGGCATACACAGGTGTTCCACCAAATCTAATCCTTTTATTTCAATTAATATTGGGTCCATATATAAAATTAACAAATTCTCAAATCTTAGGCAACATAACATTTATTTTTTTAGCATCTCAAATATAGACACAGTGAAATAAAAATCAAAATAAATAATTCAATCAAATAACCTCTAAAAAAATATTACAGCATAAATAAATAGATAAGATATACAAAATCCGTCCAAAAGTCTATAAGAAAAATAAAATCACTATCTATCTCAAGTCTATAAGGAAAATAAAAACCAACTAGCCTTTTGAAGGGATTTGAAGCTTTAATTAAAATGAAAAATAACAATAGAAAGAGCAAAGAAAAATTGGCAAGACCATAAACAACTAGAGATATAAAATTGAGATTCCAATGTGTGGAAATTTTAAGGAAATTGAACATGAGACAAATTAACTTGGCAGTTGCATTTCCAATTAAAAATTATTGGGTACTATAACTAATGAAAAAATTTCAAAGAATCCATCGATAGTTGGTACACCAAAATTATCTTGATTGCATCTAATATCACAAAAAATGCTCGTCATGTTCACTTGTTTATATCACCTAGCGTTACATTTTGGTACTCCATCTCGTTTTGCTTCGTAGTTAGTTAAGTCTTGCTTTTCCTATCTGTAAAGAGCATAATGAATATATGTAATAAGAACCATCCACTAATCCGTGTGATGATCAAAGGTAATTTAATATGCACTTATCATGCTCAAATGAAAGACATGAATGGGCGGGAAAAAAAAAAAAAAGAAAACAACATGGTCAAGAGTGCAGAGTTTCAGTTTAATGATCAAATCGCAGCAAATCTAACATCAGTTATCAACCAGTTCAATCATTATTAACATTGATTTTACCCAAAAAAAAAATTGACAAATCAAGCCCAAATTCAGGAATCAAATCAAAATTCGAAAATCAACCCTGCAGCTCGATTATTCAGGTGGTGAAGAGCAGGCACAACAGTGGTGTTACGCGATTAGATGGTGATGGAGCTAGCTATCACGCAGCAAAGTAAGATAGCGTAACGGTGGAACGTCGTGCATTTGTGAGAGAGAAGGAGAACGTGAAGGATAAATGGTTTAGTTTATGTGGGCTTTACTGTATTATAATTTTAATTGATACACTATGTTATAATAACTGTCAAACATTGAATTGTAATACTCTAATACTATAAGGAGTACCAAACGTACTCTTTAAGTATTAGTAGCCCCTCTTTTGTTTTTTAAACAAATCAAGAAGAAACAAGAAGAACCTCTATGATACATAAGTTGGTTGGTGTAGGGCATGTGAACATAATGGTAGGTTGGGATGGCAACGGACCGGGAGGAGGTGTTGATATGCATATCCATACCCGCTTGATAGAAGATGTCTCTGTCATTAATTCTTATCTATTGTGGGCTAAAATGGGTACCGATTTGAGATTTTCAAATATATATATATATATATATATCGCAATCACTTATCTCGTATATTCTTTTTTTATTTTTTAATAACTGAATATTTTTGTTTAAAAAAAAAAAGATACCTTAACTATTTAATTTTGTATGAACATACAATACTTTATTCTAAAATATTTATAAAAAAAAATTATTTTCAATTTCAGGTTAATACTGATCATAATTTAATGATTGTTAATTCAATTTTAACCAATATATTTCTAAATATTTGGATTGAAAACAAAAATCATCACTCTTGGCATTTTTTTGTTCATCGTTCACTTCTTTTGACTGACCTTAATTTAAGCATTATTCTATTTTCATTTGTTTCTAATTACGATAATATTTTAGATGGTCTAGTAAATGTTTAGTTCATTGAACAACTAAAATCTCTAAGTAAATGTCTTGGACAATATCATATTATATGGTTGTTCTAATTACTAAGATGCTTAATGCTAATGTCTACATCACATAGTTTTATTTTTTTTTATTTTAATATTTGTATTTAATAATTCATTTTAATTTTTTAAATATTTAAAAATAAATAATTTCAAGCTGGTCACATAGTTTTATTTTTTTTTATTTTTACTTTAATATTTGTATTTAACAATTCATTTTAATTTTTTAAATATTTAAAAATAAATAATGTCAAGCTGGTTTAATGAGTGGTTACAAATATTAATGTTTTATACTCATACCCTTATTTTTTTATAAAATGAAATAATATCATACTCAATTCTCGATCTTATTGATTTTAATATACCGAGCATCTACAGACCTGTACCAATGAGATTTTTTACTAATGTGGTAGGTAGGAGTCGACAAATCGGATTTTGGTTCATATGGTTCACGTTTCAATTTGGATTCCAACTCGTTTATGTTGGAGAATTCAACCCAAACAATTCGTAACCCGAACCCAACATTGGGTTACAACAATTCCAAAAAATGCAATCTAATTTTTGTTATTTTTTTTCCCAAAAATCACAAAATGTAAAATGTAAAATTAAAGTCCCTTTCCATTATTCGATTGTCTTCAACAATGAATTGCCTTCAACAATAGCTAACTAAACTAATTATTACAGCCCTTGCAACAAAAATCTTCTAATTACTATTCTTACAAACACGCCACAAATCAATTATAAAACACCCATGAAAAGAGTGACGATGATGGCCATTATCTATGAGAGATAATTAATGAGAGATGATGATGACAGATATGAGTTGAATTACCCAAAGTGTTCAACTGCTTCGCAACTTCAATGTAGACTTGGCAAAAATCTAGGTTTGGGTTGGATTTGTGCCTATCCGGACAAATAAAGCTATTGGTTATATTTGAATTGAAGCTCGGATTTTACACATGCGAGTCGGGTCAAGTCAGGCACCTTCCGAACCTAAGTTTTCAATCCGGGCTTCCAGCCCGCATGTGTCTCTAAAATTCTAAAATTTCTATAACATTATTTCAATATCTCAATTAAATTATTTCAATCAACTTAGCAAAATTTAATTAACTAACAAATAAAAATTATTTCAATATACTATTTACTACCTAAATTCATTCAATCTATATCCAACAACACAATAATCATTAAATAAATTTAAATAAATATAACATTCAACATATCATAAGTTCATAACCACAATACCAACTACCAACATAACATATAAAAATCCAAAGATATATAACAAAAATAATATTTTTCCTTGTGATTATATATATATATTTAAAAAAAATAAATAAACTGAGCACAATCCGAGTTTTTAACTCCTTGCCCGTACCCGTGCTCGAAAATGTATGGGCTTTGAATTTCAATACCCGGGCTTTTTTTTTTTTACAGGCGGTCCGAGTTTTATTCAAACCGGATTGGTTGGGTACGGGCCAGATCCGGTCCGAATGGATTTTTTTGCAAACCTACTTCAATGACGGTAGAGAGAGATGCACCTATTTCGCAGAGTCAAAAACCTTAATAATGGCGCGATGAACTGTAGAAGAATGGTTGCGGTTGAGTTTGGGAATGAAGGATGAGTTTGAGATAAATTAAGATTGAGATTTGGAGGAGATTGAATTATTGAGGATTTCAATTTTTTTTCCCGCAAATCGATTGAATAATTAAATCGGTTTGGGATAAACCCGAACAAAATGTTAACCCAATCAATTTTTAAATTCAATCCGATCAATTTCTAAAAATGAAACCAAACTAATTCGAGCCTAAAATAAATTTTGAATTTGGTTTTGTTCAAATTAATCCAAATCAAATGTCCACCCTAGTGGTAGGATAGTCTGCAGTAAGGTTGGCAAAAAAACTCATATCAATTTGGTTCACGTCCGCGGGCCTAATGCCCCAGTAGTATAGATTGGGTTCGAACGTGCACTTCAAAATAATAATAAAAAAAAAATCCACATAGAACGCTTGGATAAAAACTTCGGAAAGTTCAAATTTTTTAATTTATAAATAAAATTAAAAAAAAAAATTAGATTAATAATTTTTTATTAGTGTTTGTAATTTATAATATTGTACTACTTACTAATATTATGTATTCAAATATTTATTCTTAAATAATTATTTTTAATTTAAATATTTTTATTAAAAAAAATTATTTAAAATTTGGCTCAGGCCCGCCTATGTTCGACCCGAATTCAGCCCATCTAAAACTTAAACAAACTTTTAAAAGACCTAAACTTATTAGTAGTAATACAACCTTAGGCATAGGCGTAAAAAAATTCAGTCCAAACCCGCTTCTTGCCTAATAGTTAGAGTGGTCACATTGACACACCCAATTGATTGATGTGAAAAAGGAACAAATCCTTTACTTTATCAAATTATGATGCGAAGCCCATTTTGGTACAACCACTACCACACAGTAGGCTTGACGAAGGATGAAGCCTAAAAGAAAAATAAGAGTGAGTAATTATTTATTCACTTATGGGGCACTTCTTATTCTGAAGTCTTATGTACGACTCCAATTTCTAATTTAGTTGCTTGTCTTGTTCATTTTCTATGGAAATATACCAGCACCAGGCCCATAATTTCTTTCGTCAATGCAACAGTGACATATGGAGAACGCGCTAATTAATAGCGAGTAGTATGTATGAGAAGTCTTCTTTGAGCGGCAATCAATTAAAAAGTTAAAACAGTTTCTATTAGAAGGTCATTATTAATCTTGAAAATTAACAACTGGAATTTAATACCGAGTTGAGTTGTACTCATATTTCTACAATTTTTTGTCACGTATTCATTTATATGGGAAATCCAAAAAGCAAAGTTTAGTTCTAGCTGATAGGGGTGAATATATATATATTTATTTATTTATCCGTTGAATACGAAACATCATCGGTTTTAGCTTGAAGTAATGACATGCACGCACAACACATGTTTTTGGTAGTTAAGGGTCCATTCATCATCCTCCACGTGAAAAGGAAGGAAGCTACCATTAGGTGGCCGAGAGCAGGGCCTAAGCTAAGATTTTATATTGTATAATAATTAGTATTAATAATATATAGTAAATGGATGGCGGATAATGAATGATTCAACCGAAAAAATGAGAAAGAATCCAAACGTGATAGCTAAGGAAAGGAAGCTTCACAGAAGCTCGGCTCTGGACAATTTAAGCAATGCCTTGGAACTCTTATCAAGAAGACTGCGTACACGTCCCTCTCTTTCTACTCTCTTCCATTTGCACCTTCCTAGAAACTCCGAACCCATATACCTAAATTTATAACTCGAACAAGAATACATTATGCAGAGCTGGCATCTCCACGGACACATCATTTCAAGAATCATGGATCATACATTTGTCTTTTCTTTTAATGGATCGAGCCGTCCAAACTGTTTTGGAACAACGTATGAGTGTAATTTAAAAGTATCCGTATTGGACGGCTGAGATCAAGACAAAATGAGAGGAGCCCATACTTTTCTCGAATTCAGAAAGGCTTCTATATATGTGTGTGTGTGTCGTTAATTGGAAAGCGGTAACTCAGTTGACAGGAAAAAAAAAAACGTTGAAATATGGAAAAAGGTAGTGATAGTAGTAGGACAGCAAAAGAAACAACGAGGATGGGAAGTGAGTACGAGGATCTGTTACCAGTGATGGCTGAGAAGCTTGATGTGGAGAGCTTTGTGTCGGAATTGTGTGGAGGGTTTCGGCTTCTAGCGGACAGGGACACTGGGCTGATAACGCCGGGGAGTTTAAGGCAAAATTCAGCACTTCTGGGGATGAGGATGGATGGGATGACCAACGAAGACGCCGAGGCTATGGTTAAAGAAGGTGATCTTGATGGCGATGGAGCTCTCAACGAGACTGAATTTTGCATTCTAATGGTCAGACTCAGCCCTGGCATGATGCAGGATGCTGAGTCCTGGCTCCAGAAGGCTCTCGATCATCAACATCAATAAAACCTTCTGCTTCTCTCTTCTGATTAATAATCGTCTTATTCGGTTAGTGTCGTCACTGTTGGCATCTAATATCCTTCTCGTTAAAACTATGTTCTGTATTTATCAGTAATATGGAACTGAATTATAAACGTCTGTTCAACTGTAGTATCCAAGTTAAAGGCAAATTCTTTTTGACTATCATCCACACTAATCTATATCCATACGATGCAAACTTAACCCTGCCCAGGCAAACTCAATTAGCCTCATACTCCCCTTCCATCTTCCAGGCTTCCTGGATATTTTTCTCAAGAATCAGAATATGATGATCTTTTTCTTCTTTACAAAAGGATTGACTATACATCATATAGGACCCCATTCCCCATTTTCCTTCTATTGTCTGCAGAAAACATCGTCTCATCGCATTGTGCAATCTTTTAATCCATGTTTAACTGGAAAAAATAAAAGCAAAGGAGAAGAATATAAAAGAGAGGAGAGAAAAAAAACGAATTAAAAACAAAAAATCAATCTCGATTTCTTCAAACCACCTCCATTTCTTCTTTCTTTTTTTTTTCTCTCTCTTTTCCCTTTCTCCTCCTTTCTTTTACTTTCATCTGAAGCTCCTAAGTCATCATTTCTTCAAACCAAAACATCATAAGCTGCTAGCCGCTTAACAAAAATCTTCCACCGCCTTAAATAAGAGAGAATAGTGGGAAGAGGAAGGGGAAGTCATTCATTTCGATGATATAATTAATGGACCCTGTAGATTATGAATTTATTCATTCATTCAAATATGCCGCAACACAACAGTCCGGTTACTTTTTCAATATTAAACTTTCAAATCAACCTACAAATTACAAAGACAGTAAGTCTTAAACTGCAAAACCATCCATCCGATATAAAATGGTATTATACACCACTGAAAATGATCGACCAAATGTAGCCAGAAGCATTCAGTTCAAACACAAGATGATATGGTTCAAATACCATTTTGACTGCAAATGCTGGGAATCCATAACCAACCATACATGGGCAACCGAGAACTCTCTATCTCCAGCTGTAAAATTCTATTTATACAGAGTACATCTAAAATTGCTAAAAAGCCACAAAATGATAAAATAGCTGAGCCAGCATCTTCCCTGCAAGTATATGATGCTTCAAGTTCTTGACCTCCTAACTGGTGATCGGCTGTTAAGAGAGGTAGAAGAACAGGGAAAAGGTGATTATTATGTGTGAAATCATATATATCAACACAAGTAACAAAAGCTCACACACTTGGCTGCTAACAAACTACCTGCGGTATCTACCAAAGTTGGGACTCCTGTTCCTTCCATAATCAGGACTCCTGCGCCTATCATAGACTGGAACAGGACTTCTGTTCCTCCCATAATCAGGACTCCTTCGCCGGTCATACACTGGACCATTGTACCGATCATAAGCTGGACTGCGGTCTCGACCGTAATCAGGACTTGGTCGCCTGCGATAAGCAGGACTCGGTGACCTCCCATACGGACTATGCCTGCCATAACCACCTCTTCTAGGACTGTCATACCTGTCATCCCTCTCACTATCATCCTTTAGAGCATACTCCACAGAAATAACTCTGTCCAACAACTTGCTGCAGAGTGCAAAGTGGTTTGTTAGGAGCCAAAACTATAATCACAATATAAAACATTAAGTAATAGGCATGTTACAACCTTCTATCTGTAGAATCAAGGGCCTTGGTTGCTTCTTCTTGTGTTTCAAACTGCACAAATGCAAAATTGCGCCGTATCCGAACATGAAGGACATTTCCATAAGGTTCAAAATGTCTTTTAATATCCCGTTCCCTTGTTCGAATTGGATCAAAGTTGATAACAAACAAAGTTTTCGTCGGCCTCTGATTTGTCATTGACCTAGACCCATCACGATGCCTACCACGTTCCCCCTAATTTATTTAAAAAAAAAAAAAGGATTTTCATATAATAACATAATATGAGTTAAAAGAGTTGAAATTTCAACCATTCAAAAAAAAAAAAAAAGCGTTGCGGCGAAGTTCCAACTACCATGACAAGAGGACAGAAACAAAGAAAACGGAGGCACCCTATAACTAGAAATAATCAAAACATACCCTTGCCCACTCCACGGACAGCCTGCGCCTGTCGTAACCAAATGGTATATTGTCAAGCCCTCGGATGGCATCAGCAGCATCACGATCATCCTCAAAATAAACAAAAGCAAACCCTGTGATAGTATTATCAAATCAGATATAGAATTAATGATGCGAGACATTAGTTATATCCACACAACCTTCAGTACATCAGCCAAACCAGGGTTTCTTTCCCTGAGATAAACTAAAAAAAAATTACGAAACCTGCATAACGAAGGCTGATGCACATTAGATGTAGACGCGTTGCATGATGACCTAAATCAAGAAGATGGCTTATTAAAGAACTAAAATCCAAAGATTCAGGTCTGAGACGTCATTGCTATGCATGCTTCAGCATTCAGACAGCACGTATTCAGTAATGGAAGGCATGGCATGAAAGAATTCATTGATCCCCCTATAGTGAATGGTAGAAGTATGAATAATAATTTGATGGCTCCCCACCACGACCATTCTTGTGGAATGTAAGACTTTGGCGGTGAGGTGGGTGAATGACAGATGATTGTGTGAAGAGAATGCAGGATGATGCCATCTGTGAATGGAAGTGGAGAAGAGAGGCAGGCGGGAAAGTTTCCATTGCAATAAGAATTATTTGCAGTGTAGTTGGCGAGCCCAGAAAAAGCTCACTTTCCATTAGTTGAAGTTCCTGCGTCAAAACAAACACTTAATATGGAGGCTTTCTCCAAAGAAATTGAACATTTGAGGTTTCCATTTTAATTTCTGCCCGGATGCCATAGCTGGATATAACTACTGCAATTGTAGAAAGATATCCAAGTCATGTAAACGCCCTTATGCTTTTTAAATTAAAATATCAGGAACCTGTGCCGGCAACTCATAACACCTGTCTTATGTCCATGTAATCAACATCATGAGGTTTATGCAATGGACCATTATATGACAATAGGGCAATTATCAAGAAAACAAATATCCCCATAAGACCAACTACAGAAAACATTAGAAGAGCATGTACTTCAGCCCGGGCCCCGAGGGTACCTCAACAGTGAATCCACGTACTTGAGAGGGGGGTAAAAAAAAAAAACCCACTCATGCAAACTAACTATAAACTTCCAGAAAGTCCCAACAATATGGAAAGAAAAGGTAATTCATCAGACACTCTTCTAAAAGAAGGGAGGACACCACTTCCTTACTTAACTAGTCACCTATTATTAATGAGCAATTCCAGAAGTAATCACAAAAAAATAAAATCAGTCAAAGTAAACACAATGGCCCAACATCTTAAATAGCTAATACTGCCAGTTAGCAGTCATTAATCCAATCAATAACCAAAGAGTATCCATCAGCTTCTCCACAAGATCGAAGTAGGAGATTTCACTCCCAAATTAAGTTAGAACAGTATCTAAAGCGGAAAAATAAATTAGCCCTAAAAGGCATAGAGCACTACTTAAAGCCATAACTATAAATATGGTGTTAGTGAAACAAAATTAGCAAAAATAATTTCAAAAATAAAAGAATGCAACAAAAGCCAACAGTTCCGTCAATTATCCAAAAAAATAAAAAATCATAAGGTTACCAGATTTCATGTCGACGCGCTCGATTCTTCCGTATTTGGAGAACAAACGCTCCAGCTCCGACTGCCGAGTCTCATACTCGAAGTTCCCGACGAAAATGGGCCTCGACATCGTACCTTCACCGACGATTGTGCGAGAACCTAAAATTCAATACAAATATGAAGACGCAAGTACAGTTACGTATGTGTATACCAGAACGCATAAGATTAAATATTATAATTTTTGTTAGAAATAGAAGGAAAGAAAACAAATTACCTTATAAGCTTTGATTCGATAAGAGACAAAGCCCTAGAGAAAGCGCGTGAAATTAGGGTTAGACGAAATTTCTTACGAGCAGCTAGCTTATTCTTTTATATACCCAAATCAAGAACCTGATTACGCTGGCTTGTTTTCCGTGTCCGTACGATCAACACAGTCGGTTTCGCATCCCTCGTGGCGCGACATTATCCGTTGCAGCCCGTTGTTTTGTTTGGGCCCTTATTCATGGGCTTGAATTATGGACTTCTTTTTCTTTTTTTTTCATGGTTTAAAGACAGCTACAAATCTATTTGAGTAAACCTTTCGACACTCTTCAAAATTTCTCATAAAATTTATTTTTAATTGATATTATCCAAATTATCAGAGTTAAATTAATTCATTTGTTAATTTCAATGAAAATTCAATTAAGTACATAAATAAATTATTCTTTTAACAACTATTTTACATGCACTCCATAATTTATAATTTTAATTTTAATTTTAATTAAAAATTTTGAGAAAAGTATAAGAATATATATAAATTTACATGTTCTGAACGACTCTAACCCCTTAATGTAGTTTATTAGCCCCACTTCTCAATTTACTCTATTTAGTATTTATTTTCAAAATTCCCCTTGTTCAGCACTTGTTTCAAAAACTGTTATCTATGTTCCTTGAATATCATTTCCAAATTCAAATTTTCATCCGTTAATTTCGTATATTCGAACTCTTTTTGACAATTTGCATGATAGTGCTATTATCTCTTATGTTTGAAAATCTTTCGAGTTAGTTTAGATTAGCTAACAAAATATCACAGTTTTTTATTTGACTCCCCTAATTGTAAACTACCTCAATTTATGTTAAGATTGGTGAGATAAATTTAGGAGGTTTAAATATTACAACTCTTTTGGATTATGTGTATGTCAATATTAGATGCATATCATCTA
Organism: Murraya koenigii; assembly: GCA_025617385.1. Taxonomy (NCBI): domain Eukaryota; kingdom Viridiplantae; phylum Streptophyta; class Magnoliopsida; order Sapindales; family Rutaceae; genus Murraya; species Murraya koenigii. The sequence continues at coordinate 48,242,204 of CM046811.1, read as the reverse complement.
CAATAAGAGGTTCGATTTTCATAGAAATTTGAACTTAAAGCTTAGTAAATTATGGATATAACGACTCAACTAGTATTTTATATATGTATCTATCCGCTCGTTTGTTCGAATAATTTCCTTTAACTATCATATATCTAAAATTGTTATATATAATAATTAAAAGAGTGAAAATATAGTTATAAAAGAAGTTTCATTCACAAAAAATATGTCAGATACTATGGTTAGGAGTTGTGGTTTAAAAGCCTTAAAAACATAATTGTTAAGCGTTTAATAAACACTTCTAATTGTATATTTTGAGCCAATAAAAGCTTATCTCATATTGATTTTATTAAAAATATAATTTAAACCTCATATTCACCTAACCCAATCAATTTTTATTTTATTCCCATAACTTATTATTATTTAACATTGTGACTTTCAAACCACGTTACCATACCACCAAAACCCATCACGAGTCGATCATACGCACAGAGACGAAATAAAGAAATAAAGAAAAGACTTCAACAACTTGATAATTACTTTGTGAAGCGACCAGACATTTGAATTGTTACACTGACTGGTTTCCTAAATGCAACGCACCATTATATTTATGATTTATGAACTTTCAAAGTCTCATTCTGCAAAGAAGAATTTTACAACATCGTAACCGATAAAGTAAGAAGAAGAAGAAGAAGAAGAAGAAAGTCAGATTTGTATTGTAGAGGTACAAAGATTAATCATTTCATCTTGTGCATAAATGAATATGGTGATGTATACTTAGCACATTATGCGATCTAAGATTTAAAGTCCACTCCCTATGCGCTAACACATGCAGGTTTTTCTTTAATTGAAAATTAATCCATTACTTGAACAATTTATCCAAGACCAATATTAACATATATATATATAAATATACGAACCATTCCAAAAAAAGAAGAATAACTAAACAAAAGAGGAGAGAAATATATTATTAAGGTTTATTATCATTTTACTATTTAAATCATTGAGAAATAACATCAAGTATTATGCTCTAATACTTTGTTATTAAAGAATTACAAAATCTTACATTTACCGCTTTTTTATTAATTGATCGCTGGTATCATGTTAAGGGTAAACACGTCTTTATACATAAAATAAAACCAAAATTATAATCTCAGGGCAAATTTGCCATTGAAAAGCAATACAATTGACATTGACCCACAAAAATAATAATATATTTTGTATTAATGCTATATAATAAATTTATTAATATTCTTTATATTTTTTTTCAAATTAAAGAGTAAATTTAAAATTGCAACGTTCAACTAACTGTCAGACAATAATCTTAATGAAAAATAGCAAAATATAAGATTTGATAATTTTTTAATACTAATAAAATATAATGATAGAATCATAGAATGCGTATCGCACGTATATGTTATTTGCCAATAATTTGAGTAAGTAAAAAAGATAATAACCTTGTTATTAAATATGTGAAAGTGAAAGTGAAAGGTGGCACCAACTCCCACCAAGCAGTCAAAGTGGGTAGCCATTATATGTCCTTAATTTCCTTGCATCACGATTCACGCCTCTCGTTTTGAGAAATTAATGGAACTGAGTTTCATCGGGAATTTAAATAAAATATTGTCATAATCCAGGGGTTTGGAATATTTATTTATGTTGCAGGCTTGCGGCCTTGGCTGGTGGTAATGCGGAGAAGTCTCCTATCCTAGAGGCTGGAAACTGGCTTCATCCCGAAAACATATTTGCTTATTTTCAGTTTTTGACACGAGTGCCGAGCAAAACGACGAGTTGGCTCCCGTTTTTGGCCTTCGCTCGTTGATTCATTCATTGTAAGCAAAAACAAACAACTAGTGCAAACCAAAAACAAACTCACACCACCACTATTTTGTTATCTTCAGCATTACGAAACACAACACTTACACGAACAGCGAACCGGAACAACGCTCATCTAACAAAAACAACTATCATTTTTCCTTCATCTTCAGTCTTCACGACAACGGCTTCCACATCTAACTTTGATTTTGCAGGAGCTTGCCATCAATTTCAAATTTGGGCATTTTGGACTGGTTAGTAAAGTGGAAGATAAGGGTCTGTTTGGTACCGTTTTCAGAAGTTTATTTTCATTTTTGTTTTGAGAATACGCGTTCGGTAAATTGGATCAAAAAAATTTTAGTAGTTTTGTAGGTAAAATTGAAGTTTAGTAGTTTTGACACCAGTAAATTTTAATAATTTTACAGGTGTTCAGTTAAAAACGGGAGACAAATTTGCCGTTTTGTCAGAATCTTCGGTCTCGTTTCTTTAATCACTTTCCTTCATTGCTTTGCCCGCTTGTCCATTATGATTTCCGAAAGAGAGTGAGTCCCCCCCTCGGCCAACCAATGGCTTGGCTAACCTATATCCACTGCTAATTTTCCCTGTTTATTATTTAAATTACGGTATAATTATTAATTAATAATTGAAATTAAAATGAGAAATAAAAATTAGAATAAATTATTTTCTTTAACTCTAAGAATCAAAATATAAATAATTTACATTGTTATTGATGTGTTTATTTTATTTTAGAATTATAATGAATTGTTATAAGTTATTAAAATTACCTTATTGATTATTGTCATTATTATTAAAAATAATTATGATTATTATCATTATAAACAATTATAAGAATTAGAATAACATCAATAAGAATGATACAATAATATAATAATATATTAATTGGGGACAAAAGTGAAATTGCAAAATTTATTCGAGATAAATAAAGAATTCAAGAAATGATAATTTTTTTTTTTATTATTGTAAGAAATGATAACTTGATTTTCAATACTAAGGAAATCAAGTTCTCATTCCTAAATGTCAGATATATGTAGGTCTCTCATATTTAATTCATATTAAGTAAATATCATTAATCATTTATATTCTAAATTTCAATTTCTTAATTTTATAAGTAAACACAATATTAGGGGATTTGGCATGGGATTAATAAAAAATAATTTAAATATTTTTCATATGTACGTTTTAAGATTAATAAATATTTTATCTTGCAATCAATTTTTTTTTGAATTCAAAATTTACATTTGGATTTTTTTATTTAAAAAGAAATTTTAAAATATATCTACGGACTCCACTTACCTAATGTATATATTACATGCATACATATATTTTAAAAAATTTATTAATTATATATAATTTATGTAAACGTATGATATATGTATTAAATGAGTGTAATATAAACGATGTATTTTAAGATCTCTCCCTCCATAAAGCATAAAAATTAAAAAAATCCCAGTAAAAAACGCGTCTAAGAAGTCCAGCAACAACTAAGATGACAAATTATAAAAAAATGTCTCGGTAAATGATATTTTTCGCTTCGGTTTTTGGCCGGCTTACAAAACAAAGTAAATTAGTCGAATTCTTATCAATTTTCTCGTGTACGGCTAAAAGTCGACCCCAAAGGTCGAATGTGTGAGTACAATAAACGAGCGAGGGCAATTACGTAAAGTGACTAATGTTTTGTAAAGATAACTGCTGACTGAAAGAGGACCAGAAGATTCAAATATTCCATTCCCAAAAGACAGAGAGGGAGCCATAGAAGTTCAAAAAAAGGTACCACTGACCGGTCAGAATCTAACAACAATTCTTCATTTTTATTATTTTATGAAATGTGTATATATTCCCCTTACTTTTTTGCCCCAAGATTAGATTTGATGGTCGTTGAAGAGAATTTTCTTTAGTCTTTTGCTTTGTTACCAAGCCAGTAGCCACCACCTTTCCTGTAAGTTGCTCTTCCACCTTTGAAGGTTTTTGTTTTTTTTTTTTCGTTCTTTTTCTTTTTTGGGTACTCTACTATTATCGTTTTCTTGTTTGTCTTTTATAATTAAGTGCAAACTGCAAAGTGTGCGTCTTTCGTTCTGTTTTGAGAAAAATTTATAGTTGAAATCAGTGGTCGTTACTTATGTTTGCTGTTATTTTTTCTACTCGTATCTGGTTTATTCATCCTTTGGGTTTGTTGAACCACCCTTTTTTGTGTTATTTATTTATTTATTTTGTGGGTGGTGGTTAGTTTTGTTGTTGAAGGAAAAGTATTATAATTGTGTTTGTAATTTATGGTTGTAGTCTGTTTTCATTTTTCTCAAACTTCAAGTTTTCTTATGTGCTGTATGTTTCTTTTTTTTTTTTTTTCCCCTTTTCTGGTATGAAACTATAGCTTTATTTCTATGGTTTTGCTGAATTTTGCTTCATGTGTTTGAACTGTTTTGCAGGAATTTGATGTGTTATTTAATTATTTCTTTTTTTTTTCGGTTTGGAGAGACAAATTGAACTCCCAATTTAGAACACTATGGAGGAAAAACCATTTCCTGCTTGGTCATGGTCTACAGAGCAGTGTTTGAAAGAGTACAATGTGAAACTAGATAAGGGTCTGAGTTCTTGTGAGGTGGAAAAGCGGCGGGAGAGATATGGATGGAATGAGCTTGACAAGGAGAAGGGGAAACCTCTATGGCAGCTTGTGTTAGAACAATTTGATGATACACTTGTGAAGATACTTCTTGTTGCAGCTTTTATATCTTTCATTTTAGCTTATTTTCATGGTAGTGATTCTGGGGAGTCTGGTTTTGAGGCCTATGTAGAACCATTGGTAATAGTACTGATTTTGGTTTTAAATGCAATTGTTGGGGTGTGGCAAGAGAGCAATGCTGAAAAGGCTCTTGAAGCCCTCAAAGAGATGCAATGTGAATCCGGGAAGGTTTTGAGAGATGGGTATCTTGTACCTGACTTGCCAGCAATAGAACTTGTTCCTGGGGATATTGTGGAACTGGGGGTTGGGGACAAAGTCCCTGCTGACATGAGAGTTGCAGCATTGAAAACTTCAAGTTTGAGAGTTGAACAGAGTTCATTGACTGGAGAGGCAATGCCTATTTTAAAAGGTACCAGTCCTGTGTTTTTGGATGACTGCGAGTTGCAAGCCAAAGAAAATATGGTTTTTGCAGGAACGATGGTTGTGAATGGGAGTTGTGTTTGTATTGTTATAAACACTGGAATGAACACTGAGATTGGGAAGATACACAAGCAAATACATGATGCATCTTTGGAAGAGAGTGACACCCCTTTGAAAAAGAAGCTGGATGAATTTGGCAACAGGCTTACTACTGCAATTGGGCTGGTTTGCTTTGTTGTCTGGACTATAAATTACAAAAAGTTTCTTTCATGGGATATTATCGATGGATGGCCAGCAAACGTCCAATTTTCTTTTGAGAAGTGCACCTATTATTTCAAAATAGCTGTTGCATTGGCCGTAGCTGCAATCCCCGAAGGCCTTCCTGCTGTAATTACGACTTGCTTAGCTCTTGGTACCAGGAAAATGGCACAAAAAAATGCTATTGTTCGGAAACTTCCAAGTGTAGAAACTTTGGGATGCACAACTGTGATTTGTTCAGATAAAACTGGGACACTGACTACAAATCAGATGTCTGTGACTGAATTCTTCACTTTGGGTGGGAAAACTACTACTTCCAGAATTTTCCGTGTCGAAGGAACAACTTATGATCCTAAAGATGGTGGAATTTTTGATTGGCCATGCTACAATATGGATGCTAACTTGCAAGCAGTGGCAAAGATATGTGCTGTTTGTAATGATGCTGGGATTTATTGTGATGGCCCTCTCTTTCGAGCTACAGGTTTGCCCACTGAAGCAGCTTTAAAGGTTTTGGTTGAAAAGATGGGTTTTCCAGATGTTAAAGGAAGGAACAAGATCACTGATACACAACTTGCTGCAAACTATTTGATTGACCGCAGCACGGTTAATTTAGGTGAGTGGAAAATTTGTTTAAGCTTTTCAATTACAACATGAATTTCTTGATCTCATCCGTTAATATATTCAAATATAGGCTGTTGTGAGTGGTGGACGAAAAGATCAAAGAGGGTTGCCACATTGGAGTTTGATCGCATTCGAAAATCAATGAGTGTTATTGTCCGCGAGCCTACTGGGCATAATCAATTACTTGTCAAGGTGACTGCCATATTTTATTAATTTCCAACTTCGTTGTAAGAGAAGTAACTATGTGAAAATTAGTATGAGAATATTGTTTTCACTTTGATTTTAGTTTTCTATTGGTTAAGCGATGATAAATGAAAACACCAATATATGTGGATAACTTTTTCTTTTGATTTTAAAAGAAAAATATATACTTGGCCAAAGTGTGACCCGTTAACCCATAAGTAAGTACTGTGACGAAGCGGCTGTTGCTCACACGACACGATCGCACGAGGTTACAATTCACCCAACACGATCATCTGGGTTGAACAAGAATTGCGGATCGGATGCGGGCGAAATTCCCGCCAATGGCTGAGATGTTCGGTCGACTCCCTCCCCCTTTGTGGGGCTCCGGACCCCTACGAGCGAGCAGAAAAGGGAGGAAATCTGGCTTACTTTTACAATTAGCATGAAATCTTGGAAACTTGAAGCTCATATATGCTTTATTTAATGGTTTAATTTGCAGGGTGCTGTTGAGAGTTTACTGGAGCGCAGTTCACATGTACAACTTGCTGATGGATCTCTTGTTCCATTAGATGAACCATGTAGGCAACTAATGCTTTCAAGACATATGGAGATGAGTTCAAAGGGGTTGCGATGCTTAGGAATGGCATATAAGGATGAGTTGGGAGAGTTTTCAGACTACTATGCTGAGAGTCATCCAGCACACAAGAAGTTGCTTGATCCATCATGCTACTCCACCATTGAAAGTGACTTGGTCTTTGTAGGGGTTGTTGGTCTAAGAGTAAGTAAATGCCATAGTGCTTATGCTGCACATCAATCAATGTTTATATTAGATTCTTGCTAAACACACTCAACAGGACCCTCCTCGTGGTGGAGTTGATAAGGCAATTGATGATTGTCGTGGAGCTGGGATCAAAGTTATGGTGATAACTGGAGACAATAAGTCCACAGCTGAGGCAATTTGTAGGCAAATTAAATTATTTGCTGGATATGAGGATCTTACAGGGAGAAGTTTTACGGGTAAGGAGTTCATGACTCTTTCTTCTACACAACAAATTGAAACTTTGTCAAAACATGGAGGAAAGGTTTTTTCCCGTGCTGAGCCTAGGCATAAGCAAGAAATTGTGAGGATGCTAAAGGAGATGGGGGAAGTTGTTGCAATGACGGGAGACGGTGTAAATGATGCACCTGCACTGAAATTGGCTGACATTGGAGTTGCTATGGGCATCACTGGAACTGAGGTAATATGAAAATTTTTAAACTTTGTTGCATTTATGTGCTAGCCCAAAGGCAGTGGGCGTTGAATATTGAGTTGCCAATAAAACTAATATCTTGCAACAATAGTTATCTTTTCAATTAAAACTAATGGCTTGATTTTCTTCCAACTTTGGAAACTCTCCATGTTTACTGTTTCAGGTTGCAAAAGAAGCATCAGATATGGTTTTGGCGGATGATAATTTTAGTACCATTGTTTCAGCAGTGGCTGAGGGTCGCTCAATCTATAATAACATGAAAGCTTTTATCAGGTACATCTTTATTCTTTCATCTTCTTCCTTTGATTAGTTTATGGATGTCTAATTCAAGTGTTCAAAATCTTCAGGTATATGATATCATCCAATGTTGGAGAGGTAATATCGATATTCCTGACAGCGGCTCTGGGCATACCAGAATGTATGATACCTGTGCAGCTTCTGTGGGTAAATTTGGTTACTGATGGTCCTCCAGCAACTGCCCTTGGTTTCAACCCTGCTGATGTTGATATAATGCGGAAACCACCCCGGAAAAGTGATGATGCTCTGACAAATTCATGGGTTCTTCTGCGTTACTTGGTTAGTATTGATCAACATGCTTATTCTTAATCAGAACTTTAGTGGCATTTGGTTCTTCAGCATTACTTGTTAGTATAATGATGTTAACGGTATTGTCAGCTTTTCAAGATCATGAAGCAAAATGAAGTGCAAGATAGTTAATGACATGCTCTTAAATAACAAATGAAAATGCAGAAGCTATCCTCCTGCAAAATATTTAAATAAAATTTCAAAAGATGTGTGTGATCATTAGGCAAGCAGGATGGTGCTTACTGTCTTTCTGTTTTTAATGACAGGTAATTGGTTCTTATGTGGGGATTGCAACTGTCGGCATATTCGTCTTATGGTATACGCAAGGTTCATTTATGGGTATCAATCTTGTAGGCGATGGACATACACTTGTTACTCTTTCTCAGCTTCGCAGTTGGGGAGAGTGCTCGACATGGTCTAATTTCACTGTAGCTCCATATGCAGTTGGCAGGGGTCGGATAATAACTTTCTCCAACCCTTGTGACTATTTTACTATGGGTAAAGTTAAGGCAATGACTCTGTCACTTTCTGTGTTGGTGGCAATTGAGATGTTCAATTCCTTGAATGCACTCTCTGAAGACAACAGCTTGGTCACAATGCCACCTTGGAGGAACCCTTGGCTTTTGGTTGCCATGTCAGTCTCATTTGGACTCCATTGCCTCATACTCTATGTTCCATTCTTGGCAGATGTGTTTGGCATTGTTCCTTTGAATCTGAATGAATGGTTTTTGGTCATTCTGGTTTCCGCTCCTGTGATTCTTATTGATGAAGTTCTTAAATTTGTGGGGAGGAGTAGAAGATTAAGTGGGAAGAAAGAAAAGACAGCATAACATAGTGGGTTGGAAGAATTTTTAGAGGTGACATTGACCGACAGATTAAAACCGAGATTTTTAAAAGTTTTGTTAATTTTTAAATTCTTTGATAAATTTGTTTCTTTTTTCTAATGGGGAACAAACAACTATAAGTTAGACATTTTAGTTTACTGCTCAATTTAGCAGATTACCGTTACTGTCCCATATTCTGCGTCTTTTTTTTTTTTTTTTGCTGTCTAGAAATACTCGTGTTTTCTTTTTCTACAATTACTCAAGCATATGAACAATATAATAGATTTTGTTTATGGATCCAGCTACCTTAACCCCGGGGTTGGAAAAATTTTCAACTATGTATCATGTATGCGAGGAAACCTTGTCATCGGCTATTACGTTGCGCAAAAATTGTTTCTCACCTTTAATGGTTAAACCAAGGTATTGCTCCTGCCGAGCTCACTTGGTAGGCTGTTTCTTGCTCCTCTTTGGACCTTGAGGCATAGCTGTTTCCGGATCTTTTACCTATCCTTTGCCGGAATAGCCGTCTACTTGTTATAACATGTGTCTGGTCCGCAGGATTTCATTGTTTGTTATCCAACGATTGGCTAACGACATGACAAAAGCAGACGGTTGTTTCCCCTGGGTTAACATAGTCTTGGTCTGTATTTTCAGAATATTTCCAGAATTAATCTCATATTCTGTTTCAGCAAAGAATAAAAATGCTTCCCTCCAAAGTCTTCAAATTCGCAGCATTTTGCATAGCCTGCAATTATTGAGGTGTAAAGTGGATACTTTCACAAATCACAAGGTATTGCATTAGAATACCTATGTTAGCATACACGCCAAATTTTTCAGAGGCTATAAAACAAGAAAGAACAGGAGATTGAAAAAGAATTCAGTACTAATAAAAAAAAAAAAAAATCCACTATGAATAATAGTCTGTTATTGGGGACATCGCTAACTTTTCTCCTCCTCCAATGAATTCAATTACCAATTGGTCTTCAATTCAACTGTACAGACAAGATCAAACCTTGTGGCGTTTAATATGTGATGAAATCTCACAGGTTTTCTTCACCACTGCATATGTTCCTCCTAAATAAGAAGTCGTCTCGGAAAACTACCCTGGTTTTGGCTTTGAAATGAACTACCATCATGTCCTGTCCTAAGATGGAAGGCATGCTCTATTAAGATTTTGACATGCAAACTCTCATGCTTTTGCATTTGTAAGTCATCCTCCAGTTGTTCGATGATTCTGGTGCTGGCATTGAGAAACCATCAAGGAGAGTGGTGCCATTATCATCCCATCAGCACAAACAATTATATAAAATTCAAATTGGTCCAACCCACTAAAAGTTCTTTAGAAATAAGAAGACTGATCTTGGAGCACATTCAAGTGAGCAAGTACTCTGGCGGAAAGAGACTTCATACTACTATTGCCTCGTTGTGTTAAGTCAACTAATGGTATCTGAGCAGATTTCCCATACTTTTGTTTAAACTCAGGCAATCGGAAAATCCTTTCTACAGCATTTAGAGCCTTCTCCTGCAATTTTGGAGAGGGTGAACTAAGGAATCTTACCATACGGTCTATGGCATTTGCATCTTCAAGCACCTTACTGCCATTCTGTAGTCTTTCACCTTCAATTAACGTTAATAATGCATCTAAAGAAGCCTCACAGGCTCCGTGATCTGGATCTTCAAGAACCCTCACAAGTGGCCTAACTGCATTAGCCTCCAAAAGGCAAAAAGATGATTCAATGCCACAGAATCCTCCATGAACCTGGCAGCCAATTTCTGGTGGAGGTGAGAAACACCAGAACCCCTTACGCTTTGGTATTGGTTGGCTAAGCCTATGGGAATTTTTTGAAAAACGAGCAAGAGAAATGGCTGCATGTTCTTTTGTCAGGGTGGTTCCATACTCGAGTAACAGAACCAACTTGGGAATAACACCAGCTTTGGCTGCTCTCGTTTGCCATTCCAAGTTCGTTGCAGCAGTGAAACGCCGTAATGCTCCAACAGCATTTTCAAGTAATTGAAATCTATTCGGATCATTCTGCCTTTCATTTTTCAGAAAATTTAAAATTACCGGAAGTGCACTGGCATCCAGAAGCCACTGAGTGAATTCAGGTACTTCCGGAAGGTAAGAGATAATTCCCATTGCAGAGGCAATCTCTTCCTCATTGTCAGAAGATCGGATGATGTTGACTAAGGTCTCAAGGCATTTCTGACCCACATGCTCCTGGATAATTGCTTCATCACCATCATCTACCAAGCAACAGAACAACTTCACAGCATTTGCTCTGACATTTTGGTTATCATGCTCACATAGCAGAACTAGAACTGGAATAGCTGAACACTGCCAATTATTAAACCAGTTAGTATGGATTTAAATGAAATCCCATAGAAACTGATCGTTTAGAAAAAGTCTCATTATGGAGTATTTGGATAAGGTGTGGTTGGAAAAAATATAGACTTACATAACACGAAAGAACTCAAAAATTAACCTAAAGAATGCAATAAAAACTGTTTTCACTTTATGTCAATATCTAGTGCAACACAATTAAAATTTCTACTTATACTTCCAAAGAATAGGCACCAGCTTTCTTTCAGGATGAGGAAACATAAACAAAGACAGAACATGCATGTAACTAAGCACATACACCTCTTCTTCATGAGGATATACCTGTGTTAACGTGGTCTTGATATTTCCTGCAGAAGGAGATCGACACATAGCATTGAAGGTTTGTAAAATTCTTTGTTGCACCTCTGGCCCTGTCAAATTAATTAAAGAGAAGAGCATAATAATATCTTTATCAGATTCCAGCAGCGTAACTGGTGTCTGGCTGGACTCTTGATACATGGTTGATACTGCAAGGTGCATAATTGCAGTTGCTGTCTCTTCACGTAAGCTAGAGGATGACGAGCTGTGATGAAGGAGAAGATCTACTAATGGTCCTACAGCACCTTCTTTTATCATCTGCAATCCATTTTTGGGCACACTTGAAAGATTCCGGAGAGCTTTAGCGGCAGCTTTTTTCATTTGAGTGTCACCATGAGAAACCAAGTGAAGAAGTGGACCCAGTACATTTCCTTCAAGCAACGATGCTTTATGGTGATCAGTTAACTCCATTTCAGCCAAAGCGGTTGCCATGTGCATTTTAACATTTTCAGGTCCTGCATAAAGAAATGAAAGAGCACTATTAAGAACATAAGTAAAATCCACAGGCTAGAAAAGAAACCATATAAACATATTCTGCATCTTCTAGCAGATAAACTCAAAGTCAGAGAAGCTAAATTGTAACATGTGAGATTTTAGAACCTGCAGAGAGCTGTTGAAGCAAATGTTTAAAATAATTTGCTTTTGCCATCTGAACCACATTGCGGTCAGAAAATGAGAGGTTCTCCAATAGTTCTTGTGCATCTCTGGAAGCTTGACTGTCATCACTGCTTGACATAGTCACCAAGAGTAGAATGCAGCCCTGAACCTTCCCAAAGCAGTCTCGTAACGTATTACAAGTGGATAATTCCAAAAGTAATGCAACTGCCAACTTCCTTTCCTCAATGCGACGCCCAAGAGATCGAACAATAGATTCAACTGCATTATTGCCATTCGCGAGTCTTTCCTGCAAAATTTCTTCAGTTATCAGGGTAAACAAAATTTCATAAAGCAAGCTGCAAATTTTTAACAATTAGGATACCCACTTCCCATAGTAAAATTGAAAAATAGAATCTATATCTGCAAGAGAGGCAAATCAACCGTACACATAAAAGGAAAAATTACTCTGAACAAATATGTCTGGAGCTTATAGATCAATTTGAATCAAACTCATAAAATGCCTAATGATAAAGCAATATCTGATGTTGGACAAAGTTTCACAATGAGTTGAAAGCTGCCTTGTCCTACCCTATTAAGAATCCATAACAGCCAAACAAAATTTGAATAAATGGTAGTTTAAGTTAAGAGTACCTTAGCATCATTGCTATCTTTTACCAAAATGTGAAGAATGACAAGAGTATGATTCCTTACATCACGATTTTTGGAACCAAGTAAATGAATAAGACTTGGTATGTAGTTCTCCAATATTACCCATTCCCGGTGCTGGTCTCTTCGTTGACAGAGATCTTGTATCTGTTCCAGGCAATGAAGAACTTCTTCCACCTCTGTGGACATGAGTTTTGGTTTCATGGAAGCAATGGTAATCATGGTATTTCTATCCTTCCATTCTTCAATCGATTGCCTCAGGGTTTTATTTGGCCTTAGAATTGATGTGTCTAGAACAGTCATGGTTAGGGGACACAAGCTGTTCCCATCTGAGAACCATTTTTCTATTGCACTTCTCTCAAATGTCTGTCCTGAAGAAGTCTCCACAGGGTCCACCATAACATCCCGAGTGATTGGGCAATAAAATGATTGGAGAGGTTCCAAAGGCTGGTTACCCAAAGACTTCCGCTTGGAGAAATACTTAATCTCTTTCTCCCTTGGAGATGAAGCTGCATCAGCCCTTTCTAATAAAGCAATAATCTGATCCATTTGTATAGCCTCTGCTTGATCCTTCCTCATCCGGGAATTTTCAATCTCACTCTTGAATTCATCAAATTCCTTCTTCAACGCTGACCTCTCAGTTGAGATACCAACAGCATCTGCTATCAGAGAGAGCAAATGATTGGCATAAGAACGATCAACATTCCTTTCCTGTATTCCTGACTCAACTTTCGCCAAAATTTCTTCTTCTGTTATAGCTGCCCTAAATTCAGCGCTCTGCATATTGTCACAGAGCCTCCCAATCTCTTCAATTATATCTGTTGAAAGATCTAGGGAGGCCAGAGGAAGGATACCTAGTGCCCGGCTGATCTCTCTAGCAGTGTCCTCTAAGCGCTTAACTATTGCCCGGCAATTCATTAAGAGATACACTTTGTTTCTCTTGCTGCACTCTATCGTAAGTTCCTTTGCAGCTTTTATTTCTCGATTGAGAATCTCTATAGCGCTATTTAAGCTCTCAAAATGACTGAGATCTCTTTTATTCAGCTCTTTTAAGACTGGGACAATCCTTTCCAAATAAGTTGCAAGTTCCTTAAAGCTCTCCTTCTTAATGAGAACATTATTTGAAGCAACCATCACCTCTAGAATGGCCTCTACAATCTGAGAAAGAGCTTCCGAAGCTGGAACAATTGAAGCACTAGTAACCACATCCAGTGCCATCATATCAAAACAACCCAGCTAAAGCTAGGCAGCAAAACCCTCTCTTTCCATGCCAATAGCAACTACAAATGGCAGGAGTGAAATTGCAAGGGCAACTGTCGACTGTCCGATGCATATATCACCCTTCTAAACTTTCACTTGATATGCCTACATTCAGTTCCAATTTGAAATGAGTCAGCCAGAAATTTGCTTAGAACCATCACAACTCGAGAGTCTAATAATGAATCCATCCCATAAGCCATAAATTAGTTTCTGACAATATGGAGGAACAAGAAAAAGAAAATTACCGAATCAAAAGTAGGTTATATTTGGAGAAGCATAAATAACTTCAATAGATGTGCCTAATACTGCTAATAGGATAATTTAGGTGAGTTTGCGAATTTCTTGGAAGACAAAACAACAAAATCGTTACGTCGATAATACCTCATTGAGTTGTTCCTAAAAAGCAAAAGAGTGCATCTGATGAATCCAATTCCCCACCCAAAATAATAATAATAATAATAATAATAATCAACTAAGCTGAGCCAGATTATTGCTTTAGAGTCAGTTAACAAAATAATAATAATAATAATAAATTTAAAATTCACTTACAATTGCCATCATAGAACTGATATGTATGTTGTAGACAATAAGACAGACGTCAATTTGGTCTAAATTGAACAGAAAGAGATCAAGAAACATGGAGTTTATTTCGTCAACATTCAACTTGAAGAACCAAACTCAAGCGAAGAGGTAAGAGCGAGCGGCAGAGTCAACAAAGTCAACGGAGAAAAAGAGTTAATCCCTTCAAAATTCCCGATTTGAGTCTTGGAAACTATAATAATTCACCAGCAGCCGGACCACCAAATAGAAGAGGCCCAGACAGACAGACAGACAAACAAACAAACAAACAAGCTTCAACTTAATAAAATGAAAATATAATTATAATAATTAATAAACTTTTTTTTTTAAACAAACAAATAAAAGTACGCATTTATGTTTATTTTATCAGCTGTTTTTATTCAGCCGTCGGTCGTCTTAAGGACAGTCGAGACTTGAAACTTTTCGTTTTAAGTCGTCCGTTTTGTCCAAAGGGCAAAGGCTTTCTTTCTCGGTCTTTGGGTTTGACGCTCCCAGTAAGAGGGGTAGCTCCGCCCATCCCCTGCAAAAAGGATAAAAATGTAATTGTAATAATAATAATAATCAACGACCCCTCCTTAATTAACCAACTAATGCGGCAAGTTGAAACGAAAGTACGGATATGTCTGTTTCTTTATTTAAATTTATTTATTTTTAATTTGAATTATAAAACCCAAAGCCAAATGCATGCAGGTAATTTATTTATGCAAAGCTAAGCACTGTTAACTACCAATGTGATCCTGTAAATCTGTAATTGTTGTTTTCACGAGCGAGGGAATTAAAAGTATAATTAGTAGTTATTAAATAAAAATATAAAATTAATTAAATTTTAATAATATATTATTATATAATAAAAAGTTAAAAAATTTTAAATATATATCAGCTCAGCATTGCTACATCTACCTAAATTGATTCAGATAATTCATAGGTAAACTTCCTTAAATGAATTAATTCTGACGTCATTCAAATTTCATGATGAAGTCATGCCGAAAAGGTATTTTCTACAACTTTTCATGTCTGACAAAGTTGCGAAGAGAGAAATAATGAATGAAGATTCAACAATTGAAAGGAGCCAAGCCAACCAAGTGCATTTCAGGCTAGTGTCACTTTGTAAGTTGAAAGTCAAATTTGGTAATTTTATTTTAGGGTTAAAATTAATTAAAAGACCCCGTACACAGCTGACACGTGAAATGGATGGTACTATTAGGAGTATCCAAGATGACTACGCCTAAGGCACGACTTCTCTTTTAAAATTAATAAATCCGCGCAGATTGGTTGACTTGTTCAACATGGAAAACGAGTCTTTGGCACCTCACCTGAGAGGTTCCTTCTAATTTTTATTTTCGGATCACAGCTGTCGGAAGTGGCCCAGACCTACCAAAGGTCCCTAACCCAATAATTTTAGGGGAAATTTATAAAATTAATCAAAAAAATTTTATAAATATTTAAAATAATCATTTATAATTTTTCAATCATCCTTAACCGTTTACTTTTTTTTTTTTTATAATACCCATATCTCTCTCAAAACCAAAGTCTTCCATTTGCTCCCTCCGATGACTCTCGATCAGCGATTAGCTCCCTCCGGTGACTGTGAACGGTGCTTGGACGGATTTTTAACAGTGAACTCAACTCCGACGGATTTCTATCATCATCCATTTTATAATTTTCGGTAATTATCAGTTCGTAAATTTTAATTTCTTTCTATTTTGATAAGTTTGATTGGTGAAAAATGAATGTATATATGCATATAGATAAGTTTAGGATTGTTTGGCCATAAATATTGGAGATTGTTAAGTGAAATTTAGGTTTAAAGAGTAGTACGCGAGGTGCTCGATAAAATATCCCTTAGACTATATTAAATAGTTGATGTGTATTGCAATATTAAAGTGTTGATGAAGTGATTGTAAGGTAGAATATAGGTGCAATAGGACTAGAAATGACATACGGAACAAAAATTGATTTTTTTTAATAAATCGACACGATATTACAGAATGTAAAAAAAAAAACCTTAAATTTTTTTTAATTATCAAATTAACTAATTAAAATTTTGATTTTTTTTGCAGTCGTAATAGCCATAAAACCAGGCACGATAAAGATTCCGGAAACGAAACACTTCCCCGGGTGTATTATAAAACGAAACACTTCAATTGCCACAAGTTGTTTAAGTAATCAACTGTATCAATGTTGCCGTTGACATATTTAATACGGGTATTATGTTATAAATTATATATTTGAACAGTTGTAAATATAGTGCGATTAATCTTATTTCGGGTTTGACAATTCTCCAACACTTATTAAGAATAATCATTTTAACAAAGACAGTTTAACATGTCGAATACATAATAAACATAAGAGTTTAAAATACATTATATAATATATTCCTTGAATACATGAGACACTATAACGATAATAGGTCGCTAATTACGATTCATTGCAATGGGATTCTTACATCTTTTTCTGTTATGCTCGCGTTCCTTGCACCGAGAACATATCACAGTTCTCCGTAATACATCCTCACCAACAGATGATATTCTAAGCTCCTTCTGACGACCAGGAGACGATTTTTCTATTGGGGGATTTACCTTCAATTGTTGGATGTGGTGTGGAACTTCCCAAGAAGAGACATCGCCAACCGGATTGATTGGCACTACATATGCCTTCAATAATGATTCCTTAGAGTAAAGCGAGAACAAAGACCTATGTAATCTACTCGAGCATGCGAGCAGCGGTATTGCATGAGCATATACAAGTTGATCAAGTTGGAATACTTTACAATTACAAGTCCGACGACTTATGTCAACTAACACCTTCACTTCACCACCCCAAACTTGAAATTTATGCTCGGACACCGGACGAACATTCATTCTTTCGACTTGATATTTTACATCGGATACTTATTTTACTTGCCGCGTTGTTAAAGGAGTACTCATCGATTACTGCCATTATTTTCCGTGATAAAACCATTGTTGCAATATTTTTCGGAAATGGTCAACCAAATGAGTTATAGGAAATTTTCGAGGTTCCTCATCGAAGAATTTACACTTTCCATAATATTAGTGGTTAGAATCTTGTACCTCCTTCCATCGAATTGAGATTGTGCCCAATTACATGTGCCCACATTATTCTCTAAGTAATCAGCTGCCCCATAATGCATTCCCCATAACCCCTCAAGTTGTGTTCTAAACTCTTCACATCTGTATTCGTTAGCTGCATTTATAAATGCGGGCTCAAACTTATTCTAAAGAGCTTTTGACATCTAAATTTCGACTTGACATTACCTTTGACATGGTAGAAACAAATGCCGTGGGTAGCACTATGAAATATCTTCATAATAACTCTCTGAATAGAATTGCATCGATCGGAAATAATGACTAAATCTGGAATATCACCAATTACTTTATGCAAATTCATCACAAACCATTCCCAAGAATCATTATTTTCGGAATCCTCAATCCCAATAGCGAGCGGATACAATTGATTATTTCCATCTAAGCAGGTTGCCACAAACATTGTTCCGCGATATAACCCTTTGAGATGAGTACCGTCTACTACAATCACTGGTCTGATACTCTGCAAAAAACCAGTGATATAGGATCCAATAGCCACAAAATAGTACAAGAAATTATTATTGTCATTCAATTTAAGATCAGTTACTGTACTATCATTTTCCTTCACCAATACATGAGAGTACTTAGGAAGTAAATTATATGATTCTGATGGACTTCCTCGTATCACCTCAAGAGCAAATTCTCTAGCCTAATAAACCTGTTGGTATGATAAACGAATATTGTATTCTTGCTGAATGTCTGCTATGATGTCATTTGGAGTATATATCCACTTCTCCTGAATAAATTTATTCGCGATACTATGACCAATAACCCAACTACTTACTTGACGAAGGCCCCTCGGCTCATTACGACACGTGTGTATGTTGTCATATCTCATCACTACCCAACGTACATTCTCTTCATTTGATGCTCTTTTTACCCGAAGACGCCATTTTCACGAAATTAAAGTACAATGTGCCTCGAAACGTGTCGATGTAGATCTTGCAACCTTGAAATTGAACTTATTCTTCAAGGAAACTTTGAGCAATTCCAACATTAAATTATATTTGGAATTGAACAACTTGCCTACACAAATATCATTACACCCAATATGTCTAACAAAATCTGGAGCGACCAAGCGTGAAGGCAAAACTGGTGCAATACTTATAAGAGGGTCAACTTGTACGCCATTCGAATAGGGCCTTGGAATAATAGGCCGACTTTGGCGTAGATCATGACAATTATCAGAGTGAGGCAAATCTTCCCTATCACCAACTGGTTCCTCATCATGCTCATCATCCCTATCACCTCCATCATCTCCATCATCCCCATCATCTTCATCCCCATTATCCTCATAATCGTAAGAATTATCCAAATGATTATCATCATCATCAATATGAGTATACTCAAAATCATCGTCCCCATCGTCAATTGGGCTATGGTATGAATCAACATTAATGCTATTTGACGTTGTATTATTCGTGTCATTAATGCGATCATCATTGTAATGGAAGGGAGAGTAACCTTGTTGCAGTGAGGTCGTCAGCGGTAACACCTCTTTTTCAACAGCCGCTAGTGACACGACGTTCTCTTCTTGAACATTCTCTTGATTTCTTATTTTAAGAAATTTGCTAACAAAAACAGAGATGCAGCCCTCATTCACCGAATTAGAGCTCATATGTATTAAAACTCTTACCATTTCATCATCAACTATATCCATTGGTATTGAACATACGGGTTGGGTAGAACATCTCGACTGTAAAGTTGTCTTCAATTCAATACTGTAATCATTCGGATTTATTTGCAAAACTTCATATACTCTTGAAAGAAATACATCAAACGTATAGTTTTTCGGAACTAAAAAAGCTCTATTTTTTCCATTTCTATACTCAACACGACCGTCTGTCAATTCCTCCCATAATCCATCAAAACACATTTGAAGAACAATTGACTCCATTAAGCCTAAGAAAGAAAAAAAATTAGTACTTAAAAAAATTAGAACATGAGTTATTTTGAGTAAATACGAGCTTAGAGACGAACTCAGAAAACATGGGACGGCGCGCATGCATGCGTGAGTACAGTGCTGTCGTATGGTAATAGGTTACGTAAAGCGTGGGACGAGAACACGTCATCGTCGTGACAGTGCTCGTCCCGCGGTTGGAAAGACCTATCAGCGTCGCGATAGGCGCTCGTCCACGATTTCTGAGAACCTATTACAGTGCGGCGGTGCGCATCACACATTTTCGAGTTAGTCTCAAGTTCGATGTTACTCAAAATAACTCATAAATTTGATTAATCAAAAATAAAAACTACACATTGTGTAAAATAAATACTAACCTAAACGTTTTGCTTTCTAATTGATGAGTTGATGATTAGTGGGTGAATTTTATGGATTAGGATGTGTTGGATTTTAAAAATTGTTGGTTGAAAGTGTGTGAGATTTGTTGGTTTTGTTTATAAATATGAGGATATTTAAGTCTATACAATAAATATATGATTAGATATGATAGAAAAAAATTTAATTAGTTATTTTAAATATTTATAAAATTTTTTTGACTATTTTTATAAATTTCCCATAATTTTATAGTGCCAGCTTAAGATTCCTCCACATAAGTCTTGGCTAGCTGGTAGAAAGTGTTCTGTAATATTACCGACATTAATTTTGTTGACAAAAGAAAAGGAATAGGAACAAATGTGAGGAAAACTAATGCCAATGCCAATGGATGAAGAATTTCCGTGTACATGTACATATATATCTTGAATAATTTGGAAAATTACCCCACACCCACCACCCACCTCATCGTCAGTTATCACTAGTGATGGATGGATGATGTTTTAATTTCAACCACTAGATTCAAATTCAAGGTTTCCAAGTGATGACGGCGTCGCATCTTCTCTCTACGAAATGATTGGAGACTTTGGAGAGTGGTTGGCAGTTCAAGGTTCAAAGTTCAAACTCATTCTGTCAACAAGACGTTCTCAAAAAATTGGTCTGGAACTGCAAATGCTCTAATTTAGACAAATGCATATTGTCTGTCAAATGTTTACTTTTGAGGTTTCCACAATTGAAGATGAATCAGTCTATCATATGATTGATCAAGCTACCAGCTAGCTATAAACCATACGACCTATTCTGACTGTAACAACAACAAAACAATGTTACTAGGAAAATCAAGAAAAAAAAATTGTTTGCTTCTTAAGGTGCGGAAATATTAAGATAATCCATCACACGTCTTGCGCTCTGCTGCATTTAATCCACTTCTATGTTCAACATCAAACAGTCATATCTGACTGAGTCTCTTCCCACCTTGAAAACAATTTGTGGCTTGACCTTGTTACATACTTCACAGTCAAATAACAGAAACAGCACGCTTTTACCGTCCTTGTTGTTTGATCTAGTCCTTCCTCAAACAGGCCATTAATAATTAAATCACTTCTTAAACTGCTCAAATAATTTGGACCTTAACAGCTTAGTCATTGATCTAAATCAAAATGGACTCAGTTTTTTACTCTGCTGTTTGCCAAATACTTGCGCACAAAGGCAGCTTCGGTTCCACGTGATCCATGTAACAGCTGCTTGCCAGTGAAGTCCAACTTCAACCAAAGTAGAAACAGCTAGTTGATCCATGACTCCTAAAAACTATGAACAATGCGCAACATCCCATAAACAAAGCATGGATCTTCAATTAGCTATTTTTAACTAATAATTCATCTGAGTGCACCCAAATCCAGATTATTAACAATCCTGATTAAGAAAAATTCCAAGAATTCACTTTCAAGTTTCAACACTTCCACTAGCCATTGCCATCGAAACAACCTTATCAACCTCTCCTTCATTTCCTGACTCGCACAGGCCCTTGATCAATAAAGAAAAACTTGTCTTATTTGGCAAACAACCTTTATCCAGCATTTCCTCCAAAATCCTAATCCCCTCCTTTGCATTACCAATCTTACAAAACCCCTTAATCAACATGTTATAAGTAAAGGCATTTGGTTCAATCCCTTTCTCCACCATATCATCCCACAACCTCCCCGTCTCAGTTAACTCCCCTCTCTCACACATTCCTGCAATCAGCATAT
This sequence comes from Murraya koenigii, assembly GCA_025617385.1. Classification (NCBI taxonomy): domain Eukaryota; kingdom Viridiplantae; phylum Streptophyta; class Magnoliopsida; order Sapindales; family Rutaceae; genus Murraya; species Murraya koenigii. Next base: position 48,220,647 of record CM046811.1, on the reverse strand, counting down.
TATAAGTTAACAAGCTAGGAATGGAACCTCTCTCAAACTCATCAAACAACTTTTTGGCCTCCCAAATCATCCCTTCTTTACAAAGCCAATGAATAATTGTGCTAGAAATGGCATTATCTGGCATACAATTCTTCCGCAAAAGTCTTTTCCACAACTCGCAAGCATCCTCAACCTTCCCCTCCTCACACAACAAATCAATAACCTTACAACAAAGTGCCGAACTAGGTACGTACTTTCTCTGAAGCATATCGTCGAGCAAGTTCCGTGCTTCACCTGATTTTTTCCCCTTGCAAAAGGCTTCGATCATAACCCCATAAGTAACTTCATTAGGCTCAACGCCATTATCCTCCATGTCATCCATTACCTTGACAGCATCAATTAATCTCCCTAGCTTAATATACCCATCCATTAAAACCGTATACGTCGTTGCATCAGGAACCCACCCGCGATCCAAAATATCGCCAAAAACTCTCTTAGCATTCTCAATATCTCCTCGCCAAACATACCCACCTAAAATTGTCGTATGCGTCACCAAATTGGGCACCATTCCCATTGATGGCATTTCATCTAAAACCCTAATCGCACCCTCCACGTCATCTTTCTTACAAAGCGCTTTAATCAGAATGTTACAAGTGAACACATTAGGGACGACCTTAAACTTATGCTTAGAATTCTTGAACATCAAATGTACCAAATCATACCTCTTGTTTTGCACTAAAGCGTTTAACAGAGTATTCAACGACCGTACAGAACGTTGCACATTAAACTTTTCAATGCGCAAAAATGTTTTGATGGCTAATTCAGGGCGACTGGCGAGACCGTAATTACGAATGACGGTAATGAATAAATTTTCACCGCATTTGATTCCCGGGTCTTGTTTTAGCTCAGTGAGGAGAGATTCGACAGCGTCGAAAGCGCGAGCGCGCGCGAGTTTGTGGATGATGGAGTGGTAAGTGTCGTAATTATGGGAAAAGTTGGGGTGGAATTTTCCGGCGTAGTGGAAAATTTGGAGGGCAAGATCGAGATTTTGCTGACGGAAGATCATGGAGGCAAGGCGTTTAGGGTAGAGACGTTGGGGCCAGGGTTTGATGGGGGGTGTGACTGTGACCGTCGACAGTGAATATCGTGCAGCCCCGATTGATTGGAGAAGGGAACTTGAGGATGTGACCGTCTGGTGGAGATGACGCAACATCGCAACCCCAACTCACCTGAATTCGAACTCAAGAGCAGCAGTTATTCAGTTTTGGACTTGGAGGTTAGTAAGGCTCCTCTGCACAAATTTTCTTCCCCCCTCCCCCCCCTTTTTTTGAGGTAGAAAATTTTATTTCCGAAAATATTCTTTTTTTTTTTATCCAAATACACTTCTAATTTTTTATGATAAAATTTAAATTAATATTGTATTATTTTTTTTATTTTATAATTTTATTATTACCCTACACACATATTTAAATAATTTTGAGTGATGAATTTTTGAATGTTAATTTCGTTAGCTTAAATTACACGTATTTTATATTATAATTTGAAAATAATTTTAAGTACAAAATATTTAATCAATAAGAAATATGAAGTAATAAAAGATTATTCAAAATTTTTACAATTTATTTTTTAGTTAAATAAGAAGCAATAAATAGAAAAAAAAATGGTTATGAATGCCAGTAATTTAATAGAAAAAAAAAGTATTGTGTATTTAATTCTTATTTATTATTAATTATAATTTTATTTAAGGGAGAGATTTATAAAAGTAATGAAAGTGTGTCAATAATTTTTTTTTTTTGAAACAACCAAATGATTAAGTGGTGACATTTAATTCCCTTTTTTTATAGCGCCAACCCACTAACTACTTCTATATTAATATATGTTTTATTTATATATAAAATAATTTAAAAAGATAAATAGTTTTTAAATGTACCCACATTTAAACTTATATATTATTCAGAAATTACAATTTTATCAAAAGAATTTAGAGAAACTGCTACTTATTAAAATAAGAGGAGATACAAAACTAGTAAAAGCTAAATAAGTCATTTTATTCAAAATATTGAAGAGCAATATAAAATTTCATACTGCAATACTAACTAAATTGAACAACTTTGAAACATCAAGGCAAATGATTTTATTCATTCAGTAAAACAAACTAACACTTAGAAGATTGTTTGCAAGTACGACTCAATTAATAACAATTTTATACTACAATATTAATCAAGTGGAACAGTTTTGATGTTTCAAAGTAAATAATTTTACTCATTCAGTACAAATAACAAACATGTAAAAGACTGCTTACAACTATACCTCAATTCATTCATGATTATCAGTTTTAAAAACACCATACAACCTTATGCCGAAAAATGTTGAAGAGAGCGCTTATCAATCTTGACATGCCATAAATGAACCACCCACGAACTGCAATGGTAAGAAAATAAAACGCTTGGCTGCATTTGCCAAGAAATGCTAACCGAACGGTATCATAACTTTAGCCCCCACACACGGATGCAATGCTCTCTAGATAGTAAAATAATAGCTCTGATATTGATTTAATATAAAATTATCATCCACGGCCATCTTGGTGGAATTATTAATTTTTTTTTTATAATTATGACAATAACAGATATAATTTTTTTTAAAAAAAAGAGAACTTATAATAATTATAAGAATTTTTTAAAAATAAATTTTATAAGCTTTATAATCTCGTGGAGAAAAAAATAAAAATTATAATAAAAATAAATTAGAGGTTTTTGATACATAATGAGAGAAAAAATTAATTTAAATATGGAGAAAATGAGATATAACAATGATAAAATATCATCCCATATTTAATTAATTATTAAAAAAAAAAAAGAGAAGATAATTTTTATCCTAACCCAAAAACATTATTTTAAAACCCAATTCATTATGCCGAAAAGTGGCGCCTTAAATCAATAAACAATCTAATTTTTACCTCTCTTTTTATACATATTTAGATATATTTTCTAGAGCAACTTAAAGGAAACCAACCTTTGATTATTGAGATTTTACAGCAAACTTTAGTCATGCTGCAGCTTAGCCGTTGCGTCAGTTGTTTTTTTTAACTATAAAATTATTATTTAAAATTATAACTCATATACTATAAAATTATAATTAATATTTATAAATTAAATTATATTTAAAATTAATTTATATAAAATATTATTCAAATCTTAAGTCCTCATTAATATTAAAAAAAATGTATACGCCTAACACTTAAATAAAAGAAAGATTTTACCCCGCAACAGTTGCGTCAGCTCTTTAAACTGCAGTGAACATGATTAATTGATGATGAGGGAGGATTAGGATAAGGATAGCACTCCCTCGTGAACCAAATTCCTAATCTTGACTTGTGCAGCCCCACAAAGGCTTTGCACTCTCTTAGCTATAAGAAAGAGTTGATCTTCCTTCATCTTCTTCGAAGACGAAACAAACACAACTCGAGTCCCAATCAGGTCGTCATAAATCCTCTGAAATTCCTCCAAAACCTCACTCACCATGGCCAACTTATTTCTCTCAATCAGCATCCTCAACAGACCCGCCAAATACCTATTAACTTTCCCAGCACTCACCACTTCCGTCACTATTTGCCCCTTGTCTTCGTCACCCACAGAAGGGTCAGCACAGACAGCTTGAATTTGCTCATTCTTGAGCAACCTTGATAACTTCAGGACGTCCTTTTGGACAGCTTCAAGTGAACTGTGGCATAGAGCTTTGTCTAGAAGGGCTGCGGCGTAGCCGCTGGCAGGTTTCTGATGGCTATTTGGAGAAGCTGACTTGGAAGTTGAGGTTTCGGAGGAGGAAGTTAACGATGGATAGCTGTTAGAGAAGCTCCTGCGAGTGAAAGAAGTGACAGTTTTGTTGGGTCTGGTTGAGGTGAGGTGGGAGTGGTGTGGATGAAACTGATGATGAGATTGAGATGTGTTTGGAGGAGCTTTGAAGTTATATAATTCTCGAGGTGCTGAGTGACGAGCTGCAAATTTGAAGGTGGAAACAGAGCTTGAAAGAGTATCCATGGATAACAATACTGCGGAGGGAAGAAACCAAACTTTTGTCCGTTGGCCTTGGGTTGGGTGGTCAGAGAAGAAATCTAATACAATTTTCTTCTTCTTCTTCTTCTTGTGAGCAAAACTAGACGTGGATGAGTTCCAGCCACTAATGTTTACTTTCCGCCAAATGTCACAACTTGGCCCAAGGCCCAAAATGTTTTGGCACTTGTGATTGAGGCGGCCTTCAAAGCCTGCAAATCACATTTTGATGTGTGGGTCATACTTTTCTCTCTTTCTGTAAAATTATTTGTTTTCTATACAAGTAGTATGTGTCGTAATAAGCATTTCAGAGCATCTTCAAAATATTTCACTAATTTTATTTGGTTAAATATTTATTTTATTTATTTATATAATAAACAAAAAATATATATTATTTTTTTTAAAAAAAATAAATATTATTTTAATTAATTAATTTTTTATTTTAAAATAAAAAATAATTAAAATATTTCCTCCCTTTAATAAAATATAAATTGAAGAGAAAAAATTGGTCTATAAAATTAAAGAGAGATAAATACTTTTTATTTAAATAATTTTAATTAAAATATTTTTTAAAATTTTAAATATTGATATAATTCTTTAAATAATAATTTTTTTTAAGAATCTTTTAATGATATTCTTAATAAACTAATTTTGTATTAAGCTACTATATAAATCGGTGAATAAAAAATTAGATAATGTTCGGGACATTGATGATGACATTTACCGCATTCACTACTTAATTGTGATGAATATTTTCATCCAACGAAAGTTATCGGAAAAATTAAGTAGTAAATTTTCAACGACAAAAACAGCCGTCTTAAAAGGAACGAAACTTTGCAATTTTATAGAACTATTTTTATTTTAGCAGTAATTGTTTGTGACACAAATTATGTGCAGCCGCCGGAAAGGAAAAGTAGTCCGGCAATTTTCTTCCAGTGAGGCGGAGGCCCCACGTAATAACTGCATCAGCATTTAGTCGGTGCAAGCATTAGAGTCTCCATGGTTTTTTTTTTATTCCTCTTCCCAAAAAGGCCAAAAAAAAAAAAAAGGGGTCCATGAATTCAGAATATTGTTTGTTTGAGTTCGGATCTCACTTAACATACCTTGAACCCTTTGAATTTAAGATAAGACCTACCATCTATATTCTATAACAAAATGGATGATTAACGTATTTCTTAAGATTTTGATTGTAAAGTTAGAGATGAACTCTTCCTTATCTACCTTTTTTTCAATTTTTATTTTTATGTAAAAGAGAAAAGGGAAACTGGATTTTCAAGTATCAAATACAAAGTTTGTATTAAAAACATTTGTGACTTGTGAGAGTCATTTATCCATTGGCGCTAATGATAATATAAAAAATTGAGCATTTCTTGTTGAGATCATGTTCATGTTGCATTGAATACTTTTTGTTGCAGTGTAACTAGTAGGTATTTAGAGCAATCTGAGGATACTTTTGCAACTCTTCTTTTATCAGTTTAGTATATTTTCACCCATTTTATGTTTTTAACAATTGTTACATTGTATGTAATGGATATATCACGTGATCTGCTTAAAAAATGCTCCAACTTAAATGCTTCCATAATGGCATTGTTTCCCTGCCCCAAATTCGTTGGAATACAGTAAATTTATTTATAGATTTAATTTTGAACCTGTTTTCCGATATAACATACTTTCATAATTATATAATTAAATTATTATATATTTTTTATTATTTACTCTAGAGTAAATTTACAACAGTTCTTATATTTTATTTATTAGTTTTATGTAAATAATAAATAAATAATATTATATATTATAAATTTTTATATTAAATAATATATTATTCTTCAATTAATTTATAAAATAATATAATTAATTTATTTTAATGTTATTTATTAATTAATAATATTATATTATTTAAAATATATAATATTATTAATAATAAATATCTCAATACATGCGACAAGCCGACAAGACGTAAAGAGAAAGCTCCTGATCGATCCATGATTAAGCACCAAGACCAAGACCTGCAACTGTTACTTTATTGCCTTTCTGAACTACTTCAATCATGTTTTCTCACGAGGAGCCATGGATTATGCCAGGAATTAAGATAGGCGAGTACGTAATTTGCAATCGCAAATCCCATTAAAATCCTACTTGGCAGCAATTAAATATAGCTTTTTGACAGCCAGGGCCAGGGGTCAAAACAGCACCAACTTTCTTTAGATTATAAAGTACCAAAATTAATTGATAAAACAATAATGCACGGCTCGTCCCAGCTGAGAATGCATTAAAAAGAGGACAAGGACTTCACAGTAGGAGTATATGTCGTTTTAATTTTTAATTATTATTATTTTTTTTCACAGAGGAGAGGAGGCTGTGACCGAAAAAACCTTGAACCCGGCTTTAATTTGTCTCAATCTCTTTTCCTCTTCACTTGCTCCCACTTGGCACCCACCCACACCAAAAGCCAAGACCAAAGCAAAATCAATATATCAAATATTTCATTCAAGAATACAGTGAGAATTTCTTCTAGTGAAAGTGCAAAAAAAAAAATGAATGAAGAAATGAGTGGTGATGGCACTGATCATCGTCATCAACACCAAGAGAATATGACTCCTGAGAAAGTAGACTACGTGTTCAAGGTGGTGGTGATCGGTGACTCGGCCGTGGGCAAGACTCAGATTCTTTCGAGATTCACCAAGAATGAGTTTTGCTTCGACTCGAAATCAACCATTGGCGTCGAGTTCCAAACCAGAACTGTCACCATCAACGGCAGGATCATCAAAGCCCAGATCTGGGACACCGCTGGCCAAGAAAGGTTTGTCTTTCCGTGTTATGAAATAGGGCCAAAAGTTATACAATGAAAATTATTTAACCATTAAGTCTTCTCGCGTTGGCGTTTAGGTACCGGGCGGTGACAAGTGCGTACTATAGAGGTGCGCTAGGGGCCGTACTAGTGTACGACATCACGAAACGACAGTCGTTTGATCATGTGGCGAGGTGGGTGGAGGAACTGCGTGCTCATGCTGATAGCTCCATCAGGATCATACTGATTGGAAACAAATCTGATCTTGTGGATATGCGGGCAGTTTCAGCAGAGGATGCTGTTGAGTTTGCAGAGGATCAAGGCTTGTTCTTCTCTGAGACATCCGCGCTTAGCGGTGACAATGTGGATACTGCCTTTTTCAGGCTGCTCCAAGAAATTTACGGCGCCGTTTCTAAGAAGGAATTGGAATGCGGCAATGGCAAAGTTGATGGCCCGCCGATGCTTACGGGCTCCAAGATTGATGTTATCTCTGGGGCTGATTTGGAAATCAGTGAGATGAAGAAATTATCTACTTGTTCTTGTTGATTTTTCTTTTTATTATTTTAAAAAACAAACGCCGTACATTATTATTATTATTATTATTGAGTGAGGTCCAGTGTATATTTATTTTCTTTGCGCGTTGATTATGGTTTTTGATTTTCTGTTTTGTGATATCAGCCTTTTTTATGATTGGATCAATGAGATAAATAATTATGACAAGTATTTATCTCGTTTAATTATTTATACAATATTATTAAATACTCCTGTAATGATTTCTGACATTATCACTCTATTATTATAAGTTTTTTTTTTGAAAATTATATTTTATTATCTAATATTTTAATTCTTATCATTCTACTATTACTAAAGAGTTAACTCCATTTAAAAAAAATGATGACTTGTAAGGGTATTGAAGGCATTTTATTTTAACAGATTTAAACAACAGCAGTGATTTAATATAAACCAAAAAAAAATGTAGTAAATTGATAATTTTCCAACAAGTCAGGTGCTAAATTGATAATTTTTGAATAAAACAATATAATTATTGAGGGTTATTAAATTAATTATTATAATTGATATGTACTTATTAAATTGGTTTAAATAGCTACAAATAAATGTTAAAAGAGCAAGCAATTAAGACGAAATAATTTTCTTTAAAAATGATTTATTTTTATCAAATTTATTATTGTAATTTATTTGTATTTATTAAAATTAATGTAAAAGTAACATTAGTTTCTTAATAGGGATTATCAAATACCACTTCATATTTTCTAAAAATTTGGGTGGTAAAGTGATATGTTAAAAAACATTAAGTGGGCGTTCCATAATATCTCTTCTTAATATAATAATTTATTTTTCAAAAGTTTTAACATTTAAAAATATTTGATATTCCAAATTTTTGTTTCTTGAATTTTTTTTAAATTTAATTTTGGAGGATAAAATGAAAATATTAGGAGGTATTTGATAATATTTCATTATTTATTATACAGCATTTGAATTCAGTAAATATATTCGGTCCAACTATTCTTCGGGCTAAATAAAGCCTATGCTTACTGGCCGCTGGGCCCAGGCAAAATAGTTTCACCAGTTCAAAAACCAACGAGTTCTATTTGAAATCGTATTTGCTACAAATTTATCCGACTGTAGAAGTTTGAATCCAGGATCTGGTCTAATTTTTAAATTAATTCTAATCCAATCAAATTTGAATTTTATTTAGATTTGTGGCCCAATGAGTTAACTGAATTGATTAAATTGGATTTAAAAATGATCAAATTGGAGTTTGAGGAGTCCTAAGATTTATGAACTCGCTTTGAGAAGTTGACAGGTTGTTTCGCGCATTATATGTCAATTTTGTGATTTACCTTGTCACCTTAAATATTTGACAGAACTCCGGTTGATAATACCCAAAACTTAACCTTGTTGAGTGACTTGTAATATAACTCTGAATGATTTGTTTGGTGGATGAAAAACTATACTCTTCTTGGCTTCTTCTTAAAGAATCTTTGATGACTTTTCCAACGAAAGAAAATTTCTTTAGTGAACACTAGCAAAATTAAATCAAACCGCGAGTTAGTTATTAAATACTGAAAGAAGCAATATCATCGGACATTCCAGCATGTTCAGCTTGGTAGAAGAAAATATCTGCAACCGCAAGAATCGTCAAATATAATATTTTACTTCATTATTCACCCATTTCGTTCTATCAAGAGAAGACGTGAAGTGATAGCATTATGTGTTGGTTGCACTTGTACAGAGTCTATTTTAACCCTTCCAAATCAAACCAACAATAATTATTTGATTGAGTTAGGTATTATCGGGATAACTTTTCTAGTAAGGAAATCCTCAGTTTTTAATATACTAAAATTTATATTTTTTTTAATTTTAGTATAATTTAGTGGATATTTTCATTTTAACAGAATAAAAATATGTAAAGTATATAAAAATAATTAAATTTAAATACATTAGAAATTATATTTTTTTTCTGTTAATATATTAAAATTTATATTTTTTATCTATTAATTGTATCCTTATAAAATAAAGATAATCTCACTGGAGAATTATTGCAGAACAAAAAAAATAATAGAAATCTCGATAGTTTCAATTCCTTTACCCAAAAATGCATCGATTGCTCTTGTGGTGGCATAGCCTCGTTCGTGTGTGAGGAAGCGATAGGCATAGCTTGCGAAGACCTACTAATCCTTGATTTTTAGATTTTGAGTTGAATAGCAAGTAGACTTTTATTTGAGTCCTAGGGTAATTACTTAGTTGAAAGATGAAGGAATCCACAGGTGCAGATAATCTAGACAAAAAGAAAGAGAATACATTCTTTTTAGAAGAAGCGATGACTAGAAATCTTATCCTAAGATGGCTAAAAGGGAGTTTCGAATGAGTTATTAAGTCATACGGTTTAATAATATTACATCATTATAATAATAAACCATACAACTTAATAGTTTTTTTAAATTTTAACAAATCCATAATCTTGAACTAGAGCATAACTCTCTCTCTCTCTACATAGACACACACAAAAATATATATATATTTCTGATGTGGTCCAAGATTCTAAATCTTATTAAAGTTTGAAAAAGTTATTAAATCATGCGATTTAATAACATTATATAATTATACTATTAAATCTCATGGTTTAGTAAATTTTTTGGACTTTAATAAAATCGAAGGATCTTAGACTGAAACATTTTTCTCTCTATATCTCTTTATATATTTATACATATAAATGGATGTTTAATCTGGGATGATAAAAACTAAGTTAACAAATTATATATATTAGATTTTTAATCAAAGATTTCTAAATATATTAAAGTCAAGGATGAGATAAACAAATAACATTAATGCATTATAGGATAAAATATAATGTATTAAAATATGTGTTTTTAAATTTTATATATATATATATATATATATATATATATATATAATATTATAATTTAAGTAACAAATCGAAAATATTGTTTCTTACAAATGCAGTAGTAGAACTTGACTCCTTGGCAATAATTCTTTCTAAGAGTGTGGCTTAACAATAACTATTTATTACCTTTGAAAGAATTCACATGTTTGCACGTGCAGGCATATTTCCACACAAAAGAATGCAATCACACACTAGGATTTGGGCTGTTTATGCAATTTACGAAATAATGTTATTACAATTTAGGAATGGTAATTTCTGGATTCGGGCCCAGGTTTACCCTTTCGAGATCCGGACCTGGACACTAAATTCTCTTTACCAGATCTGCATATGAACCCACATTTTTTCTATTTGAGCCCAGGCCGGGTTTAACTCATAAAAATTCTCTGTTCCGGACCTGGATTGCTTGCTAGAATAGTGGAATGAGATACAAAATTTTATTTGCAGTTCTATATTCAAATCCAAAAAAAAAAAAAAAATTGTTTAGAAAAAAGTCAAATATAAATCATATGACATATCCAGGTTCTGTTCTAAACAAATACAATACAAATGTAAAATGTATAATTCAAAGCCTCAAAGCAATAAACATCCACATACAAGTCCATAACATGAACTCTCAATCATTTACTTCAAATACAAATCCATAACATAAACTCTCAATCATCTACTTCATTTGACTGCTGCTCACTCATCAAACTTTCCTCAATCAAATGCTCTACAGTAAGTATTGCTTCCTCTGGAATTCCATCTAAAATAAATGTATAAATCATAAGCATAATGAACAAGACAACAAGTTAGTGATAAATTGATAAAAAAATAATAATATAACAAATTCATTTGATTCTAGTAAATAAAATTTTCATACCTTTTAGGTTTTGTTCAAGCCAAAACCAATAAAAAAATACTTCAAAAATAAATAAATTACAGAGCATATCTATTAAAATCACAGCATAATAGGGCGTAGATATTAAAATTACAAAGCATATATATTAAAATCACAACATAACAGATAATAGATAATGTTGATGCAAATTTTCGGTCGTTCCTTCCTCGAGCAGATTCTCCAGCTAACATTTGACTTTCTCTACTTATTAAAACAATTATGTCTTCTAGCTCTTTGCGTTCACAGAAAAAATGTTAGAGATAGCTGGATGTTTTTCCCCTCCGACGCTCAAGTCAGTAATCGAGTATGAGAAAAACTTATGCCACTTCTCATGGGGCTTCATTCATATTTACTTCTAGCTGAGGGTTTTCTTAGTCGAATGAGCAAAAAAATGATTTTATTTTTTTAGAGGAGCAGAGTCCCCGCTCATGGAAGAAATCCCAAAAATAAATATCTATCAAAATAAATAATCATAATTATCATAACCCCCATGATTATAATTGATGTAGTAATGAGCCCTCTATAATAAACATATTAATGATCATTAAATAATATTTATCATAATAATTGATCAGCAATAATGACTAATAATTATCATTTATTGTACATATCTGGTCGAGGTAATTAGAAAACCCTCTGGTCAAAGTGTTTTGCTCAAAGTTACTAGGCAATCATCTTCCCCAGATGATCTATTCACCTGGTCGAGATAATCTGCTCACCTGGTCGAGATAATCAACTCCAGATGATCTGTTCACTTGGATAAGATAATCTACTCAAGCTCTCCAGATAACAATCTGGTTAAGTTCACAGATAAACTCTTGGTCAAAATGATGTGCTCGAGCTAGCTAGATAACCACTTGATCGAGGTGCTCTGTTTGAGCTCATCAAATAGTTGTCTGGTCATAGTGGTCTGCTCGAGGTCACTCTGATTTCTTCTTCAAAAACCAGTCCCCTAGTTTCTAATGTTGAGAGTTTTAACGAATCGGGACTAGAAACTATATAAAGTTTAAGTGATCTCGAGGTAAATTAGTTCAGGTTGCTTAAATTAACGCATCAAGACCCTTACAGGTTTTATACTATTTCCTACTCGCGCAATCATATAAAGCAATTTTTAAGACTTCAAATCTTTTATTTGTTTCAGAATTTATTCACAATTAATCGTCTGCTCGATTTAATCTGATCGAGCCAGATTAGCAAATTCTGACTTTTGTCGCCTTGATTAGGCTTTGAGACTTCATGTATTTCATTAGAGGTTAATTTACTTGAGCCCATTCTGGCTAAACTTGGCTTTTCGTTTCGCCTCGAGCAGGCTTAGAGACTTCATTTATTTTATTAGAGGTTAATTTATTTGAGCCCATTCTGGCTAAACTTGACTCTTCATCTCGCCTCAAATAAATTTTGAGACTTCTAGCCTTAACATATTCTTAGAGCTTAATTTGCTCAAGCCTGTTCTGGCTAAATTTGGCTCTTCGTCTCACCTTGAGCAGGCTTTGAGACTTCATGTATTTTATTAGAGCTTAACTTACTTGAGCTCATTTTAGCTAAACTTGGTTCTTCGTCTCGTCTCGAGCAGGTATTGAGACTTTTAGACTTAATATATTCTTATAGCTTAATTTGCTTGAGTCTGTTCTCGTTAAATTTAGCTCTTCGTCTCGCCTCGAGCAGACTTTGAGACTTCTGGCCGTAGCTTAATTTTGAAGCTTACTTTGCTCAAGCCAATTCTGACTTTGTTTGGCTCTTTGTTTTGCCTTAAGCAGGCTTTGAGACTTCTGTCCTTAATATATTTATAGAGCTTTATCTGCTCAATCCTTATTCTAGCTGAATTTGGCTCTTCGTCTTGCCTGGAGCAGACTTTGAGACTTCTAGTCTTATGTTTGCCTTAATACATATCAATTACCTGCCCGACTTAATCAAGCTTTAGTAAATTTCTGACTTTTGTCTTGCCTTGAGTAGGTTTTGAGACTTTAAGTCTTTTATTTGCCTTAAGAAATATATTTTTTTAAAATTGATTATTTGCTCGACTCTATTTGGTCGAGCTTGTGCTGGCAAATTTCTTATTCTTGTCTCCCCTTAAGCAAGCTTTGGGACTTCAAGCCTTTTAACCATTTACTAACTTGGGCAACTTCAAGCAACTCTTATCAGTTTAAGGTTTTATGTCTTACCTATATAAAGCTTCAAGGCTTCTAACATTTTACTAATTGAAGTAACGTTAAACTGCTCTTATCAGTTCAAGGTTTTACAGCTTTCAATCTTTTTACCCACTTTAGAGAAAATTCGACAAGAAAAGAAAAACAAAGAATAAATTTTTTTATTGTATCATTTTATTCAAAGTTATATATATTAAAACTTACCCTATGTGTACAAAAATATGCTATGTTGTTTTTAGCCGCCTATAAGCATTTTATGGCTAATGAAGCAATTAGAGTTACGTATATGCCAGCACTTTGCCTTAACAATTTTTGCTAACTTTTTATACTTCTAACACTTTTCAACAGCTATTAAAAATTATGCCATGTGAATTATAAACATTTGTTTCAATAAGACAAATATAGATATTCTAATATCTAATATTTTTCTATGCATGGTAGTAATTTAGCAGCAATTAACTATATTTATTAATGTACTTCAATTAGTTTAATGCTTATATTAAATAAATTGAAATAGAACCTGGGTTTGGGTTTTATTTTTTCACTCATCGGCAACATTTTCTCAAACATATATGCTAATCACTTCTACTTCGGCCATATCCAAATTGGTAGAGACAATGATGACTTTTTGTACCGATCCCTATAGACGGCACCAAAATGTTGATGCAAATTTCTGGTCGTTCTTTCCTCGAGCAAGTTCTCCAGCTAACTTTTGACTTTCTCTACTCATTGAAACAGTGATGTCTTCTATCTCCCTGCGTTCACAGAAAAAAGTGTTAGAGATCGCAAGGTGTTTTTCCTGCAAAAATCCTCTGACGCTCAAGTCAGTAATCAGGTATGAAAAAAACTTATGCCACTTCTCATGCGGCTTCATTCATATTTATTTCTAGCTGAGGGTTTTCTCAATCGAATGAGTAAGAAAATGAGCAGAGTCCCCCTCATGGAAGAAATTCTAAAAATAAATATCCATCAAAATAAATAATCATAATTATCATAACCCTCATTATCATAATTGATGTACTAATGAGCCATTTATAATAAACATATTAATAATCACTAAATAACATTTATCATAATAAGTAATCAGTAATAACGACTAATAATTATCATTTATTGTACATATTTGGTCGAGGTAATTAGAATTACCCCCTAGTCGAAGTATTCTGCTCAAAGTTACTAGGCAATCATCTGCCCCAGATGATCTCTTTATCTGGTTGAGATAATCTGTGTCAGATGATCTGCTCACCTGGTCGAGGTGATCTACTCCAGATGATCTGTTCACCTGGTTGAGATAATCTGCTTAGGCTCTCCAGATAACAATCTGATCGAGTTCACAAATAAACTATTGGTTAAGATGATGTGCTGGAGCTAACCAGATAATCATATGATTGAAGTGCTCTGTTTGAGCTCATTAAATAATTATCTGGTCATATTAGTCTGCTCGATATCATTATGATTTATTTCTCAAATATATATTAAAATGATAGAGTATATATATTAAAATCACAGCAAAACAGAGCATTCAACGACAATAAAAAGCACTTCAAAAATAAATAAATTGTAAATAATAAAATGGAAGCATTACAGAACATGGCGATTAAAATCACGTACCATAGATATCAAAGCATGACAAAGCATTCGGTAAAAATAAAAAATAAATAAATTATGAATAATCAAATGCAAGCATAAGTGCAAAAGCCAGACTCATAACAGAGCATCAGCTGCAAAGAGAAAGCCAAACTCACGAGTATTCACAACGGCGACTTATGATAATGAAAGCAGTGCGATCGAGAGTCAAAATGGCTTTCAAGTTTGAACGAATCCATTCACTGGTCGCGCATGATGAGATGAACAAAGCGTCAGCGAGCTGCGAAGGTCATGACTTGTGACCGGCGACGATGCGAGGTGATGATAATGGTAACTCGCGACAGATAAAGCTGGGCGAGGAGGACGCGAGGTGATGAGATGAACACAGAGTTAGCACGCCGTGAAGGTCATGACTTGTGATCGGCAACTACGCGAGGTGATGATGATGGTAATTAATGTGATATGAAGAAGAGAATGAGGAGAGCCGAAGAGAGAGACCGAGAGACTGAGAGAGGAATGCAGCTGTAACAGCAAACTAAAGAGTGTGAAGTATAAACTATATGATGTGTGGAAGAAGCTAGCTAGGGTTTCTTTTTTTTTTTTTTATTAATCTTCTGGGCGTCGGATATCTAGGTTCACTTAAACCTTATCCAGAACCAGATACATGCGGGGTTCATAAAATTTCATTCTAATTCTGGATATAAATTAATTTGGTACGGGTTAAACCCAATCTGGATTATCAGTGTTCTGGCCGGATCCGGTTCGGATTCTGATTTAACTGCCATCCTTATATCACATTCATTCATATATAATAATAATAATAATAATAATAATAATAATAAAATTAAAAAACAACTTTACTCTCGTACTTATAATTATTGAATCAGGATCCACAATTATTACAAGCGCACAATCATAGATCTATAAATGCTTACGCGAACTCTCACACATGGGCATTGAACCAAAATTTCATGTTAGTTATTTATCACTACTTATTTTAGGTAGGATTTATCTTTTATCTAAAATAATGAATTTGAAAGTTACTGAAGTCTGAATAGGTCTGAATATATATGTCTAAAAAATATGTTTGTTTTTTATTCTTTGACATCTGAATATAAGTGGTAAGTTGTTTGTTTTTATAAGCTCAAAACATTTTAATTCTAATATTTTTATACTTATGACCTTAAAAATGTTATATATACTTAAAGTTTAATTAAGTATATATTTATAATATTTTCTAATTATAATAATTTTTATATGTTATAAATATTTATAAGGTAAGCATTTAATATATAATTTATAAAAAAATTGATAATATTATTTTTTATAATTTAAAATAATATTTATACATAAAAAGTTATTATTTAATAATAAAAGAATTTATTTAAAATTCATATTGAATGTGTGTTAAGTATTTAATAATAAGTACAATTTAAAATTAAGTGAAATTCTTATGTAACATCTAATAACTACTTATAAATAAATACACTTAATGAGGTTATTTATATGAAAAAAATAATAATTTTTTATTCAGACACTTTATCATTCAGATAAAAATCAAAAAAATTTATTTTTTCTATTAAGATAAAAATATCTTACAATAAGATTTTAAATACAAAATAAATAAATTAAAATATTAAAAACCTTAAATTAAGTTAAATTAAAATTTCATATATAAAAATAAATAATCCTTTAATCATTTTAAGGCAGCAAACTTTGGAGCACAAGCCGTAACTCGTGTCGTGCTACAGTGGGGCAGGTATGGGGCGTCTTAAAAAATACGCTTCTTTCTGGCAACGGTTGCTGCTGGCTAATGCAATTCGGTTCTCCATCTATCTCTGATGCAGCAATTAAAATCGAGCATAAGATGTGATATAACATTCTTTGATATCAACTGGACCAGATGACCTTTCTTAATTTATTAATCAGAATTTTGTTAAACACTATTCTCGAATATACCAGTGCACATGAGATTGTAATATGATATCCATAGAATATAACAATTGTAAAAAAAAAAAAAAGTTGGCAGCCAATGAGATGAGACAAACATTCTCATATTTATTTTTGTTATTTTGCGTAATTAATAATGAAGTTTGTTCCACGTGCAGCAACAATCATGATTCTTGGCTGTGCTTTGGTCCAACTGTATGTGCCTAAACACAAGATGACTGCCATACGAATATATAGTTAGAAAATGATGGAATTCCTTTACAATCCCTAACACTAGAAAGGAAAATGACACTCACCCAACATTAAGCACAATCTTAAGCACCGAACGGTGTGTTTTGGGCACACTATAAATTCTTACAGTGGGGGCACACACACCACACAACACACGCAAACACCTCACAACACGTGCAGCAAAAGTCACACGCGTCTCATGCCAATTTCACCGAAGTCTCTCCATCGGCTCTCTCTTGATCCCCCGTCGCTCACGCATTTGACCTTACCCCCTTTTCACCGTCAACTAAAACTGAGTCACTGAATCTCTACGACTTATAGAATGGAAATTGGTGCTTTTTCATATTCTTATTGCGATGCTGCTCCTTTTCTGCGAGTAACAGCGACATGCACACTATATAGCACCGAACAGTACATTTCGAGGTCAATATAAGTTGGAACACACACGTGCTAACAATTGCCACACGCTCGAACCTTTCACAACACACACACACTGTCTCTCCCTTCGATTTCATCTATGTTCTTCCCCAGTCTGACAGCGCACTGTTCTTCCACACCATTCTCACCGTCGACGACTCCTGTTTATTAATAAACTAAAAGGAGTTGGCTATAATATGGTATCATTTGATAGTTTCCACTTTCCAACCCTCTGATGCATGTTTAATGACCAGAATTTCAAGATTAAATCTAACTTGAATTTCTATATCAGTTGAAACGAAAATTAAGTATCAACAATTAAGACAACACATAAGATGAGCAAACTGCCAATCCTAAATTCAGGATTACAAAATTTTCAACAACTTACTACTTTATCCTGAAAAGGAGCTACTTTGCCTCCACCTATCTACCACTCCTCCATGAAGCACAAATCAGTGACCATTTCTGTGAAATTTTGGAGATGTTTTATGGGCATCCCATTGAACAAAAATAAGTAATAATATGCAAAACTTGAATGCTGGTGTCTTTCGATATTTCCTCAACTCTTGTATCCTTGTGCTTGCTTCTGACGGTTTTGTTTGGCTTCTAAAGGCGGGTGAGGGAGGGAGAGAGCCACGACTGCTGGATTTAAAGAGGAAAGACCCACGGCTGCTGAATCTGGAGGGGCAAGAGAGTGAGACTGACACGGCTGTTGGATTTTGAATTGGGGTGGGGAGATAGAGCGTGCGGCAATTGTTAACACGTGTGTGGTGTTGTAATTTATATTGACCTCGAAACGCACCGTTCGGTGCTATATGTTGTGCTAAATGTTGTGGGAATCTCATTTTCCATTGCAAAATGATCAGCACCGATCTCTAATTTCAGATCCCTTACCAAATGAGGCGCCATATATCTGGGTTTTAGAGTACATATATTAAGATACATACTCTGAAAAAGAGAGGTGCATATTAAGCACAAATCAAATGGGAAAAAAAAAAAAATGAATCGTTCTCATATAAAAAGAAAACATTAAGGCAACAAATTAAAGATAAAAAATAGAATATCGTATCTATTAATTTATGTGTTCCTACAAATGTATAATCATCACACTATCAAGTCCATGTATGTATAATCATCACTCTCTCAAGTCCCTGTGCTTACCCCTGTTTGCCAAATTAAAAGCATACGATAGTACCATACCATGCCAGAATATACAATCAATTTTCCAACCAGATTACAAAATATGAACCACATGATCAGCTGTACTTTTCGGCTGCAGGCAAATCAAACGACTGAGATTTTCTACTATTCTTCAACGTCAATAAACCATACAACTTTCTAAACTCCTTCACAGTATTTTCTCTGCTAAATACCCCACCGTGTTCACCCGATTCGCCTTCCGTTGACTTCTTTGACCCGCTATTACCCAAGCGCCGGCCCCTCCCATCGCCATCGGTTTGCAAAGCCGTGATCACCGATTTCAACGCCCGACTGGGCGAGTTCCGGTTCGCAATCATCAGCTCGCCGATCTCCGCCGGGCTCAAACTCGAACCGTTTTGAAAAATCTCTTCCACTTGAGGAAACAACTTGTGATCTTTAAGCCCTAAATAACTGCTCGCTAATGTTTTAAACGAAGAAAAATCACAGAGAGGAAAATGAATATGAACATCAATGCGTCCGGGCCTTAAGACGGCTTGGTCAACGTGATCTTTGCTGTTCATAGTGAAGACCATCACTCGCTCCTCGAAGCAGCAGGAATTCAAAACCCCGTCCATGAAGTTCAGTACGCCGGAGAAGCTCACAGCCGCTGGTTTCTCAACCAAAAACCGATCAAGATCCTCGATCAATATCACCGACTTGCTTGTGGTTTGCAGTAACAGGGATTTGAGATCCGAGTCATCGGCGACTCTGGAAAGATCAATATCGTACACGTCGTAGCACATGAAATTAGCCATGGCAGCCACGAAGCTTGATTTTCCGGTTCCGGAGGGGCCGTATAAGAGATAACTCCGTTTCCAGACACGGCCCAGCCGATAGTAATAGTGCTTGCCCTTGAGGAAAGTCTCAAGATCGGATTTGACCCTATTTTTGAGATCGGTTTCCATGGAAATCGTGTCAAAAGTGGAGGGATGCGTGAAGGGAACAGATCTCCACCGTCCGGGACAACCATCGCGATCGTTTTTGAGATTGACGTAGAGCCTCAAATCTCTCTTTTTCTTCTGGTCGAGCTCGTCGGAAACCGCGTGTATGTGTTGAAGATAAGGACGGAGGATTCTTCGTCTGTCGGCTTTCCTGAGCTTCAAAACGAGGGTTCTGGCGGTGGCGGAGTCGTCCTGGTTGATCCAAGAAAGTGGAGCTCCGAGGAAATTGTCTTGGATGAGTTGGTTTGGATCGAGGCCGAGGACGATGTCGTTTGATTTCTTGCCGGTGAAGAGGTTGGTGAAATCTGAGTCCTCAATCGAAGTTAAAGAATTTAAATAAACATAGACTTTGCGGTAGAGTTGATTCTCTTGCATGCTTTCGTTGAATTCTGGTACCTTGAAGAACTGGTGCACGTGAAAACAATCTTCGATAAATCTCCACCATTTTTTTGTCATAAATATCAAACCAGTCTTGAACAATAACAAGCGAATCATAAACAATAAACAACCAACTACGAACAATACAATTATCGGCATCATCGTGACTCGCCACTGACGAGGCGAGCAGCTGGTTATGCAATCCCGAAACCCAAACTCATGTTGAGATTGAACGATGAAACAAGGTTTAAATGATGATCCCTATAAGAGGAGGCAGGCGGCGGCTTGCCGGCAATGCCAAAAATTAGGCAGAGGCAGCAACGAGGACGAATTATAACAACAACTAATTTTATCAACCTATTATTTTCATAAATTATATATATATATTTTTTAAAAACAGCATATGAGGGGAGAGGTTCGAAATGATGATGATGAATTAATAATAAAATAAAACTGTTATTTGTATATCCGTCAATATTGAAGCTAGCTGCTAGCCAACCTAGAAGCAAAAATGGACGTCCCCGTATATATATATATATATATTTATATTTTTATGTGTATACGTTTCTTTAGAATTTGTCTTCTGTACACGCGGTTTGGCCACGTAGGAATTTGGAATTTTCGTACCTCACTTTTGTTTATTTACATAGCCAAATAGCCGAAATATTTGATTCATTAAATTGGAACTTTAACAAATCAAAATCTTGATAGATTTAATTAAAGCCTTTGCGATTTTGACCGTAGATACCAGTCCCAGCCCATCTTTTCCCTAAAGGACGGTGCCCTTGAATTTCTTTATTATTATGGGTGTAATAGGGTGTTTACGGTATTAAACATTTCAGTTTGAACATTATTAAAAAATTTGCGACAGAGGTTAAGTGAATCATTTAGATTATTATTTTTCATTAATAATGAAGAAAGTAGCTCATTTGTCTTATGCATTATCCGTGAGTAATGCCATTAGCTAGCTAGTTCGAGTGAAGCATCTTATGAATAGTTGTATAATGAAGAGTCGTCCCTCACAAAGCCGCAAGTGACACTGGGTTATACAAATAACCCATTCTTTTTGGGTCAAAAGAAAAGGAATTTTGTTTTTTTTTTAATAAGTTTTTGGTCATGTCTAGTCTAGGTAGTCCTTCTTGCTTCCCACTCCCCCCTCTCTTATTACTTTTTTGCATTCCCTTGTTTTTAGGATACAATTCGTTCCTTCTACGGCCAAATTTCAATTTGAAATTTTTATTAATGAAAGATAAAGATGTAAGTTTATTAAAAATTTTATAAAAAAAATCATCTCATTTTGAATTTCTAACAAAAAAAAAAAAAAATTACCGTAGTTTTTTTATCAAAATGACATTTATTAAATGGTTGGGGAAAGCTTCTAATTCTATGATCTCAACCTCCTTTTTATAATATAAAATTCAATATAGTTATTCTGCATATTTTATATTATATGAATTTCATATTGTAATACAATTATAATAACAAAGTTCGAAAAATTAAGAAGATTCAGTTTCTTCGTATAAGATATCATCATTTGTTACTTTCACAACATAATTTTATAGTGTTATTCTTAATTTTAAATATATTTATATTTATTATAAATAAAAATAAAATATATAAAAAATAAATAAAATTAAGTAATAAAAATAAGAAATATATATATTTTGGTATGAATAAAAATTTAATAAAAATATGTTTTTCTTATATTTTTTAAATATTTTTTTACATGAAATATCTATTTCATATTCTCAAGATAGACTCATTTACTCTTATTTTCCTTTAATTTTTTATTGGCAAAGGAATTTATGAATATTATGTAAACAAAAAAAGAGTCAGAAAAATATATTAATTTCAGTCTAACGAAAATTAATAATCTCCCAAAAAATTATGTGCATCCTAAACTTATTTCAATAATTTATGGTTAGATTTTTATCATTATCAAGGATTACCCTATATAATTAAGTTTGCTTAAAGCTTTCATAGTGCAAGATAACGAAATACCTTTGAAAATTTTTTCATATTAATAATAGTTCACATACATAGCTTGTATTATAATTAATTGATATCAAATCTAACGTATTATTTCTTTGATAGATGGAGTAAGATTATCATATTATTACTTTTTTTTTTTCATTTCTAAGTTGCATTAATTAAAATGAGTGCATCTAGTAGCACTCAACCAAGTCCGCAATAGCAACATATGATAGTTGAAATTCGTGACTTTGATCGTAGTATTTTTTTTAATTTAAATATTAATATGTTTCTTCACTCTAATTGACTTCCCAAAATATTGAACAGACAAATAACTACTATTGAATACTGCTAATACCCCTTGTTTTGTTCTTCTATAATTTTTCTTCATTTGAAGAGACAGAAGTAAATTACCCGATAATTTTTAACAAATGTCGAGTTTTGAAATGATGATATTTGAATATTTCAAACTGCAATCTAACTGGCATCAAACCGAAGGCTGGCTGCTTCATAATTACACTTTGAATCTTGAAAGGACAAGTAGCTCAATTGTAACTAAGCACATTTTTGTTTTAACTTTTTTTAAAAAAAAAAATAAAACTATTTTTTTCTTCTAAAAATAATTAGCGGCTAAAATGATCCCAAATGGCAAAGAGTTGCTCTGAACATGAGAAGACTTGGAAACAGTCGCCTATTGAAAGGGTCATATTATTTGTTTTCTCGTTTTTTTCTTACTACTTTTAGCTTTCAGGCATTTTGTCTTTGCGGACATAGAGAAAAGGAGAACACAAGAAAGTCAATTTACGAGAAAAACGCACTTTTAAATCACAAAGATAAAATATAAAAAGAATAATTAACCACTAAACCGGTTTCTGGTAGCTCTCTAAATTTCAAACTCCTTTATTCCCACGGCGTTCCCATATGGAAATATTCGTATAATAAATATATTCTCCATCTCATCGCAACATGTCAATCTTAATACAGCTTTGCCCACTTTGATTTTCAACTATAATCGGCTGTTTCTAGACTTTTTAGTGCTAATACAAACAGCGCCAATTATGCGCAGAGTATATATATATAACGAAGATTTTCTTATTTTATTAAAATAAAAATATTAATAAAATATAAAAAAATATAAATTTAAATATATTAAAAATTATATTATTTTATTTATTAGTATATTAAAAAATTTTTTTTTTTATATTATACTAACATCCTCATGTTAGTATATAGGTATCAATATTTAGAAAAATGTTTATGTATCAAATTATTGAAAGAAATATTATAATTATAGATATATAAAATCTCTATTTACCACTTGAATTTTATAGTCATATTTTTGTTTGTCAAATATAAATCTTTTAATTAATATTATTTTACCTTCTTTAGGCTTACGGAACATCCGTAGCAAAAAAAAAAAGTTATTCTGAGAGTATCTTGGTGTTCCATCTATAATTAGTGTGCATTGTGGTTCACTGATTCTCAATTTTCAAATGAACAACATGCAAGTTTGCACATAAACCATATTAACTACAATAATATGGATATATTTTGACGATGCGGAAACATAATACTTTGATAACTAAGAGAAATAAAAATTTTAAAATAAAAATATTTTATCATATTCTCAATAATTAAAATTATTTTAATTTAAATAAAATAAATAAAATAAACGTTACTCAGATTTAATATCTAAAAAAATAAAAATTTTAATAAAAAAATAAGAAAATAATTTAATATTGTTAAATGATAAGGAAAAAAAGAAAATTCCTATCTCGACCACGAGAAAGAATGGTAATAATAGTTCTGAGTTTGGAAAGTCTGATGGCAAGTTTTAAAATTATATATTACATTAAAGAATAAAAGGACACTTACAACCAAGTGACAACCTGCATGAGCTATCCTTGGTCCTATACATTCAACCTACGTCATAATTTGGCAACTAGTGTATGCTGATAGTGAAATCTAAGAGGAAACAAATATTTGTCACATTTGTAATAGGTGTGGTTGCAAATCACCTGATATTAGATATGTATGAGATTGTGATAGGCTAGTTCTATACTTATAGTATTAAAGTATTTGGTAAATATTAATTATTGTAGTTTAAAAGTTATGTTAATATAATTTTTTTATTTATATGATAAAAAATTTATTATATTTGTAATAATTTTATTAAAATTATTATTTAAAAATCATATTTACTATATATTATTAACTTTTATTTTATAATTATAATTTTTTAATAATAACTATTTGAGGAAGAAATTATAATAGTCTCAAGCAGGCTATTATGACTCGATAGTTTTTTTATTAGCTCAAACAGGGCACTTCAACTAAGTGATTGTTTGACTAACTCGAACACATAGTCTCGACCAATAGTTTATCTGTGAACTTGACCAGATTGTTATCTGAAAAGCCTGAACAGATCATCTAGAGCAGATCATCTCAACTAGGTGAGCAGATTATTTCGACCAGGTGAAAAAGATAATATAGAGCATATTATCTTGACCAGGTGATTGCTTGATAACTTTGAGCCAAACACTTCGACTAAGAATTAATTCTAATTATTTCGATCAAATATGTATAGTAAATGATAATTATTATGGTCATTATTATGACAATTATTATGATAAATGTTATTATGGTTGTTAGTTAAGTTATCATTATTATGTTTATTATAGTGCTCATTAGTATATTAATTATTACAATCATGGGGTTACAATAATTATGATTATTTTCATTTAGATTATTATAATGAAAAAGGGGGCTTTCTTTCTCTAAAAAAAAAGAGCTTTTTCTTTTACCTGTATGAATTTTTCTGGAAATGAGGAGAAATTGCTGGTTTAAAAGTAATGATAATAATGTCACAAGGGAGGTGAAATAAATTTATTTCGTAAAAATTCGATTACTGACTTGAATGTTGAAGGATTCACGTCGAAAGAATATCTGGTGCCTCTGACTGTTTTTTGTACTTTTAGGTAATTGATGAAAATCTACTAGCAGTTATAATCACTATTAGTGATTTGCAAGCCGCTTTCGCAAAAAACAAATATAATAATAATGCTAAAATTAAGATATCAGTTCGAAAGAGAAGCGACTAAATTTTCGGCATTAATAATAACTATAATTTTTAAATTACAATACTTCAATTTTAAATATACCTATCATCAATCTGTCTGTTTAGGTAACATGACTTTAAATAGGGAATCATTCATAACCATGTTCTTTCTTTTGATGATGTTTGGTTAGCCACAACATACGCATACCCTTTCTTTTTTCGGTTGGTAGGTTCTTTTGTTAAAATGCGATTTGAAGTTATTTTCTAATATCTTCAGGAAACTTCTAGGAATTTGATCTTTTGTTAAAAAAAAAAAAATAATAAAAATTGAACATTAAATTTTTTGGTCGTATACTCTTAGATTTTTATTTTAAAAATTTTATTGAGTGACTTAATTGTGAAATCGGAAGAGGGATTGTAAACTTAAAAGGGTTAGTTTATTTATTATGTTTTTCATAAACAGAATTACTAATTAGAAACTGTTGTTTTCAGAGTTCATCTGGTTCATATTATTTTATCTGTGCAGCTAGTCAGCTACAAAGGAAAACGATATGCACTCGGGCACAGCACACATGCCCCTGACGACGTAGTTTTAGTCGGGTGGAACTCTGATTCATATCAAGCCAGTTGGCAGTTGTGCACCAAAGTTAGACAGAAGACAGATCTAATATATATTATTATAATTCACGTTTTTCATTCAATTTCAATTTCATGTAGTTATTCTTCGGCTATCTAATCTTATCTTATCTTTCGAATTAAAAGTAAATCGATCTACTTCATCTCTAGAATGCCGTCACGTGGTTGCACATTTTTTGCATTTAATTTTTATTGTTCATCTGCATCTGTCAAAGGCAGGCAGGTCGGCAGCATATTTTCGAAAGTAACAACAACAGTACGCTCGCTTTGCCAAATATCTGGTGGTGTTGGGGATTGCGAGTCCCGCACAACAACTGCACACACCGGATCCTTATTATACATTTACATGCTGCTGAGTGCTGCCCAAATGCACAAAACCGAAAGGGTTTCAGAGTCCAGCCCAGCCCACAGCATTAATTCCCAGTCTCCCTCACGTTGACGGACGTCTGATAATTAACTTATGCAGACACGTCTCCTGACTTTATGGAGACTGTTCTTCTCTGGTGCCACCTGGAGGCGAAAAGTAGATGTTTTATACTCAAGTTAATAAGTCGTGGCAACAGGGGCCCACGAAAAAGCAAAGCAATTTCAAGTAACAATCCATCTTCAGATTCCCACTACCTTATCTTCTCTCGTAGCCCTGTTATCCTGTCTCATGGCGGCCACACTCAGCCTTCTGAGACTTCCAATTCTTGCTCAGAATCAACAACATTCTTACTCCCAATCTCGATCAAAGCTCTCCACCTCAACTCAACTAAATTATATCCGCCAAGACTCAAGAAATCCACAAACACTCTTCAATGAGACCCTCGATCACTTAAAATCGGCTGTTCTCCCACTCACAACAATCTCATTGCCATTCCTTTTGGATACAAAGGTAAAATATTCTACTAACAAACTTTTAGAATTTTATATCGGTCGTGTTCGTTGTATTTTTATTACGATTGATGGTCTCTCAGGATGCGCTTGCTGTTGATGGGGAATTGGGAATATTGGAGGGCAGGAGTTTTGCACTTGTGCACCCCATTGTTATGGGTAGTTTGTTCGTGTACACTCTCTGGGCTGGGTATCTGGGCTGGCAATGGAGGCGGGTTCGGACTATCCAGACCGATATTAATGAGCTCAAGAAGCAAGTGAAGCCTACTCCAGTTACTCCTGAAGGAGCACCAGTGGAAACGGCCCCATCACCTGTTGAAATCAAAATTCAGCAACTCACTGAGGTACGCTGCTCGTGTCGTGTAGATACTACTACTTTTAACTTCAAAGATTCATTTTAAACAGTTGGCTATATGTATTTTTAAGATTCACGTAGGAACTTCAGTTATAGAGCAAAGAATTCACCTTATGATTATTAATTTTATTTGAAGCGAAAGTGTTTTGTCTTGTTGTTGGCGGACTCTCCTTGTGTGTGCCGATGTCCTTGAGTTTAGTGAACTGAATCTACTAGTTAATTGTAGTGACATGAAATGAAATTTGGCTCTAACGCATTTCAGTAGACTATCACTATCTGAGACTTTGGTGCTTTAAATAATTCAGGAGAGGAAGGAGTTACTGAAAGGGTCTTACAGGGATAGACACTACAATGCAGGATCAATACTGTTAGGCTTTGGGGTGTTGGAGTCTGTTGGTGGAGGACTCAACACTTATTTTAGAGCAGGAAAGCTATTTCCAGGTCCCCATTTGTTTGCAGGAGCAGGTAAACCCCAATTTTGCATTTTCTCTCCAGCTAAAAACTTGCATAATAAATGGCGAAATAAATGCATTTGGTGTGATTATTACTAATACTTGATCTTGTCGGTTATGTGTTTGATGCAACAGCCATTACCGTGCTGTGGGCACTGGCGGCAGCTCTGGTACCTGCAATGCAGAAAGGGAGTGAGACTGCAAGGAATCTTCACATTGCCTTGAATACATTAAATGTTCTGTTATTTATATGGCAAATTCCTACTGGAATTGAAATCGTTTTGAAAGTGCTTGAGTTTACTAAATGGCCTTGATTTACATCTACTGTGTAAGAGATTATTGACCTGCTAGGTGTTATTATATACGCTGTTTCGGGTGTCTATTTTCCTTACTTCAGGGTGTTACTTCATGGAGATGAATGATGTGATGATACACGTGCTTCCAATTGTAATCTCATATATTATCTCCTTGGATTGTGTGCATTGTATCTTTTTCTGGGACACTCACTATAGTGAATGTTTTGTACTAACAGACTAGTTTTTCTGTTCTGCACTTAAATCCATGTGCAAAATTGTGCACTTTATTTTGAGTCTCTTAAACTAATCGAATTTTCATCGGTGTTCCTTCGTAATACAAGTAACATGATTGAATACTTCATGTTACAATGACAAAGATTTCATCTTTGTCACTTTTCTTTTCCTTAACAGGGAGGCTTTTAATTTTGTCAACTAAATACTTTAAAGTAATATTTGAACTAAGATTTTTTTCTTAGTTTATTTTAATGACCAGTAAAATGTATATAGTCATTCAAAAAATTGACTTAATTATTATACACTTAATTAATCATTGAAAAATAAAGAAAGTTAAGAAGAGAAAAAAAGGAGAAAATTATAGTCCGTAATATTTAATATGAAATAAAGAATATTTATTTTATTATTTAGGTCGGATTTTATATTTTTAATAAAATTCTTATTTTCCATTAGAATTCACAGAAACCTTGTGTTTCGTTTATTTTTCCCATGTTTTCTGTTCTTGACCGCCAAGTTACACACTCCTGACAATTGACAAATAATAGGGAGTGAGAGGTCTAGTGATAAGTTACTACAGCTGCTGTACAATATCTATTCTAAAAACTTTTATTCAAGGATATGATTCATGACAACTTCAATTTTGGGAACTGATATGTGCAAGATAGCGGATTAACTTCAATCTAGTTGATCCGCTATCTTGTTAAAGGTTTTTTTCTCTTTAAGTTAAGGTTTTTTTTCTTTAAGTTAAGGATACTGATATAGGAGGAGGATATTGAAGGATTTATTAATCTAGAGACCTTATTTAATTTTATCAACTAGATTCTTATTAGATTCATAATTAGTATAGAACTAAAATATTTCGTTTGTTATTCAGATGTAATTCCCTTTTTGTGGTTGAATTTACCTTGGTTTGTGATAATTCTATGAAATGAGAATTATCATAATATATCTAGACCTAAACTTATATTACTTAAAGAGTAAACGACAATATTTTATAAAATTTTGCATGTGCATGTATTTTTATATAGTTGTAATAAAATGATGTGTGCAAGATCATTTTTTGTCACAATTTTGTACATAATTATAGATGATCCCAAAATCTTATAATTTAAAGAGGAATGTTGCCGAAGAAGGATCACAATGCTGTAACAATATGCTTACAAAAAACGACAAAAGATTGGTCTGTACATGAACAAAATCAAACATGAATCAAGGAAAATGTTGGAGGAATTGTTGTAGTAATTCAGGAGCAAAATAGACAGACAAAAATTGTCCAGCTTATCATACGTTAGAAGATAAAGCTTGTTGTAGCTATTACTGTACTGCTACTGTTAAGAACAAACAAAACAGTGGTAGGTAGTACACAAAATATTATGTGATCATAGATTATCAAATGGTGACAAATATTCTCATTTTCTCTTATAATTACCCTAATTTCAAGATATAAAATGACATATTTTGAGGAAACACATCATTTTCAATGAACCATTGTCATCATCTCCATCACCATTCCTTTTAATTATTTTTATTATCTTCCATCATTAACAACTGCCGTCACTCATAAAAACAAGATTCAAAGAAGATTTTTAAAGTTGCAACAGAAGGGAAACATGAAGAAGAGAGAGATATACTTAAAGATCAGAGATATACTTAAAGATCAAAGCATGACACTTTTATCCTTGTTGGATCTCAACTTTATCTTTGTATTTGTTTCTTTTAGATATCTATTTGATGACATACTTTTGCATTGTTAATGTTTTAAAGCTCATCATGAGCTAAACTTTTAAGTAGTTGGATTTTAAATAAACTTAATGGCTATGTGATTCATATATATATGTGTTGCTTAGTCTTTACTATAACATTTTGTCTTAGTTTTATTTATTGTAAATCTCTGTTTCGGTTGACCACCCATTTAGTAAATACAAGCTAGGGAAGAGTCTCACAAAGGTATGATCTAGTAGAACTAGTCAAGACAATATATGGTTTTAGATTGAGTTCTCAAGTTGAATTTATTTTAATTTGAGTGGGGTTATGCTTAGTCTAAAATTAGTGAAGAGCTAGACATAAGGATTCACCTTGTATTGTTAATAGAATCTATAACGCGTAATGCTATATTTAAATGTTTGGCTGAACAATTAGTTACTGTTAGGTTACTTTTAATTATAAGATATCTGACATGCAATAGCTGATGATGCATGAGTGGTTTTGCCCAGTGGTGTATTGAATACTATAGCAACTGAACTTTAAGTGAAGAGTAGTCAATAACCATTAACTGAGTTTAGAATTCAACTACCCTATTGTCATTGAGTATATCTTTGTGTGTAATGCAACTTTTCTTTTACTGTATTTAGTTTATTGCAATTTTTAGTTTTATTAGATCTTTAATTTTAACAATTATTTTTGTTTAATTATTTTACTAAAATTGTACCGTAAGATTGCTGAAGCAAATCTCAATACATCAATCTCTATAGAGACAATCTAAATACTCATCGTTATATTATTTGTTATGTCCATTTGCACACTAACACACATTGCATATTTAAAAAAGCAAAAGTACAGACACTATAATAAGTTTTTGGCACAGTTGCCGAGAATTGAGTGTATATTATGAGTTTTTGGCGAAATTACCGAGGATTTTGCACTCAATTTATTATGCCATCAAGACCCTAGCTAATGCACAACTTAACTAAACCATCACTAAAAAGAGATGTTGGCAGTTATTTTTTCAATTAACAAGTTCAGAGTTTATTTGGTTGGTACCAAAGTGATGTTTACATAGATCACTCAGCTATAAAATACTTAATTTCAAGGAAGGCTGTCAAATTAAAGTTGATTAGGTGGATTTTTTTGCTACAAGAGTTTGACTTGAAAATTGAAGATAGAAAAGAGATCGAGAATCAAGGTGGATACTATCTTTCAAGGTTAGAAGCAGATGCAAGCATTCTGACCAAGTAGGACATCACAAAAATATTTCTTGATAAACAGTGGTTAATGCTACAACATATATAAATGCTGCAACAATTTGGATTTCTTTGGTATACAAAATTTGCTAGCTATATGGTGAGTGGTTGCTACCACTTGACTTGAGCTAATAGAAGAATAAGAGATTTTTTCATGATGTTAGAAGTTATCAGTAGGATGAACTCTACTTGTACAAGATGTGTTCATAATAATGAGATTTCAAACATTCTGTAGTCTAGTCATGTTGTAGCATACAATGGATACTTTGGAGGATATAGAATAGTAGCAAAAGTTTTTCAACCAAGTTATTACGGGCCCTCTATTTTTAAAGATGCTTATGAGTTTGTTAAATACTATGATAAATGTCTAAGAATAAAAAAAATTCTCAGAAGTATGAAATGTCACTAGCCAACATGTTGGAGGTTTAACTTCAAAGAAATATTTTTGTAAAATTTGACACTCTTAGAGCCATCATTAGTGATAAAGAAACTCATTTTTGCAGTAGGATATTTACTGCGGTATTGGCTAAATATGTGATCAAGCATAAAGTTACTACAATATATCATCCACAAATCAGTAGTTAGATAAAATTGTCTGACTTGGAGATCAAAAGAATTTTAGAAAAAGTAATGAATCATAATAGAAGGAACTGATTTACTAGACCAGATGATTGCTTATGGATTTACATAATTGCCTACAAAACACCGATTAACATATCTCCATATAAAATTATTTATGGCAAAGCTTGCCATTTGCCAATAGAACTGGAGCATAAAACATATTGGGTAGTGAAGTAGTTGAACATGGACATGAATGCTGTAGCAGATCAGAAAAGATTGTTATAGCTTTGAGAGCTAGAAGAGTTCATGTTATTTTTCTATAAAAATGCAAGAATCTACAAGGAGAAAATCAAGCAATGACATGACAAGCAAATCCAGTAAAGGAAATTCATTCTAAGCCAACAAGTCTTGCTTTACAACTCAAGACTAAAGCTTTTTCCTGAAAAATTAAAGTCTAGATGGTCAGGGTCCTTTAAACTCATTAAAGTTTATTCTCACAGGGTTGTTGATCTTCAAGATGAAAGGACATATTAAGAAATCAAGGTTAACAGGCAAAAAGTGAAGTATTACTTAAGAGTTGTATTAAATAATCCAAAGACGAATCTATTCTTGAATGATCCAGTTTAATCAAAAAGGAAAAGTCATATGAAGGACCTAAAGTCAAATTCTGAGTTGGGAGGAATCCAATAAGAGAAGTTTGTTTTAAATTTTTAAACACTTTAGTTTAATTTGATTTTTACTTTGTTCTTTTATTTTTTATGAAATTAATTTATATGTTTTAGTTTAATTTTTTTTTTATTTTGTGTTTTCTTGTCTTTAATAAAAAATTAGAAACAAAAGATGTGAATGTAAAACTTGTTTGGATAGAAAAATTTGATGATGTTAATCGTTGCAACGATTCATCGGATACATAAGAGAGGAATGATGGTTTTTTATGGATTTGGGTAGACAACGATTATGCTACAATAATTTATCTAATGTTGTAACAATTGTGTCAGTAAAAGCTGAGCTGTCAGTTTGAAACACTAAATTAAAAATTATTACCATTGTTGACTGTCAGGCTGACGACAGCAGGACAATAATGTTCAAATTTTAAAAATGGATGAAATCCCTAGTTTTTAAAAACTAAAATCTTTCCCTTTTAATTTTTTCTCCCACTATAAATTGAGGCCATCACTGTCAAATATTTTACCAAACAATCTTTCTTTTTCAATTCAAAATTTTTTTACAATCACACACTCTCTCTTCAAAAGTCCTAATTTCTCAAACATACCAAACCCATTCCAATGCTAGAGCAATTATGAAAATTAAGATAAAGGTTGTAAAATTAAAAGATTCCCGAGCATTTCTATAATTACAGAGCTGATAAAAAGTATGAAGACTACATTAAACCTCAAAAGATCTTGGAGGAGAATGACTTTCAATTTCCCTACTAACCAACAGGGGTGATGAACACTATTTTTATTGTTGCAACAAAGCTAGGATGGGTCAAGTTTTGTGCTCATCCTCAAGACTTAATGTTGCCAATTGTCAAGAAGTTCTACTCCAACATGTTATAACGGGACTAAAAGAACATTTGGGTAAGACAAGTTCAAATCCCTTTAGACTAGAGTTATAAATGCCTTTTATAATTTACCTCCTGCCATAAATTGTGAGTAAAGTAAATCGGTCGAAGCTATAAATGTAAAAAAGTGGAATGAAGTGCTCAATACCTTGACTGTAAAAGGCAGTGAATGGGTAAATGAAGAGGGAATGGTAGTCAATGGGATTAACTTAAAATCAATTGCCTAAATATGGGTACAATTTTTGAAATCTAGATTGATGCCCACTACACATAATACCACTAGGTCCAAAGAAATGCTTATACTGTTGTATGCTATTATAAAGGATTTTAGAATTGATGTTGGTAAGATTATAGAGGAGGAAATTAAAAAGTGTGCTATGAAAAAAATAAAAATCTACTGCATTGTTGCTTCCATATCTCATTACTAGTATTTTTGAGTTTTCTAAAGTAAAAATAACTATAAGTGATGAAAGAATCAAGAATAAATAAGCTCTCACTGCAAAGACATTTAAGAGAATTTGTAGTTGCAGCAATCCTAGAACATCCTGCTGCAGTTAAACTAATGAAGAATTCATATATTGAGAAAATGCTATAAGAATTGAGTGCAAACATTAATGCATGTGTAAAGGCACAGAGAGAAGAGAATCAAAGATTCTGGGCTTGCTTATTGTATTTGAAGTCTCAAAAAACATCAATTTGCAGTATTTATGAAGAAAAAAAATAAAAATTTCCCTGAATACTTGTTACAGCAATTTGACTTTTAGAAAGTAATGGGGATTAATCCAGTAAAAAGCCAGTAGTAGAAGAAGCATAAACTGAAGATGAAAAAAAGAAAAATGAAGAGAGACAAGACAAGAGGAGATAATAGTTGTGACTCCAAGAACAAGAGGAATGAGAAAATTTTGATTGATGAGGAGTCAATAGCAAAGTAGCAAGAAAATATTAAAGCAGTAATAGTTGAAGCAATCAACAAAACAACAAGAACAGCAGCACAAAAGAAGAGCTTGTAGGATCTCACTGATAACATCACTGCTGAAGAAGTTGCAACAATAACTCCTTCATCAACTCAAATAAAGAAAACTCTTACAAATTCTCCCAAAACTACTCCTAGGGTATCCAGCAAGCAAAAAAAGGCACAACCCTCTAGAGGTTTTATAGCATCGCGAGTACTTGAAAAACTAGAACCCAAGAAAGCAAAGATTGACTTGCCTATAGTTCAAGAAGTTGTTACAATCCCAAGAACCAGTCTAACTACGAAAACTAAAAAAAGGAAATTGTTACAGATACTGGTTTACCAAGGCAAAGCTTGAGGAGTATAACAAAGAAAAAGTGAACCTGCTTAACACATGTTGCATCATTGTTTCAACAGGGGAGTATCCCCAACTGCCAAGTCTATCATTACAATTACAGAACTTTTCCTTTTGTCTTTTTATTCTTTTTAATTATTTTAATTTTGTATGTTTTTAAAATTTATGCCTTTAGTTTAAATTGTATGCATGCATGTTTTTAATTTGTTTTGTGTGCATATGAGGACACAATACTTCTCAAGTTTGGGGAGAATGTTATATTATAGTATGATGTTGTAATATGTTTTATGAATGAATAAATATGTAGTATGTTGAAATTTAATTTCAGTTTGTGAGAATGTGATGAATGTGAATGAATTTTTCAGTTTTATAGATATTTGCTTGAATGTGTGTGATTAAGTGTGTAGTACTATGTATCTAGTATTTGTTCTTAAATTAAGAAACCAAATAAAAATGAATTGAGTGATGAAATATAATAAAATTTACCTTTAAATAGAGATAGTTTAGGGATGAAGCTTGAAATTTTGTCTTAACACTTACTTTGGTTAAGTTGTGTAAGCATGTTGTAGCAAAATCAGAATAAACAAATAAGAAAATTTTCAAAAACTATGGATATGAATAGATCAAGTTTAGAGGAAAATAAGAAAAATTTTAATAAATTGTGCTAAAAGCAGAATAATTTTTTTGCTTCAATGACTTAGTTTATGAATAACCAGGGCTGTGTATGTACCCCATATGTAGACTTGAGAAAAAAGACATACAAAGTAATGAGCATTACCGCAATAACCAAAATGAAAAATCAAATTTTCTGTATAAGAAACTAAATAGCTAGGACTGTGCATGAACATCATGTTTAGCCTTAAGTTAAAGGTGTCTAAAAATAAGATTATAATTATAACATTTCAAATGCTTCTACTTATAACAACTCTAATTTGTACATTAATGAAGGAATTGAGTGTCATTATTACAAGTGACAGGTAGTCACATGAAAAATTGGTGTTACATTAAAGGGTACCAAGCTCATTAAAAAAAAAATGAAATTTTATAAAGGAATAAATAATTAATGTTGTAGCACAATTTGTAATTCCTTGTGATTCTTATTCTCCGTATAAATGAAAATATTTTTATCTTTAAGATATGTATGATGCTTGAGTTATGATGCAGCAACTCTGAATTTGATCAAAGTGACACACATACACATTGGACATAATGAAATCTAAGTCTAAAACTGAGATTATTATTGGAAACTTGATATATTTGAAGTGAAATATGAAAGTTGACAAGTTAAAACAAGTTAGATAATAGAGTTAAATGTTAGTGTTGTTGTCATTACTTGAGGATAAGTAATAGTTTAAGTTTAGGTGTGTGATAACTTTATGAAATAAGAGTTATTATAATATTTCTACACCTAAATTTATATTACTTGTAAAGCAAATTACAAAGTTTTATTATATTTTGCATGTGCATGTATTTATGTATAGTTGTAATAAAATAATGTGTGAAATACCATTTCACGCCTTGATTTTGTACATAATTATAAATGACCTCAAAAACTTATGATTTAAAGAGAGATTCTGTAGAAGAATAATCCAATGTTGCAACAACAAGCTTGCAAAAAACTACAGAAGATTAATTTGCACGTGAAAAAAATCAAGTGTGAATCAGAAAAAATACTGGAGAAATTACTGTAGTAATTCGAGAGCAAAACAGATAGACAAAACCTATTCAACATGTTACTGTTAGCAAACAAAGCCTACTACAGCTGTTACTGTACTGTTAATATCAAGAGCAGACAAAACAGTGGCAGACAACACACAAAATATTATGTGGTCTTAAGTTATCAAATGGTGACAAATGTCATCATTTCCTCTTAGGGTTACTTTAATTCCAAGATATAAAAATGACATATTTTGAAAAACCACATCATCTTCAACTGACCTTTGTCATCATCTCCATAATTATTCATCTTCATTGTTTTCATTATCTTTTATCATCAACCACTGCCATCACTTACAAAAATAAGATTCAAAAGAGAATTTTAAAGCTATAACAGAGGAAAAACGTGAAGAAGAATTAACGATACTCAAATATCAAAGCGTGACACTTTTATCCTCATTGTATCTTAACTTTATCTTTGTATTTATTTGCTTTAGATCTCTTTTTAATAATGTATTTAATGACATACTTTTGCATTGTTAATGTTTTAAAGCTCATCATGAGCTAAACTTCTAAGTAGTTTGATTTTAAATGAATTTAATGGTTATGTGACTCATACATGTGTATGTTGTTTAGTTTTTGCTATAACATTTTATCTTGATTTTATTTATTGCAAATCTCTATTTCAATTGATCACTCATTTAGTAAATACAAGTTGGGGAAGAGTATCATAAAAGTCTGATCTAGTGGAACTAGCCAAGACAATACATAGTTTTAGATTGAGTTTTTCAAGTTGAGTTTATCTCGATTTGAATAAGGTCATGCTTAATCTAAAATTAGTGAAGAACTAGACATATGGATTCACCTTGTAAGATTAATGGAACCTATAATGTGTAATCTAATATTTAAATGTTGGCTTAATAACTGGTCAATATTAAGTTACTTTTAGATATAAGATATCTAATAAGCAACAACTGAGGATGCATGAGTGGTTTTGCCTAGTGCTGTAGCAAATGTTGCAGCAACCGAATTTTAAGTGAAGAATAGTCAATAACCATTAAGTGAGTTTAGAATCCAACTACTCTATTATCATTGAGTATATCTTTATGTACAATGTAGCTTTTTTTTTTTCTGCATTTAATTTATTGTATTTTTTAGTTTTATTAGATCTTTAATTTTAACAATTATTTATGTTTAATTATTTTATTAAAATTACACTGTAAGATTGTTGTAGTAAGTCTCAATGTATCAATTCATGCGGAGACGATTTGAATGCTCATCATTATATTACCTGTTTGGGTAAAATATCAGACAGGCCCCTCAAAGCCCTTCCAGGTGTATGGGGTAAATATCAGACAAACCCCTCGAAGCCCTTCCGGCTCAAGCAAGACGCCCCGAGGGGAACCTAGCCCGAGCAGTCCTTCTGGTCAAAGCTGGTCAAGGTCGAGAGCTTCTTGCCAGCTCGAGGTCATCCCTCAGGCCAAAGCTGGTCAAGGTCGAGAGCTCCTTGCCTGCTCGAGGCCGTCCTTCTGGTCAAAGCTGGTCAAGGTCGAGAGCTCCTTGCCCGCCGAGGTCATCCTCGGTCAAAGCCGATCAAGGTCGAGAGCTCCATGCACGCTCGAGGTCATCCTCGGTCAAAGCTGGTCGAGGTCAGAGCTCCTGCACCGCTCGAGGTCATTCTTCGGTCAAAGCCGGTCAGGTCGAGAGCTCCTTGCCCGCTCGAGGTCATCCTTCGGTCAAAGCTGGTCAAGGTCGAGGCCGAGCACATCTCTTCCTCGCCGAAATCCACGAGCACGACTGGACAAGACCCGACCCAGGCAACCCGGCCGTTATCTCAGAATCCTGGCACACCTTTTGATGTCTGACAAGGGTCCCACATGGTGGAGAGATGACACTGTTGTCGGCGGTCGGCACGTGCCACCAAGGTGTCATCATTCCCTGCGCACTTGCCCGACATGGTGATCTGGCCACGTGAATCGGGTTAAGGGGACAGTCGCTCATCCCTAGGGAATATTCCGCCAAACCCGGTCGCCGGAGGACCCGGATACCATTAGCGTGGGAGTGGACGACTGAGAGGAAAAGAGCGGGAAAAGCAGTATAAAAGGAAACGAAGGAGAACGGCACAAGGGTTGGCATTTCTAATTCAGAAAGGGGTTGAAAAATTGATGCTAAAAGGTCCGGAGATCACCGTTACGAAGAAGACAGTGAACGAGGCGAAGGAGGCAATCCTGCTCGAGTTTATCGCGAGCAGAAGGATCGAGGCACTGTTTGGATCCGCGAGCAGAAGTTTCAGACATTCCTGCTCGAGCTGTTTGGAGGTACTATTGGAAGGTTCGAAGCACTGTTGAGGCACGCGGGAAAAGCTGCATCAACATTACCTATTGTGTCCACTTGCATATTGACACATATTGCATATTTTATAAAGCACAAGCACAAACACTACAACAGTTTGGTCTATTATAAATACAATGTTCATGCAGTGTGTTTAATTATCTTTTTAATATGTAGTGTGTTTAATTATCTTTTCAATAAAGTTCTTATTTCCCATGAGTATTCTCTAAAACCTTATTGAGATTCTAGAAAAAGAGCCCAAGAGAAGGTGAATTGAGTTTTAAAATATTCTCTAACAATAAAAATCACAATCTGCAACACTAATTACTATAATACAATAAACAACAAACACAAGAAGTAAATTAAAGAGAAAAAGGTTGAAAGAACAAACAAACCAAATTTTTATGTGGTTCACCAACTGGCCTACACCTATACCTTCAAGCTAATGAGCTTGAGAAGTCTACTAAAACGAGCCTTATATTTTGAGGCTTTAAAATTATAATTGATTTCAAAAGTATCAATAAACCTTTGTAAAGAGGTGTAGATCCCACACCTCTTTACCAAATATTTCTCATACTTATAATTACTCAATTAAAAGATTGAAATGAAATTTACAAAAATCAAATTCTAACAAGAGTATATAAGTAAGTGACAGCTCAAGTATGCATGAATTTATGTGGATAAATAAGTGAAAGTTCAAAAGTTTTTAGAAATATTAAGTTTTAGCACAGACCAACCTTTGAAAATGACTAGGAGTTGGGTTTACATAGATAGAAGTAAAAACTAGCTATTAGAAATAAAAACAAAAATTTGTATGAAACTGGTTCACCATTTTGCTAATATGGCCAGTTATTTTTAAAAGATTTAAAACAAATTGGTCTGCCACTTTGGGTAAACCGGTTTGCGAGTTACTATATTGGACAACTTATCGGTAACAAACGGGTTCGCTGCTTTAGGTAAACTTAACTTTGAAAGTTTTGCATTTTAGTCCATGTTTTCAAGCGTTTCTATAATTATGTAAGTGCCTAAAAGGTTTTGAAACTTCATCAAATCAGTCATTTTCCTGATTTTCAAAAATAGCACTAAGAACCAATAAACTCTTTATATTTTCTAAGTCATCAAAACTTTTTAAGACTTTTTTAAATCAGTCCTTTTACTTAGAAGAAATTCATTTAGATAAAAAGCTTAGCTTCCGTCATTCTTCGAGTATAGAAAACATAACTTATAAAAGTAAAGATATATTTAAATATCATGATCATTATAAAATTTGAGTTTTTAAATATTTAATCATGCATAAATTTAAAAAATTAGTTTTATAAGAATTATGAAAATGAAACATAACCTAAGATAGTGTTCTTTACATTTGAATCTTGACTTAAAGAGCATGTCCTTGTGTCATTTGAGATGGATATCACATTAATGATTATTGACCTTCAAGAATTAATAAGATTCAAATTTGTTTTTCCCATATTACCTTTTATCATATTATTTGTTATTATCAAAATTAAAGTTATAAAACTCCCGAGGCCAACACTTGTGTTTTATATATCTTTACCATATTTTAGGCTACATTATTTGGTATCTGGATGCTTCATTCTTAATGTTCTCATACACCATAAGACCACTATGGACATTTTTGGCTGTGTAACAAACAATATATTAAAAAAATAGTTGGTCAACCATAGTTTTAGCTGGATTGCTACAAGCACAAGCACAAAATTGTATTGTATTTTTGTTTACCTTTCCCTTCATGCAAAAATGTTGTGTACTGAGCCACAAGCTATCAGAGAAATTTTGGGAAGGCTACTTCGTGAACACACAGATTATGGACGTACCCTACATTCTAGAATTTCTCGGCTAAGCAGTAAGCAACATTGTATTTTGGCTTTTTGCCATTAGGTCATTGGCAACTTTAAATTTAAGATTTTATTAAGTTACATTTCATATAATTTATATAAAATTATGTAAAAAGTTATTACAATTCAATAAAATTCATTAAATTTTGCATAGATAGCAGGTTACTCCAATTCTAATTTAGTATAATTATAACTTAGTATGACGCTTAAATTTTCAAGCGTTCCGTTTGTAACACTGACACAACAATAAGAAATAAAGATTCTCTCAAGGCCCTACATTTTATATTCTTTTCTTCTCTTATTTAGCAAATGGTATGCTTTAGAATCGTTCGTCACAATCAACATTGCTGCCTCTCTCATTCGTCAGATTTCCTTTTTACTAACACAACAGTTGAATATATAGCTGGAAATTAAAACTTTAACTACTAATTTATTAAAGCTGAAAATCACTTATCCGTACATTCAAGTGATTCTAAAGAGAAAATGGTAGAAAAAGGGAAAGTGGGCAGCAGACAGCATCACAATCTCAACAAGCAAAGTCAACAGGACGACACTAACAACGTATTCCTTCGATTGCAGGAATCTCATAGCAGTCAGTGATGTGGTGCATGAAAGGAGAAATGAGCCGCTATTTGAACAGCATGAATATGCCATGCAGCGTCCAGCAATATGCGGCGGATCCTTGGCTGTTAATTTTACTCGTTTTTTCCTGAGACAGATCAAGAGCAGCCACTATTTAGCAGAATATGACAACTTGACAGCACTACCATGTACTTTTGATTAACCAGTTATTAAATATGTAAATCTTAGAAATGAAAAGAGAGAGAGAGAGAGAGAGAGAGAGAGAGTAAATATTCTTGCTAATTCGCTTCTTAATTGACGACTAGAAATGACCATCACAATTTCTAATGGCAACTAGTTGAAATTCAATTGAAGTGGGCCTTACTGAGACCGCAGATAACATCATGGATGAAAATGAGAAAATTAAAAAGGCAGCAAACTCTTTTAATTGAAGACAGTTTGATACCAATCTTGCTTTGTGAACTTTTGTCAGCTGTTGGTGCTAGCTGAATCCGATGCTTTTCTTTTCATCGTAAAAGCGTGTGATTTTCATGGCCTCTCTATCAGTGGTTTCTATTTCAACCAAGTTGAAGCTTCATTGCTCATCATGACCAATCCATATTATAAATAACAACTAGCATGAGCCACAATTGTATGCATTTGTTTGATTTAACATTGTAGTTATCTATAGCAAGCATTAGCACAAACTCTCTCTTTTGTCATGGCAACCCAACCCCGTCAATGGTTCCGTTTACCATCCATAAGTCGCCCTGCCCCACCGGTTGCACCAATCCCCGAGCCCCCACCTCCCCAGCCACGGCCGCCTATTGTTCGTGCCCCATTTAGGCCAATGGGGGCAATGGGGCCAATGGGGCAGCCTCAGCCTCAAGAATATACTCAAGCACCAGCAGCTCCTGGGGTCTCCTCGGTTCCAACATCTCCAATCAGAAGAACTTCCGTACCCTCTTCTCCGGTTCCAAGATCACCAACTCCCACAACCCCTCCAGCCACTGCATCACCTCCGAAACCTCAAGTCTCAGCTCCTTCTTCCTCCCTTCCAACATCTCCCACAAAGCCACCTAGCACCTCTTCAATGCCAACATCTCCACCAAAACCGGCGCCCGCTACTTCTCCACCCAAACCAGTGGCAACTATATTCTCTGCTCCAACATCTCCACCCAAACCGGCGCCAACTACCTTTTCTGTTCCAACAACATCTCCACCCAAACCGGCGCCAACTACCTTTTCTGTTCCAACTTCTCCACCCAAACCGGCGCCAACTACATTTTCTGTTCCAACGTTTCCAGCCAAACCAGAGCCAGCGGTGACAGCTGCCGCAATTACTACTACTACTCGTTTGCCTAGTCCAAGACCTGTTGGTCCGGGAATTCGACTGCCTGACAAGACCCCACCTCTGTCACTTTATAAACCAACTGCCGCCCCACCACCATCTCCTTTGATCCTACCACCTCCTCAGATTACATCCAAAGCAGAGACTCAACCTACAATCCCAGCTGAGACAGAGCAAAAGACCGTGCTTGTTCAAACTAGCAGTGAAAAGCCCAAGTCTTGGTTTAATGGTACTGGAAACCATTTTGATGAGACTCACAAGCCTAGCAGCTATGCGAAAAGTGCGAAAGTTCACCGCAAGCAGTTCTCTTCAGATTCTGATGAGACCGGCATGAGGGTTATAACAATTGCAGGAGAGAACAAAGGAGCTGTCATGGAAGTGATCAAGTCTCCCCTGAAACATAGTTTTGATGGCAACCCTCATACTCTCCACAACAAGGGAAGCCTTAAAACTCAGAGCGATGGCACCGGATGGCACAGCTTTAGCAGCAGCAGTGATGAAGAGAAGTCCAAGAAGGACAAGAATCACAAAGCAAAGGCGGCAATGCTTTCTCCTCGAATGGGTGCATTCATGAACAGTAACGTGCAAGGTGTTAACAACTCGATTGTATTCGATTCTTCATGCACTCATCATGATCCTGGTGTGCATCTTTCTCTTTCAAGAAATCCATCTAATAATGGATTCCACGTCAAAGACAGAAACAATGGCCATCACAGCTAGAGAGAACCATTGCAAGTTGCAAGCAAGAAAATTAAAAGTTCTGCTTTTGCGGTTCAATTATTTTAGGCTATACTAGTCATTAATTATGTTATAATATCGCAAAAATAAATAAATGATTATATACGAGTGATTGAGTGATGATATAAAGAGATCATGGTACTGATTCTTCATTTTTACATTCCACCTTCTGTGTAGTGTATTGAAGACAGTATCATGCTCTGTGACTTAAGAGTGAGAATTATGCACGAATGGGGATGTGATGTAATAAAGTGTCATTTATAAGTATGCCAGTTTTCCTCACCAAGTGAAAGAGTCCTCATAATATATAATATAATTCGTCTACCGTATGCTAAATTTCCCATTACCGAAGTCTCTTCATATACCAATGATATGATGTCATTGTTCTGACAAAGAGTGATTTATTTAAATCATTTTTGCCCTGCATTAAAAAAATAAATAACTTCATTGACATGAAATGACAAGATCCTGTTCTTTATGAATTCTTTTATCTCAAACGAAGTAGCAGTGGCAAAGATGAAGCACTATGATACATAATAACGTTGCAGTTTAGGCAGTGAATATAAAAATGTGACACTATACCCTCTAAGTAAGAGTTCGTAATTCAGATAAACTGATAAGTTGTCATGCAATTATTTACATAAAAGTATGTAACCGACGCCTGAAAAACATTTTTATTTTGATTGATATAAAGGAATTGATTCTGATAGAATCCATTGATTAAAAATTTTAATAAACTAGTCTCTTATCTTTTTGAGTGGATGGGTTGTCCCACTTCATCTTCTTGGCTGAAAATTGAGCTGCAGACAGGAGCATAGAGCTGTACCTATATATCGATTCAAAGCATAATCTTTGCAATTTGCCAGAACATGGGCAGAGACCCACTATAAGTAATGTTGATGCCGAAAATTTGATCGTTTCTTGTTTGAGCTAATCTTCTGACTGCAACATCATTATTATATTTATTTTTTGAAAAAGCGACTTGCCAATAACTATAGATGCCTGCAACTGCTAGCAGATTATCTGCAATTACCTAAAATCACAAAAGACGGTTCATGGACCCTTCGATGCTTAAGTCAGTAATCGGGTATAGGAAAAACTTATGCCACTTCTCATGCGGCTTCATTCATATGTACTTCCAGCTGAGGGGGTTTTCTCAGTCGAATGAGCAAAAAAATGATTTTATTTTTTGAGAGGAGGAGAGTCTCTCATGTCATGAAAGAGATTCTCTCATGTGATGGAAGAGATCATGAGATCCATGGAAACCCCCAAAAATAAATATTCCATCCAAAAATTAATCATAATTATCATAACCCCTCATGATCATAATTGATGTACTAATGA
The DNA here is from genome assembly GCA_025617385.1 of Murraya koenigii. Lineage (NCBI taxonomy): Eukaryota > Viridiplantae > Streptophyta > Magnoliopsida > Sapindales > Rutaceae > Murraya > Murraya koenigii. Next base: position 48,176,566 of record CM046811.1, on the reverse strand, counting down.
GCACCATAATAAACATAATAATGATCACTAAATAACATTTATCATAATAACTGATCAGCAATAATGACCAATAATTATCATTTATTGTACATATCTGGTCAAGGTAATTAGAATTACCCACTGGTCGAGATTATATGCTCGAGATAGCCAAATCTACCTCTTGGTCGAGGTTATTTGCTCAAGATCACCAGATAATTCTTAATCGAGATGATGAAGAAATCAGAGTAACCTTGAGCAGACTACTATAACCAGATAGTTATTTGATGATCAAACAGAGCACATTGACCAGGTGGTTATCTGAAAAGTTCGAGCACATCATCTCGACTAAGAATTATCTGGTGATCTTGAGCAAATAACCTCGACAAAGAGGTAGATTTGGCTATCTCGAGCATATAACCTCGACCAGTGAACCTTAACTAGATATGTACAATAAATGATAAGTATTAGTCATTATTGCGATCGGTTATTATGATAAATGTTATTTAGTGATCATTATTATGTTTATTATAGTACTCATTAGTACATCAATTATGATCATGATGGGTTATGATAATTATGATTAATTTTTGGATGGAATATTTATTTTTGGGGGTTTCCATGGATCTCAGGATCTCTTCCATAACATAAGAGGATCTCTTCTATGACATGAGAGACTTTCATCCTCTCAAAAAATAAAATCATTTTCTTGCTCATTCGACTGAGAAAACCCTCAGTTGGAAGTAAATATAAATGATTTATACCCTATTAAAGACTTGAGCGTCTGAGGGTTCACACCAAAAAAAATTCTAACGCATCTAACTGTCTTATTTGATTTCAAGTGATCACATATAATCTGCTAGCAGTTGCAGGCATCTGTGGTGATTAGCAAGCCACTTCCCTAAAAAACAAATATAATGATGATGCTGAAGTTAGAAGATCAGCTTGAAGGAGAAGCGATCAGATTTTCGGCGTCAACAAGTAATTCTTCAATATAATTGTTAATTTGGGCCAACGCACAAAAGCTAATAATTGTTAATTTGAGCCCGCCCCACAGTTTGTACATTCTTCACAAAATTTCTTTCTCTCTCCTTCTCTCTCTCTATTTTTCTCTCCATTTCGTCGTAGCACAGGTGTCCTTACAAAATTAATAATAATAAGCTTACAAAGTTTGTATATCAATCGATATGATAGATAATATGACGTTATCTCGTAATACCATGTTATATTATTAGTGATTTATTATTCTCATTTAAATATTAAATTTATATTAGTGTCATATCAGTTGAGATATAAATTTTGTATCATAATTTTTTAAGCGTGTATCTTTACTCTTATATGGTAATATAAAGTCAACATTTGTATTTTAAGTGCTTTTTCTAATTAATTAATTATTAGAAATTTCAGTTTAAATTAGAATAAATAAAATATGAACCTTCAATTGTACCAAATTCTATTAAAACAGGAAAGGTTTGACTCTTTGAAGAAAACGGTCACCTTACTCTGGATTCCTTTTGTACAAGACGTGGATCCCATAAGATTCTTCAAGCAGGAATCAGCCAGTAGGATGATGTTTGATACTACCGAACTTTTAAGTGGGGTTGTTCAAAGCTAGACATGTGCATTGGATGATAGATATGTGCTGATGGCGCATTGGCGCTGGCTCTGAATCACTCTCATGCCTCAACCAATATGAAGACCTATAATAATAGAGCAAACGATTTTCGCCATACGAAATTAGAATTTTAGCGGGTCATATATATATATTTGACCAGACGAATGGAATTTAATTCTAGCCCATACAAGAAGAACTTCTGTAGGCAATTAAATTAATTTGACTTAACTACCGAATCGTTAATTAATCCAGAAATTGTTTCTGACGGTACAAGTGGGTTCACCTCATAAAATTCTTTGGGGATATAATTAGTAGTATTTAGTATGAATTGAGATAACGTTCGGTTTCTATTGATGCGATATTACCCCCCAAAAAAAGAAAAAATGTTAACGGGAAAGAAGAAGATAATGAAATTTGCCTGTCTTGATCGACACCACATGCATATGCATTGTCCGCACGTACAAAAATGTCTCTTAATTTTTGAACTAAAAACAATATCACAGTGGACAAAGGGGTTAGTTTAACAGAATCATCTTTAAATTGTACTAATTTATTGGCGAGCTTGAGTGGGACATTAAGCTAGCCAGTAAAAGCAAAGAAAAATGGTGTTGCATAGAAATTTAGAAAGGACTAAAAGCAAAGCACATTTCAGAAATCAGGTGAAACACAGACCATAAATCTCCTGAACTATTCCCGCCAAGAAAATTTTTTTGTGCACCATCAATTTAACATTTGAAGATCTAAACCTTTTAGTTTTTCAATTTTGCTGTTGTTGCGACTCCAAAAAGTTTTAGGGGCACAGGTTGCAATGTAGAAGGACCAAATTTAGCTGACCCGCATCTCAGAATTCTCTAGCTTAAACTAGAATCCTAAGCATTTTTTATGGCAGAGGTGGAGGTGATGTTATATGGTTTTAAGGACTTAAAAAAGATTAGGTGAGGTGGGAAGATTTTAGATCAAACTTGTAAAATTCTTCTTCTATGTTAGTAGGTATTAGTGTATGAAGTTTTTTTTTTTTTTTTTCCTTTTTATTATGAGGAATTATAGTACACGGGGTCGACTTTTATGTTGTGAGTCTGTCCTACTTAACTCATGATTTCATAATTTAAAAAAGAACGAGGACCCAGAAAGCTACAGTCCTTGCTCAACCATGTTGATTAATTATTTGAAGGCTTTTAGGTCTGTGCTATAAAGTATAAACCAGACAAGTAGCTAGCGTCAAATAACAGCACCATCAATAAACACCAGCGCTTCTTTCTTTCATGACTGTTTCCATTTTTCCAGCTAAGTTTTCGTTTTTAATGAATATTCTTCCTCTGAATGTATGATCATGGGAGCTGATTAGTTTATAGCTCTTCCACATGTCACCACAGGCAAGCACAAAATAGTTTTGGTACTAGTTCTTTTGTAGGCTAAGAAGGAGCAGTACTTTTTTCATCTTGAACGGCAACAATAAGGAAAACACCCCTGATTCAGCATTCAGGGCACATGACCTTTAACTGCAATGCTATCTACTTTAATTCCAGCACTTAGTCCCTCTACAAATGACCTTTTCTTTCTTATATATGGTTGATGTGATTTTAACCTTGGGTAAGCATTTGTGACAACAGGAAAGTTGATTGATAAGAAAATATTCGAATGAGGCCCACAATTTACTGAACATTATCCCAGATCATACAAATGACTGAGCTCTCAGATGGGAAAATAAACTTTCTTATTTATCAAAAAAAAAAAAAATTCTTAAATTTAGTTAGTGGCTGGCTGTATTGTGCCACTGACATTCAAATCTTGCCATATAACAAGGTCACAAGCATAAAAGGAGTGGCCGGCAAACCAATTTTATTGGTCATGTTCGACGTATAATACATATATTATGATTATGTTTAATCATATCAATCATTTGGTTGTAAATTAGTCCAAAAAAGAAAATCTTGCTCTGTCGGAACCATATGGGTTATTAAAACTTGGAAAAAGTAAAACGAGTATAATTCAATTAATATGCATCTTAAGGTCGGTGAAGAGATGAACAGCTAACTAATGGTAATGGAGTTAGGTAATTAAAAGAACCAGCCCCAACACTGCATGTATATTGATGTGCAAAAACCCCAGTAAACAAGATATGAGAGGGAGTGTAATGGTGATGCACATCATTTCGAGAATTTCGGAACATCGATCATGCCACACAGACCCAACATGCTGGCTCCTCAAACATGCCATGTACCCACAAAACATGGTCAGATTTAAGACCCCACATTCCTTTGACAGGTGTCGCCACTAAAATCTTCCACCCATTTGGCCCCTGCTGCTTGCTTTTAGTTCTTCCCTCGTGATCGTTTTCCTCATACTATCTCGCTTTGACAGAACACCAAAGAAATTAACTTGCTGGCTGAGAAAATGAAGGTTAGAACTTGGACTGCAGATCGCTAATTATCATAACCTACCTTTCGCTTAATTTACTCTATATTTCTTAGTGTAGTTTTTTGGCTAGAGTACTCGATTAATCGACATATCTCTCTTGCTGATCCTGTTTTTGTTAGATCTTCAACTGGGTGCACCGGAAGTTCAATCATAACATTCTCAAAGGTTTGGTTTTAATTTTTATTTCTTTAATTAATGTTACAATTGTCGTTAATTAAGCACTTTTTTCTTTAAATCATTTGTTAGTACGCTACTTTGCTATGGTGCTGCATGGTTTTGCAAAGCATACATGTGACATGTATGTTTAAATTAATTTGACTACACTTACTTGTATATATATAGGACGACTTAAGTTCGTGAGATAATTAAATTCTTTATTGCTCAGATGGTTTTGCTCGAAATGTAAAGAAAACTGAATCCATTGCGATTGACACCAACACAAAAGCTTTACTGGAACAAGTAGCCCTTGTGGACGTGCTTGATGGCTGGCGAGATGGAATTCTAACAATTGGCACGTTTGGTTTTGATCCCCTACAAGCAGACGACCAACAAAAAGAATTTTTCATTTGTGAAAGTGGAGACGAAGAAGGAGAGGAAGGTGAAGTGCTTGATTTTGTCAACAACAACAATAATGATGATGATGATCAAGCTAACAGCGTTAGTGCTGAAGATGAAGAACTGAACCCATTGATTTTCACAGCATTTGCATCAAATGCTAATCTTCATGGAAATGATGAGAAAGCTGACCGTCGTGTTATCATAACCCTTGATGCTGGTGTCCAAATAACTCCATTTGTAGCTTCCCCTAGATTTGACATTGAAACCACAGATATCGATCAAGGGAAAAAGAGAAGAACAACACTTGCAGACCTGTTCTATGAGGATTCTGATACCAAGAAGCCGCCAAATCCGGATGAATTCGAACCAAATGTTGGTAAGAAGCAGTCTGTTCGTACAAAGAATGGCCTCTCCTTTGCCAAGAAACTGATTCCTCACGTTAAAGAGGATTCACGTCCCATTAAGAAATTACACCAAGTAAGTATTAATTAATCTTACTCTTTTTGTGTATATACATACATGCATGCATCTATATATCCTGTTCAAAGAAGTTAGTGTGGTATGTTTTTCCTTTTTCTTCTCTTTGGCCTACTCATAAAGAGACAACACACTTACGGATAAATTTGTATGAGTCATTATCCATCTTTATGATGATCAGATGGTGAGGAGGATGTTAAAGAGGAAGATCCATCCAGAGATTGAAGGCAAGGCAAATAAACCAGATGGTCAAAACAAGGCCAGCATTCTTGAACGTCTTGGCAACAATTACCAAGCTGGTGAATCAGTTTCTTTACTTCAAATTCCTGCAGGTATCTCTTAATTTTTAAATTTTATATGAAATTTATTTTTCACTTCAATTGACTTTCATAACGCAGAATATGGTTAGTTTTTAACCGTATACACAGAAACCAAGCTACAGCTAATGCATGCTAAATTCCACTTTGTGACCTCGTCTTTCATATCAGTAATTAATGAGAATGTTTCATTTATGGCATAATGCCAATAAGAAATTTTAGAATAAATTAGAGGTATTATGTCATTTATACAATAAGTAGGTAATACTGTGATAAAATTACTGTAATAAAATTTGTATTTATTTTAAAAAATTATCATACAAGTAGTGATTATATTAAATTTAATTACATATACCATGCATACATTAGTTAATTGTATTACCTTGTCAAGGCTATGGATCTTGAGCATCTAATCATTGGATGTGCAACAAAATTCATCAGCGAAACCAGAGTGCATACTGCTGCCTTCCGCTCCATTAATGCCTTTGAATTGAATTAATATGGGACCTAATTCCCAGTTTCTCTGGCCCCCTTGCTTGACTGTCACCATGGCAACGCCAATAACGAAAAATGACCAAAAATAAGTAAATGACTGGTTAGTCTTGGTGACTACACAAACTGACCCTTCCACCGACTATTATTTTGGTTAATTGACCCAACTCACAGTGAGATTGTTCTTGGGAACATACATCGCTCACTAATCACAATAGACACACATATACTACGACGATATAAGTTGCCTCTTCTTCATCTTCTTGTATTATGTGAGCCTTTTGCTAAAAGATTCACCCAAATAGTATTCATGGTCGGGTCTGAATGTCAAAATGTATGGACAGGACAGAGAACTGAAGCTGAAGCTGTCCTCACTGCCATTTCATCTAGTCCTAATGGGTCCTTTCGGAAAATAACTCGAAAGAAAAATACAACTATAAAGTTGTCAATTTAATCAAAATAAACTACTAATCCACCAAACCAAATGGTGATGATCAAACGATTTTTCTGGCTCATGGGCCATGATAATCTCCCTACATGCCCAGCTAGTCATGTCTGCTAATTGACAGGTAGGGTCAGGGTCTCAGGCGCCAATACCAACCATTATCCTTTTCCTCGTCATATATATTATTAATGGTCACCGTTTCGATATCTTCATGTGTTTTTTATCATGCACTGGGTACTTTTCATATTGTTCTTGTTGTTCCTTACTAATATTTCTTTCTCCTCTATCGCTATTGCAGATGCTACAGCTGTTTGATGAGCTTTGAGTGTTTGACCTAGCTGGTGTGCTAGAAATGCTTATTTCCGGGACTATTACGTTGTCAAATAATTTCTTGATTATTTCTATGTCAATCAGGTTTCCAAGTATGTTCATGCACATGGATGATGGAACAATGTGCTTTCTGCTTTAATTTGTACTTTCTGCTTCCTTTTTTTCCCCTATTGTTGTTTTGGTTGTTGTTGTTGTGCGTAGTATTAGTATGTAATTGGATTGGTGTTGATTTAGTTGTTGCTACATTAACTGGGTCGATGGTTCATGCTTCGATTAATTAACGTTCTGATGCATCTCTTTGACTCAGCTCTGAAGCAACTGTGAGCATGATAATGGACCATTTTAGACAAACAAGAAGATCCAAACTTACTTTAATCCTATTTCTCAGCCATAAAACCAATTTTGTCCCTGTTATTAACAGTTATTAGAAAGAGCTGCGTTATAATTCAATACACCCACCCACATCATTTGTCCTGATACTTCATGCTTTTGTCTCATCAATCACTTCCATGTTATTAAAGTCCTCTCAACACTTTCGGACGCCTATATAAAAGTTAAAGCGATGACGGATTGGATTGGGTAATTAGTTTCACTTTCATAGCTTGCAGTTGAACTCTTGTGCCAGCACTTCCACGTCAGGCAAAGTATATTCCATTCCTATTCCATGTGTTGTGAATATGTTTCAATGTTTGCTTAAAGCCCATATTTTCGGGTCAGATTGTATCGTGGTTGGATCCGGATCCTTCCAAACATCTAATCCTTTTGGAATTGAGTTACTTCCAATCTATTTACTTCCCCTATTTGGATTTTGGACTAGGAGATGACGTTAACTTCGGAGTTATATAGCATGCCATTTCAAAATGTCGGTCTAACAAAAGAAAGTTGATTAAGACTGCCTTCTTATTTCACTTTTTATAAATTTTTTAAAATTTTATGTCATGTATTTTATTAATAATAATATATTTCTAAAATTTAATATTTTTTATTTCCTTTATTTATGAACCATTAATCATCCAGATTTATTTTTACTTAAGATAATATCAAATTTTGAGAGAATTCCACGTGTAAAGTTATGATTATCTTTGTCATTACTCTATAAAATAAAAAGAGAAACAATTAGGAAAGGTTTGGTGAATTTTCTCAATCATTTTAGATAAAGAAAAGAGCTTAGTAAGATTGTACTAATTTTTTTTTTTGTTTCCTTTTGTTATCATGTGGGTTTTAAATAGAAATTAATGCTTATTGTCTTTTTATTTTTTTACCTTGAAAAATAATAATAATTAATTTTTAACATCACCCACTTTTTTTAATTAAAATAATCATCAAATTATAACTTATTATTTTAATTCACTAACTCTAAAAAAATCATAAAATTACCATTGATTAATTATTTTCTATCTCTACTGTAATGGTTAAAAACTAAACTAATTTACCTCTCTTTCAATTTTTCATTTTTTTCTTTCTTATTAAAACAACTTTATCTTTCTCTTAATTTACACTATAACATCATCAAATTTACGTATTATATCATTTAGAGTTTATGCTTCATAGATTTGGAAAAAAAAAAAAACTCTAATAGATTCAAACTTGTAGAGAAAACTTTCATATTTGAATTTCACATGATGGGTATTGATCACTTAATTTTGTTTAGACTGTGGAGTTTGTTAATTTTTTAATAATTTTATATGTTAGATATATTTACTTTATGTATCATGGTAAATTTTGATAATAAAGGAGATGTAGGGAAAGGGAGTGACGTCAAATAAGTAATTGATTAAATTATATTTTTACAATAAGATTTTAAATTAAAAAAATGGATGCAATGAAGAATTTAATGGATTTAAATAGCTCCACTCATTTAGTAATCAACAATTTAAATCATACTAACTGATATTTTATGTAATAGGTGTGTGGAAAGCAATTTAATTAAAAAGCAGGGATGTTTCCATCCTATTATTTTTTAAAATCCACTTCACTTTCAATAAACAATGATAAGAAGTTCACATTGTTTTTTAAATATACAAATTAATAAAAAATTTAGTTAATTAATCAATTAAATATTTCTTATAATTTTTTCACTTAGATATATTTAGTTGGATCATGTTTGTGAGAGACCAACCTAATCCACTATTGATTTGGTTCGAAAACATCTAACTCAATCCAATGAACTAACTATATTCAACTCAAATTAATCAAATCCTTAAATTAAGGAGTTGTGTTGATTAGATTGATTGGAGTTGTGTTGATTAGATTGATTAAAATTAAATAAATTTGAACATAATAAAAAAACTGTTTGGTACTTAAAATCAAATTCAAAAATTTAAAAAAATTAACAATAATGATAGAGCCATTGTTAATGATAGGGCTATATTTGTATAAATTAGTTTATATAAATTAATGTGCGTAAATTAATGAGATATGAATAAATTAATTGAAAAGTAATAATAATAATTTTTAAAAATGATGTTAGCTATAATAATTTTATATAAATAATTTCATCAAATCACATCAGTTTGTACATATTTATTTATATAAAATAATTTTTAACTCTATTATTACTTATATATTAATTGTCACGTGTACCTAATAGTTTAGATATTTAATTTTATGTAATTAAATCTCTAATTTGATTATTTTAAATTTTTTTAAAATAATATGTATCTATTATAATTATTTATCGGGAAAATATCGCCGCCCGACGAAAACTAATAAAATAGGCGAGTGGTGTGCTGGAGGATCAAAGTTTGAATTGTCAACTGCCAAAGGCAAAGGGGGAGAAATAACGCACATAGGGCTCTGTCTGTCTGTCTGTCTGCGGTCTCCTGTAAGAAAAGCCTCACTCTCTTTGAATTAATTGATTGATCTGAATCTATCCCTGTAATTTTATAGATTCAATTTAAATATATCACTTTTAAAATTTCTTATAAGTGTAGTCTCGTTTTCCTTTTTGAATCCCGTGTTTCTTATGAACTGCTAGTGTTGATTTTAATAAATAATTCTGATTCTGTGTGAGCAGTAGCTACAATAGCCAGAAAAGAATGGCCAAAGTTCATGATTTTCAAGAGGTGGCAAAGCACAATAATAGAGATGATTGTTGGCTTGTAATTTCTGGAAAGGTTAGTTCATCTAGCTCAGTGGATGTTTGCTTATTTATTTATTTATTTTTTTCTTCATCTCATGGCTTTGTCTGTTCTTTTTCTCTTTACTGCATGCCCAGAACATAAAAAGTTCTTTTTTTTTTTAATCTAATATTTAGATGTATATAAGTATCATTTAGATCCAGTATAGAGACTGTTTAGATATAAAGATCTAGGGGTAAATTTTTTAGGACCAAATTAAGGTGAGAACATGAGAGAAACATGCTGTTAAAACACTGAAAGTCTCATCGATTTATTTTAGTTTTTTTTTTCTCATTTTTCTCTGGGTATTATTACTGGTATTTTGTCGTGGTATGTATTGTTTGGTGAGAGAATTAGAAAATGGCATCATGCTGTTGAAAGTCTGTACAATTCATGATATTTGTGAACACAGTTTTCATTGCCGTCTGTGGTATTCCATAGAGGAATAACAAATATGGATGACCTTTTCACTGAGGGACTTCAAGGAAAATTCTGCAGATGCCTGATGAATGTATGATCAAGTGTTTTATAATGTTTCATTTATAAAATTCAAGTATATGATTCATCACTTTGATGTCTTGCATAAGAACTAAAAAATTAGCTTACAGGAAATAAAATACTGTAGTTTGCAAGTTGCCACTTGCGAAGAGCTAACATTTGAAAAAGCCGTAAACAGGAGCCAGATTGGTTGGCCAAGATTGGTGTAATCCCTCTGTGGTTTTCTCTTCTAAAATTTGTAATGTATGTTAGCGGTAGATCTTTGACAATTTCAGGACATGCACCTAGTCAGTACCTCATGTAGTACTTTTGCATTTCAATTCAAACAAGTCATTAAATAGCATATAAGTTTTAGAACCCCTGTATCAGGTGTATAATGTGACTTCATTTCTCGACGATCATCCTGGTGGTGATGAAGTCTTGCTAGCTGCTACTGGTAAGATCTCATTCTACCAACCTTACTTTTCTCCGTACCTTGACTGCTTCATTTCATAATTAAATGGTATATAGCAAAGATTGCATCCCATGGTACAACTTCATATGACCACCATAAATTTTGCAGAGAAGGATGCAACAGACGACTTTGAAGATGTGGGTCACAGCGATTCCGCCAGAGAGTTGATGGAAAAATACTACATTGGTGAGATTGATAGCTCCACTGTTTCAGCAAAAAAGAAGTACACTCCACCCCAAGAAGCAGTTCATAGGCCGGAAGACACTCAATCTGCAGCTAAGATTCTACAGTTCCTGGTACCACTGTTGATCCTGGGTATAGCATTGGCTTTCCGGTACTTTTCCAAGAAAGAAGAGTGAAGCATTGTATGAATTGCAAAACTGAACCAAATACCTCTTTGTCAGCTTATTACCTATCCTATAGTGGTAGAACTTCAATTGGCACTTGTTACCAGGATTTGTTTTGATACTAAACTATGCTTAGTTGCCATTAATAATTGGTTGCTTCCTTCATCCTGGTTGAAGGATGTGTTGAAAGTTGTTTTGAAGCAATAATGCAGTGAAATTGAACAATAAAAAGAAAAAATAAAAAACATCATTGGATTGTGAAACATTTGACATTTATTACATGTATATTCAATCTCGGAATCTTCCGGAATTTTGTTCTGCATGTGCAAGTCTTAGGCAGTGGCCTGTTGTGTCATAGACTCAACATTATTAGCGTTGCTACCATGACTTACTTCCATACCTTCACCGATTTATTGCCAATTCCTTGCCCCCCTTAGCTTGCTAGCTTTCAGGATTTCTCATGTTCTTGGCTTTCGTGATAATATTTGGTTCTCGTAAACGTACTTTTGCATCCAGTATATTTCGGGACAGATGGACTCTCTTGAGTTCTGGGATTGTGTTGTGTAAAGATTAGGCCTTTCTTGTTTGTTTGAAAGCATCCTTTTGACACCTTCCCAAAATTTGAAATTGCCTAGATAACCAACATAAGTTAATATATTTTTTGGTTTGAATGAAAATTCAATTGAACACTTCAATAAATTATTTTTTTAACAAATTTTGTACTTCCCACTCATTTTGTACTTCATACTTTTGTTTTAATTTTTTTTAGAGAAATAAAAACTGTGTAATAAAAAGTACATAATTTAAGATTTTAAGATTTGTATGAATTTTATAAAGTGAAATTTTGTGTTCAGATGGTTAATTTTAGAGTGAAGCTACTGGCACCCGTTCATTATTCTTATAAAATCCCACTTAAAATAAAATTACAGTTAAATACAAATAAGAATTAAACATAAAGAAATTTTTTTTCCTAAAAAATTACTTGCATTTATAATAATTTTTTTTAAAATTTCTTACTTCTTATCTAACTAAAATAAATTGTAGAAATTTAGAATAATTTATTATTATTTTCATATTTCTTGTTGATTAAATATTTTTGTACTTAAGGTTGCTTTCAAATTATAATATAAAATATGTGAAATTTAAGCCAATGATAAATATTGAAAATTTTATCACTCATTAAATTTTTTTTAATTTATATGTAGGGTAATAATAAGATTGTAAAATGAATGAAGAATAGCACAATAATACCTTCAGTTTTAATAAAAATAAAATAAAATGAAAAATTAGAAGTGTATTAAAAAAAAGGATATTTTCGGAAATAAAATAAATATAATTGTAAAAGGGGTTTTATAAGGAGATTAGAGGGGTGTTAATAGTCCAACTGTCATTTTAATTTATACGTTCACAGTTTAAAGTGAAGTTTTACTGAAATAAAATTCATAAGAAGTGTTAAAAATTCCGCATTTTGTTTGATTCAAACAGACCCAATTCTGGCCCATAAAATACGTTCCAAATTGATGGTAAGTCTGAACACAAGCCCAAAAGGATACTTTCCCAGTAAAATGAGCGCAGGGCTCTGCTTTACTCGTTACGGATTTATTTTATGATTATTATTATTATTATTATTATTACTCTTTTTTTGTCCCAATTGGTCACGGTACTTATATTGCCCGTATTATTTGATTTTTTGTTATAAATTTAAAGGGGTTTTAATTTTTTTGGAAGTCTAAATTATACTGAATTTAAATATTTTTTATATCTGCATATAAATAATATTTTATTTTTATTTTATAAATAAAAATATTTTAAATATAGTTATTTGACATTTATATTCCTATAAATAAAAAATAATAATTAGATTTTATACTTTAAAAAATAAATATATTTTACAAAGATATTTTTTATTCAAATAAAAATTGTAAAAAATTATTTTTATTTAAATAATAAATATCTAAAAACCAATTATAATTATAAAAAATAAAATTAATAAAATTTTAAATTTTAAATATTTAACAAACAATTCATTAAAATCGAACAGTGTTAATTTTGAGATATTTCGAAAGTTAATTTTCTAATTTTAAAAAATGACTTGGCAAACAGTTTGTTATAGACTTATATATATATATATATATACATGGCGGTGTGATCTGGGTCTGGCCCATAGCCCGTGAATATAGAGAGTAACAGTTGAACGTCACCGACGCGAAAGAACTATTACTACCCGTTAGAGACTTGATTCCAAAAAGGCTGCGCCATATCATCATGCTGTTAAAGAGTTGTTATCTTAGCAGTCATGATCTTTTACATAAACATGTCGGGATTGTGTCATCACAAAGTTCTGTGGGGTCAATTTTACTTTTTTTTTAATTAAGGTTATATTTCGGCCGGTTGAAAGAAATAAATAATATTAGTATATGGATTCTTGAATTTTAGTTGATACGCCCGATCTAATTCTAAAAATTAAAAGATAATTAAAACTCTCACAACATCGGGAAAAAGTTAAGAGTTTAATATTTATTGAATGAATTCAGCTCCGCCAAAATTATCTCATCTTCAAGTATGTTTTAATAATTATTAATTTTTATTATTTATAATTTTAATTATGTAGTTATTAGCCAACTTAACCACGACCTTGTTAAATTATTTTGGTGGCTTTATTTTCTGTACTCTGTAGTCTGCATCTGTACCGGCACCATAAATCAGCGAGATTTCTGGGATGTGCCGTGCATGCATTGCCATTTATGACTCTGTTCGAGATGTCGATCAAGCTGACAAATTCAACCGACTACCGTCCGATGCAGATGTGACATTAAGTAGTATATAAGAGACATGCATAAGAATAGTATGATGATGCCAATTGTAATTGTAATTCTTATCTGTTAAATGTTATTATCCTGACCGACGATTTGGTTTAGCCATAGAATTAATGGGACGTGCCCTTTTCTTTTGCTTCATTATGACATATATACTCATTTGGGCAAACACAGTCTCCCATTACTTGAATATGTATCACTCTATTATGGCTCAACCATTCGGTGCCAGCTTAGGGTTTTTCAAGCAATCACGTCATCAATGTGCTTAGCTTAGGTTTTTTTTCCAAGCAATCGCATCATCGACGTGCTTATTCAATTGATCTTAATTCACACAAATGCTGTATATGTTTTCCCAAAAGCATACGTGCACTGGTCTAACTCCTTTTACTTTTATCAAATATTTTTTTCCCATTTTCTTAAATAACAGTAGTACTACACGTATTGTAAGAAAATTTCTACCCATATAAATTCTAGCTAGATTTTTATTTTACTTTATTTTTTTTCTTAAAATAAACTGGTAGAAAAAACTCAAATCAATTTTTTAGTCCATAATTTCTTCAAAATTTAAATTCACAAGTGGTCATAAGAAAAAAAAATCTGCTTGAAAACTATTTGATAACGCCTTGGGGGCATATGTGTGATAGCATGATTGAAATGGCTAGTCTAGAAATACAATCTTATACACCAAAACTAATTTGTTCCTTATCTAAATATAGCAAGCAATCTTTTTTCTTTTTTTTCTTTTTTTTTTTTTAATGAATGAAGTCATCTTGCTTGTTTGTTGTGTTTACATTCTTTCAAGGTCACAGTATGTGTCTATCAATCAAGCCCTAGATATCGATGGATGGTCTTGCAGCATTGATTAAGGTTATGTGTGTGTGTGTGTATACATATGCACATATAATGATTCTCCAATGAGAATAACTTTATTTTATTTTTTCATGTGATTAAATTATATAATTTTATAATATATTAAAAAATAATTTCATTGAAACAATGTATTTACGTTAAAAATAAAAAATAAAACACTCACATTAAAAAATAATTATTTATATATACACACAAGTTTTCATTTTCATTGGTGCATGTTTATCTTAATGAATTGGGTAAGTGGTCTTTGTCAATTCCATTTAAGAGAAACGCTTGCATTGATTAATAGATCGCAGTCAGTGGCTCCATATGTTTCTCACGATCTTCTTAATTGCATGAGCCGACAACAACTAATCGGGCACTGTACACGTAAGATTTTGTTGTCGGTGTCCTCTAGAGTCTGAGTAAACGATTCTCAGAATGAAAAACATTCAAACATATCCATGGTGGGATCCATGGTTTAGATTTATAATCTAATGCAAAATTAATAACGCCCTACTTATCTTTCTGGCATGTACGTACCATCATGTGAGTCATGTCTACAACTTACACTGTGGACGATCAGAAAAAAGTCGAATTGTGTTAAAATCAGATGGATTGAACATTATGGAAATTAATCATTGTTATTGAACTATACTGGTCGTCTATAACTGAAGTAAATAGTTTGATTTCATCACCTTTGTTTTCTATGAGTAGGATGATGTGATGCCCGTATTAAAATGACCGCAACATATCATTTTTAATGAGAATAGAAATTAATTGAATCTATTCAGAAGAAACCGGCAAAACGAGAAGGGGCCGGTTCTATTTTATTAACAGAAGTAAAACCAGCCGTTATCAGTGACGCATTGCAAAACCTAATGCCTTTTACCTAGTGACGAAATAGCCTTATTATTATCAAATTGACGTGTGAATTTGTCAGGTAATACACTTGTCCAGGTTGATGTACTAGACTCCAGCTCTATATGATTGATTGTAACAGCTATATATACCTCACGCTTTACAAATTCAACATCATATTATACACAAATCTTGCTGATATAAAGAAAATATTGCATATATATATTCTACGATTTGATTTAACACGATTTTTCTGTTTTGCTTCGAAGTAAAGAAAAACTTGAGCTGACTTACAAAGGGGTTAGGTAGAAATCAATTATTTGACAGTGGTCAAAGACTATATTCATAATATGCTTCACAGATACAATTTAGTAAAAGATTAAATAAATACGTGGGCTACCCACCTCACACGATGTGAAATAATAATCAAATCAGACATTATTACCTAAACTATAAATAAAGAATATGATCAGACACAACGAAGAAACATCATGAACAATTCTTTCGTTGTCATCTAATAGAGATTAATTCAATATGTCGACTTCAATGTTTAGGTTGTTTCCATAAAAGTTGGAACACAGTATTTAATAATTTGGATTCCAATCAAAGCAAATCTACTGCTGGGACCCATTACTTAACAAACGCGGAGCTTTTAACAAGCTGAAATTTCAAACTTGACGGCTCTCTCAAGTTAATTGTTATTACTTCGTCGGACTTATATCTTTATTATTGAGCTGTGATCGTTCAGCCAAAAGAAACCTACTGAACTTTAGCCAGTGATCAGCTACTTGCTTGCTTGCATGCCACGATGGGAAGCTGTGTACGTCACAATTTTTTTTTTTTTTCCGATGGTGAGTTAGTGAGGACAAGTTGTTAAATATTCTAACACGTTACGCACCGATACATATCAAATCTCTCGTTTTCAATTTCATGGTAAATCTTCCCAAATAACAATTTAAGGGGTTAATTAGCGTATCAATGACACACAACACATACACATCAAGGCGTACGATGATATATACATGTTATGATAAAGATATTACCAAAGTCAAGTTTATGATCATTACACGATATTTTATGATAAAGATGTGATGAAGCAAAAGTCTTCTATTTAGATTTGTCGTCAATTCATAATGACAATTGATATAAACATTAATGATAAAATCTAATGACGATTTATCAGTATGTCGATTTCTATTCACAGCAACTTTAATACCTTTACGTTATTGCTTGATTTGTTAAGAATTTCCTTCAATTAAAGAAGACTATTCATAGCAAAATACTCCTCAAACTTTTAATGACGACCAGCTTTAGCCCGAAGAATAATCTTCAGTAATTATTTTGAAATACCAATGAATTCAAGACTAACCTATAAACGCATGGATATATCATAGTTTTTTTATATATCAAAATATAAGTGCATCAAGATTAGTGGATGTTATTTTCACCCAAAAAAAAAAAAAAACAGTTGATGATATTTCAATCTTTTGTTTTCATAGTTTTATCGTTGTGTCCTTTTATTTTTTTTTTCTTTTTTCCTTTTTTCAATGATCTATGCTATTGTGTTGGTATACCATCCCAAATAAGTCAGCTAAACAGATTTTCTCATCAAGAATAGACCAAAAACAAAGTCTAATTAAGCTCATTCTTATAATATTTTTCATTAATTGACATTTGACAAGAATGCTAATCAAGTATTCCAAGACTTGTGCAGATGTTTAAATGAATCACAGTACAGAAAGAAACCCCCAAAAAAAAAAACAAAACCTACTGTACATGTGCCTTGGTAGAGAGAAGAAAATTTTAGAAAAATAATGGAGGGAAATTAAATTAATATTTCTCATCATACGTCAAGATCCCATTAAAAAACCTTCAAAACAATATTGACGTGTATGCGGGCGCTTGCGAGTGCCGTCAGCATGCACGAGTGCCCGCGAGCATGCGAAACAGGATCAGCAAAATGGCGTTGTCGCGATAAAAATAAAGATGTGAGGAAAAAGACAAACTGAAAATAAAAAATAAATGGGTTGTGATGATATATTATAAAATGTTAATAGAAAAAATCTAAATTATGAATTAATAGAATGGTTAAACAATTACAGAGTCAAGGTGTGATTGTCCCACGTCTAATCAGTCATTTTTGTGTGGGTCGATAAATTTAATTAAACTAATACAGAAACGTATTTAATTATACGGTAAATTTAAGTGTTTACGTAAAAATAAAAGAGGACATATATAATTTTAATTTTTTCATCTGATTCTTCGTTACAAGATAATTAAACAATAAATTTTTAATAAAAAATTTAAAATATCTAACATTATCTTTAAAATTGTAAATACGAAGGAAAGGATACGCATGAGCAAGGATCTATTAGATTAATAGAGGGAAAAAGGTAAAATTAAGGAGAAGACTATTGTGGAGTCGACCCTACATAGTCCATACGGACGACTACATGGACAAATAGCGGACCAAAGAGGATTAACCTCACTACTGCTCCATCTCAGCAAAGACGTCAGGTAACAAGAGTTGTGCTATTGTCCGGCAGGTCTTGTGTATCCTGTCCTGTGTGCGAAGGGTAAAGACGTTTGATTCCTAACAGGATGCTTTAATCCATTAGTCACTCGGATACGAGGGAACTTAACGATATACCTCTAACTAGTAGGAAACTGTCCAATCAAATTGACAAGTATGCCCTCAAGGGTCCTGATATAATAATTATAACGGTGAAATTTCCTTTAATTAACACTTGGTAAATTTATAATTTTGATTAAATAATCAAATTTTTTTCTGTGTCAACTTGGGGTCAACATGTTAAATTAATAATTCCATAAATTTATTAGATAATAAATTTGCAAAAAAAAAAAATCTCATTTTTCTATTGGACTCAATTAATACATAGATTAATAATGAAATAATTTGAAACTTCTATGAAGCTTTTATAAAACAAGTGTCCAATCTTACTCCTTCAATCTTACTCCTCCTTCTTAAAATTAATTTTGACTTGAATCTCATCTCTAACATTTTGTAATGTTGAAAGAAAACATTCAGTGATTGTTGTTTTGCAGCAAGAAATTATTCAATATCACTATCGCTTCTACAGTAGAATTGTCATCTTTAATTTCTTTCTCTATATCATCATTTCTCACTATGCTTTTAATAATTTGATCATCACTCAAAATCAAAATTGTAGCATACAGTTTGACAAAATTACTATTTTAATTATACTACCTCTATACTTTATAAAAATTTCAATTATGAATGCGATATTATCTTTATAATTTATTAATTTATTACACTAACATTCGCTGAGACGATACAATAGATTTTTCATGGTGACAAGGCTATTAATTTATCGAGATTCTATTGTAGTATGAACCATACATGAAACGTTCCCTTCTGCCTTCTTCTTCAAGCTTTCCATTTTATCTTCTATCATCTGAAATCTATCCAAACTCTACGTCTTCTTGATTTTTGAGAGCTGTTAAAACCTTATCCATCTATGTCTCCCTCTTTAGTCCCCACCATGTATCGTCTTTAAAGGGTCCATCTTCTCTACTCCCTACTTAGGTCCTCATCTCTATAAGAGAAAACTACTGTTTTATTACCTCAACATAGAGCTATCATATCCACAAGCCTCCTTACTATCTTCCAGAAATCAGGACTGTCCTTAAAAATGTCTCCATGAACAAATGTAAAGCTTCCTCTAGGGAATAAAAGAATGAAGAATAAAGAAACTCTTTTTACATTACATATTATTGATTTTGTAAAACAACCACTTGTAACACCTTGTTTTACATAATGATTGGTTGATGAGTAGCTTCTTGGTTGTAGGCCAAAGACTGATCCAAGTCGATCTTGTGTGCGTTAGATTTTGTGTTGATTTATCTTTATATGTAATACGGGGATAGAGTTCTATTAGGATTCTTGGATTCCCATTTCCCAAGAGCATTCACAAGATCTCTAGATAGGCTTCCCTATGAGCTCCCCCATAATCACATTTGAGCCTCCCGGAATAAGCTTATCTTGAGCTTTTTCGTGCTCCCTGAGGATCGTTCGAATTATCTCGCAGACCATTCTACACAACTAGCTATAACTATCTTGAACGTTCTTAAAGCTTCATAAGGCTTTTTAAACCTCGCAAAGTCCCTTCGATTCTCCAAAGCGTGTAATCACCATTATCTTAGCCCGATCAGTGGCTTGTTTGATCTGTACAACTCAAATAAATCCTTAATGTCTTGGGTTCTTTCTTGTTTGGACTGACTGAAAAATTGGGTCGAAACAGGTTGTATATATTTTCTTTAATTTATATAAGTATCCCATTTTTATTATGCAAAAGAAAAAAAGAAGGAGCGAGAGAAGTAGAAGACGAACGTCCCCCTTTCACATAACTAAAATATTAGCAATTATTATTATTTGTAGATTATGCAGATTAGATATCAACTGTGAATGCGTATAAGATATAATTAAATACCAGTTAATATCTTATTCTTTTCTAGTCTAGATTGAATATTATTAAAAGTTATATTACTGAGTGGAAGTTGGTATCGTACAATATTGCATACATGTTTAAAGTGAACAAAGTTTGGCTCCATGTCTATATTAGAAAGTTTCATTATTCAATATGTTTGTTAATGCAAAACAAATGCAGACATTTTGTTGAAAAAAAAAAACAACTTTTGAAAGAAACTTTTATTTCTTCGATTGGTATATACAAAATTCAAAGATATACCCTTCATTCTTAATTAACTGTCAAATTAAAAACTTGATCCCCTACTGCGAGACATACCAATCACAACTTGAATACATATTATATTTTAGATTTGCAAACCCTAGCACAACAAACTACATTAATGACTCAATCTTAACCTACGCCTAGGGCGAACTGTAACTGTTAATGGATTGGCCATTTCACAAGACAGCCTTAATACTTCTGATAGGTCAACGGTATTCTGATCCGACGGTAGCCATGCATACTCGTGCAGTAGTGATGCTACCCAGAAGCTGACTGTGGTCAAAGCCAAGTTCTTTCCGGGACATACCCGTCTCCCTGACCCGAATGGAGCCAGTGTAAGATCCGATCCGAGAACCGAGAATTCCAGCCCACCCTCATTGGCCACAAATCTCTCGGGTATAAATTCAAGGGGGTTCTTCCACACGTCTGGGTCCCTGGATATGGCCCACATGTTCACCATTGCGGTGGTCCCTTTAGGCACGTGATACCCATCGATAGTTGTATCAGTAATGGCTAGACGGGCCCACGAAAGAAGTGGGCCAGGTGGATGTAACCTCAACACTTCCTTAATCACAGCCGTCAGATAAATCAATTCCCCGAGGTCAGACTCAGCAACCGCACGTGATCTGCCTACGACCTTGTCAAGTTCATCATGCACCCTTGACTGGACATCACAGTGCAGCACCATCCTCGCTAGTATCCACTCGATCAGAACCGCCACTGTATCAGTTCCCCTAAATATCATTTCCTGCGTCAAAGGCAAAGGGCTATTTTTTTCCCGGACTATAGACTACTTAAAAAAGTGCACTACTAAGAAAGCTAAAATTAAATCATATATATATATAATAAATTTTTATCTCTTACGTTATTAAAATTGAAAAAAAAAGGAAAATAATAAATATATAAGAAAAACGTGTTGGATAACATTTTGTTTGCTTGCTTACCCAAAGAACGGCGATCATATCGGAGTCTGATAGCTCATCTGAACCTTGAAGAGAGAGCAGTACGTCGACAAAATCTAGATTCGTTTGGTTATTACTTTGAACTCTGTGTTGGGCAACAATTCGACCAACAAACCGGTTCACTTTTGGTACCAGTTTAGAGCATCTAAACCGGATTTTTTGAGGGTCAAAATCAGCCAGCCAGGGAAGGTGGTCTGTCCAATTTAGCATCCCTAGTAACTCGTACCCTTCATCAACTAGTACTCTCAGTTCTTTAACTTCGTCATTCAACGAATCTAATTTATATTCTCGTCCGAAAACAGAGCACATCATATTGTTCAGTGAAGCTCGTTTAAGTGCTTCACGTATGCAAAAACCTTGTTTATAGCCGGCAAACATGGCCACCATCTGGGATGCGATGACCAGTCTTTGTGCCTCTGCTCCTTTGATTTGCTTCGGGCAAAAAAGGTGAGTGGCTGCGATTCTCCTTAGGGTTCGCCAGTAGACGCCATAAGGAGCAAACCCTATTGCTCGGTTAAACATCAAACTGTAAGCAGACTCCTTAATAGGACGATCGGCAAAGACCGAACTGTTAAGTATTTCTTTAGCGACATCTGGATTGGACGTCACTACAACGCGAGTATCACCCAGGCTAAAGGCCATGAGCCGCTTAGCCTTGCATGATTCAGCAGCAGCTGCAATCTTGTGGTGCGACAGTGACACCATGAGGTTCATGCTACCAATTAAGGGCAACCCTCTAGGACCAGGAATTGGTTTGGCTTTAAGAAAAAAAGATGAGCCTCTCTTGAACTTATACTTGCCCCAAGCTGGACCGCCGGGTTGAGCCCAGTAGACAAGAGCCATGGCTAGCCACGCTAAGATCATGATCAAGAGCGACCATGCAACGTTTTCTTGTGTGAAGGCTCTGCATTTGGAAGCGAAAGCAAACACCCAGAGGCTTTCTATGTCACTTCTCATGGTTGGATGATAGAAATTTAGTTTGTTTGAAGAAATTGGAATATTATATATATATATATAATGCTAGTACTACTAGTAGTAATAGTACACACACAAAACTGTTAACAGGAGAGAAAATGGCTTGCTCTTCCTTCCTATTTTCTGTGGTCTAAAACGATGGAGTTTGGTCGGTATATATAGCTGGGAAAATAACCGTTATACGGAGGCAGTAGCTGTAGGACCGTATAACTGAAAATTTATAATTATATATAAATCATAAATAAGATGTATGAATTTAGTAGGAAAGTCTTTGAGGAGCGCCGCAAACGAGGCACAATGATACGTAGAAAAGTGAAATTGACTATATGACATGAAGAGCGTGCTTGTCACGCTCCATATCGCCTGGGATCGTTTGCTTTACGTGCTGACGATTTATTGTGTCAGAAGTGGGCGCCGTATATTTCCCAGTTTACTGCTAATTCTCTCTTATATTTTATAATTTCAGTAGTTGACTAACTTATTCCCATGAGATAGCCATGTATGTGAGTAAAGTTCACCGATTCCTGTGTATGTGTGTCTAATCGTAATCAATTAATCTTGTTCACAGCATATGTTCAGGAAATATGGGTTGACAATGTGTGAACATAAAATTTTAATATTTTATATCAAATTCATTTATTATAAATGGCTATTAAATGAAGAATTTAAAAGACAAAACGTTTTAAGAATTTTTTTTAAATGTATTTAAATACACTGTCATTCTAAGTGATATAATTATTTTCTTAAAAAAAAAAAACTTCAATTTTTATGTTGTCCCTTTCAATCCTATTGCCTATTGGATGATTCGTTGTATTTGTATCATCTTCTCAAACAAAACATCATTCTCTCTAATAAACGTCATTTCAACTTAATTAAGGTTGCTCGAATGAAGAGGTGAACAAAGAATGTCATATGAGTTTAGTTTTCCTCCACCCAAATTTAAAAAAAAAACTATGTTGTTTAGAGGAATGTTAACTCGTACAGTCCAGAATGAGACCCATGCATTAGAGTCGCGCGTGAGATTGTTAATTTATGTAGATAAATTAACTTGTGGGCGCAAGTAAGTTTGAGGTTATGGTGTAGGACACGTGGTGGTCGTGTGGCGCGATATTGTCGGGTTACAAGTAGGCGAGTGCACATGAGACCATGCACCCGTGCTCTCTCAAATACACGCTCTAAGCCGTGAATATATAGATATAAGTTTGTGGATCCTATTTAAGACCCACAGTTAAATACTGTTCATATAAGGGCTATACCTTAAAGAAACTACTGTAAGGTAGCCCATATATATATATATATATCTAGAGCATGGTACTGATAAAAATCTTGTATAATTTACGAACTTTTGCAAATTGTACTGCCACGTGTCAGTTTCACTCGTTGGTCTATATACATGATGGTGACAGTTCAATCTTGTTACCCGCGCACCAAAGTCCTCTGTCCCTGGTTCGGAACACGTGGCCTTCAGTCACAGTTGATTAGTGTTAAACGTTTTTTAATTAAATTAAAATTTTCTGTTATTTTTTTAATAATTAAATAAGTGTATATAATTATTTTAAAAAAATTAATATAATTATTATATATTTAATTAATTATTAAAAAAATAAATGGGATAAGAGAAAAAAAACCCTTAGAAGGAATTATTCTTATTTTCAATTTTCGCCCCTTCTCTGTAATCTGTTGCAAGGGCAAAAAGGTCTTGTTGTATTCGGACAACACACGTGGTGCTGTACACTGTGGTCTCTTGTCTGGATGCGTGATTATAAAGCTATTTATTGGGGACCCATTTCTGACGATTTCGTGTATTGCTGGACCTTGAATTGATTGAACAGCTTGTGTTGCGAAGTTGCACCTTGAGCAATCCCTGACCGTTGATGTTGTTGCTCCGGAAGCAAGCAGGTGGTCAAAAGGGTTCAAGTTATCGGATTTTTTAGCGAACAAGTCACTACCCAAAATGGCCAATTCCAAGAATTTCAAATATCATCAACAAGACCGAGACCGATACAAGGTCAGTATGCAGGTGTATTATCGATTGGTGTACATAGGATTTTTTATTATTATTGTTTTCAACATGGTATATTTTATGTTTATTTTTGAAAATATATTTGGTTTACAAGTTAATTATATCATTTTGGCAAGTAATGAAAGCATCGGAGACACTAAATTCACCTTGTTTCAATTGATTTTATGCTTTAACAAAAAAGGGAGATCTATTGCGGAATCAACTATTTTATTGTTGTATAATTAATTACATTACGCATTATTCTAATTATAATCTAAACGTCATATGTTTAGGTAGCTTCTTAGGAATTGACTGAGCAGGGTTTGATGTACTAAATTAATTCATCATTAGCATTTTGAAAGAAAGAACCCTAAACAGTTTGGAATATCTTATACATTAAAACTATCCTTTTAATTTATGCATGATTAAGTAGGAGCACAGACACAAAAATCCAATAAAGTAAATTTCATATCTCCTGCCAGGGCTTTTAAATATTGAAATTAAATACAGTAAACCAAAATCCAATAAAGTATATTTGATGCTTCCCTTATATATTGTGCCATTTGTTTTCTCTAAAATTCCCATAAAGGTTCACAGGAAAACACCAACATTATGATTTCTGGCTTATTCGAATATTTCAAATATCCCTGTTTTAGTGGGCATTACCTCATTCTGATGCTGATGAGTGATGAGAGATTTAATTATGATAGGATTGGTAGAGAAATAAACAGCGCATTGAACACGTTATTAAGATGTTATAATCAATGATATACATTTTGTTCTCATTAGTAGTCGTTAAAGAAAACCATAAGATAGATATCCAATTAGTTAACTCAAATAGACGAAATGTAGCACTACATGAGGCTTCCTTAATTATTATTATATATCAGAAGAAAGTTCTATGACAAATTAATAATCAGAGAGAGAGAGATTATACTCTCAAACCTTCAATTATTTGGTGGAAATTAATTTGTTTATATATTATATAGAATATAAAACTGTTCGATTGACGGATGTAGCAACAAGTGACCAATGAATCGAATAAATATCAAAAATCGTAAAATTAAATATATTGTGGAATAAGCCGTTGGCGGCTTTGGCGTAAAACGATGAAGATGAAAGTTGAATTAGATGACGATCTGTGACAAATGTGCTAGTTTATTACACTTAATTCCCGTGGGAAAATGGCATATAATATACACACGTTTCAGTCAAGTCTATTAATTGCACGTGTATTTCAAATGTCGGATTCATGCACGGACTTGCATGTAATTTAATTGCCTTTTGATATAATTTTCATTTCAACTTAATGAGTTCACTTCAAGTAATTAATTAGTCAGAAAGAAGTTCAATTATTGGGTTTTAAAATAATAAGAAACCCGAAACCTTGCAACAAATGATTGGAGAAGTAAAAATCAAATATCTGATCGTCTCATAGCCAAATATATATATATCAAATATTTTAGTGGGATGGTTAAGGCCTAACCCACTAGGCCTAAAAGGACTCGGGCGACGATTGGATTCGATGCCATAATCCAAGTGACAAATTCCTTTCTAACTCATCGCTTAGGTTTGGCGTGGGTGGGGAAGGTCTAAACTATAAAGATTCTTGACTTCAAATTTCAAAAAAAAAAAGAAGAAATTTCTCTCTTTTTCAAAATTTAAATCTTTGAATAATTATCAAGAACATAATTCAGCTTTGAATCCGTTGTCCTTTCATTGTTTCACATCTTTTAGGTTCTATGGACATGTTCAAATTTGTGGAGGTTAGATCACAACACCATTTCCATTTCTGCTTTTGACTGAAAAGAAATGAATAAGAGGAGGCTTGGGCTTGTAAG
Source organism: Murraya koenigii (assembly GCA_025617385.1). Taxonomy (NCBI): domain Eukaryota; kingdom Viridiplantae; phylum Streptophyta; class Magnoliopsida; order Sapindales; family Rutaceae; genus Murraya; species Murraya koenigii. The sequence continues at coordinate 48,150,481 of CM046811.1, read as the reverse complement.
GTAAATCTGGGTCCTACTTATAGATTTGTTGGTTCTGAAATATCCCATTAAAATACTCTCCATATCTTCACACTCCACATACTATATCTCCAACTTGTTAAATTATGAAAATATTTTAGCATTAAATTCCATTCAATTTACTTTGATGGATTCCCTGATTCCCTCATTTCTTCGGAGTAAAATGAATGATTAATTACTAATAAATTAATAAATTTAAAATGAACAAATTATAGATTTTTTTCTTAAACATGGGTAAGAAACACTTGTATTTAAATTCAAATATGCCGTGATACTTATCCTCTCAAATTTGAGAACATCACACTCAATTCTCCTTACACTAACAGAAGTTAACATATTATGTTAAATTCTAATAAAATGTCCATATTGTAAATTATTTTGCAAATAATAAATTATAACTTTCTAAATCTTTCTAAAAATTGGTAAAACAATCAAGGACTAAATCAATCCAGAATGAATTTATTCTATCATTTAGGACTTTTGGTGAAAACATTATGCAAGTTCTTTTAGATGCAACTCCACTTTGATTTGAATACTACTAGTCTACTAGTTCATCAAAGTTGTAACTGTATCAACGAGTTTAATAAAAATTTTCCACTAAGGCCAACATATGATGAGGATAAGTGTCAATTAAATTATAAACCAAAGCTGGTCCTTGAGTTTGCCAGTTGTGGAATATAATTTTTTTTTTAATTAATTTTGCTTGAATGACACTATTTCAAAAAACTAATCTCCAAAGACTTGCTTTAATTGATTTACCTAACAAAATGGCACGATCAAAGTTGGTCAATCCCATTCCAATATCTCTCCAACTTAAACTGTTCAGCTTTATATAAGAGGGAGGAAAGAAAAGTTGTAGAGAAAATGAACGGAAGAAGAAGACTAGTTACTAACTTGTTAGTAGTTGTAAATAATGTAGGGCTATTTTGGATTTTAGAGGATTTATAGAGTAAAACACTATCATTTAAGTTTATAGTATGGGTTTGTCACTATTTTTTAAAATTTATGTTATGATCTTATTACGTAATAAAACTTTATTAAATATATACACACACACACAAGTACATAAAGTATATCGGTACAATTTCGATAATCTAAATCCATAATTATCAAAGTCATATCAATATTTTGATTTAATTGTATGTTTAGTATATTACTTTTTTTTCTATGTAATGGATATCTATTAGTGTAAGATAATTAAGTGTTTTGTTTTTAAATTTGAGGAAGATAAGTGTCCGGACACATTTGAATTTAGGTATAGATATTTCTTACTTATATTACTGAAAAAATTTGTAATTTTTTCATTTAAAATCCGGAATTAGAATATTAATACTCTGGTGGATGCCTTAATTAATAATAATAATTAATTTTTTAGAGAGCAACTAACTGCCTTTATGACAGAGGAAATATAAGTGGATAAACAATAATAGCATAATCTTTGATCTTTATATTCTCTTTTTTCCTTGAAGATTTTATTCGAGATGGAATCTGTTTTCATTAATTTACACAATAACTTGCATGATTTAACCACTCATGCACAACATCTAGTCTCCTATTCTTTAATTATTCTAAAATCTTGTTTTTTTAATTAATATTTCAAAATTGGTTGTTGCCCAGCAACTAAGTTAATCTATAGATCTACCAGAACACATACTTCGCGAAACAGCATATATCACCTTTATCAGATATTTAGATAAAAATAAAACAGACAAAATATCAACATATATAATAATAAATGATTTTTATTATAGCCAGTTTATCATGACACTATTTGTAATGGTTAGTTACAAATTTTGGGTAGTGAAACTGGCTATTGAAATAATTAATTAAAGAATACGTAACTTATTGTTAATAGGATGAAATTAATTAGCTGAACTGAGAGTTGTGTTGACTGAGGAGTCAATTAAAAAACAAAGAGGGAGTCAACTTGGAAAATAACACCTGCTTAATTTTAATGCAAGTTTGTTAGGATGTTTTGAGTCTTAAGAGGTAGGTAATAAGCAGCAGTCGCATCTATTCCTCTGTCATTATTTTTATTTTATTTTTATACATAATTTGAGATATGTTGTCCACCGTAACCCATAGGTGTCCTTTTCACTGAAATTCAAACAGACAAGTGGGGTAGCCACTCCACTCGGCCAGCTGCCCTCCCACTCTCGAAGAGAATTTAGTCATTTTTTAATTATATTATAATTAAATAAAAATATTAAATATTAATAAAATGAGTGCCTCCTTCGAATATTAATATGAATTAAAAATTTAAGTTATACTTAAGAAAAATTAATATATACTAACTCTATTAATAAATTAATTTATAAATATTAATAAAAATATTATATTATATGAGTTGTAATTTTAAATAATAGTTTTATATAATTAAAAAAAATTAAAAAATTTTATTTTTTAATTATATATTTACTTGATTAATGACTGAATACACGTCATGACGTCCAACTTGTCAAATATTGAACTAATTATTGCAAGTACAAGACCTTCGCTTGATCAATAATTTTCAAAACTACTTCAAGCAAATGGACCTTTCTAATGCTTCAAGGGGTATATAAATAGAGAATATACCGTGTATAAGCAGCAATTTCTTTTCTTTTTTTTTTTTTTTTTCTGAGGAGTGCAGGTATATATATATATTATTTTTGGAAAGCTATTGTTTTGAGTTTCATAGAGAGATAAAATTTGAAGAGAAGAATAGATATCTCAAGCTTTTAAAAGAGTTTTAAGAGTGAGGAAATTATTAAAAATTCAAAGTGATTTACTAATGAAAATTAGTGTTTATTAAAAAAAATTTTTTTTTTTTTTGCATTAAATGAAGTTTAATTAAAACATGAGATTTAAAAAGATTTTGGACAGGTGCCAGTCGTTTATCTCATACTTTTGCAGTATTGGGCTTGTATAAAAAGAGAATCTCAATGGGCCACAAGCAGCCCATTTAATGAATAGCGGGTAATGTGGCCTTAATTTCCAGCCCAATAGATATATACAGTGTAGTAATCACTTTCGTACTATAGGAGGGAAAATAAAATTAAACAAAATGCAGATTTTTGTGAATCCAGCGATACCATCAATAATGTCAGAGCCAAGATTCAAGACAAAGAAGGTACGGAAAAATTTTATCTTCTCTATTTATTAAAAAAGAAAGAAAGAAATAGATGTTACAAAAATTGATATTTTCTGTTTTTGTGAAATTTGTAAGGCATTCCGCCGGACCAGCAGAGGCTGATCTTTGCTGGAAGATGGTTGTACTCTCGCCGACTACAATATTCAGAAAGGTTTGACTTTTTTCATTTCTGAGTTTATTTATATTTGAATCTGTCATTAAGAGTTTTCGTTGGTTTTTTGGAAATAATTGGGTGCTTTTTTTTTTTTTTTTTTTCATTTGTGTAGACCGTGGGGTCGACACTGCATCTTGTTTTGAGGCTGAGAGGTGGGGCTATTGAACCGTCTCTGATGGCACTTGCCAGGAGCTATAACCAGGGAAAAATGATTTGCCGCAAGTAAGTTTTAAGAATTATGTTCAATTGGACTTGGAAACACAGAGCAGTAATTGCGTGCACCATACAATGTATTACTCTGCTTGGAAATGGATTCTGCAGGGCAAATTTTATGTGTTTCGGCATGGTGTTCTTATGATTTGATGAGCCAAGAAAGCTCGGGTTTAGTATAACGCCAGTTTGCTTAACTTTAATGCTGTATAACTGTAGATGAAAAACTACTATTATATTTTCATAGAAGTTAATTAACTACTCCTTGATGTGTTTTAGGTGCTACGCTCGGCTTCAGCCTAGTGCTGTCAACTGCAGGAAGAAGAAGTGTGGACACAGCAACCTGGTGCTTTCTTAATTCCTAATTGTTCTTTTCGATTCATTAATCCATCTAGCCTTTCTTTCTTCAAAAATATGGCTGACAAGCTTCATCTTTTGGTTGTTTAATTGCAGCTGAGGCCAAAGAAGAAGATCGAGTAGACATGATCACTAAGTTTCTTGCAGTTATGGTTGCAGTCTGACTGCCAGTTAGGAATATATTTCGAAACCATTGGTTCAATAGTGCGTCTTTTGATATTAGTGATTTGTATTGAACATCAGACTTTTCTTGTAACCACGATGCTCTGTGGCTCTGCCTTTTAGTATATAGATTGTATTGAGCTATTGTGCTTTTGTGTTTCTTTGTTCATCTTAATGTAAATGGATCCTGTCACTATGATGCTAATTTCAGGTATTTTATAGTTGTGATGTGAAATGATAATGGTTGTGTGTTCTCTAAATCTGGACCAGTAAGACAGAGCAAAGAGCTAAGGGTAAAGTTTTGTTTGAATTGAATGCCTTGTGACCTGCTTTAATGCCCTGAATCTTTTGCAAGAAGAAATTTATCCCAACTACTTAACCGGTACTGATATTGGCATTCCATGGCCTTTTCTTTTTGAATTTCTGGTCCTAGCAGTATTTGAACTACAGTAGGCGTTGGTGTAATGTGCTTATTAACTCAGGACAAAAGCAACTGGTATGGGTGCGGGGACTTGCCTTATATCATATTCTGAACGGTAGTGCATGCCTATCATTTTGAAATTTTACTAATTTCTGCGGCCATAGGTACGAATGAAAGGAAGAGCCCAAATGGTATTAAGCATTTAAATCAGGCGGCTTTTAGATGTTAACATATTTAAACAGGGGGTTTTTCAAGACAGAGATACCATACAAATACACAATAGGATGCATTTAAGAAATTTAGATATTAAACAAAAATTTGAAGGAGCAATACCTGTAAATTTCTAGAGAATATTAGTTTTGTAACATAGGAAATATATCTAAGTCCTACATATTCCTAATTCCATACAAGTCAGATGTCATTGTTCTGGCTGTTGTACGGGACCTGGGTTGGTCACAGGAACACTGGAATCAGAGATCCCCAGGACAAGTCCATCAACATCAACTGGAAGAAGAAGCCTTTGCAATATACATCCAGTAGAGATGGGCTGTGGTGGCTGGACGATCATCAATAAATCATTATCTCTGCACAACATGCCAACAACAGTAACAGAGCTGCCTTCCTGCACATAGCTGGGGATAAAAAAAAAAAACCATGCAATTTTGCAGCTTAGAAGCTTTCTAAATGCACCACGATAGCATCAAAAGCTTCTGAGTAAGTCATTACCCTTCTTCCAGACGTAATAGCCGAGCTTCAACTGGAAGGTTTCTGTCTCTCAACCATTTCCTGAGGTGAGTAGACAGTATTCTGCTACATCCAGAAGTTGTGACAATGTTGCTCTCACAGATCAAGGGCAGAACTTTACAACCAGAACCCGCTTTCACCAACGCTCTTATACCAGACTTCTGATCGGTTATGTAAAAGTCGGTGGAGAACTTCTGTCAGGTGGAAACCCCAAACAGAATAAAATTAAACTTCCAGTCAACCTATGTATCCCTTCATATAATTCTCTTCATTACAAAGGGAGCAAGGAGCAACGAGCCATAAACATTCATCCTCACTGATTATCAGGTTCATTTTATGTTTAATATTCAAACCCAGGTGATGCTAAAAGACAATAAAAAATTTACCACAAATTGATACTGAGCAAATCCTACAGTGCCTTCAAAAGTTAGCAGTACTTTGTAACATATAATGCTTAGCACTATTTCATAACATACAATGCTAAGCAGTGAAAAACATCTTATACATGAAATGAGTTCAGCTGCTGGAATAATTGGAGTAAATATTTGGAAAGACATAATGAAAAATGACTAATCTAAGAAAATGTCAAGGTAGTGCTCTAATTGAAACATGCGGTTATCAATGAAAAACCTTTTGCCATGGGTAGTAACAAAAGCACTAACCTAGGACAAGAAATTGGATGACCCGAGCTTGCAACAGACATGGAAAAAAATTGAACATGAGGGATTGTTGATGCCATGTGTGGAATGGAGTTCAAAGTTGTAATCGAACTTACATACCTCACAATACGTTAGACTCCACTGAAAGCAAGATTTGTTAACATTCACAGGCTTGAGACCCAATCTTCCATATTCATACAAAAGAGTTGACGTATAGATACATCGGGTAGCCTTCTCATATGAAGATTCCAGGGAGACACTCCCACATGATGCTAGCTGAAATTATCAGAGCAAGAAATGAGGTTGGCATTCCATTTATATCATTGACTTAATAAGAGTAGCATATCATGCAATCACTCATGAGAGCAAAGGTTAGACAAAGATAAGTCAGCAATGTGCATCATTCATGGTTATAGACAGAGACAAACCGGCACAATGGATTTCTTCAAAATGTAATAAGCCAAGTTTAAGCGCATTCCAAGTTTAGCTGCTGCAGTATGATTTTTCAATCAAACTATCAATAATATAGACAGAAATTACTTTGGTATCTGGGACCTGTGAATGGTGTAGATGATTACAGACTATTATGGTAGATAGCGAAACTCACGCGATATATATATATATATATATATATATTTCTCATTTAACAAAATGAGGATGCCATTGGTAGACAAAAAAAAATGCAATCAACAATGAATTAAAAAATATATATTTTTTATATTTTACTGTACATCCCCATATATTTATATATGATATCAGTATCATGACATAAATTAAGAGAAATAGAGTGAGGTCACAGCAAAACCTTGTTCAACAAGGGCATAGAAAGTATATACAGCAAAATCCATAGTACTAAAATCAAATTAAAGAAATATTCTACCCAATCAAGTGGCAGCTGAGTTAATTAGTTAAAAAAAAATTAAAGAAATGATACCAATGTTGGAAAAGTAAAAAAGAAATATCTTGCTAATTTGAATTAAAAGATGAAAAAAGAAAGGAGAGCCCACCCCAGTAATCTTGACAAGCTGGCCATGAGATGCGAGGCGAAGGTCAGAGTGGGGAAAAGAACGGAGAAAGAATGAAAGAGCAGCCTTATGGTTGCGATTGAGCATGTTCCAAGCTATAAAACATATAACAAAAGTTGAGAGCAGAACAAAGAAGAGCAAAAACGCAGCGTTGTGGACCACAATCAGAATGAAAACCGACACTGAAAGACCAATTATGAACAGACTTATGAGAATGTATACACCTATACTTGGAATTGGAAAGCCCTTCCAACTCCAACTCCAACTCCAACTCCAACTCAAACTCATTCTTCTCATTCTTCTCTGCTCTTCTATTTCTCTAATACACCTCCATTCCTTTTTGATTTTCCTTTTTCTTATACACCTCAGTAGCACACAACGAAACCCGCGAACCAGCTAAAGTGCTGCGTTTTGGGTAAAACGGATTTCTCTGTTTATTAATGAGATAAAATCTCATTTGGTCAGAATATTTTGAGCATTTAGTCTTTCTATTTTAGAAAAATATTTTAAAACACATTTGATGTTAAATTAGTGATATTCCTATGGTTACCTTTTTTTTTTTTTTTTTTACTTATTTTTATGATAATACCCATTTATAATAATGTTTCTTTTTCTTGGAATATTAATAACAATTTTTTAAAATTAAAATTACCAAATTAACCCTTAAATAATTTCAAAGGAATTATGAAAGAAGGATTTTATTATTGAAAAGGTTAATTAAACAAATTGCATAACCATTCTATTTAATAGAGCAAACACTAGTGCAAGAAAACCTAAATGCATAAATAAAATCATACCTAAATAATAATGGAAAGACTTTGATAACATACCAAAATAGGTAAAATCAAATTAACAAAAATTAAAACACTTGTTAAAATAATTGTCTAACATCATTCCCTTTATTTTAAAAGAAACACGTCTTCAAATTTGAGTGTAATATAGAGGATGAAACTTGTAGTACAACATTTAATCATCTCCATGCTTGAACTCATCCATTGTCATTTTCACTTTAAAGAAGGCCTACTTCATCTTCTTTTCGCATTTGTTTGTAATTCTTCGAAAAGATGAAATCTTGCACGAATAAAGAACCTTTAAGGCTCCCAAGAATTTCATTAAATCTCTCTTAATATACTAGCAAAATTTATCCTTGCAAACAGATCTTTATCAAACACAATGTTTTCGTCTTCAAATATAAATAGGCACGACCACATCAATTATCAGTTCCAACAAGTCTTCGACTTGAATTGGCTCCACAAACGATCATTCTCTTAGGCTCAATACTCAAATCAAAAATAGAAATGACATGTCTTCAATCACTTCCTCTTAGGCGTTTAAAATCTAATGCATGTCTTCAAACTCCTTAGAAACATCTCTATGGCTATTATCAAACATTCAATATGTGTAGCTAAGGAAATGACATAATCTAAGGTATAAATACGATACGAAGGCATTGGATCTCTTATGTTAATATAAAAACTCTCTAAGAATCTCACGTAGGGTTGGTAAAAAGTTGGTTTGTACCGAGCTTTTTTACACTCAGGCCTAAGACCGTCCAACTAGACAGATTTGGGTCCGGCTCAGATGTAGGCTTTTCATTAATTCTAAATAAATTTTTAATAAAATTAAAAAATATATTTAAATTAAAATAATTATCCAATACATAATAGAATAATAATCTAGTATACAAAATAGTAATAATACAATATAATAAATCAAGCCTAATCTCACAATTAATAATTCTTAAGTCTCATTAAAATATGCATGCCTATAAAATTTTTCAAATTCACAGACCTTATACTTTGACACGTTAAACAATAATCAAAATGAATTAATCTCGATCTCATTCACCTTTTCATGTGATCTAATAAACGAATTTTGGTCATTATACCGAGACGTTGTTTATAAATCCAGTAAGAGGCAATACTCCCTTTCTATTTGAAATAAGCAACAACTTCAACTTGCACTCTTTCTTCTTCAAGTACCTTGTGAATATCCATTAATCAAAAAAATAAGAACTCTGGACCATTTTTTCCATAAAACTTGGGTACATCATACTTAAAATACTATTTTAAATATATCATATTATTTTATTCACTGACTTAGTGTTTGGAAAACAAAGGCAAAACAATGAATAACTTGACTTAAGGTTTGGTGCTGCCGGCAACTGGTGGCCATGATCTGGAGTGGACACAATCAGATCTAGCAGTTCACTTGAGGAAGACAACGGTGGAGGAGAATTAGTCATGTTAATGGTGGTTTGACTTGATGTAGTGACGGCTTGTGGTGTTTAAATATGGTTGTTCAAGCTTCTAATCGAACCTGTTGGTGGCTAAGATTAGATGGAATGCTTAAGGAAAGTCTGATGGCAGTGTCATTGAACGATAAAGTTGTTTGAATGACGGTGGGATGAGTTGGTGGAGCTTTGCAGTAGTTTGCGCCGCTAATCAAGGACGGCAGCTCGTCAGTTTTGGTTGATGAAGGCTGGGGATATGGCAGCAACTGTAGTAGTGATAGGCTGGTAGTGAGTGTTAATAGATTGTGGTGACCGTCAGAAGAAAGACGTGAAGTATAAAGGTTAAGTTAAACTCAGTTAGCTAGCTAGGTTAGATTAATTAGTTAATTAATCAGAGAATTAGAGTTAATTATAGTGTTTGCTAACGTGGCTGCCATGTCAGCTCAGTTTGCTATTATGATTCGTTTTGTTGTTAGCTGTGAGTCTGCATTGTAAGCGTGTGAGAAATTTTCTAAATATATATATAAGCTTGTAATTTCTAGATTCCTATTTTCTAAATAAATAACCTTGGTAAAGACTTAATGTCCGTAACTGAGTATTTTGGAAAACTCAGGTCAATTACTGATAAGTTAGCTATTGTCGGTAGTCCAGTTAACAATTTAAATTTACTACTTATATGATCTCTGGTCTAAGACAGCTTTATTATTCAATTGTGGTTTATATTGAAGTTAATGTTCTTAAGATAAGTGTTAATGAAGCCTACTCTATGTTGTTGACTCATGAGGCTCGTTTGGAAAGTAATCATTCTAATACAAATAAGGACGCTTAAATGAATTATACTGCTAATCTGGTTCATACCGGAAACAATCCAAAGAAAGGTGGAAATAATGCTAGATGGAATAATAATATCAAGGTAATTAGTCTGAAAATTATATGAATATAGGAGAAGATGGAAATTGGAATAGAAACTATAGTAATATGGCCAATTCAAGACCAAAGAGAGAAAATAATGCAGGATATGGTACTGGCAGAAGACAATGGAGTGGTAATTCAAACTGGTTTCCAAATTAAAGGGAAAATCAAGGTAGAGGTGGTTTTGCTTCTGGTTTTAATGTCTTTGGAAGAGGAAGTGGCAAAGCTAATGTCCAGTGCCAGATTTGCTTCAAATACAATCATGTAACTACTGAGTGCAAAGATAAGTTCAACAAGAGTTTCTTTCTAAATCCTAATCTTTCTGCACCAGGCTTCTTTCTTAATCAGAATAAAGTTCAAGAACTACTTATATGGTGACATCAGAAGGGGTTACCGATCAAGGTTGGCACCTGGACAATAGAGCTACTCATCACCTCACTAATGCTGTGCAAAATCTGACTGATGGTAAGCCTTACACTAGTTCTGAGTTGTTGTTCATTGGTAATAGTAAAGGTCTTTCTATTACTCATGTTGATTATACCGTTTTTATATATCTCTTGAAGCCTTATTGCATCTCACCGATATATTATGTGTCCTTCATATTACTAAAAAGCTCATTAGTTGTGTTTAAGTTCCTAAATGATAACAATATCATAATAGAATTTTTCTCTAATCTTTGTTATGTAAAGAACAAGGTGAAAGAGATACTACTTGCACAGGAAATTGCTATAATTGGTCTTTACAAGTTACTGTGTCAAGATGATTTCTACTCAAACCATGAAGTTCAAATATGTCAACCAAGTTCAATGTTATATTCTGTTTCTAATAAGTCTGTTTCAAATAAAAGTGTAAACTCTATATCAGAGTTAGTCAAGTTTGTGTTTGTCAATTTAGTTTGTTTCAATATATATATTGCAAGTTATAATGCTTCAGGTTGTATCAATTCAGTTACTGCACAATAGACTTGGTCACCCAAGTAAGCATGCAATGCAAATTATCTTAAAGAAACAACCTTTACACACTGTAAATACTCATTCACTTGCTTTCTAGGATGCTTGCCAATATAAGAAACTACATCAATTTCACTGTTCAGTTTCTGACATAAAATCTAGGTCTTCACTTAAGTTAATTTATACTGATCTTTGGGGTCCAACATCAATGCAATACAAAGATGGATATAGATATTATATTTCATTTGTGGGTGACTACATGAGATATTATTGGATATTCTCACTCATTTTAAAATCTGAAGCCTTAAATACATTCAAGCATTTTAAACTTCTTGTTGAAAAATAGTTCTTTCTGTCCATTAAATCCTTTCAATTTGATAGGAGAGGTGAATTTAGAGTCTTTAGTTTATTCCTTCAACAACAAAGTATACATCTTAGATATAGTTGTCCACATACACATCATCGAAATGGAGTTATAGAAAGAAAATATAGACACATTGTTGAAACTGGCCTTATCTTTCTTCCTCAAGTAAATCTTCTACTTCCGTAGTGAGAAGCATTCGATACAGCTTTTTATTTGATAAATAGACTACCTATACCAGTTCTAAATAATAAAAAACCTTACCAAAGATTCCATCATCAATTACCTAATTATTAATTTCTCAAAATTTTGGTTGTTCATGTTTTCCCCTGTTAAGGCCTTATAATTAGTACAAACTTAATTTTCATATACAAAAATATATCTTTATTGGTTACAATCTTATGGATAAAGGATGTAAATGTCTAGATAAGTCAAGAAGAGTTTATATTGCTCGACATGTTACATTTAATGAGAGTGAATTCTCTTATTTTGAGTTGTTTTTTGTTCATAACTCTATTTCTACTTTAGCAACAATTCCTAATAGTCATTTATTTCAATATTTTACTCTCTTTACTTCATCTTATCTTAATGACAGTGCTGTACTTAAACCATCTTTAGTAGTCCTTGAACCAATAAGAGTAGTTCAAACCTTGTCTGCATTCTCTGAACCAAGTCAAGTTCCTACTATCACTGCACATAAAGAACCATCTGTCAACCCCTCTATTCTTTCCAAGACATTAAGCTTGAGGGGGGATGTTAAGTATAAAGGTTAAGTTAAGTCTGGTTAGCTTAATTAGTTAAGTAATCAGAGAATTAGAGTTAGTTATAGTGCTTGTTGATATGGCTGCCATGTCAACTTAGTTTGTTATTAAGATTCATTTTGTTGTTAGCTGTGAGTTTGCATTGCAAGCGTATAAGGAATCTTCTATATGTATATATAAGCTTGTAATTTCTAGATTCATTTCTTAGATCAAGGAAATAAGATTCAGTTTCTTTAAGCCCTTGTTTTCTCTGCATTTTCTTAGCAAACAAATAAAACTCTAGCTTCATACAAACTTTGATTAGGTAGTGGTTGAAGTTGAAGGTGGTGGCTATGGCTTCTGATTTTGTGATTTTTTCTTTAGTTTTCTGATTTTTTATTTTTTTATTTTTGGATTTCTTTTTTTTGGAATAAGTGGTGATAAAAGATTTGGATGGTTACAGTGCAATTGTAATAATAAATTTTAATAAATAATTTTAAAGGAATTAAGAAAGAAATAATTTTTATTTAAAAGATTTATCAAATAAATTACATAATCATTCTACTTATAATAAAGTAAATTCACTGGTCTAGTGAAAATTCATATAAAAATGTAAAATTATACCTCAAAAATAATAATAATAAATAATTTAATAACATACTAAAATACGATTCTAATAAAATTTAATTAACAAAAATTAAAAAAAAAACTTACTAAAATAATTATCTTATATCATTTTATTTAATATTAAGATTAAAGATAATTATAATATTTAAGTTGTTATATTAAAATATTTAATAAATATTACCTACTGTAAGTATAAAATATGCTCCCAAATGTATTGTATCCACTTAAACATTCATATAGTTTTATTGAATTGGATGAAATCGAGACGGAAGACCAAAATAAACAGTAATAGTAATAGACTTGGAAATTTAAAAACCGCAACTGATCCGAATATATCTGATGAATCTAATCGCGTCCGTTTGGATCAAATTGGTTATAAAATTATATATACCAGCTAGCATTTGGAAATTTTGGGCAATCAAGTCGGGGAACCGATAGGACATTGGTTTTAGTAGCGGGACTGAATGTGATGGTAAGCGACGAAATCGAGTTCTGCGTCTGCCACACACATGGCTGCGATGGTTTGAAATATCAAATATCTACATCAGAAATAACGAGCACGTGTTGTGAGCTTAACGGGTCAGACCTCAGAGTCAGATCATGCATCTTTCATCTCATCTTATGCTTCTGTATCAGTTACAGATTAGGAATATCTAATGCGCAGAGGAAGCGAAGAACAGAGCATCCCATCAAAATTAAATAATTAATAAATCAAGTTGACCGCTGTTTATTTCTAATTTTTTGCTCTGTTTCGAAATTTAATTACTTGGGGAGTATTTTCCTAAATTAAGTCAGCTGTTTTGATATAGCATATATAATTAATTGCCATCATCATCATTTCCCCAATCTCTTTGATCTCTTCACTGCGCTCACTTCGAAATTATTAATAAAGCATGTCTATGAACTTACGCAGTACATACGATATGAAACGAAACTTCTATTCTATATGTAATATGTATGTAGGCAAATAATGATACACAAGCCATAAGAAGACTAAGAAAAGATAGAAAAATAAATGGGAGAAACAAATTGAAATTTAGGCACCTAAAAAGCAGGGGGTAAGAGAGACACAAATGGAGTTCGTTATCGTGCCTTCAAGACTCTAGCTGAATGATGTCATATGACATCTCTCTTAATTTGTTGGGAGTGAAACGCAGCAGAATCAACACACACCAGCACCAACAAACAAGCAGTAGATGTTATTTAATTTATGTCCTTCAATCCAGCTCTTTGAAGGCCCTTCCTAGCTAACTTAACTACACACAGTCCTACTAAATTCTCCTCTAAACTAGTCAGATCATCTCATTCCTGGCCCAAACCAGTTATTACAGCAACTGCATATATAGCAGATTTTGTGAGGTGGGGTGGTTGTTGTTGACGCATCGACAGCTTTTGCATTGGATTGGCACCAAAAATTTCGATAGATTTCAATTAGTAGTCTGCAAATTAATTCCTCCACCTCATCATGGTTCACACTTTCGCTGAGATTTCTCTTCTTAAACTAAACCAAATGCCTTTGGTTGATGATTCATGACCAGAAGTCCCACCACTGATATTCACTACTAGATTGATCGAAGAAACCATCCGACTCAAAATTGCCCCAATCTTCTGGTGATGTCATAGAACTCTCTGCAGGTTCCACCATGGCCATAAGATTGGGCTCATCCTCATGAAGTCCAAAATACTCTGCCTTGATACTGCTATCATCATCTGACAGAACACCTAGCCTTTGTTCTGTTGACAAGCTTGGCTTCACTTCTGATTCACACTTGTTGGTGTCTCTTTCTCCATTATCCAATTCACTGTCCATGCTGTTCACACCTTCAACTTGACCGCAACACTGCCTCCCGCTCGGACTCTGATCCTCCCGTCGTGGCCTATTTTGCAGCACCTCATTCGCCTTTTGCAACTGTCAAAATACATATATTAGATCGACATCTCATGATATAAATTAACTAATTAAATTGGTGTACAAAGTAACCAAGTACGAACACAGGTATGTATGTGTGAAAGTAAAATTTTAATTAGTACCTGAATAACCAAGGCTTGCTTTTCTTTCTTCAGAGCTTCGAACCTTGAAGCAAGGTTACTGTAATTGGCTTGAAGTATGTTGTAGTCTCGTTCAAGCTGCTTCGACTTCCATCTAGCTCTCTTATTCTGAAACCATATTGCAACCTGACGAGGCTGCAACCCAAGTTCTTTAGCCAACTGCAACTTCTTTCGAGGCTCAAGTCTTGTTTCGTTTTCGAACATGAGTTCCAATGATCTGATCTGTTCATCACTGAACCTCCTCTTGTTCTTGCACTTCTTCTTTCTGGTTGTCGTTGTTGTCGTGATCTCGTTCACGCAGCTGTATGGGTCAGCCGCCGGAGAATATTCGCTCCCCTCTAACATCTTTAGTTGGAATTTGTGCTTGTGACTAGATAATTCTGAGAGAAATTCATTCAACGAGGGGTGTGTGGTTCTGCCGATGTTTAAGCCGTGTCAAGTGCTCTGTGCATGTATTAATTTTATTTGCTTATTGTGTGCATATCACGGTTTCGTTTCTAAGACTGACCGGGTGGGTTTCTTACTTCTCCATTTATATCCAACCTGATAACGTATACCATTTTTCCTCTAGTGCCTTGCCCATTTTTCACAATTTTATTATTATTATTACTATTTTATATATATATATATATTTCTGTATTATTTGATAAATACAATGTCAAAACTCAGATGACATGCGCCTGTATCGGGTCCAAGCCGTTTCTTCACTAGCTTGCGTGGCTTGCTTATACACTCCATTTATGAAAAGATTGCACCACATTTTTATCCGTAATTATATTTTCTTATAATAAATCATAAAATCTGCATTGTCATCGTCACAGCTTCACCTTAGTTTTGTCCTAAGCTAAGCCCTAGAGTGTCGGCTGCGTGAATCACGTTCTTCCATTATAAGCTTTCTGTGATAGTATTTTATAATATTAACAAATACTTCGCCTTGTTACCATTGATATGTTTTAAAAAATTCGTATCCTGCCTCATTGGAGAGGACCGTGAGTTGTGATCATTCTTGTGATTTTAGTAAAGGTACAAATTTTGCAAATGCTTGGCCAATTCTGAATTCTGATGCCCTAAACGCTTCATTGCCTTTCTTAAACTGACCAGTCGTTGTCCTCCCACGTTTGTATATGCTCAATGTCATATGTTATGTTTGTACTATATATACAATGTAATATGTGGTTTTAAATTATTAAAAAATACACGGCTTTAAATAATTTTGTGAACCAACCAAAAAAAAAAAAAAGACTTGTACTCTTTCATAAATTATTTTCTTTTGAATCCAAAAATTTTAATGGATGGTTGGATGTAGCTACTGATGTCGATCTATTCGTTTATATTGAATCAACTATTTCTCATATTATTAAAATTTAATTTTATCACTTTGTTAAAAAAAATTGATAAATAAATCTAAACAATTCAAATATTCAATCTAAAAAATTAATAAGTTCAATGAAGTGACATATTCTACATATTCATTCATGTGAAACATAATTTTAATTAATAATATAGAACAACTCAATTTCTCAAATATTTATATGTTTGTATTTTGAAAGAAGTTTTATAGAAGTAGCTTCATGTTTTCAATTGCACGAATTCTTAAGTTTTTCTAGCTACGGCAGAGAAAATAGTTTTTATAAATAATTATTATCTTATAAAGAAGATTCAAAGAGAAAAATAATAATAATAATAATAATAATAATGGAAGTAACAAAACAGAGACTCCAAACTCATTAGAAGAGTTTGCGACACTGGCTAATGATCTAGGTGGTTATGAGCTCCGGTTGAGATCATCTAATAATTTCTTTCCCCAAAACTATATATTCTGATTTAATTTTTTAATATCATTATTGTTATATAAAATCGCACCAACATGATTAAGAGGAGGTTAATGGCTTCTGCCAGAAGATGAGTAATGTGCTGAATTTTCGTGCATTCCGCCGCACGAAAAAAGATCTAGGACAAGCTGATGGTAAATCACAGTCATTATCATCATTAACAAGCCTAATGTCGTTGCTGAATTCTACGCAAGGACTGAGCTAGCTATAAGGCCTTGGCAATAGGCTAAAGCCACTCAGTTCTGACTTCACTCTAAGCTTTGAGCCGTGGTGGACTGGTGGGTGCTTACGTTGAGTCACCATCACAGCCCAGTGTCGCAACGCACCCAACTTTGTTTTTCCCACGGAAAACGAATTAAAAATTCTTTCTCTCTCTTTCTCTCTTTTTTTTTTTAAATACCATAAAGAAATGGGATAATAGCAAGAATTAGTTTTTTTTTCAGTCAATTAAAAATACTTGGCCCGCGACAGGGATCTATCAACCATCACACGTCAACCAATGATATGCTGCCACCTGCCCCTGGTCAGAACTCAGAATCCCATTACGTCGTCTTTTTCTTCTGAGTTTTAGGTGGGCGGCAGATGATGTGTCAAGAAACTCTTGGTCCTCCATTCTGCGTATACAGATCGGTTTATTATAGAGGACACGTGTCGAAATTATGATGAATATCGTAGCTCATAGAGAGTCGTCCCGGTGGGACAAGTTTTTGGAAGTAGAGGTGCCTTGTGTCTTATTGTGCTTTTTGGTAATCTCTGACTTGCTGCCACGTGGGGTTGCAGCTTTCCATGAGAGGCCCTTTCTCACTCTTCTCTGCCTTTTAATCTTATCTCATATGTAGTACAAAGATTTTGCTCTTATTAATTTTCATAAAAAGATAAATAAAGTGAATTTAATTTGAAGGGGAGAGTGATGTTAAATCAATGATAATAAGTATTTTTAATTTTTAATTTTAAATAATTATTTAAATGAAGTGTTGTTAATTTATTAATTAATAAATAAAATTAAAATAAATTAATTATATTAATTAATTAATGAATATAATATTATTTAAAATACATAATATTATTTATATTAAATTAATATTTAATTGTCAAGCTCCAATCATCGATCAACATTTAAGCTACCCCACCAGTTTATTTTAACCATAAGGAACACATCCAAGATTAAAGGAATGAGAATTCACGGGACGGGGTTGCAAGCCAACAGTTGGGCGGTCCAGATTGGACACTTTTAATTCCTCATAAGTAACTGAAACATGATATTATTATGAGAAAGAGTGGACTCATGTTATAATTGCAGAAAAAAGGAAAAAAAAGGAGGTGTGACAATAATGAAGTAACGAGGATGTATGCATGAAATAGACATCAATTTTATTTGTATTAGGCAAGGTTATGATTAGAGATGAGAGCAAACATAAAATTGCGTCTGGGTAAGTAAAGCTAAAGCCAGGGGCTGGAGTGTTGTTGAAGTATAAGTGGTGAAGGAGAGGACACATCACATGGTCTGAGAGAGAGGCAAAGGAACCCGTGAAGTGGCGAGATGGCGTGAGGTGAGTGGGATTGGGATGGAGTTGACCTTGTCGGATGACTATGTATGTGGAAACTGGCAGGTTAGGGAATGGATTGAATTGCAGTCGCAGTCACCACATGGAATCTGGTCGCTTTGAGTTTAAGGATAAAGAGAGTAGAGGCCTTGTTTCTACTGAAGACTCAAATACTACACCTTGTCCATCAGGATATTAATATTAATTCTTCCTTATAATTCTCATCAAAATCATTTTACTAATCCCATCGGATAATCATGAGCCTTCTTTTTTTTTTTTTTTTTTTTGGCCACATTGTACCTTCCGCCGAAGTATGTCCCTGCTGAATACACACCGGGCAAACCTTAGACACTTTAGAGTTTAAGTTTAGGGGGTCACCAAACTTGTTTCACCGGAGCTTCTTACATCCTTAATTTGAAAAGCCTTATAAAAACTCCATTTTCAATTATGGTTGTTTTAATGTTAAAATACCCTTTTCTTATCATTATCAAATCTCATTTACTGTGTGTTTGAGGAAGAAATCAGAGTGACCTCGAGTAGATTACTATGACCAGATAGTTATTTGATGAGTTCAAATAGACCACCTCGACCAGGTGGTTATCTGATTAACTTGAACATATCATCTCGACCAATAGTTTATCTGTGAACTCGACCATATTATTATTTGAAGCAAATCACCTCGACTAGGTGAGCAGATCATCTGGAATAGATTATCTCGACCAGGCGAACAGATCATTTGGAGCAGATCACCTCGACTAGATGAGCAGATTATCTCGATCAGGTGAACAGATCATCTGGAGCAGATAATTGTCGGGTAACTTTGAGCAGAACACTTCAACCAGAGGGTAATTCTAATTACCTTGACCAGATATATACAATAAATGATAATTATTATGGTCATTATTATAACAATTATTATAATAAATGTTATTATGGTACTTATTATTACATCAATTATTATAATCATGGGATACAACAATTATGATTATTTTTATTTGGATTATTATAATTATTTTGGGGGATCTTCCATGAAAAAAAAAAAAAGAGAGTTTTTCTTCCTCTCAGGAAAAATGACACTTTTCTTTTACGTCTATAAACTCTTCTAGAAACGAAGAGAAAAAAACTACTGGTTTAAAGACAATAAGAATAATACCACAAGGGAGGTGAAATAAATTTTTCTGTAAAAATCCAATTACTGACTTGAACGTCGGAGGGTTCATGTTGGAAAAACATATTGCGCCTTTGACTGTTTTCCGTACTTTCAGGCAATTGACAAAAATCTGCTACCAGTAACAGGCACTCTTGGAGATTGGCAAACCGCTTTCCCAAAAAAACAAATATAATGATGATGCTGAAGTCAGGAGATTAGCCCGAATGAGAAGCGACCAGATTTTCGACATCAATATTTAGCGTCATCTGTGGGGATCGGTACAAAGAGTCATCATTATCTCTACCAATTTGGATATGGTCGAAGCAAAAGTGATTAGCATATATGTTTGAGAAAATGTTGCCGAAGAGCCAAAAAATAAAACCCAAACCCAGGTTCTATTTCAATTTATTTAATATAAGTATTAAACTAATTGAAGTGCAAGAATATATGTAGTTAATTGTTGTTAAATTACTACTATGCATAGAAAAATATTAGATATCAAAATATCTTCTTCTTTTTTTATTGAAACAAATGTTTATAACATGGTATAATTTCCAATAGCTGTTGAAAAGTGTTAGAAGTACAAAAAGTTAGCAAAAATTGTTAAGGCCAAGTGTTGAAATGTGGTTAATTCTGATTATTTCATTAGGCATAAAATGCTTATAGGCGACTAAGAACAAAATAGTATATTTTTTACACATAGTGTGAGCTTTAATATATATAATTTTGGATAAAATGATGCAATAAAAAATTCTTTCTTTATTTTTATTTTCTTGTCGAATTTTTTCTAAAACAAATAAAAAGATTGAAAGTTATAAAACCTTGAACTGATAAGAACAGCTTAACGTTATTTCAGTTGGTAAAAGATTAAAAGCCTTGAAGCCTCCTGCTTGAGGTGAGACAAGAATAAGAAATTTGCTTAGGTATGCTCGACTAGATGGAAAACAAACAGATAACCAGTTTCGAAAATATTTTTTTTGAAAATACTTTAAGACAAATAGAAAAGCTTAAAGTCTTAAAGCCCGCTCAAGACTAAACAAGAAGCCGAAGTGTGCCAAAAGTCATTTAAGCAGAATTAAACTCTTAAAAAACACGATAAGGCCAGATGTCTCAAAACCTGCTCGAGGCGAGACAAAGAGGCCAAGTTTAGCCAGAATAAGACTTGAGCAAATTAAACTCTAAAAATACAATAAGGCCGGAAGTCTCAAAGCCTGCTCGAGGCGAGATAAAGAGCCAAGTTTAGCAGAGTAAGGCTCGAGCAAATTAAGCTTTAAGAATATATTAAGGCCATATGTCTCAAAGCCCGCTCGAGACGAGAAAAAGAGTCAAGCTTAGCCAAAATAGGCTCGAGCAAATTAGGCTCTAATAAAATATATAAAGTCTCAAAGCCTAATCAAGGCAAGACAAAAGTCAAAAGTCTTCCAAAGCTTGTTAAGTTGAGCAAGAAACCAATAAATTTGAAAATACTCTAGGATAAATAAAAAGGCTTAAAGTCTTAAAGCATGTTCAAGGCGAGGTAGGGGTCAAAAATTTATTTGCTCATATTCGACAAGACGAAAGTCGAGCAATAATATATTTTAGTGTAACTAAAAGAATTTAAGTCTCAAAACATCCTCGATGTGAGACAAAATCAAAGCATCCTGCTCTTACTCAACTAAGATTAAGTAAACATGGATTAAATAAGTGTTATTTGTAAAAGACTTCAGGTACTCTAGGTTTCTTGTCTATGATGAGAACAATTCTAACAGTCTCAACTGATTTATTAAAGTCATCTCGATGTCACTTTAAATTTTATATAATTTCTAGTCCTAATTCATTAAAACTCTCAACACTAAAATATAAGAGACTGGTGTTTGAGGAAGAATTAGAGTGACCTCGAGCAAACTACTATGACCATATAGTTATTTGATGAGCTCAAATAAAGCACCTCGACTAGGTGGTTATTTGGCTAGCTCGAGCATATCATATCGACCAAGAATTTATCTGTAAACTCGACCAGATTGTTATCTAGAGTAGATTACCTCGATCAGGTGAGCAGCTTATCTGGAGTAGATTATCTCGACCAAGTGAGCAGATCATCTGGAGTTGATCACCTCAACCAAGTGAGCAGATCATCTGAAGTAAATTATCTCGACCAAGTGAGCAGATCATCTGTAGCAGATTATCTTGGCCATGTGAACAGATCATTTGAAGCAGATTATCTCGACTAGGTGAACAGATCATCTGGAGCAGATGATTGCCTAGTAATTTTGAGCAAAACACTTTGACCATGGGGTAATTTTAATTACCTCAACCAGATATGTACAATAAATGGTAATTATTATGGCCATTATTATGACAATTATTATGATAAATGTTATTATGGTTATTGTTTAGTGATCATTATTATGTTTATTATAGTGCTCATTATTATATCAATTATTATAATCATAGGGTTACAATAATTATGATAATTTTTATTTGGATTATTATAATTATTTTAAGGGAATCTTCCAATAAAAAAAAAAAAGAGTTTTTCTTCCTCTCAGGAAAATGGTCTTTTCTTTTATGTTTATGAACTCTTCTAGAAATAAGGAGAAAAAAAAACTGTTGGTTTAAAGGGAATGAGAATAATGCTACAAGGGAAGTGAAATAAATTTTTCCGTGAAAATCCGATTACTGACTTGAGCGTCGGAAGGTTCATGTCGGAAAAATATATGGCGCCTCTGACCGTTTTCTGTACTTTCAACTAATTGACGAAAATCTGTTAGCAATAACAGGCACTCTTGAAGATTGATAAGATGCTTCTCCAAAAATAAATATAATGATGATGCTGAAGTCAAGAGATTAATTCAAAGGAGAAACGACTATATTTTTAACATCAACACTGTGTAAGGAAAATATAATGATGACTACTTACAACACAATTTGTAAGTATGAGAATAATTATTATTTTTTTTCAATACAACATGAGAATAATGAATTTGTAAGGAAAAACAAAGTAAATAAAGATTATTTCTCATAGAATGCTCTTATAGATGAGTAGTCACATGCATATAAAAGTAAAGAAAATGACACGTTGATTTTATTTGTTTATCTTTTATTTGTTTAAAGGTGGGCAAAAGATCAAATTATTTTTTTCTTTATTCCCATTTAAATTCATATGACTAATTAAACAAAATTATTTAAAAATCATTCAACTATACCTTAAGCACAAATGACAAGTTGATGCATTGAAAAAGTTTGCAGAGAAAATAAATAATAGAATGCGGGGGTTAGAATACAGAGAAATAGCATATGAGTTTAACTAGAATTATAGATTGTCCTTAAATATAATTACAAAATGAAAGGGGTGTTAAGAGGATAGTGATGGGGTTTGAATAGCATTGCGCGGCTTGTTTTTACACCTTTAATTGGGTCAAGCCTGAATGTCTGGACACTGATTTAGCCCAAATCAAACTATTGCTAGGTAATCTTGGGTATCCATTTTGCCCGTTAACTCATACAGAATAATAATAATAATAATACACGCATGTGCAAATTGCACTGGACGGAACGGAGCGTCAGCGGTAGCGCGGTACTAAAATTTAAGGGTAATTTACACCATTTTATCTTTTAATTACGTCTAATTAACACATAGATTGATTTTATGTCCGTATTCAATACAGATCCTATATTGAACATAAAATCTACCTCTGTGGTAATTTGGACATAAAATTTTTGTATATGTGTGTTACCAAGAGTTAAATTTAGTAGTAAATTTCCAGTCAAGGTTGTGTCACGTTTAATCAATATTTGTTATGAATTCCACATCCCGTGCTTTGAGAGTGAGGATCGGTCAAAAACTATAAGCATGCACGAGGATTGAAAGGCATGTGAACGATGTTAAAAAGTTGTTACCCTACGGCAATTCCCCGTCAAAGGGTTAACAAAATAGTAACCTACAAGACTAGCCCTCTCTCTTGTGAAATGACACACCAAGAGGCACGAGGCAAGAGGCAAGAGGCAAGAGTGCTGAGTGCAGCCTCTTAGAAGCCTTGAGAACCTCAAAAGCTACCATCTAGAGCTACCTATTGTATTTGTATGCTAGGAAACTGGTGATGGAAGACTGAAGCTTTGTTTTACTTTGGAACAAACATCAACTTCAAATAGATAAAAGAAAAAAAAAGAAAAAGGGCAAGGCTAATGCCTTGCGAGTTGCGGCCCATGCCCATGCATATATATGGCGCTTCATGTACACGGTAAGTGAGGAGGATAGACAAATGGCTTTGAAGTTCATATCCTGCGCGCCTTGTACTTGAAGAAAAAGTAACTGTGCAAGAACGCTAAAAAATAAAAATATATAGCAAATACCGCGGTCCAAATTTTTTATAACTTTGCTTGTTTTTAACAGTTTGAATAGAAGGATAAGTTGGATGCAAGGGGGGGGACAAGAAATAAATAGAAAGAACAAAGAAACAAAGAGAGAAGACCAATTGTAATTGGTATTTATCACTAATTACAATGCTACATCGTACAGAGTAGTAAATCTGAGCTTTAAACACCCAGTTACAATTTCTAATTCCCATCTTAATCAAAGTTCCTTTAAGGTTGTCAAACATTATGGGGTTGTGTGTGAAAACTAAAATTTCTTGGTTTACTTAAAAGCTTTTAATTTTCTTTTCGACTCAACAGCACCACAAGCACAACCCAACCCACGTAATCTTTGTCTTTATTTTGTACGATTGTTTTGCTTTACAGAGTATTCAGTCACACTCTCTCTCTCTCTCTCTCTCTCTTTCTCGATCCAGACACCAAATTGACTTCGGTGGCAAAAGCTAGCTCTAAAGTTTTCTTAACCTTTTATTGCTTTTCAACAACTCATCTTTCTTCTTCTTCTTTTATTTATTTTTTATTATTTAATTCTTAATTTCTCAATACTTTTAAATTAAAATAATATTTATATTTAAAATATTTGAATTTAAATTTTATAAACTATTTATTTATTGATTAATAAAAATAAAATTACTTATTATTTAATAATTAATATCACATCAATTAAATTATTTAACACATATATATATATATATATACACACACACAGAGATGGATGGATGGATATTGGAAGAGAAAGCGAGAGCACGTGAGCGTGCATATGGAGAACAGTTAAAATTATGCATCCAGGTCCAAGGGGGGGGTGTCGGAAGAAACCAAACTACTACTTATGCCATATAGATATAGAAAATACGGCACTGTGAAATTATACTGTCTTTTAAAATTTTTACCATACATATTATGAAGTATTATTATATGGAAATGGGTATTTATTGCTATTATAATAATAAAATCGAGGGAGTCGACAACCTGGGTTGGAGATGTGGGATTTGACATTTACGTGTTGTTTCTATCGAGCATTTCTCTCTCAACAGACACAATTTTCAAGAACTTTAAAAGCGTTGAAATCTGGAGCCAGTATCGTCCTCTCCGTTTGTCACACTGATGTACAGAACAGTACAGTAAATAGAGAGAATTGGTGGAGGCGAGCCTTGGGGGTCTGCTAACTTGCTGGGTGAGGCCGTGAGGCTTATAGTTATAGCATTGGCAGAAGCAGCACATCTTGCGGGTACCCCGCTTTACATAAAAACAAGAGCATGTCCATCCATGTGTGCTTAATTGGAATGTAGCTTGCACAAATTTCGCCGATTCTCTCTGATTCACTAATTGCCTGTCATTAAGATTAAGACTTGTGTGATTCCTGTGTGAGTTAGTTTTATATAGAACCTTCTTTCTTGAAAGTTTTTCAAGTAACATTATTATGGAAAAAAACTAATTATTAGATCAAAAGTCCACCACTTTCGTTTCTACTTATTGATAATTGGCCTCAATTTGCTTCGCTTTAATAAATAATTGAATTCCCTTGTCTACTTTACTGAATCTGATTGATTTATTTGAATTAATTTTGGATCACGTGGAACGTGTAAAAGTAGAAATCTTTTATTATTATTATTAAAATTATTCTAATATAAAATTTTAAAGTATAAAAAAATTTAAAAAAAAATAAATAAACTGCATAGTTTATATACTTTAAATTTTAAAATTAATTAAAAATCAAGATTTAATAATGTTCTTAAACTTTAAAATATTTAAAATATCATAACTTTATATATATATATATATATATATATATATATATATAGTAGGGCATCCCTACTATATTTTTTTTTATTTATTAATAACATCATAACTTTATTAAAATAAAAATATTCTCACTAAAGAATTATTATTATTATTATATACACACACTAATTTAAAATTTTAAATTTATTAAAATTTAATAAAATTATTAAACCGTATGATTTAATAATTTTTTTAAATTTTAATAAAATTCAGGATTTTAGACTATATTAAAAATATAATATTAAATTTAATGTGGATGATGAAAATATAAGTTTACTATTACACCATATGGTATAATATTGTTAATTTCAAATATATATGATGGAAAATTGGACGTAAAATTCAAGTTGCGATGCCATGTACTGACAACCAATAACCAAATCTCCTTTCTGATTAAAATTCAAAAAA
This sequence comes from Murraya koenigii, assembly GCA_025617385.1. Classification (NCBI taxonomy): domain Eukaryota; kingdom Viridiplantae; phylum Streptophyta; class Magnoliopsida; order Sapindales; family Rutaceae; genus Murraya; species Murraya koenigii. The sequence goes on along the minus strand of CM046811.1, from coordinate 48,124,657 downwards.
GACGACTGATAAGATTTTGCAATCCAAATTTCATTCATTGCAATGGTTATCTTCGATTTTCTGCACAAAATTTAAATACGGAGGAGACATATTTGTTTGGCACCCATAGAGCACAGTTGATGGGTTATTGTTGAAATTTCTTTTGTTACAGTACTTATTTCCAGCGCAGCAGCTGTTAAAATCTCCTCGATAGTTGATACTTGATACTCCTCCAAAATCTTTAAGACATAAATTTGAGTTTTTTTTTTTTTCGATAAGACATAAAATTGAGAGTTGCATGAACTTAAACAATTTTATGTGTTAATGTCAATGAACTAACTCAAAGATGGCTTTTGGGTTTCCTTAATTCATGCAAATTGAGGGATATTTGAAAGAGACTAATTGCCTACCTGAATTAAAAATCCCTTGTTCCTTTTATTTTGTGGAATTAGCTACATTCAAAGGCATTGGGTCCTCTTAATAAATATACATACAGTCAGCTTACTGAATTATACCAATGCATATAATTCACTCTCACATGCAACTAATTAACAGCATCATAGTTAATGTAGTCTTAATACAAATAATACAAACAATGTTGGCGTCCAATTTAATCATCGACAATAACCAATAATAATAATAATAATTTCATTAGAGGCCATAAGATTAAGGGCCAATTTCATTTTTACAAAAATAATAAACAAATAAATAAAAAAGTGAGGACGTAGTCATATTGACCTAGCCAAATAGTCGCCGAGGAATTGGGATGGGGGGTAAAAAGGTGAAGCTAAAAGGAAAGCGTGGACCCCTGACCCTGTCTGTCGGTCATCGCATCGAATTCTTCGCCTTCCCTAAAAGTGACACGCCAGACGAGGGTGGCTTTTTCATGAAAAACAAAAGTTTTTTTAAAAAAGTTGTCAATAATTTATTTACCTAATTTCAAAATTTCAAATTTATGTATATATATAACTGACTCCAAAAAAACAAAAAATTAAAAAAGTGTAGATATTAAATGTGGCTTTCTATTATCGGGCAGCTCAATAACTCAACTACTCCTCTGACTCACTTCTCACCCCCTTTACTTTGATTCCTTTTTCATTCAATTATTTATATCATCATTACAATTTTATTTTGTTTGTTTAGCATCATAGTACAATCTAAAGTGATCCTACGGTCCATAATGGGTCATCATATCTAGGCTACAGAGTGCAGTTACAGTAGTTTTATGTCTGGTGAGTGATGACACCATCCTTCATCATACCCAAAATCTAATGGTGAGAGTTTTAAATTTCATTAAATCCACGTACGAGGTGCTAACATCATCGTAATTAAAGGCAAATCCAACGGTGGAAATAACAAGTGGAGAATCCAAAATACATGTCATATACATACAATACATAAATACTTGTAAGATTAGACAAAAACAGCGGGTTGCATGGAGTCGTGGTCATTTCTGGAAGTGGGAAAACCAGCTAGTAGGGTCGAGTCTGCACAAATGTTTTTGTCTTTTTCAACGTTGGCTTCCCTTTCTCACCCATTTTACTCTTCATATAAACCCCACCACAATCCCATTTCATTACCCTATCATTCTCTTCATCATCATCTTTCTCTTTCTCTCTCAATTTCTCATCTCATCCCCCCTTGAAGCTAGCCGAGACTCTTGGGGGATCAGAAGAGTCTCGAGTGAAATTTTCTAGGAGTTTATTATTAGTCTTTATGTTACAAATGGAGGGGAGCTTTTTGTTTTGCGGGGAATGTTGTCTGGCTCGAGGACACTACTCGTTGATCCATTATTTTTATGTATTCTCTCATAGATCTAGCGTCTGAATACTGAATAATAATATATGGATTCATCTTATTTGGCGTCGTCGGACCAGGCTTCATTCCCCCCAATATATTGCTTCCATGGCGTTTCATCAAGGCTGCTGCATGTTCTGGTTTGCTGTATTTTTTGTTTTTGTTTATTTTTATTGATATATACATATATAATTTCTTTTTATTTTTATTGATATATACATATATAATTTACTACATGAATTTTGGTTGCAGATTGGGGTAATGATGAAGCTCTTTGACTAGTGGTTCCATGAAAAGTTTCATCATTACCCCCTTTTTTTTTTCAATTTTTTTGGGACGAAGTTATGATGTTTTTTCTGTCAGTTGTAACCCTTTTATCTGCTTCATTATTAGGCAGATTTCTCTCATGATGGCTTCTCGAATCTGATCTGTCTGCTTCTGCAATTTTCAGATCTGGCTTTTAACTTAACTTTGCTGGTAAAACTAACGAACACCCTCTTGTTTTTCTCTCTCTGATGCTTAGGGTTTCATCTTAATTCCATGTTACAGCAGTTGGATTTGTTGTCTCTCTACTCACTGAATCAATCTTCAGAAAAAAGGCATAAAGCTAGCTTAAAGATGTGCAAGCTATCAAGTTTTCCCCTTTCTGTTTGCTTAAATAGATAGCAATGGATTCTTCTTTTTCTCAGTCTCTTTGATGGAAATTAAGTTAATTAATTATGAGAGATTTTTTTATTTTTCGTTTGAATTTTGGTTTATGTTCAACGATTTCTCATTATACCTCTTCATTAGAACTTAGAAGTTTGTGGTAGTGTGTTTAATTATTTAATTTGTAGTGTGCATCCCTTCCTTAGTAAACATATGTGTATGTGCTTCAGTGCTTCCTTTATGTGTCTTTAGATGGAAGGAACTTGCATTTGAACGTTTGAGTCCATAGTTCAAAACACAATCTTGAACTAATGTATGGCTATAATTATTTTAATTGTTAATTATTTAGCAATGTCTTCCTTTGAACTTTGAAGGCAATGTGTATAACAGACGATTATATATGATTATCTTCTGTAGAAGTACATATAAAGCATGTAATTAAACTCGAGCACAATGACGGCTTCTGTGACTGAGTGGTATGAAATGGGTACGTAAGTGTACTCACCTCGGCTTTATCATCTCCTAATTTAAAAATAAAACCCTAATCGTCATCATCCATACATCATTGTGATAATGTTGTTTAATAAAGTGTCTCTTCCCTGCTTGTGTTTGTTTCAGGGTTATTGTACAAGAGTTATAGAGCCGGAGCCTTCCATTGCTGCTTGCCTGCTTCTTAAACTATCAACTTTGATTGGGACCACATGGATGAGTTTCCATTCCGCTATATCAAAGAGCAAGATTGTTACAGATCATGGATGGAACTATAACATTTTGAACATGTATTTTCTTTTCTAGTGTCCCATTTGTACATAATTTTGTAAAAACCCAGATCTCAAATTTGTTGCAAATCTATTGTTTTATATTTCTTTCAAATTAATTCATCGTGATGGACGAGTGATTAGCCCTCTAGGGCATAGGTAAGCTCTCTCTCAAACACACTCAGTTGCACAGACGCATAGAGTAGAGACTGCTGTTTCACTGCACTGTTCACAGCACTCGATAAAACGTCAGCAAGAAAATCAGCTATGGATGGATGGATGATCTTTTATTCCTATAATAGTTACTGTGACCAGTATTTGAATTTTCAAAGCAATTTCCAAAGAAAGTTCTTAGTATACCAAAAGCCTGGTTTGGAATCTAGGAAGCGTCAGTTTTTCTTTCAAAACCCCAACCTCCACACCACACACACCCCCTCCTCCCTTCTATATTAATTAAATCAAGAAATCACCTATATGTATGTGAAATGTTTGTACCTCGAGTGTAAAACAAACAAATGTGTTGAATTACGTGGATACTTATCTCTCCTTCATCCTTTGCCGAAAAGGGATTGTATGATTATGAATGGTGTCTCATAAAGGACTTCTTTTCGGGAAATTGCATCTTTCTGACCTTTGTGAACATAAAGTAAAACTCTTGTTGCTTTGCTCATGATTTTCGAGGCTTTGCTTTTAAGTAGCTTGTTTTTCAAAAGAAAGAGAGGTCTTTCAACCTTGGGCCATATCTATGAATTCTTTCTATTAAAGCTTTATGGCCACAACTTTCCATGAATGATTGGTATTTGTTGGTGTGTACTACTTGACTGCAAGTAATGACACTTCCAAAAAAAAAAAAAAAAATTCATGGCTTGGGATAGCTGTTTGTGAGATGTTGAGAATCTCTACAAATATATTCCCAATCTAATGAAATTAAAGATGGATATCATTGAACTTAGTATTGTATCAGATTTTTCTCCAAATAGTAATAATAATAATAATATTGTATCATATTTGTAATGGTTGGTCGTAGTAATGAGGTGAGAAAAATTATTCAGGTAATGAGCCGGTTTAGTGGTGCTCTATTATTTGTAATTTTTTAATATTAAATTTAGTGCGTCTTAAAGTAAAATTTATTAACTGTCTTAATTTAAGATTCATTACTCTTCTTATCACATAACAAAGAACGTTAACGTTAGGTGGACTGATCTTGCACAAGTTTTTCCTCAGTCTACGTGGAGATCTTATCAATGTTCAAAAGTCAAAATCATGACCCCAAAGAAATCAAATCTTGTAAACCCATGTTATGATCTTTGTCATAATTGTTGAGAGTGTAGGAAGTTTTAATAACTAACGTATAGAAATAATATAGAGAACAAGGGATTATATAAAGCTATAGAGCACTTGATTTTATTAAACATCGTATTTCTGTGAGCTCACAATTACATTAATTCACAAATTTATTTGTAGGCTATCTCAACAAATTAAAATTCATTATCAGCACGAGACCACTCCGGTATAAGAAGTCCCCTAATCTTTTTTTTTTTTTTTTATGTTTAATTAATAAAACTACCCTTATCAGTATGCTCTGTGGTTGCTATTAATTTAGACTTCCACATTAGTAAAAAGATTAATTATTGGGCATTTCTTATTTATTTTGTTACTAATATTGCCAGTGAAGCCTGAAGAATCATAATTGAGGATAGCTAATATGACAAATCTTTACTTTGATGCCCGGACATTTCCAGCAAAAACTACTTGCCATGGATCCTTGATGCAGAGATTCACCTTGATGCTGTGGGTCTTGGCGACACAATCAAGTCTGATAACAACACATCTACTCAAGAACGCGCTAAATCAATCTCCATCAATTGCTAAAGACGTTTAACTTACATGTGGCTAATTTTAAGTGGTTGAGATAGCCTATAAATAAACTTGTGAAGCTTTGTACTCAATACAATTCTCAGCTAACAGAATTACCAAGTACAATAAAATCAAAGTGCTCTCTATCTTTATGTCATCCCTTATGCTCTATATTATTTTAAATCTCATATGAATCCTAAAAAAGCAAGGTTTTATTAAAAAAAATGTTTAGAGGCGCGAAAGCCGAAAGGGCTACTCTGAGAAAAACTAAGAAGGGACGTGCTTGGTAAAATGGATGGTGCAGCTAGCTGATGTTAGTATTGGTAAAATGGATGGTGCAGCTGATGTTAGTATTATCTCCAAGGTGCAGCCCAATAATTGACATGAGACTCAATAGACGGGCTGCACAGGTTACTTCCGGTTTCTTACCCAAGCTAGCGGTGACATTTAATTTATTAGGTTGGAATGAAAAGCGTGGGATAAATAATATATTGAAAGACAGAGTTCGTTCTTGCCCAGCCTTGATAACTTGATCAGAGCATTTGGGAGATATGATTATTGGGCTACAAATTTGTAAGGATTTAAAAAGGAGTTGAACTTTTGACACCCCTCAATTTTCCTCTTTAAATATATCCCATTAAAAACTTTAAAAATTAAAATAATTCTAATAACACCCATATAATTCTAAATACACACACCCCCCATACATACATATTTTTTTTTTTTTTTACCTATTCTCTTTCTTTTTCATTTTTCTAACAAACCCTAAAACTAGAGTTAGTAAAAGTTCGGGTCCATGCCGGATATTACTATACCTAGACTCGGCCAAAACTTTTAAAAATTTAAAATTTTTTAATATCCGGCTTGGACTTATTTCAGGTCTAGCTTTTTAAGTCTAAATTTTATATATAAAAATTTTAAAATATTATATTTATGTATATATTTTTATTTATTTTATAATTTTTAAAATTATTTCAATAAAATTAAACATGAAATAAATTTTTAAATTTTTAAATTTTTAAATATATTGAATAAATATAAAAAAAATATATATTTATTTAAAATAAAATATTTTTCTATAAAACCTGAGTTTCGGGCTTGATTCTGAGTTTTTCAAGTGATACTCCGGCTTGGATTCATTTTCGGACTAAGTTCGGTCCGGGTGGGTATTTTTGCCACCCCTACCCATAACTCATAACTCTTTCTCCCAATTTTCAACTCCATTTAACCAAACTGACTGTCATTTTAAAGTAAACACACCAAACGCCAAGTTTATTGATCTAAGATAATGCTAAAGGAAAGGAAATTTTGAAAATAGACATGGTTGTAAGAAGAATATACAACATTTTTTTGAAATGAAATCCCAACCCAAATGCAAAAAATGAAACCCAACTAATTAATAACACATATTTTTTTTTCCCTTTTTTTCATGGGAGTGAATTACAAACTTTTTCTCTTATTGAAAAAATTAAAAAATAAAATAAAATGAGGAGGGAAAAGAAGAAGAATAACCGAGCACAGTGAAAGAGGTCCACATCTATGGAGGATGTGGTCAGATTTTAATGACATGGAATTGGGGCTTTATAAGGAAATTTGAGGGGTGTCAAAAGCTCAACACTTTAAAAGGAACTATTTTTTGTAATAACACAACACGCCAGAAAACACGTGTAATTTTTATAAGGAAAAGACTTTTTTTCCCCCCTTTAAAAGGAGTTATTGTGAGTCTGTGACCACAACCAGAAAACCAATTATCAAATCACATCTTTGTCAATGTATTGCAATTTCATGGGAACAATTAATTAGCCAAATTACTATAAGAAGAGTGAAGCTGTTGGCACCTTCATATCCTTATAAAACTCTATTTCTAATAAAATTACATTTAAGAATAAATAAGAATTAAACACACTTAAGAATTTTTTCAGCAAATGACTCTAATTCATAATCAATCTTTTTTCATTTTACCCGTCACTTCCATCTTGTCAAATAAATTAGAAAAAAAATAGAGTAATCTATTGTTCTTCTCATATTTCTTACAGATTAAATTTTTTTGTACTTAAAATTACTTTCAAACTATAATTTAAAATATATATAATTTAACTTAATGATTGATATTCAAAAATCCATAACCCATCAAACTTTTTTATTTATATGTAAGATAATAACAAGATTACAAAGAAAAATAGTAGAATACTACTTTAAGCTTTAACAATAAAAAAATAAATTAATTAAAAAATTAGAGCAGTCTATTTAAAAGAAAAAAAAGAATATTTTTAAAATTAAAATAAATATAATTTTAAAAAATTATGAGCAGCTGATTCATCCCAGCCCACAGTTGGACCAGCAGCACATCCAGCCGCATAGATTTTGGATCCCATTAAATTGGTAATTTAAGCCGAAAGGAAAGGGTATTTTTGTCATTCTATTTTCTCCGAATTTTTCCACTAAAAATGTTAGGGCCCATTTTATTCGGCCCGTGCACAGTACGTCCTCTCACGGAGGTAGGACCCATTATCTATAACCATTCATCGAGGACCCATTTTCTTTTTCATTTCAGCTCTTGATTCGCCGAAAGACGTCCAACGGCCAGAATGAAAGATCACGTGCATCCGACGATAGAAATGGGAAATCCTTTCCTTACCAATTATAATGTAGATACCCATTAGAGAAAATACTAACATTTTCAGATTAACAATTTTTAAGTGGCATGATTTTCAATAAAAATATTATTAATACTATACATATTAAATTTTTTATCTCAAATAATACTACGGTATTCATTAATTAGTTAGTAAAATAATATAATTATTTCACTTTAATTTTGTAAAAACTATCAACTAATTAATAAATGTCGCATTATTTGAAATAGTTATTTGAAATAAAAAATTTATATATAGTATTACTCTTACTCAAAAAATACAATATTATTATTAATATAATATAATTTACCTAATATTTATAATTAAAATTCAACTAAAACTCCATTACATCAATAATACTAAAGCACCAATCACAATTTGATCCTCACAATTTTAGAAGGAGATAATAATTTTACTTATAAACTAGCGGGAGAAAAATCAACTCCCATTCAATTATATATATAATTGGAAGGAGAAGGAGAGACCTATAGACTCATACTGAGTTTCCAAACTAAATTTGAGGAAATGAATAATATCGATTTATTTACTAAATTAATTAGAATTGTCTCACTATCGTACGTACATTTGACATTTGAATAGTATCACTACCGATTTATTTTTTATTTATAGTGAAAAAAATAATTATAATTATTTTTTCAAAAACTCTAATGGTTTTGAAGAAGGCCAACGGGACTAGGGGATGTTCTGGAGTGTGTGAAGTGCAAGTAGAAACCACAAAAATTTGAATTTACGGATTTGATATTCAAGTACAGAAAATTTGATGGGTTTGAATTGTATTTGTATGGGAGCAAGCAAATGCGTCCTTCAACGTCTGTAGATGCCACGTGGGAGAGGAGATCCCCTGATGTCTACATGGACATAGTTGAATTCGTGCTATTGGCTGTTAAACACACCTCATTGTCGGCTATGCTTATGATTCGAAACCCTACCACCACCCGCGTGTCCTCCTTCACTCCACTCACCGTCCACGTGTCTTGCGCCTTCGAAACTTTTCATTCTTATAGAATGATTACTCCGTTTGCGACTATTGCCCCAACTTCAGCTTTTTCCGTTGCAACAAGAACTACAACGACCGTCTCATTCATCGTCATATTATTTATTCCACTTTAATGCAACAGCGCTGAGCGTAAAAGACACGAAACCCTTTGTATAAACCCAGTTTATTGTGAGCGCTCTCTCTCTCACTCCCTCACTTATCTTCTCTATGTATGGGTTGGTATGTGTTCTGATTTGCATTTGGGTTTTATTTATCAAACATGGCCAACGTACCAAGGTCCCTTAGATATTCTTCTCTTGCCCTCTTCAAGCAAGCTATAACGGCAGACCCTTGGCCTTTTTCTTCGTAAAGGCTTTTCTTTCTATACGAGGCAATAAAATTAAAGAAAACTTCTATCTAGGGTTTCTCTCTTCTTTTGTTTCCGTTTCTTGATTATTATTATTATTATTTTAAATAAATAAAAGAATCAAGAATGGGCAGCGGAGAGAAGAGTCTAAGGCACTTTCACTTACACTTGCCTCATCTTCACCATCATGGGAAGAAACAAGTGATAAGAGATGTTCCAAAAGGGTGTTTGGCGATTAAGGTGGGCCAGGGTGAGGAGCAGCAGCGAGTTGTGGTGCCAGTGATATATTTTAATCATCCATTGTTCCTGCAACTGTTGAAGGAGGCCGAAGAGGAGTATGGATTTGATCAGAAGGGCACAATCACAATTCCATGCCATGTTGAGGAGTTTAGGTACGTTCAAGGCCTGATTGATAGGGAAAACTCCCTTCATCACCATCATCATGTTGGCTGTTTTAGGGTTTGATTATTATTATTATTATTTTTTTCTGATTGTGGTTTGTGGTGGGTGGTTGATTTGCCAAACAATTAAGGCCGCCTAACTCCATTTATATGAAGATATGGATGGATTTTGTCGGTATTATACATCTCTTGGTCTTGTAATAATTTTTTAGTCCTTTTTATATTTATTAGCTAGGTAGTTTTTTTTTTCCTTTTTTTGCCTTGACTTAGATGGTACGTAGCTGGGTACTGGGTGGATGATGATGATCAAATTAAATTAAGATGATATGATGACGAAAACGCTGCTTGCAGTTTACTGATGATGATGATGATTTTGTTAGGAACCGTAATGAAAGAGGGTGAAAGAAGTAAATGCTTTTCTTATCTTTCTCTCTTTCTTTTTTTTTTTTCTTTTCCTTTTCTTTGCTTAAAGAATGAAGCATGATAATGGAAAATTTTAAATTTTAATGGTTTTGGCATCATTGGTACAACACTGAGAGAAAGAGAGTGCGGAAAGGGAATAGACAAATCAGCCAACCGACAGTAGGGCCAATTGACCAAAGCTTTTGCTTTAAGCCCTACAATTCGCGTGCAAAAGTCAATGATTATTTTAAATTGAATCACAATCACTAGAAGAATCGATCATATCATAACTTTTATTTTGCTTGATTAATTACTTTTTCGATCTTCCCTAATCATTCATATCGCCAATTTGATTTGTTGAAGAAGGAAACGGTTAGCGTTTATTTTTTACAGAAAAATATTTGAAGAATAAGTAATTAATTAACTATAAACGTGGCATGAATTCGTTATTTTTTATTTACAGACCTGAACAATAAAGACGCTGAACTCTTTTTTCTTTTCTTTTTTTTTTTTAGTAGCATTGTCGTTGATTGTGGTATACAATAACACTTGCAAAATACGGGGACCAAAGAAATAAACCAAGAAACTAACAAATAAAGGGACCACGCACTCTCAGAACAGTACTGAGAATTCATTGAAATGGGTGAATGATAGAGATGAGGGAGAAGTAAGCAAGCTTGGAATCAGGGAGTGTGAAGTGAAAGCACGTGTATTTTAGATAATAATTAAATAAAGAGTTAATATAAATTCAATGTAACGCCAAGGAAAATTTATTCGCTGGTCCACTTAATCCCGCTGTTCGGATATTTATTTTTGTACTAACAAAACCTGGTTATAAATTATAATAAATGCAACTTTAAGAAAATTCATAAATAAATTGTTGTCTGGTTGCTGTTTCGAATTGGAGCGCATTGAATTGAGTTAGGTGATGAAATAAAAGAGAAGCCAGGCAACAACATAGTCAAGGGAGAGTCGGTAATGGTGGGTGCTGTGCAGGCAGTGTCCACGTACGATCGTTTGGTCAATTTTTCCGTTGATACCAAGGCTTGTGAGTTGTGTAGGGGGCCTGGCAATATCTGCCCTCAAAACAAGAACCAAGCAGAATTGAGTTTATCAGTCCTTTTCCGGAGTGTATTCATTCATTAACAAAAGTATCTCTGGCATTATTTATGTAACGTTGAAATTACGCAGCAGTGCCAGTGTGGGCCTGGTGGCTGCTGATGATGTTTCACTGTTAGTGATATGCACAGTACATACATGCCAATTCAAGGAGCCCTCGTTTTTATCGGTTGATTAATTATTTGGTGGGGACACATAGTGATATTTTCGTATTCTTCGTTTGTTTTATTTTCTTTCCAATTAATATACGGAAATGGAAGGCTTATTGGTGTGTGATAGTGACAGTGGAGCAAATAAATATCATTCGATCTGGTATTTATTGCAATTACCGGTTGTGTTAGATTTTTTTTTTTTTTTTTTTTAGTATAGGCAATCATAAGTAAAGTTTAAATAATTTTTTTTAAAAAAAATTAAATTTAAGTAGTCAACGACTCATTATTTATTAATTATCAATTCGACCACATCTTAGGAGCTTCTGTTAGTTATTGTTAGAATAATGATATGTTTACCTAGTTTGGACATTCAATTTTTATTTGAACAATCTATTAATAATGTATTAATACTAAAAATTAATTAATATCATACACATAACAATAAATAATTATTTCGATTAAGTAAACCTAACATTACTTATATATATATATATATATATAACATGACAATAATAAAGTCCATAATAAACTTTCAATTATAATAAACCCAAAAAGATGTTGGATAAATCATTAAACACTTATTGTTGAAAAATGGGGCTAAATTAGTGTTGTAAATAAGAGTTTTATTAAAAATTAATTGTAAAGAAATCTAAAGGTTTGTTATGGACTAGTTTTACTACTAATCTAGATTGATAAAGAAGAACTTATCATAAATAATTTATATGACCACTTTTTAAGATGGTGCGCCTACCCACAAAAGATTTTTTTGTTTTTGTGCTAGAATATGTCAAATATTTATTCTTACATTCCTGCGTATTTAGCCACAAAGACTTTGATGTAGTGGTAGCAGGTGTCCCAATAATTACATTAGGACGACTGCTCGAGTCTGACCTATACAGAGGACTCTAACAATTTATTTCTCCTGCAATGAACAAGAGTAGGAGTAAGTTTAAAATATAGGTAATACATTTAATTAATATATCTATGATATGTGTAATTAATCTAATATAATCACTATTTATATGATGATTTTTTAAAATAAATGCACATATGTCATAATATCATTTACTTATCGTATGATTGAGCTAGTAATTCTTATGTATTCTATAATTTTTCTAAAAATAGATGTCTCCTGGAGTAAATGTCTCACCACTAGTTCCCATTGATTTCCATGCCATGTTCTGGGTAGACCTCTGAGCTGTATTGTATAATTATACCAATTCAAATTCTCAGTAGACCTCTTGTGTGTAATTAACATTGTATGTGCCTCCTTGTGTTGCCCAATCAGACTCGTCCCATATTTTGGCATACGAAGACATATAATCCCTTGTGAATGCCATTGCTTTAACTTTTCGAAACCCTAATAGGTGCGGGTGCATCATCCACAGAAAATATTGTCGATCGCTTTTTCAATCCAAGGAACGCTATAATTAAGAAAATTTTCTGATGGGTTAACGGGAACATTTTGAATTTTAACTTTCTTCTCAGCCTCAGTCAGCGCTTTTGCAAATATGATAGAATAAATGTTTCCGTTAAGTCTTATGTTTAAGTCTTCTATTGATGATATTGTCAAAAAAAAAAAAAAAAAAGAAGAAGAAGAAGACGGTCTTAGACATTTTTTTTAGGTAAAAACCAACTATAAGTTTTCTAGTTGTGTATTTTATATACGTCTAATTGATCATCAAAGGACGTGAGTGCAGTTGAAGTGTTAAATAAACTATAAGAAAAAAGAGTAAACGAAACATTTCATCAAGTATTTTTAGATAGTGATTGGAAAATTAACTCAATTACTAATTCAATTTTAAAAAATGTCGGTTTACCAAATTAATACTTTATTTAGTATGAGTTCTCTAAACTTCAATAAATGAATTATGTCAGATGCGACTTGCGAGTGCAGTGTATAATACAGTATATAGCCTTTATATCCCTATGTTTAATATGGACGTATGACCAAATACACACACGTATATATATTTTGGGTTAAAAAGTGTGTGAGAACCGAGAAGCGTGTCATGTTAAATAATATTTTACATAGTTAAATGCCTAAATAAAACATCATATAAAAATCCTTAAATGAAAAATAACAAGAAAGAAATGTTGGTATTTGATGTCATATATCTTTTTGTGTCATTTTCATAGATAATTATGAGTATGTTTGGGATTGAGGTTGGACAGTTGTAGTTTTTAAATTACAGTAGTAAAGTGTTTGGTAAACACTAACTATTATAGATTAGAAGTTATGTTAATATAATTTTTCACTTGTACGATAAAAAATTTATTATATATTTAATAATTTTTCACTTGTATAATAAAATTATTATTAAAAAAATTATATTTACTACATATTATTAACTTTTATTTTATAATTACAATTTTTTTCACAATAACTGTAACTTTTAAATTACAACACCTCAATTTTAAACATATCATATATATATATATATATATATATTATGTACGTACTTTGATTTGTGTTATCATTTTCTTTCTCCTCTCTTTTTCCAATAAATAATGAAGTATATATATGTGTGTGCGTGCGTGCGCCTTACAGGAGAAAAGAAGGAGCCTATAATTTGTTTCATCAATATTTGTCATTTGACTAGCCAGTGGTGCACTACAGTGACAAAACTAACCGACTACATTTTAATCTTTTTGAGAATTGTATGCAACGAACTCTCCAATTGAACGAGTCCTCGTTAATTGCTTATAGCAAATACAACCACAGATTTTCTTCAGGTTAAAAAAGATTCTTTAGGGAAAATAATAATAATAATAATATCGATGAAGCACATCCTACTCTTGTTCCCTCTAAGGAGGTCTCAGTCTCACACAAACTCTTCTTAATTTTTAAGGTATATGTGTTCAGCACATTCCAATTAATCTTACATTATCATTTAAGTATGTAAAAGTAAGATTTTTTACTTTCATAACAAATTAATACCATAACAGGTAAAAGCATTTATGAAATTGTTTTTTTTTAATTAAAACAATATAATATAATGTTTTAAACTGTTACAAACGAATAATTAATTTTTATATTAAAAAGGGGGAAAAAAAAGAGGAACAAATTGTTTCACGAAGTAACATAAAATTAAAATGAATCGTTCTTGCACTCGGTTAGAGGAATTGGATATCTCCTATTGTCCAGGCAATAAGAATAAGTCACGTACTTGCTCCTAAATTCCTTCATCCTGTTCCTTTCCTCTGTGGTCAAACTGTCATCACAGTCTGAGTTTGAGCACCCTTCGAGAACAAAATTGGAATACTGAGAAAAGAAGGGGGCATACTTGTAATCAGATTTGTATTTGCCTCCACCTGTCGCCCAATCAGACCCGTCCCATATTGTGGCATACAAAGACATAGGCTTAGATGGATAGTCCCCTGCAATGGCTTCAACTTTTTGTATCACTCGAATGGGTACGTAATCCACATAAAACACCGTCGTTTTTTCAGTCCAAAGAATACTGTAAGTATGGAAATTTTCTGATGGGTCGAAGGGAAGACTATACCTCTCTTCCCGGCCTCTCTTAATGCTTCCATTGCCATAGAGATTTGTTTGCAGTACCCAACTACCGTTGTCAGCGTGTCCCAAGAACTCGAAATCGAGTTCGTCGTGAGAATCCTTGTAAACGTCACCGTTTGAGGTGTAAAACGTGGCAACGACTCCTGCCGTGTAATCAGCTGCAGGTAGTTTAATGGAAGCACTGAAGAATGCATATTGATAAGTGCTTCTTGATTTGAAGCCACAGCCGCTGCGTTCATCGAGTGAGATTCGGACCAAGTTGCCTTCTTTGAGGACGACCAGGTTTTGATCTCCATAAAGCCTCGAGAACGCTTCATCAAAATGCGACGTTGTGAATTTTTTTGGAAGAGAATAAGCGGGAATGAATGGTACTGATGCCATGCAAGACAAAAACAAAACTAACCTTTTAAAAGAAACAGCCATTAATATTTTTCTTCAATTCTTTAAATTGGCAAAAATTTAGGCAATGAGAAAAAAGATGAATATTGATAATGCATATGGATTAATTAGATGCATATATAATGCGCGCGGTACTTGAAATAACTGTGGGTCACGTATAAGGATATCACAGAAGATATACGTGCATATTGGAATATCATAATGAGCAGTAAATTATAAGTCATGCAAATATATTAGGAATCTGCGATATCAAAGTATTATTAGCCAATAAGTGTAGGAATGATTCTCTATTAAAAATGAAGCTAGCATTTGGCAACAAAAGAACTTCAAGATGAGCTATATTGTAGCTGTGAATTAATCATACACTGCCCATGAGGCCATGAATTGAATTAAACTTTAGACCTCAGTATTGGAGTTTTGGCCGCTTCCAAGCTCCAATATTAATTATGTAAAATTCGTTTCTATATATAAATCTTGAACTTTCTGAGTTCTATCGGCTATAAGCCCTCATTATCATTATAAACAAGTGGTTTTTTTTTTTTTCCTAAGGTGAACCTCGACGTGTGTGTGTAAATATATATATGAAATATCTAACAATAACTTTTTGCGTTTATAGCTAGGAAAAAGAGTTGTTTAATTATTATTCAAGCCCATAATTGGGTGTAGAGTTTATCCAAGTCAAGACACTATCCCGTTGCAAATCATTAGTGATGTGGCATAATTAATTTGTAATCCTTTTTTTTTTTCCTTTGTTGATGAAATTATTCATAAATTTAAATTTGTCACATTAAGGATAGAATAATAATCGCAGATAAGATCGGAAATTTGTGAGTTGCCCCTTTGTCACTTGGTGGAGTTTTCCGCCTGCGAGTATTCGAGTTTCATTAGTTTTTTTGTCTAATTTTTATTAGATCATTGATATTTTTTTGGTACTTTTTTCCTGTTTTTTGTAACGCTTTGACGCCCTTCGCTTTACTTTTCTCTCTCTATTTTATTTTATCCGCCTCTTCCCTGAGGTTAATGCTTTAGATTTTTCATTTGAGCTTTAAATTAAATTTTTCGGTCGCATTAAGTGGTGCTAAGAATCTCCTTTTAGGTAATTACCAATTCTACATCTGCAATTCAATCTCTAATCGAAAAGATACTTCAGCGAATGAGACTCGCCAAGAAACTGGGAATACAAACAATAACGAAAGCCAGCTGCATGTTGCCGCGCCAATGCCATTGTAATCACATGGCAATGCAGCTGCAATTGTCTTAGTCAGCCTGCGTATTAATGCCTTAGTCACACAAAGCATTCACTGATGCAGAGGATATATATAATTTGCTATTTTAGATTCCTCTGTCTTGAAACGATACATACAACTACAATACTAAGCTAAGAATTCAATCACTATTCAAATGATTTAATAAATAAACATTTAAACATTTCAGTTATTTTCTGACCCTGATTGTGATTTGTGACAGAACAGCAACTAAGCATAAACTTCATCATATCCCACTTATAATTTTGAAAATTTGAGTGGTCATTAGATAGATTTAGGGTTATTTCGGTGGAGCAAGTCAACGGTGCAGCTGCAAGGTCAACTGGTTTAATCCATTTAGCAACGCTGACTTGCATCAATATCTTTTTACTGTCTTGCTGTCGGCCTACTTTTTACTTTAATATCTTTTTATTTTTGTCTTTCAAGTTGAATTAAGATCCTCTCTTGTGATATGAAATTTAAAAGAATTTTGGTCGCTTCTCAATCATTAATAATTTGGTGTTGAGATTTAACTATTATTTTTTTTTATCTATTAATCACCCACGAGATATATATATTACATAAATTCAGATCAGAAACAGACTTCTTTACAAGGATGATGATATTAATCAATATAAAAATGTGATTTAAATATCGGAAATTCACTTGAATAAAATTGGTTAGACCAGGATCTCACGATCATTAACGAGATGGTCACGATGATATCGACTTTTAATAACCCGTGGCACGCACGGCAGCAAGACAGTTTAAACAAGCACATTATGTTCATTCAGATTAATAATATCCCTTAGCACGGTAAAAAGTGTCTGGACAAGGAGACCTAAGAGACTATAAAACGGCTAACATTGTATAAGTGCAAGCTTAGAACAACTTAATTATTTGGGTTCATGTTTCATGTCATTAGTCATTACTCCCCATTTGTGGAAACATTCATTGTTTCGTTATGCTATATATGTCTGGTTAGGCCGCAGTTCTAGGATGATATTGTAAAGCTACCAGATGGAAAGTTTTGGATCCAGAAAGAAGAAGCCGCTTCATATGTAATAATACTCCCTCAAAAATGGACCGCTCCTACTTAATTTGTGCAACAACAAATTTAATGAAGCCTAGGTGGTCGTTGGGTGGAATTTGATAACTTTAGAATTGCAAAGTTATTGAGTATCTATACCTATATATATATATATATATATATAGTCTTGGTCCGGTTTAAAGTTGTGAACTTTATTAAAGTTTAAAAAGGTTGTTAAGTCATGTAGTTTAATAGCATTATGTCATTATACTATTAAACTATACTACTTAATAATTTTCTTAACCTTTAATAAATCCATGATATTAGAGTGGAATATTTATATATATGAGTTATTCTTTGGTACGAGCATCCTTATTTTTTTTTATGCGAATACACTGTTAAACCGTGTGGTTAAATAAAGTTAGTGCTGATACAATATTAAACTGTATGATTTTATATACATGAAAAAATAATTCTATTAAACTGCACAGCTTAACACCGAGTCCGAATTAAAAAATAAAAAATAAAAATTTCCTCAGGTGAAAATGATTATATATTAATTTTAGATTTTAAATTTTTTACAGTTTGAAAAAATTATTAAGTATGTAATTTTAATAATATAATAATCGTAAAATGATATTATATTATTAAATCATACGGTTTAATAATTTTTTTTTTATATTTTAATAAAATTTAAAATCTTAAATTAAATTAGGATTAATATATGATTCTTGCGAAAAGAAAACTTCCCGAAGAATCAAGTGGCCGACCACTGCGATTGTCTCGGACATGGACCTTTTCTTAGATGTTGGAAATTTACTGTATTAACATTATCACTACTCACTGCCATTGTGCGCCGTCTATACGAGCCTATTGAGGTTTACTTTGAAGTCCATCGTCATCCTAATCACAGGATATCGCATTTTAATTATTGAAGTTAAAGAGCGATAATTAGTAAGATTTATAAATGTTGTATGTGTTTTAAAATAATCCATATGAACCGTTCTCGACGGAAATGATGCTGGGAGTGATGGGTAAGCGTTTGATTCCTCAACCCTTAACTCACTCAGATCTCGCTGATTCGGTGAATGCTGAACAATAACTACAAGCAACCTAGAATTTACTTCATAGAAATAATTGATCAGTAGTAACTCATTAAAAACTTTAAAACTGATTCGGTGAATGCTGTAGACTGTAGTTTCCAAAATTCACACAAAATTATCCCATAGGGGGTAGATTTGTGGGCGTTGAAATAACAAGAATAATTCCACATCATATGTAAATTAGGATAAAGGCCTAATATGTAAATAATAATAATAATAATAATAATGTACAGGTACAGAAACAGACAAAACTGAAAGCAGCTGTTATGCCGTTCATTAACCTTCAGGCATCCACATATTAAGTTATTAACCAATAATCACAAATTGAACTCAAACCCATATTCTATATATGGTCCGCAAAAAATAGGGTATGAGCAAAGAAGAAAATTTTCAATGTAAATTTGCCCCAACATTCTCAGAACTGACTTTGACTAACATTCATATTTATGCACATCTTTCTGTACCCCTCTCCCCAGAAGGAAAAAAAACAAAACCCCAAGTTCTCCAAACGCATAAATTTTTTAAGAAACTATATGTCAAAGGCTAAAACCTAATGGTGTCTTGTGTTCGAGCTACGGAGCGTCACACCATGTAAAAATTTTGTATATCCAAGTAAACTAAGTTTTCCGTCCGAGTTTCTAATCCAATCTTTGAGAAACGAATAAGCTGAAGGTCCAACATTCAATTCCTGCAGTAAGGGTTAAAAACAAATGGAGATGAATAATAAACATCTACATGATGGATAATATAGTAGATCAGTCAAAAAAGTGGGATTTCAAAAATTTTGAAATAAATGAGCATACCCGGGCCAATTCCTCTATTGAAATGACTCGGTTGCCCTCCTGCTCAAAATTCTCGAAAGCAGCAGAGGCTATCTGTTCCCACCCTTCAAGGGCCTCCAATTGATGTGTGCTGATTGCGGCGGCGCAAAACTCATCAAAATACATCTTCCTATAAGCAAGAGATTCCATCTGTAAGATCAATGCAGCAGAGTGAGATTTTGATAAGTCAAATACATAGAAAAGCAAATATTTCAGCAATATCATGAAAAAAACAGTCACAACATGCAAATTTAAAAGACAAAAGGAACTCGATCAAAGTTAAAAAGTTCTCTAGATGAGGATAATGAAATCAAATATATTTCAAACCATTTATTACTGATGAAGGCAAATCGCTTTCATGTATAGAGATTCATAAAATAAAATCTTTCAATTTGACACAAACACAAAAGCAAAGCAATTACAACCGTCAAGAGTTCTAAAAAATAATAACAATAGTAAATCGTGGTAAAAATTGAAAAATATAAGATGCCTTACTGAACTAAGAACATCAGGAACCCTCGATTCCCTCATGGCATCAGTTGCATTTCGCACTAGCGCCTGCAACAGAAAATTCGGATAACTACATATTTCTTTAACTTCCAGACAAAAAAAAATGAAAGACCATTAAAATGATGGAATGCAAATAAGTCATTCAACCAATTTCTTCCATATATCATAAAACACTCTAGACTGGAACAACAAAATAATAGAGATCAGTAGATAACCATTCTGAAATTTTCAAGAGATACACTCCCATCTTTATTTGGTTCCAACAGCCTAAACTGAGCTCTAAGATAAACCAACTCATCCTCAGTCAATGCTTTTGAGAGAGCCTGCAAGTACAAAGTATTAACAGAGAAGTAAGTGCACTAGACAATTTAATTGCTCTTTAATATTCTAGCTTTGGACCCATGAAGGAAAATATTAACTAAAAAGCTCCAGATAACCAATTAAAATAAATACTATTCAATATTAGCAACTCAGGGTTATTTCTGAATTATTTATTTATTTATTTATTATTATTTTGATAAGAAACTCTAAGGGTTAACTCCGTAAGAAAAATGTGATTTTATTTATCATGACAAAACTAAGAAAACCTACATAAATTTGTGATTAGAAATTATCATATTACCTGTTCTAAACAATCTCTGTGGGAAATCCTAAGGCTCTCAAAATAAACTACAATAAGCATGCCACTTAAATAGTTTTACAAAAATTATGAGAGCATAGAAAGTAGCTGAATGAAATATCATTCATTTTGTTAAACATTACAATAGGTCAAGAATCATCTTGTCATATAATGGCCAACAGGATTAGGTGATTATTACACATAAAGAGAAAACCCCCTCCTCCCCTCAACACCCAGTAAGAAGAAAAGGAGTGTGAATAGTATGACTATGCAAGAACGATACCTTTAGTGCTGCGCGTTTGAAAGGTGTAGCATGAAGGTATGACTTTACCAACTTGTAGATCAGTATATCCAAAGGTACTGGACGACTATCATTACGCAACCATGGGTGAGCTACAGTTGTACAAATGCTTTTATTAGTATTAAAACCAACTTCCGCTTGGCACATGAGCGAGCCATATCATGCTAAAAATAAAACATAGATGAATAAAAAATATCTCAGATTTGAAACACTCAACAAAGGTATAATTGCAATAGCTGTTTTGTATGCTGACACACAAGCAACCCATAATATTTGAAAAGAATACCATAGAAACAACCAAGCATCTTCTCAAATAGTCGCCATTTTTTGCATGGAGTGTGGGAGGTGATGTTTATCAACTTAGCCTTTAAATATATATTTCCAGATAAGAAGAATCCACTAATTTATAAGGAAATAAAGAAGAAGAAGACAAAGTCACAGAATCTAAACATATGACCAATCAATCAATACCTGTATACTATCTTAAAAGACAATACAGGAACTACGAACTTACTTAGAGCTTGAACGGCAGTCATTCTTTTCCTATAGTCCTTGTTCAGGAGTCTTTTTACAAAGTCCTTAGCCTCAGGAGAGACAGAAGGCCAGGGTAGATCATCAAAATTGGGATCCGATCTTAGCACTGCTCGGAAAATTCCTGATTCTGTCCGTGCCCAGAAGGGCCGGCTTCCACATAACAAGATATAGCCGATCACACCTATGCTCCATATATCTGCTTCCAGACTATAAGATCTATGCAAGACTTCAGGTGCAACATAGTATGCGCTACCAACAATATCATTAAGTCTTTCATCTGCATAGACGTAGAAAGAAGTAACAAGTTAAAAGGATTTTCAGGCTTCGACCGACTAATATTAGGCAAAAGAGATTGCGAATGCACTCTGATCATATGAACCAGCAATATCACAACGACGGTGCATGTCCTGGAATCCATTAACTAAATTACCAATGATGATAATTCCCTTTTTTTATTTTTTTCTCTTTTAACCTCAAAAGATAAGTCAGATGTGCCAATAGTTCCATAATGTCCACATACCACATTGGTCTTCCAATATTAGATCCAACCTCTGGGTGAATCCAAGTTTGGAAAACTAAAATTTCCATAATCATGCCCCACAAAGGAGCCAGACAGTTGATCCAAAATTATCCCTTTGACAAATTGTCATGTGGACAATGTCCCTCCAGACAGGAAGGCTAGTAAGCATGTTAGTAGATTTAACTTCCCACTTACATAATTAATGACAGCAAGGAGATAATTTGATGCTAAGCATGGAGAAAAATTGTGAACTTCAATTAGTACCTGGTCTAATGAAGTCAGAGAGACCAAAATCAATAAGCTTCATATCAGCATCATCGCGTCCAGAAGTAAAAAGAAAATTCTGTTACAAACATGTGAAGGTATCAATAAAAATTGATTAAGGAGAGTGAGGAAAATGAGACACAACACATGACCTCTTTGCACACCCTGCAACCCCACCACACATGCTAAATATAGAGCAATAAAAGCTCAAGTGTCACAATTCAAGTAACTTAAGAATGAATTACAAAATGACCTCTGGCTTTAAGTCACGGTGTACGACGCCTTGAAGATGGCAAAAGGCAACCACACTCAGAATTTGCACAATTATAGCTTTTGCATCCTCTTCTGAGTACCTTCCCCCCCTGCAGTAGAAAAAAAGCACCTGAGAATTTAAATGTACAATTTCAATTATACACATGCCCATATTCTTGTTCATAGAAGCTGAATCAGTTCATTATGTTTAGAGTATAATTCGTAAGGAGTTCTTCAATGCCATCATAGAATACGTGAAGTGATAACTACATCATAACTAAAAGAGAAACACGATCGAGGGCAATTATAAATCTAAAATCTGATGATATCCTATTTATAATGGTATTTGAATCAAGTTTAGCAAATGGCTCCAACCAAGATAATGTTTCAGTGCTTTACATGTCCATGTTATACACCTCTTTTATAGATTACTTCAAACACCATGAGACTGAAATAAAATGTACTGAACATTTATACCTTGCTAAAATTCTGTCTAGAAGTTCCCCACCCTCGCACAATCTGCCAAGAGGAAAAATAAACTTTGTAAAGATTGCTACTAAATAAATTGTGGCAACAAAGAAAATGAGATCCTAACAATGTTAGATAATATATATGTAACTAACTTCAGATAGAAGAAAAGAAATGACATACTCCATGACTATGTACACATTGTTCGCATCTTCACAAGCATCACAGAATTTGACTAGATGCTTATGTCCTGACAACGATTTCAATAGTTTCACCTCCCTCCGCACATCCTCAATTGATATTGCTGTCGTCATCTGCCAAATAATCAAAGTAAAGACGTTGTATCAACAATCAATTATCAATAAATTTGAAAAGAGAAACAAAACATTTCATAGATTTGGTGGAAAACATATTTAATGTCTATATTTACTCATATACGCATACATTAATAAATCATTGATTACTATTAAGCAGAAGAGGCACAACTCCCAAGCTGCCCAAAAAGGAAAAAAATTGAATGAATCGATGACAAGATTCATATACATATTCCAGGATTTTGAGTAACGGAAATTTAATAAAAAAAAACAAGAATACCGAAGCTGTATGACACTAACTGAATTTCACAATCGGTTAGCAAGGATCAGTTTTGGGTAGGGATGCCTTTTGATTCGTGCAAACAATGAAACAGGAATTCTTTTTTACCATTTAAATATGATAGTTATGCCATGATTATTGTATCATGATTTTCATTTATTTACAACAGTGAGTAAATTGTAGGTTCATAACATTTCCCCATTTGAAATATTGCAAGAAATGAAAGCAAAGTTTAGGAAAATATTTACTGGTCCATGTATGGTACAGCAAGTAACTGCCTTCAACATTCATTATATGGTTGGCCAATAACTCTTTCAAACATTATGAAGATAATAATCTGGTAGTGAAATATGCGATATATAAGTGAGACGTTGACAACTGTGCATCAAGCAACATCATGACTCAGAAACAAGCAAACAGCATCCATTTTATGCTGCCATGTATTGCAATCAGGCTGAGACATGTCATTATAGTACATTCTCCCCCAGCATCTAACACAAATTTGCACAGTATAATCGCAAAATGGAGAAAACAATAAACTCCATAACCTACTATTGCAAGAAAGACGCACCCAAAGCATCACCAAGAGATCCACAATGTACTAATAAGGTAATAGCCAATTCAATCTCAGCCACCTTAGTGCAATAATAAAAAAAGCAGCCCCAGTATGCATCTGTATTAATTTGGAAAAATGTCAATCTAGATCTATCGAGCTCAGAATAATTTGTAATGTCATACATGATTATGCCATAATTCCCAACTTAGCAACTGCAGCTACCGTCTACAACAGAATACTATGACAACTCAAGACAAGCTCCAATTTGTGCTTCTTTCAACTTATGAATAAAATGAAATAGTGACCACTTGAATAACATCTGATTATGTTAGGCTGCTGCTAGAAAGCATAGACGCTACCAATATAATTATTCATCAAGACTAGTTATTTCAAAAATCTTGTTTTACACTTTTACCTGAAAATGTATCTCAGATAAACACAGGCTCTTATTTTTCGCCAACTATGATAACAAGCCAAAAAGTTGTGGAAGAAGTAATGTGCTTATTCTTTACTTTTACTCAATTTTATTCCTTTCCTTCCACTTCCATCAGATGCTCACTATCAATGAGATATGGCAGTTCGGATGAGAACCTTTTTCTTTATAAAGAATTTCACCAATGTGTCAACACGATATGAATAACATCAGATAAAAGTATATATTATATGAAGCGTCTCTAAGACTACAAGTTTTAGAGAACTAATGAGTTCCAGGCCTTCATTTTTTTTTTCTTAAAAAAGAAAAAGGAACTAACTTACCTTGTTAAATCTGGCATCCTAGTTTGCTTATACTGCTTCTCAGCATACATACTATTTTCAATTATTTGCTTGTTTGTATTATAGCTCTATGGCAACCCGCCTCTAAACTGTAACAGTCAGCTACATCTTAAATTAGAAAAATAGTGCACGAACTAATCCAGTGTCATATAGATCCATTTCATATGTCTTTTCCCCTAGGATACCACATACTCAGTAATAAAGACATTAATGAATTCCCAAGATGCATTCAACTTTTTCCCTTTCACATCTACCGTCCAGATTTGTCAGAAAGAACCTCAGTAAATTTCATGAGAAATCCGGAAAAGTGCTTATGAAAGATGCTTTAACTTACAAAATGAATGACAAAGGAAAAAGAAAAGGGACTTCAAAACAAATATGACATGCAATCATTTAAGGCAAACAATATGTCATACTTCAAGGATGGTCAACAGGCAAGAAAATTGGTTCTATCTCAATTCTGTCTGTAAACTAGAACAATTACATAATGATCAGGGGTAAGTTTAGATCTACACTACGAAACAAGTATTTTTTGCTCTGTCTGCCCATGTGCGTGGCATAAAGCAACGTGTCTATATTGCCAGAGCACATTAAACCATTTATTATCAAAGGTCTTTAAATCCAAGTCCTATATTCTGTTCAGGAAATGTCAATCAAAATTGGACCTTCAAACTCACCGTTATTATTAATATAAAATTTTCAGTGACAAAAAGCTAACGCTGAGGAGCACACTTAAAACAGAGTAAGTTCTGTAATATCTCGGCATTGCATAATAAGTTGCCAGTCACCCTTACACTTTTAGGCAAAAGATATCCTTGTCAAGCCAATAACAATTTTGATTGTCACCTGTTTAGATACCAGTAAATTTATTTAAGTTTGTTTGTCTAAAATTATTCATACTGCCACCACATGCCACAAAAGTTGGCAACATGGATAAAGTTCATAGCATTTATTCGAACAAAAAGATCCCAACGAATACCAGTTATTCATCAAACCATTCCTACCTTTTTTCTTATATATTATTCTTATCAGCGTGTTTCTTCCTAAGCACATAAGGCTATGGCTCATTTAAGGAGGCAAAGAACTTTCCAAAAGCTATTTAAGGTATAATATATTGGGATTTGCAGAAATCTTGGATTTATCAGAAGTGCCGTTAGTTTGTCAGATTCCGACAAAAATGCTAATGTTTGTGGTGCCAACCTTATTAACGTTATTGATCACAATTAATGATTCTAGATTTTCTAATAGCGGGCATAAACTTTTAAACTTTCATCCATCATTGTTCCAGGAACATTTATAGCTAGAGACAAATACCAGAAACCGGGAACTCAAACACAATCACATATATCCTAAACAGACTAGTCTACTATTGGTATCAGAACCAATCATTTGCATACATAGTTTTCACTTCTGATACAACCTGATAATCACATTGATAGAAGCGCACTCATATTTTTGCTGGGAAAAAAAAAAAAGAGTTAAATCCCCAAACAAGAACCAAACAGTGTATGTAACAAACTAAATCAATGTATACAAGTCCGTACAATAACAGCGGGAGCGATATTTTCAAATAATTGAATAAGAAAATTGAACTGAAAAACAAATTGACAGTAGCATTGTATTGTACCTTGGCTTTAGATATTATCTTGACAGCAACTTGCTGATCCTTGAGCTCACCCTTTTTACCTCTAGCAGAGCAGGTGTGACCAAAATGGCCTCGCCCTACTTCCTTTCCAAGCTCATACTTAGCCCCGAAATTCTTGCTGTACCCGAAGCTCTTGTCAAGCGACTGCTCCGGTTCGGCTCCGCGTTCTTCGGGAATCGTACTTTCTTTTGGCTTCCCACCGCCAAGTCGCTTAGCCAAAGACGCCTTAATGTGTTTGGCCGGAGATGGCGGAGGGAACGGCCTTCTAAAAAATCTCCTCGGCGTCGATGCTCTAGCCGGAGACGGAGAGACGCCGGCAGGCAGTGGACTAGCCGAAACGCCGTGAGGATAAGGACTGGGCCAGGGGCTCGGGTGAGAGGACCGTCCCGGGGTATTCTTCACCGGCATGGAACCGTTACCTGGAGTTGCCGGCGGTAACGGGGTTTGATTTTGATGGGCGGGTACGACCATAGTCGTTGTGTTGGTTGCACTGGATGTCGCGTCATTTTCAGTTGTTGGAATGGTCTTACCGTAACACTGCCCCATAGTAAGGAATCCTGCACCAGCTTCTCGTCCGATCGAGACTCAGTCAAAGTCCACACATCGGACGGTACAAAATCTCCAACGCGGATCTGATGATCACCGGAATTTTTTTTTTAAAAAGGAGCAAGAAACACGAAAGAGTATAATAATAAAACAGAGAGAGATCTACGGCGAGAAAACGATAAAATAAGAGAATTTTTGAGTCAGAGAGAGAGAGAGAGACTGAGACAGACAAACAGACAGACAGACAGAAAGAGATAGAGAGAGAGAGAGAGAGAGCTCGGTTTAGAGAGTAGTGTTAAACCGGTAGAGGTGAAAAATTAGTTGGGGAATTATATGCAACATGAAGGCACACAAAAGGGAAATAATCTACCGACGTCAGATTTTCAGAATCACAATTGGAAAGTGAAAATCAACAAGTGAAGTTCACGATCTGCGACTTGGATTTTCTAATTAGGAAGCTTCAATTTCGGTCACAATGTCTTGTACAGTGAATGTTTCTATTTTCTTTTGTTTTTTTGTTTTTCTTTTTCGCTCTCTTTTGTTTACAAAGTACTTTTCATTTTGTCTTTTGCTACTTTTCTTGCCGTTATTTATTTTTTTTTATGTCAATTAATTAATTAAAAAGAAAAAAAAAAGTATCAGAGAGAAGCGAAGCGATGGTGGTTTTCTATCATCTGTTGTTTAGTGTACACATTGTGCTCATGCACTGCCATTTTTGACCTTTTGTTTTGTCTACGTAGGGGTAATCGGGTAATTTCGGTGACAGATGGCATCCTCAGTGGGTTGTTGTTTTACTTAAACGCCCATTTTGGACACGTGGAGTTAGGTGAGTGCAGTAGAACCATGGAGTGAGTCGTACAAACAGAGTCCACTGATTGGGTATTTGAGAGAATCAGAGAGCTGACGAAGGCGAACATACACACCCTGGTCCGAAGGTTCTAACTTCTAAGCGGGCCAGAATTACGTGCTGATGAAGAAGAAAACTAAATCCAATGTGGCAAAATCACTGCCGTTGATTTCATTTTTACCCTTAGTTGGTCTTTTAATGGAAAATCTAATTTGATCGGTGTGTGATTTTGCCCTGGAAAGTACTTTATTTGCAATTTTGCATGAATAGATAGATAGCAAGGATTTATGGAGACTGGTCTTCTTTTCAATTTCACCATCAGGCATTCAATTTTATAAAAGAATCTCATCTAATATGACAATTCAATAAATTTGCTTCTAAGCAATTAAAAGTTCTCCGCGTGATTTGAATGCGTCAAAACAAAAATAGGAAAATGCGAAATAAATATAATAACAATAAGATGTGACGACCATTATGATGATGCAACCATGAAAGGCTAAGAAAATTAATTAAATTAAAATCAAACTGGTAAAATTTTGCTTTATTCTATTTATTTTTATATATGCGTGGATGAATGATGCTTATCTCATAGTGATTCAACTTGTGTTTGTTACGGCAGTATGGATCAGAGGCAACAATTAACGCAAAATTAAATGGGTTTGATTTGACATTTTACCCTCACATAAATATAGAGAAAATTTAGAATATTTTTTAAATTGAAATTGGGTAGTTATAATTTTTAAATTATAGTATTAAAGCATTTGATAAATATTAATTATTATATTTTAAAAAATATATTAATATAATTATATCATTAATAATTTTATTAAAATTATTATTTAAAATTGATATTTATTATATATTATTAATTTTTATTTTATAATTATTTTTTTTATAATAACTATAATTTTTAAATTACAACATCTTAATTCTAAAGATACTCTTAACATAAATCAAACAAAACAACAATTTAATGGGACGACTCATGAGCATGAGCTAGCTCATTCGACTTGATCGGCAAGAGGGTTTGATTATTTTAATCAAAATCTTTATACGGTAATGTTTATATTAAATGCTACACATAAAGTTACAAGGAAGATGAGAACAGAAACAACAAAGTTGTAAAACCTACCCTCCTGGGCCTAGCTGTAGTAAATTTTTGTAACCAAGTCCAGCTGTTTGAAGTTTAGGATTTTATTAATTTTAAATTTTTTAAAATGTTTATTTATTTAAAAATTGTGTCGATTTTTTAAATATTTATTTTTAATAAAAATAAAAAATTATAATTTTTATATATAAATAAGAAATAAATAATATATTATAAAAATATTTATACTAAATATACTTATTTCTTAAATTATAAAATTTAAAATTTTTTTTATTTATATATACATAAATATCAAATAACTATATTTAAAATTATTTATATTTATAAAAATAAATAAAATGTCACTTATATTTAAATATTATAAAATAAAAATAAACATATGATTCAAACTTCAGAAACATTTACATATCCATTCAAATTTTAAATGAAAAAAAAAAAACGTATTTAAATATTAAAAAATTGAACCAGCCTGAAATTACTGCTACTTTGTGTGCGTTCAATATACGCTGCAGTTAAAGTTTTAATGCAGTGTTTTATACATCCAAAAAAGAAGAAGAAGAAGAAGAAAATTAAGGTTCAAATGTATTGTTTTGTCTGGTCAAAAAAATAAATTGGACAAGGAAGAAAAATGAAGACAGATGAACTGAAGAGCGAAGACAGAATAAGGATATGAAAGCCCAGCCCCAGCAGACAAAGCCGCAAGGCACTCTTTCTTAACCTGCAATGAATTGAAGTGAAGCTCAGAACTTTACAATGCACTACTCCTCCGAAATTTATTGCTATAAATGAAGACTAGGCGCTGGTGGATGCTGACGGAGTGAAGAAGTAAACTCGATCGACCTCGAAGACAACAGGGGAGAGGCCAGGGGGACCATTGTTTTATTAATTAGTGTTAATTGTGAATGTGGACCAAACCCAAAAACACCAAAGAAAATATATATCTTTTACGTTTTTTTCTCCAAAACACATAATGCTGCAATATGAGTATTGAGAAAGTTTCTCTTGCATATAAGATCATTTACTCATCGTGGAAATAACAAATCAGGAAATGTTTTGACGCCAGTGATTGGTTCGAACTTACTATACCGGGATGGGGAGATTTGCACAATCAAATTCTTTCTATTAAAAAAAAAGGCACTCATGTCAATTGCATGCCCAGATCCATCGATAAAGAATCTCGCAATAAACCCATCAACGTTTAAATCCAAAACCTGGTCGCTATGACTAGTTTTGCCCTTTTTAAGCTGGTCTCAGCTCTCGTGATGTGCGGCTTCTTATGCCAATAGCCTTTTAACTTTGTTAAAATTATGAAAAGAGCAAAATATTATAATAGAAATAATTAGATTTTAAAAGTGCTTTTTAATAATAAAATTGGGTAATTTATTATTTTATTATCTCAAAATTATTCCGAGTTTTCTAAAAAAATTAATTTTATCATAAATCAAGATTTTTAAATGGGAGAGTTCATAATTTATAGGTGTAAACATATTTTGATTTAGTTAAATTCATAACTGTCCTTTTATGTAATTTCCTCTAACAGCAAAAATATGATTTCAAAAAAACAAAAAAGAAAGGTTTTATAAAAATTTTAAAAGGGTGTGAAAGGCATTACTCAGTTTTAAAATATAACATGGGCTAAAATTATGAGGCCCATTTAGACAGGCCTATGACCATTGTTAATTGGCAGGTGCTATTAGCACCCCTTCGTAATCATTTACGTTATCTGAAAACAGTAAAATTACAGATGTTACTAAGCGCCCCGCCCCACTCTCCCCCCCCCCCCAACAAAAACCTACCCCCAAAACAAAATGGAAAAGGGCTTGAAGAGGAGTTTTCAACGGTGTAATTCCACTCCAATGAGCCCATCAACCAAACAGAGCCCCAAAAGTTCAGAAGAATGGGCATGGCCGTGAGGCAAGCCGAATTGCTAATGCTCCTTCATTAATTGGTTAATATTTAGTGCATGTTCGAACACGATTTATTTAATGGACAGAAATATTTATTGAATTTTAAAAGTTCTTTTCAAAATTGTTATTGTTTGGTTTTGTTTTGAGTAGAATTTTTCAAAACTAAATAAGTAATTTTAGCGCTACTAGCAAAAATTTAAAGGTTTAAAAGTTAAATTGTCTAAAATGATTTTTTATTTACATTCTTATTTTATTCATTTCATAACATAATTTTAAAAATTTGACTCTTAGAGTAATATTACAACTTTTAATAAAAATTTTCATGGATAACTACCCTCTACATGAATAAAATCTATTTAAAAAATTAAATCAAACAAAGTCTTAAACAGAAAATTTCAGCAAAACCACTTCAAATTCAATTAGCAGATACCAAACCCCTAACATCATCATGCCTTAAAACTTATACCCTGTCACTGTTAAAATACTGCTGGTAAAAGTGCCCAAAAAAAAAGTGTATTGACACGTCACAGTTTATTAAAATAAATAATTGATCAATCAATTTTTTAGCAAATTAATCCACCGGTTAGCTAGCTTTGACTGATAACCTAATTATTAACTTGTATAATTCAATGGCTTAAAGCTCAAACCAAAGATTCAGTAAGAATGAAGTTCATTTTAGTTGATGTTTTACTTAGGCATTACACCAATGATATATCATTTCACCTAACCTCTCACTCTCTCAGTCTCACACCACGAAGGATCAAAGATTATGGAGTAACTTGGAAGGAACTGAAAGAAAACTAACCTCAAAGAAGAAAGAAAAATGCAAAGAAGGGTGAGACAATTAAAGAAGAGAAGAGAGAGGGGATAAAATTCTCTTGCCCTTCTCTCCCCTAAGTATTGCTCAAGGAAAAAAAAGTCTTGTTTCCTGTACTTTTATATCTTCTTTTAATTTGCACGTGTGAATATGATCTGCTATGATTTGACACTAAGCAAATAAAATAAAATAAAATAAAAACTTTTTGACTAGTGCATGTTCTATGTAATTGGGAGGATTTATGGTTACAATCATCCTAATCGTCGTCAATGAATAATTAACTTGCGGATTTAGCGAATTTATATATGTATATATATATATATATATGGTCGATTTGTAATTAAATGTCGAAATATAAACCCAAGTAAACATATTAAATCTCGGGCATATTTAGGGTATATTTGGGATTGAGGTTGGACAGCTGTAATTTTTAAGCTGCAGCACTAAAGTATTTGGTAAATATTAGCTGCTGTAGCTTTTAAGCTATATTAGCTATGTTAATATGATTTTTCACTTGTATGATGTAAAATTTATTATGTTCTTAATAATTTTGTTAAAATTATTATTTAAAAATTATATTTATTACATATTATTAATTTTTATTTTATAATTACAGCTTTTTTTCCACAGCAACTGTAGCTTACTTAAAAGCTACAGCACCTCAATCTCAAACATACCCTTAATCTTTTATATTATAAATTTGAACTGAATTTGACATCCATCGTTTCCCTGACACTGTTTCTTAGAAGCCGGATGGAACTTACAAACTTATTTAGCTCTAGAGCTGGGTCCAAAAGTACAATATAGAGGTTAATTATTTAAAAATAATTAAGCCCTATTGATCCACTATATAATATATTGTATTATTTTAAACGTAACATTCTGTCATAATTTAACATAATAATACAGGCCCCCTTTCATTGTTGTCATTTAACACTCCATTTGGAAGCATAAAACTTTGAACAGATTAAACAGTCAAATCCAAGAGCTGAAATTGTTATGTACAATTGATTACTGATTCATCGTGAAGTTATGCCAAGCGTGGGACTAAATAAGAAATAGAAATTTTCGAGTGGATAAGAATAAGATAAGCATTCATAAATAAAATATCTAAAACTTGTAGCTACTATTAGGATCTGTTGGTTGGCTGGTCTTATCACGTGTTATTAAGGAATCTAGTACTATAATTAAGATCAATGTGTTTTGATTTAGGAAGACAATTGTAAACATTCTGATGTAGAATTGGATTATAAATAAAATAATACAAAGAAGGGTCTTGGAAATGGACCAAAAAATATACTCTAATAATTAGTAGACCATCATGATAACAAGTACTCGAGAGACAGAATGATTGTCGATCTCTCCCTATAGTTATCACATAATATCCCCCTTTATCTCTGATATCTACTTTTTTTGAAAAAAAATAATTATTATTTTTTACCTGAGATAAAAATTTTAAAAGAATATTTTGATATAAAAATAATTAATATAATATATTATAAAAACTATTGGAGAGATATTCGGCGGCAAAAACTAAAATAACGGATTGTGATCCTATCTTTATTTATTTATTTTTCTTCTTCACTTCTTCTCAGCTTTATAATTAAAAAAAAAAATAGTTTAAGTATCTAACATAAATTACAAAACTCACTGCAAAAATTAGATTTGGTGGTGCGACAGGTATCTCGTCGCATAAATTTTGTGCGACGGTGGGGTAATTGTCGCATCAAATTTTGTATTGCAGTTTTTTCGAATTTGGTGCGAACGGCAAATTCGTGGTTGCACGCTATTTGAAATTTGGTGCAACAGTGTACCTATTGCACATAATTTGTGTGATAGGGTGCTTGTTGCACTAAATTCTAATATGACTAATAAAATATTTTTTTAATTTTTCTTAGATTTTTTTAATTTTTTAAATTATATAATTGTAATTTAATAATATTATATTTGTAACAGAAACATGGCATATTCTGAGTATGTACTAGGCATGATGCAGATATTTTATACTGATCATTTTTCTAGGCGTATTACAAGTATGTGTAAATTAGATACAGTCATAAAAGCCATTGAGGAAAAGTTAACAAAACAACAGTTGTAATTATTCAAAAAAGATATATTTAGATATTTCTTAGAGTGTCGAACCTTTCCATTCAGTGGCATCATTATGCATAATTTATTGCTTAGACAAATAGTCTTTAATGAGAGAGATCAGTTATCATTTGAAGTTGGTTAGCATTTAATAAGCTTATCAATTGGAGAGTGGTGTTTAGTTAGGAACTTTCTTGGGGTGAAGACACTGTACCCAAAACGGTAAAAAAGAATCATAGACTGCTTAATCCGTATTTTGATGGTTTGTTTCGTAATTTAAATCTCGGTGATTTTGACGAAAGATTTGGTAACTTAAACTTTAATACTATGGATGACATTGATGCAGTAAAGATTGCACTCTTTTATTTTATAGACAGAATATTAAATGGAAGAAAAGTTCATAGTCAGATCGATTTCTCATGACTTAACGAAGTGGATGACGTTGATCACTTGTGAAATAGTCTATGGGGTCGTTTGTCATTGAAAACGATATACGATAGTCGTGGCAATGCATTGTATGGTAAAAGAGAGAAATTTAAGAAGACTCGCTTGGAAAAGTTAAATCATAACATTGAAAAGTACAATATTTATGGCTTTACATATGAAGTTCAAGTATATTAAAATCATGCTCTATTTAAATTATTTGGTTCAATAATCAGTTTGATAATAGTGAATGTTTAACGCTTTTATAATATTCTCACTTTGCTTGTTGTAGGCATGGATGTTCAATGTGATTGGAGGGCTGCCATCATAGTAGGTCGCGAAAACAAAAAAGAAGATTCCACGCATCGTGCAATGGAAGCCGATTGCTTCCTCCAAAATAAACTTTACTGAGGTTTATTCATTGTTCAATGATAACTCTCGTCTTGTAAGTAATATATATTGATAATTGTATATTACTACATTTCGTATTACTAAATAATACTAGATGATTATACTAAACTAAAATTTAGATTGAATTATAGTAGGAAATGTTTTTCAAACCATCAAGCTGAACACAAAGGAGAAAGCCCAAAAATATTGTAGACTGTAAAAGATTATATTCCACATATCCCAAGTTGGGTCTGTAATATTAGTATCATTTAGTACATCATACTAGATGATTACAAATGGCTATTTCTTTAGTAAATTATTTACCTATTTTAAATGTTATTTTGTGCAGCATCAACCATCCATCAATGCACCTCCCATTGTAAAGCAAACAGATGAGACTAAAAGCATCGCAAGTTTCGCTAGCCCAATACTAGAACCGCAAAATTTTATTGGGGATAAGACCATCATGAGTAAATATACGAATTCAATGACACACATGATTTAGAGGTTATAAATCATTTATTTTCTTCATATATATAAGTCATTTTAATAATAGTCGAGAACAAAGTATAATAATGATTATATCATTCGACAGATTGACAAGATTGATAATTCTATATGTGAATTGAAGTTGGCTTTTGAGGCAAAGAGCAAAAAATATAAAGAATTTAGAGAAACGGTAATGAGATTTATTGGTTTGTATACTGATAACTAACTGGACACATGGCGAGAGATGTATCCCTCCTCTCATAATGGCAGCACCCCACTAGCTAAGGCTGACCACCTCACCTGGAAGGCTTGCATTCATATGGTTCGTGAAAGCCCACTCTAGCCTGAGTCCCTTTCACACACAGAACTTTTCCACACGCTTGTATATGGTGAGCAAATTTAACAATTAACTATTGCGTTCTTTTAGCTTTTAATCCGATATTTATTAAATATGTTTATCCTAACAAACTGATAGGTCCCAGATGATTGTGGAGTATATACTGATGTGGAGAATCAGAATGTTTCAACTTATATGTCATTGTATCGATTTTATGGGAATATTAGCGGGGAGAGCATGCAGATCCTTAAAGAGGCGCCACTAGATATTAGTAAGTTTGGCCGTCCATACAAACGATTTTATGCCTTTAATAGTCCATATTTGATTCTGTCATTCAAACGAGGGAGGAACATCAATCTTCCACCTACACTTTAACTAATGGATCGTCAGATCGACGAACGAACGAGTGTGCATATAAATCCACTTTGAGGATTGCAGGATTTAAGTGTATATAATGAGTTCGACCAGTAGTTTGCTAGTAACATCACATTGGATTGTTTAGTCCTATATTCGCACTCATTTTTTCAAGTACTTTTAAGTCATACTTCAGTGGTATGGTTAGCTGACGAGGTAATTTTTTTTAACATCAATCAATTTCGTCATTTGTGTATTATGATTGTATTCTAAATTGACCAATGGTTTTCTGTTTTATCCATCCATAGCATATTTATGAATATTTACGCTTGATTAGCGATAAGCAACAACAGTATCTGAATGTACTGTCTCAACGGGTCACGCATACAGACATATATTTTGGGGTATTTAGTTTACAAAACATATACTCAAAATCTTGTTAATTTCTTATTTCTTATGTATATGATATCTCAAGTGTTCCTTAAGCAGTTATGAAACAACGAAAATTATCCAGTCGAATCATTATAATATAGTAATAATTTTAGTAACTATATTCGTAAAAGAGAGTTCATAATGTCAAAGTAGCTGACAGATATAGATATGGTATGTGAAATTATGTTATTTTTTTTACTGTGTTAATTTGAATGTAAGAAACACAGAAAATTAACGAATATTTTTATGAGTAGAATATTTTTATGTGTAGGTATTCATTCCCGTTAACCTTTGTGGTGATTATTGGGTCTCGTACCAACAAAATATAGATTTATGACTCATTAATGACATTCCGCGACAATAAAACATATAAGGATCAATTTAGGTCATTTGAAGTCATATTCCCTCGATGGCTAGATCATATTGGATTCTACAATATTCGATATGACCTACAACGTACTAACTATTGGAAAGTAGTTGCAGTTAAAGTTGTCTCACAACAAGAGCCTGGTAGTAGCGATTGCGGTGTATTTTTATTGATGTTTACTATATATTTAATGTTTAGATTTATACTCGATTTCAACAGTAGTTATGGGGTGTATTTTAGGAAAAAGATTGCTGTAGACATATTTAATGACGACATTCGATTATAAACTATTGTATTCATTTGAATGTTGATGTATTGAATGTTTTTTATCATTAATGTACTTAATTACGTTAAAAATTAAAAAATAGGTTACATATAATTGCAATAATGCCCCCAAGGCCGTAGTCGGGTTGGCTGCCATAGTCGGTTCTAGATTCGTAGCAACCCAAGTTCGAGTCTTGGGGGTGGGGAGGGTAAAACTCTTTTGGCTTGCCCACCCCTCCCTTTTAAAAAAAATAAAAAAAATTGCAATAATAAATAACACTAAATAAATTGTACCAACATATATTGTGCAATATAAAAAAAAAACATAAAATCGGTGAGTACATTATTATTTGAAACAATGCAACTAATTTTGATTCGATACAATAGAATTTTTACATCGTTTATGATTATATCTCGATTCGTTGCACTGCCCATATTTGAAAGTTCTTTTATTTACAACCTCACCAACAGAAGGTATTCTTAGTTCTTTAAGGCGACCAGGTAATGGTGTTTCTACTAGCGGATAAACTTGCATCTCTTGGATTTCATGTGGAACTTTTCAGTCTATTACGTCGTCAACTGGCTCCGCTGATTGTGCATAAGCCTTTACCAATGATTCCTTGGTGTAAAATTTAGAGCAAAAGTTTAAGTAATCCACTTGGATAGTAAAACAAGCAGTAATTGTATGCGCATAGATGAGCTGATCCAATTCGAATACTCTACATAAGCAAGTTTTATTCTATATGTCAACTAATCCCTCCTTAGTACCACTACCCAAAACATGAAATTGATGTGGAGACATAGGACGGACGATCATTCTTTCGGCCCAAGATCTTCTCTCAGTGACTATTTCATCTGCCCAAGTTGTTAGCTGAGTACTCATCGATTCAGCCACAAGTTTTCTGTCATAAAACAATTACTGTATTATTTCCTTAAAGTGATTAACAAGATGAATAATTGAAAATTTTTGCGGTACCCTCATAAAAGAATTCACGCTTTCTGCGATGTTGGTAGTAAGAATACTGTATCTCCTACCTTCAAACTCAGACCTTACCCAATTACATATGCCCACATTATTCTCCAAGTAATCGGATGCACTGGAGTGGAGCATCCACAAAGCCTCAAGTTATTTTTTAAATTCTTCGTGTCCATATGCTTTTACGGCTTTTATAAAGATAGGCTCGAAATCATCCCAAACAGTTTTGGGCATATTGAATTTTGCTTCTATGTTACCTTTCACATGGTAAATACAAACGGCATAAACAATATTACGAAATACTTTAAGAACGGTTCTCTTGATAAAAGTACATCGGTCGGAGATAAATACTAAGTCTGACATATCGCCAATCATTCCATGTAACTCCGTCACAAACCATTTCTAAGCATCATTATTCTATGAATCCAAAACTCTAATGGCTAACGGATACAATTGATTGTTTCCATCTAAGCATGTTGCAACAAACATACTTTCCCGATATAGGCCCTTTAGATGAGTACCATCTACAGCAATCATTGGTCTAATATAATATTTAAAACCCTTGACGAAAGATCCAAAAGCTACAAAGTAGTATAAGAAATTATCATCCCTATATCGTTGAAGGTGAGTAACTGTACCCTCATTTGCAATATTCAAAGCGTGAGAGTATTTGGATAGTAAGTTATATAATTCAGCAGAATTCTTTCGAATAATTTCAAGACCAACTTCTCTAGCCCGATATACCTGTTGGTATATTAACTAGACACTGTATTCTTGCTGCATGTCTACTCTGATATTATTCAGAGAGCATATCTTTTTTTTTTCCTAGGTATATTGTCTGCTATAATATGACCAATAACCCGGCTCTTTACTTGGTGACGGCTGTCAAACAACACTCATTATGACATGTATGTATATTGTCAATTCACCTGACTACCCAATAAACATTTTGTTTGTTTGAAGGTATCGTTGCTTGAATATGCCATTTACATGATTTCGAAGAGCAGCGGGCCTCGAAACGTGTAGTTGTGGACTGTACAATCTTGAAATCAAACTTATCCCAAAGGGCAACTTTGCACAATTCCAATATTAACTCATTCTTCTCAGCGAACAACTTGCCCACACCAATATTATCTGAATTGCAACATCTAACAAAGTCTGGAGCAAACAAGTTTGATGGTACAACTAGAGCAAAACTTATAAGAGGGCCATCTACTGTCCTCATCAAACGGCCTATTGGAGCAATACATTGATTGTCTCTGCTATTAGTAGCAATATCATCATGACACTCATCCTTGTTGTTAAAAGGAATATCGAAATAACCAACACCTCCATCATTAATTGGACTATTGCAGCGAGTGGCTATCGTATTATTATATACCTTTACACGAACATTATTTGTTTTTGTGTTGCCCGTGTTGTTAATAGGACCATCATCATCACGGAAATAATTGTTATGAAATTGAGAGTAACGTTCTTATAATGACGTCTTTGGTGGTAACATCTCTTCTCCAACATTAGTCCACGTAATGTTGTTATCATCATTAGTGTTATTATTGTTGTGGAGTGGAAAGTAATATTACTACAACAACGTTGTCCTTGGTAATACCTCTTCTTCAACATCGGAGACGGAAACAGATTCCACAAGTGCCTCAACATCTTGGCTCAGAACTCTATGAAATGTGGTAACAAATATAGGAATGCATTTACAGTTGGCTATATCAAAGGATAGATGTAACACTACATTGACCATTTTATCATTATATATGTCCATGGGTAGCAAACATACATGATGGGTTGTGTTATTAGACCTCAGAGTTATCTTAATCGCAACACTATATTCATTAGTATTTATCTATAAAACCTCGTATACTCTTGATGGAAACTGAGGAAACATATAATTTTTTCGAACAAAAAATATTGTATTTTTAGCATTCACATAATTCATCTGGCCATCTGCTGATGTCTCCCACCAACTATTATAACACAATTCAAATACAACTAAATCCATTAATCCTAAAATGTTTAAAAAACAAAACAAATTTATTATACAGTAGAAAATATAATCACTAAAAAATAAAAATTTATTAAAATTGCATTTAAGTGCGACAGAGTGCCTGTTGTACTAAACCTGCTGCAACAAGCTCATGTCGCAGCCTAATGTGCGTGCGACGGAGTGCCTATCGCACCAAACCTCGTGCGACATGGTGCCTATCGCACAAAATTTTGGTGCGATAGGTAAGAAAGTGCTTGGCAACACATAAGCAAAACTCTAACGCTGCAAACGCTTCTTCGCACTTTTTTAACATTTCATTGTGGAGACTATTCGAGAGAAATTCATAAGAGTTATATAAAAATTTATAGAATTAGCTGAGCTTTCCTAGATTTTTAATAGACGAATACAAGAATACTAGATTTTTATTTTTACTGATGGACTTCATTGTTTCATTTTAAACTGTTAATGAATATTAAAATTGATAAGTTAGTTATGAAAATATGAATAGAAATTGAAAGAAATTTTACTATTTCATTTTCCAGATCGATATGAAACTTGCAGGAGAGATAATACTTTGAACATTAGTTGTACTCTTAATATATGTGTGTGTGTATAATTATTTTTAGGTATGCAATAGATGTATATATTTATTTTTTTAAATACACACACACTCTTAAGTTAATAAAATTATGTTTGAATGAACTATAAAACTATATATTTTAATAGTATTTAAAACTCTCTTAAACCACACGACTTAGAAGCATGTTTGTATGAAAAAAATAAAGGCACCCACACTTAAACAAATATATATATATATATATATATATATATATATATATATATGTTTTCAATCAGGGATCTCTTATCTATTAAAGTCAGGGTAAGTAATAATATAAAAAAAATATATTTTTTAATATATATTAAATGATAGAATACACTATATTTGAATATGTTTTTTTTTTAATTTTATAATATATATATATATATATATATATATATATATTCTAATTAAAAATTTTTAATTATATTAAAGTTAGTGATAAGTCATTAAATAAAAAAATTTAAAGATATCGTCATTTAGACAAGCTAGTGAGGGCAACAGTCATTTGAAATCCATGGTAGCACTTTGGACTTGGGGAGTTGGGGACCACAATCCATATGTTTAATACGTATGTATGTCTATATAATTTACAAAAGCAAAACCCACCGTCAGATCAATGTCTAGCGGAGGTGTCGGATAGCTGTGATTGCATTGCATGACTATGCAGGAAAATGTTCACGTGCCATGACTGTTTTCTGTACCGCTGCTATTCATTGTATATTGGATTGGTTATTATCAGAATAAGATTTATGATTTATGTTTGGAACGATAGAGAACGGTATCATCAAATTTATGGGAGCGTCAGGTACTTCTTGCATGAATTAATAGTTGACTGCAGGATAATTGAATTATCCTAAACAGATCAACGTAATTATTAGCAATCCAGCAAAGGGCGTAGTAAGTGACTGCGTGAGGCCACAGTGAGATTGATTTGGGAACAAGAAAGGAACAATTCACATGTGAACATGTGACCCCTCTAATTAAAATACAAAACAGCGAAAAACATATGTACCAATTCAGAATCAGACGCGCTAAAATTAAAAATAAAAAATTTGTACATCCAAATCCTCCTTCCCAAAGCGACTTTATACTAAAATATACATATGTATAGTTAGTGGCTCAGTGCTTGCAAAATCCTGAAATCTCCTCTATCGATATATAAATCTCACCGAAAGTAAACAATTCTCTTCACACTTGCCTTCCATATATATATATATATATATATATATATATATATAATTAATTAATTAATTAAGATTTGGGAGTAGAGTTTTGAATACTAAATTTTAAAGTGTATACATAATGAATGCTAAACAAGAAAATTAACTAATTGCCATGCATATCTACGTTAATTAATTAATTTGTAACGATCGATCATGTGACAATCATTCTTGCTTAAAATTTAAGAAAAAAAAAATAGAATTAAAATCGTTGCCTCAATTGCTTGAATCACTGAATTTCTACCAGCAAGAAGAATAGACCCATGACCACAACAGACCCATAAATTAACGTAAAATCACCACTTAATTTTGTAGTTTATTTACTTATTCACCCTCCCTCGAATTCGATCGTAGAGCAAAAACATTTAACCGAAGAAGAAGAAGAAGAAGAAGGAGATCCAAAAAAAAAAAAAAAGGTGGCTCAGACTCTCACGGGAGCCTGAGTCACAGGCGTCTTTCGTATTTTTTTAAACCTAGGCCGACTCAAAACTCTGAAAAGATAAAACGTAATTATGAATAGGAAAAGAAACGATATACCGCTATGCTGCTAATTAACAAACAAGAAGTAAAAAGCAAACCGGATGTCTCCATCAGCACTCATCGCCACAGGCGATTAGGCATTATCTATCTAGTATCTCCTTCTACCAAAATCATTCCTCTTTCTCTCATTGAAGCAATCTCCATTGAATCTCAGTTCCTTCCATCCACCAAACCCCCGCCACCTCAACAATTCCCTCGTCATTCCTCACCCCCTCCCAACTCCTTATAATTAATAAGTACTCTTCTCAATTATCACCCGCATTCATATTATTCATTATTTTCATTTCCATAATTCCCTCGTCATCCTATACAAATTAACTGGAGTTTCAATGACTCGACTCTTTCGATCCAAATCTTGCGGACTTGTTGGACTCACTGAGTTCAACTCCCCTCCACCGAGTCCTTTCTTTCACCACAGCAACAGAAACGACGACGGCGAGGAGGATGAGGATGAGGACGAGGAGGAGGAGTTCGAATCCGATACTGATACTGATAATGATAACGATGATGGTGGCTATGATAACATTCCGGGAAACCCTTTGTTGACACCGTTCGTAGTAAACCCAGGGTCAAGATTTGGAGGAGTGAACAGAGATGGGCAAAGTGATCATTCCGCCTCGACTCACCACCACCAAAACAACAACCAGTTTCAGATTCTTGGTGTTCTGGCATCCGCTTTGAGGAAGTCACTCGTTACGTGCAATGTTGAGCGGGAAGATGCGTCTTCCATGGATATTAGTTGGCCAACCGAAGTGAGACACGTGTCTCATGTTACTTACGACCGTTTCAATGGGTTCCTCGGTTTGCCTACTGAGCTTGAGCCCGAGGTAACACGAAAAGCGCCTAGTGCCAGGTCCGTCTGTTGTATTTTAATTTGTTTTGATTTGCTACATGCTAGCTTTTCATTATTTATTTATTTTTTTTCCAGTTATACACACGCGGCCGCACACACACTTATATATTTTCTGATGCGTATCATATTTTGAAATGTTGTTTGAGAATTTGATTTTTTTCTTTATTATTAATCAGCTGGAATTGTATATATTAATTCTGATATGTGCCGCATCCAATTTACTTCTGTACAGTATCATTAATATTCAACACTCAACAGGATTTGTGAATTAACCGTTGAAGTTTAGGTTTAATTATCAGTTTCCTTTAGGCACTGCTCTGTTCTTTAAGATAGATGCAAGACTAGGAACTGTAAAAACCTCAATGGAGCCATTGAATTTTTGTGGGACATCTCATTTTAACCCCATTAAATATCTATATAGTTGCTAGCTGTATACTGCTTAATACATCCAAAGCCATCCAATTAGAAAGAGGGTTTCCAACTGTATCGGCGGGGTTAGCTAAGGAAATTGTTGTACACCATAATGGTTACTTCATGACTTTTGTCTAGTCTGTACCTGCATCTTTGTTTTTAATTAATTATTATGATGTAATCTGCTGTATTTCCTGTTGCGGTTCAGTGGCAATTGAAGGAATTGGATAAGTTTAAGTGCTTGTATACTTTCCTGGAATATTGCCTCTAAGCAAGGTTATTTATGAGTTCAAGTGCTCTAATTATATCGTCTCCCTAGACATAAAATTTAATTATAGGTGTCACACAAGATGTGCCATAGACTCTCTCCTTGTGTAGATGGTTTGTTATATATGTACATGAGAAATATACTGGAAGTTACTTTCTGTTTCATTGTTTATAATCCTCTCCCTTCATTATTTCTGTTTAATTGTTTATAGTCCTATCCCTTCATTATTTTTTGACCCAGCTGGCCGGCTTCATCCTCGTTTGTCATCTTTCATTAACTTACATCATATACTTCTTCTTTTGATCCAGTGCAAGTGTATTTGGAGTTTCTGCAAAGTCTATGCAATGTTCTTATGATGACAGAGGGAACAGTGTGCCTACAATTCTTCTCATGATGCAAAGGCATTTGTATTTAGAAGGCGGTCTTAAGGCATGTTTATGCTTGTACAGCAGTTTTAACTTTTAATGCTACTTGTGATACAAAGTTAAATGGTTTTGATTAATGCCTTCTTTGTTTCGTGCAGGCAGAAGGAATATTCCGAATAAATGCTGAGAATAACCAAGAAGAATATTTGCGAGACCAGCTTAACAAAGGTGTAGTGCCTCGTGGAATAGATGTCCATTGCTTGGCAGGTTTGATAAAGGTGCTTACATGATCATGCTATATCTCGCATTTATATACATGTGCGTGCATAAAATTGTCTGTTAAGCTTTCTATTCCACTATGTCAAGACCAAAGACGAAATCTTTCTATCCAATAAACTGATGTTCCTTCCAGTGTTCAGCAAAATACATCAATTCTAATTAGCATCCGCAGCTCCACACTATGAAATTAGGTTGATTTTGATTAGAATATTAAATCTGTAAAATATGAGATATTGTTAGAATCCAAAACTTGTTGATCCAATTTTCAGGATGGTAAACCAATTTTAATTGTTTTGAGGCGACAAGTATGCTGTTATTGTATTTAGCGTTTTAAATAGAAGAAAAGAGTTTTAGCGCAACCTGATCAGAATTTCGCATTCCTACAGCAGTTTAATTTTGATTTAAAATGGAACTTTTGAAAGATTTACTCTGCATAATTGTTCATGATATTTTATCCCTCAATTGATTCATATTTTCTCTTTCGGTTGATGGGTGTTTGTTTCTCTGATTCTTTGCAGGCATGGCTTAGAGAACTTCCTACTGGGGTACTTGATTCTCTCACAGCAGAACAAGTGGTGCACTGCAACACAGAAGAGGACTGCACTCGACTTGTGAAGTTACTTCCTCCAACAGAGGCAGCTCTGCTTGACTGGGCTATCAATTTGATGGCAGATGTGG
Source organism: Murraya koenigii (assembly GCA_025617385.1). Taxonomy (NCBI): domain Eukaryota; kingdom Viridiplantae; phylum Streptophyta; class Magnoliopsida; order Sapindales; family Rutaceae; genus Murraya; species Murraya koenigii. Next base: position 48,079,831 of record CM046811.1, on the reverse strand, counting down.
TGCAGCACGAACAGTACAACAAGATGAATGCACGTAACATTGCTATGGTTTTTGCGCCAAACATGACTCAGGTTAATTTCTTCTTTGTTCCATAACTTCCGTTATTTCATTTCATCATTCTGACTCATGAGGTGTCCCTAGTCAGTTGCTATAATGCTACCACCCATCTACAGAAGGAACTTCTTGTGGTTTTGCCTACAAAATAGTAACCTGATTTTGTGACTATAGCCATTCATGCATTACGGCTATGTCACATGTGATCTAACAAAATAAAAAAACATTTTTGATGCAGATGGCCGATCCTTTGACAGCCTTAATTCATGCTGTGCAAGTAATGAACTTCCTCAAAACACTTATCTTAAAGATCCTTCGAGAAAGGGAAGAAGCAGCTGCCAAGGCTCTGTTGCTCTCACCATCTTCAGATTCACCCAATAACGTGAATGATTCACATTTGTCAAATATAAACACAGATCCAGAGGTTCCATTAGAGCTAACTGATCAGGATTCTTGGACCCCTGAGGGACCTGCAATTAGTAAGTTCTTGAGGGCTGCGACTTTGGGTAGACTCGAATCTGATGTTGAGGAGAGATTTTGGAGCTTCCAGAAGAAAAGCGATGGGGAAGAGGAATTTGACTCGGTCTCAGATAGCAGCATGCCTGCTTTATGCGAGAGAGAGACGGGAGCATTAGAAAATGGGTTTGGAGCTGGATACGGCAATGGGGACTGGCTAAGATTAAGAAGAGGAGTGAGGAGACTATGCAGGCATCCTGTATTGCAGTTAGGTAAGCCAGCTGAGAAGACTAGAAATCTTAGCATTATAGATACTAGAGAAGGAGGAGGGGAAGAAACATGTGCATGATTACATATACAGTTATTCTTGACTTGTTCTGTACCATTTTCTGTGTTTGTGAGTGAATCTTTGTTTGTGTAAAAGTTAATGTAACAGAATAGATGTTTTAGTGTTTGTTTAAAGTCTAGTCAAAGTGTTAAAAAAGGAAAAATGCTGTATGTTTAGTGGCGCTAACTTATGCTTTAGTTTAAATGACCAAATACATTCTGAGGGTTAATCCTCTTTCTGTCTGATTTATTACATAGTCAGCCTCAATTAGGATCAATTGTTGGCAACTTGATGTATTAGAAGTATGTGGAGATGCGTGGAGGTCAAGGTTAGAAAGATAAAATAACTGCAAATTGCTCTTCGTTCTTGAGAGCTACTACTTTACAGCTAAGCCAAATGGGTCGGTTGGGATTTGAAAGTTCGCCCAACTGTTTTGTAAATTAAATAATTGACAACGAATGTTACAAATATAAAATTATATGATGAATTTTTATAATTAGGTTTCAAATGTCATTAATTTTTATACTGTAAGAAGGGGTGGGCCAAAACCGAACAAAAAATGATTGGTTCTACCAAACTTATGGATCAAACCGAACCAAAATGAATCAGTTTGGTTTGATTCCATTTTTATAATTTTTAGATTTTATAATTTTTACTTGATTTTATTAATCTTTACAATTTTCACGAGTATTAACTAGTAATTGCACTACTCATATAGTAACACTAAATATAAATAAACGAATACAAAGTACTCAAGCCAAAAGAAAATATTAAAAGTAAAAAATAAAAAATACATAATAGTGACAATTCATCACCTTTATTAACTAGTAACTACACTACACATATAGTAACACTAGATATAAATAAACAAATACAAAGTACTCAAACAAAAAAAAAAAAGAAAAAGTAAAAAATACGGAATAGTCACAATTCATAAACACTCTTAATTTTAAAATATATTATAAATTATAAATTCATAACAAAAAAAAAAGAAACACAAGTCTGAATATTGCATCGACGTTCGACAAAACTCCACCACAACACACAAGCCACAATTACATCTACCATCCATATTACCTAATACCTACAATAAAATTCAAAGTTAGTCAAGTACTAAATAATTAAACTAAAAAAATAACATGATATTTAAATGCATATTAATTTTATTACTTAATTTTTTTTATATTGAACAATAGTTTTCATGTTGACATATCAAGTTTGGTCGGCTATTGATGATTTGCAAAGTCCTATATAAAAAAAAATTAACAAATTGGATAAAGTTCATATTACTTAAAAAATAAACTTAAATTAAAATTTTACAAAACATATATTTTGCAACTAGATCCATACATTCATTGTCTTCATCTAATTTATTTAAATCTGTTGTTGTATCCACAAAAAAAGAAGATCGCAACATATTTTGTGACAATACCAATGCCTTAATTATATCCGGAGTCAACGAATTTTTATATTGATCTAATATATAACCTCTAGTATTAAAGGCGAACTTAGATGCAACAGTAGACATCGGAATAGCAAGAACATTCCTTACTGTACTTGACAAGATTGGATAATTGGGACTATTTCCATCGTAATAAAATATCAAATTTAGTGCCCAAATTATTTTTTGTAAATTTTTCGGTCTTCTTCATCGAGTAAAAATCTAACTCATTTGAAAATTTTGAGCTACCTTCACTAACCGCAACCACTTTACTAAATTTAGAGAAAGGATCCTCAATCATAATACCATCATCTCCTAAATCTAAAAATTTGAACTATTTCCACTTCCAATAACTAAAGTTTGGCTTTTGTTGTACTTCTACTTGCACTTTCAATTGCACTCCCACTTCCACTCAATTTGATGTGTGCATTATAGCAATCATAAAGCTTTGTGAACAAATTTTTTACCATTTACTTTATCTCAACACATTTGAAGCTATCATTACCATATAATTTCTAAACACAATGTATTGTGAATTTCATTTCTTTCGGTAAATTAAGTATAGAAACAACAATAAACAACTTATTTATCTTAACACTAGCCTCCTAATATGTTTCAACTTTTCCCTTCATTTTAGTTACCATTAAACCCAAAAGCCTATCATTAATATTAGACAATAATTCCAAAAATTGTTCTATTTGACACGTCGAATTGTAACAAATATTTGATGTCGCCTAAAAATTAAAAAAAAAAATAAACATTGTTTATAAAGCCAAAGTAAATTCAATATCATATATCAAAATTAAAAAGTATAACAAATATTTGATGTCACCTTTAAAGAAAAAGAAAATGCCAAACTCGCTTTAAAAAAAATCTTCATAAACTTGACGATGCGACGAGTACTTTCCCAATTACTGTTTAACGATGGCATCTCTCTTTTCTTGTTCCCATATTCTTTTTCATAGAAATAAACATCATAAAACTTATCTTCAAGTGTCATTCGATCAAATGTTGACTTAAATTTTAATATTGTATTCAACATGGAATATGTAGAATTCCATCTAGTATGACAATTTAAAATCGTCATTCAACAAAAATTAATCTTCTCTTATTGCACAAGAATTTGGAATGCTTAGATCCTGACAGTGGGAAATTTCACATACTTCATGGCATTCCCAATACTTACTAATCTCTGCTCCAATTCACGTAACCTTTTAGTAACAATCAAATTCAATATATGTTCACAACAATGAACATGCAAATAATCTTCATTCAACATTAAGGAATCATCCCTCCAAGCCTTTACTCTATTAGTTAAATACCCAATAGCGCCCTTATTTGCACTTGCATTGTCAACAGTCATAGTAAAAACTCGCTCTATACCCCAATCAATTAAATATTTTTCAAGTTGCTTACCAATTATCTTCAATGTATGATCATTACGAGTGTTAAAATTGATAATTTTTCTATGTAAATTCTAATCTCTGTCAATAAAGAGACATGTGATGACTATATAGCTAGCTGCTGTAATGAAAGTCTAAATATCAGTGGTCAAAGATAGTCTCTACTTATTCCCAACCAATAAGCTTTTTAATTCAGTCTTTTCCTCTATATACATATCTCCCTAGTAATGGTTCTTTGTTAGAAGAAGATATCTAAGAGCTGTCATACTATAAAAATGCCTAAATCTCGAATTCTCTATAACAAAAAAGCCAATTTATTAAGAACAATCATTTTTACGATTGCTCATCTGCAACCATCTTGACTAAATCCTCTTGTTATAATTTCATCAGTACCAACATATTGACTTAAAGTCGTTTGGTCTTTTTGAAAGTCCTTGTACTTTTTACACTTTTTTTATTGTAGTGAGTCCTCAAAATGCTAGTCCCATACCCTACTATTCTTGATCACAATAATTGCATTTGTACTTTTTATCATTATTTGAAAATCTAGTTAAATATTGTCACACTGTTGATCTTGTAGCTAATTTTTTTTGGTAATGGCAGTTTAGATGACGAAGATCTTTTCTTTTTGTTTTTGCTGGTGACTACTGTTGACTAATCATTTACATTGTCATTAACTTCAGTTTCATGGTGAAAATCATGGGCTTCACATTGAAGGTTGTCATAAACCCTTGAATAATTAGATATCTGCATTTTAACTAGATAAAAACATGATATTAAATTATATAACAAAATAAATATATAGTAACTTCACTTATAATTTAATTAAGAGTATTTTCTCAATCAAATATCAATTACAAATTACAAAAATTAAACCAGAGTTACTCAAGGTATTGAAATAAACAAGCCTCTCTTGAACTTAATTCAATTTTATTTACAAAAATTAAATTAATCAAAGAATAAATTACAAAATTGAACTCAAAATAAAAATTACAAAATTATAAAGTACATAATACAAAATAAAAAATTGAAAGGGCAAAAACGATAAAAATTGAACTTAAAGACTGTAAGTGTAGTACTCACCTTCATTGGCGCGATGGTAACAACAGAGAGAAGCAGCAATGGCTAGCGAGATGAATGAGATGATAGACATATGACGAATGACGAAGAAAAGAGGTGACCGAAAAATGGCTCGATGAAGATGACAAAATGACGAAGATGACAGAATGAAACGATTGGTGATCTTGCTATGCTAAGAGAGAGAGAGAGAGATTGTTGTGTGTGATTGTGTGCGAGAGAGAGAGGCTAAGAGAGTACTACCATATTGATTCAGATTATAAAGTTAGAAAAGTTTAGTTGTTTAGGAAATTTTAGTTTTATATTTTTAATTAAGTTAAAATGAACTGATCTGTTTGTCAGTTCAGTTTTGTCTTGACTCGAACCGAGCAAAAACCAATCGGTTTGCTCATTTTTAAATTGATTGGTTTTTACACTCGAAACAGAATCGAACTAAACTGTTTGCCCATCCTTACATGTAAGCATTAATTTTACCAAATACAATAATTACTACAACTTTTTGTTTTCATAACAACTATAACTAAAAAATTATAACACCCCAATACCTAATAGATACTTAGTCCATATATTTTAAGTAAATTATCTAACTAGTATTTGTATTTAAAAAAAAAAAACTAGTCAAAAATTTTCTGTTGTCTATATATTTTTAATGAAATCTAATTAATTATATTCTCTACAAGACAAAAATCTCATTTTACCATTAAAAATGAAGATTCGTCCTTCAACCTTGGTGATGTCTGTAATTTGTGATGGCATGTTGGTTATTTGTTTATTAGTGTACCGTTATAAGATACATAATATTGGTGATGGTAGCGTAGTTCTACAATAACTTCTACCCATATTTAGTAGTTCGTCCCCATAAATAGATGAAAAATTTTGATTAATCAGCCTCACCCTTTTTAATCTGTCTGCACTTAATATACCACTCTCTCTTAAGGCTAAAATCTCTCTTCAAAATGGCTCATCTCCCTACTTATCTCCTTAATAGGGCACTTCCCCTTTATCCATGTAATATCTCCAAGGTCATGAGGAGCCCTAAGTGAGAATAACGAATTACATATGAAAAACGTAGATAAGAGATAAGAAAAAAAATAAAAAGTTAAGACATTTTTTAATCTTGAAAAATCATATAGCTAGCAAAAGAGATAGCCGAGGTACCCCTACTCATACAAGTAGAAGGGATAATGTAAGGTTCCCCTTTTCAAATAACTCCTTCCTTGAGAGGGACAACTTAATATTGTTACGCGTTATTCGTATTCTACAATGAATTTATTTTGCCTCAATTAGTTTCGACATAAGAAACTAAGGGACGTTGTTTGGGGGAGAAATTACAAACTTAATAATAGCAAAAAAATCATCAAGATGATGTTGGTTCAGTTCCAGTACGCTAAGTACCCAAAAGTCCTAAGGATACACGAGATACACTATGTAAAAGTAGAAAAATTCAAAAATATTCGAAATAGATGTCAAGTGATGAATGAGGCGTTGTAAAAAAAATTGTTAATTCTTTCATCAAATATAAGAACCAACAAAGGAATATTATGCTGAAAGAAAAGAGACAGCAGGCAGACAAACCAAAAAGGTAACTAACTAGGACAATCATGGCTATTTGTTATCTTATGCCACGTCAACTACCTCAGTAAAAGTACACGAGACCATTCTTCTACATCGGCACGTGTACATGCTTAAAACTTGCTCTCCAAATATATTCAAAATACTTAAATGATTATATTAATAAAAATAAAAATATATTCATCATGTCAGCAAGGGACGCCAATGAAATAACGTCAAGTGACCAGGTAATTCAAGTAATCCTTATAAATATATTCTTGATTTATTTTCAAAAAGTCAACTCACGTACACACACCAAAAAAAAAAAAAATACTGAATTTCTAACCATCATTACTAAGAGCTTGTAAGTTTTCAAACCTAAAATAACCTAACTCTGACTTAACCGTTAAAGTATGGTCGAGGGTTACCCATGACTCCACTTTTAACCTCTGTTTGTTGTTTTAAAACTCATATCAAAACTTCTCATCCCCTTCACTACTTTCTCACTCTTCCCTCACCTTCATAAATATCCAAAATAGCTTGGACACCCCAAATAAGCAATGCATCCCACGTCCCAAAAATAAGCAATGCATCCCACGTCCCAATAATATAAATTCATTGTTCTTAATATATTTTACTCCTTTATTTTATTCACCCAAAAATCTACTAAAAACAACTATAAAATCCACATCACAAAATAAATTAAATATTTTTTATTTACACACTTTATATCAACTAACAACACCAATATCAAAGATGACCGAATTATCTAAAATTTTAATTTCTGGTTAGATCCCTTAAAAGGCAGACAGATTTCTGTTGTTAACCACTACACCCATTACTTTTCTTGTCTTTTCTTGAAAACTTTTGACATATAAGTATCATAAATCCACTTTTCATTTTTAAACCCTAATTTAAGAATTTTAAATTTACGTATATAGGAATATTTTTGTTGTAATACAATCCTGTGATTCAAGCAATAATAGAAAAAAAATAACAAATGTGGTACAAGTTTCAGTAAGGTTATTTTGTCATTGGAAGTGTCAAAAGAATTTTATATTACTTATAAATATTTTAATGAGGTAAATAAATAAAATGAGTTTAAATTTTCATAATAAAGAAATCTTTTTGCACGATGACTCAGCTCCTTTTCCAATCATGGTAAATTAAACCGATGGCAAATCTTTTGGCACGAGTATTCTGTGGAGATATTGCAGAATATTTTATTTGGAATTTGTCGAATTTTGGATAAGCTCGCTTTCTTCACTTTTATCAGGTAGCACAGAATGTGAAATTCGTTGCACGCATCACGACGGAAGTGAAATGTTACATTTTTTATTTTTTATTTTTTTAGCGAAATAGTATTTTAATATTACATATAATATAAATAAATACACAATTAAAATCTACAGTAATAAAGGGATGCACTATAATGCCCAACAATTCAAGCTCATTGAAGGCTCATTCTCGAGTTTAAAGTTGGTTCGTTGAATCAATATAAAATGATAATGTTGCTTTCATATGAATTCTCAAAATGTTATTTCTTACTGGATGTAGCCTGGTCCATACTATTTAATAATAGCTTTGTTTTTTTTTTTTTTTTAATGGCCACTACCCGCAAATTTATTAATTATTGTGATATTATTATTGATTAATGGTCATATTCAAATTAATAAGAACACGAAATGCAAAGGCAGTGACTGTTAATTCGATTCGAATCAGCAGACGTTACCCACAACATTCAGCTGGCAATTTTGTTCCAATAGACACAACTCAATGAGGGATTGTCCATGAATTTTGGCCCGCAAGAAAAGGACGCAGTGATGTGAAATGGTGAATTTTCAGAAATCAAAATTCAATTGATCTTAAATGAAATGATAGCTAGCCTAGAAATGGAATATTGGTGTGATTTGTTGACTTGACATATATATATATATATGTATAATCCGGATGCATGTTGGAATATTGGTGTGCAGACTTGAGTTTTTTTTTTTTCTTGTTTAGAGTAATAATATATATTTTAAATTTTTTTATTTTAAATAATATGATATTTATTAATTAGTTATAAAATTAAAATAAATTAATTAAATTATTTTACCGCTTAATTAATTAATGTCACATCATTTAAAATAAAAAAATTTAAGATACTTAACATCATTATTATTTTTTTAATGTAATTTATTTAGGCAAAAGAGAAAATTCCAATGGATTGTAATTAGTATCTATATCAAGATTTTGTGAGACAACTAATTGTATTATTTTAAAGTTGTTTATTGTTTCCTCCCCTAACGCCTCGACCGTCCACATTAACATAGCAAAGGTTGCTGTCTTTCATAAGTGATGAAACGTTTCCCTCGTTTAGTTAACTCGATTCTTCAATTAATTAACACTGATGAAAACCGAATTTGCAACTTGGGTCTCAATTGTGTTAGAACTGACCTTCCAACTATAATATATTTATTTTATTACATAACAAATCAATCACAAATCAGCCAATTACGTTGGACGGTTCGGCCAAATTAATTTAGCAAATTAAAATATTCAGTGTGTTTGTCACACGGGATTGAAACAATGTGTGTGTTATTACTAACAGTGTGTGTATTGTTATTTCATAATTCCACTGCAAAAGTGATTAAAACTCATGTCGTTCAATAAATATATCGTTTTCCAAACCCGTCAAAATCCTCCTGTAATTTAAAGAAAAATGAATTTATCAACTTCCATCTTTTTTCAATTATATTTTACCTCTGAAATGATAAAATCCACAATTGATCAATAAACAATTAAAAAGAGTAAAAGACATGACAGAAAAGATAAAATTATAACAGAATTTACTATTATTTTTTTTTTAACAGCAGCAGTGTTTGGAAACATGAGAGAGAAAATGATAATATTGACACAATATATATAGAAAGGTTTAGATCAATTTCACCTTAACAAAATTCTTCTTGGCAAGAAAACAAAACTTCAATCAATTATCTTTTGCATCAAGTATTAAATAGTTATTAATTGGAAACATATTTTTCTGGCTGCTATTTTATAACAAATAAATATCGTCGTAGCTATATCTGTTACCCCGTGACAAATCACCGTAGAATGTCAAAAATAAATATTCTTAATTTTTATGTACCGAATAGGCAAGTGGAATATTAGTAAAAGCTGACGACAAAACGATATCATGATCATCCGGTGATTGAAAAAAATATTTTTTTTCTTGACGCTGGTACGCTGTATTTAATTATGGCTGATATTTATAAATTAGATTATTATTAGAACAAGAATTTATATTAATTATATAAAGAGAATTTATATTAATCGTATGAGGTATTGTTCTGATTTTAATCTTCACAAATATTAAAGAAATGCATATCACTTATGTATTTTTTTATAAAAAATTAAACTTATTTCCACAAAAAAAAAAAAAACTCTCATATTGTTATGAGGACTCAAGTGAGAACTTGAGTTCTCACCACATGGCTACAAAGTGAGCGGCTTAGTGAATGAAAGCTTACTTATTTTTTTAATTGGGCATAGGATGGACTCAATTCTCTTTATTTTATTTATTAGTTTATTGGGTAAGCATGTATTAAATAAATTTTTTCATATAAATTATTCTCATCTAATTTTTTTTCTTAAATTATTTATGTATGCATGTGTGTGTGTATATATATATATGACAATTCAAATCAAATTCCATAATTTGCTTCTAATGTATCAATTTTTTTTAAGAGATAAGAGAGTGAATAAAGTCTAAATTATTATTATTATTTTTTTTTACCTTTCTAAGAATCGAATTTAGGTGGCTTAGCGACTCATTGCTCGATGGTTACCAACCACATCTTTAGAAGCAGCTTTGTATTTATCGATTGGATCAATTAGATCAAGACCTGACAATTAATTGAGTGAAATAATCCAATATAATTTTAATCCATATATCATCAATAAATTGGCATCGATTCGGACATGTGAGATGTGCCTGTCTCAATCAATATGTGCGTAATTCAGAAACTTTTTTCATGTCCTTTATTAGCTGCTGTTACTAAGCATAATATTTTATTAATACATTTCCAATGGCTATGGTTGAAGTAGCAAAAGTAATTACGGCAAACATAATTATTTCAAACTTTATAGATACGAAAATGAAATGAATATTTAATATCAATTAATTAATGAATAAAAAATTAATTTAAACAGTTATTTAGAATAAAAAAATAAAAGCTCCTTAGTGATTATTTTTATAAGTTTAAAAATAATTTTAAAAATTAATATTGGTATTTAATAAATTTTAAAAAATTACTTTTAGTTAAATCACTCATCCTACAATAAATTTTAAAAAATATGAAATGAATAGCTTTTCAAATTTGATTTTAAAAATCAATTTTGTACTTAATATAATTTCTTATATATTCTCGTATATAAGAAACGAACACACTAGAAAGTCGAGAAATTAAACTATCAGGAAGCTCATGTTTAGTCCTATTTGGTAATCCATTTTGTCCAAATCTATAGAGAAGACGAATAGACGATAAGAAAAATGATGTTGCGTCTTCTAGATATTATAAAATCTAAAATTATCTTTATTAATTATGAAATAAAATTATTAAATTTAAAGAAATTATTATTATTTCTAATTATATTAAGACAATAAAATAAAAATAAAAATATTCAAATAGTTATTTTAGTTATCAATTATTGTATATACACAATAAAAAATTATTTTATATAATATTTATAAAAATATAAATAAATTTTATTAAATATTATATCTAATTCAATCATTTTTATCCTTACAACAATTTAATAGTAAATTTATCAAACACATAAGATTACTTTTAAAATTCATATTACTTTCAAAAATAAATTTTATCAAATGTTTAACTAATTTTCTTTATAGTTAATTATTTTTATAGTACAACTACTAATAATTCTTTTTAAAAACTATAATATTACTAATATGGCCTTAATATGTTTGTTATTCATGAACTTCAAAATTGGCGTTATTATTTTATTGTTAATCTTACTATTAACAATAATATAATAAGCTTGTCATTCATTTCACATGTAAGTATTTTGGCCGTCATTTACTTTTGGGCACTCTTTTATTGTCATGGGGATTTTTTTTTTCCTTTTTGTTTTTGGGTCTCACTTTTTTACTCGTAAGACTTTATATAAAAGTAGTTTAATGGTACGGAGCTTTTATATGGTTATTAATGTTGCATTCCTTGTTGTAAAATAAAAATCATATTAATAAAAAAGTTTCAAAATATTGACATAATAAATGGCTATGTGCTGATGCTTTCAGACTTTGTATCAAATTCTTCTCATACTCTTTGAAAATCTAAAGACTAAAATTATCTATGAAAATCTAGTAGGGAGGAGAAGAAACAAGATAAATAAATAAGAAATGTGAGGCAAAGAGGAGAGGGATCGAGGAGCAGAAAGAGAGAAGCAAGAATTTTAAAATAATCATTTGTATATATATTAGGGGTTAGGTGTCAAAAGCCTTGAAACTTATGATTTTTTATTATTTTACCACAAACTATACAGACTTCGTATAATTGAACTAGAAAATTGCGTGTATAATGCACACCTGGATCAACATAGTTTTGTCCATATAGTTAAAGACTTAAGAGTTATGATACAGTCATAAATTATTATATAAATTAATTTGACATTAAACTCATTGGTTGAATAAAAATATAAAATAATAAAAATAAATTATATTAACCAAAGAATATTTAATCTAACTAATTTAATTATTTCATATCAGTTTGTACAAAATAAGAAATTTATACAAGACTTTATGATTATATTATTACTATATAGTCATGATACAGTCATAAATTAATAGAAATTTAATTAATCGTATTGTGTACTACATGGTATTAATTAAGGAGAGTACATTATATACTAGGAGCAAAAAATTGCCGTCGTGGAAAAAGAGTCAATTACACCCAAATTCATAACCCTGCTTATTCCAGGACCGTTGTTAAATAATTGCTGTGAGTAGTATAAATACCAAGACTTTATTTTCCTCTTAATTTTAAAAATTATATAGGGGTAGCCAAATCCTCTTCTAATGTGGATAGAATAATTTTTTTTTTCTAGTATTTGTGAGTGTAGAAATATGAATTGTGCCATAAATCATAATAGACTTTATCTAAATTATCATAATAAATTTATACTTATAAATATCATTAGATTTCTCATTGTAATATACATATCAATATTTAAAAAAAAAAATGGTATAAGTGTGTAACCTACTATGGTATCGATAGGCAGGTATAGCTTTCGAATTTGTTTTTTTTTTTTTAAATAAAAAGTTCATTACATTATTATTATTAACAATTCGTTGCAGAGTAATAATTATATTCACCATTCAATCTCTTCTTCTGTTTTTTTTTTTTTTTTGGTTTTTAAATGACAATATCAACTCAGCGGCTATAATTAATTAACTATTCATCTGTAAATAAAAAAAAATGATACACTGGCTTTGCATGGCCAAAAAAGTAGCTGTATCACAAATCCGGAGAAAACGAACACAAAAATGGGAAGGGAAAAAAAAAATCTAAACGAGTATTAGGGGGGAATTTTTCGAAAGGGGAAAATTAAACAGTGATGTGTGTGTATATATATATATACACACACACACACGTTAGGCCAAGGCTGCAGCCTGCAGGATGCAGGACGTATAATAAAAATAATAAAAGTCCAAAGATCAATGTTTTCCTGAATGAAACTTTGCCTAGCTACTAATGTCCACTGTCCCTTAAAATGCAACTTTATTCTTTAGGGTTTTTCTTCGTGTGTGTGTGTATATATATATGGGTTTTTTTTTTTTTTTAATGAATGTCACCATCCATATATATACAATAAAAATATAAATGCCAATTATATATTATGCTAGCTAGCTGGCTTGCTATAAGACAATGCTCATGGGCTTCTTAATTCGATGTATTTCCACAATCAAATTAATTAACTTCAATTAAGGCACTTTTGTAATGTTGTACATTTTAAAACAATTATTATTATATATACTATATAAATAATCGATTATAAAGATAATTAATTAAATATTTGATAAAATTTATTTTCAAAAATACTGTAAGTTTTAAAAGCAATCACAAATGTTTGGTAAAATTTATTGTCCAGTTGTTGTAAGAATATAAATAACTGAAACAGATGTAATGATTAATAAAATTTACTTATATATTTATAAATATGTATATACAAAAAATTTTATTTTGTCTATATAATAATTAATAGCTAAAATAAATATTTTTATATTATTAAATTTATTTTTTTATTTTGTTATCTTAATATAGTTGACAATAATAAAAATCTCTTAAATTTAATGATTTAATTTCTTAATTAATATCGATAATTTAAAATTTTTATAAAATATGTGAGGATATATGTGTGTATATATATATATATATTGTTTCTCAAAATTAAATTTTGAAAAGCTATTTCTTCACTATTTTTCAAAATCTCTTGTAAGATTGATGGTTATACTAAAAATAATTTTTAAAAAATTTTACCAAACATTAAATTAACTTTTAATTTTTTAAATTTACTTTAGAACCCCAAGAGTAATTATAAACGACCCTGGTTGTTTTCAAATATAAAAATAAATTTAATTAACTTTCTATTTAATACTAATATTGGTGAACTCTTACTTTACAGCTTAATGTTTGGATCAAGTAAGTAATTGATTAGAGAAGATTCAAACAAGTAACAACGATAGAAATAAAACCAGCTAATCAAAATGGTTGATTATCTCTAACTTTATTAATAGACATAAAACATTCATTGTTAATTAATAAAAAGATTGATGGACTCGATCTTTTGACAATCAATCAAAATTCTTAATCATAATTGTATCATTTCCTTTATCATATATATTTTCAATCTTTGAACAAATTGAGTCTTTATTTTCATGAATCAATAAGTGAGATTTATTTATTGTTTTCCTTTATATCATTCTTTAAAACTTATCCATTTCTTTTATATGTTACAAGAGATAAAAATTTATCTATATTATTCATTTTAAGATCCAACTAATCTTAACATTGAATTCATCGTTTATGATTCATGTGGACCATAAAACTCTTACATAACATAATTGTAGACTTCATTTGAATTATCTATATACCATCTTCATATAATTAATTATTGTACATTTTGTTACATTTGATTAATTAATGTTTATGCAATTTGACTTCAATGAATTAACATAATTTTATTATTCATATGGGAGTACATAATAACCTTTTGGTTCTCAAATGACGAGACAAACTCGGTCCAGTTCGCTGTCGTTGTATGCCTAATGCCTAACTCGAAATTGGAATCCAAAGCAGCGTATCGTATGAGTGGCAACATTGAATTAAACCCCAATTTGTATATTTTAAATAGTAAGATACAGAAATTAGAAAGTCTGATATTTGATAAATAAATAGATTAATGCTACGTTTACTTATCAGTAATCAGAATTGGTTAGAATCAAATGAATTATAATAAAAATAAAAAATAAAAATTAAAATAAATTGTTTACTTAAATTGTAGGAATCAAAATGAAAATGAACTATAATTTTATTAATATATTTACTTTATCTTGAAATCGAAATAAGTTGAATTATTTTAAATTACTAAAACATCATTAGACAATTATAAAAAAATAATATATATTATTATTGTTATTATTATAAAAATAATATTAATTAAATAATAAAGTTAATATAATTTAATAATAATGACATTTAAATAATAATAAATAAATTTTAATAAAATATCCTTAATTTGTTACTGTAATTATATTATTTAATATAATATTTGTTAAATTATTATTATTATTATATATATATATATATATATCATCATCATCATTGATGTTTCAAAAGACAAAAAAAATCATCATCATCGTCTTTTTTCAACGACTACTGATGCAAACGGGACCAACGACTGCTTTCATGCAAGATCACCTGACTATGCGTTAGGAGTTAAGAATGGCAAAATTCGGATCCGAATTAATATATTTACATTTGGATCTGTATTTGGATCT
Source organism: Murraya koenigii (assembly GCA_025617385.1). Classification (NCBI taxonomy): domain Eukaryota; kingdom Viridiplantae; phylum Streptophyta; class Magnoliopsida; order Sapindales; family Rutaceae; genus Murraya; species Murraya koenigii. The sequence goes on along the minus strand of CM046811.1, from coordinate 48,064,460 downwards.
GTATTTTTTTATGTGGATTCAAATGTGGATAATATCCGCACGGATTGCCAGCGGATATTCCAGATATCTGGATCCGCAAAAAAATTAAATTTAACAAATAAAATTCAACAATTAAAATTTAATCAAAATTCAAAAATTAAATAATTAACAATTCAACATAATATACAATAACATTATAAAATCACAAATAAAAATAACTTAAATCAAACAAAAAATAACAAATAAAAACACTATAAATCTATAAATCAAACATAAAAGTAACAAATAAAAATGTATGTATTTAAAAGTAAGCTAGGGTTAAGGATTTTTTTTAATTTAATATATATTTTTTAATTAAAAATAAAAAAAATCAATCAAAATTCAAAAATTAAATAATTAACAATTCAACATAATATACAATAACATTATAAAATCACAAATAAAAATAATTTAAATCAAACTAAAAATAACAAATAAAAACACTATAAATCCATAAATCAAACATAAAAATAACAAAAAAAAATGTGTGTGTTTGAAAGTAAGCTAGGGTTAAGGATTTTTTTTAATTTAATATATATTTTTTAATTAATTTTTTATTTAATATTAAATAAAATACGGATTCGGATATTCGAATTTCCGGATATAGTTATATCCGGATCTGTGCGGATCCTCATTTCCTTTACCCAGATCCGCACTTTTTTAAATGCGGATATGAATTTTTCCGAATCCGGATCTTCCGTATCCATGCAGATGTGGGCCGGATCCGGATGTTATTGTCATCCATATTAGGAGCTGCTTCAATGACGGCAGGTGCTGCGGCTAACGACGGCGGGTGCTACTGTTCGACGTGATATTTTTGTCAATTAATTATGATAAAATGAGAATTTCAAATTTATAATAGGGACATTTTTGTCAAGCACGGGAATGGGGTTATGATTCCCCACCCCTCTCATGGGAATTAGGAGTTGGGCTTGGGGAATCAATCATAACATTGTAGACTCCACATGAAATTCATTTCGATTTTACACCTTAAATTTGAAAGTAAACATGATTTTGATTCTGATTCCGATTTAGATTAAGGAGAAGTAAACATAGCATAAGTGGGTTTAATATATTGGTCCGGTTATGTTGGAGATCACCGCATAACACTCTTTTATAATCATACGATTAGCATGATAAATAATAAAAAAAATATATTATAATTTTTATCATATGATTATAACGGAATGTTCTACGGAGCATCTCTAATATAACTGATATTGTTACGAATGAGTATTCTATAGTGAAGTATCACTAATATAACTGGTGTGGTTATGAAGGAGTGTTCTAAGCATTTCCAACATAATCAATGTAGTTATGGAGTGTCCCAGATGAAGCATCACCAACATAATCATTACGTTAATATGTACATATAAATAAAAAAATAAAAAATATATAAATTTTAATATATTAGAGATTTTTTTCTATTATTATATTAAAAAATATTTTTTTTATCTATTTTAATAAAATGAGAGTGTTTTTATTTTAAAAAATTAATATAGTTGACACCATGCATGTCGTCGATTGTCTCACTCAATTAGGGCATTCTTTAAATTTGTTAATATCTCCGCCAAATAATAGAACAAAATTTTATTTTATCACAACTGACTCATTTTAAGTGACCGGCGTTCTCAATTAAACTTTGCTGTATCATCAATACACGATGGATCCGGATCACATTAAAGAATTCAAAGATGCATGGGGCAAATCCCCAAAAAATATTGCCAAATTATGAGGGCACCTTAAAAAATGGCTTTTGCTAAGTTATTTTAAGAGTAACTTATAATCTATTTATTTACAAAGTGCTGACTTTATTTTTATTATTAATTTTTACATGAATTGCATGAGTTATGGGCTGCTCATGTTGTAACTTAGCATAACCAAAAACTTAAAAAAATATACAAGTTAAAACTGTTCCTATATCATGCTAGCTTTTTAATGTTATTAAAATATCAGTAAGGCAAAACTACAAAATCAGGATTCAAGAGAAAGCTAATGAATTAAAAAATAGGGTGGGATTATTTAATGCTATTAATTTTTTCTTTAAATTTATTATTAATATTTAAATATTTAAAATTTTTAAAATTATTTTTCATTAATCACTTTTTTTCTCTATATATTCTCTCACTGCTCTCACATTTTGAAAACTAAAGAGCCGTTTATTTTTTTGACTTAATTGACTTAATTTCAATTAGTTAAGTCATTAAGTTTTTTTTTTTTTTTACTGAATGAAAAATTTTGGTCATTAAATCATTAAGTTATTAAACTTTTTTTTTTAGTTTTTTGCTTAATCTAAAAAGTCTTAATGATATCATTAAAAGATATTTTCTAAAATATTCCTATCTAATTAATTAATTTTCATCATTACCTAAATAAAATTTAATAATTTATATTATTACTCATCTTTATAATTTGTGATAATATAGTGGTAGGCTATTTTTTTTATTTTCTTCAAAATAACATTATTTATGTTCATAATTTTTTATGAATATTTTTCATATAAAAACATCATGTGCTATAATAAAATTAATTAACATATAAATTTAGAATATAAAATGTTATATTCAATTGAACATGATTTATGTTATGATAATATATTATCTTATTTGAGTTCTTTGAGTTATTTATTATTTCTTTAACTATATAAATGTAAAAATACTAGTTTTCAGATTTTTAAGTTAAAAAATAACTTAATATTTATTTTCAGTAATTTAGACAAAAAAATAAGAGTAATGCTATACATTCTAAATTTTTTATCCCAAATAACCATCTCAAATAATGTGGCATTCATTATTTGGTTGATAAAATTAAAATGAATTAATTATACTATATTACCAACTAATTGATGAATACTATATTATTTGAGATGATAATTTGAGATAAAAATTTTGAGATATGTAGTATTATTAAAAAATAAACATATCATTCAAATTCAGACATTTATTTATATTTAAAATTTAAATTAATACAAGTTTATTAAGATTCTACATAAAAAAAATGTCACCTAAGAATAAATTTATGAGAATTTATAAAATTGAGAAGAGAAAGAGAATAAAAATTTAACTAAATAATTTTTTAAAATTTAGTTAAATAATAAAATTTTTAATTAAAGAAAGAATGTAAAAAAAGAATTGATAGATTCAAATAATCTATACTTAAAAATATTGGTCACCAGCAAACGTCCACTTTGCAACATCTTAAAAAAACACGTTACAAAATGTTAGCGTAAGTGAGGACCACAAATGCAGTGCAGGTGCGCAGCGCTTTAAAAGAATTAAGTTTTTATTTTTTATTATTTTTTTAAACAAAGGAACGTTAATAAAAACAAAAAATCTGGAAAGTAAAAGACAAATGATTGTACGGAAAAGTCTTGAGAGTTGAGAGAGTGGACACATGATTCACAGGCATCGGAAAAAGAAGACAATTCACAGTTGAAACTTGAAAGCAAGGAAGAGTCTGACCACGGTGCAGTGCATTATTACATTTTTTTTTTATTTGGCCATTTCTAAATTACATGTTGTAATTTATAATTAATAATAAAATACGTAAAATACAAGTGAATCATGTGGGGCTGATATCTTATTTTTACCTTGTTTTTAGTCAATGTAAGATACATTGAATATTACCTAAGACGACACTTTTTATTTTAGTTTTCAGATTGTGAGATACGGAGACATTAATTTTTATGTTTCATTATTTAATATTATTTAAATTGTGGGGGATACTATAATTAGACTGTTTTATGAATTATAATAGAGTTAAAACTACATTATATAAATAAATATATATAAAATAACGTGATATGAAGAAATTATTTATATAAAATTATCGTTGACCTATATGATTGAAAAAAAAAATTGTTATCATTTTTAATCAATCTCTTTATTTTATATTAATTTGTACATACGAATTTATATAAAATTATTATTATTGTTTTATTTTTTAAGTTTTTATTACACCTGTGAAGTGTTTTAAAATTTTTTGAAAAATATATCTCAATTATTTTATTTTAATTTTAATCTTCTAAGAACAGTGATATTTAGATAGAAAAGCATGATGGAATACTAATAAAATTAGTTGTAAAACAAAATTATTTTACATGTAAATAAAAAACAAATATTAATTAACACGATAATATAAGTTTATGGTACAACTGTTTTTATCAATACTTAATCAGCCGTTAATTTTTTTATAATTATAAACTGTCGTATTTTTATAAATAAAAAGGATTAAAAATATAAAAAATTACTTTAAAAAATGGGAAAAAAAAAAGAAAAGAAAAGAAATAAGAAGTGTACTCAAATACTAGTCATTGATTCAAGGGAAAGGTAAAAAGGTAACCCATACAGGGCCCGACGCTCAAAGGCATAGTCATAGAGCTGCTACTCAGTAGTCAGTCAGGCCCATCGCTATCGTTTCACGTGCTAGTGGTGGCCAATAGTGGCACAGTAAATAAGCTAATTTGGACAGTCAAGGTCCTAACTTTGCTTCTCCTCTTCACCTGGGTTTATGGAATAATTGCTAAAACGAGGGATATCGTAGTTTATCTAAATATGATGAGGTCTTTTAAAATTTATATTTTTTCTTCTAGATAAATGAATTAATTTAATAAAACAAGAGATTTTTGTTGTATAATAACTAATATTTATATAATTATACATATGTATTTGTAACAATAATAATAATAGAATAATAACACACTAAGAAGCAACCTTCACTCCTCCACTTTATTAATCAACGCCTCACCGCATACTCTGATACGGTATATCCTTTTGTTCCATTGTATTTGTTTCTACTGCCAATTCTTGCTCTTCTTCTATTTAGTTCCCATTCAGGTACAATCATAAGCCCCCACTTAGCTGGATCACTCCTTTCTGAGACGAATTATTAAATTATCAAAATTAAGAGAGTATAATCAATTAATTATATTTAAATTTATATTCTACAGTAGTACTACTGTGTTAACTTAACAGCTCTATATATTTATATTCTCAGCACCATATCCCCAAATTCTGTAGTACGTTGGACAAACCTTGTTTCACTACTTATTCCGGTGAAATTAATTAAACAAGGCTAGTCGGCCATGGAAGATCTAATAATATCTCCATCTTCATCCTCTTCTCTGGTATCTTTAACTCCAGAAACCGCACCACCAACACTACAACAAAGGCTTCAATTCATAGTGCAGAGCCAACCAGAGTGGTGGGCTTATGCCATTTTTTGGCAAACAATATCAAACGATGATAACGGCCACCTTTTCTTGGCTTGGGGAGATGGCCATTACCAAGGAACCAAAGACGCATCACCAAGACCCAGAATAAGCATGCCGGCGCCAGCACCAGGTGAAGCCTTAAATGATAGCTTGGAGAGAAAGAGGGCCATCGGCAGCATCAGGGGAATCCAGCAATCGTTCATGGGCCATGAGATGGATATGTCCGTGGTGGACGGCGGCGATGTCACTGACACCGAATGGTTCTACTTGATGTCACTCACGCGATCTTTCGGTGCTGGGGTTGGCATTCCAGGCAGGGCTCTAAGCTCTGGTTCTTTGGTGTGGCTAACCGGATGCCACGAATTGCAATTTTACAACTGCGAAAGAGCTAAAGAAGCACAGTTGCATGGCATCGAGACTTTTGTTTGCATACCCACTTCTTGCGGTGTGCTTGAGTTGGGCTCCTCTGATTTGATCAGAGAGAACTGGGGTCTCGTCCACCAAGTCAAGTCTCTGTTCGGTTCCGATCTAATTACCAAACCACTGAATCCGAATCCCACCCCAGGTGCACCACCGATGCACTTACTCGACAGAAACATCTCCTTCGCTGATATTGGCATCATCGCCGGAGTACAACAAGGACAAAAAGAAGAGGAAGAAGAAGAAGAGTTGAGCCGGCCGGAAGAGGAAGACCAAAACAAGGTCAAGAAGCAACGCAAAGATCAACGCCGCACTGTTAAAAGTAGTACTGGACAATCATCTTATATAGTAGATTCTGAGCTTTCGGATTCAGATTGCCCCTTGCTCCCCCTACCGGTGAATAATATTAATACTACAGAGAAAAGAACGCCAAAGAAAAGGGGAAGAAAGCCAGGACTCGGCAGAGAGACGCCACTGAACCATGTTGAAGCTGAGAGACAGAGGCGTGAGAAGCTGAACCACCGGTTCTATGCACTGCGAGCTGTGGTTCCAAATGTGTCAAGGATGGACAAAGCATCTTTACTCTCTGATGCTGTGTCTTACATAAGGGAACTCAAGGTCAAGATTGATGATCTAGAGTCACAGCTGCTGCAAAGGGAGTCCAAGAAAGTGAAGCTGGAGATTTCTGATAATCATAGCACCACCACATCTGTGGACCAAGCTAGGCCTAGTCCTGCTGGTTCAGGCGGTGGATTCAATCTTGAAGTTGACATCAAGATTATGGGCAGTGATGCCATGATCAGAGTCCAATCTGAGAATGTGAACTACCCAGCTGCTAAGCTAATGAGTTCACTGCGTGACCTAGAGTTGCAGGTGCATCATGCTAGCATGTCATGTGTGAATGATCTCATGCTTCAAGATATTGTGGTTAGGGTTCCTGACGGTTTGAGAACTGAAGATGCTCTCAGATCGGCTCTTCTTAGGAGACTAGATCAGTAAGATTGTAATATCTCTAATCCTAGCATGAGTCGTGTTCTTTAATTTCTTTGATGTTTCTTTAATCATCGTGGCAGTTTTATTCTCTCTTAATTATTCCCACCTCTTGTAATTACGGTGATCGATCAGCTGTTTTATTTAAAGAATGTTGGAATCTTGAGCCTTAGCTAATAATACTAATAATACTACTGAGTTAAACTTTTGTTATTATATGCATAATGTCTTAAGTTGTTCCCCAGATTTGTTCAGCACAGTAATTGGCTTAATGGGCATCAGAAAGCTCTTCGTGGCACGAGGTGATCATTTATGCACGTTTATATTAGATAAGTTAATCAATAAATAAAGGTCATCAAAAATAAATAAATAAATAAATAAAACAACACTTGTAAAAGGGCAATCCTCAGATGAGCACTGTTAATTTTCTTTCCCAAAACTATCCAGTTTTGTTCCTCATGTTGTGGACATAATAAATTGATAAGATGGTGTTTTTGGGACTTAAGAATCTGAAAATCCTGGACCACACAGCATCTGTACGTGTATAATATATAATATTTAGGCCACCAGTCACAGTCAGCGGTCACAATTTTCTCATGTGCAATAATGAAAGGCTCGCCCGGGGGTGTTATAGACTATAATCATGAAACCCAATGGAAATGTACCAGGTCATGCAGTTGGTAATGAAATATCTCCTCACATCTGTGTCCCCAATTCTTTTGTTTGTTGCCATTGCGGACAACCTGTAAATGATGTCTCATTTATAACTTAACAGTCAACGCCATGTTTGTGTGAGAATCGATGCTGCTGGTAACTGCGTAGACCAGATTCATCAGAAGAAAAATAAACGAGAAGTGCATGGACCCCTAGAATAATGAAAAATAATATATTGCGCACAAAAATGGGGATAAAATTGAGAGCACAGATCAATAAAATGAAATGTATAGTAAACTAACTAATTTGCAACACGAACCAAAAATGGGGATAAAATCTCACAAGCTTTAATAAAGTTAGTGACGTTAATTCTTGAATGGATAATGAACTAACGTTCAGATTTATATAAACAATTAATATCTCAATAGTTTAGAAATATGATGTCATAGATCATAAGAATATATATTTACAAGATGAAATTTATATAAATAATACTTATAAAGTTATTTGTGGCAATTCTTTCAATAAATATATTTATTGAATGATAATATTTATTCATAAATTATTTATAAATATAAATATATTAAAAGTGATCATTTCAATAAATATTAACTTGGGGGTAAATGTATATTTATATTAGCACGGCATTTATCATGACTTAACTTTAATTAAGAGCATCAAATAAATGGTCAATTAAGTGGTTGTTATTAGTTTAAGACCAAGCCTAGTTTTAATTAAAAGAGCATCAAATAGAGGGTCAATTAAAAAGAATTCTAATTAATTAAGCTTTTATTTATTATATGCATCACTAGAGTGAATGCCTAGGCTTTTAGTGAAATAATATAGGTTAACTTAATAGTTTTGGTATGTGATAAGATAATTGTGTCTTAACTATTAAGCTTGAGATAGGAATTTAATGAGTCTACAATTTATCTACTAACTCAATTCTTAGTCAAACTCTAAAAACTGTTTATTTTTTTGTCTGAAATCTGAATTTGACTTATTTTCAGATATTTATAGCTTTTAATTTGTTTATTTTTTATCACTTATATTTGATTATAGTCTAACTTTTATTTAAATAGTAAAATAGTTGAATGAAAATTTTATATTTTATCTCATTAATACCTTTATTAGATGAATTTATTTCCTATTATACAAAATACTCTTTTATTATTTTTATTTATCTCCTTTTTTATTATATGTGTGTATTTAACTATTATTATTTTTTAATGAAAACTTTAAATATAATATAATTGTATTTATAATATGTTCATCTCTTTGTATTATATTTACTATTTTTACTATAGATTTTGAATTTTATTCAATATATTAATTTTAATTGAAATGATTAAATAATTATTGACTGACTTGTGTAATTAATAAGAAAAATTATTAATATAATATGCTAAAAATAACATTATTAATATCATATATTAATGTAAAGAAACACATGTATTTGATATAATATTTTATTTTTTATGTTTGTTAAGGTAAATATAATCTTCTTTTTTACTAATTAAATAATTTATTTATAATTTGTCATGTGTTTAATCAATAAATTTAAGTACTGTTAATATTTTATAAGGCTATATATGTAAAATGATCATATTTCATATTTTTTTAATGAAAAATAAATAAATTAATATTTATATTCATATATTTAAAAAATAAAAATAAACATGCCATTTATGTATATATATTTAAACTTATTCAGACTTTAATTAAATTTAAACTCATTCATATTTTAGACAAAAAAGGTAATCCCTATCAACTCAATTATTAAGTGCTTATACGAAGGAAATGAAATTAGAATATACCTAATATTTATATGTAAAGTTTTTTTTTTTTTTATAAAAAGGAAGAGAGAGAGTGTGTTATAACCTCTAAAATTTTCCTCTTTTGTATAAGAATTAGAATTTACTGTATGCCCATGCTTGTGATAGAGATAGTTGAGAATAATCGTGAAGAGTGCAATTATAGTCTATGGATCCTAATGATTGTGGTGAAAAATATTACAAATTATGAGGTATTGTCATTGTGCGTATAATGTAGGCCATACAACAAAATAACAAAAAAAAGAAAAAGGCAAATGTGAAAACATTAATGATTTTATTTTTTTAAAGATAAATTATAGGGATAATGGTCGAATATTCCTCTAAATGTCGTGAAATAATTCAGAAAAACAAAATCAAAGTGACTGTTCCAACATAAATTATAATGGTGAAGTTAAAGAAGAAAAAGGTTATTAAATGTTTTCCCATTATTTTTAGCTTGCTGTTTTACTAATGTTACGTCAGGTGTCAAATGGAATCATGAAGCTAGCCAATTATTTGTCTTGGAAATCTCAAATTATTCTTATTTTTGTAAAAAAAAAAAAGGAATAAAATGAGAGTGATTGATAAATTGTTTTGTCTTTTTAATAAAAATAAGAGATAATTAATATTTAAAAATAAAAGGATAATTTAAAAAGAGACTAGCTTCTAAATTAACCCTTAATAAAAAACAAAATGACATACGATTATATTTGTTGTTACGTCCAAACAATGGATTTCATGTATACCTACATGAGTAAGAATTATTGGTGAATTATTATAAGAAGAGATATGGATCAAAAGAAATATTGCAACGTGTATGTACTTCTATGTATGTGAAATGAGGTTCCCTTATCTCGAACTTAACTTTCACCAATGAATCTCATTGAATTAACTTATCCGTTTTATCCCATTCCAACCATATTCTCAAGCGTAGCAGTTAAGGTTTTATTAACGTCTTAACAATACAACGGATGAGTTAAGCAATAAACCAGATAAACTATAAAAATATATATATATAAACTTAAGACTGCTAAAATGCATTTAAATTTCAATCAGGACCTATATTCTCTAATATATATATATATATTAACACAATGGTCCAGACATCAACGTATTTCTTTTCCCTTGCAAATATAAAAAGAAATTTAAGCCTCTTATGTATATTAGCAGAAAAACTATTTTCTTGTATATATTTGATGATAAATCATATCCATGACAAGCCTTGTATCGTATAAAAGGCCTTCATAAATTAGTTTTTTGTAATATCAACAGATTTGTAGATGTTTAAAAAGAAAGGAAATTTACACAAATAACCTTCTTCATTTTGTATTTTTCACGAATAACCTTTCTATATTTTTCCTATCATAATTAGCCAATCTCTAATTTTTCAGACCAAGATACCCTTGTTTCGTGACTGGCCAAAATTTTCTCAACAGTTCCTCGACTTCTGAGACGACGATCAGAGACACGACACCGGAGGTAACCTTTCGTAATTTTTTTTAAAGAAACTCGGGCAACCATCGGCAGCGGTCGCTGCAAGACCACGCGATGGCTGCCATGGCAGCAGCCATCGCACCAGATTTGGTGCGACGGGCATCCGTCGCATGCCCGTCGCACTTTGCCTAGTGCGACGCTAACAGTTTCAGATTCTGGAATTTAGTGCGACGGATGCCTGTCGCACAAGTTTAGTGCGACGGTACTTGTGCGACGGTCTGTATGTCGCACCAAATTATGGGTTGTAATTTCTGGAATTTGGTGCGACGGTGTACCTGTCGCATAATTTTTGTGCGATAGGGTGCCTGTCGCATCTGTAATATTTTCTGTAATTTTACGAAAGAATTTTTTTTTAATTTGTAGATTATATAATTGTAATTTAATAATGTTATATTTGTAACAGAAATATGGCAGATTCTGCGTATGTACCAGGCATGATCGTGATACCTTTACCGCTTCATTTTCCTAGGCGTATTACAAGTATGTGTAAGTTAGATACAATCGTAAAAGTTATTGAGGGTAAGTTAACAAAACGACGATTGCAATTATTCAAAAGGATATATTTGGCCATTTCTTAGAGTGTCGAAGCTTTCCATTCGATGGTGTGATTATGCATAATTTGTTGCTAAGACAAGTGGTCACGTAATGAGACAGATCGATTGTGGTTTGAAATTGGTGAGCATTTGATACGCTTATCAATTGGAGAGTGGTGTTTAGTTACGGGACTTTGTTGGGGTGAAGACAGATGTACCAAAATGATAAAAAGAATCATAGATCGCTTATCACGTATTTTGATGGTCTGCTTTCGCAATTTAAATCTCTGCGAGTTCGACGAAAGGTTTGGTAACTTAGACTTCGACGCTATGGACGACATTGATGCAATGAATAATTGCACTCTTTTATTTTGCGGACGAGTTCTAAATGGAAGAAAAGTTCATACTCGGATAAACTTTTCATTGCTTAACAAGGTGAATAACATTGATCACTTTCGAAACCGTCCATGGGGTCGCTTTGTCATGGGAAACGATATATGACGATCTTGACAATGCATTGTATGGTAAAATGGAGAAATTTAAGAAGACTCGCTTGAAAAGCCAAATCATAATATTGAAAAGTACAATGTTTACGACTTTACATCCGGAGTTCGAGTACGTTAAAATCGTACTTACATTAAAATTATATTCTTCGATAATTGTTTGTTAATAGTAAATATTTAATACTTTTTTAATATTGTCATTTTACTTATTGTAGGCATGGATGTTCGAAGTTATTGGAGGGCTGCCATCACAGTGGGTCGTGAAAACAAAAAAAAAAAGATTCCACGCATTGTACAATGGAAGCCCATCGCTTCCTCCAAAATCAACTTCACTGTTGTGAATTCATTGTTTAATGATAACTCTCGTCTTGTAAGTAATATTATTTTGTGCAGTTGTATATTATTATTTTTCATATCAGTAAATAATACTATGATTCTACTAACCTAAAATTTGGGTTGAATTGTTGTAGGAAAATGTATTACAAACCATCGAGCCGAACTCTAAAGAGAAAGCATAAAAATATTGACAAACTGTAAAGGATTATGTTCCATATATCCCAAGTTGGGTTTGTAATGTGAGTATCTTATAAGTAATGTTACTTTGTAAATGATTATTTATGTATTTATAAGTAATGTTACTTTGTGCAGTATCAACCATCAATCAACGCACCTCCTATTATGGCTAAAACAGAGGAGAATCAAAACATCGCAAGTGCCGCTAGCCCAACACTGGAGCCGCAAGGTCTTTTGGAGGAGGAGCTTCCAGCAGAAGACCATCATGAGCAAACACACAAATCCAATGACACATATGATTCGGAGGTTATAAATCATTTATTTTCACGATATATATATATGCCATTAAGAGGTTATATATATTTATTTAAACTTATAATTTTTAAATTCATAATGATCAAGGACAAAGTTTAATAACGATTATATCATTCGACTGGATGGACAAGATTGATAGTTCTATATGTGAATTGAAGTCACCTTTGAGGCGAGAGCGTAAAGAACACAAAGAATTTAGAGAAGCGGTGATGGGATTTATTAGTTCAGATCATCGAACGCTCACACGGCTCTTCTCCGACTACACATTCGTATGCGGTGAGCAAATTTAATATGTCATTTATGCGTTCTTTTAGCTTTTAATCCGTTATTTATTAAATTTATTTATCCTGACAAACGGATAGGTACCGGATGATTGTGGAGTGTATACTCGACGTAGATAATCAGATGATTTCCAGTCCTATGTCATTATATACCTTTTATGGGGATGTCAGTGGACAGAGCGAGCAGATTCTTAAGGAGGCACCATCGGATATTAGTAAGTTTGGCCATCCATATAGAAGATCTTATGTCTTTAATAGTCCATATTTGATTTCGTCATTTAAACGAGGGAGGAACATCAATCCTGTGCCTACACTCCAATTAGTGGATCGTCAGATCGATGAACGAATGAGTGTAGATATAAATCCACTTCGAGGATTACAAGATCTATGTGTATACAATGAGTTCGACGAGTGGTTTGCTGGTAACATTACAATGGATCGTTCAGTCCTATACTCGCACTCGTTTTTTCAAATACTTTTAAGTCATACTTCACTGGGATTGCTAGGTGACGAGATAATTTTTTTTTTTTACATCAAACCATTGGTTGTGTTTGTGTAGTAGGACTGTTTTCTAAATTGACCGATGGTTTGCTATTCTTATTTCTTATGTACAACGATATTCATGAGTATTATCGCTGATTAGCGAGAAGCAACTAGCAGATCCAAATGCATTGTCTCAACGGGTCACGATACTGCACACATATTTTTGGTACAGATGGTTTACTAAATATATATTCGTTGTTTTAAAATTATATGTTGTGTATTTCTAAATTCTAGTGTATATGATATTGCAGGTGTTCCTTAAGCAATTTTGGAACAACGTAAATTTTTTGGTCGAAATATTACAATATAGTGATAATTTTAATAGCTATATTCGTGAGCGGGAGTTCATAATGTCAAAGCAGCTGACAGATGTGGATATGGTATGTCAATATAAATTTTTTATTTTTTTACTGTATTAATTTGGGTGTAAGAAATATTGAATTCAGAACAATATTTTTATGTGTAGGTTTTCATTCCAGTTAACCTTGGCGGCGATCATTGGGTACTAGCCAGAGTAGACTTTCGTAACAACAAAGTATGGATTTATGACTCATTGCTTACATTCCGCGACGATAAAACGTACAAGGATCAATTTAGGGCATTCGAAGTCATATTCCCTCGATGGCTAGACCATGTTGGATTCTACAGTTTTCGACATGACCTACAGCGTGCTGAATACTGGAAAGTTGTTGCAGTTAAAGGTGTCCCACAACAAGAGTCTGGTAGTGGTGATTGTGGTGTTTTTTTATTGATGTTTACTATGTATTTAATGTTTGGACTTAGGCTCGATTTCAACGGCAGTCATGGGATGTATTTTAGGAAAAAATTACTGTAGACATATTTAATGGTGATATTATATTATAAACTATTGTATTCAATATAAAAAATAACATTAAATAAATTGTTTTACCAATATATATGTTATGCAATATAAAAAAAAATTTTAATACTCAGTACAATATTATTTGGAAGAATGCAACTAATTTTGGTTTGATACAATAGGATTTTTACATCGTTTACGGCTATGACCCGATTCATTGCACCGCCCACATTTCACAGCTTCTTGATTTACATCCTCACCCGCAGAGGGTGTTCTCACTCTTACGACGACCCGGTGGTGGTACTTCTACCGGTGGATAAACTTGCATCTCTTGAATTTCATACGGCACTTCCCAATCGACACGCCACCAATCGGCTCCACTCGGTTGTGCATAAGCCTTTACCAATGATTCCTTGGTGTAAAATTCAGAACAAAGGCTTATGTAATCCACTCTGACAGCTTAAACAAGCAAGAATTGCATGCTCACTGCATTTAGCCGATCTAAATCGAATACTCTACATGTGCAAGTTTTTTTTCTATGTCAACTAATCCCTCATTCACACCACCACCCAAAACATGAAATCGATGTGGAGACACGGACTGGACCATCATCATTTCGGCCCGAGATCTCCTCTCAATGACTATTTCATCTCGCCCAAGTTGTTAGCCGAGTACTCATCGATTCACCACAAGTTTTCTATCATAAAACCATCGCTGCATTGTTTTCCTAAAATGATCAATAAGATGAGTAATCGGAAATTTTCGCGGTTCCCTCATAAAAGAGTTCACGCTTCCGCGATGTTCGTGGTAAGAATACTATATCTCCGCCTTCAAACTCGCACCTTGCCCAATTACATATCCCCACATTATTCTCTAAGTAATCACCATGACCTGAATGGAGCATCCACAGAGCCTCAAGTTGTTTTCTAAATTCTTCGTGCCCATATGCTTTGCGGCTTTTATAAAGATCGGCTCGAAATCATCCCAAACAACTCGGACATCTTGAATTTTGCTTTGATATTACCTTTCACATGGTAAAAACAAATGCCATTAGCGAAGATAACTGAATACTTTAAGAACGGCTTCTCGATGGAAGTGCATCGATCGGAGATAAATACTAAATTTGGCATATCACCAATCACTCCATGTAACTTCATCATAAACCATTCCCAAGCATCATTATTCTCTCGAATCCAAAACTCCAATGGCTAATCGGATACAATTGATTGTTTCCATCTAAGCAGGTTAGCAACAAACATACTTCCCCGATATAGACTCCTTTAGATGAGTACCATCTATCGCAATCACCGGTCTAATATACTCGCTTAAAACCCTCGATGGAAGATCCAAGAGCTACAAAGTAGTATAAGAAATTACCATCTTCATCTCGCTCAAAGTGAGTAATCGTACCTTCATTTACTACCTTCAAAACATGAGAATATTTGGGTAGTAAGTTATATGACTATGCAAGATTCCTCTAATAATTTCTAGACCAACTTCTCCGGCCCGATATGCTTAGTCGATATGTTAATTGGACACCATATTCTTGCCGCATGTCTACTCCGATATCATTTGGTGTGTATATCCTTTTTCCCGAATATATTTTTCAAGCAATAATACGACCAACAACCCCGCTTCTTTACTTGGTGACTGGTCATCCAATAATACCTCATTATGACATGTATGTACATTATCAATTCTTCGAACTACCCAATAAACATTTTCCTAGTTCAAGGTCTCGTTGCTCGAATACGCCATTTACATGATTCAAGAACAATGGGCCTCAAACGCGTAGTCATGGACCTTGCAATCTTAAAATCAAACTTATTCCGAAGGGCAAATTTACGCAGCTTCAATATTAACTCATTCTTCTTGAGAACAACTTACCCACACTAATATCATCCTAATTACAACTTCTAATAAAGTCCGGAGCAATCAAGTTCGATGGCATAACCGGAGCAAGACTTATAAGAGGGTCAACAACTCGCCATCATCGAATCGGTCCATCGGAGCAGAGATCGATCGTTCGACTATTAGCAAGCAATATCATCCTCACGCCGTTCTCATTGTTATAAGGAATATCAATAAGATCAATACCCCTATCATTAACATCGAACATCATCTCGCTTCAGTATTGCCCATGTTATTAATAAGTTCACCATATCGCTTCTAAAGATGTTTCTACCGGTAACATCTCTTCTCTAACATCGTGCAATGCAATACCATTATCATCAATAGTGTCATTATTGTCGTGGACCTGGAGAGTAATATTCGTCGTAACGACGTTGTCCTCGGTAATACCTCTTCTTCAACATCCGGGACGTAGACCGATTCTACAAGTGCCTCAACATCTTCAACATCTTAGGTTGGAACTCTGTAAGACGTGGTAACAAATATAGAAATACATCCAATGTTGGCCACATCGTAGGCTAAATGTAATACAACCTTCACCATTTCATCATTACATATGTCCATGGGTAATGAACATGCATGATAGGTCGTGTTATTATACTTCAATGTTGTCTTCAACGCGATATTATATTCATTAGTGATTTATCTCAGAAACCTCGTGATATTCTTGATAAAACCGAACAAACAAACAATCTTTTCCAACAAAAATGTCTGTATTCTTAAGCATTCACATAATCCATCCGACCATCCGTCAATGTCTCCCACCAACCATTATAACAGTAGTTCAAGTACAACTAAGTCCATTAATCCCGATATAATCAAGAAAATAATTTTATTATATCGTTAAAAATATAATTACTAAAAATAAAATATATTAAAAGTAATAAGTATACGACAAGTGCAACTCAGATTGGCGCGACAGCACTCGTCTCTCTCACCAACTGCTCGGATAATCCCAAAATATAAATCCTAGCTCGTAAACGATACAACACATAAATTCATAACACTTATATAAATATTTAATACAATTATATTACCTTACACGGAGTTAGGTAAAGAAGCTCTGATCTTCAGTTATTGAACGGTGTTTGTAGTTTGCAAGAATGGTGAGTGGCTAAGAACGGTGAGTGGCTAGAGAACGGGTTGGCAGTTGTAGGAACGATGTTTTAAATTTATAGTTTTGTAATAAAAATTAAATATGGAGGGTAATTAAGAAAATATAAGTTTTGATTGGTTAATTATGATAAGAAAAATATAAAAAGGTTATTCGTGAAAAATATAAAATAAGGTTAGTTATTTATGTAAATTTCCAAAAGAAACCGAAGTAATAAAATTACAAAAGCCTCGAAGCCAAACCTTTAACCCATAAGCTATGCCAAGCGTTTCCTTAAAAAGAGTAAAAAATTTAAAAAGAAAAAACTCTTACGCTAAAGAGTGATAGTACTTTAATGTTGAAACCATTTTGCAGCAGAATATTCTTTCATAATCAAGATTAAAATTATAATACATATTTTATATATATAATTATGATTTATATTTTATTTTAAAATCACTCCAATATAACTATAGTCTGAATAAAGGGTGACGTACATGTTATAGAATTGGACAAGGGTGACAAGCAGGGGCAACCAATTAAACTCGTGGCTCTGTGAAAAAGTCTAAGTGAAACACGTCAGCGCTTAGCTCATTTGCCTTCTTCTTCATTTTTGTTTGACGTTAATGCTCCAAACTCATTAAATACAACCAACATTAATTTGATTCCTCGTGTATTGTGTGCCTGACATTACCATTACAAGCTGTACATTTATTTAGTTATTACTATTTAAAAAAAAAACTTATTGTTACAAATTACACTTCAATTGTTTATTCATCCGAAGAATCACTTGTAAGGAAAAAAATAATATAAATAATATTATATATTTTAAATTTTTATTTTAAATAAATATTTTAATTTAATTATTAAGATAATATAATTAAATTAAATTTATTTTATTTTATAAATAATTATTAATTAATTTATAAATATTATATTATTTAAAATATATAACATTACTCTAAAATTAATTTTATAATTCGTACACGATTAATTTAAATAATATTAGAGACATGATGGGCAATAAACAAATTTTTTTTCCTTTCTTTTCTGACCTTTTTTATGGTCCTGGATTGAGACAATTAATTGGCTGCGAGTGAAAGCTGAAAAAATAAATATTTAAAATAAAAGAATTGCTATTTCATGATATAAAATATATATTTTAATATATTATGATAGACTAAAATATATTAATTTTTTATTTTTAAATTATCTCAGTACAGAATTTTTTTTATTAAAAAATTACTTAACGTATAATAACTTGTCAATCAAAGAGAAGAGGAAGTGGGATGGGGCTGCCACGATAAGCAGATAAGCCACAGGAGCTAGAGGTGACCTTGTTTTGTATTCCGTCTTTAGAGCATGTTTTTAACACTGGACACTGTTATTTGATTACGCGTCACGGCGGCGCCGCTACCTCTGTGAAACATTTACTGACTTCGTACGAGAAATTTGTTTTCAGTGCAATGAACCAATTATTTTATCACATGGTCCGTATTTTTTCTAAATAACCATATAGTTGATAACTAACACGTGACGGAATTTATTTTCTAAAGGGTAAAAAAGAAAATACATTTCATTATAATGCAAACATTGACCGCCATAGCTTGTATTTCAACATCATCACCCACGACTTAGAAAAATATTACAATGATCCGATGCATTAAATTATTCCACAGGTAAATATTCGTTAAATATCTGTTTAAGCTTTAGAGTAAGAAGAAACTGTTTGGGTTGTAGAGGACTTTTTAGAGAGAGAGAGACAGAGAAGGGACTGTTTATGACAATGACAGAATTTAATTATTAATGGAACGTGGATTTAAGGACCGCGTTATCCAATCCAACGAACATTGCCTGTTAATTGTGGCCACGATAATTAGATGAATTCGATGAAGGAAACAAAAACACTAGAAAGGTATGTTTGGTCCCGGAATTGTAATTATTGTAAGATACAACGTTCGATTAAATAACAAACAAATAGTAAAACTAGGACAACTATTAACATTTGCTGCACCAAACTTTGCTTTATTATATTATAAACATTTGTTTCTTCCTTAAGCTAGCTATAACTTGAGTCTCTTGATTTTGTTTGCGTGGAATCATGTTCCTTTGTTAACTGGGGTAAAAAAATTATATTTTGAAGTAAGTATACAAATTTATTAGTACAAAGAAGTATATTAAATAAACGAGAATGCGAAGAATCTTACCTCTATAGGTACATATTATAAACAAATATAATAATAATAATAATTTTTTTAAAAAAAGTAATTCAAATATAAAAATACTAGTTTTCAATTATGAAATCTAACACTGTAATATCTAATAACATGTAATTATAAAAGAATTAATGAATCAATTAATAATTTTAAGCTAAAATAAATCAATAAATGTAATTATAATTAATTTAAAATTACAAGTAAAACTTTTTTGTTTGAAGTCAAGTACTTAATTATCAAGCTTAAATAAATTAAACAATTAAAATTTATTCATCTTTTTAAATTATAAAAATATTATTAGTCAAAAGTTTCAATAATAAACTAAAAATATTATTAGTCAAAATCCAAGAGATTTGCTGAAAAATAAAATAAAATAAATAAAAATATCAACGAAATTAAAATCCAGTAAATGATTTTAAAACCAGCTCTTGGCGTCACTGCGAATTCTCTGATGCAAGAAATAGCCTCGTCTTTTAGAAAATAAATAAATAAATAAAGTGGGGAGAGAAATGGCAATAAGGTATTGAAACATCTATTTGAAAGAGAAGAGATGATGGAAGCATGAATTCATTCATGCATAGGATGTAAACCCTAAGTTATGGGTACAAACGTTTATACCTTTAAGCTAAAAAACAAAAAAAGAAAAAATTGTGGGTGTTACGAGAACATGTACGGGCCTTTGATAGTAACGATAGGTCCAACCGTACAAGCCCCCGTCCACACTTTTTCTAGACTCAGTTTAGGTACCAAAACCCAAAAATGAACCAACATTGGATTTGCTCATAAAACCAGTCGTTTCTGAGTTGGACTATCGGCACGCCTTTCAAAACCTCATAGTTCTTTTTTTCTTTATTTACATTATTAAAATATTTAAAAACAACATAAATTTTTTTTTAATGCAACCATTAATAACAAAAATAAACTTAATAAAACTTTCTTTGCTTTTATTTTTATTGTTTAAACTTCATAATTATATATATAAATCCTCATATCAGTGTTTAAAAATCATAAAAGAAATTTTTTTTTTCATGATGTCTCTTCCTAGTTCCTATATATATGATAAATATTTTAAAACAACATAAAATTTTTTTAATGCAACCATTAATAAAAAAAATAAACTTAATAAAACTTTCTTTGCTTTTATTTTTTATTGTTTAAACTTCATAATTATAAACCAAAAAAAAATCCTCGTATCAGTGTTTGAAAATCATAAAATAAATTTATTTTTTTCATGATATCTCTCCCTATATACATGATTATTTTCTCCTCAGTTTTTTTAGTGATCTATTGGGGTTTCTGATACTTGGTGTTAAAAGTTGTTAGGAAAATTAAAAAACAAAATTATGAGTCTAGTTAGCTAGAAATTATTCGTTTATGTAATTTTATTAAAAGTTAAATTTGTAAAATATCTAAAAAAATTTTAAGAGATTTTTAAAATAGTGTCGATAGTCCAACTTTTTATTTATTTTTTTAATTTTCCTTTATATTGCAGGATACTAAAACTAAAACTGTAATAATTTTAGGCCCTTTTTATATCTGCTACTGGACTGATCACTGGCTACTTCTTTGAGAATGTTGCCCCGTTACACCTGTACAAATTTCTTCTGGGACGTGTTCAATGTATCATCGTCTACGTGGCACAATGTTGAAGATTTACCGTGAATGCACCTCGATTCCTTGAAAGTCTCGGTTAGATATATAACTGGAAGACATATTGACAATTGACAATTTTTCTCTGTTATCTTATTCACACGTCGGCATCTAATTAATTAAATAGAAGAAAATGGAGTTGAATTATGAATTTTTCGCCCGTCACTACATTTCCGCATGTAGTTTTGCAATAATAATATATTTATTTAGTTTGATAACTTAATTTATATTCTAATTATTATTTTAAATTTAAATAATACATTTTTATTTACAACGCATTAATTAGAATAAAAATTAAATATTCTAACAAAATAAATATAATATCACCCTTATTTTTCTACAATATCTTATCTTATAACCAACAAACAACAATAACAACCAATAATGAATCCAAACAATCCTTTTTTTGGGGTGTAATTTTAACTATCACATGTCGGGACGGGACATATGAGATATACATATGTGGAAAAAAAGAAAAGAACAAACAATCTAAGCATTAACAGCAGAGTGGATGACCCAGTGCTGCCCGTCAGTTTGAACTTTAAGACCGTTAATCTTAGCAAACAAATTTACCGCTCGTCTTACGCCTCTGTTATCCGCAGCGGTAAAATAATCGTGGCCAAAAATTACCCCACCGGGTCTCAAGATCCGCCAAGCCCGGTTGATATCTGCCCAAGCCGAGTTAAAATCATGACCCGCGTCGATTTCTATCAAATCACCCAACACTCCCCACTCACAAAGTTTGATTAAAGCCGAGGCGCTGGAAAACGGCACGGGCAAAACCGAATCGATGGCATTTTGGTAAATTACATTCTGCATGAACTGAAAATAAAGCAAAACGTTGCCGTTTACCATCCGAATGTCCTTGAATTTATCGCGAAAGCCAGGCCAGCCGCGAAAGTCGTCGATACAAAGAATCTGAGAGCCAAGACCCAATTGGCGGGTCAAGTTGGCCATGTGAAGAGCTGAGGCGCCAAGGAAGGACCCTACTTCGATGATGACACGTGGCCTGACTTTATCAATGAGGTTTTCGAAAACGGCACCGTAGGAGCCCCACCCCTTGATGCGACGTTGTCGAAGTAGATGACCAATATGCGGCGGAGGGAAATTGACGTAAGGGGAGGTGCCGTTGAAGATTCGGTCAATGATGGTCTGACGGACGAGTTGAGGATCAACTGAGTCAGCTGCGCAGAGAGTCGTGACTCGGAAGTTGTCGAGTAGAGTTGGAGGAAGCTGGATGACTGAATTTGAAGTGGCAGTGGCAGTGGCCGCACCTGCACCGGCACGTGGACGTGGACGTGGTGGTGTGTGGGATTTCGGGGAGGATAGGTAACCCAGGGCGTAGGATAGCAGGAGGAGGATAATATACGCCGTTGGGTTGTTGAGGAGTTTCTTGATAATGTTTATGTTTAGTTTGTGGTGGAAGCGGGGGTGGTCTTCTTTTTCCCTCATGTTTGTTGGTTATTTGGTTAAGACTAACTACTAATTATTTGAGACATATGGTTGCTTCAAAGAGAACGAAATGAACATCAACTACCAGCAGTGACTGCCAATATATATAATTATCTTTCTATAATTCTATTTGCGTTTAAATAACAATTAGTCCACTACAATAATAATATTAAGAAGGTATGTTTATCAAGCACGAACGACCAGGACGACAGAACTAGCAAGAAAGAATATGGTGATGGTTAGTGTTTGTGAGGAGGAAAGAGGATGGGGCTGCTGTGCGGGGTGTGTTGCCACTTGTCAGAGATTGCGTATTTATTACACGGAGGTGTGGTGTTGAACTATTGATGATCATAAAAAAGACTCGAAAACTTGTAGGGTACGATTTGAGAGGCATAAGCCTCTCAAATTATAAGCCTCTCAACCCGATTTATCAAATTCGGGTTGATTGGAATGAAATGGCATAAGCCTCATGTGCGAGAGATTAGCACTATATTTAATTAATGTATATTTATTATGTGTGTATTTTTTAAAAAAACTTACCATATAATTATTAGTTATACTAAATAAAATTATATGTGTTATACATGCATTAATTATATGTAATATCTTTAACATATTTTAAAATTTCTCTTATGTTATTGTCGACCTGTCTTGACTTGATCTCATTTCATTCTTATCAATATTTCATGACATATTTTACAATATAATAATAGAAGATTGCTAGTTTTTCCATATTAAAATTAACATATACCATTTATCTCTTTTTTTTTTTATATAATACTCAATAATCCTTAATATTATAATTTTACAGTATTATATTTATTTTCAAATACACTTTTATTCATACTGACTATAAATCAAATAAACTATATAAATTGAAATTAAAATCATATGAATTAAATACTAAAATAAGAAATATAAGTTTCTTGTGAATTAAGAGTTAATAATAAGAATTTTTTTTAATATCTTTTGTTATTTTTAGACTTTTTTTAATAAAAAAATTATTTTATTATTCCCAAAATAAAATGGAAGCTCTAGCAAATGACAGACTTATACGGTTATGCCCCTCTTTTATATTATTATCAATATTTTTTTTTGTCAAAAAAATTTTTAGACATTATGAAAATAATAAAAAGTAATTAATATATATATTAATTTCAGTAGTAAGAAAAACTGACAATCTTCCTACAATCATTCTTTTAGTTAAGATGACAAAATCAAGTCATAATTATACAATTACAGCATTAGTCGAAGCAATCGGTGACTTAGCAATTAAATGTGGCACCTTTGACTATTGTTGAAGCAATCGCACCACGGATGTTGTTTTGAGGAGTTGTATATATATTTTGCGACAACTTAACAACTTGGACTACGAATTTTACGTGCTTATAATCTATTAACTTGAATAGCAAATTTGTTTAAACGATCAACACTACTAGACGACTTCAAACTTACTCTTAGCCTCGTTAATTCTATTTATGCTACGACGAGAGATTTAATGTGATGTTTGTTGTCCCGAGATTCCTTGCGACGTCGTTTTCTCTTCTTTTCAGGTGCCGATGGAGATATCTTTCTCGCTGCTTCTTTCCTCTAATTTTTCCGTGTGTCTCATCTCTTTCTTAAAGTTCTTCTCATATCAAATTTTCAATAATTTCTTTTCCTAATTCAAGATGACTTCAAAATCAGTAGCATTTAACTAACTCCCCCCAAAACTGAGAAGGAAACATTAAATTTACTTAACGTTCCAACCAATTTTATATTAACTTGGATCCGATTATGACCGTCAGTGATGAGTAAGTCCATGTCATTTTCCCATTCCCGCACTCAGCTTCCTGTTCCTTATAGACATTCGAATCAGAGGATAACCGCTCACCACAATAACAGCAAGAGAACGCCAACTTCCTCTTCATAACCGTACCATGAAACTAAACACAAAGACACAGCTCATGCTTGTTTTACTAACTTGTCCCTGTCTGCCGTAATTGTGATTCACAGACTTTAAAGGCGCTGAGTTAAATACAATCTCCCAACAAAGGTTTTCAGTTGGATAATCACTGCAAAACATTCAGTCTTGCGACCTTTGTGATGTGTCAAGAGTGTCTATTTCTACCTCTGCTGGGAATCTCGTGACAGCCACCAATCAGAATCTGGCGTTCTAAAACAAAAAGCATGCATTTCAACATGTTAATAAATGACAGACATGGGAGGCAAAGCCCGCAGGCTTCAGCCTCTCTTCCTTCCACAAACTGACTGCCACTATTTCACCTCTTGTTTGTGATTTGTATATCAGCATGCCAAGACTAACAACAAAACTTACCTACCTAATCTGTCAAAATTAAAGAGCAACAGAAAAAATTCCAATTCTAAGCTCCATCTATGAAAAAGCACGAGAACATTACTATTGTTAAAAGGCATCTACTATAAACAGTCATGATCATCCAAGCACATTGAGCCATGTCACTTTGCCTCCTCCCCATCCCCACCATGCCCACCAGCCGAACTGCCCTGGCCATCGGCACCAGTTGTCCCACCCTCGGAAGCATCTTGCTTATTTCCACCACGTATGTCACTTGGGCCTGATGCTGAAGGGGGTCCTCCACTGCTGCCACCTCCAAGAGAGCTTTCAGCATGCATGGGATGCATACCATTGTTAGCGGCACCTGGTCTCATTACCATTTGTGCTTGCATGGCTTGATGTTGGTGTAGCTGTTGTTGAGGATCCTGCAGTTGATGAGGGTTATTGAATTGTAATGGCATCTTTTGGGCGAAGATTCCTTGCTGCTGAGCTATTGCTGCAGCCTGAGGATGTTGCATGTAATACCCACTAGCTTGCATTGCAGGATGTGGGGCCATCTACAACGGTTAAATGCAAAAATGAGTAAAAAGTTTTAAGGTGGATGAATTAACAAAAAAGCGGTCAAATTCAGTACTCACCTGAGGAGGCATTGTCGGTGCTTGTGGTTGTGCATCAGCAATTGCAGCCAAATACATTAAATTCTTTTGAAGCTGAGCTTGATAGCTGAATCAACAAATTTTGACAAGTACACAGCATTGATGGCAATTGGCAAGCACATGAGCCAGCAAATGAACACGGTTAGATAAGGAGAGAGGTTTTATTATACTGGTATAAAAAAATTGCAATTGGCAATTTCTAAAAACTTTTTAGCAGAAGAAAATCATTATATCTTTGGGCAATAAGCAACAACTGACATCTTTTTGGCTTCTTTTATTCACATCTTAAGTTTCATCTTTATCCCAAACCCCTTATCACTTCATTTTGGCCCTCAATCAACTCATATTACTTAGAGCCAACAAACAAAATTAGATAGCTCCTTAATGGAAAGATAATACAAAGATGGATAATACCGTTCATCTTTGTGTTTTCCTTTAGCAATTTCAAATATAAGAGTTCAAGAACCTAAGTTCTCGTATGCATCATTCATCCTTTTTGCAATCACACTGTTAAAGCAAACTTCAACGCATGACCAATAGGGATAGCTGAAAATAAACATGAGATCAAACTCTTAACACTTTTCCACCTAATTCATAGCATCAGTAATTATATGATGCCAATCATTTAAAATATAGACTTTGAATGAAAGAAGCAAGCGGGATATTACACAGGCAAAGATCGTGCAGCATTTAACTCTATTGTGAAGTACACAAATACCGGGTCATATACAGAAACAATATTTACCATTGGTCCGGCATTAACATGGAATAATTTATACATTTTATGATTTCCAGGTGATCATGCATTCATCTCAAATTTGTTGTGAATACCAATAAATTTTATTTTTTAAAAGGAAATAAAATCTGCTGGCTCCTCAGAATTGTAAATCAAAATACACACAAGGATAATAAAAAACTAGCAATCCAGCTTCATTTTATTTTCAGTTAAGGGATAGAAAAAATGAGACAGAGTTGATAAGTAACTTACTGGGCACATTCTGTAAGCTTTCCAAGATTTTGATTGTCC
Organism: Murraya koenigii; assembly: GCA_025617385.1. Classification (NCBI taxonomy): domain Eukaryota; kingdom Viridiplantae; phylum Streptophyta; class Magnoliopsida; order Sapindales; family Rutaceae; genus Murraya; species Murraya koenigii. The sequence goes on along the minus strand of CM046811.1, from coordinate 48,038,049 downwards.
AAAATTGCCAAAATCAACTTTTTGTTCTCATCAAGGTACTGCATCAAGCATTGAAAAATATGAATCAGACCTCTAATATGAGGTTGTACAAAGGTAAGGCTGATAAAAAGTGAAACCGCAGCAATAGATCTTTGATGCAAGATAGGAACAGACTTTCAAACTTCTTTGATAAGGCCATCTGAAAATTACGGAAAACAGCAAAGGGCACAAAATCAAAGATAGACACTTTCTTCCAATAACCAGCTCACGAGCTATCCCATTCCCATAATTTGAAAAAACATCCTCAGAAGGCTTGCAAAGGTCATCTCAACTTTTCCCCCAATATGGGTATCCAAGGAAGGCTTTGTCCTTCAGAAAAGAACCATCACACTCTCAAAAGCAATCTGCTAGGTTAGACAAAATTTGACAGCTACATGAAAACAGATTGCATCCATATGTGTCAAACAACCAAAGTTACTAAGGCCTTTTAGTTTTACACTTGCAATGCTACCAGAAATCTACCAACATTGTAATGCATTGATCTTGAATGCATAGATTTCAGATACTGCAGTGGGTCTTTGTTGTTAAGTCATCCAGATCTTCAAACATCAACACCATCATGTATCATCATTCTTCCTGTAGGATAAAGTCCATTTCTAAGGAACAAGCTATGATTTTAATGAAATGCGAGAGAAATATCTTTTCTTCATTTCTTTCATTTTCCAAAATGGGATGCAGTTGGCAGGATAAGACCTATTCACAGGATCACATTTGAATATCTGCAATCATGCACATGATACACCACCACGTGTTTATTGCAGATTGAGTCACCTCTGCCTATGAAATCACATAAGGCCACCTGCCTCACTGCAGGAATCATCCTTGAAGATCTTTAAAGCACAGTCCACAAAATCAGATGCTACTGTGACAGCTGCCAAACAGATTTTGGAGGCTGCCTGGACTTCTAAATTTGTGACCTTGGTGCACACAAAAGTATTATATAGGACAAACACACTCTCGCAGAGTGTGGGAAAAAAAAAAAGGAACAAGTGCAAATGCAATTACTGTATTCTTTATCACATACTTTACTACCATTCATCACCAGACACCGTCTTATATGATGTGGCACGCAGAAGTACACGACAAAGGGCAATACGCCAATAATAGCCAGCAATTGTAACACATAAAATTAAACACACTATGACAACATTAACTACATTCCTTCTTTCAAGAATAGTTTGCAAAATAGTTGGTTATCTAGACCAATCATCACTGAGAGAATGAATCTTTAAACCCTACATTGATCCTCCAAATCTTTCAATTTCATTTTTTTTTAATTCACCATGAGCACAGCCAAATCCAGGTAAGTCAATAACAGAACGTTATATGCATAATCAACTAACCAGATATTCAGATATTCCTCTATACTCAAATCACTAATGAAGCTCATAAAAGTTTGTTTAATATCAATATTTACCACTAAATTGGGTGAGCAACAAGTTCGGAGCACCCACTTTCTTTAATAGGGAGTCATGTTTAGCAACACTACCACTTCAACCAAATCACCAACAGCACTCCTCCGACTCAATAGTATCACACACGAGATAAATGTGTATTTTGTGAGAAACAAATAAACAAACAAAGAGAAAAGAGATTATACCTTTTGAATCTGCTCTGTGGTGATGTTAGTGGGTGGAAATGAAGGCATAACGGGGATCATTTGCGGTGGCTGCTGCATCTTGTAACAAAAACCCTAACCCTAACCCTAAACACACCGGTAAAATAGAAAAAAATAAATAAATAAGAAGAGAACACTCTTAAACTTCCCCGAATCAACAAAACCATAAAACAGAGAGAAAATGAGAAAAAGCTTCAGAGAAAGGGGGAGAGTACCTGTCAGTGGGTGAAAAAGGGAAAGAGATCTTTTAGATGTCGACGAGGCCTTCTGGAATTTAAGACGAAGTTGAGAGAGTAATTTAATTTACAATGTAATTTTAAAATCCCTCACTCGAAACATTAAAAAGCAATGCTAGATTTGGTCGGTTTCTGTCCTTTAAAGACAAAACTCGCGCTGTTTTAAGCTAACAGTAACACCCCCTAGCTTTGTTGTTTATTTGTTTCGCACACGAATGCATGGTGTGATGATGTGTCAGTCAGTCGTTTTGGTTTCTCTTGCCTGGGCTTCTTGGGCTTTACATGGGCGTTTGACAGCTTTCGTGCTGTACAAAACCTCCTAGATGCTTATGAATGAACTTTCATACGAGAGCCTTCAAATGTGTTCAGGCTGTCAGATGTACTGTATACACATTATTTGTGTTATAAAAATATATATATATATATATATATATATATATATATATTTTATTATTATTTAACAAAATAAAATTTATAAACGATAATATAATATTAATACACGTGTTATACAATCAGTTCTTTATTGTTTCAGTAAATTAAATAAATCTTTGATTAATTGATGGTTTAGATACCTATATGATGATAAATTAAATTAAAGTTTCAATTAGTTTTAATTATTTTTGTGATTTGAAACAAAAAATACATGAAAACAGATATAAGACGCGCAACTCATAACTTATAATAATATGTAACATTAATGAATTTTGTTTTTCTAAATATTTTTAATTTATAACGTCATTAATTCAAATCAAGAAGATAATAATGATATTTAGATAATTATTACTTCGTATGATAAACCTTAAATCCCCTAATGGTAACCTTTTTTTTTTCTTCTATAATCTAAAATCAAGATACTAAATTAACATTATCTTAAATTATTCAACAAAATCAGAAAGTGAATGTTTATTTATGTTACTTTATATTAGGAATAATTATAATTCAAATAATGGCATTATTTAAAAATAAAATTATTGAGTTATATACGTATAGGATTATTTTAGAATGCAAGATCCCACATTTTAAGGGAATCTCAATAAAAGTTTTCAATAGATGTGGAAGAGCAAAAAGAAATTTGAATTTTTCATAAAAATATCTTATGAGGGAGGAGTGGAGTTTTTGAGAACAAAAATTATAATTAATTTTTTTTGTCTAAGTTATATCTTTTAATTTTAACTATAGACGTTTTACTTGCGTGTTTGGACAAAATCAACTTACGAATTGTTATGTATTACAAAAATGACTTAGATTCATCGGTAACTATAATTAGACTCGATCCTCAATTAAAATTGTTACTAAAATTTCTTTATGATACTTTTGTGTTTTTACAGCATTGGTAGTAGGGTTGTTATGGACCCTTATAACCTAAGTGTTTAATCTTAAACATTAATTTTACTTGATTGATAAATAAATAACAATAGAAATGCAAAACATAACTTTCATTGCAGGTAAATGTAAGTTTTATTTTAATTTTTTAAAAAATTAATTAAACTTAGTTTTTAGGTTTTATCATCAAATAAGCAAAATGAAAATGAAAATTATTTTTGAAGCATTTTTTTTTCTTCTTCTTGGAAGTAGATAAAATATTATTGATTATTACTTTTACCTTCTTTTAGTGGTATTTTTATACCGCCACAAAATTAATGTTAAATGTGTAGCATATTTTTAGTGTTGAGTTACTCTTTATATCCCATACAGCACTAGAAAATGGTACTATATAAATGTAATTAAATGTAATACTATTTTGTAGCATTTCTAAAATTGTTATATTATTGAGAGTTAAACCTTACAAAAGGTCTTGTAGTAATTTGTAATTTATATAAAGATATTCAAAAAATCTAATAATAATGTATATTTGATGAATTTAATTACAAAATCATTAGTGCTTAATAATGATCATAGAAGGCATTGTAATGAATTATTTGATATATATTACTGAAGATACAAGCTATACGAGTCGACAACAAATGAGAAATATTTAAATCAACAAACCAATTCAAAAATTTTAAATAACTTATATTTTTCCTACAATATGAGTATTGTAAATCGTTGATTAAATTCAATAATACACAATCATTATATTGTTGATACTATATATATATATATTACTGCATTATAGAAAAACGAACAACCGGTGCTCGTTTAAAATTTTGAGCGGTAATAAAGTGGATCCCAGGCCTAGTCTGTTTTGTTCCCTAATTTCGAACTGTGCCCTAATTTCGCCCAATAATCAATCCCTTCTGAATTGAAATAACCGGGAAACATCAATTCCAGCCAAGAGTAAGTAAAACCTGGCTTCGGATATCTGGAAACGCCTATTCCCACGGCGATCCAGAAGATACCAACCAATCATCCCCCAAATCAACTTAGGCATGGACATAAATCTTTTCAAGCTCTGTTCCGGCCTCAGAGTGCTCGGCTACTTCATGATCCTGCTAGTGGCCGCAATTATCGCTGTATCGCACTACGCCGTCGTTGTACTTACCTGTGGCCCACAGTTGCTTCGCGGTGGAGTCCACTCGTTTTTTGGCTTCTCAATAATTATTCTATTCCATATTCTGGTAATACTCCTTACTAATACGTTACTTTATCTCCCTTTTTTTAGGTTTTCTGGGGGTGGTGTCGGGGAGGAATAATATGAAATAAATTAAACCGAATTTGTTGTGTTTTGTAGCTTGTAATGTTGATATGGAGCTACGTTATGGTAGTGTTTTGGGACCCTGGTTCCGTGCCTGAAAATTGGAGGTCAGTTTCAGTATCATCACCATCATCGTCGAGGGTAAATTTAGAGGCTGGTACTTCTTCTCAATCATTAGATTATGTGGGGCCGGATGCACTGGATCCTTCACGGTCGGTAGGCTTCTGTGATCGATGCCAAAATGGGAAGCCTCCCCGTTGCCATCATTGTTCTGTTTGTAAGCACATTATGATACTTTGTCTTTGGAAGTTAATTAATATGCATCTGTGGTAGCAAGTTAGTCAATTGAACATCTCTCATATATACCAAGTTTACATTCTAACACTATGTTTTTAGTCAAGAAATATCAATAATATGAATTTATGTATGCTTGTGTTTGTGTATTCGCTATAAATCCTGTCTAAATGAATCATTTTTCCTTTTCTCCCCCTGTTTAGACGCCGTTCACATCAGTTGGAAAATTGCTGGCATACTCGGGAAGTTATTGCATTCTGAAAATGATTTTACAAAATGAGGTAGTTCTACATTTTGTTTATTTCCTGCAGGTCAAAGATGTGTTCTTAAGATGGATCACCACTGTGTTTGGGTGGTGAATTGTGTTGGAGCACGCAACTACAAGTCTTTTCTTCTTTTCTTAGTATGGCCACATTTTATTTTCTATATATATCTAATGAGTGTGTTGGGGTGACTGGTGTTTAACTTTTTCCCTTCTTCTGTCATTTGGTTCAAAGCTGTATACATTTCTGGAGACAACAATGGATGCTCTGGTGTTGCTGCCTAGTTTTATCAAGTTCTTTGGCAAAGCAAAGAACCATTCTTCCTCTCCTGCCAATCTAGCTATCATTTTTCTAGCTTTTGGTAAGTTGTTTGTGCAAATCAATTAATTATGTATCCACCATTTAGTTCCGCACAATTGTTTCTTTGCTTCTTACAAATCCTAATGTCGTAATGCAGTTATTAATTTGGCTTTTGCTTTGAGTCTCCTTTGCTTCATTGTCATGCATGCGTCGCTTGTGTCAAGCAACACGACATCAATTGAGGTAATTGGCATGATAGCCACTTTCATGTATTTATATATGTGAGTTTTTGTGTGTAAGCTTGTTTGTGTTGATTTGAAACCTGATGGGCATGGATGGTGCCATTTTCTAGTAGTTTTCATGGTCATTGCCATCTCCATTGTCCTGAATTTGACATTCAAGTGTGACAATACTGACTAGTTAAGTAGCATAGACCCATGACCTCATTTGATTATTGCATATTACCTCCAGAAAACTATGTTGCAGGTTTATGAGAAGAAAAGAACAGTCAGATGGAAGTACGACTTAGGCAGGAAGAAGAATTTTGAGCAGGTGATAACTTCTAGGCAAAAATCTTTACTTTGTTTCTACATTTTGAACACCATGTTATGGCACTTGCATATCTGAGAAAAATAGTTTCTTGTAAATATATCTTATGGCTCACTTGGTTTGGGAAATGTATTTTCAGGTTATATATTTTCCTGATATTCTGAAATAATGAACAAACTAGGCCATTTACATGTTTATCTACAATAAAATTATGAGTTTACCCTGTTCAACTGCATCTACGGCTACAAGAATTGCAAAATGAGCAGAGAAGGTTGAGTTAATATTGCATTTTATGGGCGTCATTTGAAAAATATGTGATATGGTGAAAACATAAATCCTTGGATGCAATTAATCTTATTTCTAGTGGCAAGTCGAAGACATCCTTCCAGGAACACCAAAGTAATCTGGGTTCTTATGTTGTCATTTTCCTCCTCTGTTGAAGGTTTTTGGTACAAACAAGGCATTATGGTTCTTTCCATTTTTCTCAAAAGAGGATTTGGACAGCATACCGGCACTTCATGGTCTAGATTTCCCGACACGTGAAGATGCTTAGGCTCCAGACTTTGCAAGCTTAATGCTGTTAGATCTACTGTAGATGGTGTATCGTACTGTTCTCTTTTTAATTATGTTTAAATATAGAATATGCAAAAGGTGTTGATATAAAACTTTTATTTTCTTTTATCTTTCATTAGCAGATGTAAAAATTAAAGTCTTTACCTATAAATAAATTGACAATTCAACATGGAATTCAGAGGGGTCTTCTTAATTAATTGGAGCCACCATGGTTTGATTATACACTATAAATTGTTGCGCTAATGGATGAAATTGAACTGTTTCAGGAAATTGATTTGGCTTCTTGCTATGTTGTGCTATTGCTGGGTTGTACTGTTCATTTTGTCCCCCTTTAAGATAAAAAAATTCCCATCAATAATGATTTCGATCTGATTATGCAACCGTATATTTTTGGGAATGTCGGATGACACTATTGGCGCTACATTGATGGTGTGCTTGTTTTAATTCGAATAGATGGAACTCGTTTGAACAAATGAAACGGTATTGGGTTGCCTAATACGGAATAGCCACGTACTCTGATATGGAAATAAGATTGCACACGATGATGGTCGGTGAACGCTTGAACACGTTTAGATGAATGACTTGATAGGCACTCTCAGTATACCAAACTATTGTTATTATTATTATTATTCATTTTTGTGGGGATATCAATCAACCACTGGCGCAGGTGCAGCCAACATTATTAGAAGCCAATATTCGTTCTTGCATATAACCTCCCCCTTACCTTTTATTATAATCTCGACTCCTATATACACCTTTCCCCACGTCATTATGTTCATAAGTAAAATATTAGATATACCTATTAGTTCATTACTGGCATTATCATGCTTTCCATTTAAATTTCAAAATTATTAAATTATGTTTTTTAACTTATTCCTGACTTTAATATGATTAAATCCTTAGATGGAACGTTTATATATATATATTCTTGATTCATACTAATTGGTATGAATAAATAAATGATAGAACTTATATCATATATAATACTATACAAATGAAATTACTGCAAAACCAAACATATAATTATATAAGCAAATAATCACACTTACTGTCGTACGGTAACTTCTTAATTTGACCATCGCTCCGGGTCATGAACTGATGAGTGGCCACCTAATGAACGAACTGACTGATGACTCATCGTTCTTCTTACATGATCCTCATCTAACATGCAGAGCTCAGAAATGAAAACAGCAAACCAAACAATGACTGGAGTAAGAAATAGAACAAGACCTAAAGGCACCATCCATAACTGACGATATGTTGGATGGTATTCGTACTCCCAAAACCCTAAAATCAGACCTCCTGTCATGCTTACCAATAACGACCACAAACAAGTTATGTATGTCTTCACAGCTTTCTCAGCCTCCTGCTGCTTTGCTACATCTCTCTCTTCTTTGTATATTCGCATATTAAAACAAATTATTTAACCAAAAACAACTCTTGGGTTTAGCCTGAAAACACCAAAACTAAGTTAAATTAACATTAACAAAACTTGATAATACATACTTATATATAAGCGACTGGGGACAAAAATGATCTTGATCTATATATAGAGACATACCTAATAAGCTTTGATAGATATGTTGAAGAGATGAATCAGATTTGTAGACTGTTAGGTTGTAATAGCAAGCCTTGAGTTGGGAGCTAAGAGGGCAAGAGACCCATGACTCAGGCCTTGAATTTTGCTACTGAGACAGGTAATGACTGATTGAGCTACCCATCTGGCGTGCCTTTTTATCTAAGGTGTTATTTGTTAAAAAAAAAAAAGGGATTACGTCGAAGGTTTTAACACTATTTTTTGTTGCCTTGATGCAGCTATCTAGGGAAGATTCGATTTGTTTTTCAATGTGCCGTTTTTCCTATGGTTTATTTGACAAGTGGCTTGTTTGATTTAAGGAGATAATAATTAAGTCATGTTCACAAAATTTTAGGAACAAAAAATGGAATAATATTGTTCGAAACCAAATTAGTGTAATTGTTTAATGGGAAAATCGAAAGTTCGTGTGGACTTGAAAGAATGGGACCATACAAAGCTGGTTCTTATACCACTAATTACTAAATATTGAAGTTGATTCCCTTTCATATATATATATATATATATATATATATATATATATATATGAAGTTAAATTTTGTTCATTCAATATTTGACGGAAAGTTTATTTGATTGTGTTGCAACCCTTTCAAATAAATAAATCACAACTGGAAGTGTACAAAATAAAGAAAATTGTCAACGGGATTAAAAAGTTATCGTTGATATATATATTTTTAAAAGCATTATTATATATAGAATGGGGATGAGTGAAAGAATATGGTTTCAAAAATCATTTTACATAATATTGATTTATTAAATAATTTTTTAGTAAATTTTCGTTCATTTCCTAAATTTTAATTTAAATATTCATTAGTTCTTATATTTTAAAAAATACTTTAAAACACCATTACAGTTAAATATATTATATTCTTATCCTCTCTTTTTCTTTTCTTTTATAAGTATACACTTCCAATAATATTCTTGACATTATTAATTTATATATACAAAATTAATTAGTAAATTAGCCATTAAATATTAGTATAAAAAACCAATATTGTTTGTACAAGTGCAATAATCTTACTAATAATTGTTGTAAACAAATTAATATCAGCTAACTTAAAGATATATTTAATATCTTTATAACAGTCTTACTAAAAGTTATTTTTCAAAAGAATTAATTTATCAAATTAATCCTAAAAGTAAAATATTAATATAACAGTCTTTGTGTAGATTTTTATGTTACTTTTAATGTTAATTTGATAAATTATTATTTTTTATTAATATCCCCAATAATATTGTTGTAATTTGTTATTGCAAAAAAAAAAAAAATTAAGTGTACTAGTGTAAAATAAGTACATTTTTTTAAATATATAAGGCTAAACAAACATTTAACTCAAATTATAAAAACTAAACAAATATTTAAGCATAAATATTTCTATGAATGTTGAGTGAGAGTGAACTAGTTCTTCTCTTGACGTGGGCTGTATTTCACAAAACATAACCTAGATATTAGTATTCTAAATTGAAAAGATAAATTGTTGCTATTAAGTGTCCGCAAAACAGGCTGTTGTTAGTCGACAGCCACCATTGGATAGTATTGGTCTAAATAAATATTTAAATTTGGTAAAAACACACGGCTTTTTCTATTGCCCTTGAGCTTTTTCAGTTTTAGGGGCACATGCAAATGGGCAAATGGGTTTATTTAATTTGGAACCGAAACAATGCAACTTTTCCCCAACTTTATAAATGAAAATATATACCATAACAATCAGGTAAATTTACAGTATTCAACATTTTGTGTTTTGCCACTAAAGCGACTAATGATGAATCAATCGATAAAGCAACTTTGGGGCGTTACAGAAGATAACTCGACGGTTAATTAAAAATTAGAGGTTCTTGGGAAGGATAAGGATATTTACTGAGTTTTTTTTTTTTTTAAAAAAAAAAGATTCCTGTCTAGGAATTTTTTTTTTTTTTTTCTAAATTCAGATGCTTATTATATGTCAAAATCCATAATACTGACCGTATGAAGAAAGCCCAAAACAAAATCATTTTAAAAAATGAGCCCAAGTAAACTAGGCCACACAGTAGCTGTTGTTGAAACCAGACCAACAAAAGCTGCCGGCTCGTTTAGAAAAACTCTCGCCAGTCGAGAATGCGTGGATAAGGTTCTATTACTACACCGCAAGGACCACAACCGAAGGTAACAGGATAAGGGGTGTGATTCGTCAATTCATTAAATAGGAAGGTGTGGAGGAAGACCATGCCCATTTTTTGGACGTTATCAATTATTGAAGAATAGCCAGTGTGCATGACTCATTCACTAGCTTCGGCACTCATCTGTTATGACAGTATAGGATAGAGGTCCGTACCTGAAATTACTTAAATATCTTCCACTTTGTTTATAATCTCCGTAAACCAGCGTCCTCGATTACATTAAGAATAATCGCGCATGCACGATGGTTGATGCGTCCATCTGATTACGCCAATATTTTTCTAGTTATTTTCGTGGTGTAGATTTTTTTTTTTTTTTAAATTCCCCATAGAATAATGGTTGGTTTAACAGAAAATAAGGAGAGAAATATGGAGAACAATAATTTGCCTGTTTTGATTTTATTTTCTGGTCCTCACTACATTTGTGTGTTTGTGTCATTAACAATATTGAATTAATGTGAGACAAGACCAGAGATACCCTCGCAACTCAATCACACGAGGGCAGCCGTGGGCCGATTGTTGTACTGGGGACAATTTGGTAATTTGAGGGCCCGGATACGGTTGCTATTAAAAAATTTAAATAAGGCAAAACCATAAATCAATCAGAGCAGACGCGCAAATTACACGGCCCTATATGATTGGGTGAGAGGGCGGAAGTTGGGACCCCGAAATCCATTGTAGGACCCACTTCCCACCCATTTCCCGTACTTGGATTTAGAGCACCATAAAAATTCATAAGATTCATTCTATACAAGACGTGAGGAGGCAAGCAGCTTCACCTCCTTCAAATCTTCATCCAAATCAAAGTTTTCAGGCAACAGAGAAATAAAGTCAATCTCGTTTGTGTGTTAATAACACACACACACAGAGACGGAGGGGTGGTGGTGTGGGATTGAGTGCTATATATATATATATATATCGGACGGTGGAGTTTGAGAAAATGAGCGTGAAAGTACCGGCATCGAGGACACGTGTAGGGAAGTACGAATTGGGAAGAACCCTCGGTGAGGGTAGCTTTGCCAAGGTCAAGTTTGCAAAGAATGTTGAGACCGGAGATTTCGTCGCCATTAAAATTGTCGATCGTGATCAGGTCCTTCGTCACAAGATGGTCGAACAGGTAACACGTTTCAGTGACATATACATCAACATGCATTTTCAAAATATAAAAGTGCATACATATAATATAATATGCGGAGGCGGATTGGTAGTTACCAGCTAGAATAATTTGGTTTTGTTCATTTTGATTGAAATTAATTGAATAACTAATCATTCTTAATTTTATGCTACCCGGAAACGGGGCCCATGAGAACGCAGGGTAAAGATTCATTCTTGTTTTTACTTATTGCTGTCATATATTATTAAAAATATATTATATGCGCTTGCTGGCAGATAAAACGAGAAATATCAACAATGAAGCTGATCAAACATCCGAATGTCATTAAAATTATTGAGGTAACAGAGATAATCCCTTGAATTTTCTTTTCACTTCTGTTAAACGTAACCCATTATTTGTTCTGTCCCGTATTACTTGTGTGCAGTTTTCTGTTCTTGCTTTTTGAAGGTTATTATTACTTGTGCTTATATTTAAGCAAGTGATTTTACATTTAAACTTTGGAATCAGTAATTCATAATGGAATTTGAGTTAGCAAATGTGTGGTGTATGTGGCTTATGCACTGATTTACAGGTTATGGCTAGCAAAACAAAGATATACATTGTTCTCGAGTTCATTGACGGTGGCGAGCTCTTCGATAAAATTGTAAGACACTGTTCTTCAAGATTTACACTAAATTCACAGTTTTATACATACATTTTATTTTATAGCGTGCTTTGTGTGGGTGAATCAGCTATTTACACATCCCCATTCTTTAATGTCCTGTTTAATTTTCTAGGCCAAGCATGGAAGATTGAAAGAGGATGAAGCCAGAAGATATTTCCAGCAGCTTATTAATGCAGTGGACTATTGTCATAGTAGAGGGGTGTTCCATAGAGATTTGAAGGTTTACCAAATTTCATTTTCTTAATTTTAATAATGTCAAGGGATGTGTTCTTAGTTTCTAGAGTTTTTGGAAGTATTGAACTTGGATTCTGATTCATAATTTCATATGTTATTCCTTTTGTTTGCAGCCAGAGAATCTTCTTCTAGACTCTTATGGTGTTCTTAAAATTTCAGATTTTGGTTTGAGTGCATTTTCACAGCAAGTACGGGTAAGTAAACATACCTACAAAGAATGCCCAGAAATTTTACCACACCTGAAAGTTATACTGTACTAGCATCAGATAGCTCTAGTATTCATTTAACTGTGGATGTTTTGTTCCTGTTTTTAATAAATATATGATTTACTCGAGTAAAATTGGGAAAGCCCATTTGAGCTATACATTCACTGAAGGCAGAGCCAGAGCTCACTAAAATTCTTCGTATTGTAGGAGGATGGGCTGCTCCACACTGCTTGTGGAACACCAAATTATGTTGCTCCTGAGGTATCTATCGATAATTTTACAGAGATTGGAAATTGCAACATTACAACTATTTGTATTGTTTCTCAATGACATTTTCCTTTTTCTGGTCAGGTGCTCAACGACAAAGGATATGATGGTAGAGCATCTGATGTTTGGTCCTGTGGGGTTATTCTCTTTGTACTTATGGCTGGATTCTTGCCTTTTGATGAATCGAATCTTATGGCCTTGTATAGAAAAGTAAGTAGATTCCATTTCCTTTCTGTGTATGGCGAGGGTTGCAAAAAATACACTAATATATGTTCGTATACTTGGCAGATTTGCAGGGCTGAATTCTCCTGTCCATCATGGTTTTCATCCGGTGCCAAGAAGCTAATCAAGCGTATTCTCGATCCAAACCCTGATACAGTAAGCTCCAAAAATCTTGCCTGTTTCAAGTTTCATAAGTATTTTCTGTATCTCCCTCCTGTCTTGTTGATCAGGAGTGGTTGAATGACAACCATGTGCATTTGACTTATTGATTGGGGTGTTTTAAAATGCATGCATTCCTATTAACTTGTGACTTATTTTGCTGCAGCGAATGACTATTTCTCAAATGGTAGAGGATGAATGGTTCAAGAAAGGGTACAAACCACCGCATTTTGATAAGGAAGAGGATGTGAACCTTGATGATGTTGATGCTATCTTCAATGACTCGAAGGTAAGAAATTGATCATATTTGTGTTTCACTTCTTAGAACCAAATAAATTGTTTGAAGATTATTACAAATGGCATTGTATTAAGCTGATTACTTCATTATGAATCTTCAGTTGCACCGTATTATTAATATAACTTTTATTGCATTGTATTAAGGTGACACTGGTTGATTATTCAGTTTGTTAAGTGTTAAGATTTGACACGGGAGGTGGACCGTGATCATGATTTTGTGATCTGAAAATTTAGTCAACATGGAAGAAGAAAATTGATAGAAGTTTAGGCTGGGGTTATTTATTCGTTTGCATATTATGACAGGAAAATCTTGTAACTGAGAAGAAAGAGAAACCTGTATCAATGAATGCTTTCGAGCTAATCTCTAGGACCAAGAGTTTCAGCCTTGAAAATTTGTTTGAGAAACAAACGGTACGTATTATTATATTTATGATGATTCTTTTTTATTTTTGGGTTATGATTATTGGTGAAAAAAAATTATCAAGTATTACTTATTTGGAAACCAATGTAAAAACCTGGAAGATTATAAAATATAAATAGTTTATAATATTTTTTTACCAAAAGATAATTTTCAGGGTCAACTTTTCCTTTTAATTTCGCTTAATCTGTCAATTAATAAACCAAAAACTTGTATAGATTGCCTTTTCCAAAATTGTTCCCTACCTCTGCAATTTCCATTTTATACTAACTTAAAAACTATCATTCATCCAAAAAGAAAAATGTAAGCCCCCTTATTCCTTTCCTGGTTGATTATATCTCTCTCATACATCTGGAAATTGTAACTCCAGGGTCTTGTGAAGCGAGAAACTCGTTTTACTTCTCAACGCCCTCCAAATGAAATCATGTCCAAAATCGAGGAAGCTGCAAAGCCTCTTGGATTTAATGTTCGCAAGGGAAACTACAAGGTAAACTTATCCGTTGTTCTTGGTGAACCTTTTGACTTTCTTTGATTTGCAATTGCCTGCCACTTCTATAATTCGTCTTTTCCAAATCTCATTTCTGGATTTATTTCAACCAGATGAAGTTACAAGGTGATAAAACTGGAAGGAAAGGCCAGCTCTCTGTAGCTACTGAGGTACAGAACTATTTGTAAACATTGCTGTTGTCGCACGCTGAATATTCTATGACCTTATAAAATCTTACCATTCCAAGTATTATTCGTGTATGATGATGGTTCATACTTGGAAGTGAAGATAATGGAATTGCAAATTTCGTATATCATGCTGTAACAGATGTCTGTTTGAAGCGTGGATAATTAAGACAGCACATCACATGTGACATCTTTGTTCATATAGTAAAAATTCTCAGACCAAAAATTTGAATAACGAAATGGCTTTCTAACTTCAGGTGTTTGAGGTGGCTCCCACTTTGCACATTGTAGAGGTTCGCAAAACTGGTGGTGACACACTAGAGTTTCACAAGGCATTTTTCCGCTTTCATCTTAGCCTTTATTTGTTGTTGATGAAATCAGATTCTGAATCTTTTGTTTTTCATAATTTACACGTTAAGAGAATTAACCATATATCCCAATCTTTGATCATATTGTAGTTCTACAAAAAATTTTCATCGGGACTAAAAGATGTTGTCTGGCAAACAGAAGAAAATAAAGAAGAATTAAGGTGGATTTATATACATATCTCTCTCTCTTTCTCTGCATGTGTCTGTTTCAAACACATTGACATTGTATTGAATCTTTAACTCTTGTGTGCAGGGCGTGACAAGAACAGCAATGGATCAATTATTAGTTAATTCTTTTGATTTGTTTTGTTTTCTGTAAGTGAATGTACGTACACACATTTTCAAGATATAGGAAATGACTGCTATTAGTTGGCGAAATGAAGTGGACATGAACTAAAAGCCCCACTCAAAAATAGTGGTCTTGGTTTTGTTTTTTGGGCCCTCTTTCCCCTGAATTTCCCATCATCATGGTTTGTTTTCCAATTGTATTTCATTTTCTTTTCCTTTTACAAAAGTCATTAAAAAGTTTCAATAAATGGAGGTAACAAGGTGCCGGCTTCATATTTGCTGTGCGTGCGATAAATGTTTGGATTGCAATTAGGATTAGGATTAGGATTACATATATCTTAGGCTTCATTTTTCACTTTCTGTTTTATTAAATCCAAAAATTCAAAAAATTCGATAAGTGAAAAGGAAAAAAATATGAAAAATATTTGTATCATTTATTCAGAAGTTATTTTTTTGATAAATATTAATACTCATATACAGTATTAGATACTGTTGATGCAAATATTTGCTCAATGAAATAGCAACTAATTTTATTTTTATTCTAGAATTTTTTCTTTATCAAGCTTTGTAGCATATTTTCTCTTTGAGTCAAGGGTCTCCGATCACATGTAATATTGTGGTTAATTATTCAAAAAAATAAATAATTGTTAGAAAGTATTGAGATTGGTGCTGGAGATAACCATTTAACGCTTAAGTTAGCCTTTTGTACTTAATTTCAAGAGAGAGAGTTGAAACGGAAGTGGACAACACTTGCACACTCATTTGACGTCTTGCCTCCATATGTAAGGAGGCATTAGCCTTTACATAGACAACATTAGGCATTGAGGTGGAGTTATAATGATACGTGGCATTATTGTGACAAGTGTCCAGAAAGCCATACATAATAACATATATTAATATGTGTCAATACTTATTCATAACAAGTATTCTTTGGATGATTGTCTTTATTTTTTAGTCTTGATATTTAATGCGCTTACTTTGGCCCTCATATAGATTCTTCATTGCACGAATCGGTTTATTAACGGCATATCAAATATAAACGAATTTTTATAAATCTTTTTCTTGTAAAAACTTAGAATATTTCTAAGTAATTGGCCTTAGTCTATTCTTGTAGAAAATAAGATTTGTATGTATGTACTTTACGTAAAGTGTTTGTTTGTCGATATACTCATTTTGTAGAATGTTTGTTTCTTTGCAGGCTCATTTCTTAAGAATGTATAATTATTTGTAGGTTTATTCCATATAATATATGTTTGTCTTATAAAGAAATTCTATATAATGTATTTTTGGCCATTAGCTCATTCTGTAAAATATTTGTTAGCCTATAAGTTTATTTCATAAAATATTTATTTGCTTGTAGACGCATTTCATAGAATATTTGTTGGCTTGTAGACTCATTCCGTATA
Source organism: Murraya koenigii (assembly GCA_025617385.1). Lineage (NCBI taxonomy): Eukaryota > Viridiplantae > Streptophyta > Magnoliopsida > Sapindales > Rutaceae > Murraya > Murraya koenigii. The sequence goes on along the minus strand of CM046811.1, from coordinate 48,021,479 downwards.
ATATATTTTTGTATGTAGGCTTTTTTCGTAGAACGTACGTTTGTCCCATAGGCGTATTCGATAGAATGTATTTTTAGCTCGTAGGCTCGTTTTGTAGAACAATTGTTTACAGATAAGTGTATTCCTTAGAATGTTTGTTGGATTGTAGACTTATTTCGTAAAATGTATATTTGTCCGTAGGCTCGCTTACATAAAGTATTCTCTATATATCTAAGTCATTTTTTTAGAATTATGCACTTAGGCATTTTCTTAATTTTTGCTTTTATGCAATTTACTTAGAATATTTTCAAAGTACCTAACTCATTCTTGAAGTCTCATTGACTTAGGTCATTTGTGTATAATCATACATTTAGGTATTTTGTAGATTCTTGCGGAGAATAGACTCAACTTATTTCATGCTAAAAGTTTTTATTAAGCCTATTTTTTTGTGAGCTCTTGAGCTTTTTATAATTTAGTATAACAATTATTCTTTTAATTTTTTATTTGAAAAGAAATCAGAAATTTAATATATCAAATATATTATTATATTAAGCATAACATAATGATAGTTAAGAGACTTGAATCACAAAATAATAATAATAATAATAAAATGAGAATTTAATGGGTAAATCGTTTAAATTTCTTTTTTATTTGAAATTATAAAAATAATGTGAATGTCTTTTCATTTTATTTTGAAATGTTTTGAGGAGTGGAAACATCAGCATTGCACAAGACATACATTTTTAATAAACAAAAATGCATGTTATATGTGGGCAATGAACTGAAAGAGTGGTTTAAGTTATGCCTTTTTGGTCCGCTTACCCTTTTATTTCCCCTTCAATCTCTTCCATTTTACATTGGCCTTAATTAATTTTGTTTTGTAAATAAATAGATTGGAAAATTCTATGATGTCATTATTAGAATTATGGTATCAATGTTGTGATAAATATAAATTTTATTAATTATACATAAATTAATAAATAGAAGATAAAATAAATAAATTAATATAATAATGGTAAATTGATGTTTTAAAATTGTAAAAAAATATATAAAAATAATATAAAACTTGTAAATTAATGTTAAATTTTCATTAAAAAATAATTTATTCATTTAATTTAATTAAAAAGTCACCAATCAATTAGAAACAAAATAATTGAAATAAATTTTATTAAACTGGTTTAACCATAAATAATATGTTCATTATAGGACATTCATATTTTTTTTTCATTTTCTATCATAATAATATTTACTACACATATTAATTAAGCAAAATTACTTATCTTGAGGTGGATCAAGCCAAACAAAATAAAAGTATATCCTTATATTACTAAACATATATGATATATTAATAAAATTGAATCTAATTTTATATTTTATAATACTTTATGAAGGATGCAATATCACCTTATCTTACAAATAACTTTAAAAAAATATAAAACTATAATTTTTCAAATTTTTATTTTGAGAATAAGCTTTGTCCTTAATAAAATTTCACATATATTATCATATATATTGTATAAACCCAACATTTTAGAAATAAAATCAATAAATGTATAAGGTAATCATTATTATAATGAGTTCTTATTTTATATTTGTAAATTTTTATTTTTTTAATATTTCTTTTAATAATTTATTTGTTTACCTTCTATTTACAAGTCTTATTTTTATTTTACACTTAATGTTAATTTACATGTTTTATGTTATATTTGTAAGTTTTTATTTTGTTTATTAATAATACTTTAATTTACCACTCTTATATTAATTTATTTATTTTGTCTTTCATTTACAAGTATTATATTTTATTACTTAATTGATACTTTATTTTTACACTTATTATTGATTTACTAATTTTATATTATATTTGTAAGTTTTTATTTTGTTTACCGATAATACACTAATTTATCACTCCTAAATTAATTTACTTTTTTTTTTTACATTTCATTTATAAATTTTATATTTCCATTTACATAATTTATGTTTTATTTTACACTTTACGTTGATTTACAAGTTTTATATTATTAGTTTACACTAAAAAAACTAATTATATGTTAATTTACTTATTTTACCCTCTATTTACAATTATCATGTTTTCTTTATATAATTTATGTTTTATTTTACACTTAATGTTGATTTATAAGTTTTATGTTATATTTTTTTTATTTACTAATAATACACTAATTTATTATTCCTGTATTAATTTACTTGTTTTACATTCTACTTATAAGTCTTATGTTTTGTTTATTTAATTTATATTTTATTTGACACTTATTATCGATTTACAAGTTTTATGTTGTATTTATAAATTTTTGTTATGTTGACTGTTGATCACCAATTTACCATTTCTATGTTAATTTATTTATTTTATCTTCAATTTACAAGTTTTATGTTCTATTTATATAATCTATGTTTTATTTTCTAATTAATGTTAATTTATGAGTTTTATTTTAAATTTATATGTCTTATTTTCATTTACATAATTCATATTTAGTACGGTATTGATTTAATTATAGCATCATAAAATGACTCTAAATATATTACATTATTATTATTACTGTATTTTAAATACTGATTTTTCGACAATAATTGATATATACCAAACCTTATCTAGTTATTAGATAAAATTTTATTCAAAACTTTTGAAAAATTGTATAAAAGAAGTGCATTTATATTGGCTTCATATTCTCACTAGATTGAGGGTTCATTTGGAATTGAGGTACTGTAATTTAAAAGGTACAGCTGTTATGAAAAAATTATAATTATAAAATAAAAGTTAATAATATATAGTAAATATAATTTTTAAATAATAATTTTAATAAATTATTAAAGATATAATAAATTTTTTATCATATAAGTAAAAAATTATATTAATATAATTTTAAAATAAATAATTAATATTTATCAAATACTTTAATATTATAATTTTATAATTACTCAGCCTCAATTCTAAACATAATTTTTAACTGCTTTGATCTGCTGATAAATCATATTGATTGATGTGCGGATGTGTATCCCACGGTGATTCTGTTTCTCAATTTCGATTTTCTTGATGCAGAAGCAGAAAACGACTAAACGAGTAAACGACATTGTTATTACAAATGAGGTCCACAAAATTAGATCGGTCAATTCGTCTTCTTTTGTTTAAATCATCTATTTTTCATGATTTGGCCCACACGACGGTTTTATATATGCAATAAGATTTTGTACAGCAATATTAACTTGTAATGTAATTGATTATTGATAAAAATAAATAAAAAATTAAGAAGAATTTTCACGCATTAATAAAGATTTTAGAGAATATATCAACATTAAAATTAGGGATGGTAAAAATCTCTTATTCGGAAAGGGTGTATAGATAATTTTATACTAAATTTTTTATATGAAAAAAAAATGAGAATGATTTTTTATTTAATTTATTATTCAGAAAAAGAATAAGGATGTAGTGAAATCCTTATACCTCCCCATTTCTCTATTCTAATTTTTAATTTATTTTTCTAACATTATTATCAAATAAGTAATAAAACTTAAATTATAAAATATTAAACATTTGTGCAAATAACAAAGATCAAAATATTTATACAAACAATATAAATATTAATTAATATAAAGAACTTAATATAATTTAGATTTAACCACAATTTAAGGTCCACAGCCCCATAAACCCACAATTCACGAATCAAACCTTAATCCACTCTCTCACGTTCTTTCAAAATTATTCGCGTAGGAGCCAGCACTAAGTTCGGCCTCATCTCATCATAGTCCAGTAGCATGTTGTGGTATCGGTGGTTGAGCAGCCCAGCTCGCGGCATTTGTTAAGTCATAGTCGATGGCCAAGAGGCATCATTGTTCATGAACAACACTTACATCAGTATTTTAAAAAAATCACATTATTTAAATTTTGTTTTAAAAAGCATTATTTGAATATTATATATACTAAAAGTTTGATAAGGTAGAATAAAATAAAACCCGTTTATGATTACTCTCATTTTATTTTATATATTTTTAGATTAATATGATTAAATTAAGTTAAAAAATAAAAAATATATCAGTTACTTGAGAATCGATAACCCTCATCCTTTTTACTCAAATAATTCTAACAGGAACGGAGACATATATAGAATATCAAAAATAAATACAGAGATGTCGATCCTCTCTCCTCCTTATTACTATTCCTAATTAAAATATTTTGAGCATCGTCTAACTTGATTACCTCCCCAACGTGACCTTAAATTCAATATTAGGTGATAGGTGGGTTAATTTGAACTCCCAGGTCCTTATGTTGTCACTTGAGATCAGTTTGCCTGACAACCTTTATGAAAAATGTACGTATTATTGGTTGATAGGTGTAGTTATGGTCAACAACCAGTAAATTAAAAAGGCCCAAAAAAAAAAACTTTAATTTATTATGAGAAATGCTTATTCAAATGGCGTCAATTTTTGGAAATCCTCTGTAAAATAAAAAAAAGGAAAAAAAAAGGTACAATTTTTTGGTCTTAAACTCGTAATAATCTTGCTCAAGCAACCTTGAAATTTCACATGGGGCATTTGATCAATAGCAACCCCATCAATAAAACTGTAACTACTTTTCCTTCAGCCAGATTTTGTTTGGCTCTAATAGTACCTAATATATTGTTTTAATTTTACGTATATTTTTCCTATATATACACAGCAATCTCGCTGGTGGTTGACAATGGAATAGCAGCGAATTATTTGAGTTTTACTCTATAACTGTGTGCCAACAAATTTGAAAGCCGATATTGAAAGATTTATTAAAACAAATGAAAATTAAATCCTAACCTCTGGTTGAAGTAGGAATATTAATAGATGAATCGGAGTGAGGCCTTTGCCCACGCTTCTGCTTCTTTTGATGAATTAGAGTTATATAAATTATTTTGGGGAAAGTAAAAAAAAAAAAATCTAAACATAGGACTCGACATTAGAAATTCAAATTATTGTCTTTTTTTTTTTTTTAATGAATTTTAGTAGTTTAACTGTCAATTCCACCTGGGTCGGGACCACTCTCGTTCGGAGTAGCAGCTAAGACAAGGAAGGAATTTCACTCTTGAGAGATTTAATGGCTGCCGCTGGGGATGCATTAAAAACAAACATTAATACATTATCACCTTGGTCCCTCTCATCTTACCATGGACAAATTTTGATAAATTGAAAAATTTATCAAGCCACATCATATTTAAATAAAAAAGTTATTTTCTTATTAAAAAAATATAAATTTAAATAAAACAAAGTCCATACATCATCAATAAAAAAAGTAGGCTCGTTAGTTTTAACAAAAGAAATATAAAAGAATTTGTTAAACATAAATTAATAATTGTAAATTTACAAATTTTAATTCAAATTAATGTTTGTGGGATCATACATCTTAAATGATATTTTTCTTTAAAGTTAAAAAAAAATTTGGAGAGAATGTGCAGTCCTACTAGGACTAAAATAAAGATTTTATACTTAGAACTGATCATGAGATTATCATATTTTATTTAAGAGTTCATTGATTCTACAAAATTCAATTCTTTAGGTGTCGTAACACCCTCTAATCTTAACGAGGCGTTGAGACATATATATACCAGATTTTAAGCTTGCTTTCGAACATTTTTGGGTTCATACTGGTGGTCGGTTGTTTTGGATGCGATGCAGAAGAATTTGTGACTCAATGACTCACACATGGAATCTTCAAGAGCGACTTCGCACAGGTTTGGTAACATTTCTAGTAGTTCATGATGGTATGAGTTGGCTTATCTAGAGGACAAGGGCTGGGTAAAGATAGTAGATTAGGTATGGTTTAAAATGTAATATAGTAAAGCCTCTTTGTATTGTGATACTCTATTTGAATATATTATATGAGAAAATATGATGCATCAGAGTTTATGTTTCTTTTTTCTTTTTCTTTTTTTTAATCTTGTCAATAATTTTAATATAATTAAAAATCTTTATTGAAAAATTACTTCTACATATGTGTGTATAGTCATTGTTTAATACAAATGTCTATATTTTTTAAATATAAATTCAGGTTGACAACTCGTAGTGTTATAGTTAATTGAATAAATAATATGTGAGTTTCGCTTTTCACTCTTTTTTCTTTTAGGAAGGCTTTAGCCATTAGTCATTATATTATTGCTGAATGTTTTGGTCATCCAAGGTTACAGACGATTGGCGTGCATTCGAAAGAGTGAAGAAGACAAGGTATTATATTGTTGTTGATTGTTTCGGTCATTCAAGTGGATGTCAAATAATGAAATAAAATTAAAAACGACGACTATTTTCTTAATTTGATAAACAACACGTGTCAAAACAAGGGGACACGTTTCATCTGCATTGCATCATATTCATTGGGATGGTTAGCAGATTAAGAGACTATTTATTACGAGTACTTATTACCATAAATGAAGAATTTAAAAACAAGGGTATGGATGTATAACGATGTCCCAAACCAAAAGTTGGAATGGTTGAAATAAGATGATTGGTATTGTGACAGGCTGTTGGTAGGCGGACGCCTGTTCCGAGCTTATTAATTGGTGGCCAAGTTGCATACACAACAGCAAACGGCGTCGCGTCAAGCACATATTGCCATGGTCAAAATCCTTAAATCTAGGAAAAGTCAAAGAAATTAATATTCTAGTTAAGATGATCAAATACTCCTTTCACACGTTCAAGCTAAGGTGCATGATAGTTTCCTTTTTAAATAAAAAAATAAACCTCAAAAAATGTAAAATATATTAAAAGATAAACAGGATACAAAGTTGACATGGGAGTTGTCACTAAATACCTGCTTATCCATGCAACTGGAGTGAAGAAAAAGACAAATTGACTTAAAGTAGTGCTGGTGCGTGCATTTCGCTAAAGGATTACGAAAAACCGTATCTGGGCATCTCTGAAAGAATTATCAAAGGCTTCTTAAATTCTATGGAAGGAGAATCCCATCATCTAATTAATTCAGAAAAACTCAAGTGTTTGGGTAATATCGAGCAGGTCTCCTCGAGGTTAGCCCGTCTCGAGTAAAAGACCTGACCGTTGGCACAAAGACGACTTTACTAAGCGTCAAAGTCGGTCAAGGTCGAGGAGCATAAAGGCTAGTCGAAACCCGAGCTCATCCTCCTGCTCGAGGTCTTCAAATCCCCGGCCACGACCCGACCACACCAGTGACGGCACGGAGAAAACACAAGATCCAGGTACAGCTAGTTCGAGACGGCTTGACCCTTCTCTCCAACGACTCAACGCAACGATCGATGCCTGACCCATGCCCCACGTGGTATGGTGTCGCGACTGTTACAAATGGCCGGCACACGCCCCCACAGTGTCATCATTTCGTGCGCACACGTTAGACACTATGATCAGGCCATGTGAACCTATGCCCACTAGACAGTCACGCATTCCCAGGGAATGTCATAGTAATCCTGGCTGTCAGAGGGACCCAGGCACCATAGACGCGGGAACAACTGTCCCAAAAAAAAAGGGCAGGAAAACGAAGTATAAAGAAAAAATTGAAGAAAAGGCTCGGGGTTCCGAGATTTTCTAGAGGTTCTTCTTCTTCTTCTCATTCTCCATTAATTTTTCCTTTGAATTTCTCATATGTTACTCTGATCACAAAAAGGCAAAAAATATCTTCTTCATTTCTCCGGTCTCTCTAACAAAGAAGGATACCAAAAGAACAACCCGATCACTGACTTGAGCGTCGGAGGGTTTTCGCCGGAAAAACACCCGGCGACTCCTGACCTTATTTTTCGTGAGTACAGGCCCGATGAGATTGCCATTCCGGTGAATAGAGGAGAATTGAGACTGGAAAGCAGTCTTGTTCGAGCATACCGCGAGTAGGAGTTTTGATACTATTTGAGGATACGCAGAAAACCGTATCAACACCAAGTTAACGTGGGCTAAAATAATTTCAATATCATTACCTTCTCAATAGATTTAGGAACGCTGAAACTATATAGACTTTAGTATAATTAAGTAATTAAACTATTTAGTGTGGAGTTCCTAAGGGGTAAAAATACATTAACTTTGAGACAAAACTATGCAGTCATCAAATCAAATTAGAGCTACAATAAATACCAACCTTCTCATAGTTAGCAGTTTCAAATCACAGTTTCACTTATCTCATGCTTACATCTAAAGCTCATAACATAAATTTAATTCATGAATATATAAAATTAGCCTCGGGCCTCTACTATAAATATATAATAGTGTCAATGTCTCATCTGAAAACATATTCAAACTTGTACACTTCATGCCTCACTCTCTCTCTATATATATATAAACAAAAAACATGCTCAAAATGCAAAACATGCATGCAGCAATGTGTGTTGTGGCACAACCTCAACTTATCATAAACTGAACTACACAGAATCTTACAAAAACTTAAGAGAAATAGGGTAAATAGAAAAATGGTGAGCTTGCGGCTTAATGAGTGAATAAAATTTATATATAAAAATAAAGTAGTGCTTATACTCAACTATATAATATAGCTCCGCACTGAACATAATACATAGCAAACATGAAATCATACACACATATATGAAAAAAATTGTACCAAATAGTACCCACGAGAAATAACTGTCATACTCACTAGGAACATCATCGCACTAGCAGAGCAGAGGAAAAACCTCTTGTACCCAACAAGATTATCGTCATTGCACAAGTAGAGCAATCTGACTCTCAATATGCATGTGAAAAGCACCTGACTGACAAGAAGGGTGCACATTTGGTAACTTGCAATCACATCTCATGACATAATAAATCATGTAATGTGTGTACATGTAATCATACCATGTTACTAAATAATTCAATCAAACATAAATGCTTTATAATACTACTACTACTACTACTACTACTACTACTAATAATAATAATAATAATAATAATCTAATCATAGATCTTAGTTTACTGTTAGATTTGTCGAAGCTTTTGGAAATTCATGAGTACTTAAATTTCTCTTAAAATACAAGATTTAAAAATTAACCATCAAAACAGATATAAAACTGATATTTTTCATGAAAATTGTACAATAACTACTCCAACTTCATAAACATATTACCCACTAATCCACTGAATATAAATTTAATTGCACAATTTTATTTCCCATAACTTTTCCACTTTAGCTTTCCTTTTCAATTTCCCAACTCTTTTTCTTTCTTTTCCACTCGGATTTTCTCCCTCCTTTCTTAGTTCTTTTCTAATTTTATTTTCTTCTTCTTTCTCTTTACGTTTCTCTTCTTTCCGTTTCTTTTCTTCTTTCTTTCCCTCTTTCCGCTTTGCATTTGGTTTCTCAATTTGCTCCCGGTTTGCAAATGATCTCCAATTGTCAAGCAGCTCTCAATTTTCAGCATTATATACAAACCAAATCCAAGCATGCAGGTGAAACAAGTGAAGCATGCAAGTAAAAAAATGTTAAAAGCACAGGTCCTATTTACATGGAGCTGGCTGCTTGCTTCTTTTATTTAACTTAACCATGTGTGGCTTTTTCATGCGTTGCAATAGATGCCAAGGAATTCGCGTATAATATCGGGAACCGTTGCTACACCAAAGCGTGGCTTTTTCTTTCTCAATATATTCATAGCCTTAAATGTAATACAACATCACACAAGAGAAGCCATCAATCACATAAGTGATGCATCATGAGAAAGAAATTCTTTGATAAAAATGAACTCCCAAGTTCAGTGGCATTGCCATAAGGTGGAAACTTGTGTTAAGTAATGATGACGAGTAATGCTATACATTTTAAATTTTTTATCTTAAAATAATCGTCCAAATGATGTACTATTTATTAATTAGTTTGGTAAGATAATATAATTAATTTATTTTAATTTTATCAATCAATTGATGAATACCATATCATTTAAGATAGTTATTTAGAATAAAAAATTTGATAAGTGTAATATTATTGGAGAGATTGCTAATTTTCCCTCTATTATATTTAATATGTACCATTTACCCCATTGTTGCTTTTTTTAATAGTCAATAATTCCTCTAATCACATAAGTTTACAATATTACATTTATTTTCCAATACACTCTTGTTCATATTTATTATAAATTACATGAATCACATGAATAAAAACTAAAATAAAAAAATTAAGATTGAAAACAAGAAATATATGTTTTGATAAAAAAATTAATAATAAAATATTTTTCTTGTACTTTTTTATTTTATAAATATTTTCTTATGATAAATATATAAGAAAATTATTATAAAATAATAAACGCATAAAAATTTATTATAAGAAGCTTGAATGATAAATAAAAAATTATTATAAAATAAATAATAAAATTTTTCTAGTGCTTTTTACATTTAATTGTAAAAATATTTATTATAAGAAAATGCTTATAAATAAAAAAAATACAAGAAAAATATTTTATATTAATTTTTTGTCCATAATAAAACATATATTTCTTATTTTTAATATTAATTTTTGTTCATGTGATTTATTTAATTTATAAACTTGTTAGAAAGGTTATTAACTATTAAAAAAAATATATATTAAATATAATTAGAAAAAAATTGAGAATCTCCCGATATATTGCAACGATGATAACCAATCTGGCAATAGATGCGCTTTTAGATTCCTATAATGTATTTATTTTACCCCACACGTGGCAAAATAGTCTCGACCAAAATTATCTGTTTTGGAAGCGGATTTCGGACAGGTTAGCGACTTGACCTTCGTTCGTTGTTCCTTGATTTTCGATTGGCCAGTCACCTACACGCCACCGCCCCTTTTATCTTCCATTGATTGATGCCATTTTCCAATTTATGGGTGAAACGAAGTAATATTTTTTAAAATAGAAAATAAAAAATAGGGGGAAGACAAAGAAATAAATAAAGCATTGGTGATTCATATCCTTTTAAAAAGCCGCGTGGAGCCCAATTGTGTATGTGAAACTTTGATCTTTTAATAATTTACACGACGCATGCGATGATAAACGAAAGATTTTCTGCAATAATGGAGAAAGTAAAGACCTCAAACACTCATGAGATTACTTGAAAGCAACCTTGAAATTTCACGTGGGCAATTGGTCAATAGATCCCCACCTTCATCAACTTAACTATAACCTGATTTCCTTAATAAGATTTCAAATTTTAATTTGGGCATGAAGATTGGTTTTAATACGTATAAATTAAATTCTTTTAATGCATAACTTTTGTATACATAACACAATTCCGCTGGTGGTTGAGCTATCTATCCATTCTTGGAACTACCCGCAATTAATTCAAGACTGTCATCCAGCTTTCTTGCAGCTAATAAAATAACTCAAGTGGTCAAGGTTTTCCTCATTATTGAGCTTTAAAGTTCCATACAACTCCATCTCTTCCTCACCTTACAAACTATATCAAGGCCGTGTAGAGTTTGTTTTCGTATTCCGCGATTGTTTTTGTTAGGGGGTACAGTTTATTATTATTAGTTCAGCTCCTTTATAGTCTCTTGTTCATAAGTTTACCGAAAAGAGAACAGAGAGAGAACATGGATAGAGTAGAGATTGATAAAGAAAGATTAACAGCGGAGATGGCCTTTAAAGAGGACTCCTCCGCCGTCATCAAGATTCGACAACGCTTGCCGGATTTTCTACAATCCGTGAAGCTCAAGTATGTGAAGCTAGGATATGGGTACTCATGCAATTTTGCAACAATTATCATGTTTGTTCTTATAGTACCTTTGTCCATGGCTACTGTAGTACTGCTCAGCGGTTTAAAACTGGACCGGATTCCGGACTTATTATCTAAGGAAAACCTTCTACTCAATACGATCATTGATGCAGCCAGTGATCAGTTAGCAGTTTCAACAATGTTATTTTTCCTCTTCGGCCTTTACTGGTCCAGGCGCTCGAGTCCGGTTTATCTCGTGGACTTCTCGTGTTACAAACCGGCTGACGAACGTAAAATGTCTATGGAGGCGTTCTTAAAAATGAGTGAAGACAGCAGCTTCTTCCAAGAAGAGTCGTTGCAGTTCCAGAAACGCATAGCGAGCCGTGCAAGTGTTGGTGACGAAACATATTTATCAAGAGGAATAACCTCCAGACCACCAAATATTTGCATTAAAGAAGCCAGGGTGGAGGCTGAAGACGTCATGTTTGGCGCACTGGATTCTCTTTTTGAGAAGACTGGTGTTAAACCTAGCGACGTTGGAATACTTATAGTGAACTGCAGTTTATTCAATCCAGTCCCGTCACTCTCTTCGATGATAGTGAACCATTACAAGCTCAGAGATGACATCAAGACTTACAATCTCGGGGGCATGGGTTGCAGTGCAGGCCTTATTTCCATCGAGCTTGCTAAGAACCTTCTCAAGGCAAATCCTAACTCGTATGCAGTTGTGGTAAGTACTGAAAACATTACTCAGAATTGGTATTCCGGCAATGACCGCTCCATGCTGCTATGCAATTGTCTATTCCGTATGGGTGGTGCTGCCGTGCTTTTATCAAACAAGGCTCAAGACCGGTCCCGCTCCAAGTACGAGCTGGTTCATTTAGTTCGGACTCACAAAGGCGCCGATGATAAGCACTTCAACTGTGTCCGCCAAGCAGAGGATGACCAAGGAATAGTTGGAGTTTCACTCTCCAGAGATCTAATGGCTGTGGCTGGAGATGCATTGAAAACAAACATCACAACTTTGGGCCCTCTTGTCTTGCCGTGGATAGAGCAATTCAGGTTCTTTGTCACCCTTGTTCGTAGGAAGATGTTCAAAGCTAAGGTTAAGCCTTACATACCTGATTTTAAACTTGCTTTTGAACATTTTTGCATACATTCCGGTGGGAGGGCCGTTTTGGACGAGATACAGAAGAATTTGCAACTCCGTGATTGGCACATGGAACCGTCAAGAACGACACTGCATAGGTTTGGTAACACTTCTAGTAGCTCACTGTGGTATGAATTGGCTTATACCGAGGGAAAAGGTCGGGTCACCAGAGGAGATCGGGTCTGGCAGATAGCTTTCGGGTCCGGTTTCAAGTGTAATAGCGCAGTTTGGAGAGCGCTCATGGACATTCCTGTCGGTGATTGGCGAGGCAACGCCTGGGTTGATTCTATTGATAAGTATCCTGTCAAACTTAACGTTGCTTGAAATTTGAATGCAAATGGGGGCATGAAAAATGTGAATGTAATGTGATGATGACGTGGTTGGATGCTCACTATTCTTTCCCTTATTTTTTCAACTTTTATTATTGGAAGTTCCCCTTCCTCGTTAATGATGTAAGACCCCCTGCTTTGGCATTAAATATAGTACTATGTCAAGCTTAAAACTTTTCTTTTCGTTTTCAATTCTCACTTTAATTTATGCTTATTAATTTCATATTTAGAATGTTACACTACATCTAATTAAGGATTATGATCATCTCTTAATTTTTTTCACTTTTACTCTTTTTATTTTTTAATAATTGATTAAATGTGTATATTCATTAAAAATATTGGCTCAATTATTATAAATTTAATCAATTATTATAAAATAAAAAGGGTTAAAAGGAAAAAAAAATTAAGATAGAATTCTTATCCCTAATTAAAACATAATAAGTTGGGATCATTTTAATTTTTCCTAATTAAATCGACATATGACAACCCACCCATTTAAATGGGTCATATTCAAAATAATTTCAAAGCTCATAAGGTGTTGAAGACCACTTATAAGTGAAACTATACACGAAGTAGAAGGTAAAAATGGGAATGGTAGTAGCGGGCAAACGTAGTGGCTGAAAGGAGGGGAATCAAGGGTTACACTCACTAGTAGAGTATATATAGAATGTAAGCATTTGTGGTAGGCATGATCGAGGTAAATGGATGGAGAGAAAGAAAGCATTACCTAGAAAAGGAACTGATGAGTTGTGTCCCACATTAATTAGTAAAAGAGAATACTTGAGTTTATAAGTAGAATAAGTCTCTCCAACTAATAGGTTAGTTTAGTCCTATAGTTCTAGGTATTCAAAATAAAAGACTAGCCTATTAACTGGAGGGACCTATCCTACTTATAAACTCAAGTATTTCTTATTTACTAACCAATGTGGGACAAAACTCAATAATCTTCCCCTGGGACGATGCCACTGCTAATCTCCAGTCATTTCGTCTGACACACCTGAGTTAGCCAATATGGGACACAACTCAACAATTTCCCCCTCGAACGATGCCACCGTTGAACATTGGTCTTATTGTTCGACATATCTGAGTTATTTAATAATTTCCCTCTCGGACGAAGCCACTACTGAATCTTGGTCCGTTTATTTGACACACCTGAGTTGTTCCTTACATTCTGACTACTAGGGTCTCGCTCTAGTACTAATTGTTGGGGGAGGCTTGCAACTTAAAAATCCTCTCTCAAATAAAACCACCGTCGAACTTGTTCCCTACATTCTGACTACTAGGGTCTCGCTTTAATACTAATTGTTGGGGGAGGCTTGCAACTTAAAAATCCTTTCTCAGACAAAACCACTGCCGAACCTCGGTTATTTCGTCTGACATACCTGACTTGTTCCCTTAATACCAATTGTTAAGGGGGCTCGCAACTCAAAAATCCTCCCGTCGGATGACACCATTGCTGAACCTCGGTCCTTTCGTTTGACACACCTAAGTTATTCCATTGACACCAATTACTAGGGGGCTTTCAACTCAACAACCCCGATCCTTTCGTTTGACACACCTAAGCTATTCCATTGACATCAATTGCTAGGGGGCCTTTCAACTCAACAACCCCCCTGGGACAAAACTATCTTCGAACCTCGATTCTTTTATCTGACACACTTGAGTTGTTCTCCTAATAATAATTGTTGGGGATTGCCCCTCATCGGATGAAACCACTGTCGAACCTTGGTCCTTTTATCAGACACAACTGAGTTGTTCCTTACATTTTGACTAGCCTATTAGGTGGATGAGCCTATCCTACTTGCAAACCTAAGTATCTCTTCCTTATTAACTAAGGTGAGATACAACTCAATATAAACAAAATTGTTAGTGGTATTTTGATGGTTAAATGTGAAAATGATGAATAAAATACAAAGTGGATTGAAAGTTGATAATTAATATTAATTATTAGGAACTGAATGACTTACCCATTTAGAGTTTTAATTGAGAGATGGTTAACAGCTTGGACACCATCAATTATGCCTAGTCGATCTTGTTGAAAACAAAGTTACGGAGAGCTTCGGCCCTGACCTATGGAAAAAAAATATAGGGAAGCCAATTAATAATATTTGCCATGCATAGTACATATTTCAATTTAAAGCTTGTAAACTATAATGGGTCTAAATCTAAGAACAGAGGCTTGTATGGCGGACTCCTTTGGTAAATCCCCTTTTGTGGCCAAGAGAATCACATGAAGCGGCACGTTGTCAATTTTTAAAGACAATCGTCAGTTCATCAGCAAGCAAGCATAGGTCACTATATATCATTATTAAGGTTAATTTGAGCAAGTCCATTAACCAAATGAGAATATTGTCGTAAAAAATTATTAATACCCATTCTCACATGCTTCAAGCTAAGCTGAATGGACTAGATACAAATTCATTTTTAAAACACACAAGTATCGACCAAAAATGAAAAAAAAAATGTATAGTAAAATCAAAGCCTTACCTAGGCAAGTTTATTTAGACCGCGGGCTATATTTCAATCTACTAAGATATTTTACAATGGAGATATCAACTTAATTATTATAATTATGAGAGTTATGATATATTTATGAAGTTAGAATATAAAATTTAATTATATTTTAAATGATGTGGCATATAATGTGGTAGTTATTTATTAGTGATATGAAATTATTTTGTTAATGATGATATAAAAAGTCAACTATTGATACCAAAATTTGGATCAACAATAATATGTTGAAAAGAGTTGTTTTACTTGCATATGTTGTAAGAGAGCTTAATGTCATCAAAATTACCATTGGTGAGAGTAAAAAGCTCAATAATTAGAATCCTACAAAATACTAATAACCCATCAGGAGTCGTTGAGGGTGTTACCGGCATAAACTCTCTGATAATGATGTTAAAGATTGAGAGTGACACGATAACAAATAAATAATAAGAGAGAGAAAATAGGGTAAGAGAAAGGCTTGAATGATATTGTACATCATTTTTCAATATGCCTATTTCTCTCAATGTCTTAGATAACTGTACTTTTGGGTAATAATCTCTTTATGTAAGAGAAAATAATCAAAAGTATATTTAAGTTATGAAAATTTATTTCTTACTCTGTAGAATTCGAGTTTGATGAGTATTACAAATTATATTGTTTTATCCTATTTAAATTAGAACATGTTATTGGATATGGGTCCTCGAGCTTATGTCATCAGGTTGAGTTTGGTAAAAATATGGGTATAATATCAACTATTACCAAACATATAATAGTCATTGATTAGTAAAACAACATTTATGATGCAACTTTTATATCCTAACTCTACAAGCATATTAATATATCATTACTCGCAAATTATATTGTGCGTACGAAAACATGACTTATACATGACATTGTAACACTTGTGGCAAAGAAAAAAAAAAGTGAACTTGTGCCTTAATGATTTATATATAAATTAAAAAATATTATTAATATATAATTATACTAATTTAAATATAAAAATATATTACTATTCCATATTTAATTTTTCATATACTGATAAAACTAAGATAATTATATCACTATGATCTTTATGAGGGTAAATATTTGTTTAGTCTATATATTTTTACTTAAATATCTGTTTAGTCCCTATATTTTAAAACACACCTTAAAACATTCCTATAGTTAAAAATTTTACATTCTTACCATTTCTTTCTCTTTTATTTGGCAATATACTCTTCTAATAATATTTTTGATATTTATTAATTTATCTATAAAATATAATTATTAAATTAACCAATAAATATCAGTATGAAGGAACTAATATTTTTTTAACATGCAACAATCTTACAAATAATTATTTTACAAGAAACATTAATTTACCAAATTAATCCTAAAATAAAATAATAAATAAAAATTTACATAAATTTTTATGTTACTTTTCAAGTTAATTTGATAAATTATCGTTTTTTAATTAATATCCCCAAAAATATTGTTGCAAGGGTATTATTGCCAATGCATAAGTACCAAAAAGACAGCAAAATATGATTTAAATTTGGTATTGATATTGTGATCATATAAAATAAAAGCTCATGTGCTAAAATTAAAGTGATAATTGATGAAAGACGGTATTTTAGAGTTTTGTTAATTTAGGTCTTTTAATATTTTTTATTTTAATTACAATCAATTATGGTATGTGTCTTAATCTTGTATTTTTATTATAATTGCGATTTATTTTTCCTTTTTAAGTTAAGGAAATATATTTACTTTATTATAAATAGAGAAATTTTGTTATTGTTTTCAAAACCTTTTTTACTAATAAAATATCTTTTTATTTGTTCTCTCAAAGGGTCCTTTATCTGTAACTTTATGCTCTTGAGTGTTATTGTAAAAACTCATGTGTTAACTCATTTGGATTAAAACGATATCTAATCCGTAACGAAGTTAGATTCGCTCAATAGAGTGATTTATTGCTCCACATCAAACTTAGATCCATGAATTCACGTCTTTTTGTCAATTTTATTGGCTATAATTAAATAGAGATGTGCGTAAGATTGCGTAGAGGTGCCGAATTTGTCATAAAGACAAAGGATAATTGTAAAATATTGGATTATACACTCCATTACTTGACTTAAACAAATATCTTATTAGATTTGTCTATGGATTTTGTGTTAGAATTATCTCACATAAGGACTGATCGAGACTCTATATTGGTTGTTATCAACAGATTTTTTAAGAAGACACATCTAATTGCTTGTAAGAAGATTAAATATGCTATTTCTATGGGGCATTTGTTCTTTTGAGAAGTGATGCATTTGCATAGTATTCTAAAGACTATTACTTCTGACAAGGATGTGAAGTTTATGATAAGTTTAGTACGCAATTGTGTTTAGTAGTACTTTTTATACTCAAATAAATGGACAAACGAAAGTGGTTGTTCGAAATTTAGGCCATATATTGTGTTGTGTTCGTGGTGACAAACAATGGAACTGGGAAATTGCATTGTCTCAGGTTGAGTTCTCTTACAACAACATGGTGAATCAATCTATTGGTAAAGTTCCTTTTGAGATTGCCTATACTTATCTCCCACGACATGTCTATGATCTGGCTGTTGTACAAACTATAGCTGGAGACAACAAAGCAACTGATAATATGGCAGAAAAGGTTCTGCAGATTTATGCTGAGGCGTGAGTGCACTTTGAAGTTGTTAATGCAGACAAGCACCGACGCAGTAAAGTGTTTCAGAAGTGTGACTTGACTATGACACGTCTACGGCATAGCCATTTTCCTGGTACCCGCACTCAATTGGAGAAGTAGGAGTATAGTCCATTTCGTATGGCAAGAAAGAATAATGATAATGCTTTTATGCTCCAACTATCGAACAATTGGAATATCTCTCACACTTTTAATGCATTTGATCTTTTTGAATATCATCTGGAAGATGAGGAGTTGTATCCGTTTAACTTGAGGACAAGTTTTTTTTTTTTTTTGTTCCAAGTGAGGGGACTAATGTAGAATGGTTGAGTAAGATGTAATAACTTGGGCTACATGCTTCTGTTTTGGGCGTATAATATATTGTTTCGAAGTTTGCAATAAGATAAATCAAACCCAAAATAACTTGTGCTATTCTATCTCATAGTTGAGCAAAAAATTTCCACCTCTTTCCTAGTCATTTTGTGGTTTTAAGTTATTTTCCTATTTTTCCTAGTACTTTCAAGATTTTTATCTTTTTTTTTTTATAGATTTCGGATTTGGGAGTTATTTGTTTTGTTATCTTTATTTAAATTAGGAGAATTTTATCATAAAATAATATTTCAGATTTACTTTGGTAGATTTATGATATTTAGGATTAATATCCAAACTATAGTTTTATTTATTCAAACTTTTTAAATGAATTTTTTATTAATCAAAAACTTAGTTTTCACATCATCAATAATACTTGATAAATATTATTTTTAATTAATAGTTTTGCCAAAAGTAGTGTTCATATATTACATAAGAGTAAATCATCTTAATTTTCAAATCATACCTATGTATATTTATTACAACAGAAAGCATTTGCTTAGTCCAGTCAACCCATAAATACAAGTAAGGTAATGAAATTTATTAAGGCACCCTTTTCAGTAGTAATTAATTTTTTTAATGAATTTTTTCAATTTTTTTCTTTTGACTTGGTAGATCCAAGTGGAGTTTATTGGCGAGATATTTTATTTATTTACTATCAATTACTTACTTGAAGAAATCTTAGCTGCCATAATTGGAGGTTTGGAGGCATTTTTTAACTTATTTTTTCTTCATATTTAAATTTTTATATTAGTTTATATATATATATATATATATCACCATTCACCAACTCTTTCCAACCCAACCAACTTTACTATTAATGAACATAAAATAGCTATGGAGTAGAGGCAATCTAAAATAAGGGAAGAAAGTGGTTTCTTCCAAGAAGAGTTGCTCCAATTGTAGAAACATATTAAGATTGGTGCAATATTATTATTGGTTATGTTTGTTGTATAGGTAATATAGTATTTTTAATGTATTCTAAAATTTTTTAGAGGGAGAATAATTGCCGAATCACCGAATCTCTACATTAAAGAAGTCATTATTTTATTTATTTTATCCCTATCTTTTTATACAAACTAATTATTACTATATAAAAAATAATTAATCTATATTTCACACCCTTCAAGCTAATCTCATATTGATACTAATTATCCATTCGACAAAAATAGATCAATCTTAATAAAATAATAACAAATACTTAATAAACCATGTAACTCTTCTTAAATAATATTTCAAAGAGTAATTATATAACCATAAATATAATTGTTCTAATTGATGTTATATGTCATCGTTGATTGATGTTACTTTGTTTTTTAAAGTATTATCAATCAATTATATTTTGTCATATTAATTTGTAAAATATTATTTTTTGCGTAATTGCTTATGACTACAGTACTTTATGATTCAATTAAAAAAAATTATAAATCATGTTGTTTATAAGAGGAATTGTTAAATTAAATGCGCAATTTCAAGTTTTCATAACTAAAGGTTAAAAAGACCTTCAATGATCAGTACTCATGAAGTAGAAGAAGAATCAAGTGATAAATTATACCTATTCAATCAGCAACTTTGAACATCAATCTTTTGTTCTCGAGAATCTATACAAATTGAATTCGAATGTTAATCTTTTGTTCTTGAGAATCTTCACAAATAGAACTCGAATATGTACCTATAAAAGTATTACGATGGTTTTGTCATTATTTATTTTTAGATAATTTATGGATCTGGAATATGAATTGAGAATCTATACAAATCGAACTTGAGCGTGTACTTTTTTATCTAAAAAATAAGAGTAATGATAAAATCACAATCATTTTGTACAAATTAATATGGTATGAAAAAAATTAGTTATTTAAATCTATAAATTTACATAATTAGAAAAAATAATTATTATAACTTTTCAGTCAATCTTTTTATGCCACATTAATTTATACAAAATTAATTATACTTATATTATTATTGTTTAGATAATTTATGAATTAGGAATCTAAATTTCTCTTAGACTATTAGAATTAGCCAAAGCATCTTTTTTCAATCCTTTTGGCTTTTGAGAAATGCTGAGTTGGCAAAAAACTCATTTTGGATCTAAATATTTTATTTGTTAATTTTATATTATTAAATTTCATAACCACTTTTTTCTGTATGTGAATTCTCCACACTTAATTTAGTTAATAATCACATGTTATTTACTATTGATACTTCTGAGTCTATTTGTTAGTGGTTTTCGATATAATTTACTGTATGGTTGCATATATTTATATATTTATATAAAAGTTAGAACTAGAAGAATTGATGTGACATTACTATTTCTTATTTTTTTATATTATCTATATTATGAATTAGTAATAGAGAATTATGGATTGATAAGGAAATTAAATAATTAATAGAAGTGGACAATAATTTATGTTTTACTGAAATATCTAATTATAGCATCAATACATTAAAATTATATAGAAATTTTAGATTTGACTTTTCATGATCTCTTAAGATTTCATAATTAATTTGACTATTATTACACAATTAATATGTAATAACTCATTAAAAACTTATCGTCTTCTCTAATTAAAATCTTCTTGATCATAAATTAAGCAATCTCTTAAGATCTTATAATTAATTTGACTGTTATCACACAATCAATATGTAACAATTCCTCAAAAGACCCATCGTCTTTTATTATTAAAACTTTCTTGATCATAAATTAAGCAATAACTTATAAACATTTTTAGTCAGTATCTCTTCTGCCTAACCTTAATTTATAAATTGCCATAAAAAAAAATATGATATCCCACAAAAACATAAGTACAATACAATATAATAGAAAATAGAAATGACTCTTAAAAATGTGTTACTCATTTTGGCTTTCACTTACCTGATGATGGTAAATATTGTAAATGCAGCCAGAAGGAATGATCACCTCGACAACAGTATGAAGCTAGGTTACAATTTTGCATTAAGACTGGAAGTCAGCGAAGGCCTAACAGAGTGCTGAAACGGGTTAATAGAGCTGAAATCATGCTCAAACGAAATTGTTATTTTCTTCCTTAATAGCCAGGCTGATATTGCCCTTACTACTTCTGCACCATTGACATCATCACGCGTAATTACTGATCAACCATAAGGTTTCTAAGGTTTTGACCTAGATAAGGTGCATTTATGGCATAGCTATGTATGTCCATGATGTTGATTATATAAATATCAACAATTTGAAAAAGTAAGAGCATTTATATATTTGTTTAGTTGATTTATTAATTATATCAATACATAAACATCAATATATGAAGAATTTTATTAATTATTTTTATTTCTAAGAAACTTGAAGATGACCTAGATTATGTGAATATCAGTTTATCTTCATTTATAGACTTATATGAGTGTCATGTATTTGATAAATAAAATTTACATATATATCGAATATAATAATTTTTATTCAAATTATTCTCTTAACACGTATTCTAAAGACCCTAGTCATATAGTTACTGATAATTATAAATAAAATAAATTAATTTATAA
This sequence comes from Murraya koenigii, assembly GCA_025617385.1. Lineage (NCBI taxonomy): Eukaryota > Viridiplantae > Streptophyta > Magnoliopsida > Sapindales > Rutaceae > Murraya > Murraya koenigii. The sequence continues at coordinate 47,999,387 of CM046811.1, read as the reverse complement.
AGATGCCCTCATCTTAAATAAAAAAAAAAAGAAAAAGAAAACTGATTCATATTTTTTTTATCAGTTTTATTAAATATAAAGCGAAAAAAAAAACTAAAATCATTTTTTAAAACTGCACGAAATACGGTTTTATTTCCTAGTCTATACATATTTATAATGTTTGTTGTAAACATGGTTTGGTATGAGTGGCTATATTATTTTGTTGGCACGTACAATAATCACAATTATAAGAAACATATATAACCAATAAAAAGAGAGGAAGATGAAGGTGAAAAACAAAAAGAAAAAGAAACATGTGGGCAGTGTCACGAATCCCAGCCGCACCATTCGTCTGCAGACCCACGACACCAGCTCCTCCCCCTTATCTACGCGGCACCCTATATCCACATAAAAACGGCGGCGTTTACGACGAAGACATGGGTGGCATAGGTCACATCCTCCTCTCGAATCTCAACTCCAGCGGCAGCAGTTCGGCTTCAGCCCCCAAACAACAAACACGAAAACAGGAGAATGGGAAGCAGCTAAGCGGGTCAGATGTGCTTTGGGCTTTACAGAGAGCGGCTTCTAAGAATAAGCCGAAAAAGAAGAACAAAAAGAAAAAGCAAGCATCCTGTGCTGACACCCGCAGAGAGGATGACGACGACGTGGATGACGGTACTAACGTCAAAGTGAAACCCTTGTGTATTCAAAGCGAGTGGGCCGTGAAGTTGGATGAGTTGGATAAGCGTCTCCAGGAGATATCGGAATTCACTTAATTTTAGTTTTAGTTTGTTACAATTACAATTTAGCAAATTAAGTTTATTGTTATGGACTTTGTTTCGTCTATTATTATGGACTTTGTTATGGATTACGCTAAAAATCTCAATATTTAAGTTTTGATGTGTATAAAATTATTTATTACTCTAATATCTAATAAATTACTTATTGCTCTCATTGTTATCAGAATGTCTAACTGCAAACACCGTTACTGAAGTTTTTATACAATATATTTGGGAAAAAAAAAAAACCAATTATGAAATAAATGTTTGATTATCAATCATCTCCAAGAAATTAAATTAATATTATATGGAGCACTTACCATCCCCGCCCTTAACGTCCCTCTCCATTTTCAATCTTTTCATTTGAGCGTGGGGAATAAGAAAACGGAAATTGGAAGAAAAAGAGTTCCGTAAACAGTCATCGCTGATTCTACAATCCACTAATACGGTCGATATCTTCTGCCACGGCTGCCATCATCACCGCCACTACTTGCACCTCGTCCACCTGGACCCCTACCAACTCTACGTGGCTGAGGAGGTGGCATTTGTACTCCAGGCTGCTGACTGCAGAATCCCCAAAAACAGAAAAGTATAAAATATCTGTCGTTATTACACACACCACCTTTTTCCGCACAGAATGCAACTTACAGAACATAGCCGATCCGACCATCTGGTAAGACCATTGGCACCATATGCATCCCAGCTGGCATTGGACCCCTACCATATATCATCGGCTGTCCCACACGGGCAAATCTATGAGACCTATTATAAGAATACTCTATCCAAGCAAAAAGAGATTTGCAGGTATACTCAAGTACCTGCGGTAAACCAGCAGCAGCAGCACCTCCTAATCCAGTACCCACAGAGCCATATGCAGTCCCAGCAAAGCTACCATACCCAGCACGTGGCAGATGGCGTGGATGAACTCCAGCAGCATGGGAATAAACCCCTTCAGTTCTTTTAGCAGTCTGAGGCTTTGCAAGAACAACTTCCAACACTTGGCCTGCAGTCCATTGAATATACATATATATTATTCTAGGAATTCTAGTATGAGAAACAAAACAAAAATTAGTCAACTTCAGACATTGGCAGGTCTAACACTTTTGCCTTCATGTATACCCCAGATCCCCAGGACAAAGCCAGGAAAATGTGCAGTAGACTTACCATCAATTTCATATTTCTCGGTATCTTTGATAGCCTTTAATGCACTTGACCTTTCAGCATAGTGGATAAACCCAAAATCACGTTTCCCAGATTTTCCAGGAGGCGTAACCACTTTCGTCACTTCCCCGTGACGCTGGAATAGTTCTTTAAGTTGCAGAGTAGAAGTGTTTTCGGGTATATTTTTCACATAAAGAGCCTTCACCTGTGGGTCTCGAAACAGAAGACAACATTAGGCCAACATCTTATGATTATTCTAACAGCACAGGTAGTAAAACAAATTATGATCTCACAATGTTTACTACTATTTAAAAGTTGCGCATAAAGCAAACAATTGCATTTGTTAAACTGACAATTTCCAAAGTTATGCTCAAGTTTAGATTCCAATCAGTACGTCTTAAATGCATATTGATGCACATTAAGAGCTTCCCAGGAGACAAGCCATAATCTAAGGTTCTCATCAATATATGTGCCCCAATAATCTCTGTATTTTATTTTTTTGTGTGATCCATCTAATTACCTCATCACTACAAATAAGGATACCAAGTGTTCAATTTCTTAAGTCAAACCATTTAGGCATTGACAAGATTCTTTTGACACTTTTCAGCGTCTGAAGTCTCCTCAACTAACAGTATACATTCTCTAGTTTATATAGACATCATGAAGAGACAATAAAAGTGAATCAAACTCATATGAAAGCAGCTTCATATCAACTTGAAAGACTTGGATTCTAATTCTAGAATTTACCTGAGAAGCAGCAGCAGAGTGATCAGGTGTGCTCTTTGGTTCAGCCCATGAGACAGTTGGGGTATTGCCATCCAGCTTAAAGTTTGCACTTGTCATTTTCTGCCTTGAATAATCAGCACAGGCATTATTGTAATACAAGACAAAGGCAAAACCACGATTACGAGAAGAAGCTTGAGGATCCTGGTATGGAGAGAAGACAATAAAAAGTATTGGAGTAGAAGATACAACTTCCACCTTTGTAAGGACTTAAAAAAAAAAAAAAAAATTGTTTAATACAAATTTTAACCTTTATGAGCTCAATGGTATCAACCCCTGGACCAACATCCTCAATGACTTCTCTGAACTCCTCCTCTGTCCAGCTCTTGGGAACATTTCCAATAAACAACCTATTTTTAGTGTCTGACAGTGAACACCTTATTGTTTTACCCTGAAAAGATGGTATGTATCAAGAAGAAAATATTGATGGAAAATGCCAAAAAGGCATGAAAGAGATTTTCTCAAACAACCAAATCATCCCTAGCATCTCTAATTTCCAAAATATGTTGTGAGAAGCATCTTGATCACCTTAAAATCTTTACTGTGTAACTCGTCAATGGCCGTTTTTGCAACCTCTTTTGATCTGAAAGCCACAAAAGCAAAGCCCTTGCTTTCACCACTATCCCTGTCTTTCGCTAACCTCACCTGTATAAATTATTTAAAATAGAAAACAATGTTGTATATGACAACTAAAAGAAAGGTATTAAATTTTATAAGCATTAATATAACGGTTCTAACCTCAAAAACTTCGCCTATTGGTTCACACAGGTCCCTTAATTCCTCTTCTGATGCATCCTTAGTAAGTCCACCAACGAAAACTTCAGAACCATGAGGTGGAAGGGCAAGAAGTTGGCCATGCTTCTCTTTCTCATCTTCACTGATGGAAGCAGTGTGCTTGTCTACATCTTCCACCACATCTTCAGTATTAATATGACTTCCATTTGCTTCTGGTGATTGATCTTCCTTACTAGCCTCGGCGTCATATTCTTCCTCTCCATCATTTTGTTTAACATTTCCATCCCTACCTACTTCTCCATCATTATCTAGTTGTTCTTCAGGATCATCATCTATCTCTTCCATGTAATTGTCCTCATCAAGATCCACCCGCTCCTCAATTTCTGTGTTATCTGCCATAACTGTTTCAAGTTTCCGGACTTATCGTCCAATAAACAGTGCCTGAACAGCACCGAATTGACCTTCAAGCTTTGATGATTAGAATCGAAAATGCACACAGTGCAGAAGAATGTGCACAATGCACAATCACAGAACTTTCTTTTTTCCCTTTTAGGCCATGTATCGAGAGTGGATATCCAACCACAACCTTGGATACTCATTCTCAATTTAAAGAGGAATATACAAGTAAGCCTACTAGTAAATCATCAATAATTTTACGGTGTTTATAGACTGACCAACTTTGGATGGAGAATGGACTGGAAAGAAAATTGTGAAATTAGAGAACTTTGCAACAAAGAGAACGATCATGACTTCTCTAGTGCCAGGATATATGCTTTTAGACTAACCATCTTTTCGTGTAACCCAGCTTTAACGACTGAGGACCACCAATAAGAATGATGATATGCAGAAGCCAAAACCATTTGAATTTGTTTCCCAAAAGAATTTGTTTGAAAAAAAATTAAAAATAAAAACTAACAACTTGATTTGTCTTGTTGTTTTTTTTTTTAACCCCACATTCAATTCTATTCTGCTTCCACAATGGAGCCGATCGGATAGCGAAATGTTTTCTGAAAGAAAATATTTTTGTAAAATTTTACGCTAAATTTAAATACAATGGAACCGTGATTATGCCCAAATACTAAGTTGCTAATAAACCGACCAAATTATAACAACTAACGTAGAAAATCAAAAACCCGGAATTTATTTATCCCAAAACTTTAACGTCTAAAATGGTAAGACACAAGGACCAGAAAAAAATTGACAGTTCACTCCATATTAAAAATCTAAAATCAACATAAAAAAAAAACAAAACCCCGCGTGAAGGCAGCAATTGATATAATCCTAATACCCAATCCTTTCCTTATAGGACTTTAATTGCATGTTCGAGATTCAAATCAAATACGCTGCAAATGATGTTTAGCTCAGGAATTATCTCAACTTATAGGGCTATTATTTTGGGGCGTGTGCCATAGAATCATAGAAAAAGAACATATATAGCTGATAACAGCAGTAAATAAGTGAGATATTTGGCATACCAGTGAATGTTTTGTGTTTGTGGGTTGTTTTTGCTTTCTTGTTTCTGTTTTCTCCTGTCACAATCAAATGTAGCGGGTGATTTCATCCGATCGACCCTGTGAGGAGAGGTTCGTTCTTTTTTCCTTTCCTCCATTACAGAAGGAGCTAAATTGAGATAAGAGTGTAAATTACTCTGTGAATAGATGTACGTTTGTCATAAGTCTTAACTAATCAAATACAGCCACGACATTTCCGATTCATCCAAAAGCACTCTTTCAGCTATTAATCCGAGGATAGAAACGGCATCTTGTCTCGAACTTGGAAATTTGCTTGCGTAATCTGAAGGCTGCAATTTACAAGTCCATTATCTTTCGAGCTTAAACAACTCTTCAAGAGGCCAGGGCGGCCCAATTCCTGATGTGACGGCATTATTGCACAAAAAAATATAAGGACGAAACGAGGACCGGTATTATTTAGACCAGGGTTAATTAAAAAAGGGTGATGATATTTTTGTGTAAACCCACCCAGGCACCCACTTTAAAAAATTTAATTATAAAATATTCATATTATTTACAATAAATTTAGATTGAATTTGAACAATTTTATTAATTAAATACTCATTAATATGATCATTTAACCTTCAATTAAACAAATAAAATGTGTTTGTCAATTGTCACTTGATATATCTCGAAATTTATTTGTTGTGAAATTTTATGAAATTTATTGACTTTGAGAAGGATCTAATTAACTCATTAATTGTTTTAATTTTGTTCTATTTTAAATTTTAAGTAATAATTTGAATTTTTAAAACTGGGATGGATTTATACAAGTTGTGGAGTAAAAATATCTTCGCCCCTTAAAAACTTATTATTAATACTTGATAGAGGATATATATATATATAGAATCTCGTACTTTTTTACAATATTGTAATAAACTGTGGCTCCCTTTTTATCAATGAAAAAATGATGACTTATCATTTACATCGATACGAAGGTCCTTTTCCACATTGTAAAAGCCCTTATGTTAATACAAAATATGAATGTCCTTACTAACATTTTCACATGTAACACACACACACACTCTCTCTCCTTATTTGTGATCATAAGGTTTTTTTTTTTATTCATTCACAGTAGCAGCAACAACTAATGGGTTGTTACGAATTCAGTAAATAACCGAGAACAAAGAATTCTCAAAAATAAAAAAAAAATAAAATACAACTAGACGAACAATGAGCCACCAACAGACAGCAGTCGTAGCAGCTCTCTTATTTTTAATTTTTCTATGTGCTCAAAGAGGTATAAGCATGAATTAATTTAGTAAGAGAGTCCAACGAAACTTGCAGGAAACCAAACCAACAGCAGAATCATAAACTGTAAATAGGTCAAGCGACATTGCATCTAAGTGCTTATACGAGTGCAAACTCTTGCATCCTTAAAAACTTTGCCTGGTCTACAGAAATAGCCTCTATTGGGGGCGCAATGACTGTCTTGTGAGCACATGCACAAACCTTCGAGGGCACAACCCGCGTTGTCTACCGTCGTCCCATCTTTTAATCCAAGAATTTGATCTGTCCACTCATTAGAAAAGAGTCCCAACGGATCATATTTCTGTTTAACTTTCAAGAATTCTCCAGCATTTTTGTATTTCTTTATGACTCCATCGAACACTAGGTTTCGATTCTTTCCCCAGTGAGGTAGCCCTCCGTATTTGAACAAAGCCATTTGCTCAATTTCTTCGAATATATCTTCATAAAGTCTGGGAGCCATTGGGTCTTTGCTTCGATAGTATGAGATATCGAAGTCTACACAATCCTCTTGTTTGCCCAGGTAAGCACTCGAACGTTTAATATAACGAATGAGAATTCCAGAATTAATTTCCACGTTGCACAACGCTCTTGGCTCCAATGCGACTAGTTTTTGCACATCTTCAATAAAGGCTTTAACCACAGACAAACCAACAGTAATTGAAGTTTGGAAATAGAACTGCCCTTTAATTCTTGGGTCCCAACCACATGCGGTGGCCAATGCATCCTCCGGACTATCGAGACATGACCCGTATGCTTGAAGACGATTTTGAAATCCAATTACTGGATAGCCCGTAAAAAAAATACCTGTTGGTCCAAAACACAACAAATTTTAGGATTAACTCCTCACACACACCACTTAAGTCCTTATGGTGTTTCAATTTTATTTAAAGTAAGGTTAATTCATCATTTCTTAGTTAAATTTGTTATAAGCAAATACCATTATTAGTTAAACCGTTAGCGGAGAGTTGCAACGTTGTCGTAATGAGCATCGCACTCGTGCACTTCCCTTGAGCATCATTTATTGCTTCTTGAATCTCCTCTGATTAATTTAACACCACACATGAAGCATTGAGAAATATACAAAAATAAATTTAGTTATTCTATCCGTCTAGCTCGAACGAGATTGAAAATGGAGTTAACGATGGTTCTTATTAAGGAACGAAGAAGATACCTAACATCCAATCATACAAAAACGATAATACACATATGGTAAGAAATGGTCGGAGCGTTGACTAAATTTAGTTAAAATATAGAAATAAATAAACATGCTCTGACCTGCAGTTCTAAGGCCTGCCAGTACAAAAGAAGGCACAGAGCGGAAGCCTAGGTAGTCATACAAACCATTGCCAGATGTGTTAAGGGGAACACGATCATCAATTCGATAGATAGCCTTGCGTTGACTAGGGTACCAATATATGTCTGCGAACTCATGTTGATTGCCAAAACTAACTACTTGATCTCCTAAATCAGAATCATTCTTTTCCAGGCGGGTGATGGAACGCTTGAATAGGGGTTGCAGCTTTAGAGTCACCTACGTAATTAAAATATAACACGGTTAAAAGTGTTTGATAAATTAATGGATTTGGTTGCATTACTAATTAAGAACAATAGGACGGAACTGAAAATCTCACCTGAGAGATAACTCCAAGAACACCTAGTGAAACTTTAGCTGCATCAAGATCTGGATCACTCTCATTGAGCACTCTGACCTTAACATATCCATCTTCAGGTTTTCCAGGACTTACAATTCTTACTTCAACAACATACTCGTGAAGCGCACTCCCCTTGCTCCATAACGTGCTCCCATGCGCACCCGTGCTCAGAAGGCCGCCAATGCTCAAGCCCCAAAAATATGGTCCATATAGCAACGCTAGCCCCACCTTGGCAGATTCGTCAATTACCTGCCTCAGCGTAACACCACTCTCCACAGTCATTTTCATTGCTTGAAAATCGATTTTGAGTATGTGGTTTAGATTTTTCGTGCTAATAAGCAACCCATCTTGGCCGTCCGGGCATACCAACTTGGCCATGCTGTGTCCGTAACGCGTTGCTACTTTGATTTTTCTTTTACCCATGGTTGCATTTGATATTATTGAAATGAGCTCTTGCTCGGTGGTAGGGTACGCTGCGTTGGCTGCTTTACACACACTTCGATCGGAGAACGATCCAATGAAGTTTGTGATCGTGCAATTGGAATTGTTTGATGAACACTTGATCGGATCCTGTGGGGGACTGCAACTCACGATCAAGACTAATAGGAAAAGATATATTGATACAACAAGTTGTCGGAACGCTCTCTTTTTGGAACTTAGAATTACCATGCTTGACATGTCAGTGTGTTACAGGGGTTGGAGTTTTGAAATACATGTGTTGCATTGGCAATGTTGGTTTTAACATATATGTAGATGTGATACTTGTGCACGTGGAATGCTTAATTTGGGGAAAAAAAAATTATAATTGTTTGTCGCATAAATCACAGGATATACAACTGGAGAGTCTTTATCTGTAATTATCATAATTTCTTTCTTTATTATATTGTGCCTTGTTCACTTTACTTGCATAAGTTGCGTTTGTTTTTGGTTTAATTCAAACAAACGAAAAATGTGGTTGCCATTAATTATTTGTTGCGAAAAAGGATGTTGTTGGTCGTGGCAAGTGAATCAGTTTTATTTTCGCTTCTCTCATAAAGAACTATGCTTAGAGATCCGGTCGTTTCCATTAGTTTCCATAGTCAACTTCTTGTTTTCTTTTTGTTTTTTCTCCCATTAAAAATTAAAATATTGCCTAAGAAGTTAGTAAATGTTATTGTTTTTGTTACTTCCTAAATTGTACATAGATTTTGAAAATAAGTTCACTTATCCTGCACGTTTCATGACCTTACAGGTTACAACCTTTAAAGATCAGTTTCTTAATGAGCAATTGAATTATTATGTTGACTCAAAATCCAGCAATAGTCATATCATTTTTACGTCAACATCTCCGGTATTTAAATTCCTCTATATATATATATAATATTAACAAATTAGGTGTGTAATTTATTCAGATAAGAACACACATTAATAAAAGACTAAAAATCCAATATCTTCCTTCTACGATGGGTCTAACTTCCATTATCAAAATTATAAGTTTCAAATAGGTGTTGCACGCAATACTACTACACCTAAAATCACGCACGTATCTGGTCTCGCTCTTTTTAAACAAATCATTTAAAAATAATAACAAAAGAAAATGACAAAAACTTGAACGAGATACCACATAATGTTAACAAATTCAGAATTAGGCTTTTCTCTAATAGCACAAGAAGCTTCGAAAGCCTTAAATCTGATAAAATAGACTATCTCCTAAGTCTCAAAATGGGAGAAAAAAGAAAATTACTAACAGGGGTTGTCATTAGTTAGTAATAATAATTTGTATATATGGAAAGATCTCTAGCTTAAAGGGCAATAAGTACCCAAACGAGATTTGAACGGCAATAATAATAACTCCAAGTGAAAATATATTTAATTAGGATGAAAGTATTCTCTTAGTCTCTTTTTCCTCTTAGTATTTTATAGTATTTTAAATCTAATGAAAAATGGTTTAATTATAAATAAAATAAAATATTTTAAATTTAAAATTCAATTTTAACTACTTTTTTTCACTATGATGAAAAAAAAAAAGAAGAAAAGGATCATAGTTTATTTAACTCTAAGAGGATCATAGTTCATTTAACTCTAATCCGCTCACAATATAATAAAAACAAATTGAGAAAAATTACTCACAAACAACCTAATAAAGCAACAACAAAATTCACCAGAAATAGATATAAAACTCTTCACAAATAACCTAATAAGATATAAATACAATTTACATAAAAGGGAAGAGGTAGACAAACATTTTATTATTAACATATACATGAGATAGATGGTTTTTCTCCCTCCTCCTTCAAAGAGAAGGGGAGAATAATGTTATGAACATAGCATATTGTTTTCATATATATATAATTATTAAGTGCAGAGTTTTCACAATATTGTTGAACATGAAATCTATAATTGTATAAATCTATAATTGTATACATATGGAATAGGATCGAAACCCCATTTTTCTTTTTTACAAAATAATGTACACAAAATCTTAATCTTTCACACCAACCAAGTCAATAGATCAATAAATCCTCCTAACTATCCATGTATATCCCAAACAGTTGCTAAGTTAACCACATTTTCTTTTGCTTTTTTGGGTGGACTGAACTCTTTTTTTTTTTTTAAGTTCAATACTTTTCTACTGTGAAACATAACTTTGTTAATAAGAAATTAAATATATATACTTAATAAAGGAAACATAATAAGTCTTATCTCTCAAAATATTGCTCTAAACATCACTTGAGATTATTTAGATAACATATATAGTCTTTTCTGCAAAAAACTTAAAGGAGCGGGGAGTTGAAGAGAGATAACTGACGGGGGTTTATCGAGTAAGAAAGACAAACAAAGGCTATTTTAGAAATTAAAAAGGATATAGGAAGAAAAGAAGTTTGAAAAGGATAATAGAGCCACTCAAAAGATCTACACTTTTACAGAAAGATTTCGGGCCTCCACAGTAATTTTATGGGCCAGAACGATCCAATCCATGATGAGAGACCATTCTAGCCCAAAGCTTTCTAGAAAATAATAAACAGCCAGCTCAAAGCGTACGTGAGTCTCCCTCGTTAACTGTTACCAGGTTTTTATTGAAATTTGCGAAAGCAGCTGCTGTTGTTATTATTCAAATTTGAACAAAAAAATTAAATACAGAATTCACCAATCACAAAACATATAATTTACATAGAAATTTTAAATTTAGAGAAAAACAACAGCCGTTATCAAAAGACAACTAAAAAAAAAATATTCACTATATAAAAAATTATTATAACTACACTTTTAAAAATAATTTCTTCATACTCTAATCCCAATTATATCCAAAACTCAAATCACTGCAGCAATACTTTAAAAACTTTTAACACTCTCGCAAGAAATTTTGGAATTATTTTTTAATTTGATTTTTTTATTTTTTTTAATAATGTCATTTTAAATAGTACGACTTGACTTTCTAGAAAGTTTGACATTTTAGAAGCCACATTATTTGACATTCTCACACTTAGAGATTTAATTGAGAACCAATCAATCTCTATATCTTATTTTTTACTTCGTTAATAATCATAATCCTCAACACAGAGAAGTATCATACTCCACCATAAAGAGTATACTCGCTTATAATTGATTACTAATTCTAAGAATTTTATATTAGCATATGTTGAAATATCCCACTTGAAATTTATGGTGTAATTTCCATATTGGCTTTCTTGGAAATTCATCAGTCATCGACATAAATTCCATTACATACCCTACATCAATACCAACTAAGCCTTGTGTACAATTTTTGTAAATCGCACTAGTAGTAACACATCCCCTTTCATAGCATTAGCGACATACCACGAGGATGTCATCATCATCAATTTTACAAGAGACCATAATCTCCCACGATAATGAGAGACTTACCACTGACAATGCTATTAGCATCTGATCTGGAGCCACTTGCTGATCTTGCTCCATTTTTTCTATGACAATCTTTTTTTAAGTGTCTTGATTATTCACACCTCCAGCAGACTCCCTTCTTTTTAGTATTATCTTTATTCTAATTTCATGCGTCTACCAAAGCCGAGACATCTTTAGTTTCAATACTTTGGCCACTTAGTCTTCTTTCTTTTGAGAGTAAAGTACTAGTAACTTCTTCAAGATCTACCATCTCATTCTTGTATATTAAAGTATGTAACATGTGTTTGTAAGAAACTGAAAATAACTACAATAGTCTAAGCACCTTGTCCTCATCATCAATTTAAACTCCAGTGACTTATAGTTCTATCACAATACCATTAAAAATATTGAGGTAATTAAAAAATTTTGTGCCTGCAGCCATTTGTAATGTATGAAATCACTCTTTCAAGTGCAACCGATTTGACATATTTTTTGTCTTATATAACTTTTCTAGCCTCTCCTAAAGCTCTTTCGCAATAGGAATATTTCTTACATTTGCAAGAACATTCTTTACTAGACACAGTCGTATAGCTCTATCATTCAACTATTTCCAATCTTCATCGCTTGTACTAGTTTTTCCAAAGCCACTACTAGAAGCACAGGATGACTTTTTCTTTAATGCCTTGTATAACCCAGATTAGATCAACACATCCTTGACTTGAATTTGCCACAAGTCAAAGTTGATTTTCTTATCAAATTTTTTTATTTTAATTTTCATTAAGCTTGAAAATTTCAATCATCACATATTGCTTAATAGATTAATATCTGCTCTTCACCACAGACTATTTGAACTGGTTCCCACTACTTCACGTGGATAGTATTGTATATATAAATAGTACTATATACGTGAACCGTATGTATATCCCTAAATACAAATTGTCGGCTTTGATACTACTATTAAGAAATTGAGTTTTCTGTTTCAAGATCACTCCAAAAAAATTTACCAAGTAACAATTTTAACAAAAAAATTAAATGGAGAATACAGTAAAAACATAACGCAAGATTTATGTAAAAAAACTCTAAATCTAAAGAAAAACCACAGCCGTTATCCAAAAATAATCAGAGAAAAAATACTTACTCTATAAAAAATTATTACAACCATACTTTCAAAAATAATTTTCTCTCACCTTAATCCCAATTATATCTAAAATCTAAATCACCACAACAAGAATTTAAAACTCTTAACACTCTCACAAAAAATTTTAAAATTATTTTTTAATTTGATATTATTATTATTATTATTATTATTAGTGCCATTTCAAATAACGCGGCTTAATTTTCTGAAATGCTTGACCTTCTATAAACCACACTGTTTGACAGAGAGAAAACCCGCCTAGAAGTAGAACAACACAGAACCACATAAATTCAAAGCTGCCTCGTATATTTCTAGGCATAGCAATTAGCAACTATAATACGACATGGACTCATTGATAGAGCCCGATCGACGAATCATAGATCTTTGACAGGCCTAGCCACTGAAATCGAACTTGCATCTAAGAATTTGTAGGAGTACAAACTCTTTTCATCCTCAATTATAAACTTTGCCTGGTCTATAGAAATAGCCTGTATATAGTGTGGGCGCAATGGATGTCTAGTGAGGATATGCACAAACTCAAAAAGAGTACAACCACCCCATCTTTTAATCCAAGAATTTGATCTGTCCACTTATTTTCAGCCTTCAGGGATTCGCTAGCAGTTAGCGGATAAAATATGTTACTGAGGTAATTATGTATCTTTTTAATGGATAATATCAACTAAAATAGGTGAAAAGATTAGTGTTACTGGAGGTTGAGATGTTTGTCCCGGAATAATTATATGAGGAAGTGACACCTGTAACAGATTAACTCAAGGTTGTCTATAAAAGGCCAACCAAGGCTGCAGAGGCAAGAGTGGGGTGATGAGAACTTGAGAAGAAAAGCAAAAGCAAAGCAACAAGGAAGCAACGAGAAAAGCAGCAGTAGCAAAGAACAGAGAACAACAGCGAAAACAGAGAGAAGATGAACAAGAAATTAGTGGAACGAAGCAAGAAGACTAAATAAGAAAGAAGCCACACAGCATAAAAGCTAAAGAAGCCAAGGCAGACAAGAAGTTAAAGAAATCAAATATTCTTATATTTGTATGATTGAAATGATAGATTTAATTTATTTTCTGACATTAAATCTGTCTGTTAATTAATTTCTTATTCATAGCCATTAACTTAAAAGATTAAATTCATGAGCAGTTGAAAAGTTAATTAAGAAAATTAACTCTACAGGCTCTCCGGCTATATTTAATCAAAAATTACTTAACTGTGTCTAATTTTTAGCTCGAAATCAAAGATTGAAATCAAAGATCAATAAAGGTTTGAAATCAAAGCTACATAATTTGCCTTCTTAGAAAAATCCTCTGACCATCGTGATTTACGCTTGTGACGAGAATAATTTTCATCGCAAACTCTTTGGCAGCCTTCATTACACGCTGTAATAATCTTTTTCCTGTATTTTGTTCCGCCTTCGCTTTTGATTTTCATCATCTTTGTCGAAATCATTATATCTTCTAAGATTCTTCCTTGATTATATTTATGGCTACTCATGTTTTACTATTTTCTTTAATTAATCTCTCTAGCATCAGGAATTCTGTTTAGACTGAAAAAAATGGGGGGTTTAAATATTTAGAGCCATAAGAGACAACAACTCAAGTGGCTTAAAAAGTTGACACGAATGTTACCAAGTGTTTAAATAGAAGCTAGATCACACTAAATATTGTATTATATTTTATTTTAAAATATAAAACAATTGGTGGCTTACTGTTAGTGAACAAAATATGTTACTGAGGTAATTAATTAACTTTTTAATGGATAATATCAACTAAAATAGCTGAAAAGATTAGTGTTGCTGGAGGTTGAGATGTTTGGGCAGGTGTAATTACATGAGGAAGTGACACTTGTAATAGATTAACTCAAGGTTGTCTACAAAAAGCCAAGGTCGCAGAGGGCATGAGAATAAAAGCAAAAGCACAGCAACGAGAACAGCAGCAGTCGCCAAAAAACAGAGAAAAACAGAGAACAGCAGCGAAAACAGAGAAAAACTTAACAAGAAATTGAAGGAACAAAGCAAGAAGACTAATCAAGAAAGAAGCCAAGGCACACAAGAAGTTAAAGAAACCAAAAGAGAAGCCGAAGAGGAAAAACACTAGCATTTTGTATTTCTTTATGACTCAATCAAATATTAGGTTTCGATTATTTCCAATGTGGTAACCCTTCGTATTTGAGCAAGGTTATAGTGAATGAGATTTTCTATATAATTTCAAATAAGTCTCTTGTACATGCAATGTTTGTATTTTACGAGTATTGTCGTATATCTCAAAATTTTATTCTAAAATTTCATCACCGATCTCAAATAATATAATATTTATCAAGTAGATAAGAATATTATATAATTAATTAATTTAAAATTTAAAATAAATTATCAACTACTTAAAAAGTCAAATATTTTTTAAAACAAAGTTTGAAATAAAAATTTGTAATATCTATTATTCATTTTATATATGTAGCTATAAAATAGGGGCGGTATATTTATAAACTTGCGCCGTACAGAATGTTGTTAATTTGAAAAATAGGGTGTTTGTCACATAAAATCCATGACACAGCTGAATGCTTTACAGTTAAGATCTTAATTGGTTGTCAATAATTTGATTTGGAAATTGATCTTGTTAGTTCATGATCATTGATTAGGAATCAATTTTATTTTAACTTAAAATTTTATCTTTATTTAAACTTAAATTTGATATTCTCTTGGACTGCCTTGTCAACTTCCAGATAATTAATTGTTTTTGACTTTTTGTTTTTTTTCCCCCAAGAATTTTTATTTATTTTTCAATAAAAATTATATCTAAGATTCGATTTAGACTTTAGAGGTTGACAAAAATAAAATAAATAAATAATTAAAAATTATATTTTATTATTTTATCATATTATATGCATTAATATTAATATAAGTAATGATAGAGTCGCAATCACTTTATATAAACAAGTGTGTACAAACTCATGTGATATGAAAAAATTATTTATATAAAATTATAATAGACGCACATAATTTAAAAAAATAATTATTATTACTTTTCAACTAATCTATTTATATTATATCAGTTCGTACATATTAATTGTATAAATTAATTTGTAACTCTGTCATTATTAACTCTAATAATATACATATAATTTTAAAATAAGTTCACTTCTTCTCCGGTACGTTTCAATAATTGCAAGTTGGAATCTTAAATATATAATATACAATAAGCAATTGAAATCTTGTGTTGATCCGACTTACCTTTATCATTAATTTTACATTAGTTACATTATTTTCACCCTCGGTCACAATCCATTCTTTTATTTATTATATGTTTCGTTATCTACTAATCAGATGAATGTATTTACTTGTTAAAATAAGAAATATCAATAAACAAATCAAAACAAAAGTGTCAGTCTCTCTCTTCACATACAATTTAATTTTTTAAGACTTACATTTACTCTACCAGTGATGAAATGAGGCAGACATAATAATATACGAAGGGAAAATTTCTTTAGTGCTCTTGGTGTTGGAGCACAGCTCATTTTTCATCTACTTTTTGTCATACGAATGCCTTAATTAATTATAATAATATGCGTACATGACCGATAAATAATGAATGAATAAAGAAGTTAGATTATCAATTTCCTCTTTATTATTACTTCTCTGTTGTTTTTATAATAATTAATAACCCTATAACAATATAATTTTATAATATTACTTTTAT
Organism: Murraya koenigii; assembly: GCA_025617385.1. NCBI lineage: Eukaryota > Viridiplantae > Streptophyta > Magnoliopsida > Sapindales > Rutaceae > Murraya > Murraya koenigii. Next base: position 47,982,866 of record CM046811.1, on the reverse strand, counting down.
TTTCAAATACACTTTTAGTGATATTTATTATAAATTAAATAAATAATATAAATAGAAATTAACATAAAAAATTAAATATTAAAAATAAAAAATAATATTTTGTTGTGAACAAAAAATTAATAATAATAATTTTTCTTGTATTTTTTTATTTTATAAATATTTTCTTATAATTAATATTTTATAATATTTTAAAATTAAATATAAAAATATTAGAAAAATATTTTATTATTATTTATAATATTTTATTATTTATCATTCAAGTTTTCTTATAATAATTTTCTTATATATTTATTATAAGAAAATATGTATAAAATAAAAAAGTACAAGAATAATATTTTATTATTATTATTTCTCACATCAAAATATATTTAATAGTTAATTTTTTATTTTAATTTCTATTCATATGATTTATTTAATTTAAAATTAATATAAACATAAGTGTATGTGAAAATAAAGATAATATTATAAATTTATACTGTTAAAGGGGCTATGGGTTATTATAAAAATAGCAATGATATATAATATATAATAATTATAGTATGGAAGAAATAGGTAATCTCCCAAAAATAACTATGTTTGTTGGGAGAGCTTGAAAATGCAGCTGTATTAAATGGACTAAGATTTTTTCTTAATTATTTTTTTATTTAGTCCTCATTGTTTTTCAATAATTGGTCAAATGTATATATTTATTGAAAAAGTTAGCTTAATTATCACACACGTGACTAATCATTGAAAAACAAGAAGAGCTAGGAGGAAAAAAAAACTAGGAGAGAATTCTTGTCTGTATTTAAATACTTGTTAGAAGAGTTTTATCGCCTTAATGGTTTTACTAAGCTCAAATATAGATTAGTTAACACCTAATATAATATTTGGATACCAAATAATTTAATTATCATACACGTGACCGATCATTAAAAACAAAAAGATTACGAGAAAAAAAAAATTATGAGAGAATCTTTATCCGTATTAAATACTTATTACTTGTTACAAGAGTTTTACTGTCATGGTAGTCTTACTCGAATTAGTTGAGAGCCAATATAATATTTAGATACTAAATAATTTAATATAAAAAATGAATGAATAAAGAACAATACTAAAAAACATTAAAGATGTCAAAGAATACACCAAAAAAGTAAAAAAAGCAATTCTAATCCATTCAATGCATTGAGTCGATTAAAACATATGGATTACTTGTACATATCCCCATGTTTCAGTTATGGCTGGATCAAACGTGTCTGGGTAATTGGTTTATCATTGTGCGTCTTAGCCAAGAATATTTCCTCAATAACTATAACTCAAAATATCGATCAGAATAGGTAGTCCTCAATGGGCAAACTTAAAATTTCTCCATATGACATAAAATAGATCTAACTTCAAATACAACCGTACTATTATCTAAATTATAAGGCTCCTGTAATAATTAAACAACGTCTAAAATCACATATGCCTCTTAGAACTTAAACGTGTACAAACTCTTGCATCCTTGTAAACTTTGCCTGGTCTACAGAAATAGCCTTTTGTTGGAGCACAGTGAATGTCTTGTGAGCATATACACAATCCTTCCAGTGCACAGCCCTCTTTGTATATGATCACCCCTTCTTTTAATCCGAGGACTTGATCTGTCCACTCGCTAGAAAATAGCCCTAATGGATCATACTTGTCTTTAACCTTGAAGAATTCTCCAGCATTTTTGTATTTTTTGACGACTCCATCAAATACTAAATTTCGATTCTTTCCCCAGTGGGGAAACCCTCCATACTTGAACACCGCGAGTTGCTCTATTTCTTCAAGTATATCCTCATAAAGCCTTGGAGTCATTGGGTCCTTGCTTCGGTAATAGGTGATATCAAAATCTAATGAATCCTCTTGTTTGCCCAGGTAAGCACTTGAAGCTTTAACATAACGCATGAGTATGCCATTGTAGAGTTCCAGGCCACATAATGCTCTAGGCTCTAATTTAATTAATTTTTGGATATCATCGATGAAGCTTTTAACGACAGACAATCTTATACTGAATGTAGTTTGGTGAAAGAACTCGCCCTTAATTCTAGGATCCCAAGCACAAGCTGTGATCAGTGAATCTTCACGACTGTCGAGGCAGGTCCCAGATGATTGAAGACGATTGTGATATCCAATTACAGGATAGCCGGTAAAGGCTTCACCTATGTTAAAACCAAATTAATCCAAATCAAAAAAGAGAAAAATTAATATATCGTTACCCACACCATGAGTAAAATCATATAATATACGCGCGCGCGCGCTCACACAGACGTACGGTAGGTTAATTCAAGGGAAAGGCAGAAGCAATACCATTGTTTGTTAAACCAAATGCATAAGTCTCGAGCGTTGACGTAACTAGCTTTGCACCAACGCATTTCCCATTAGCATCACTTGTAGATTCTTGCTTCTCCTCTGATGAATTATTTAGATGAGAAGATAGATTAAGCACCAGAATGAAGCAAAACTTAAATTAGCTATAGCCCTACTACGGACAGTAAGTATAAAATATAATGAAATGAATATTGTTGGGAGCTGACCTGTAGTTCTGATGGTTGCCAAAGTAGATGAAAGCGTGGAACGGAATGGAATATAATCATATAGAGCATTACCAGTTGTGTTAGAGGAAATGCGGTCATCAATTCGATATAGTGCCTTGTGTTGACTAGGGTACCAAACTATGTCCGCGAACTCATGTTGATGCCCAAAACTACCTGCTTCATCTCCTAACTCCGAATCATTCTTCATCAGGAATGTGATTGATCGCTTGAATATAAGTTGCAACTTCAGAGTCACCTATGTATGCAGTGAGATTTCAATTTTAGTTAGTTACCTATCAGTGAAAATTTTCCAATATAAAACTAAAATTCAAAATTGAAGTCTAGGACGAGTTTAATATGTTGTAAACAGATTTTTATAACATTGTAAACTCATTTACCTCATTGTAAAATAGTGAAAAAGACAATTTTGTAAACTCATCCCAAATTTTAATTTCGTGCCTAAAACTTATTCTATCAATATGTCTTAATTTTTTTTTTAGGATAATTAATAGGTTCCTTTTCAAAAAAAAAAAAAATCCTAACCATTTCAAAATTTATTCTGCCCATTGAAATCCATATTTTAAATAAAAGGAAATTTTGCATGATTTTAATTCATTCGTATATTCTATTCTGTTGAATGTATATATCAAATCAGTTTGCAGAACGCTTTTGTCAAAAATAACAATAATAATTAATTTAAATAATCAATCTAGAGATGCTGACCAACAAGTCGGTGAGAATTCTATTACCATTATTATTATCATGTTAAGAAAGAAAATTCTAATATTCTATTATAAAGATAGCCAGACCAAACTGGGGGAATGGAAAACGTTTACTAAATCTATATCTAGTTGATTTGAAGTTAGGACGCTTAAAATTTATTCCTTTGACCAAAATCTTTATATATCTAAGGAAAAAATATAGGATTAACGGATCTTGAATAAAATTTAAATTATATACGACATGATATATAATTAAGCTTGTCTAGAAAAAGTATGATATTATGAAATTATTGGTTCAATAAAACAAAATAAATCTTAATCATAGCAAACGGAAAATTCATCATCAAACGTAAAAAGTCAAAGCTAATATAGTTTTAGATTAGTATTTGCTCTCAGTATCTATCAAATTGGTCATATCATGTGATCGAGGCCCAAGGGAACAACCAACCACATACACAAAACTCCGTCAGGAGAAGCCAAACTCTTATATTCCAAAACATCACAAGGAAAAATAACCACATCATACCTGAGATATAACTCCGAGAACACCGAGTGAAACTTTGGCTGCATCAAGATCCTGATCATTCTCATTGAGCACCCTAACCTTAGCATATCCATCGTCAGGTCCTCCGGGACTTACAATTCTTAATTCAACAACATAATCATGAACCGAACTCCCTCGACCCCATAATGAGCTCCCATGCGCACCCGTGCCGATAATTCCACCGATGGTCAAGCCCCACCAGTAAGGTGCATACGGCAAAGCTAGCCCGGCCTTAGCGGACTCACTAATTATCTGCCTTAACGTGACACCACTCTCCATTGTTATTGTCATTGCCTCAACATCAATATTTATTATACGGTTAAGATACTTTGTGCTAATTAGCAACCCAGCTTGGCCATCGGGGCATACTAGCTTGGAAATACTATGGGAGAAACGTGTTGCCACTTTCATTTTTCTTTTGGCTGTTGTTGCCGCTGATACTACTGAAATGAGCTCTTGTTCTGAGGTTGGGTATGCTACGTTAGCTGCTTTACACACGCTTCGATCGGGGAACATGCCGTAGGAGTTTGTGATGGTGCAGCTGGAATTATATGATGATGAACATTTGATTGGGTCCTCTGGAGGACTGCAACCCACTATAAAAACACATAGCAAGAGGCATTCTGATCGGAAAAGATGCTCCAGTAGGCTGCTCTTTTTGGATCTTAGAATTGTCATTTTGAAAAAGTTGGTAGCATCAAATTTTCTAGGTTTATATTTTGATTTTGGAACAGATGGCTTGTACATGCAGCGATGGCACACATAATTATAGTTGTGTAGCGTACAAGAGTTTCAACAGTGGTATTAACTCCACCTCACATCTGATCGAATCCTTTGAAGTCAAGATCTTTCCTGGCTATCGATCATCATTTATGTAAATTATTTAATTTCATTAATTAATTTAAGCATGTTGATTGTGGCCATGTTTCGTTTTTCTTTGATTGCAGCTGGAACCCTGAAACAAATGGAAAACACAATCCACAAGTGGGTCTTTTTATTATTATTATTATTATTATTTCGTACTTGAAATCATGTGGTTTTTAATTGCTTCGGAAGTAAAATGCAAAGATTTTATCTTTCATGCACGCGGGTGCGGCATCCACGAGTTACAACCTGCCCTTCAAAATCAAAGGCTGCAAGACATCGACACGTGGAGGAATGAGTTTGGTTAGTGCGAATGATGCGTTATATTATTTGCACGAATTTATTAGTTGTCAACTAATTCAAAAGTTACGGAAGACTATTTTTAAGTTAATTATAAGTTACAAATAATATAATTTATCAACTGTCTCAAAGGTAAGGCCGGCTCTAAGAGACTTAGGGTTTTGAGCAATTTTTTTTAGGCGTTCGTACATTCAACAATATCTACTCTTAAAAGAAACACAAAATAACTTAAAATTTAATTTTTCTTTTTTAGATTATACAGTTTATATGTCAATGTAAAAAATAAAAATAAATTAAAATATGTTGAATAAATAATAATTAAAATGATAGCACCTAAAAAATTTATTGGTTGAGATGAAAACTATGATTAGATTGTAACAATAGATATATTAGAAAAGAGAGCAATGAATTTTTTTAATTTTTTTTAAGAAAGTGAAAGCACTGAATTTTTTTCCATTGGAAAGATTAACAAAATAAAGAAATTAACATTAAAATCACTAATTACTCTGTGAAAATTAAGAAATATCAAATTTGTATTGAAAATTTTTAATTTTTGTATAATTATAAATGAGGGTAATAATAAGGAGGTAATGAAAATTAGGTTTTCTTACATATGTTACTTTAAAAAAAATTGAAATGTTAGAAGAATAATTATTAATCAGTGTATTAATAAAAAAAAAAGCCCTAAATATGAAGGCTCTCCTAAAAAAGTAGAGATGGCAATTTCTGAGTTCGGGTCCGGGTTTGGACTTTTTGGTTCCGGACCCGGATAATGAATTTCTATATCGGATCCAGATTTAAACTCGGATTTTTTCAATCCGAGTCCGGTCCAGATTTAACCCGAAAAAATTCGAGTTTCCGGATTCTGAGTTTTAAACTCGGATTTCTTAAAAATTATTTAAATTAAAATTAAAAAAAATATTTAAAATTCAAAAAATAATTTTTTTGACTAAAATAAAAAAAAATATATTTATATTTATATTAAATACTTTTAAAAATTTAATATATAAATAAATATATCCGGGTCCGGGTTCCGGATTTTCGAAGCATCTAAACTCGGATTCTAACCCAGAAATATCCTTGTTCCCATTTTCATATTTGAATTCCGGAAAAAAAATTAATCCGGTGCAAGTTTAACACGGTCAAAAAAATTTGAGTTCGTCCGAATCCGAGCCGGGTCCTGATTGAGTTGCCAACCATATCAAATAAAGGCCTTGAACAACCGTGTAATTCGGCCAATGTTACAATGTATTTGAGTGCGTAACATGCGTCTTATCCAACGCACTATTCCGCACCGAAACTTAAATATGCATGCCACATTAAAATAATTCAGTCAGTGAATACTTTTGATATTATGGATTAATAGTTATCATTCAATGGATCGTTTTTCCTGAACTTGTGCACATTGACTACATATACATTTTGCCACGCCGACTTCATTTACTATTTGTGCAGTTCCCACTATTCATGATTCTGGGTTGTCACTTATCAGAATATTCATAAGCAGTAATGATATTAATATTTTTCATAATCATCCATTCGCCCTCGGTCAGAGAGCTTGGTTGATAATTACATTTAATTTGGGCTTCCCACCTTCTTTCCTCTATATATATATATATATATATATATATATATATATATATATATATATATATATATATATATATGTATGTATATATTTATTGTAGAAAGACTTTTATCTCTACAAGATGATTTGGAAAAGAAAAAAAGGGTCCGTAAGAGCTAAATCCCGTGAAATTCAAAACTTCTATACGAAAATCATCAGAAATTTAGAGATAAAAGTCTTTAGTACAATTAATATGGTAAATATAAAAATCGATTACATGCATGGATACTGAATTTGCTTCACAAACGAGACTACTGAAATTGAGATCTTTGTACTGTTAACAATTAAATTCTTCGAAGTCATCAAACTACCATACAATATAAAGACTTTTATCTCAACAAGATGATTTGAAAAAGAAACAAAGGGTCCGTAAGAGCTAAATCGCTTGAAACTCGAAACTTATATTCGAAAACCATTAGAAATTTGGTAGTTTGACGACTTCGAAGAATTTAATTGTTAAGGGTACAAAGATCTCAATTTCAGTAGTCTCGTTTGTGAAGTAAATTCAGTATCCATTCACGTAATCGCTTTTAGATTTACCATATTAATTGTTTTTCTATTTTTTGAACTCATTTAAAAAAAAAATACATTGGAAAGGTAAGGATGGACTGCATTCAAATTAACTTTTACATTGGACTATTGACACCCTCTAATCTCCTCCTAAAATCTCTTTTTTAGTTGTTTTTATTTTAATTTTAAATAACAACCATTTTTCTTTTAAACACACTCTTTCTATTTTTTTAATTTTTTTTATTATTTAAACTAAAAGTAGTATCCTCTATTCTTCTTTTCTTTTACTATCTTATTATTACCCTACACATAAATTTAAAAAAATTTGTGAGTGATGAATTTTTGAATGTCAATCATTAAATTAAATTACACATATTTTAAATTATAATTTGAAAGCAATCTTAGATATAAAAATTCTTAATCAATAAGAAATAGGAGAAGGAAAATAGATTATCTTAAATTTGTACAATTTATTTTGGTTAGAATGAAGAGAACAATATATTATTCTAAATTTTTACAATTTATTTTGGTTAGATGAAAGTGACAGGTAGAAAACAAAAAGAAAAAAAATGGATTGATTATGACTGAAAGTAATTTGGTGGAAAATTTTTAAGTGTGATTAATTCTTATTTGTACTTAAATGTAATTTTATTTAAAGTTATAAGGATATTGAAGGGTGCCATAAGCTTAACTCTTAATTTTTTCGATCATCAAATTATGTCACCAGCCCCTATTTTTCTATTTGCTTTATAATTTTTCATAATTACCCTTAGTAAAACCAAAAAAAAAAATTATCATTTTATTTTATTCTCTCTCTAGCATAACCATCACCCCTCCCACTTATCTTCATCAATAACAAGTTCGCTACTACCACTACCATCACCTATCTTCTTGGTCATCAATCCGTTACCTCCATCAATATATCATGAGTTTCAGTGTTAAATTTTATAAATAAATGGTGGATTTTAATGTTGTTGATGATATTATTGGTTTTGATTTTTGTGCGACAATCTAAGATTTTGTTCAAATTTAATTTGGGATTTGATTGGATGAAGTTAATATTTGATTCAAATTGTGAATCAATTAGAAAAAGAAAATGAGAGAGGAAATGACAAGTTAATCTATTGAGAGGTTGAGAGACAAGAAAAGATATTCATTTTAATTATTTATTATTTTTCAATTAGGACAATCCTAAAATAAATAATATTAATTAAAAGTAAAGGTTATTAAGATAAATTAAATTGATCAAATATTACTACTCCTATTTGAAAATCATTAGTCTAATATTGACTTTCGAATTTGATAGTGTTTTTTTTTTTTAAATAATGAGATAAAAACTCTAAATTAATTTTTAGTCCTATCTTAATTGATAGTTTTGAACCTTGACCAAATATCACCTAAAAAATGGCGAGACGCCTGTGTATAGACGAAAATAAACTTGCCTTATTATTATTATTATTATTATTAGATACAAAATATGAAATGACAAACAATAGCATTCCTGTGAAATTACCCCAATAAGAACACCGAGAGCTGCTTCACGATCAGGCAGGATGAATCTCGTTGGGACCCGGAGCTTAGCGTAGGCATCTTGTGGTCCTCCAGGACTAACAATTTTTTCAACGCCTCAACATAATTAACCACAGAATGGCTTCCATGAGCACCCCCCGTACCGAAAAGGCTGCCAATGGTCACGGCCCACCAATACGGTCCACTCGGCAAAGCGAGCCCAACTTTGGCGACCTCGTTAATCAACAAGTTCAAGGATATGGTCTTTCCAAAATAAAAATAAGTATATGGCTTAGATACTTTGTGCTGATGAACAACCCGTCTTCGAATGCTGTGACAGAAACTTGTTGCCGCCTTCATTTTTCTGAGTTAGGGTAGCCACGCTGGCTGCTTTTCCATAAGCGTTTGTGACTGTGCAACTTTTGAATTATTTGATGAAGGTGAACATTTGATTGGTTCCTGTTCCTGTGAAAAGCTTAAAATACTAGAATCTCGAAAAGCTTAAAAGGACAATCAAGGATATATGCTATTTTTGTATAATTAATGAAGAGGATACGCACAAAGGTAACGTTATTCCAAATGCAGTAAGAAATAATGTCTATTTTTGTATAGCACAATGCCCAAATTCAATTGATCTCCTACTAAATTATTAATGTGAAGCTCACAGTATTTATGGAATTATCAAATCACATTGGTTGTGATAGAATCTGAATAAGATTTTCTTATTCAAGACAAATATGACCAAAATCAAGACCTATATACATTGCAATAATTATTGCCATAACATATATATATATATATATATATATATATATGCATGAGATTATGACTATTATAAAATACTTACGTTGCAATATGAAACTCTCATTTATAAATTATTATGTTTGATGAGCTATTGAGAAATACCGAACAAAATATAAGCACTACACATTTCTCGACCACCCAAACCCGTGTACACACACATATATATCCATTTTTGATAATTTCATGTAATTAGAAAGGTTCTTGCAAAAGTTGATATGATCTACCTTAACTGTAACTAACGCCAAGGTTTTTTTTGGTAATTGGATTTTTACTTGTTAGTTATGAGCAAACACTTGCTACTTTTATTTTTATTTTGTTTTAAGTTGAGGTAGTTTTATTCTTTAATTTTTTTTTTATTAAAAATCTAATAAATTATTAGTTTTTAAACTTAATTTTTTTTTATCAAATACTATTATCTTTAATTTCATAATTAAGACTTTCACACTTCACAACAATTTTTAATTTTAAGCCACAACGTCATAATACCAAATGAATCCTAACAATACTACTATAATTGTGAGCACATTTTCTAAATATGTTAGTAATGATAAATTCCTTGTAACCAAAGACCTCCTAATTGTTGTTCAAAATAACGGAAACTTAGCTGCATGTTATAAATTAAGTAGTTAAAAGAGTAATATTATATATTTCAAATTTTTTATTTTAAATAATTATTTTAAATAATGTAGCATTCATTAATTAGTTAATGAATTTATATAAAATTAAAATAAATTAATTATATTATCTTATTAACTAATTAATAAATTCTACTTCATTTGAGATATTTATTTAGAATTAAAAAAAAATTGAGATGAAGTATTATTAATAATTAAAAATGTCTGCATAGATGATTTAAGAAATTTGCTTTTATCTTGATGGCTAAGAATTTTTGTTTCTTTCGATCTAACATTGTTAGTCAAATCCTCCAAGTACAAAATAATAACTTCTTTTACGATGCCTAGAAGCCTCGACTCTTGAACCACACAATCCAATTTTAAAGGTTACTTTCATAAAGCCACAAAATATTTTCTCATTATTCACCTATAGGGAAACTCGGGACTATCATAAACTTTTTTTAGGTGATTGTCTAAGTTGGAATTCTGAGGTAAGGGTTTTGCTATTCTTATTCAACAAATATTTATTATCACTGAATACTAAATAAGATTATTGTTATTCAACAAATGCTAAATAAGATCATTGTTATTCAACAAATATTCACGATCACTGAATACTAAATAAGATCATTGTTGTTGCTGTTGCTTTCTTTTGATTGCTACTGGTGCTCTCTCTTCGCTGCTACTGCTATTGCGTTCTCTCAATTGCCACTGTTGTTTTCTGTGCTGTTGTGGCTCTGTCTTTACTGCTCCTACTAGTACTTTGTCTCTATTGTTGTTGCTCCGTATTTGAGTGGTGATAAAAATAAAAAGCATATATTAATGATGTCAAAATATTTTATATTTGAATTTAACATATTCAATTTTAATTGATAAGATTGCTTGTTAAATATTTGATATATGTTATTTATTTTAAATATTTTAGTTGTCGGATATGAATTTTTGAGATGTTGATGGTGAGGATAAAACTAATTAGTATAACATGACTTAAACTAATTTTATTCGTCTAATATATGACCATATTAAAAACGGTGATTTAACAATAAATAAAAAGATATCAGTAAACGACTTACTAACATTGATTTATCTTCTGCAAGTGTTGTAGAAATGATTGTTATAAGAGATAAAATTAAAATTTTTATGTGGAATGATTATGCATGTAATTCATGATTTTTTTAGGTAATTCAATAATTATTTTGTTTAAACTACGTGTTGTAATATTATCTTAACTATAGTTTAAGAAAAAATGACAATGTAAAACTTTTCTTTTAGTAATGTTAATATTAAATTAATCATGGTATGTTTGTCTATGTATTTTTAGGATTTAATAACTTGTTTAATTTTAAATGAATCATCTGTTTACTTAATGAAGATTAACTAAAATAAATATAGTATTTTCTAAAATATTATTATTATTATTTTTAAAACAAAGCTTTAATGGCTCAATTACATTTCCGTTTTTCTGTAGAAAAAGAGGTGTCCAGGTTATCAATTCCATGATTCATTATGAATTTCAGCGAAGACGAGACCAGGAGAAAATCGCATCGTTCGTGTCAAGCTCGAGTTTTATTGTGCACGGTGCATCTTTTATGGACATCGAAAAAGATGCTTGGAGATGCTTTTGTGGCCAATCAGTACACAGAAAATTGGACAAAGAGTCCACGATGCTCCACTACTGTGATACCATTTATAAAGCATAGATTTTTTTTTTTGAATAATATGAAGATATTTATAATTAGAAATTTATTTATAAATATAATAAAAAATTCATAGAGATTGATCTAATTTTATTATTTAATCTTAAATCTACTCTATTAATAATTGGAGAACATATTTACACTTACTCAATTATGATTAGGACTAACCTAATTAAACTAATTTTATTCTATTTTTTCTCCGCTAATATTCGAAGAACACATCTTTTCCTATCTAATTATAAGCGGGAAAATAAGAGTCTGAGTCTGCCGTGACTTGACGCAAACTCACATACTTTTATTGAGAGAATGGGTTGCCACGCACTCAGTGGCATTTATAAAGCATATAGATAAGGAAGAAATAATGGACTCCCCAAAAATGAAAGACAGTCCCCATGGTTTATGGGGTCCATTTTTCATGAAGCAGAAGATAAGGAAAGATCAGCTAGCAGGATGGCCCTTATGGTTGGTTGATTGCTGCCTGCCATTTGAAGCAATCACTAAATCAAATATTTTTGGGGAAAATGATACGCTAACCATCCAAATCTTGATTTTTATTTTGTAAAAGTTGGACCATCAGCAACAACTACAGAGTTAAAAAGAAACCTCAAAAGGACCTCGATTTGGCTTCAATTTCGATAACAAATTACAACCCAGATCAATAACCCCAATCTACGGTCTACATCACATTCCAACTGACTATTCAAGACAACCCCATATTAAATTAAAAGAAACCTAACAAAGTTATTGTTCACACATTGTCATAAATACTTGACCATAAATTACCTCAACCACCTTCTAAGGTCACTAGTGGAAGAAGGCGAAATTTCACCACCGAGGCTATCAGTGTAGCAAGAAGAATAGTTGGAATGTTGCTCCAACCCAAAATGTGATCCAGCCACACTTTTAAAGCTTGGACTCCTCAAGTTTTGCCCATAGTTTCCATATCCCATTCCAACACCGTATGGTTCTGGTGGTACTGGAAATGAAAGTCGTTTCTTTGCTGATCCAACTCGATCTCTCTCTGGCGTTGATGGCCTTTGCCTTGGCGCACTTTGAGAGCGAGCTTTAGCCTTAGCAGACTCAGTTGCTGCCATGTAATTAGGCAATGTACCACTACTACTTATACCTCCTCTGCTATGTTGATGCACATTGCCAGTGTAGTAGTAGTTAGACCTTAAGCTTGGTGTTTGAGATGTGTTATAAGTTTTATCTTCTCTGGGGCAACGAGGGCTAGCAGACCGAACTTGAATAGGCCTGGTTTTGGATGGTGAGGGTGTGACAGGGGAGTGGTGAAGGGATGGATTTTGGTAGGCTCTATGACTTGGAGAAGCAGGTCTTTGGTGTTGGCAGTGTTGTTGGTGTTGATGATATTGATTTTGGTGATTTATTCTGCGAAGATTAGGAGCTAAATATGAATAAGGTTGGGATGTGTCAATTTCAACTGTTTTAATATGGTCTCTGTTGTCAGTTGAAGCTCTTCCTTTGCTCTCCCACGGCTTTGTAGCCATCCATGGGTCAAGCAACTTTGGTCTGTCTTCTAGCTCATCTTCGTCGCCCATTGATGAACTCCTACCATTTCTCCACATCTTTGATATGGGGTTTCAATCAAAACTTAACCAATTAGTTATGAAACTAAACGGCTAGAAACAGAGGAGTTGGAGAAAATAATAAAGAAGCGAATATACTTGTTGGGAGAAGGCATGAGATAATGTCCTTTCACGTTTCAATGCAGCTTCTTTTCTTTGTTGCAACATAACTTTAACTTCCTCAATCGTGTGTGGCCTTTCATCCCAATCATCTGCTATGCTGCTTCCCTCTCTTGACTGTGATGCAAATATATGCCAATACATCATCAGACAAAGAATGATTTTTGAACATTAACTTGATTTGTTTTACTGTTTACCATTGAAATGTGAACCTTTTTTTTATTTCTTTTCAATGTGATCATTTCTATTTATGTTGTAGCTTCCGAAACTGTAATTCATTATCACTAACTTGCTTTCATTGGCCGGTACTTTTGAAAACCTTAACTTTCTTTCTTTTCACCGAGCTTATTGCACCCAGAAAGCAAGAGGAAAAAAAAAAGGTAATTCCAAAAGGCAACAAAACATTGCAGTAAATGAAAAATTAAACTCACTATTGATCTTCTATCTGAGATGTCCTGAAGATACCTCGATTCCCATACACTAGTATTGGTGTCACTAAACGTGGATTTTCTGCTGCCGTCCTGAGAAAGCTTCACGCGTTGATCAAGCACCCGAGCCTGCACTCGAACCAAAGCCTGCATGCACCGAAGTGTCATCTTGGCCTGCTTTCTAACATTATGACCCCTTACAAGTGCTTGCAGCTTTACTAGCCCCTTTAGTGCACGAAGTGCTCTCCTTGCCTTTACAAACACATTACAAATTAACACAATCAATCTTTAATTGTTTTATTGTAAGAATAGTGATTATTTATAAATTTTGATGCATATTTTTTGTTCAAGAATTAAACTTGCTCAATCATTTTATATTTTGCTTACCAGATAACCTCTGAAGGCGGTCTGAATAACAACGGCAGCATAAATTTCTCTGGCATTAAAAGTAGGAGGCCTAATGAGCCGGGCCACCTCCGCTGCCGCCTGAGCAGAGGCCGCCGCAGCCTCAGCGGCAGCTGCGGTGGCCATCTCCATGGCAATGGCGTGCTTTTGCTCCTCCGCCGCATGATCAGCCTGACTAGTACTGCCGGTGAAATGATGAGCACTACTTCTCTCTTTTGGTGGGGTTTGTTGCTGTGCCACCGTTTCTTGATTGGTGGTTTTCCTAAATAGCCATCTCCTCTTCTCTCTCTTCTACACAAAAACAACAAATCAAGATCCACACATATGAACAAATATAGATCAAGATTCAAGAGGAAGCATAATAAAATAATAATAATTAATTAATTAAAAAAAAAACCTTTTCATCATCGTCTTCTTGGTCATGCTCTTCTCTCCTTTGCCTGCTACTCTTCTTTTCGCTCTCTTTAGTGGGAGATCTGAAAGCCCTTTTCACAGCAGTCAACCACGAGGTGCTTCCTTTCTTGCCCATCAAAATAAATTAAGATATGCTTAAACCCAGCTGCATTTAGAGCAAATTCTGCTAAAAAAATATCTTAGCGAGCCAGAAACTTTCAAGTAACTAAAAACCCATGGTTTCCAGTTTGTATCAAAATTATAATAGTTAAGTGATAGCCGGAGCCCACTTATAATTTTGACTGTTCTGTGTCTGATTAAAGAGAGAGATTTTAATACAACGTAACAGAGAGGCGACAGTGCACTCTGACGTCTATAACTCCGTGGCTGAGATTTAATAATATAATCTATGAAGATTTATCTAAATGGTTTACAGCGTAATTGTACTTCAGCAGCATGAGTGGAACACTAATGGTGCTGGTGAGAGATTTTATTTTCACATTGACATTAAATAAAAGTATTTTATTTTCACATAACTTAAAAGTGTTAATGCATTTTTCATTTGTATAATTTAAAATGAACGTGAAGATTTGTGAAGGAGATAGTGGCTGTGATCGATTGATTTCGAGAAAGTTGAAAGCCACGAGAGAGAGAGAGAGAGAGTGAGTGAGTAGGCATGTTGAGGCAGGCACAAGAACCAAAACAGCTGTAACTGACATCAAAGGATCTTTCATTATATTTTTTCCCCTCTTTTTCTGATTAAAAAGGCTTTGAGTTTCTCATTTTCATTTTTAAACAACGGTGCTTTTCTCGCGTTGTCACGTGCTTGTGCCATCAGGACGACAACATCGGGGAGTTCATGGACCACGATAGTCCTTCTTTTACCCCAAAGGAAAAAAAAAAAAAAAAAATTAGTACAACAAGTTCATCAGCTTCAGCTGTTACATCTTTGACCAAAAGTCATGTGACCGCGCTAGTCAAACGTTTTGTGGTAGAATTAAATACGGAATATTGGAATGTACATTGTAATTTTAACCCATGGATGAATGATTATGATGGACACGTGACTTTCTGCCAATTTAAGCGCGGTCAATGATGTCAAATCTTGAATATTCCAATGGGTTTGAATTGATGGGCTCGTAAATTTGATCATTTTATAATGTTTATATTAACAAGTAAACTTGGACTAAAAATATTAAACTGGATTGTGAAATGGGAATTGATAAGTTATTTTTTTATGTAATTAATATCTCTCCTAAAAATTATGTAAAAAATTATAATATGTATGAGATTTACATATATTTTTATAAAGATTATAAATTATATAAAAAATAACTCAATAAGACTCTTGTAAAATTTCTGCCTTAATAAACGTTTGAAAAGAAATAATATGCACTACATAGAATGTTATTTTCACCCATTATGTCAGATTTTGAAAGAAATTGTCAGTAGAATCATAAAAGGCTTGACACAATGCAAGTTGTTATTCAATCGAATCTCATAATCTCAAAAAATCTTGTTACTAACCTTAGAGCATTATTAAAAAAAATCAAAAAGATTTTACTATTTATTTATAGAATTATATCACTAAAAAAATTTAAAAAAAAATTTAAATGAAATTCTTTAAATGGGTAGTGCTTCTCACTCTTTAATTTAATATTATATTATTTTTTATCTTTATAATTCATGAAAAGAAAAAAGTGTTATAATTATTGTTATAACCCCTTTTTTTTAACTCTTGTATTTATTATATAGATAAATAAATAAATATTTAAAGTTTTAGTGATGCTATTAAATACTATTGCAAGATTAAATAGAGCGGCAGATGCATACATCCCAAATTAATTTACGAAATCCTTTTATTTCGTACAATTTTGTTCACCTGTGTATTTATATTCTGGGTTAAGATTGGCCCAACAGGAATCTGGAAAACCCAAGATTAGGGACCAGAACTAGGCTTCTCAGTCATCTGGGCTGTCCTAGTGTTCTAATGAGCACTACTTTATTATACTCTTATAACCCCTCATCTAAATAAACCTCATTCAACATTAATTACATAAATAAACCTCTACCCGCTTCTGGGAATTCTTGAATTCTCCCTTCTATTTATAAAAATTATGTCAAATTGATTGCACATAGCTAGATTTAATGGTTTTGTTAAACGATCTTCAATAATTAAAATCAATTTCTCTTCATTTGTAAATTGTTGAATAGCCTCTGCCCTCTGGTGGTTGATTTTTGCTTTTAATGGATAGTTCATTTTGAGTTTGCGATATTGCTCAATTCTTATATGGGTATGTTACAGGCTTTGAATGTTCAAATAAATGATAACAACAAGCCAATAGGTCTTCTGGATAGATTGTAATCAAAGTGGCTTATGTTCCGGAAAGTAGTTGTTCAAATTTTGAACTCCTTTGCATCAACAACAACGAAAGATTTTTTCTAATGTCAATAGAGAAGAAAGATTAATGAATTCTACCAAATTATAAAACATGATATAGAAGAGTGTTCTTAAATTCTTTTATTTGTTATTTTTTGACATCAAACTGTAACATATAGGTTGCAAAGAGTTTGTTGAAAGAGTAAATTATATGCCTCTTAACTTGATTTTTGTCTTCTTGTAATTTTAATCAAGGATGAGGTTGTAAATATTCATTTGTGGATAGAAAAGGACGCGGCATTGACTCAACTGAGTGTAATAGAAAAAGTTCGTCTAGCCCGAGTCCGATCATATTTTCTAAATACTCATATTGCGCTTGGGTTTAGGTTTCACTTAAAAAGTTCTTGGCTCAAAAGTTCGGTAAATAATAAAAAAATATAAAATATATTTATTTTAATTAAAATATACTTTTTAATATTTATTTAACCTTCACAGATATTTAAAGTTTTAAATCCTTTTAGCTTAAATTTAAAGTCTAATATAATAAAAATATAATTATATATATATATTATAATTTATAAATTTATAAAAATATGATACTTTTTTTTAAAAAAAAAATAGCATATAAATTTAAGCTTAAACTTTACCAAGCCTAACTTGAGCTTGAGATTTTACCTAACCCTAGACTCAAGGCCAAGTTGGTGTTTTTCTCATTTTTTGAACTGACAACATTACAAGTTTTTTCTCGAGACCAAAGTCTGATTAGCGTTTGGTTTACACTGTCATGGACTTGTAGGCTTAAGTGCACACTTTTGAAATCGTTGTGGAAGGCACATATTCTACATTAAATCAGTAAAAATGTGAGTAATGATATCTCAATCCCATAATTTTTGTAAACCCACAACTTTTAAAAAATGATTACAAAAAATGCGTATTATTTTTAAACAATTTCATATACAATTGATAATTAAATACATCTTAATTTACTTTTTTGTGATTTAGATTTTTTCATTATATTTAATTACAAAGATTGTTTTGGAATAATTTTAAATTGATTGTTTTACCCTTATAAGGTAAAACTACTGAGAATTTATTTTAAGTTTAATATATTTTTTAATTTTATACCAAACTCATTATTTCTAATACTACTTTGTTAGTATGATTATTAGACTTTAATTAAACTAATAGAGTGCTTTTATGGAACAATAATTATGTAAATTATTAGGCTTTCAAATTTATGTCATTTACACATAAGGGTAGTGAAAATAATAATTAGATTTCATTTAAAAATTTTAGATTATAAATTATAAAATTATAAACATAAATTATTATATATAGTAACTCATATTTATTGGGGCAATTTAGTCACTTTATATCATAATAATGAACTAATAAAATAAAACTTATATTAAAGTTTATGATCAAAGATATTCAAAGAAACCTGAGAAAAGGAAATTAATAAAAGAATTTAATTGATTAACGATACAAAACCTTTGCTAATTTATATTTTTCAAAAATATTGTGAACTCATTATAATTATTTCCTAAAAGTGGGGTGGATTCAACAAAATAGTGGGATAAAAATATCCTCATCCTAAAAATATTTGTTTGGTAAAAAGATAGTGACATCTTCGTGATTTAGTGAAATGATCATGAAGATGTTCTTATTTTTATAAATTGTAATATAGATTCTGTTTTTAGACAATTATATCATTTGACTATAGTGACCCAATTGTATTTCATATGGGTATAATTGTCAAAAAATGAGCTATATGACTAATTTTAAAAACACCTCAAGAGATAATGAGTGAAGCAGGGCCCGTAGTCGTACTGGATGTAGCAAGGGTACCATGGAGGGAAAGTCAGAACTATCGGATCAACTTCGATTTCGGGTTAAGAACTTCTAGTTTTCTTATTCGAGTCTTTTGTTTATTTTAATATAAGCGAAATGAACGTAAGGAATGAAATAGAAAGGTAGAACAGATGAGTTGACAAACACCTAAGAGGATTTATGTGATCATTTTACCAAATTTATTTGGTGGTGGTAATTGTTATTGTTATTATTATTATGATACGGTTATTTGAATTCATTAAATAACTCTTTATACTTATTTTTTCTATACATCCATTAATAAAAATTAAATATTATATATTTTCTTTTTAAACCTATACAATTTTGTCTGCATAAATCAAATCAAACTTTTTTTTTTGTTTTACTATCTTTTTTTAGGTTCTTATGATTCTTTTTTTAATTCTTTTTAACCTTACGATTCCTTTTTTTAAACACTAATCATTAAAAAGAAATCACCTCTAGTATATCCAATCATATAGGTTATGTAATGTACTTCCGAAAATGACAACATTACCTTGATTTATTTCGTGAGCTTTTTTATTTTGACAGTATTTATGAAAACTGAATTTTGTTTTATCTTTGGTTATTTTGGCTTAATTTTATTTTATCTTTGGATTATTTGTGAGTATGATTTCTTAATTTCCTTACTAGGATATTTGTTGATTTTCTTTTTTTACTAGAACAATGAGAAAGGTTGAAATCTATAATTAACTAAATTGGATTATCTCAAGTAGTTTTCGTGAAAGCCCGGTCCGATAAAAAGACCGATGATTTTATTTCGGTCGAGCTCATCGGTCGGGCGGCCAAGACAATAAATTTAATTTTATTTCTCTTTCAAGTTTAAATTTAATACTTAAATAAAAACACATGAAAAAAAACAACACTCATGTCTTATACAAATAAAAATACACAATCTCACAATTCAATAACACAACCTAACATTAAAAATAAAAATAAAAACTCATAACTACACGCCGGTTGATTTTATCAGTTGAATATATCACAGCCTCTTAATTAAACATTGAATTCCGATGTCCACAGGAACCTCAATGATCATAATTCCGTGGCATAGAAATATTATCTTGTACAGCAGCTAGATATGAGTAATCATTTATCATAGGGAACATTAATTATCCGAGCCAACTTATTAATTCTTATATTATTATTTATATATGCATATACATACATACATATTGGTTAAGAGTGACTTATAAGTTAGAAGACTTCTCATTTAACTGAAAACCAGCTGGCAGTATATATGTACATACATCATTAGGATCAAAATCAATATATAAATACTAATATAATTTTTTTTATATCAAATTATAATTATATCAAACGGATGTTTTAATGAAGAAATAACAAAATCAAAATCAACAAAGTTGACCACCTGAGTTGCTCCGTCGCCGCTTCACGGGGAAAACATTTTGGAAACCCCGTAGCTGGTAGGCAATGCCGGTGCCAATCCTCCACAAACACCCCTTCTAAATCAAACAGATCAAGCTAGTAGTACAGTAGCTGATGATGATGATCACCAGAGGCGGCGTCGTACAAGCAACCATCCGGGAAGGTCGCAACGAGGCCTCGACCGGGAGGCTTGGTCTTGGTCCTGGCGTGACGGAAGCAGCTGCAGCTGGTGTGGGCACGGCTGTGGAGTCGTTGGCCTGGGCTGGTGGAGTCGCGGCTGTGGCCTGGCATGACGGAAGTAGCTGCAGCTGGTGTGGGCGCGGCTGTGGAGTCGTTGGCCTGGGCTGGTGGAGTACTAGAGTGGAGTCGCGGCTGTGACGGAAGTAGCTGCAGAACTCAGACGGCTTCTCTTGTTTAAGACTTTTAGGGTTTCAATTTGGTGGTTCTGATTTTTTTTTTTAATTAAATGAGCGGGTCGGGCCGGGTCACAGAAGGCCCGAGCCCAAGCTCGAATTTCATCGGGCCTAAAAATTTAAGCCCGAGCCCGAATTTTAATTTTTAAATTCACTCTAAAGCCCGAAAAAATCGGGCCGGGCTAGTCGGACCAAAATTCGAGCCGGGCTTTTTTGCCATCCCTATTTGTGAGTCTCCATAATTCCATTTTTATTGTTGCTCTCATAAGGTTTCAGTTGCTATAAATGATTAATATATTACTTTAATTTAAAAAATAATGTTTGGATAATATCGGGCAGGTCTCCTCGAGGTTCTTACAACTCGAATAAAATACCTCGAGGTCGACCCAGCTCGGGCAGAAGTCCCGACCACTGGCACGAAGACGATCTCACTAGACGTCAAAGTTGGTCAAGGTCGAGGAATTCAGAGCCATCCGAACTCCGAGCTCTCTTGCCTGCTCGAGGTCATCAGGTCCGGTCAAGGCTGGACAAGGACGAAGAGCTCGATGGTTGATTGAGACCCGAGCTCTCCTTTCTGCTCGCTGCAGTCAAGTTCTCGAGCACAACTGGGCTACGCCAATCATAGGACAAATGGAATGTAAGACCCGGCTCAGGACAGTCCGACCCGTTTCCTCAAAATCCCGCACACCTTTCGATATTTGATCAGGGCCCCACATGGTATGGTGGTGGTACTGTTGCCGATGGCCGGCACATGCCCCAACGGTATCATCATTCCTTGCACGCATGCCCGACATGATGATCTGGCCATGTGAATCAAGTTAAGGAGACAGCCGCGCATCCCCAGGGAATATTACGCTAATCCCGGCTGTCAGAGGTACCCAGACACCACCGACGCGGGAACGAATGCTCTCGGAAAGAAAATGCGGGAAAAATGAAGGATAAAAGAAAACGGGCAGGTAAATTGCGGGGGTTCCGAAAATTCACACGGGTTCTTCCTATCTTTGTTTCTCTTCATACTGATTCCCCGAAAATTCTATTATTCTAAAAGGAAGGCAAAAAATACCATTCCCATTCTTCCGGTCTCTCTAACTAAGAGGGATACACAAAGAACAACCCGATTACTGATTTGAGCGTCGGAGAGTTTTCGCCGGAACAACATCCGGCGACCCCTGACCTTGTTTTCTGTGAGTACAAATCCGAGAAACTCCCGTTCTGGGGAAGACAGAGGAACTGGAATTGGTAGATAGTCCTACTCAAGCTCGAGCTAGACGCGAGTAGAAGATTTTGGCACTGTTTAAAGGGACGCGGGAAAACAACATCAATAAATAGCGTGGATGTGGAGAAGATGAAGAAACGAAAGAAGAAGTTGGCTGCTAAAAGCCTTATCTTTATCTTAAATGATAATTTTATTAATGGGTATCTATGTAATATAATTTTTTATTAAAAAATTGGAGTAAAAAGTATATTTATAGGTCCAAATAACTTGACCCTAATTATTATTATCTCGATAAGATGAAAATATTTCAAGTAAAAAATACTATTTATTTTCACCAAATTTTCACTAGAATTCGATTCGAACTAATTGAGTGATTCTTACCAAATCCAACTCAAATCTAATTCAAACAAATAAATTTATATTTGAGGGGAACTTATGCTAGGTTTGAGTTTATGTGTTTTTTTTTTTTATTTTTGAGATATGTGATTTAGTTGAGGCACCTTAGGTGGTAAGCTAAAAGTAATATGCGTAATGAGCTAAGGTAGCCATATGTGGAATAATAAGGAAATCTTAGTAGACTTCTGTATGAATTAATCTGGAGAGTTGATGTGTGCTTAGAAATAGCTCAGATGTACACGGGAATAGCTTAAGTGGTCTTATAGAATACCTAATGTAACAAAAGTACCCCAAGTATGATCATATGTGAAGCATAATATGGATCTCAAATTAAAAATATAGCAAAACAAACATAAATATAAAGAATACAAAATATTTTACATAATTCGACCTTTGGTCTACGTCTACGGGAGCAAGTAATCACCAATCCATTATATAAATGAGAGATTACATAAGATTTTACATTATACAAGATTAATAACATAAGCTATGTAGTATATAGAGATATTTAGTGTTGCATAGATGAAAATAGTGAATAAGATTTGGAGAGTGATAATATGGTGGAAAAGATAAAGGTGGAGAACACAAATAGCCTCCAAAAATAAAGAAATGGTGATGATCTAAAAGATGGAAAGAAGATGAGAGAGAATGAGAAAAAAAGAGGAAACAAGAAGATGATATCCTCAAATATGAGAGAATAATACATTTATATAATAGAGATTAGTGGTAAGAATAGTGTATAAGAATTAGAGTTAGATTTAATCCTTAGGCTAAAAAGAAAATTCTTTAGCACTACATATCATATTTAAGGAAAAAAGACAATAATATTTCTTTTGTACTAAGTTTATTATTTTATATAAATATCTTGATATGTGAAGCTTTGACCACTGATTTTCAAACTCATCCAATGTAGTGAATTATTCTAAATGACATCTTTATATTACTCCATGTTGTGTCCATTTTTCCCATGTAAGTGTAGATGTATCACTTATTTATTAATCTTAAATATTCTTTCAAATTTACCCCCAAACACTATTTTTTCGTTTTATTTTTTATTTTTTTAATGTGTGCTTGCTTATTGCCATAAAATTGTTCTATCTAGAGCCCAGTGCTAAACTAACCCAATCAACATATGTTGAAAACCTGGATTTAATCCCCTGAGTTTATTTTCTCCAAATTCTAATAGGGGTATACCTATCTCTGTATAATTTGTATGTGTTGATTGCAATAATTTAAAAACAATAATACTCATTTTCTAAAATATTATCCAAATTATCCAAAAGGTTTTGGATAAATTTTCATAACTTAAAAAATTATTTATTGACCAATCCATTAGTTAATGAATGAAACCATTTTGTCATAATGTTGAGATCAATTTAACTTATTACTATAAAGAAGTTATAACTTAACAGATTTGTATGAATAATTATAAAAAAATTTAATAAATATATAATAAAATGGCTTGAAATTATTCCATAAATTGGCAAATTGGAATTTCTTTCGCGATGCCACAAATATTCTTAAAAAAAGAATAAGTCGTTTGGTACAAATGTAACATTTTCCTAATTTTAGGTTTAAAAATAATATTTGAATCTAATGCTGAGCTGATATATGTACTCAACTTTTCATAATCTTCTGCAACACATATATGTATTAATTAGTTTTATACTACCATCCATAACTACCAACTTTATCTTTAAAAAATATTACAAAAAAAAAAATCCAAATCCATATCGAAACAGTAATCACTCGCTAATTGATGACATAAAGATTAATTCAAGGATAATTGTGCCAGTTTCCTCTTTCAATAAACCCGAATATGCTCTAGTTTCCTGGAAGTTAGTGAAATTAGCAAATTTTTAATTCATTTTTCTATTGAAAGTAATCACACAGAGACTTGAAAATGAGAAAATCTTAAGCATGTGTAAAGCCCTGCATTAGCATATCCTGGCTCGCAGCCCATTGGACCTTGAGCGCATGGGTCGAGTTCAACTACTTCAGAGGCTCATTTTTCTCTCAATAAAAAATTAGGTAAGAATATATTTGTTCCTCAGTATTTGGGGTAGAATAAATCTTCCTTCAATATTAATATATTTAAAGTGATATATTTGTTCTACAGTCTTTAGGTTGAGGACCAAAATTTGAGTTGTACACAATAATATAAATATTTTAGAGAGTCTCACTTAACTTATGATTATAGTATTAGTTCATCTCTAATTGTAATATCAATATATTTTTTTTAAAAAAAAACATATCCTCCATTTCTGTGACATTAATAATTAATATTCGATTCTTGATTTCGGATTTCAAAAGAGATGACCTTATATATATTACTTTCAATCAAATCGATCTACTCGATGTCTCGTTCTGATCTAAATGTAATAATTTGCCCGTATGATCGGACCCCACATTTCACATAACATTGATAATTAAATCTCTAATTTGGAGCTCCAAGTATTCGTTCAAGTGTCCAAATGATGATTAACAGCTCTGGAAAATCATTATCTAATTAACGGCAGCAGAGGCTCTCCATGTATTTAATACTCAATAATACAGAGGGTTAATGCACTGTTTGGAACATTATTTTTGAGGGGGAAATATGATTATTATTGACAAAATTATTATTACATTTGTTAAGGGACATTATTCATGAACTTATGTCCTGTGGAGACATTTATATTTTGGACTTATTAGATTATTTGATACTTTTGACTTATGAGTTGATGGCAGTTTGACTACATTAAATTGAAAGTATGGCATCTGAAAATTATCTTAATTATATTTAACGTATATTGTGTTAACCAATATCTGCATGACGCCTCAATTGATGTCATTTGTTAGCCGGCTGAGATGTGGGTCTTGTACTTATAATGCCGTGCATTAATTTATAATTATTTGTTAGTTAGCTTAGAAGAAGGTTCAGACAACCTACGGGCTATGCAAAACTGAGAGAATCTCCACGCAGTTCCGGATATTCACTTTTCATTCCACGTTCTGCATTATGTAGTGAGAAATAATTTAATTATTTGAAATCATGACCATACTATAATTGATAACAAGACGACGAAAATAAATACTAACTTATTGCACAAATCACCTGCGCTCGTTCTTGTTTTCAAATTGTACCATGGAATCTGCTTTTGTTGCTTATCATGACGAATGTTTTTGATTTCTTATCATATCATATGACTGGAAAGAAAGAATTAATTGAAAGAATATCTATCTGCAAAAGCATCCTAAGTGGATTTAATTAGTAGCGATATTTTACTTTACTATTATTAATTTTTTTATATATAAAAGAAAATGAAGAAAGGGTTGTGTTAGCAGCAATGGAAGTGGCATACATGGAATAAAAATTTTGATAATGGTAATAATTTTAATTTTTGAATTTCAACTAATATAATATTTATTTATTGGATGATAGAATAGAAATTCGATAAGTAATAAAATTTTTCACCTCATAATAATAATAGTTGGGACTCAAATATTAGTGTTTTCGGATCCCCAACGTTACCAAAATAATTTAATATAAATTTCCTAAATATGTTGCAAAATCAATCAACATTAATTCAACAGCAACATTGTCCGGAGGTAGTATATAAGTTGTATCCATTTAGATTTTTTCTTTAGTGCATTTGAATAACCAAATAAGAGGAAAAGAAAAATACCAGGTACTCCAAATTGGCATAATTGAGGAAACTAAGCCATAATTGGGATTTAAATTCAATGATGAGCTGTGTCTAACTCATTATCATCTTTGACCACATGTATATGTATATCAGCATATGGTTTTAATTAATTTTATATTCTTATTTAATAACTATCAATTATTTCTTTCTAACAAGTATGCAAAAAATCCGCTCAGTACTGAATTCAAATCCCATAATTAATGCTTAAATAATTAGCGACGTTTGCTTTGGGTATATATCCCAAACGTTGATCTCCTTGTGTTTGCTATTCTAGTACTATGTAATATGGATCTGCACTTGTCACCGTAAGCTGATCCTTTAATTAATCAAGAACTGGTCCTTCAATTTCATAAGGAGCGCAACTGAATCTTCATGTCCATCACCCAGTTATAAGAAGATCTTTTATACCTTCAACTTCAAGATCTCAATGTGAGGCTGTAACTGAGACTATTACAAGTCTGTGGCCGGTTCATATATGTAATGTGGGATGACAAGCACAACTGGCAGGAAGGAACAGCTAGCTAGCTACGCATAGACCCGAGACTAATTAAATCATAACGTCTTGAGTGCAAAATGTCTGTCACAGAGCAAACAAGCCATATGCCTATGGGCCTTAAGTTTTTAAGCGGGATGAAAGAATCTTACAAAGTAGTGTTTGTTTGGTAAGTGAAAGAAGGCAAGGTTACTTCATTATTAAGAAATCTGGCTTACAAATCAAGTTACGAATACTAACAATCACTGTCCTTATTATATGGTAAACTCTACCATGCTATTTTATTCACAGACCAACTGGAACAGATCTTCGGAGACTCTGAGCAGCAACTCCTCCGATCATTTTGATTTAACGCACTAGAGAAACTAATTAATCAAAATGGTTATGAATCAAAGTCAGTTCCCGGTTCAAATAAATTCTTCCGAGAGCTTATCCTTTCATCAAATACCTGCTGCGCGTTTTTGGGACGTGGAAGTTTTTATTAATTCCAGGAAAAAGTTCTGTTTTAATGAAAATCTTCATAAGTCATAACAGGCTAAGGTTTTAATTAGTACATGCAGTGACATAAATTAAAATTTGATTACAAGATAATAATTAATCTTAGGAAATTTTATCACAACAAATTAGTCAATATTAATTAATTTGTAAGCTTATGTATATTTAACATGTATGTTAAAATATGTGCATGTGCCTCGCGCGTGCGGCCAACAATTGGATTAGGAGCGGAGCCATCGATTCAGCTTCTTGAACAAGCCGACAAACCATGTGACTCATAGATAATTAAAAGACCAAACATGACCATCTCGATGATGGTAATTTCAGAGAAGAAAAAGGTGAAATCATTATATCAGTTGGCTATATATCAATCAGACCACACGCACCCTGTGTTTTTGCTAGGCCTTCTAGATAGCAAGCTGAAATGGTAGACATCTTGATTGATTATTAGTAAAGATGATAGTTGACAATGCCACCCAATCTTATATATATATATATAACTTCACTCATATTTATTTGTCACGTTACTGCTATAATCATACTCTTCTGACTTCATTTAATAATAAAGCCATATATTATAATATGTAGGGTTATTCTGTTATAACCTGTTATTTGACGCGTGGCACAGTGGGTCAGATGATGACGATAATCTGGTGTAACTCCAGAGGTCTATCTCATTGTTGTTATAGTCTTCTGATCCATGATAAGAGCTGTTGGATGATAGTATTGATGACGATCGTAGGGTTGGCAATTGAAAATCATGCGGATGATCATCATCAGTGGGGTTGCAGTAGGGTGCCATTGTAGGCTCATTGAAACAGGCTAATTGCCTTGATGTCTCAGTTTGGCCATTGAGCTGAGAGGCTACTAGCCGATCAAGGGCAGCCCAGCTGGTGAGTCCTGATGATGACTCCGCGTCCGTATGACAAACAGAATTATTGAGATTACTACTACTCTTCACCTGACTGGAAACTGAACCTTCATTTTCTGTGACCATGGGCATGGGATAGTGATGATAATTATTTTGGCTACCAGTGGAGTTCGGACTCTTTAGGCTTGGAAGTTTCAAGAACGGGTCATTGTGATCGAACTCTCCAGTACCAGTGCCCAATATTGCCCTGTAAAATCTCAAGTTGTTGTTGGCTTCATCACTTTCTTCCTTGCAAGCGCCACCCATGTGTTGAAGAATCTGCTCCAAAGATCCTTCGTTGCATGAATTGAACATTCGGTTTCCATTGATAGATGAACTTGTAGGGCTTCCTAGGGCTTTGTGGTGATCTTTCTTCTTGAAGATACGACATACAACCCAACTCTCTTCCTGCGTTGCCTCTCCCATGACATTTGATACCTGTATCACATAAATTATGTCATCAATAAAATAAATTAATGATTAAAAAGCAATAAGGGCTTTCGGAAAATTGGTTTAATTTGATAAATTACATTAGTAATTTCATTGGGATTGTCGTCGAGTCTATATTCATGCATGATCCAATCGGATTTTTGGCCATGGGGAGCTCGACCTTTGTAGAAGACCAAAGTTTTCCTCATGCCGATACGTCTACAGTTACTGTATATCACCTTGTCACGACCGGTAGCCTTCCAGAAACCAGCAGCAGTAGCTCGATTTGTTCGAGTTCCAGTGGGATATTTCTTGTCCTTGTGACTGAAAAAGTACCAATCGCTTTGAGGGGTGCTACCTATTTTGCACTTCTCTGCGTATATAGTACATGGTTATTAAAACCAACCTCAATTACATCACTAAATTAACAAAAATAGCTGCAATATGCATCAATGCATGCGTGTAATAATCAAAGGCTGATTGCTGACCTTGTATATCCCATGGCTCGAGCTTATTAAGATCGACATCGCGAATCACATCTAAATCGATCTTCTCGGATGAGACCTTTTTCCTCAGGTAGTAATGCAAGAGTTCCTCTTCTGTGGGATGAAATCTGAAGCCAGGAGGGACCTGAGATTGCCCGTTTACTGATATACTCATGCTTTCAGGCATTTACAAGACATGAAAAGGAAAAATAAAATTGAGACGCAGAGAGAGAGAGAGAGAGAGAGTAATAAACTAACAAGTTGGTTGTACCAAATAGAGTACATAGCACACTTTAACATTTATATAGGATAGTAGGATATAAGGGGACCCAAAGATACAGGAGAGAAAGGAAAAAGAACCGTTCTTATGGCAACAATAGCATCTAGTCTTAGTCTTAAGTGGGGTTTGTTTTACTATGCTTGGAGAAGAGCCACCTACCTAAATAGATGGAGAAAGGATTGAAACTGGTATTGATTTTGGAAATTGAAGTGGGTCCCGGAATGGGTATCTAATTTGGGTCCTACTTGGACCCATTGTGGGCAACTAGAGTGCGGGGGGAATGCCTCCATCGCAAATATGACCCTCGACCTTAAAATCTCCTTAGAAAACTACCCACTAATTAATATGAAAATCATCTGTCTCATTTTACTTGTGCAAGTGCAACCACATTGAAAGAAAAGGATCATGAACAGATACTCTCTTTTTTCTCTCTCGTTTATTTTTCCTGTTACAACCACCGCTAATTGGAAGGAAGAAAGAGATGATTGGTATAATTAGGCCAAGAAGGGATGCCCCCGTCTTTTCTTTTGCCACATGTATCTTTAAATTTTATCCCATAATTTTCATCACCAATAATATAACAAAAATGCTAAATATAAAAGTGACCCAACTAAATTGAAATTCCCATTGTGATATTCTATATTGAATTCATTATTAAGTTTTCCTCTATAAACTAAATTTTTAGTTCCGTTTTTTATTTTAGTCAATTTTTTTTTCCAAAACCTCTACAAGCTCTACTCCAAATCTTTTAAAAACCCAAAATTTGAGTTTTCCTAAAGACAAAATAACTTTTTCAATTTCTAAAAACTCTATTCAATTTACAATCAAACAAAACAAAAAAAATAAATTAAATAAATAATTTTTTAGTATTAAAAAACCAAAAAAAGTCACTTTTGACTAGTAGAGAAATCAGACCGAACATGCACTTAACCAAAATTCATTCTTAGCCGATACAAGATAACGTCCCTAACATATATAACAGGGGTAATGTTAGACACCCAAATTGAATTCCAAGATTTTATTCAAAATTATGTGATATGGAATGAAATTTTAGGATGTTTAGCACTACTAAACTATTTGCATACTGTTTTACCAAAAACAAAATTATAGACATTATGCTAATAACAAAGTAATATTTTTGTTTACGGAAAAAAAATATATTTTGGCAACAGTACTTTAACCAAATTTTTTTTCTTTCAACAATTTTTTTTTATTTCTACTTTATAAAAAAAAAATCGAATGAAATGGTCCCGTTCAAGAATTTTATTGAGAAGCGAAGAAATTGCAAGAAGAAAAAAAAAATCGCTTTCTCCTCAGAGGTCACGAGACGGTGGAAGAAATGTAATTAGTTAGGGAACTTTTAGGGGTCTTAATGCTAATCATTTAATTTCTTCTCAGAATTCCATGCCTTCAATCATTATTTGGAGCTGATATATGATGGAGCAACCACTTTAGTTACTAACCGGCATTGGCTTTGATCGAGCCAGTTATCTTTAGTATTTCAAAAAAAAAGGGAAAAAAAAATCATCTAGCCATTGGCCACTAGATATGATACTTATTTTCTTTTGGTTGCTGTTATGGTTGTTGTTGGAGTGAGTAATTCACAAGATAATAACATAAAATTGAGATGGCTCTATTTTTCTTTGTTTGGTATGTAGATTGGGTTTTGTTTATCTACCATGGATAATCATATTTTTGTATCATAAAATTGGAAAACGCTCATTTTCTACTTTTGTTGGGTTAATGATCATAAAAAGATTTTGAATATCATTTATGATGATTTGACAATATTATTACAATAAAGATAAACATCCTAAATTATTTATCACAATCTCATTTTAAATGATACGTCATTGATTGATTGGTTGATAAATATTTATAAGATCCAAATAAATTAATTATATTATTCTCACTAACCAATTGATGATACTTTATTATTTAGGATATTTTTTAAAATAATTAATTTAAAATATGTAATACTATTCATATTATTCTGACGGAAAATTTAATATAAACAACAAAACTAAAATAAGATTATACCAATAATACATAAAATAAGCCGGGGCTAGCATGTAAATAAAATTAATCTTTGCTATATGGATTGCCGATTTTCAGGTGTCATTCGATTTCAGTCTTGAAAAATATTATCACTTATGAGTCCACCAAACTAGATAAAAATTTCATTTCTGGAAAATATAAACAAATGACAATCATATCTGCCACTGTCATTAGTATTGCCAGTTAGTAACATGATAACAAAGGTTTATACCGAAGTATGTGGACAATTCAAAATTCTTCTATATTAGCTACAAGTAATTTTTAATCAGTTTTCTTTGAATGTTAATTCGATTTATGTAGGGGTCAAAATATCAATTTTGGACTTTACCCACACTTTACCTTCTAAAAAGAATTAAAAAAAAAAAAAAGAGTGGGAGTTTTTTTATCAGCCATTTTTAAACATTTTTAGAAACAATTAACAATTTTGTCTCATACTCTATCCAAGAAATTTGATTTAAAATGTTAAAAAGTAATATTCTGCTCGTTAATGACTTAATAATGTAAAAGATTAAATAGATTTTAAAAGACGCAAAAAGAGACTTTTGATGAATGATGGTACATATTGTTCTGCCAAAATAAAGCCATTGGCAAAGAAAAAACATCTAGAAAAGGTGGATTTTTCGTTTTCTTTCTTTTTTGAATTTAAAAAAACGTAGAAGTTTGCATGGGAAGCAATCATAGATAATATAGTTAAGACTGCTCGTGGTAATGGTGAAACGTCGCCATTTAATCACATAAGATCATTATTCTAGAGTTTGATTTTTGTACCAATTAATTTTCCTTGCTTTTTACATTTTGCCACGTATATTTTGGGGGAAAAGAATGAAAAAATATTTTATTCCTCGTGCTCTATAGGTGGAAACTGGAAAAGGAAGTGTATTCTATATAGCAAACAATAAAATGAAAAGTAGAACAACACGATTCAGTATTTTTACTCCCCATGCTCTAGTTATGGAAAAGTAACAAATGGGTCCCTTATCTTTTTAATGATATCTCCAGTAGCAGTAATGTTATGCTTTTCTCCATTATATCTAAAATCTAATAGGTCCTTGACACTACTTAAATGACTAAAATTTACTTTAATGTTATGTTACATATTCTTCTTGAATTGATAATTCGAGATGGCCAAGTCAAAGATTCAGGTTTACAAAGGTATTTTGGTTATTAACGTTATAATAGGACTATGGGACCTGTTTGACACTACTAGAAAGGTGTGACCTAATTTGAGAAAAAGATAAATTTTAGGAATCTAGATGCTATTACCTCTCCAGTAAAATAGCGTAGTTCCAACAGAATTGGGAAGGTCCGGCTCCTGACGGCGGCCAGATTTCTATAAATTCTTTTATTTTACCAATTAGGGAGGGCATACACACACACACACACGATACTACTTCATGTATTGTTAAAAAATAATAATTTAAATGTTTATTTATTTATTTAAGGAATATACAGTGAAATCGTCTCAATATCTCAAATGATGACGCAATCCACAGCTTTTGCATTCGTAAATTGATACGTTAATTCGTTTTGGTAATTACAAATTAGTAGGTGCAAAACATTCAAACCTACCAAACGAACAAAAGTTTGGTAAAAACCACATAGTGGAATGTTTTGCTTAAAAGTTTAAATAATAATATTCTTCTTAAAATCTTGAACCCTACTTAACACTCTTACTTATATAACTATCGAACACATGATAATATCAAATCAGCAAAGGAAGTGAAGGGATGACGTCGACTGTATGCAATAAGGGAATATATATATATATATTGATTTCATTTTTTATTATTGATATTGAAGTGTGGTTTTTTCTTCTCTTACTTATAGAATAATTCTCTAATGAGAATATTTTTACTTTAATTAAATAAAAATGTTATTGTTATCTTTTTTTGGAAAAAACATATATTTGAAGATGCTAGCAAATAAAAAAAATACAATATCTTATGTATCTATTTTTTTTATAATTTAGTGATATATATGTTTTCACTAAAAAATTATTCTACACATCCATACATATGTATTTGTGTGTTTATATATAGTAGACAGATAATCAAACTTTTGAGTATGTATAATGGGATTCTTATGCAGATGACCAAATTACGAACCTGTTTCTTTCAAATAGATAGACAATTTGATAAGAGAGTTGACATTAGCAAGAAAGCAAGCATGAATAAGTTGGTGCTTAACATACTTTGAATCTTGTTAAAGTGTAGAGAAGAAAATAAATATATATGTTCAAAAAGATAATCATAGCTAGTCTAAATCATAATGCGAATTGACACGTATTTTCATATCGATGAGGCTATAATTGAATCCATATCATCATCCTTTCAAAGACTTATTGATCAATAAAAATAGGCATTATATATCTTATTTTTAGTTCAGTACAATTACATAATTCCGCTAGTTGTCTCTTGGCATACCCACAGCCTTCAGGGCAAAGATGCGTTTAAAAAAAATAATGTTAAAAACTTCAATATTTGAGTCTTAACTTGAATCTTAATGTCTTATGTAACTTATTTATTGGATGATGTATTTTATAAT
This sequence comes from Murraya koenigii, assembly GCA_025617385.1. Lineage (NCBI taxonomy): Eukaryota > Viridiplantae > Streptophyta > Magnoliopsida > Sapindales > Rutaceae > Murraya > Murraya koenigii. The sequence continues at coordinate 47,949,160 of CM046811.1, read as the reverse complement.
TTGTAAAGTTATTTAATCATCATCTAATGAATGAATATCACATCAATTGAGACTCAACTTCGGATTTTAAATGTGGATCATGTTGACACATATTTTAATGGAGAACCAACATTAATTATAGAAGGTATAGTGCAAATAAATTTCTTGTGGTTTTATAATTTTAAATTATATATTCTAATTAAATAAATATAAAATTATTGTTTAAAGAAGCACTTCTACAATATCTATACAAAGGTTCTTTATACCGTTCACTATTGTGAATAAACTAAAAAGTAATTTGGACTTTTCATATATTTGTAAAATTTTGTAAACTAATTTTTGCCAAAGTAGTTTAATTAAGGCTCATTTCTGGTCAATGGGCTATAATGTTGTAGCTCATTGGCAACCAAGATGCTTAATAAGAAGTTTGAGCGCTTTGGTTCGATCTCAAAAATTTCTTTATAAATAATTTGTATATAATTTATAGTCATTTTCAATAGACATGTTGGCAAGTACTTAATAGAATTTAATATTTCCATTTCATTCTCTAAATAGGTTTGTTAGCGGAAGATGGAGTATGGATTGTTAAAGTTAGCGGAGGATGGAGTATGGATTGTTAAATGAAAAAAATCATCATGTCTCATGACCTCCACAATCACCTAGATCACAATTTTTAAATCACCGACATTACAATAAAAATAATGCAATTATCATAATTTGTATATAATTGTGTAAATGTTCTTTATTTCTTTAGATATTTGTTAATTCCCCATTTGATCAAAGGCTCATCTGTTCAATATTTTGCTATATTAAAGAGTGAAATGATCCCACACAATAACACGTTTTCAAATTTCAATCCAAAGAATAAAAATGGTAAGAAAATACAAAACGAATCTCTTGAATTTGAACGTTTATAAAAAAAAAACATTTTTAAGTATTAATATATTTATAAACATTCGAACACTTGTACTCACAGTATAGCTCTCCCAATAACCAAGGGTGAATCTCTGTTGTGGCCCGGGGAACAAAATCCTTGGTTAGAAAAAAGTTAGAAATAAGATAAAGGTTTTAATTAAAATTTAGTTCATTTCTTTGAAATTTTATGCTTTGACATCCTTAATTAACAGATTATTATTATTATTAATATATTATTATTATTATATGGCTTCTCAAATTTGTAGCCTAAATGCTAATTATTCCGCCACCGATTGGATGAGATGCGGTAATTATTTGGGAACACTCAAGAGTATATATAATCTAATTTCTCTAAGCCAGAGAGATCTTTATACTTTCGGTGTAATACACTATTCTAATATTGTAATATATTGTTGCCACTTTTGGATATGCTACAAAATGAAAACAATACTATAGTTGTTAAAATAAAATACGAACATCAGTCCTAATTCAGATATTATTTTAATTTTCTTTTGTACATTTAATTGTTAAATCTGTACCATCGCAGACAGCTAATAGATATTGTGACATCAACGCATAAAGGGACAAAAAAGAAGCGTCAAGCCGCCAATCATCGAATCGTACGGTGTATATATGGTTAATCTCATGCATAAATCATGACACGCCAACTTACGTTCGAGGAAAGCAATCGGGTAGTCAAGCTGATTGTGTACATGGTTAATCACGTGGATAGATCCTAATCAATTTGTCATCTTTCAAATGAAAAAAAAAAAAGAAAAGAAAAAAAGACAGCTTCTTTATTTAGTTTTATATTCAATTAGAAATTAAATTGTAGAACTGTACGGTGTAATAGCGTACTACCTACTGTATTATTATACCGTTTAGTGCAAAGGTGTTTATGCATTTTAATAAAGTGCAGGAACTCTCACTAAATTAGAACTCTTCAATCAATTTCGCCAATTCAATATTAAATTTTCCGTTGATGCGGCTTTCTGCTTGTTCCCAAGTAAAGATATAAACTTCTGGTTCTTGCCAATTTTCGTTCTTCTCTGTTCACTGGAACAGTAGTTTCCTTCGGCCTGTGTTCACAAAAACAATGTCATGGATCGCCAGGTATTTTTTCGGTAAAAATCTTCCGACGTTCAAGTCAGTAATCGAGTAATTTTTTTGTATCCCTCTTTGTTTGATAGATCGGAGAAATGAGGTGATTTGCAGATAAAAGTAGAGAGAATCTAAAGGATTTCAGGAGATAAGGGGAAGAAAGAAGAAGAAGAATAATAATAAGAACCCTTTTAACTTACTCTTCGGCTATTATTTATCCTTCTGTTTTTCTGCCCCTTTTTCTTCCGGGACAGCCGTCCTCGCATTAATGGCGTTTGAGCCCCTCTGACAGTTGGGGTTGCCGCGGCACACCCTGGAGATGTGGGATGTCAAGCGGGTGTGGGTTATTGCGGCCCAATGACGGTGCCATGCACGCGTGTATGAAATGATGACACTGTGGGGCGTGCGCCGGCCATCAGTAATAGTGACGACACCCTACAGTGTGGGGTGTCTGCCAGACATCGATCGTCGTGTCAAGTTATCAGGAGGGAGAGTCCGTCATGCTTAGGTCTGCTCTGCTCGAGCCTGGTTTCCTCTCTGTCCATGGTGTTTCCCGTAACATGACCGTATCGTGCTCGGTGGTCGAGGATTTCTTTTACCCGAGCAGGATGAGGAGATCAAGATTCGACCAGCTTTGACACCGAACAGAGGTGCCTTCGTGCTAGCGAACAGGTCTTCTGCTCGGGCTGGGTTGACCTCGAGGGGCCTGCTCGCTATTACCCAAACACTAGTCCCCCAGCTTCTAGTCTTTTGGAGTGAAGAGAGATAACACTAGAAACTTCTTGTTTGAGCCGGCTTCCCCGCCTTTTTATTTTCACATGCTGAGCTGTCCACCATTTCCGTCACTTCATATTTAATGCAGGACGCGTGGGTGGATCTGGGCCGCTTGTTTGAATTTTGAAGAGGCGGTTACTTGAACAGTCGCGTCCCTCGAGTAGCGTTCCGTCTGTTGACAAGACGTGCTTTCCCCTTTAAAAACCCTCAATTTCTTCATTGTGCCTCTTATTTCCAGTCTCTGCTAACATCGAAATCAATCATCTGCAAACATTTCTTATTTCCTTTCCTTCCGTCACTGTCGTCCGTCGCCGTTCAGTCTTTCATCAGGAATGAACTTTCCTCTTTCTTCTCGTTCTCGTTTTGTTCTTCATTTTCTGGGTTTCTGGTTTCCATTTGGTAGATTGTGTCCATAGGAAATATGTCAGATATACAACAACCCCGTCGGATGTCGTCTGAGGAATCATCTTCTTCCAGTGACTCCGAATCAAATAGGATGGTTATAGTGAGAGACCCAAGCCTTGAAGGGGTCGAGGTTGTGGGGGAGACCTGGCTACAACAAGGGGAGAGGGTTAGTCAGAGGTCGGAGGCTGGGTGGTTTCCCATTGACTTTATGAGGTGTGAGACTTCACACCCAGATCTAGACCGGCTCAGGGACACGTACCATATACCGACCAGCGTGGACCTACGTATGCCCAGTAAAGGTGACATGCCCAGACGGTGCCAAAATGTTGATGCGGCTTTTTGCTTGTTCCTAAGTAAAGCTATAAACTTTTGCTCGTCGGATGCTCGAGCAGGAGTCCTTGCCAATCTCCGTTCTTCTTCGTTCACTGGAACAGTGGTTTCCTTCGGCCTGTGTTCACAAAAACAATGTCAGGGGTCGCCGGATGTTTTTCAGGCAAAACCCTCTGACGCTCAAGTTAGTAATCGGGTAATTCTTTTTGTATCCCTCTTTGTTTGAGAGACCGGATAAATGAGATGATTTTCAGATAAAAGTAGAGATAATCTAAAGGATTTCAGGAGATAAAGGAAAGAAAAAAGAAGAAGAAGACGAAGAAGAAGAACAAGAACCCTTTTAACTTACTCTTCAGCTGATATTTATCCTTCTGTTTTCCCGTCCCTTTTTCTTCCGGGATAGCCGTCCCCACATTAATGGCGTCTGGGCCCCTCTGATAGCTGGGGTTGCCAAGGCACACCCTGGGGATGTGGGATGTCAGGCGGGTGTGGGTTCCCGCGGCCCAATGACGGTATCGTGCATGCGTGTATAAAATAATGACACTGTGGGGGCGTGCATCGGCCATCGGTAACAGTGACGACACCCTACAGCGCGGGATGTCTGCCAGACATCGATCGTCGTGTGAAGTTGTCAGGAGGAAGGGGCCGTCATGCTTAGGTCTGCTCTGCTCGAGCTCTGGCTTCCCTCTGTCCATGGTGTTTCCCGTAACATGATCGAGTCTTGCTCGGTGGTCGAGGATCTCTTTTACCCGAGCAGGATGAGGAGATCAAGATTCGACCAGCCTTGGAACACTTGACCTCGACCAGCTTTGACACCGAACAGGAGTGCCTTCTTGCTAGCGAACAGGTCTTCTGCTTGGGCTAGGTTAACTTCGAGGGGCCTGCTCGGTATTACCCAAACACTTGCTTGATTTATCTAATCATCTTTGAGTAAAATAAGCGAACTTTTGAAAAGTGTTTGTATGGCACCACTCTTTTTATTTTTGTTTTTCTTTTTTAAATCTTCTTATGGATAAATGCAGTTAAGATTTAAAGACTAAGTTTTTTTAACATAACGGAAATCATAAACACATTCTATTCCATTTTAGACCTTTTCAACTGTACTGTTTATGTTACTAGCTGAAACTACAATATCATTTCTCTTAGTACTTACTTAGTATTGTGGTTGGGTAAAAAGTTAATATTTGGTAAGCACTTACTATTATAATTTGTAAGTTATAATAATTTTATCATAGGTTTAAATGGTGAAAATTTTATAATAATTTTATAAAAATTATTATTTAAAAATCATATTAATCATATATTATCAATTTTAATTCTATGACTATAACTTTTTATTACACGACAACTATGACTTTTAAGCCACAATATTAAATATCAAAGAGGCCTTAATTCATTAAATCTGGAAGCCACTTTCCCTTTAAGATATAAGGTTATTTATACCATCTTCCTAATCATTAACTAAAGTTTTGTTTCATATTGTGGTTTAAATCGAGTAATGTTATGCGTATTACTCTTATGGGTCATCCATCGATTGAGTTTCTAAAAATACTTAATACGCTGCACACGTTAATTAATGATTGAAGATGCTTCACTTAAGATATAAATTAAATATTATAGTTGAGTAAGCATAGCATTATTATTTTAAAGATAAATAGTGAAATGAAAGCTCTAAGTGCTAGTATGATTTTTAAAGTTAATAATTTTGAAAAAATAATGAGGTCGTATAATAACCTTAACTTCTAAACCTTGATTACAAGTGTTTGTCAAACACTTTATTAAAGCCCGGCTCCCCGAATACAACCTTAATTAAAGTTTATGGGCATCGTAAAGACTGTAGAACACCCTTAGTTAGCGTATTCTATTACAGCTTACAGGCGACTAGATTTCATTGAGGTGGACCAAATACGAACAAGGGAATATTTGCAAATCACCTTTCACAAAAGCAATTACATCGATCAAAGCGGCAATTATTTACGAGGGAATTCTTACATTACTATACATGTGGAGAATATATTGAAATTTGGACATAAGGCCATAAGGGACCACTAGAAAGAAGTTGAAATGAGAGAAGATGCTCTTGCGCTGGGGCTCGTTACTGGTAGCAAAAGCTTGGTTTTGATTCAAAGCTGCTATACCAAAAAGATTGATCGCTTTCAATAATTGCAAACAGCCATTAATTACACTGCCCTGCTACCAACACACAGCTTTGGTCGATCTAGGTATGTAACATCATGCATTTACAAGAATGAATTCAATTATTTACTCTGGATCCCATCTTGTTTTCTTCACTAAAAGTATAAATAATGTAGCTCTAAATCGGGGTCAATCATGTGCACTAATTAATCGCAGAAACGCAGACAGAGAGAATCACTTTTTGACTGTTGACGAAGGGAAGTTTACTTTTTACTTTAACTAATCATGCATAAATTAATTAACCTTTTATTTTGTTTCCTCTCTAATTGATGAACGTTCTCCATTCAAAAGGAATCTATCATTATCCAAAACTATGAAAGCAGATGTACTATCGATGCGCACAGCTTCGCCAAAATTATTGACTAAATTGAAATATCTTAACAAATTAACTGAGTTATGAAGGAAAAATTAATGTTGGCTGGTAAGTTGAGGATTAACGTGTAGACTAATAATAGAAGCGTGATTGCAACCTGGAAAATGTGCAAATTAAAATAATGTTGTGCAAGTTCAATGAATAGCTTGAAACCTAAAATTTTATTTACTACGGATCAAGCAAAATGGTAAAATATACCGATAAACACCAGTAATCGGGTCTTTAATATTCTTATCAAAAGTACATTAATTTTTTTTTAAAAATAAACATTTTCATGTGCAGATGTCTAAACTTTATAAAGTGTAGATTTAGTATTTTATAACGTTGTAAACCTAAAAAATCTGACCTTATTTCATGCATTTAGGAAGGTCTCTAATAAGATCTTCTAGCCAAAGACTTGTTGAGGGTAGTTCTTAAAGACTATAATCCTATTAAATAATATAAAACATCAATTCCACACTTGAGAATAACTTTAATTTATTTTAATTTTTGATTAAGCTATCATATGATTTCTTTATATTGGCAGCAAAGAAATTAGAAAGAGCTTTTAAAAATCTCGTGCCATCTTTAATTGATTCTAATGTATGATTAGGATTTAATTCTTTTATTTTTTAATTTATTAACTATCATTCATTTGAGTTGATTTTACTCAGAAAAATATTAGAGCATGAGAATCCTGATCCGAAAATATTATGCCTGCTTTCAATTCAATTGTATAATCAAGCATTGCTAGGCAAATGCTAATGAAAGTTGATTTTACACGGAAAAGTTAATTAGAACGTGTTCAAGATGCTACATTGCCCCCCAGCAATATGACCTTGATTATTTCTCTTAGCTTGTAAGTGGCTATCTGCTCGTGTAAAACAAACCGTCCTTTTAAAATTGGGCCATTAGTATTTCCGAACGATGTGATGTTTGGTGAGTGGTGACAATCTATTTTTAAACCAACCTTATATTTAAAAAATGTGATCATATAGTTATAACGAATTATATTTCTTTTTCTTTTTCTTTTTTCCGAAAAGCTATTTCAATTTATTATGGTTATAACAAATTGTATTTCTACTAACCACTCTTTAGTTGAGTAGCAGTCAACTTATTCTTGTTTATGCATGTTTCATATTAGTCCTCAGCAATCACCTTATTCTTGTTTATGTTTCATATTAGTCCTTTCGTGTATATTGTGCAAATTAAATTTCATCAAATATACAATTATAAGTAGATCATTAGATCTATTTTGGGTTGCGCCTCATAGCTTATGCATGCGTGCGCAAATATTAGTACATTATAATGTAATTAAAAAATGTATATGATTAAATTTATCATGAGATTGGATTCATCACTCAAAATCAAATCCTTTCTTAATTAGTAATTTTTATTTTTATCTTCCTTGTAACTCCCATTATGTGTTGTTAATTTTGAATGAAGCGTTGGACTAAATAAAAAGTAGTGATATTTAACATCCTCATTTTATCTCAATATCCCCCACTTTTTCTAGCTATCCACCAAAGTAACTTGAATTTTAAAAAATTACCTTTCATTTCTCTCTCCTCTCAATCATTCTCCCCCACTTTCCTTCATCCCCGTTTTCATTGCTTCCATTGGTTGGGTTGAAAATATCACAAGAATGATTTGTTGCTTGGAAAGAAACTGCAAAGATCTTGATGTATTCTATGAAGAATAACAAAAACAAAGCACGAGGATATAGTTGATGTGTTACTTTAAATTTACAAAGAACATGGGTTTAAATTTGATCTTAATTACTTGGGATCACATATTTACATCAAACCATTGCTCATGTTTAATTTTTTGAAACCAATATATATTTAACAGCTTCATTTCATAATTAAAGAATTATAAATAAATTTCTTTTATTGTAGAATGTTTTTATTACTGGCATAGGTGTAAGTGCAGAAACCATGCCATCAAGTTCCTTATGAAGAACTCTAAAGTAATGAAGAAAGTTGAAGAAACTCCTAAATGAGTTTATTAGATGCAACTATGATTGTTGTGTTTATTACAAGCTAATTAAGGATGGTTTACATTCATATCTCCTTCTATATATAGATGACATGTTAATTTCTTGTAAGGGTAGAGAAGAAATTGTTAAGTTGAAGATGCTACTGAATTCAGAATTTGAAATGAAGAATCTGGAGCATGCAAGGAAGATATTGGGAATTGAGAATGGAAGGAATATGAGTAAGGGTATAATGTTTCTGTCACAAGAGAATTGCTTGAGAAAAGTGATGGATACTTTTGAGATGTGTAATTCCAAACCTCTGCAATTACTTTTGGCTTCACATTTCAGGTTATACAACCTACAGTGTCCCCAAACAGAAGAAGAAAAGCTAGACATGGCCAATGTACCTTATGCAAATGCAGTTAGTTATCTCATGCATGCAATGGTGCTGACAAGGCCAAACATAACTCATGTTGTTAGTGTTGTTAGTAGATACATGGTTCAACAAGCTGGAAGAGAGCATTAGAAGGCTGTTAGGTGGATACTCAGGTTCCTAAATAGTTATGTGAGTTGTGGCTTAGTGTAAAGTGCTGATTTGTAGGGTGATGTAGATTCATATTATGCAGGGGATTTGGATAGGAAAATGTCACTTACTGGTTATGTATTCATGCTCAATGGCTTCTCGGTAAATTAGAATGTTGCTTTACAAAGTATTATGACACTTTCAACACCTGAGCAGAGTATACAGCTGCTACAGAAGCTGTAAAAGAAACACTTTGGCTTAAGGGATTAGTGACAGAGTTAGAAGTCAGTATCAATTTTTCTGTGATAGCTTAAGTGCTATATACTTGTCCTGCACATCATGAGAAAACCAAGCATATAGATATTAAACTTCATTTTATCACAAAGGAAGTGTCAAAGCGTACTGTGAAGATGGTTAAAATACACATTAATGTGAATCCTGCAAATGTTCTTACAAAGGTGGTTTCTGTGGCTAAGTTCAGAACTTGTCTAGACATAGCTGGCTTGTGTAGTCTAAGATACATAAGGGATTGGAGAGGGAGTCAGATTAAAGATAATATTTGATTCAAGGTGGAGAATTGTGAAGATAGCTTGTCAATCAAACCTGGGCTTCAGAAACGACATCATTTGGACTTGGTGATGTTTTTAAAAGTCACATGCTTCTCACATGTTTGTAACAGAAAACTAAAATGACAAGGTGTTTGTGCATTTTGAACCACGACTTTAGGAATTCACGTATGAGGCATGGGCAAGAGCTAAAAGCCAAGTTAGTCGAAGGTTGTTAACCACGTGTCAAGAATCTGTACAATCAGGAAAACGAGTTTGTTACTGGTGCAGGTTATATAAGCTGGTTTTTGAGGTCGTTTCAGTGACGATCCTAGAGCTTTATATTGAGAGGATATAAAGAGAGAGAGTTTCATCTTGTTCTCTAATATTTATTGTATAAGGCTTTGTAAATTTATCCATTATTACATCAATAAAGCTCATCTGATAGCTTCTCTCGTGGATGTAGGTTGAGTTATCAAGCTTAGCTGAACCACGTTATAATCTGTGTTCATTGATTGTTTCTTGATTCAGTTTCTTTGTTAATATTTGTTAGAGATTTAGGTTATGAATTCTTAGTATAATCTTGAGAGAGTGCAACTTGATTAGATTTGATTAATTGATCTTGGGTAGTGATCAATCTTGTGAGTTTCCAAAGCAAATTGGTTATTACAAATCTTAAGCAATGCTTACAAATCTTGACTCTAATTGAAATGTTCTTTTATTTGGGCCTAGATGGGCAATTGGACCACTTGGATTTGAGCAAATTAACCTCTAAGGTAATTTTAACTTGAGCCTTTATTATTTATAGAAACAATTTCAGACCAAAATGTATAATTAAACACTTTTAAATTTAAATTCATATCTAGTCCTCAATTTAATTTCGCCATTATAAGAAAGTTAGTGGAAATGTTAATTTAAATATAAAAAGACAAGTATAGTTCTATATATTATATTAATGATTTAAAGTACAATTTTACCCATCAAATTTTTTTTGTTTTAAGTTTACAAAATTCTTCAACAAAATCGTTAGTCAATTTTTATAAATTAATTCAAATAGAAAGAGAACCATTAAAATACATAACAAATTAACAATCATGACTCTTAGAATTAGATATCAAAATGTATGTTGTTATGGTATAATTCAATGACATCAGTATAGTATGAATGTTCGTTAAATTAGATATGCCTTCAATTATAATATTAGAAAAACTATAATAGCATCCAGTCTGAAAATGTAAACAAAAATATATAGGTCAGTTAAATCCAAACTAGTAAACACCTTGATAACATCAAGGTAAACTGAAATTCAAACATAAAAAATACCTCATTTTCTTCAACGTTTTTCACATAATGCAGAATTAAAAACTAGCCCAAGGTGACACTGCACTATTCTTCTCCTTGTTGACAATGATAGGTTCTTCATTTTAATAAGGCTGAGATACTATCCACATAGTTGTGTTTACAGCCCCACTAGTGACGCTTGATTGGTATGTTCAAAATCAATAGGAAGAATGTGGGCAGTTTTTGTAAATTGTAGCATTAACTTAGGTTTCTTATTGGTTGAGTTAAGAAAAAAATATTAGTTAGTTCAAACTTTGTTAATAAATAAAGAATAAAGAGGTAGTTTATTTATTTGTCACTCAAATGTTCTTAGTGTTGTTAACTCTTTTAATGAAGAAATGAAATTAAGGACTTGAATGACATAAATTTGAATTTAAAAGAATTTAATTAATTCATTTTACAAACTTATGGTCTTTGAAATTTTTTTCTACAAATAATAAGGATTCAACTAAAATTTATTATAATAATTAAACAATCTCTTTAAAATCTTTGTGCCTCTCTCCTTAATCGCATTCTCACCACTTGTATTTCTTATGTTTTTCTTCTTGATTCATGTGCAAATAAATTCACACAAGTTTCTCCTTCATATAAAACACTTTTAATTAGAGGTGGACAAACGGTTCGGTTTAAAAGATAAAAACCAAACGAGTCAAAAGTAAGTAAATCAATTGACTTAGTTCAGCTCAAAATCAAACCAAAAAATCAATCGGTTCTTCCACTTAAAATTAAGAAATATTAAAAATAAAAAATTTAAATAAATAAAATATTTCTAAACCTTAAAATCACACACACACACACACACACACACCCTCCCCATCTTTCTCTCACACCAGCCGACACATGCACACTCTTCATCTCTCACACACGAACACACACCCTCACCATCTCTGTCTGTCTCCATCTCACGCCGACACACACGCCATCTATCGCCATCACTTATCAGCCACCCCTTTACCGTTCGTCTTGCTATGACATTGTTGTCATCGTCGCTGCAACCAACCTGTCGTAGTTTATCCCTTCGCACTCATGTCAGCCTCACCTCTAGTTCGCCACGATCGTGTCATCGGTAGCTTACAGTTGCCGTCGAGCCGTTGGAGTGTAACTTGTGTCAATTGTTTTTTTTATTATATTTCTTAATTTTGTGAGTTGGGATTCTTAGATTGGGGTTTAATTTTTTGTTTTTTTATAAATAAATTCTTGAATGAACCAATAAAATGAATTTAATTATCTGCCAAAATGATGTACTTGTGAATATTACTCATTACCGATGTTTTGTTTACACTTTGGTGAATACTGAATACTGCTCGCCAGTAAAATGGCTTCCTCATCCAAACTAAACAAAACTGAACCATTTCGAACTGAGAACCGAACCTAATTAAATCGAATCAAAATATTTTGATTTGGTGTTAGAATTCAATTTGTATTCAATTTCAATTATAAAAAACCGATTGGTTTCAGTTTGATTTTATTCTTAACTTAAACCGAACCGAACAGAATCAGATAATACTTAGCCCTACTTCTAACCCAATAAACTTTATGGATATCAAAGATTAAAATTAAAGAAAAATCAAGTCCCACCACTAGATAGATAATGGTTTTATTCGTTCTAGCTAATAAATTAGGTTCTTCTCAAAACTTTATGTAAGAAGTTTTTTTTTTTTAGTTTTGTTTTTAACTTAAATAAAACATTTAAAGTTGAATTTTACTCAAAAATACATAAGATAAAAATGGAAAAGGACTAAGTAGTTAATTCTTAATACAATACCTCTTTTCAAAGATTGAGCATAGATTGAAAGTACCTTTTCCCTTTGATTACTGTAGGTCTCTCAACTCTCACTGTAGGAGGCTTCGCTCCCTACTAAATCAATAGTGGATATAGAAGAGTTTCAGTAGTGGATATAGAGGTATTCAATCTGGTCGATGTGTGTCTGATGGTTGAGCTCCGCCTTTGATCTGCGACTCCCTTGCCCCGAGCACTGGGTGAATAGGCTCACCCGGGTACCCCTGTTCTTTACTATGTGATAACAAGATAGGTTCGCGCAGAATAAACACTTATTTTGGTTAGAGAGAAATCTTTCAGTTACGCTATTCCATTGGGGTTTGAACATGAAATAGCCATCCCGTCGTTATTTATAGAAGTTTCTTACCACAGTCCTATCAAAGAATGAGAGATAAAGGTGAGCCAGGCACTCCACTCTAGTGGTTGACTTACTTGATTCGCGTTCAGAAAGAGAAGTTGAACTATGAATGAGTCTCCACCTTTCTAGTCAATTTATACTTATAATAAATAGTTCTTACTATATCACATGGGCAGGGTTAGCGCATCATCAGCAAAGTCTAGTCTTCGGCCCTATCGTTAAGTGAGAGAAGAGGCATCTACCATAGGCAATGGAAAATAGTGAAAACATTAGGTTCCTATCACTCCAGGACCGAATCCGTAATCAAAGATATATGCACCAATAGGATACAACCTGAACTAACAAGCCCTATTCTCAGTTCTACCTGCCTGAAACAACCGGCCTAGAATAAGGAATAACTCGAACCAACTGCTGTTCTTCTATGCACCTTCCCTGGCTCTTGAGTACTTATTCCTACGAGAGCAACTTACCTTGTAAACTGCGTGAAACCTTTCTACTGAAAGTGGGACTAATCCCTTTACGTAGAATAATGAATGCTTTGAGCTAAAGCACCTACTCAAACTGGGAGAAAGAGATTTGATCACGAGTTTTAGGCTTTTTGGCCAGATAGAGTTCTAGGCTTTGAGCCGATAAGTCCTCACTTTAGGTAATATGAAATACTTAGTTTCATAGTGGGATGATAAACTACTATTATAGTAAAAAGTTGGCTTCATTCTTTGGCGCACGGGACTAGACTCTTATCTTGATTACTGAAGTGGGCATTCCCCGCGGAAGGCACAGGAACAAATCCACTTCTTTTGAACGGCTTTTTCTAACAGGTTGAAAATCATAAGGATAAGCCTAAACCTAAAGCTCAAGGAGCATAGTTCCAATTCAAACTACTTACAGATAGAGAGAAGCCTGTCAGAGTCCTAGCTATCAGGGTTTTTAGTAAAGCGCATGTTTTTAGATTCAATTCTAATAAGAATAAGAATCGACAAAAGGAAAATGATGGTCTTTCATTCCTTTTTCATTGAAGGCGTTAATAGGATAGGATAGGAATCTTGGAGCCCATAATAGTCATCGTAGGCCGTAGGCCTGGAACTCTAGTTCAAAGGAAAATGAAGGGAATCTATACCACTAGACTAGCCTGCCTGCTTAGTCTGGTAGTGGCTCTTCCATCTTGATCGACTTCTCATTTTCAAAGAAAAGAAAGGACTCACTTCAAAGAGAGAGCATTCCGATACGGGAAGTCTGATTGATGATCAAAGTAAGAAGGTCAAGAATGGCAAAAGGAAGAGGTGAGGTTCCTTTAGATTGCTTTCCCCGCAAGGGGGTGAAAGTTACTAACTCAATAAAGTCTGGGTGGTTTACTCGACTTTATCTTTAGAGTTTGGGAAGGGGAAGACAAAGGTTCCATTAGCAGAAGACTCCTTCTTTTGCCCAGAGCCAGAGATTCTTGTACAGATTTAAAAACAGAATACGAACCAAACCTGAGAGATTGATGGGAGGGGACTGGCAAAGTAGCCTATTGTCAACGCTAGGAAGATGAGATAAGGTCTTTGACACAATCTTTCTTTTATCATACATATCATATACTTTTTCACCTAAAATTCATAATAGAATCGTATTCATAGAATCGTCTGATTCAGAGTTCCTAAGTAGACTTTTTTTAACGTAAATGAATGTGAATATAAGAATCTTAATAAATGTCTTATACTAGATATTTGAATAGTGACCTGGGACCGATAACCAGGAACTGCTTCCTAAAGAGCGAAAGAAAAGACAGAGAGAACGAGAGCTGACTTTCTAAGCCTTCTTCTATATGCATATTCTCAAGCTAATTCTTATTGCATATGTTGATTTCTGTAATAGCAGGATGGCAAATATCGATCATCGGCGATACTGGAGTCTCTTGAAGTTAAAGTGTAACTGTAGCATTCCTCATTCAAAAGTGCACATGAATCCTTGCTTAGGACAATATTCCCATTCTCTGTTAACAATTCGGAATGCTGTGTCTTCATAAGGAGGTCCTGCATGGAACCTTATGATGAAACTTCATGCAAGAAGATTAATGTAATTAATCTTTAGAACTTCATAAGCTAAATTGAAATCTTTGTACGTGCTTAGTTTTACACGAATTTCACAAGATACACATTCAGCAAATAGTTAATAATCAACTACTTGGAATGTGATAAATATATATGCCTACTCGAATAAAACCCAAACTGATCAAAATGTATAATATAACCTTAAAATATATATATATAAATTGGACCTCATGGCAGGGCACATATTCATATACATACTAGGTACTAGGACAACAAAACAATTATAATTCTAACCCAAAAACGAAGGAACTGGTAATAAAAGAAATAAATAAAAGTGCAAATTAAGCAAATCAAATATCAACACCTGGCCTCTCGCACGAACAGGATCCCTTCCAAGTACTACTAGAAACACTCCACTGATCGGAATTAGCCACAGAAGAAGAGACGGTATTGGCACACTTAGCCACAGTCCTGACACTCTCAATCAACGCCTCGGTTCGAGCCTCCTGAGCCAAAATCTCCGCCAACTGCTCTGGACTTATAACCAGCTTCACTTTCCAAACCCCACTGCTATTATTATTATACCTAGGCAAAGCCTCAGCGTCAGCTGATCTCTTCAAGTTCAACACCTTTTGACTATCAACCGACATGCGATACATAGACGCGGGGACTGAAGACGATGACATGCTGCCGCTGCCGCTGCTTTGGTTGTTGTTTTGTGATCTGGTAGTAGTAGTGAATTTTTGGTTGAGTGGCAAGAGATAGTAGAGCTGCCCTGCGTGAAGCTCTTCGTTGTGCACAACTGGTTGCGAGAACAAGTCACGTGTTCGATATATGGCGTGGCCTGGGAATTCGTTGGTTATGCTTTCAGCTGTGACGGGTGCGTAGAGCTCCATTATGCCACCAGTTGATGTCACCACTTTTATCATTTCCTCTACCTCACCGAATCCTTTGAACACACAATTTCCCATGATTTCAATATGATCTTTGCTAAAACCACTAACCAGAGTCGGAGATTGTAATTGATATTTTTATTTTATCATAATTATATATATAATGTGAAGGAATCTTGAGAGTTTACTGATGACAAGTTAATTTAGAGATTGTTGTAGTTGGAAATGAGATTTCTTGAGGGTTTCCATTCCCAGCCCCTCCATGTCTGGCCAGCCGACACACGTATTCTTTCCTTTGCTGTCCGAAAATCTAATCTTCTCCTTTTGGTTTTTGTAATAGAATGGCCCCACTTTTCTTCGCAACTACCGTGATCAAGTGATGAATTCAGAACGTTAAATTTACGATCCCTTAACCGTTGATGTATCTTTATGATATATAATTATATATAAGCCAAAACCAGACAATTGAGACATCCATTAACGGCGTATAATTAATTTAATTTGACTGGATCGGATCATCAAAGCGTTTTCCTTTCAATAGTCAATGCCACCACAATGCAACATGCACACATTCTTTTACCTTTTAATCTTTTATTATTAATTTAACTCGCCGGACCCACAAATTTTGTCTGACTTTTTCATTAAAAGCAGCGAAGGGTGGGGGTTTTGGGGTCCACTTTGATTCGCTGTGGATTCTGTTTCTACATGCCAAGCAAGTGGCCACTGGCAAGGAACTTAACGGAATCAAGCAAACCGGCGTTGTTCTCAAACTAACTGGTAAATATATGATATTTGTAATTAAATATAATATAATATAATTAATGAATGATGATTTTTTAAAATAATTACGGTAAATATATATATTGTAATATTATTTAATTTGATTAATGAGAACAGGATGCATGGAGACCTGACTGATCTCCATGACTTGAAAACGGTGCCTGACCCATCAACACTCCGGTCGAATTCTACCAGTTACAGGCTTACAAACCAATTCCGCGGTAAAACTAAAGATCATGCGTAAGTTTATTGAAATGTATTTAAATGTTTCCTGGCAGAATTAACTTGTCTTTCTTTGTTTAGCTCTCTATAAGTTTCCAGTTGCTATTATAGCTACTATTTTTTTGTTATAATTAGTAACAGATAATTCGTGAATGACGGGTGCATTTTAATTAGCACATGTAATTCAAATTCAAAGAAGTGTCACTGAGACTGAACTTAAAACGAACAAAGAAGTGTTCAAGAAGAAAGTTATACGATATATGATCTTTTGGGTTTGATAAGGTCATGTATAACGTCTAACATCTTTCGGCGGCACTCATTACCTTTTCAAAATTTTATTTAATGGTGATGATGAAATTGGCTTACGAATGTCTTGGGCCAAGCAGAATGTAAGAGACCTTTTTCGGTAGAAATTTGCAATAGTTTTCATCAGTAAACTAGTTTTTAAATAAGATATTCTAGAAGAAGGATTGAAATTCCCCTCTTGTTTTTTTAAATGTAATCAAAACTCCCTTAAAAGTTTCTGTTCTCCTGGTGTTAAAATTTTAACGGTCAAGTAATGTTTTTGAGGGCAATTCAATTTTGTATTTCAAAATTCAGTCCGACGATTTTTCAACAAAAAGCTTGGATTTGTTATAAGGTGATTTGACCGCTGTTAAAATTTTAACACCTTTAAGTTGGGGTGGACATTTAGTTCAATTCAGAGGATAAAAGTCAATGGTTTAAATATTTTGAATCATTTAATTTTTTATTTAGAAGTTCAGAACAAAATTAAATGGTTTCATAAAAGAATTAAAATTTAAAAAATAAATTAATATTTAAGTAATAAAATTAATATTTTGTTAACTAATAGATGTGATTAAATATATTATAGCATACAATTATTTTTTTTTATTTATTATTTAATTGTTAAAACTTGACTAATAATACACTTTAATTTAGAGAGATAACGTATAAATTGTAGATGTAGAAATTAAAGGATAAAAAAGTAGTGATCAAGAGAACTATTGTTGGTAATAAAAATTTAAAATTTCTTTTATAATATATCGTGAATTTTTAGGAGTGGGTAAATTCGAATTTATATCTATCTAATCGGATTTCAAATTATTCGAATCGTTAAAAAAATCATCTGAATATAATATGAATTTATATTTGATCCGAACTGTTCGTATCAATGAATAGTTTGAATTACATTCGAAATCAAATTGGTAATGTGATTGAAATTAGATTTGGATGTGTTCGATTGTATCAGATGAAATGATGAATCCATAATTTGCAGTACAAAACAGAAATCACATAAATGAAAAAAAAAATTGCAGCAAGCCAACAAATGGAAAAAAAAAAAAAAAAAGAAATGAAAGTGTGTTCATTTTCACATCAGTTAAATAACAATTGCATCCCAAAAACAAGAAAGCTTAATCAAAATAATGAGAATTACATGCTGGCAAAATCAAAATAAATTCACAAGCAATTCAAAAAGCTCATACCTCTGCAACTTTTTCAAAGTCAAAGTACCCATTTTTATAATCTCTGCACCTCACAATATTTGATGGATCTGACTTAATTGGAACTTGCGATAAACAAATAAATCAGTGGCTGGGTTTTGAAATCTAGCTTTTGCTTGCGGCTTCGGTTGGCTGCGTGGCAACATGCGTCTCGTGGGCTCAACCGCTGTTGGTTGCGAAGTCATCTGCGTGCAGCTGGGGGTCGACGACTTTACAGCTAGCCGGATTTTTCTCGAAGAGATTGGCTTGGTTTGTGTATGATGGTCGTCTTTTCTCCTAATCGTCAACTTCTCTGAACTTACTGACCCACCCGCGATGAGCCCTCCGGCGAGGCAGCGTCGCTAGCATCGAGTAACATCCAGTTTCTTTGTCAGAATCCGATGACAGTTCCACCAACTTGTTGAATTCTTCTTCATCAGAGAATTGCTCATCCCCTTCTTTGATATTCTGATTTGGGATTTTAACGATTTTAAGGAATTAGGACTGCCTTTTAGTTTTTATTCCTTATTTATATTTAAGTTATTTACTTTTTTAAATGCAAGTGTAATCCGATCAGATTGATCCGAAAACAAGCAAATCCGAATCAAATCCAATTGGATTATAAAATTTTTATGCGATCGGATAAATTCGAATTCGACCCTGATAAGATTATATCGAATCGGATTGATCCGAACCCAGTACAAAGATAGATCCATTCGCTGAGCTCGAGAGCGTTTTAAACAATAACAAGAATTTCCCACTGCACAATCGTTTCAATTAGGATCTGCACCAGTAGCTCTCAGCTGCTACAATTGCTTTGGTGGGAGCACCGGTGGAAAACAAGTGGTCAGCCACCAATCCTCCCTTTTCGAGCACGGTCCTCAACTGGCAATATTTATTATTAGGCAACGTGCCAAACCGATGCCTACCCATATAATTTATTATTATTAAATTTTATTATATTATTTATTATTTATATATTTTTAAATTATTATTAGATTTTATTATATTATTTATTATTTGTAAATTTATAAATTCAAAATTACTATTATATCATTTTCTATTAAATGAATATATAAGATAAAATTAAACCAAATTACTTACAAAATTAAACTATTGAAATGAACTAAACTAAACTAAATTAATTTAGTTCAGTTCGGTTCGGTTCTATAATTTAGTTTGTATTTAGTTCAAAAATTAATTAACCATTTGATTTTGGTTCGGTTTAAGTATGTTTGGGATTGATGTTGACAACTGTAACTATTTATATGATTTTTACTTAAATGATAAAAAATTTATTATATTTTTAATAATTTTGTTAAAATTATTATTTAAAATTTATATTTATAATATACTATTAACTTTTATTAAAATTATTACTTTTCACAATAATTATAACTTAAAAACTATAATATCTCAACCTCAAACAGACCATAAGAGTTTCAATGAGTTTGAGAAATGATGGTTGGGTTTTGACCATCTCTCACTAATATGGTATCATTTGTTTTACAAAACCCAATAAGAAAGGACTCATTATGCCCATAATTACCTTGATATGGGTTGATTGATTAAGGTGAAAAAGATTTAATTTGGGGGCAATTCAATTATTGTTAATACTACATTTTTTAAATTTTGTAGTATTCATTAATTAATTGATAAAATTAAAATAAATTAATTATATTATCTTATCTTATCAATCAATTGGTGAATGACATATTATTTAAGATAGTTATTTAAAAAAAAAAAAATGTAGGTTCTGTATCGTTACATTTTAATTAAAGGTATCACTAAATTGCACAATTTTTTTAAAAAAAAACTGATTGAAAGTTGAAGTTAGTGGTGAGTTACACGGGCAACTATAATCATCATCGTTCACCCTAATTAGTAATTTGACATTACATGCCATTGGACTCTTCACTCTAGCTAATTATTGCGTGGTGCCTAATTTTTAATCAAAGCTTGTAAACTGTTCACTTGACTTATGGGAGTCGTGTACTAAATTCCATGGATAACATATGGTTTTGAACCATTTCCAATTAATATTTATGACAAAGACATTCAATCAAAAAAAATTGTATAATTCTAAACTAGCATTAAAATTCACATTCATTATTTGATTTTTATCACATCCTAGCTAGTTACATTTCTCTCTATGCTTTCATCACTATTTCACCATGCTCTCAATATATTTTTTTCTTAATTTTTTAAATTAATTTATCGTCATTATGTTGTGACTTTTGAGAATAGTTTATTTCGTTCCTATAAAAAATAAATATAAAATGGGTTGAATGGTTTATTAATTTACTTTAATTAATTCATTTATTTGTTTTATTCTTAATAGAACATTGAATATGAGTCTCTCTGGATGAGCTCGAACACGAATTAATAGGGCTTTCTGATTAAATAATTAGTAACTATACTGTGGTAGGGGTCTTTCAAAAATTTTTAACCTATATTAGTCAACGCATCATGAACTTATTGCAGATTATAATGTTGATTATACACCTGTGTTTTGTACTCGGAAATTTGATGACAATCAACGAGTTGTAAGTGAAGGACAATAATGAGTCATAGAGCCGTAGAGAAAAGAATTAACAGACACATTGGCCTTGCGAATCTAATTAACGTTTGCTAACATTATCGAGGATTAGTTTCGCATTTCCTTTGCACACCCATTAAATTTATATATAATTTGTTTATGCCGTAACATCAAGGTCATTTGTTTGTTCAATGAAACTGTCCATTTCTTGCTTTTAATTTGGAAAACATGTCTTATCTTAACAATAATTAATCTTCTTGACGATAACATTATTTATCGGATTCGGGTGTTCGTTTTCCAATTTCCATCTTTGGTTGGCACTTGGCCGTGTATCATGCCGAATACGACAAATTTCTGCTACCATCTAAGGACATTTCGCATGCATTATTATCAAAATTGTACGCATTTATTTAATTTCGTGTTATTCTTTGTCTAAAGTCCAAGGTAATTATTTAATCGTTGAGTATGGGAACGTCTAAATGCATGAAGCATGTTATAAATTGCCTGAAAAAAACATGAGCGTAGGAATGATAATTGCAAGGCGTATGAAATGACCAAAATTCAAATAAGGGTTGCTAATACCCACGGTTTTATCGATAACAGTACCCTATTACAATCGACTAAAGATTTTGACCATGAATTTCTTATATGTCATCACTACGTTGCGCTCACGTATAAAATAATTAAGGAGGAGATTTCATTAAGAGTGTACTCAAGGAATGCTCGCACGCACGCGCGCGGAGTGTGTGTGTGTGTGTATATATATATATAACTTATTAATAGCTTATTAATTAATTATAAGCAGAAACAATTCACAGAGCAAGAAGATACAATATATGGGCAATTGGTGTGGGAAGAACAAGGCGGTGCATGTGCACCCACTGAAGCAAGAAAGCGCTGCGCCTGCCCTGGGGCTGAATAAAAAGTCATCGAATAATTTGAGGATCAAGGTACTTATTAGTAAAAACCAACTGACTGAGTTGATAGCGAAGATGGACTTGAGCAAAGATGATGGTTCCGATTCCGGTTCCGAGCTTGGCCGCTTGATCCTGCAAGATTGCTTTGAAGGTAACCTAACAGCTCGTGTTGTGGCAGGTAACTTTCAGCGGGTTGCAATAGATTGTGCCATGAAGAGGAGTCTGAGTACCATATATGAATGATAAGTGATTGAAAATTTAATTTATGCTGTTTCTTTTAATTTGCTGCGAGTAATTTTATCAAAAGAAAGAGATGTTTTTGTTTACATATCATGAAGCTCTATTATTGTATATGTGAGTGATACTGATAACGCTGATGACGAATCTTTAGTGGTTCATCTTCCTTGCCCTAATCGTTTGTTTGATATCTTTATTTCATTTACCTATTTATCATGCTTTTTCTGCCAAATTTATCGCATTCATTTGAAGTTAGAAACGTAAATTTCGTGGTCTTAATATAATCAACAGCTTAATTTAACTGCACTTGTGTGTACATTCAGGTGCCTCTTTTTCAGTTTAATTTTTGGGGTGGATAAGTGTGGAGGCTTTTGCTATCCTTTTAAGTAATAAGTTGAATAAAGCAATAGGAAGCCATGGGCCGAACAACTCAACTTTTAGGCAAGCATTTTTAGAGCCTGGACTAATAATATATGTAACAGAGGTGCTATTAGCACACCTCTAATATCCTATTAAAACCCCTGTTATTATTATTTACGAGTTTACCCCTAACTAAACTTGCTCACGTGCTGTACTAAGCTGGAAATGAAGTTTGGAAACCCTAATTACAGCAATAGTCTCGCAGATACATTCTTTTTCTTCTGAAGAGTTTGATGAGTATTCAAAAGTTTGTGTCTTTGCTAGTGGCAACAGTAATTTATATTGATCGAAAATTGTTCTTGATTATCTTAAAAAAGGTCAATGGTGCCCTCCTGTTTTAATGCATTGAGGAGGACTCCAACCCTATAAAAATGGTTTTCTTGAATAAATTAACGATGAAGACGAAAAACATTAATATTTTTCTCTTTTTCTTTCCTTTTTTATATTGATTATATTTATTTTTGGGAAGCTAGTATTTTTAAGTTTTGTAGAGAGAAAGTTTGAAGAAAATAGAGATATTAACTACAGTAAAAGAATTTTAAGAGTGTGAAAATTGTTGCAAATTGAAATATTTATAAATGAAAGGTATGCTTAATTATTAAAAATATATTTTAGTATTAAGTGGAGTATAATTGAAAAAAAAAAAATTTTGGAGGACTTGTGTGGGGTGACAATATAATAGTCTAATTTCCCTTTAACTAAATAAGAAGATGGCCTAAAACTTTTGTCCTTAGAGGAGATTGTAACACTACGCTTCTACTTACCACCACTCCTACGTCTACATCAGTGAATTTAAGAAGACATATATTACTAGCTCATCTGGACTGCAGAATCTATACAGCTCTGAATGTCTTAACGCTTGAAAGCTTCAAAAGTGAAACCAAACTACCAAACGAAGTAGGTGTACTGAGACTAGACGAAACTGAAAGGCAATCCACAAATATCGTTCTCACCGTACGTCGTGGATGACTGTGAGGGTTCCTATGGAGGAAACATGTGACACTCAATTGCATGTAGCCACGTGTCTGGAATTTATGACGGTCAAAAAAGAAGACATACCATGCATTATGATATGTTGTTATTGTAAGAAAGTAAGCAGACTGCAGACACCAACACGCGAGGACAGCGTTGGCATAAATAAAAATAGAATGGATAATGCAAGTCCAAGGAAACACATCTGACCATGTTAACTCTGAAGTTTCTCCAGTCAGTGGTCACATGCAGGGCAGGGCCGAGACCGACCACCAGTCCACCACCCATTTACTTACATGATACTGTTATACACATAGACATGCACTGACAGACACACTGTATATTTTAACTCTCTCCACTCTAGAGTTGAGGAAGTGCCTACTTCAATCGAAACCGTTGGATTTTAAATCCCAAAAGTTCAAAACACCCATCTGACGACTAGTATATTTAAGAATTAAAAAAAAAATAAAGGAAAGAAAGTAAAATGGACTTTGGTTTTGTGAATAAATTAATAATATAAATATAATAATACTAAAAGCAAAGCACTGGCCATTTGCATGTGCTCGTTCTGACGGAGCCTGCCTTTGCCTGGCCTTGCAGCCTTCGTGATCATATTCATGTGGGTTGGAGTTTGGTGTAGACTGTAGGCTGGATTGTATATTTTCATTGGGAATTAATTATTCAGCTCGGCCTGCTTGTCTTTAAGCCAGCCTCTCCGTTCTTTTATTTCCTATTCCATATCCTTTTTTCTTTATCACTCGGATTATGATGAATTGTGCCTATATATATTATTATAATGTTTTTACTCTAAACAACAAGTAGTCGAGAACGATGGTTTGTCTTTGCTCTTAGACACACAATTGATGTATTAACTTCATCTCACGATGCATTGTTGTAGTTGTACCTTCGCGCTTGATTCACCGCCAATACCAAGTATACAAATACTATGACTTCGATACTCGAAATTTTAACGTCGTTAATCAGAACACGCACGCACGCACGCACGCACGCATTCGGTAAGCTTGAGGATTCTACCACTTCAATCATCGGCCTAGGATCTTGAAATAAAGATGAACGGATAATATTCATTGTAGAATTCATACTGTCAATTTAGGATTCCTCGCGATTACAATTTTATGCCCAATCTAGTCAAGTCACTTTTTATGGAGTTGACGCCAGTGATGAGATTGGAATATGTAAATCTTTAGTGAAGTAAGGTTGTTACTCACGTTCTATATATGTGAGATGTATAGTATTCATACACTGATACACTTGCCCTTCGAATACTAGTCCACGTGTGATGTTTTTAAAATTTGATTTAAGGTTCTTTTATGAGTTACCTAAAGGTTAATTATGAGCACTAATATTAGAGCGCATGCTTGAGTAACTAATTAAGACAATCAAATTATAATGAAGCCGAGATAAATTAGCATTAGCTCTTTAATTATATATATTGTAGCTCTTTAATACGTATATTATAATTTTTTTTTTTTGAGAATTCTAAAAAGCAAAAAAAAATCTACATCTAAGAACCATTCCAATATTCAATAAGTCATGATATATAGATATGTTTACAAAGTTGGAATATAGTGTTTATATTCTAAATTACGTGACAGTTGTTGATTAGTGACAACCAATACAAATTTTGAATCTATACTACTATAAATAATAGGACAAGTATACTTTATATACTATTAAAATATTATAATGTGTCATTTATTTATTAATATTTTGAAATTATCTCACTAATTATATTTTTAAAAAGTCAATTATTACTAAACAAGCCATTGATTGGTGTAAAAGAATAAAAACCTTGCATCTATACTATTATAAACATTAGGACAGGTATGCTTTACACGCTACTAGAAATGTATTTATATTAATTGTTCTAAAACATTCTAGCAATACTGTATACCAATAAATTCAATGATTAAATTATAAAAAATGCTTCAATTAAAAAATAAATTATCATATACATGTTATTGGATCTAAAGACCCATTTGAGATTAACTTTTTAGAGGCTAAAATGTAATTTTAAAAAGTTAAAAATTAATTTTGATGTTTCGTAATTTTTTTAAAAAATAACACTTGTCAAAATCACTTAATCATATAATAGATTTTAAAAAGTAGTGAATGGATAACTTTTCAAAATTTAATTTTTATAATAAATTATATAATTAATACAATTTTGTATATATCCTCTCACACATATTATAAATTTAAAATTATCCTTATTTAATTGGAGAATAAAATAATTAAATTTAATAAAATTGGAATAACAAAATAAAAAATAAAATTAATGAAATGAAAATATTTATTTTAATTATGAATTATTATATATACATATTTATAAATACGTAACTAAATTTTATTCAACATTGTTCAGTCATTCGTATTCTTACAATATTTTAACAATGAAATTTACCTGTTTTTAAAATTAATAACAATTCTAAAAAAAAAATTTTATCAAAGGTTTAATTAATTTCTTTTATAATTAATGATCAAATATGATTATTTTTATAATACAAATAACAATAATTATTTTAAAAATTATTGGCCTGAAACATGAATTAGAGATACTAATAATTGATTATCATAATTTATGCTCTTTGGAACACCAAAAGGTGAATATATATTCGCTAAACTGCAAAAATATAATTTTGTATGAAAAAATAATCTTGGAAGAAGTATAATCGGATTTGCAGATCACAAATGCATTTGCATATCATATTGTGGGAATGATCTTTCTTCTGAAAATCAAATTTACACAAAAAATCTGCGAAATCGCTTTTGCCCATGTCCAAATTTAAAAAAGAAAAGAAAAACGATTTTATATGAAAATTTTCATGAAAGTCAGATTCGGATCTGCAGTAATTATCGGTTATCCGTTTAGCAAGTTCGTCCAAGACCATACAGTGTTTGGTTGGCTACCACATTCTCAACTCGTGATAAGCTGAACAGCCCTATTAGCCGTCAAAAGAGCCGACAATCACAGAGCGAAAACCACAAGGAGCAAATAAATAAATAGAAATAAAATAAATATTATTATTATTATAAAGAAGAGAGATAAAGTGAAAAATAATTATTAAATATTTCTTTAGAAAAATAGAGGTTTGACTTTGACCGAACTTAGGAGTAGGAGAGTCTAAAAACCGTTGGGTGGTAGCGACAGTCATGATTGATTCTCTCCCAGAGATATAATAATAACTGACTGGGGGATGGAGCACATCTCTAATTAGTAAATTACCCAGCTCTCTCGTATATATTATCATTATTACCCTCCTCTCTCTCTCCTTTCGATTCGACCATCACCGGCGCCGCTTACCGCGCTTACCAATTGGATTTATTTTTTTTACCCGCTAATTTATTCTCCGAATTTTTTTAATTAAAAATTTTACTATTAAAATTATTTAACTAGTCATTTCTTCTATTTCTCTTCTTCATTTCATAAATTATCATTAATTCATTCAGATAATTTTTTTTAGTGATAAATAATTAGCATCACTAACTAAGAGGAACAAAACACAACATTTAGAAAAGATTGTCAATAAATTTTTATCAATTGTGAATGTTAATAAATATTAAGAAATTAATTTTTATTAAACACAAAAACTAATGAATATTGGGAAAAAAATCTTATATATAAAAAGAATGAAATAGAAATAATCATACACTGAGAAAAAATAAAAAAAAAATGAATTCAAAAAAGAGACTAGGAAAAGTAAGAAACCAAAAATAAAAATAAAAACAAAAGAGAGTGGAATTTAGTATTTAGTCATCATTATGTGAAAGTAAATAGAAAATATATAATTGTAAGGTAGAGAAGAAAAGAGATTAATGGATGATAATTTTGAAATTTTAATTTTTAACAATAAATTTATTTTTTCGTAGTGTTGAGAATAATTTAGTGAATTCAAATAACCTCATCTTTTTTTCTTTTTAATATTTTTTAATAATTTCTATGATTTTGATTTTTTTTTAAAACGTGGTTTTCAATAAAAACAATGTTACCCCTTAGTTATAAGTTGATGTTATTTACTTTCTTACCATAAATATAGAGTCAAATTTCAAACTAAAATTTGATTCCTTAATATTAAATTGTGCCAACATTATTAATAAATTAAAAATCCTCGTCTAATAAGGGATCCTTAATCCATTATTTATATTAATTAAAAAGTTCATCACTAACGAATTCAAAAGAGAGACTAGAAAAAGTAAAAAAAATAAAAATAAAAAACAAAAGAGAGTGAAATTTAGTATTTAGTCATCATTATGTGAAAGTAAAGAAAGAATATATAGTTGTAGGGTATATAAGAAAAGAGATTAATGGAGGGTAATTTTAAAATTTTAAAATTTTTAATTTTTAACAATAAATTTATTTTTTAGTGGTGTTTAGAATAATTTAGTGAGTTCAAATAATCTCATCTTTTTTCTTTTTAACATTTTTTTAATAATTTCTATGATTTTGATTTTTTTTTTTAACATGGTTTTCAATAAAGACAATGTTACCCCTTAATTATAAGTTGATGATATTTACTTTCTTACAATAAATATAGAGTCAAGTTTCAAACTAAAGTTTGATTCCTCAATGTTAAATTGTGCCAATATTATTAATAGATTAAAAATCCTCGTCTAATAGGGATCCTTAATCCATTATTTATATTAATTAAGAAGTTCATCACTAACGATTTAAAATTTAAAAATCTCATAATTTTCCTTCACTAATCTTTCTCTCTAATTACGATTGTATAATCTTTCTATATTCTCTCATTTTTAAAACTAAACTGTCAATTTCACTTTCTTTTGGATTCTTTTTTTTTACCTTTCTTATTAAATCATAATCTTTATTTCATGCTTTCTACATATAAGAATTTTTCTTAATATTTACTGATAATTTTTTTATATTCATTAACTTTCATGGCTAGTAAAAATTTGTTGATGTTCACTCTTGAATGATGGGTTTTGCCACTCGTAATTCATGATAGCCTATAATGAAACCAATTACTTGTAGTTAAAAGAAAATAGATGAAAGAATTGGGGAAGTGAGAACAAAAAGAGAAGAAATGGTTTATTAAGTAATTTTATTAGTAATATTTTAATAATATAATTCTTAATTAAAAAGATGGTGTAGAGAGCAAATTGGTAAGTTCAAATAGCCTTGTCCTTTGATATATATATTAAGGAAAGTTGAAAGAAAAAAATATATAAATTTCAATACATTGAGTTAGATTTTTTTTTGTCTTTTGGTTTAGCTTTTACTTTATTAAATAAAATAACGGATATATTATTATAAATTACTCATCTAATACTTGTTTAATCTCACTATACATTATTACAAAAAGATACACGACATTTAAAAGTTCAAAAAAACTAAAATTATGAAAGAATCATAATCAAATAATTGAATAGCAAATATATAATTAAAATGAATTATAATCTTATAACAATCTTAGGCCCCCTTTTTTATTAAGATTAAAACTCTATAAACTACTTATTTCATAATTTTTTTTTATAAATATGGTGTTTGGTAAATTTTTTAAAAATTATTTATTTAATAATTTTATCCATTTTAACAATAGCTTTCAAAAATATGTAGGGGCTACTTTTAATAAGTAGCTTATTAAACAAGCTGCATTTTTTTAACAAATCTATTATAACCTTATTATTTAAAAAATTAATTATTTTTTTCATAAATACTAATATATAAATAATTAGATATCATATTACCGCTATAACTACTAGTAAATTCATATTTTTCGTATTTTACATATATTTTCTATCATAAGAATTGATAAGACGTACATATGATTATGTAAACGTTCATTGCAACCATGGAATTGCACAATATATAAGAAGGCATGCAAAACATGATCTTCGTTTTGATAACATTGAAATTTATTATAGTCCAATATTCGATAAAGAAATATGAGGAAACAATGACACTCAAGAAAAATATGATAATACTAATTGTTTATAACTATTATTGCAACAAGTTTAATATAAATATAATATATATTACTTTTTATTTTTATTTGGATATCTATTTTAGTATAAATTTTCATCATAGTTTATGTAGCAAACTATGAAGTTCATTGGCTAGATTTCATTTAATTAAAATTTTTCACTTGTATGTAATGTTACTTGTTTAAAAAAGAAAAAAAAAGGCATATCTAAATAACTTTATTAAACTTGCTCTAAAAATAAATGACAATTTAAGTTTATGTATATTTTAGTTCTTATATAATAAAATAATATTTTTATAATAAAATTTGTCAAAAATATGTATATTACTTTTCAAATTCTCGACAATATCAATCACAATAACACCGATTATCAAAACACCAAATTACTTTTCAATCAATAATTTATTTTATTCATATTACAATTCTAAACGGATCCTTAATTTTAATTATGTTTACTTTTTAATAAATATTGTATTGTCTGTTTATAAATGTTATTGTATAGTTAATACTCATATATTTTTAAAATCAATCACTAATCACACACAAGAATTTTGCTCCAACAAAAACTCTAATAATGAAGAAATCCTGTCCAATTGAAAGGGATAGGAAGATAAGCTAATGGATGATGATGTCTAGGTGGATTGGGCTAATCCGAGCTGTGTTCTTTTCAAAATCCAAAGTTAAATAAGGGCTGTTTGGGGTCTGTATGTTTAAGTGCCTTTTTTAATAATGGAATTTAGAAGGATGTGCGGTGGCAGAAAGTTTTGAGACAGGAAAGAAAACGTAACATAACATACCCCAATGACCTGTACTTTTTCGGTTAAGGGAATCGGTACAGCAGAGTGAGGTCCAAACAGGTCAAGGTATCATATTTTGGAAGACCCACAATATGCCATAAACAGAACAGGCAAATATTAAGATAAAAATTTGCAAGGTTGAATACAGCGAAGCACTTGTATAATAATTATAATATTGTATAATACTGAGGGTAAGAGAGAGAGAGCAAAAAGAAAAGGAGTCGGTCTTTGGGTCTTTGATATTTCATTGGACAACCTTGTCTTCTGTTGTCGTGTGTGCCCACTAGCAGCTTTTGTGTCTTCGCCTTTTCCAATTCCAATTCCCCACCCTCACCCTTCCCTAGCCCTAGCTAGCCCTTCTCCTTCTTCTTTCTAATAAATAAATATATTTTTAATCATCCCTTTTCCATATATTAATATGTATTTATTATTTTCTCCAGGATTTCCATCTCTTTTCCTTTCCCACCACCCCCAACAGTAATGATTTTCTCGTTACGGGTATCGTTGTTGAGGAATCTGAGGAGTTTTGGCTGTGAAAAAGTGACAGTTATCCCATTACAAAAACAATCACCAAAAAAACAAACGCAAGTGCACGAGTGTTGTGTTTAGGAACAAAAAATGAAAAAAATTTCTTTTTGATTGATTGATTGATTGATGTGATCATCAAACAAACAAAACAAACGGTTCTTTTAGCCAATTTTCCTGTCCTATATATTTTTATCTCTATATTGAGGCTTCTGCCTTCTGGGGAGCTATTGTTTTAGTTCTGGTTCTCTTTCCCTTTTTTGGTCATTCTTGGCTTTCTCTCGTTTCTCGTTTCTCTTTTCTTTTGTTGGGGTTGGTTTTTTTTTTTTTGTTCCACTTGTTATTTGTTTGTATATTAATTATTATTAACTTTAAACCATGTCTCAACAAAGGCCATTTCTGATGGGGGGTGGTAACAATCCAGGAGATTACAATGACACAACTTTTACAAAAATCTTTGTTGGAGGGTTGGCTTGGGAGACTCAAAGGGATACCATGAGACGTTATTTTGAGCAATTTGGTGAGATCCTTGAGGCTGTTGTTATCACGGATAAGAACACTGGGAGATCCAAGGGTTATGGCTTTGTAAGCTCTATTTTGCTTTTGCAAAGTTTTGTTTCTTTCATTTTTGTTTTCAATGTTAATGCCGGTCTGTTTTCGTTTCTAATAACTAGGTCACGTTCAAGGATCCTGAAGCAGCCATGCGAGCGTGTCAAAACCCCTCTCCGGTGATTGATGGAAGAAGAGCTAACTGCAATCTTGCATCTCTTGGTGCACACAAGACTCGTCCACCAACTCCTCAACAAGGTTCTTAATTATCTCTCTTCGCATTTCTATTTCCATTTCTGCTTCTTTAGGGCACTCGCTTATATTTATATTTATGAAATGTACATCCAAAAACATCCAACTTTTTTATACAAAAGCTAACAATCCCTTGAACATTCACCAAGATCATGCACGCATTGTTAAATATTTGATTTTTACACCTCTAAAATATGTTTTTCGCTTTTTTTCCTATATTATTCTTGAGTTGATCTATGATCAATGTTTCGAGCAATTAAAAGCTCATTATATATATATTTTTATATTTATTTATATGCTAATTGAAAATGCAATGTGGATCTAAAACTAGTGACTACGGGGTAATACATAATTTATTAAAAGAAAAAAAAATAAATTTTCAGGTGGAGGACGGTTTAGACCAGCACCAGCATTGGTGACTCCGCCTGCTTATCATGGTGGCTTCTCGTCATCATATGTCCAACAACCCACCGGTCAATACACAATTCCTTATTCAGCTTATGGGTAAGCATAAACATCATATGAAAAAAATAATGTTAAACGCCCTCTCTTTACTTTTTGATATTTTTCCTCTGCTCCTATTTTCGCCCTTCTAAGTTTGAGGATTTTATCTTATAGGTACACTGGCTATTCACAAGACACAATGTATTCTTTGGTTAGTATATCTCCAACCTCCTGAGCAATTAGGCTGCCAGCGAATGCTTCAGGTTTCATTCACTTGCTTGAGCTAATTAAGTTTAATTATTTGCATTGTATTGCAGAACTATTACAATCTTTATGGGGGTCAACAATTCTCATCCTACTATGGCACCGGGTCATCAGGGTCACCAGGAATGTTTCACAATTTCTATCCATTTTATGCTCAATATGCACAGAGCAGTCAAGCTCAAGGGTTTGGGGTTCAGTATCCCCAAATGCTACAATATGGCCCTTTTTTGCCTCACCATTATGGCACGGCCGGAATCTTGTCACTTCCAACTTCTATGCCCGCAGCAACTTCATCAACAGGTTATACTTTCAATTATTGCTACACATTTATAAAATTAGAAAATCCGAATATATGTTATGTACTACCAAATCCAATTTATTTATTTATTTACTTACTAAAGCAGGTGTAACGACAACAACCATAGGGGTGAGTAGTGGAACGGGAACTGGTGCTTTGCAAGCCTCGGCAACAGCTTCTGAACAAAATTCATCAACATAATTGACTTCAAGAAGTGTAACGTCTTTCTTACAAGATTAACAAGATTCAGAAAACGGCGAAAAGAGTCGAGCAAAAGGGACAAAAAATGAATAAGAAGAAACATTTTAAAGTCATCAATAATTCAGGAAAATAAAAAAAGATGCCTCATTAGATAGCAAAACAATGGAAGGAATCCAAAGAATTCGGCATCAAAATGATCATTCAAGG
Organism: Murraya koenigii; assembly: GCA_025617385.1. Lineage (NCBI taxonomy): Eukaryota > Viridiplantae > Streptophyta > Magnoliopsida > Sapindales > Rutaceae > Murraya > Murraya koenigii. The sequence continues at coordinate 47,916,589 of CM046811.1, read as the reverse complement.
AACGAGCAGCATTTGAGAGATAAAGCTCGGTCTACTAACTTTCTTCAATTCATTCATGCTCAACATTATTGTCTTTATCATCATCATTGTCATACTCACACATGTTTAGTTTAATTAGGACATAAGGGAGTCTTAAGTAGTTGTTAGAATTAGAGAACCGTGGGGAAAAAATCATATTCATTTGTGTATTTGTTATAAGGTAGAAGCTAAATATTGGCTTTGGATTCTACCTAGGATACTAATTGACAGTTGATTATGCCTCGAATTCATACAGCATCCGAAGACATAATCTTTGTTTATATTTGGAAGTAAATTGGTTCAAAAGATTGATTTTGTATCTTTGAACCAAGATTGATTGGTCAAGAAAAGGCGAGCTTGGATAGCTTGGCCATTAACTTGTAATCTCTTTCTTCATTTTTCATGATTGATACTTGTTTAAGATAGGATTAGTTGGAAAACAGAAGATGAATGGATGTCTTTTTTCACTGATAATCATCTCCTTTACCTTTCATCTTTCGCTTTCAGTCGGCATATTTTTCTTTTTGCGAGAGCATGTGTATGGAATCCAAGGGGATCTCAGAAATAAGGTCAACACTATGCTGTTGCCTTTGCCTGTATCAAAGTTTAGCGTGCCGGGTGGCATCACGCCCTTCAAAATTAATTATCGGAAAATTCAGGCCATGTCAAGTTGTTAAATTTAATTTCTTCTGGATTTGAACCATTAGCACTCCTCTAAAGTCCCGATAGAGCCCCTCTTTTTGAAAAATCCCGTTTAACTACCCGGAAGAATTCATTATTCATAAGAACACTTACATTCTTTCAAAACTACCTCTCCCCTTCAATCTCTTTCCGGTTTCCAGTAAATCGTTTCTTTATTCTTTTTCTTATGAGTAAAATCTTTTTTTTTCTTTTGAAAATTAATACTTTATTAACAACAAAAACATTACTAAAAACATACAATTTCTGCAAGCGTATCCTTCACCCAAAAACGCGATTCCGATTGAAGAATAATTTTTGCCTCTTGGTCAACGAGAGACGAACATAAATATAATCAAAGCAAATAATAGAAGCTCTCTCATTGAACAAAGATAAGCTAAAGTAAAATAAGTATTCATCCCAGCAAATGAGCTTGTATATAGGCAACTCTGAGCGATTCAATCAGCAGCAAAAGAAGGGCATTCTAATTGAAACCTCAACGACAGCTCCAATCCCAGTACTGTGTGAATGTAGAATTCCTTTACTTTTACACCGGTATAAATTAGCTTCACCGTCCTATTTCTTCATCATCTTGCACGAGTTCAGAGAATACTTCTTGAAAGTGCTGACCTATTTGATTTAATCAATGTTGACAAGAAGACACCCTGTCAATCGGGTATTTGGCTGCAGGTTGCGCTTCCAAAAATTGCAGTTCTCTTGCAATGTTTTCTAGAAAGTAAAAATAAAAAAAAAAATAAAACACATTGTGACGCTATTTATTCATAGGAAAGAGATTGAATGAGGAGTAATTTTGAAAGAACACACTATAAGCTTAATAATAATATATATAAGAATATATTATAGATTATAAACTTAAATAACTTACATACCTCCGTTCATTTTTTTTAATTTTTTTTTCAAGTTAAATTTAAAGAATGTTTTTTAGTCTATTGTTCTATATAACCTTTAGTTTGATGGGTAATTTCACAGGCCAAGTTTTTCTTGACTAAACTAGAGACCCTTAGTATATATAATGGACTTTATTAGATACCTTTCATTTAAAAAAAAAAAAAGACTAAATTATTCTTATCTTGATCTTTTAGAAATATGGAATAATTATTCTCACCATTATCTATTCGTAAAAAAGTGAGAAATTTTAATTCATCTCCATTCATGAATGTGAGCCACATTAAAAATATGCTTGTAACACATATTTAATGATAATGCATGTAACATACAGGTCTCCTTTTTTAAAAAAATAACTTGGACATTTTCTTGAAATGAGTTCACCAAAAATTTGAAAAAATATCATGATATGTCCAAGTTATAAAAAAATAGTAATAGAAGAATCAGAAATTCATTCAATAATATTAAAAAATAAAAAATAATTTTTATTAAAAAAAATTAAATTAACATATTTTTAAAAATATTTTATATTAATATATTTATTTAAATTAAAAATAAAATTTTATTTAAAGGATTTTTTAAAATAATATAAGTTACTATTAAAATAACTTAACCGTACGCAGTCAAAACCAATCGTACCTCCAGCGTGGTTCGTGTGGTTCAAATCATTGACGTAATAACTGCAAAGCCCACGTGTTGCAATTTGTACAAGCCCGACAGCCCGTAACCCAAGGCCCAAGCCTTTATGGTACGCGGTGAAGAGTTGACGAAGGCAAAATTAGCCGTTCGTTCAAATTTCAACAAGTGCCTGGACTACGACAAATACAATACTGTCTGATAATTTGTGGCGAATAACGCACTAAGCTACTTTAATGAGCTTATACTGCTCAGAATCTAAGCAAATATGGCATCTGACTCCGTTTGGTTGCTGACTATGATGCGGTTTGTCGAATGAATATGGGAGGCACCATATGTTCGATGAAATTTCTCAGTGGGATACCGAAGTGCAAATGGAATTGAGAGCATCAGCTTGTACAGTGTAAGATATTTAACTTGCAATTATGCAACATGAGTGTAAGATGGCCAAGGCTTTTAACACCTACTCACCTCTCTCAAATCATAAAGAAGCAGAAAAACCCATTAACAGCTCTTAAGATTTTCAAGGAAGCCAAGGAGAAGTATCCTAATTATCGACATAATGGTCCGGTGTATGCCTCCATGATTGGCATTCTTTCAAATTCAAATCGAATTACTGAAATGAAAGAGGTTATTGATCAGATGAAAGGCGATTCATGTGAGTGTAAAGATTCAGTTTTTGCCACTGCAATCAAGACTTACGCTAGAGCAGGACTCTTAAACGAGGCCGTTTCTCTGTTTAAAAACCTTTCGCAATTCAATTGTGTGAACTGGACTCAATCGTTTAATACCCTTTTGAAGGAAATGGTGAAAGAGTCTAAGCTTGAAGCTGCTCATATTCTTTTCTTGAGAAGTTGTTATGGATGGGAAGTGAAGTCACGGATTCAGTCACTGAATTTGCTGATGGATGTCTTGTGTCAACGTAGACGTTCTGATCTTGCATTGCATGTTTTCCAAGAGATGGATTTTCAGGGTTGTTATCCAGATAGGGAAAGTTATCGTATCTTAATGAAGGGTTTATGTAATGATCGGAGACTAAATGAGGCCACTCACTTGTTATATTCTATGTTTTGGAGGATCTCTCAAAAGGGTGGTGGTGAAGATATTGTGATTTATAGGACTCTGTTATTTGCATTATGTGATCAAGGGCAGATTCAAGAGGCAGTGCAGATTCTTGAAAAGATTTTAAGGAAGGGACTCAAGTCTCCTAAAAGTCGTCGTCACAGCATTGATCTTAGTCCATGCAATAATGGCGAAGATATAGAAGGTGCTAAGAGTTTGATTAATGAAGCCCTGATCAGAGGTGGGATTCCGAGTTTGGCTAGTTATAGTGCAATGGCTGTTGATTTGTATAATGAAGGTAGAATTGTTGAGGGTAATAAAGTGCTTGATGAAATGCGGACAAAAGGCTTTTGGCCATCACTTGTAATTTATGAGGCAAAGTTAGCAGCTTTGTCTAAGGATGGTATGGTTGATGAAGCAATCAAAGTGATTGAAGAGGAGATGGGGAAAGGAAATTTTGTGCCAACCGTCAGAGTGTATAATATATTGTTGAAAGGCCTATGTGATGCAGGGAATTCAGCAGTTGCTGTTACATATTTGAACAAGATGTCTAAGCAGGTTGGCTGTGTTGCTAATGGGGAAACTTATAGCATTTTAGTGGATGGGCTGTGTAGTGATGGTAGATTTCTTGATGCAGGTAGGGTTTTGGAGGAGATGTTGATTAGGTCATATTGGCCTTGTGTTGGAACTTACAATGTTCTTATAAGGGGTCTTTGCTCAATAGGCAAGCAGTATGAAGCTGCAATGTGGTTGGAGGAGATGCTCAGCCAGGCTAAGCTGCCGGATATGTCTGTGTGGGGTTCTTTGGTGGCATCTGTATGTTGCAACACGGCTGACATGATTTTTTGCCGTAAGACTTTGGAGCAGCTAAGCCGCTGTTCATAGCTGATACTGGGGCAATTATTATTATTGTAGACAAAATTCTTCCAACGTGGACATGGTGAGACAATCAGTTGCAATTCCAAGGCTAGCGAGGCAAACTTAGAAGCAGCGAATTTGAGCCATCAGCAAACTGAGTGATGTTTCTGTTGACCAAATGTTGATCTTTCGATGGAGAACGCCAGTTATTGGGAGGGCAATAAAATATTATCTTGTTGTAGCTCTGTAGGTTAATCCTCGCTCTGTTTGGTGACTTGTATAGAAAGAAGGTAGTAAGTTTAAGCTGATTAACAACATTTGGATTTTGGAGCAGCATGTCAATTGTGGCATACTGCAGTACCTTTGTTATGCTGTAAAGCATAGTGATGATAGTGCCTCTCCCGATCTGTGCAATGAGCCATGCTAATTGTACATATTGGGGAACGGTGTGCTTTATATTTGCAGTGAATTTTCATCTACCAAATATATAATTTCCTCGTGGAAATGGTAGTGGACTGATGCAATGGCGTATTAATTAGCATTGACATTAACAGCCATGACCAGAACAGAACATAATTAGAAACATAATAAAAAGGCTTTTAAAAGAAAAAGAATGTAGACAAAGCCTAAATTTATTTTTTAGCCGTTAGCCTGAAGAAAGAGAAATGATCCTTTGGACAGAGAGAGATCCTATTTCTAAGGCATTGACTGGGCACAGAGCCATCCGACCAAGGTGAGTGAGCTAAGATCGTATTTAGGGCTCGTGAGCTGACAACTCCCAAATAAAATTACTTGAAAAACGGTCACTTTTGTAGGCGAACAACATTTGATACCTCAATACTCCCAAAAGTATTTAATTATACGTCAGTTATAATTTACGAAGTAATAAAAATATTGTCGAAATCAAGAGGAAATTAAAAATGGGCCTCCAACACTAAGCCCAACACCAGCCCAATTAAGCACTCAAGAAAACCCTAACCGGCCGCAATCGCAAACCCTTGCAATACTTTGCAGCGGCGCAGCAGAGTGCACGGAGCAATCACTAGCAGATCTGATCTCTTGAGGTATCAAGCTTCTCCTTCCTTTGCTTCGTCTTTCGTTTTCTTTCAGCTTGTTCATTACCATGCAAAGAAAGTTTATCGTATTTTTAGAGTTAGTTTCAGTTTGAAAAGATACTATTTTGCATTTTTTTTTTCCTTTTTTCTTTCTTCATCGTTCTCATTAAGTTGTATGTAGTTGTATATGTTGATCGCTATTAAGTGTTGTATTTGAATTTTTGCTTTTTATTGTGTTATATTGTAGTCAAAACAATGTCGGTTTCGGAGATTGCTTGCACTTACGCTTGTTTGATCCTCCACGATGACGGCATCGCCATTACTGTATCCTTGTCATGAAATTTATATGGTTAATTGTAATTTTTTTTTTAATTTGTCAACTTCAACGTGTTTAAATGTCAAGGCTTAGGTATCTTTAAGCTTTTGTTGTGTTTATTTCCTCATTTAGTGTGTTAGTCTTCTAAACTCAAACTGGTGAAATAGTGGAGAAGGATGAAGGCATAGAAATTCGTGGAGCAAAACCAAAAGCAGTCTGAACATAAATGGCCAATTTCATTGCTATGATATTTTTAAATCTTTTGTTAAAAATTTAAAATAGCATACTTGTTTCTGGAAAATGGGTTTCTGGGTGTTTCCTTTGACCGTTGTTAATAGGCGGAGAAGATCGCACAAGTGGTGAAGGCTGCCAATGTGTCTATTGAATCTTACTGGCCAAGTTTGTTTGCTAAGCTCGCTGAGAAGCGGAACTTAGATGATCTTATAATGAATGTGGGGTCTGGTGGTGGCGGTGGTGCAATTGCTGCTGCAGCTCCTGCTGGAGGTGATGGGGCTGCCGCAGCTGCTGCTCCACCTGAGGAGAAGAAGGTAATTGCAATGCCTTAGAAATTATTAGTCGAAAGAAATTGTTAAGACTTTTTGAATTTTATGGTTTTTATCTGATACGTCTATGGTGGTTTTTGGGGTAATTTTGCAGGAAGAACCCAAGGAAGAAAGTGACGAAGATATGGGCTTCAGTTTGTTTGATTAGGAGCTCCTTTCAGAATGATTTGGTCCAGTTCTGGTTTACAACACTTAAGATTAATTGTCCTTTTGATCTATTAGTGGTATCTATCTTTGTTTGTTAAGATTTAAGTATAGGTAAGCCTCGTGTGAACAGAAAGTGTTAAGTAGTTGTTTTGGTTCTGTATTGTGTGTTTGAGATTCTGGATGTATACAGGTATTGTGGACCGATTTTGTTCTGTGTTATTAATTACTTCTTTAATTAGTTTTTATGCATGTGATTGATTGATGGTTTGTCCTGGTTAGAATGCCAGGATATGGATGTGGTTAATATTACTTTTAGATAGGACATTCTTTTTATTGTATGCTGTTGTTCATACAGCCTCCAATCCCACCATATTGGTAGTAACTGTCCGGGCCATCAGGTTTATTATTTGTATTTTTATGTTGAAATTATTGGCTTTCAAATTTTTCGTCATATTACCCTGCCTGCCAGTATCCTTCTCCTTTCGGGTGAAATGTCAGCAGAAAGTGTTCTTATCATCATGCTACCTGATGAATTAGTCTCTAGATGAATCGAGGCTCTATTTTGGGTATTCGCCTTTTATTATAATTTTTATAATTTTGTTTATTTAAATTTAAAAATTGGTAATATTATATATTTAAAACAATATACATAAAAATTCGTCATTCCCCTTTCAGTAATTTGAAGATAACCTTTTTTTCTGAGTTGTGCCTTTTTTAAGTTCTTACCCAGCCTCCGCGAAATAGACTTTGGGGAGGAGTTGTGGGGTCAAATTATTTCTTGAGGTAAAGGACCTCCACCTCGCAAGGTATGATGAAATGCTCTCATCAGGACTGTGTTTTCAGGTCGATTGAAAAAAAAAAAATTCTTATTTGTGATAGCTGATAAGCTTTCTGATTACTTTTCGGCTCTTTATTTACGAAAGCAAGGACGCAGTTTGGCAAATGTTGTATTGGCTTTTTGTCATGGACTGAGTAGTCCACTTCAATTATCCAACAAAACAAAGATAGAACTCTCGCTAGTCAATAAGGCGTAATTTTTTAATTGTTAAATTTTATTTATTTTAAAATAATAATAATAATGATAATGATAATGATTAATTAAAATAAAAAATTAATTTTAATAATAATAATAACAAAAACGGTGACATTAATAATAACAACAAAAAGTATATTTAAGATAATTAAATTTAATAATAATAATATTAAAATAATAATAATGATATTAATAAATAACAATAATGATGATCATGATAATATCAAGAGTTCGGGGGCTTGGCTTAGGGCTTAGGCTTGTCCTTTATACTTCCCTAACATAGATTTAGGAAAGCCACAAATTTTCATTTTTTTATTTTGCAAGACTTGCTAAGTCGTTTACCACTAGTCTTCGATGGTTATATCAGTATCTACAGTATGAATGTTTGATAAGTTCTTGGGAGGGAATAATTAACCAAATGGATAATTTTTTTTTTTTTTTTTATAAATCTCAGTGATCACTAGTGTTGTTCTAATTTAATTTTAATTTGACTATTTTATCATTATAACATAAAATGTGTGAAATATTGAAACATGTGCTATTGTCCCATGAGTGAGAATAATTAATGAGGTTTTAGTTGTTTAAACATTCACATTTCTCATTTATTTGAAATTATTAAAAAAATGTGATTTTACTGATTTTTTTTTTAAGTGGGTGCATTTACTTCACTATCCCTTTTTTGATGAATTAATTTTGAATTAACTTCATAATTGATTATCTTTGAAACACTAAACTCACTTTTAAAAATTTTAATTTACCCTTTTTTTAAGGATTGCTAAAAAAAAAAAAAACTATCAGTCCACTCAATTTATAATTTTTAACCAAAAAAAAGTAATTACTTTAAATTTTTAAAAATAAAAAATAATTCAAATACAATCCATTCACAAAAAAATAATCTAAAATTTATCCTTCTATATTGAAAGGCTAGAAAGGTAAAACATTGGAAAGCGAAACCGCCGCACACACTAGAGAAAAAGAACCAAAAAAAAAAAAAAAACATTATTTTCATCCTGTTAGGCGTTAAATCTATGAACTTGTTCAGTTGCACGATTTCATTTCAGGCGACTCGCGACAGTCCTTTGTACAAAACTGTAAAACAAAGCTTAACATTTCATTATACTAGGCACACACTAATTATCTTAACATTGAACCATTATTGAAAATAGCGCATACTGCACATACTGTCAACCTATGTTATTTCGAAGTAATATCTTGGACTAAGATTGTGGAGAAACGTGAACATTGCTTGTGGTCCAAAATAAACGTGGAGATTTTTGTAGCCTCGATCTAAGGAGTGGCCACATTTTCCTTGGCAAGAGGAGCAATTTCCTCGCCATCAATTCCAGGTTCCCCACCAGCAACTCCCAGGTTAAGTAGGACCTCCTCCCATTTCTTAGCTGGCCCCTGTCCCATGAAAAACATATCAGCTCAGATATCTTTTCAACGAATTGAAACAACAGGTCCACTAAATTAATGAATCTTCTTGCACAGTTCCAATACTCACTTTCCATGAAAGATCTTGAGCCATGCCATTTTTCATCATTTCAGCCAAAGCTTGGCTACCGTAGGTTGCAAGAGCTCTTCTGACAGTTGTAGAGACTGCAGTCACATCTACTGGATCCACAGCCTCACACTGAAAGAAATTGATTGATGATAAAAACAGAAATCACAGTTAAATCAAGTGGTGTGCTTGGAATTACTCTAGAAATATAGGACAGAGATGAATTTATTACTTCAACACTCAGACTTCCCATATGGAATCCTGTAAAGCCTTCTTTCACAGTGTCAACCAAACCACCGGTGGAGGCCACGATAGGCACCTGCAAAGGAATTACACTTATGTAAATCAAATTTTTGGCCTTCATTTCTAGCATATAACATTAGCATGCGCTAGCAGAAGGAAGAGGGAAGAAACTCCGGTAGAACATCATACTGTTCCATAACGCATGGCATGTAATTGAATGAGACCACAAGGTTCAAATCTGCTTGGAATCAAGATAAAATCAACTCCTGCTATTATCATATGCGCCAGAGGAGCATTGAATTTCGCTACTCCTCTGGCTTTCTCAGGGTACAGTATCTCCAACTGTTCAAGCTGCTTCTCCATTGGTTTTTTGCCAGTACCCTGAGAGAATGTAAAAAAGAAGAAAAAAGAAAAATATCATTATAGATACAGCTGTTCTAATGTCATAATAAATATATATAGGGTAGAATAATTTCTAATTGTAATACTTACAAGGACTATTATCTGAACATTCTCTTTGATGAACTGGGGAATGGCAGCTACAAGAATATCTGAGCCTTTCTGCTCTTCAAGTCTACCTATGAAGCCTATGACAGGGATATTTCTATCGACAGGCAACCCAACTTCTGCTTGGAGGGCTTCCTTCAGAAGAGGCTTCGCATCCATCACCTGAGGATACAAAATTTGTGTTAAGTCTTGCTATATCAAGCCAAGTTTTTAGAATGCTAGTTTTGATAGAGGTTCATTCTCTTAAAGAATCTTACAGTTGAAGCATCATATTTGACACCTATATATTTGTCAGTCAGGGGGTTCCACTCCTGGACATCCATCCCATTCACAATTCCTATAATTTCATTTTCGCAGAGGCGGAGGATGTTATCCAATTCTACTCCTCTGTCTTCACCAGAAACAAGTTCTTGGGCATAGTTTGGGCTCACAGTTAAGACCTGGTCCGATTCTAATATTCCAGCTTTCATCCAGTTGATTTTTCTTCCTTTCACAGGTTTATCGTATCTGCAGGATAGGATTAGTTACACACTAGTTTTGACCATGAAGAACTCTACACTAAGCCACTGGAACCGTACCCATCGATAAAGTCAAAAGAGCTTTTGAATTGATTTGGAAGATTGAGAAGTCGAAAATCCTCAAATGCAAATCTTCCTTGGTAAGCAACATTGTGGATACAAAAAACAACCTGGAAAGAATAATAAGCACAATATGGGTTTTCGATTACCTATACACAGGTGTTTTTTGATATACTTATTCATATGCAAGAGAGCTTACTTTGGCACTTCTGTACATGCCCTTGGGCTTATACATAGTTTTCAGATAACAAGGGAGAAGGGAAGTATGCCAGTCATTAGCAACGAAAACGACATCTTCACCTACATACAAGGAGAGTAAAATAGCAATTCATATTTACTTTATTTAGCAGAACCCTCAGATGTAAGAATCACACAACTCTTCTTACCATATGGTCCAGAGAAATATTTGTTGCTGTTAAGATTCAGAACCCTTGGTGCTTCAAGAGCTGCCTGTAAGAATTAAAACTGTAAAATTTGAGGACAATAACCAAAAGGTTCTCGGACTTCGTCTTTCGTGTTGAGGCTTTTGGACCCCTTAGATCTTTAAAATTTCTTTTGCAAAATGTGCAAGATTAGAGAGTATTTACAACCACCAACCTGGCACAACAAGCTGAAGCGAAGTTGGTTGTCCTGATAGTCCACTCCAGCCCTAGGTCCATAGATTTTGGATTGGGTTTTACCCCACACCTTGAAGTTTAGTCACAACAAATGCAACTTGAGAGACATCCTTCACAATTCAAACATATCAAACCATTTGATCTGAAGACAGTAAGACAAATGATTCACAGAGATTACCTTCTCAAGAAACCAAGGATGATCCACAAACACTCGATCAACTCCTCTTTTGTGGCAATGAAAGAAGCGAACTTTTTCAATTTTGTCTCCAACTTTCAGCTACAATAAAAAATGTCAAATCACAAATCTATATCTTTAGTCTCATATCAACCGGAAATAAAGAGAACTAGCAAAAAATCCAAATAGAATTGATATACCTCAATTACAACATCAGTATCCCAAGCATCTTTGTACTGGTCATATCGGGGTGCAATAGTCATGACACGGTGCCCATTGGCCTGAACAAAGGAATTAATTTTGGTCGATGAGGATCCCAATCAATCAACGATGATTTAATCAATATGATCTGTCTGTCAAAACAACGATGAAGAAAAAAGAGAGAAAAAAAAAAAAGGTAAGCTTACGGCCAGTGCTGGTGGCAGACCTCCAAGAACATCTCCGAGTCCCCCGGTTTTACTCCAAGGAGCAACCTCTGCTCCAACACAGATGATATTCATGCCCAACCCACAAACAATCACCAAGGATGGCCCGTTCCGGCTTCTAAATCCATTCCTCCCAGCTTGCCTGCTGGTGGTTAGTTTTGATGCCATTGTTTTCACTGGGAGTTCGTCTATGATATTTAAACTTCTCAGCCCACTGTGCTTTATACACCCAAATTTCATCTGTGATGCCTTAGTGTTCACTCCTGAAGCTACCCCATGTCCATAACTCCTTGAGACGAAGCTTGAAGCGGCTACAGTACTAGCCATAGCTGATATTATTATGGTTATATCCTGGAAAGTGAAAAATCAGCAGAAAATAAAAATTGATTGATCGATACAAATGTTACAACTACACTACTAGAAATATGAAATTTCACCTGTTGAAGAACGTTTCCCGAGCCTCTTAGTTTTATAATAAAATCTAGTGCTCAGACGACTGTGAATGAATGTGGAGTGAACAACAGCTGCCTAAGACCTTCGCCCTCTGCTCCTTTTGTAGTGTTGTTGCCGTACTTTGCACATGTGAAATTACTTAAAGAGATTCGTGGTTAATACGTCTCGTTGCCCTCGAACCGCAGGATTTTCTCGCGGCTTACAACTCTTCACTTCAAGTTGCGAGAGATCTTAGACAGTTGAATGAAAGATGGGAATATACGAACTAGAGAGACCAACTGGGACGTGGGAATATACGAATTAATGACTTTTTTTTTTTTTTTTTTGTCAATTGGTATGGTCCCGACGCTCGAGACTCCACCAACCAACGTCGAATTCTATTTGTTCAGCTGAAAAACAAATATCAAACGAACGAATATCCTCGTTCAAATACTAGGTACGTCGCCCAGATATCGTTGTGTTTTCACGCGAGTTTTTCATGAGATAAATAACAGAATACCTTTTTATTTTTCCCCAAGGCCCAAACAAACTGTTGAGCTAAAAGGACTTTACGTGATATCTGATACGTTGGGTGGGATATAAAAGGTATGTAATATTTCGTGATATAATGAGTGCTTTATTTTTTTTTATTTTTTGATTTTTGACCGGGTAAACTTGTAAAGACGGTAGAAACGAGTCTTATGGCTACTGGCTATCATCAATTTTAGCTGCGAATCTGGGAAGACTGGGATTGAATGAAAGCTCAAGTTGAAAGTTGAAACAACCCATAATTAAATTTAAAAATAAACAATAATACGATCTTGGCAGTTTCAAAATTCATCACAAATATCCAGAAGAAGAAGACAAAATTGCTTGTGTTTTCAATTTTCATTGATTGAGCAATGGACGGTGCAAATGGAATGGGGGCAAAAGTAATGCCATTGCTCGGTTATTTTATTGTACTACCACTACCAGCTGTCCAGCATTGTTGAGTGTCGATTGACCCGTGATCAATATATGGCAATTGTTAAGTTTATAATGAATGTAACTTGCATCTGTTGAAAATAATACAAAAAGTTATAATATATTATAGGATCCATATATTTTTTTTCAATGAATGAAGTTATATAGAAGTAACTTAACGTGACCCTCTCTTTCTCTCTCTCTCTCTATATATATATATAATTATTAAGACAGGATTCAGGAAGTGGTGTGTAATTATTTACTACAACTAAATACATATTATTATTTTTTTAAGTATACAGTCCATCACAATTTAATCATTAAATTTTATAATTTAAAATATATCTTTTTAGTTAGAAGAATCAACGGCTTACAAATTAGTTTAAGAATGCACTCATTCGTAATGTGAGATATTATATATTTTTTCTTTTGAGGATCTCGAGTTTCGTGAGAATCACTAATAAAAGCTTGAGCTTAATAACTAAGTATATATATTGTCCGCCTTGATCTCACAGTCTATCACAATTTTATTATTAAATTTTACAATTTAAAACACATTTATTTAGTTAAAGAAGCCCACGATTTATACACCAATCCGAAAACTCACTTACTAATAATGTAGGATATTATATAGCAATTGTTTATTGATATTATTGGGTATGGTTTAAATTTTTCCAAATAAAAAACTAAAATCCTATATTCAGAGAATTAAAATTTTGAATGCTTTTATAATTGAATTGATCTTAAGTAGAATAGCAATGGCTAGGTATTTGTAAAAAGGATGTTAATATATGTATTCACACTCATTGGTAGAGAATATTTTATATCTGTTGTGGCCTTGAACGAGTACAAGTAGGAAATTCTCAATAAAAATTAAAGATATTTGTTATTTGTCCTATCTCTTATATCCATTTTTTAATTTTTTAATACATAATATATTTAAAAAATAAAAAATGATACCTTAACTATTTACTTATAGATGAATATGCACCACTTTATTGTAAATATTTTTAAAAAATAATTTTTAATTTGAGGTCAATATTAATTATAATTTAATAATTATTAAGTTCACTTTTAATCTATGTATTACTGAATATTTGGATTGAAAATAAAAAAAAACTATTCTTTGTCATTTCTTTGTCAATTCTTCAATCTTTTCAACTAAACCTTATTTGAACATTGTTCAATTATCATTTGTTTTTACTTATGACAATATTTTATATGATCTAGTAAATATTTAGTCTATTAAATAATTAAAATCTCTAAGTAAATATCTAAGAAAATATCATATTAGATGGTCATTATGATTAACAAGGTGCAAAGTGCTAATATTTATGTGTAGGGGTTTTTAATTTTTTTCTTTAATATTTAATTGATTTAGTTATTAATTTTAACTCTTAAAACATTAAAAAAATGAAGAGTCAATAGTCAAATAGATTTAATGAGCAAGAATTGGTCTCAGTGTTTTATACTCTTATGCGACCTGCTCAATTAACAGTTACAAGAAGTTACACTTGTGCCTGGTTTTTTTAATAAAATGAGAGTGAAATTAGACTTAATACCTGACCTAACATAGTAGATCCTGCGGGCCCTAACCCAATGGGGATTTTTTGCCCTACCTAATCCTAAGCCATGCACCTAAGGAATGATGGTGTTTGCCTTTATAATTTAACCGAATGATTTTCATGTTTTTGTAATTATCTAAATTTAAATTTTGAGAAAAAAAATAAGGTTTAAAAAAAAGGCTTTGTTGACCTGCATATCTTAAATAAAGTGTCAGTGTTTAAAATAAAAAGAATTTAACTAATTCTTAAAACAAATTAACAATAATAGAATTCTAAATTCCTTCATCAAAATTTCAAAGTCTTAACACACATATTAATAGTTGTAAAAATTCTATTTATGCATACCATTTGTTATGGTATCAACCATTAGAACATTGGTGTAGGACGATTATGTATCATTTGATTTTTAGTTATTTTCCATTTTAATTAGCTTTTTATTAGGTATGAGTTTAGATCTTTTAAATCTATATTTGTTGTGATTTAGTTTTTTGCACTATTACAGATACGAAGTTAATAGAAAAAATTGGATTCAATTATCATATGATCTTAAAAATAAAATTGACTAAGGATTCAAACCATGGTACATACTTTCATAAAATCGTATGATTCTTCAAATTGATTTGACTCTATTATAAATAGAGAGATTTTCTTAACGTTTTCATATTCTGTTTTGATTAATAAAATTCACCTTCATTATGGAATTTTTTTAATCTTTAACCTCATGATGTGGAGCATTATTATAAAAATCTCACGTTGTTGAGCCATTTTGATTAGAATAACATATATTATCATTTCCATCAAAGCATCATCTAATCGTATTTGCCTTGGTTCGTTTGGGATTACTTTTGAGATGCTCAAAGAGATCTTGAAAGACAAAAAATTAATTTTGGTATTTATTAATTTAAAAAAACTACTTTTAGTAAAATTATCTCATCATACAATAAATTTTGAGAAGCAAAGAAAGGGTAGGCCATAAAAATAGCAAAACAAATAAATAAATTGTAAATGAATTGGGTCAATATTTGATGGATTCGAATTTAATTCGTCAATTAAATAAATATTCATTTAATTTATTTATTGCACAAAATTAGATGAATCGTAACGAATTTGAATTTATTTACTATTTATTTTATTTTTTATGAATAATTAATAACAAATCAATCGAATCTAAATTCGTTTATGAAAATAATAATTTGTGAACAAAAATCAAGCAAACTAAATATAGACAAACCAACTAATAAATGAATTAGTGACCTCAAACTCAAATTCAATTTGATTATTTAACTAATCGAAACGTCTTCTTTTATTTATTAATCAAAACAATTTTTTTAAACCCAGACACATTTAATTGGAAATGAATTAATTCAAATAGATTAATATTGATCTAAATTGCCACCCCTAGGAAGGAGTAGCTCTTTTAAATCTAATTTTGAAAATCAGTTTTATACTTAATATAATTTCATATATATCCTCACATATATTATAAAAATTCAAAATTATATATACTCAATTATGAAATAAAGTTATTAAATTAAGAGAAAGTATTGTTATTACCAATTATATTGAGATAATAAAATAAAAATTTATTTTAGTTTCAATTATTAATATACACGATAAAAAAATATTTTAAATATACATGTTTATAAATATGTGAAAATATTTTATTCAAAATTATGTCAATTTTAATCATTTATATTCTCACATAGTTTAATAATAAGATTTAGAAAATACATATGATTATGATTGTTTTTAAAATGCACATTATTTTTAAAAAATTACTAAACGTTTAATTAATTATTTTCGTAATTGATTATTTACATAATGCATCTAACAATGATTATTTATGAGCTATAACACTATCAAACTAGTCTTTAGGTCGTTCCTAGAAAGATATCTAATCATATTAATCTAGTTCCGGTATCCCACTATATCCATAATGATCAAAATTCATTTTAAGAATATTATCAATTTTTCATTTAAGTTATTATGACATATCATGTCAACTTTATAATTTAGTAAAAAGTACATTTTACCACTAAATATTTATATTATTATCAATTTATCATTATTTTATTAACTCAGTTAAAATTTTACTGATGTTGTATATGCTTTTAAGACATTTTCAATTGAAGCCAAAACGCTGTTTTTGCATTGTTGTCACTGACTCGACAAATAACATTTACGTCTTTAAAAGACATATTCATATTCATATAAAATATTAATTATATTTTCATCACAAATGGCATCAGGAAAATGGTGGGATACGTCAGCACTACGGTGCTTGCAGTACTACTTCACAGTAATGTCATCACCATCGGGGTGGGTCTCACGTGAGCTGAGCTTAATGGACGATATTGTGTGGAGTGTGGTAATGGTCGTGGAATCAGTGGCTCTTCTCTCCGTGTTCTATTTCTTCTTTTTCTTATGTGGTTGCACTGTTTAAATTTTTAGTTTGGTGACGCCATTAAGATCTTATGTGTCGGATTATGATGTTGTCAGTTGAGTTGCTAGTTCAGTCATGTGGCGGATATTCCTAGGTCGTTGGATTATTTGTCTAATTCTTCGTTAATTGGAAGAATATAAGAACAATATTAGATGTATCTTCAGTTTTTAACTTTTCAATGTACTTAATATTGTTATTACTTTTTTTTCCCAAAAAAAAATTTATTTTCATTGACTAGGTTGCTCTTAGTAAAATAAAAAGTAAAAACAATTTGTTATACATTTTATGTAGTTAAAGATCACTTATTTACGATAAGTTTTGAATTTGTGGCTGATTTATTCACACATGTATGCTTTTTGTATTCAGGATATCTCAATTCTTCTGTTGAGAATGTCCAATCTTGAAAATATTTATAGAATAATTAATATGTATTTCTAAAAAAAAATTATTTTGAATTACTTTTATTATTTCTTTCTTTTTAAATGACAAAATCATCGGCTATACTTCGAGGAAAAGATCAACTTTTAATTTATTTTCTGTATTAACATTCTTTTAACGGAACATTAATAAATTGATAACAATATAAAAGTTTGGTGGTAAAATACACTTTTTACTAAATTATAAAACTGATATGAAATGTTAGAATAACTTAAGTAGGAAATTAATAATATCTATTCTTTTTATGAATATATTCTATAATGTACTTGATTTCTTACTACACATGCAGCTTATATTAAACTCAATTCTTATTACATATACACATCCCGTAATAACTTTAATTCTTTTTATTGTGTACGTTATTATTCATAATCGCCTTATGATTTTCATGAAATGTCTTTCGGTTAGTATATATAATGTAATTGTAATATTTTCATTATATCTTGTACAAACAAATAAATATTTTCATTATTTCATTAAAAAGATTATTACAACATTCTCCCTAACCAAAATTACTCTTAAGGACAACAACTAACTTTTTCCGAACAAAGCAACTTCAAGAACAAATATGATGCATATCCAATTCTCTATATATTGGTCTAAAGTCTAAACCCATTGTCACGAAATTCGTTGTTTGATTTAGGTGAATTTGCAGTCATCTACTCTTTATAATCCAAAACTCTTTTGTTTTTTTTTTTTTTTTTATTTTTGTAATTACTACCTAGAAAACTCACTTCAAAGTTCAAGCATAGTTTGCTTTCCGGTTCTTTTAGAAATATGTCGGAATTTTTTTTTTTAACACAAGATTGTTTCTTTTGTTTTGTTTTATTTTTTTAAGTAAAAACAAGTTTGTCAAATTTTGATCAAATCTGAACTATTGGAAATTATTGATCTTCTATTTCCATACAATTGCAGGTGAAACTTTTTCTAAACCAAGAACATCATATCAACAAACTAACAAATGATTTGTTATGATTTTTTTTTTTTAAATTTCTATATTTTTACATTGAAACTTGAACAAGTGAATGAACAGTGGTGTAAAAATATTGTAAATTCAAAAAAAAAATGTCGGTGAATGTTGAAGAAAAATAGAAGGAGAAGATAAATGTGTCATTAGGATTATAATTGGGATATTGAGAGATGTAGCAAGTAAAAGAATGATTTTTGAATCTTTACAATATATTTAATGAGTAAAAGGGTTCAAACAGTAATTTAATGAGTTTAAATATGTTAAATAATATTTTTATTTTAAAATAAAATAAAATAAAATAAAAGGTATTGATTAATAAATAAATTTTTTATTACTCTTTAGTAAATTGATTATTTTTTAGATTATTTATTTATTTTAAAAATTTTAATTTTTTAAAAAATAAAAATAATATAAAAATAATTAATTTCCTAAAGATAATCCAAAATTAATCTTTAATCGATAGTAACCGCGGACCTTGGTACTTGGGTATCACCGATTCCCGGTTCAAGCTGCCTGTCTAAACCGGCTAGGCGGCTACATTGGTCCGCTCGTTCCATGAAATCCAACAGGTGAAATGAAGAGTATCAGATTCAAGCAAGCAAAACGAACTCTCATTTTATATATAATCAAGAAAGCGATCAAACATATGTTTCTGGAACTAAAGAAACAATACTGGACAAAGAGAACTTATGATATGAAACAAATAAATAATGACCAAGAAGCTCGACGACACAAATTCACTAATGGAACTTGATATTGACTCGTTTCTTCACTCTCACCTCTCCTCCGATTCCGATGACGAGTTCAACTCAGTCCCCTACCGTACCCTTGACGAAATCCTCAACGACTCCGATTCATCCACGCCACCTTCATCGCCAACATCGTCAATTCACCACTCAGATCCCTCCCTCGCCAAACCACAGCCCCAAAACGACGGCGTTTCATCTCGAGATAAACCCACTCCAAAGCCTAGTTCATTTCATCGGGTCAAAAGTAACGAATTATCGGGCGATCCCATAAGGAGGGTTCCTCCGTCAGCTTCGAGACAATTGCCGTCGCTTTTTGGTGGAGTGAGATCGACTGCCAAGCCTGGGGCGGCACTCGCTGCTGCTGCTGCGGCGTCGAGGTCGGTCCCGACTCCCCATGCGGCGGCCATAAAGTCGCGCAGGGCAGGGAGTGGAACGCTTCAGAAAGTTCTCGACGGCGATGATCACGAGGTTGCTTCCATTTCCTCGAATGAAATTAGCGTGTCGGCCGAGAAATTGGAGGAAGATGAGGAGATAATAGGTGATTTTCAGTCTTCTCAAGTGCATGTTAGTGGTGAAGTGTCGAGTTTTGCTGGTAGTAGAGATGTGGATACTAAATTAGAGTCGGAGGTTCGTAATGTTGATGATGAATTTTTAAATACTAGTTCTAATTTGAATACTGACCAACTAATTGGCTCCTCCTCGCGAATTGTTATGGAGAATCTGAATTTGAGCGAAAAATCTATAATTGCTAGTTCTGATGATGCTAATGATATTGATGAAAATAGAATTGTTGCTCCTGGTACTGCTGATGACGATTCTATGTTTTTGAAAGTGAATGCTTCTAGTCAGAATAATGTTGTTCCTCTAAATGAATCTGATCAGACTGGACTAATGGAGGAAAATTTGAAAATGCCTACTTTGGAGATGGAGAGGTTGGACGATGGTATGTCTACCTCTAACGATGATGAGGTTGGAGCGGATGGCAGTAATGATGCCAGTTCAACAGATGACATTTCGGAGCTTGTAGAAAAGAGAATTGGGCAATTGGAGAGTGAGATTATTAGTAGAAGAGCTGAAAAGAAAATGCAGCCTTCCTTGAAGCCTCTTGAATTGGCCGAGGAACTTGAGAAAAAACAGGCATCAACTGGCTTGCATTGGGAGGAGGGTGCGGCTGCCCAGCCCATGAGGCTTGAGGGCGTTCGAAGAGGTTCAACTACATTGGGATATTTTGATGTTGATGCTAACAACACTATCACGCAGACTATTGCATCCCAGGCATTTAGGCGTGATCATGGTTCCCCACAAGTCTTGGCGGTGCATCCTAGTTTTCTAGCTGTTGGAATGTCCAAAGGTGTCATTGTTGTTGTGCCCAGTAAATACTCTGCTCATCATTGTGACAGCATGGATTCAAAGGTTTGTTTTAGTTCACTTCCGCTGCTTTCTTGTTTGCATGTGATGCTTCGTTTTGAAATGAAACGTCTGTTTATGCTGTTCTTATCCATTCCCCCGTTGTTGCAACTGAGAAATTACGGTGAAGAATCTTGAATATGAATTTACAGAACTTTATACATATAACGACGATAAAGCCTTGTTGCCATGGTGAGGATTAATCTCTGTGTATCTGCTTCACATTTAGCCATTTACAATTAAGCAATGAGAAAGAGTATTGATGTTATAAAAATGATAATTAAAACCAGGTAAGAAAACTTGTAATAAACATTAAGAAAGAATATTAATTTGGACTGGTAAATTTAGGTGGGATCAAATAGTTATTTTTCTGTCGCCTTTAGTGAGAATTTTTTCTGTTACTGGCTGTAAACATTTCTAAAAGAGAAATTCTCTACTCTTTGACATGTGGATAAAGCTGGACTATTCTGTATTGCATTATTTGTATTACATGAATTAGAGTAGTGCTTGCAGAAGCATGAATTAATTAACATAATGATTTCTTCGTTCTTTGAAATTAAAATTGTCAGCCAGTTCACCTATATGTTTGAAGAATTAAGATAGCCTTCATGGTGTTATGAAATTTTTAGTTTATAATTTTTCTTGGTTATGCGCTAACTATAGTGCTTACTTGAAAGTCTATAAGCTACCATTCTGTGTCAAAGAGAAAACAGCTGCTACCTGCTTATGAATTTGCTCCATGCTTAAATTGTTTGATACTACTGCTGTGCTGCATGAAAACATCATATAGCATCATGAAGTGAAGGAACTTTGACCTTACAAACTGGAAAAATATTAGTTGTACTACATACTGAATCTATGTAGATTTTTTTTTTTTTTTTCAATTTTAATTGTAATGTATGTTTTGGAAAAGATTTAAGCTGAGCATGAGAATTTAGTGGTTATTTTCCAATGTTGTATTCAAACATGCCTCTGTTGAGAGCATTGTTTCAATCCAAGGCATGCTCTGCAGGACTTTTGCCTAGCATAGAGACTGATGGTCACCAAAATCCAACTTATTTAGGTTGATAATTTTTACAACTTTAACATTGTAGACTAATCTCCCAATTGTTACGAATATTTAATTATATGGTAAACTTAAACAATTATAGAAGTTTCAGTTTGGAGAACCCGTCATTGACATGTCTAGATGTTAAGCTGTCCTAACCTGCTATACATATATATATGTATATTTCAGATGATGATGCTTGGTTTGCTAGGGGATCGATCTCCTGCCCCAGTAACTGCCATGTGCTTCAATCAGCCAGGAGATCTGCTCTTAGCTGGTTATGCTGATGGTCATGTTACAGTTTGGGATGTGCAGAGGGCATCTGCAGCGAAAGTTATTACCGGAGAACACACCTCACCAGTTGTACACACATTATTTCTAGGGCAGGATTCTCAAGTTACTCGTCAGTTTAAAGCAGTGACCGGTGATACTAAAGGTTTTGTTCAGTTACATTCTTTATCTGTGGTTCCCTTGCTGAATAGGTTCTCTATCAAGACGCAGGTAAGACACCTGATTGTTTAGTGTTTAGAGAGGGAAATGTTTATGTAGCATTATATATTTGTCTTCAGTCACAGTTTGAACAATGACAGTCAATGGATTATCCTCTTCAAGTTAATAACTTAAAGTTTATCATGAAATTTAGTGTCTCCTTGATGGACAAAAAACAGGCATCGTACTATCAGCTTCACCTCTTCTTTTTGATGAATCTTGTGGAGGTGCTCCGCTATCCTCTCAGGGCAATTCCACTGCTTCAGCCAGTAGTATTGGCAGCATGATGGGAGGGGTAGTTGGGTCTGATGCAGGTTGGAAACTGTTCAATGAAGGGTCTTCTTTGGTTGAAGAAGGTGTGGTCATATTTGTCACCTATCAAACTGCACTGGTGGTATGAAGTCCTCAAATGATTGCATAAATTCCAGTATTTGTTGCATTGAGTTTGATGCTTTCTTATAAAAAAAAAAAAAAAGTTTGTGCTTTCTTCTTTTTGGACATTTCTTATTTAAAATCTGTAGAAGGCACTTTTATTAATTGCAGGTAAGGCTTACTCCCACCTTAGAAGTCTATGCACAAATTTCTAGGCCTGAGGGTGTCCGAGAGGGTGCCATGCCTTACACTGCTTGGAAATGCATGAAAACATATCGCAGTTCTTTAACAGGTATGAATTTTCTGGGTTTGTTAAAATTCATGTTGACAAATTTCTAATGCTGAATGTCTTGCAGAAAGTGTTCCCTCTGAAGCAGCAGAGAGAGTTTCATTGCTTGCAATTGCTTGGGATCGGAAAGTTCAGGTTGCAAAGTTGGTCAAATCAGAGCTTAAAGTGTATGGGAAGTGGTCCCTTGACAGTGCAGCCATCGGTGTGTCTTGGTTGGATGATCAGGTAGTCATTCTTTGTTTGGTTTTTTGTCTTATCCCAAATGCGATTAAATACTTTGGTTTCTAATGGTCAATGACGCTTCCTTCACTTTCCAATTTATGTTTACAGCATTCTTCTTGTTGATATTAAAAAATTTGCATGGCTGACTGAGGTTTGCATATTTTTCCAGATGCTGGTGGTTCTTACACTGTCAGGACAGATATATTTGTACGCAAAAGATGGAACTGTAATTCATCAAACTAGTTTTGCAGTTGATGGATCTAGAGGAAATGATCTTGTTGGATATCATACCTACTTTACTAATGTTTTTGGGAACCCTGAGAAATCCTATCATAATTGTGTGAGTGTAAGAGGAGCTTCCATATATGTACTCGGACCTATGCATCTTGTTGTTTCCCGACTTCTTCCTTGGAAGGAACGAATTCAGGTTCTGCGGAAAGCAGGTGACTGGATGGGTGCCTTGAACATGGCTATGACACTTTATGATGGACAAGCTCATGGTGTTATCGACCTTCCCAGAACCCTACATGCTGTTCAGGAGGCCATAATGCCTTATCTGGTAGAGTTGCTACTATCATATGTAGATGAAGTATTTTCGTATATTTCAGTGGCATTTTGCAACCAAATTGAGAAACTGGCACAACTTAATGATCCACAAAGTAGAAGCAGTACTGTCCACACTGAAATTAGAGAGCAGTTCACCCGCGTTGGTGGTGTAGCTGTTGAATTCTGTGTCCATATCAATAGGTCTGACATACTTTTTGATGACATTTTCTCCAAATTTGTGGCTGTTCAACATAGAGGTACTCATGGCATCAATTTCCACTTTATCTTTATGCTTGTGTTGAACTCTATTTTGAGTGTGATTTTGAATTTTAGATCTGTGTCGATATGTTCAAATGGAAATTGAGAATCCATATTGTGTCAGTCAGTCATGATGGGGAGTGATAATATCTGTAGCAAAAAAATTTCATGGTTGAAAGCAAAAAGGCTTGAAATAGTTTACTATTGTGTTACGATGTAGATGGAATTTAATTTGCATTAAACTTCATACAGAATTTAACTTTGAAGTGGATTTCCTTTTCTATATAGTATCATGAGGAAGCAACTATTCTGACTGCATAGTTGCCTAAGATAAACTGTACTGACTGCAGCATCAAATGAAATTTTTTCAATGACTTGGTTTACTGTTTGCTAGACACATTTCTGGAGCTTTTGGAGCCATATATTCTGAAGGACATGCTTGGATCTCTACCCCCTGAGGTAATTTTTAGTGTTGAAACATTTGGCCTTATCATTAGTTTTGTCATACAATTTAATTCTTTTTTTTTTTGTTCAATTTTTAAATTTCTCCTCAAAGATAATGCAAGCTCTGGTAGAGCATTATAGCTCCAAAGGATGGTTACAGCGAGTTGAACAATGTGTACTTCATATGGACATTTCTTCTTTGGACTTCAATCAGGTCACATTGCATCATAGTTTACAATTCTTTGTCAGTCATTTCTTTTTTCAAAATTCAAATAAACTTTTGTCCTAACTGCCGTGGTATATACCAATTATTTTGTAGGTTGTCAGGTTATGCCGAGAGCATGGACTCTATGGTGCTTTAGTGTATCTTTTCAACAAAGGATTGGATGATTTCCGTGCCCCTTTAGAAGAGCTGTTGGTAGTTTTACGAAATAGTCAAAGAGAAAGTGCTTATGCCATTGGGTATGTTTCCCAATATGCAGGACTCATTTTCTGTTAATTGAATATAGAAATTTCCATGAACATTTTTTTCCCCCTCTCTCTCAAAAGCTTGCAATATCAAAGCCTTCCCCCACTATTCCTGATCCTACAAAATTGTATTGCAATATGGTAGCTACCACTAGGACATGTGCCACCTGTCTGGTAGATTTTTTTTTTACATTGATATGAAACCCACTGACATTTGCACGTGTCTTACTGGTGTATAAAACACACTGTAGAGAAATTTTTCTTGTCATGGTCTGGGATTGGATGGAGCAAATATATATGTGGTAGTAGGTTGTTCATTTTCTTCAAACTGCATGGGTTTTCTGAAAAAGATAATTAAAGAATTCCTTCGACTTTACTCCAATTATTCAATCCACTTACTAGCATCTTATAGTGATTTTATTGGGAATTACAATTAGCCCTATGTATTAATATCTGGTTTGTCTCCATCTTTGCATTGCTGATTGTTCCTTTCGGTGGTTTGGTCTTGATATTACTTGAAGTGGTTATCTTGTTTTGCTTTTCTGGTAACAGTTACAGGATGCTTGTATATCTCAAGTATTGCTTTGAAGGTCTTGCTTTTCCACCAGGTAAGACTTAAGTCTTCTAATTTCATTTTCACAGTGATACGCTGAATTGTAGAAAGTTTGCTTCTTGTCAAAAATTTATGGCGCTCAACATGTTGCTGGTTGCTTGCCAAGGATTGAAAATATTCTGATACATTAAATGGAAATGGCCTGTTTCTCTTCAAAATTGTTTAAGTTCTTGCATTGTGGTTGATCTTTTTGAAATGGTAACTGAAGCCAAGCTGCTTATCTAGATAATATTGTATTAATTGTAACCTTTGTGCTGCTTGATTTTTAAATTTCCGAAAGAAAGCAATGTCATGGATTTGACCAGGAATTGTGGAGTCATCATATACTTTATTTGCAGGTCATGGAACTCTTCCTTCCACACGCTTGCCATCTCTTAGAACAGAACTTCTGCAGTTTCTTTTGGAGGAATCTGATGCCCAGAATTCACAAGCAGCTGCAAGCTTATGGCTGAAAGGATCATATCTGAACCTCTATCATCTCTTGGAATTGGATACTGAAGCTACTTTAGACGTTCTGAGATATGCTTTCGTAGAAGATGAGACACCAAAATCTGACTTTTATGCATGTGATATGGCTGATGCAAATATGGAGCCTATCAAGGGAAACAAGATGGTGGCTGAATGTCAGAATATGCTGGTTCAGAACACTGTAAATGCTCTTGTGCGTATGCTTGATATCACTCCAACAGATGGATCTGCTGGAAATGATGATAGTGGATCAGTAGAAGCTTGGCCATCAGAGAAGGACATAGGTCATCTATTTGAGTTCATTGCATACTATGTTGCATGTGGAAGAGCTAATGTCTCAAAAAGTGTACTGAGTCAGATTCTACAGTACTTGACATCAGAAAAGAATGTCCCGCAAGGTATTCCATCAAATATTGAAACTTCTAAAAGTAGAGAAAAGCAGCTTCTTGCGCTTCTGAAAGCAGTGCCAGAGACAGATTGGAATGCATCGGATGTGTTACATCTATGTGAGAATGCACATTTTTATCAGGTATCTTTACCATTCATAATCTTGAGGTATTATCATTTGGGATATAGGAAAGGTTCTAAAATTTCTGTGTCAGTTTATGCTTAATTAATCTTATTGTTCTTATTTTCAGGTTTGTGGTTTAATTCATACCATCAGACATAACCATCTAGCTGCTCTGGATAGCTACATGAAAGATTTCGATGAACCCATTCATGCCTTCTCTTTCATCCATGATACATTACTACAACTAACTGACAATGAATATGCTGCTTTCTGCTCAGCAGTCATCTCTCGGATTCCAGAGCTCATTTGCTTAAGCCGGTAATGCCTTTTTTTGTAAAAAAAATTAATTGGCTAAGGCATATATTCTTTGTCTTATTTCTTACTTTTTCCTTTACAGATCTTTTTTTAAATTTATTTATTTTTGTTTGGCAGAGAAGCAACATTCTTCTTAGTCATTGACCGATTCAATGATGAAGCTTCACATATCCTCTCTGAACTTCACTCTCATCCAAAAAGTCTTTTCCTTTATTTGAAGACAGCTGTTGAGGTTCACTTACATGGAACCCTCAACTTATCTTATTTAAGAAAAGATGATATTGTGAATGTTGCTAATTGTAAAAGGGTGAAGTATCAGTCAAAAGGATTGGGGGCTTACATTGAAAGAATCTCAGACTTCCCTAAGTTCCTGTGTAGCAATGCAGTTCATGTGACTGATGATATGATTGAGCTTTACTTGGAGGTGAGCACTTTTGTAATACATCTTTCCCCTGCCATATTTAGCAAGTGCTTGGTCTCAGTGACACCGAGTAGTCTTTGCTTTCAATATAATTTGATTGTTTACATACGTAAACATCTTATATCAAGTACTCAGGTTTGGAGGAAATCAGAAGATTATAAAAATTTGTATGTACTTGTACATTCTTTGACACTATTAATGTTATCTTATTCTGTACTTTCTCTGGTTTCATGGCCTCTTTTTTTGTTTTGTTAATTTAATTACTGTTTGTCCACTAAGTTACAGACAAAGCACCTTTTCACTTCATGAAGCATCTCAGGTTCTAATTATGACGCACTTTGCTTCTGCAGTTATTATGTCAGTATGAACGAGATTCAGTTCTCAAATTCTTAGAAACTTTTGATAGCTATCGGGTGGAATACTGTTTACGCCTCTGCCAAGAGTATGGAATCACAGATGCAGCTGCATTTTTATTAGAAAGGGTTGGAGATGTCGGAAGTGCTCTTTTACTTACACTTTCTGAACTTAATGATAAGTTTACTATGCTTGAGACTGCTGTGGGAAGTGCCCTTCCTACAGTGGTTTCAAATGGATCAGTTGGTGTAGAGCATTTCAGCACCGTTTTAAATATGGAGGAGGTTTGTATAGGGATATCTTTTGTATGATGAGCATGAGAACATAATTTATGTAGAATGCAGCATATTTTGGCAATTTAGTAATTCGTGTGATCTTTCTCTTATAGGTCAATGACATTGATAATATATTGCATTCCTGTATTGGGCTGTGCCAGCGGAACACTCCTCGTCTGAATCCAGAAGAGTCAGAAATGCTCTGGTTTAAATTACTTGATTCGTGAGTTCCAATTACTATTTGCTTTCTCAGTTTCTTGATTCATATGCTGTCATGATTTCACACAAGTTTTATGTGACTCAATGGACTTCTGACTTTCATTTATGAATTGAAAAGTCAGATCTGTGGTTGCATGTGAAATAAACAATTGCGCATTAGTCAGAATTATATTTCCATTATTTTTACTAAGGAATGGAATATCTCCATACTTAGACACCGAAAAAATAAAGATTCAGGTTCTAATTACAAGTGGAGGGTTTCGTTTTTGCATAATTTTGAAAGAAGAGTTTAGATCTCTGCTAGATTTTCACTTCTAGTTGTTTTCACTGCAACAATTACACTCTTGCTCGTCTAATAGTCTCTAAATTCAGTATCTCTGAGAAACCTTCCCTAGCTAAAATAAATGAGGAAACCATTGTTGTCTTCAAATACATGTATGCAAGTCTATTTTTTATGATGCTTCTTACAATTTTGAGTTTCATTACAGGTTTTGTGAGCCTTTGATGGGTTCATTTGTTGAAAGGGCATCAGAAAGAGAAAATCATTCTAGAATGCTAGAGGAATCATTTGGCTCACAAGAGAATGCGGAGGCATGCACTATCAAGTGGAGAATTTCAAAATCCCATAGGGGTTCTCATATTTTGAGGAAATTGTTTTCTCGGTTC
This sequence comes from Murraya koenigii, assembly GCA_025617385.1. Classification (NCBI taxonomy): domain Eukaryota; kingdom Viridiplantae; phylum Streptophyta; class Magnoliopsida; order Sapindales; family Rutaceae; genus Murraya; species Murraya koenigii. Next base: position 47,888,326 of record CM046811.1, on the reverse strand, counting down.
ATCAAAGAGATTGTTGAAGGAATGATAGGATATGTTCATCTTCCAACCATAATGTCAAAACTCCTGTCTGATAATGGTAGCCAGGAATTTGGTGACTTTAAAGTTACCATATTGGGGATGCTGGGAACTTACAGTTTTGAAAGAAGAATTCTGGTATGTGCACAATACCTTTTGATGTGTTTACATAGAAAATGTTTGAAGAATTCAATATTTTTGCTTATATTGCACCTTTGTTGAGCTTTATATTCCAACTGGCATATTTCAACTCCACAGGTTCTTTTGTGGACTCTAATTTCATAAGAATGATCCTTCAAATATATTCATTTAAGATCAAATCTATATTTTTTCACCCTCTAAAATAAGAAGCCAATTGTGATATATTTGACACGGTATTTTCAACTGCAAGTAAGTGATTTTCTTCTTGATGTGAACCTTTTTGCTTTTCTATTTCAGGATACTGCCAAATCTTTAATAGAGGATGATACGTTCTATACCATGAGTGTGCTCAAGAAGGAGGCCTCTCATGGGTATGCCCCCCGGAGTTTATTATGTTGTATATGTAATTGTCTTCTCACGAAGAATTCTTCTAGTTTTCAAATTAGAGTGTTCAACTGTGGCCATGCAACTCATATTCAATGTGAACTGTTAGAAAATGAATCATCAAGCAAAACTAATTTATCTGGATGCCCCCTTTGTATGCCCAAGAATAATACTCAGAGATCCAGAAACAAAACAGTTCTTGCAGAGAATGGTCTAGTGAGTAAGTTTTCATCAAGACCCCAGCAATCATTAGGAACTACACTGCACTCCCATGATAGTGATACATCAGACAATTCCAATGGAATTCAGAAACTATCCCGGGTAAATGAACATATTTTCTAATCTGTTTCTGTTTACCGATCTTCCTAGTGATTGATAACTAATCAAATTGGACTGGGATGTTGCAGTTTGAAATCCTGAACAATCTTCAAAAGGACCAGAGAGTAGTCCAGATAGAAAATATGCCTCAGTTAAGGCTTGCACCACCAGACATTTATCATGAAAAGGTGAAAAAGGGAACTGATCTTTTAATGGTAGAAAGTAGTAGCGGTCTTTCAAAAACAGAAAAACCAAGTAAAAACAGGCAACTGGGAGAGCTAAAATTGAAGGGATCATCATCTCTTCGGTTTCCTTTAAGATCAAGCATATTTGGTGAGTTTCTGCAAGTATTTGCTTAAAATGTGCTTTAGATAGTTGTGATGATGTATGTTCCATTAGCTCATTCGTGGTGAATGATTTTGTAGGCAAGGAGAAGACAAGCAGAAGGTGACACAATGGATTTGTACATACTAACAACACCAGAGATGAAATCAGCCCACACCCCAGGGCATGTCAATAATTAATTGAGCTGTTTATATGTCTTTTTACTACATTGATGAGTTGTGTGTATGTTAATGAAATCTGCCTCGGCAGAGTTTTTTTTTTGCTATTCCTTCTGGGCTTTTCTCATCATAATATGCCCGATAGAGATCACATTGATAGAGATTTACTACTTTTCGGCGGCTTTAGAAAATATGTGAAATTTTGCTGTATAATAAATCTGTACTCTGTAAATTAAATGGAACTTGTACGTGAACAACTCAATGAAAGGCTCTAACCTAATTTAGATCAATATCGGAATAGAGAGAGGATTGTACGGAGTGAGGCCAGGGTATTCGGAAAGCCGGCAAACAAAGGGGCAGTGAGAGGATTTCTGTTTCGTGTGTCAAATTTGTATAGTCGCTACTAAATAGAGGAATCTTTTTTCCTTCTACTTTGGAGAAATACTTCTCATAACTTTAAATTACTTGGAATGGGTATATTTTAAAGATTAATTCATCCACAATCATTTCATTATTTGAAATAAAACATTTTTAAAAAATTATTTTTTAAAGATCAATTCATCCAGTTGGTTTAATTAATAATTCGAAACTCTTTTTTATAAAAAAAAAAAAATTGCAGAAATATCTATCTGTATTCAGAAAGAGAAATAGCGCAATCTCATCTCATCCACAGCCACGTAGGATTTTCTTCGTTATACACGTGGTTCCTGAAAATTTAATTTTTTTTGGGGAAAAATAAGGAAAAAAAAAAAGAAAAAGAAAAATGAAAACAGAAAACGGCACCGAATGCACTTTGAGATACTCCAAAACGAAAGGCGAGATGAATTAAAAAGAAGGTGGAAATGCACAGTAGGGCCTGCACACACAAAGGCCCCGTCACAAATTCTCAAAATAATTGTGATTTAAATTTCTTACTACTGACTTTTCAAAGAAAAAAACCCCATTTGTTGCTTTAAAGCATCACTGAAAGGTTTTTTTTAATAAAATTTTATTTTTATTTAAAAATTAATATTAATATTTTAAAAAATACCTCAATTAATTTCTTTAAATAAGATATATTTTTAAATATTTTTATTCTTTTATAGAAAAAATAACTATAGTTATTATTTATTTTTCTTTTAAAAAATTTATATAAAAATATTTTTTTATCCTACTAAATATTATTAAACTCATACACATCTTACTAATTTTATAATTAATATTACATGTTTAATTGATTAATTACTAATTTTTTTAATTAGAATACATTAAATTAAAAATAAACAAATATAATAAAAGTACGTCAACAAAATTATTAAATAATATATTTAAAAATATAATAATTACATCTAAAATTAGTACATAATTATTTAACAATAAAGATTTAATTAAAATAATTGAAGTGAAAAAATAAAAAGTAATTAAATTTGATTTAAAATATTTATTTAAGTTATATTAACTTATTCTATTTTAAATTCTGTTAGAAGGGAGTTTATTTTTTTAATTTATTTTATAAATCAGTAAATAAATATTTAATGAGTAAAATTTAAAGACCTATGTGTTAACTAGTGTGCTCTGTAGTTCAGAGTTAGGTTAGGTGGCTTCCCTGTCTTTTCAGCCAAAATTATATCGATCGAAAATCAAACCAAACAAGTAGGCGATTACACCCAGGTATTAAAGCCTCTCTCTCTCCTCGTCCCTCGTTCCCTCCGCCTCCTCCTTTTTCTCTTATTTTATTTATACTCTCTCTCCCTCCTCCATTTACCTCCCACACTTTCTCGGCTCCCAAACACACTCCTTGCGGATTTCAAAATGGCCTCGACTTACTCTTCCGCAAAGTTTGTTCAACCGTTGTCTCTGAATTCGACAATTAACGGCAGATCTCGTGATAATTCCTTGTTTGGTCCTCTCAAAACCGGCGCCTCTTTCCTTGGATCTACTCGCAAACTCCGTGTTAATTCTGTTCAAGGGAATCAGGCCATTGTCCACCGTCCACTTTCCGTCGTTGCTGTCTCTGAGGTTGTCAGGGAGAAGAAGGTCAAGTCAGGTTCCAGTCTGGTAACTCACTCTATTTTTTTTCATATTACTACTCCCATGTTCTTCTGCAAATTTACAACAATTTTAATTTTTTTTCCTTTTTTGGGGGAAACATTTCTTTTCTTTTCTTTCCTTTTTCAAGTGAATTTTAAGCCTGATGCTGCGTAGTAAATTTAATTGAACTTAATTTATGTATTCTGGAGCCGAATTTGAGTAATTTTTAAGCTTGCAGGGTCGAATTTTGTTTTGTCTTTTATCATTTTTTTTACTGCAAGCAGATGCTTCGTGTTTCATTTGTTAGATTACATGTCTTAGTTGATTTCAATCTTAACCTTCTAAATATAACTGAAATTAACATTGCTTTGCATCTGAATTTATGGAAAGTGTTTGCTTGCTTGGAAAAATTTATTCCGAAGGTTGACTGGAAAAAATAGACTTAAGATTACTGCTGTCATTTCTTTTGAGTGTTCAGCTGATCACGAAACAAGAAGGCTTAGAGCTATATGAAGATATGATCCTTGGCAGATCTTTTGAGGACATGTGCGCCCAGATGTACTACAGAGGTAAAATGTTTGGTTTTGTTCACCTCTACAATGGTCAAGAAGCTGTGTCAACTGGATTTATTAAGCTCTTGAAGAAAGAAGATTCTGTGGTTAGCACATACCGTGATCACGTGCATGCCCTGAGTAAAGGGGTCCCTGCTCGTGCTGTGATGAGTGAGCTCTTTGGCAAGACCACTGGTTGCTGCAGAGGCCAAGGTGGATCTATGCACATGTTCTCAAAGGAGCACAATTTGCTTGGTGGTTTTGCATTTATTGGCGAGGGAATTCCAGTCGCTACTGGTGCAGCATTTACCAGCAAGTATAGGAGGGAGGTGTTGAAGGAGGCTGACTGTGATCATGTGACATTGGCATTTTTTGGTGATGGAACTTGTAACAATGGCCAGTTCTTTGAGTGCTTGAACATGGCTGCATTGTGGAAGTTGCCCATTGTGTTTGTTGTGGAGAACAACTTGTGGGCTATTGGTATGTCACATCTAAGGGCTACTTCAGATCCTCAAATTTATAAAAAGGGCCCTGCATTTGGGATGCCAGGTGTTCATGTTGATGGGATGGATGTCTTGAAGGTGAGGGAGGTGGCTAAAGAGGCAATCGGAAGAGCTAGGAGAGGTGAAGGACCAACATTGGTGGAATGTGAGACGTACAGGTTTAGAGGACACTCATTGGCTGACCCTGATGAGCTTCGTGACCCAGGTGAGCATTTGGATTTAGTTTTATTCATCTTCTGTCATTCCCAATTGTTGATATATTAGTTGATTTTCTCTACTCTTTTTCTTTTCCTCCCCCTGCTCCAACACCTCCTTCTTGTGCATTTCAACTGATTTAACGATGCTCATACTCATGGTTCTATTTCGACACCTTTAGTTAGTCTGTGGTTGCGACCAACCCCTATATATTTCATGTGTAGTTTTTATTGAAAATGTACTATTCTCTTGACTTAATTGTTTAATTGTGGTTTGTGGACATGCATGACTTAGAACATCTGCTAGCGCATGTATTGAAGTGGTAGTCTATGTTTGTTTGGTTTTAAAATTTTCTCATTTTTGGTATGTTGAAGTATGCCCGATTAGCAGCTTGCGTTAGAGACTCAAAACACATTTTTCCAGTTACAATTTTGAAGAGCAAGTTGGGTTCTGAGGATGCATATGCTGTTGCTTTTTATATTTACTGATTCTCGAAATAAATTCTTTAAAGATGTAAAAATATTTTGGATTTTACTTTTTAATGAATAGCCAATGTTGGTTTGAGATCCAGTAGGAATATCATGTTCCAGCTTTCTTGCTATTTCCCTGTAACATTTGTTGTTAGTGTTGAGATTTACAATCTAACATTTGCTTTATCTGGAATCCATTTACTGATATTTTGACCATCATGTTCATATGCTGATTTCACAAGTTTGTTTTACTATTCTCACGGTTCTTGTTCTCGATTTTTCTGTTCTTGTTGGCAGCTGAGAAGGCTCGTTATGCTGCTAGAGATCCAATCACTGCTTTGAAGAAATACTTGATCGAGAGCAGTCTAGCTAGTGAAGCGGAGCTCAAGGCTATAGAGAAAAAGATAGATGAAGTGGTTGAGGATGCTGTTGAGTTTGCAGATGAGAGTCCTCTTCCATCTCGCAGCCAGCTGCTTGAGAATGTTTTTGCAGATCCAAAAGGTTTTGGTATTGGGCCTGATGGGTGTTACAGGTGTGAAGATCCCAAATTCACGGAAGGCACTGCTCATGTCTGAGTCTAACTTTTCTACTCTGGACATTTTGTCTATTTAAAATGTACTTGTACTGGCATTTAGATCCATGGATCCTTATTTACACTTAACCGCCAGTAATCACTTGTCTAATTGAAATGTAATGCTTATTTTAAGCAAGCAGCATCTCCAGTCTCTTCTGTAGGTTGCCTATTTAAAATTTTTCTGTTAATTTATCCTCAATTATTATTGTTTATTGTACTGTTGTTTCAAACATCAAACCCAAAGGGCTTTTACCCTGCTAGTTTTGTAAATGGTGGTTTCTTAAATTTTGCAATTTTGTGGATTTCATTGATAAATTTTGATTTGCTATTTTGTTACTGCTGTCTTCTAGAAACCCACGACATGAACATTTTTAGGGGTTTGATCGCATGGGTTACCACATCTTGTGAAAACAAACAATGTACCCGTCCTTTTCTTTTCCTTTCGAGTGTGTCGTCAGTGGTTATCATTGAAACTTCGTGTTTTTGTTCAACATCATCAATGCATTTATGTGAAAAAGAAAATATATACATGTTCTTCGAAACATGAAAGACAGTAAATGAAAGCTATTGTATACCTTAATAGAAAAAAGACAGAAGACTTTTAAAAAGAACAAGATTGCCTGCAATAAAAATTATAACGTATATCAAACTTGTACAGTGAAAGACCACCGTTGCTTGCACAATCCAAGCATGCTTTACAGTGTTGGGGTTCATAATCAGGAAAATAGAAACAAACTTGAGGTAATGTAATGTGGCTGACAAAAGCCATATATTTGCGATCGAATGTGAAACAGAGAAAACTGTCCAATGTGAGAAGTAAAAACCATGTAAAAGAATGATAAGTAAACATGGGTCTGCACGGACTTGCCTCTTATCACTAGCAGGGCAAAAAAGTACAAAACTTCAAACATGAGAAATTTAGTTAAATACAGGATTAAAGCTTCAGAAGGGCTATTGCTTCAGGTTTAAAATCAATCCTTAGACCTAGAACTCGCCTAACCTCTGCTGGGGTTAGTCTCCAGGTCATAGGTCCTGAGTTCTCACCCCAGAAATCTAGAATCTCAGAGACTTTTTCTAAGTTAAGGATTGTTGCCATTTGAGTAAGCCGAGCAAACTTGTCTCTAACAGTCCTCTGAGTCATGCTAGAGAAATGGCTTACCAGAGCCCTTGCATCTCTGTCGAGCTGCAGGCCACCAAGTTGACTAAACTTTTTCTGCATCATGATCACTTCAAGCCTCTTTACAATAAAATCAATGATCAAATGAACAAATGAGTCATAATTGTTGGCGGTCATCAGTGGTTGCAGCCAGGCTGCATTTGTCTCAACAGCATGAAGAAGCCTCTGAACCCATGGGTCATTAACCTCATTATCAGCATATTCGGCCTCTGATAGCTCATAGCTGATGGTTGCAACACTATCTAAAACTGGACGAATTCGTGGTGTCACAGTGGCCACAAGTTGTTCCATGCCCAAATTCAGAATTTGCTTGAACATTTTGCTCAAATCGCCCAACTCAGATAAACATGATTTAACCTTCTCCCTATCAGCTGGTGTAGGGAATACCTGCAGAAAATTACCTGTTATCAGAATGCTCAATCATTGAAATAATCAGGCCAAGAAGAAGGAAGATGAAAGGAGACATAAAGAGTCAAATCATTAGAAGCTGATCAATTGTCTGATCAAATAGACAGACATCGGGGAAAGGAGCTATAATGGGCATGCATAGAATAAAAAGTGAAAACTATAGCGTTTGATCACATAACCGACCAACTTTTACAATTGCATATATCATATTCCCTTCAAAACAAGTATGTATGAGCCATTAAAACACTACTTACACATCAATATAGGGATTGTGTTTCTTCTTGAAGCTATTCAAATTTCAATATATTGCATGTCTCATGATTTAAGCAAGATATGAAGAAAAATAGCACTGAACTTCATGCTTTGGGTCCACTCTAGGCCATACAGAAAAACTTTACTGGAAAAATGATCTCAAGTCTGCCTGAAATTTTGAAGTAGATGCTCACCCCAACACATCTAAATCCACATATCAAGATTCCTTACGAGGAAAAAGAATATACCCACGTTAGAGTTCCCTACGTTGATAGCCATAGATTCCTTACGAAATGCATGAAGTTCGGGCCACCAAAGAAATGTGAGAAATTCATAATGTGACTAAATTCTTTTTCCACCCATTTTCATTATTGTGTGTTACCTTCTCCATCTATTTTTTTATTATAACTGTTTAAGCAACAAGTCATAGAAAGTCATATGATTGTAGAGTTGCAAGCACTCTGAACTTTAGAAGCATATTATAGACATAATCTAACTTCTAGTCCAAGAAGTAACCAAATGGAAGTTAATATGCAAACCATAAACCACAAATTGTTCCTTCTAATGCTAAACGTAAAACACAAGATAACTCCAAGTACACCACTAACCTCTGCACATTGCTCTTCGATCTCGTGCTTTAGCTTCAGGACATACTCACTGCTCACATCCATATTATTCAAAGCAGTCGCAATCTCTGTCCCAGTTTTCTGCACACCAACACCACCCAAGAACAACTTAGCCCCAAGGTTTGGTTCTGTAACTTTTTGTTGCAAAGCCTCCTGGTATTCATTGCTCAACAAACTAGATGCACTGCTCAAGACAGCAATCACAGAGCTGATATTCAAAGTAGATATAGCCCTCCGCAAACAACTCTGCAAAACATAAAAGACATCGTCCACCATAGATGTGGTAAGGCTATCAGGCACATACTCATCAATCCTAATAGCCTTTCTTACATTCTCCACCATAAAGAAACCCTCTAGAATCACATAAAACCCCGTAATTTCCTGAACAACCTTGCTGAAACTTCCACTCCTAAAAGCCTTAGTAGCTCGTGGCACCAACTCTGGATCTACAGAACTCAAACTCTTAATTTTAGACACCATAAATTCAGTATAATCCTCACCCAATTGCATCAAAGACAAAATTTCTTCCAAATACAGTTCAACCTCTCTTGGATCGGGCCCTTCACTCACACCCACACTAAGCAAATTCTTATTCTGAGCATTAATCTCAGCCGACAACTTACCCAACTTTCTATACTCCATATATTTTTTCAAAATCAAACACCCCCTGGAATCACACTCCTCTTGTAACTCACATATGGCATAAACAATCCCATCCTCTCCACATAAACCCCTCAAAATTTCATCATTTTCCTCAATAGCGAACACAATATCCTTAAATAAATTAGTCAAACACCCGACAAAATTAACTTGATTCTGATCTTGACTTTGCTCCATCAACTCGACCAAATTATCATACTCCATTCTCCATCTCATTCCTATAACTTTCTTTAAATACCCTACATACACTTGCAATCCCTCTTCTTCTATTCCCAACGGAGAATAAAGTTTAATAAATCTCAAAATCGTACCGTGATCTCTCTGATCCACCGCCGCTAGGACCCGTTTCTTGACGATTCCTTCAAGTTGCTTCTTCGCCGTCAGTAACTGCTCTCTCTGATCAGATCCCGAGTCTTTATACTTATTATCAATTTCCACAAACCTCTGAACAAATTTAGCTGCCGCTTCGAAATTCTCTTCGTCCAGGGCCGTTTTAACGCCATCTAAACAGTTGTTCCTATCCACAATAGCGTCGATGCGGAGGAGCGTGTCATTGACGCGCGACTGAGCGAGGTCCAGCTCCCGGACTTTGCGGCTGACCTGATCGGCGAGGTCGCTGGTGGAGCGGACATTGGAGAGCATGTGATCAGAATCAGCCTTGACTATGTCGAGTACCTCGGCGGATTTCTGGAGGTGGAGGAGGTGCTTGTCGAGGTCGTTGCGTTGCGACAGGAGGCTGTCGAGGTCAACGTCCAGTGCGCGCTGGTACGCGATACACTCGTGGAGTAGCCGCGTCATAGCCCCCACGTCCGTTAGAGTACGCACGTACACTAGTGCCTCCGCTGTCCCGAATTTCACCGCCGACGAATCGTCGTTTTGAAGGTCTTCTGAAGATCCCCTTGAAGCCGACGACATTTCTCGAAATATTATGTTTAATTCACATCTGACATTGCAAATTAGATCTCACAGGTCACAGCCAACCAAGAAGGTTTGTGATACTGATGGACTCGAGCAACTGCAACAAAAAGAAGCAAACGATAGGAATAGTCTGGTGCCGAAATCCGCAAATTTGATAAAAACAAATACACTTCGATACGGTTACTGGTTAATCGTTAGTTAGGGACCCATTTGATGTAAACTGAAAAACTATATCCATTGTTTACAATTTTCTCGATATTAGGAATTCGTATGTTATTCATTGGTGTAACTTCATTTGAATTTGAACCCTTATCTTTTCCAAAATGATAATAGCCAACCCAATACTCACTGAAATTCCAAACCTATTGTTGTGTGTGTGTGTATATATATATATAAAGATTAAAAAATTATAAATTTTAATATATTATAAGATAAAATACATTCTATTAAAGTGTATTTTTTTATTTTTTACCTTGTTTCTAACTTTAATATGGTTAAAAATCTCTAGTTGAATTTTTTTAAAAATACATTTTTTTAAAACACAAACATACATACATACATATATATATATATATATATATATATATATATATATATATATATATATATTTATTTATTTATAGTGTAGACATTTTTTTCAGGTAGATATATTGTTAAACCATACATTTTAATATTATTAATGTAAATACGCAATTAAATCGCACGGTTTTGTAAAGTATTGTAAAATAATCTTATTAAACAGCACGGTCTAACAACGTGTTTATATTAAAAAAAATGAGAGCGTTCGCACCTAATAATGATTATATATATTCTCATCTCTTACATTAGGAGCACGTGTGCCATATTTTATTGTATTGTATTAGTTACATGGTATTATCTTTTATTAAACTATAATGCAATATTATATTTAGTGTAACATAAATTGTATTATATAAAATAATTTTTTTATTCTAACTTATACTAAATGAAGAATTTAATATGCATTTATATTTTATAATTATTTATATTTAATTAATAATTTAAATTTTGTAATTTAAATAAATAATTTTCATTGTGGCCCGTCATAGTTTAGTGTTATTTGAACTATATATTGGTACCATTAGAATCGTTATTGTTAGAGCTATACAATGATGCAACTTTTATCGACAAAGGCATTTTCATTTATTGTAGATTTACTCGAAGTTTTGGTTTTCAAATTTTTTACAATAAATTTACAATATTGTATAGTCTTGACAATAAAGATTCTAATGATACCAAATCTTAGTACAAAACATGATTTTATCGATAGTCACCAACGACCAACAATAGTATATTTGAGTTTTTAATTTTATTTAGTATATATATTTTTATTTATTTATATTATTTTAATTAAATTAAAAGAAACTAATATGAATAACACCGTATTACACAAACTCGACCCCCTAGGGTTATTTAATATAATATTATTTATGTTATGATGTATTATAATACACTATAATGTGAATAAGAATAATTACTAATATGGGACTGCGTTGCATTAGTTAATGCAATCCCATGTAATATGGTGTGCCAAGCACACCCTAAGAGCAACAATAAACCATCACATACATAAGATTTATGGTGGTTATTCCTATAGGGAGGTTTTATTGTATATAACTCTTAGGGATTTTGATGCAATAAAAATTTAATGTTATAATATTCCATTGATTCTTGAAAATATCAGAATAAAAGAACGATATAAAATTATATTGATTCGAAAGAATACCATGAACCTAGAGGGTTAAAACTTGTTGATTCCACAAAATTCTAAGAATTAGTTAATCTAAAAAATACACAACGCTTTAAAAACTAAAAATATTATTGAACTGAAATATATAGTCAATAATAAAAAATAACTAAGGTTTGCTCAAAAAACTACAAAAGACACTTATTTATACTAACTACGATTTATCATAAATTGATTATAAAACTTATTATAATAATATGACTTATAACTAAATTAAGAATATAACTCAAATAAGCAAGCAATGTTTAAACAATAAAACTCTAAATAGTCAACTAAATTAAATTAGAATAAAATTAATTAATATATTCCAAAATTTATAAATTTCAATCTAATTAAGATTATTATAACTTCTTACTATATATTAAGTTTGAACTTATTTTATATAAATTGAAAACATTGTTCTTATTTTTGAAATTATTAAGAAATAGTGACTCAAATGTTACTAAACGAAGGTAATAACAAATTCTAACGAACGGTTAATCGTTTTCATGATAACTTTTTCTCTCTCTCTTTGTGGAAGGGAAACCATACAGAAAGAGTTATGGTCTTTATGATGATAGGAATCATTTTTTTTTAGTATTTTTCAATTTCATGTTTACTTTAATTATTGTTTTTCGCCTCTTATTTTCAATTTGTGAGTATGGGATGGAAGAGTCTTGAATAGGTAAGGTATTAAACACAAGAGTGAGTGGTAGTCAAGTAAAACCTTATTGTCAACTCGAGAATGGATATGTAGGAATTTATATATAAATGTAAAATAATAACTTTAGAAGAGGAAAAATGGCATAATGCTACAGGCCACCCAACTAGAATTTAAAAATAGCTCAAAGATATAAGTCAAGATGTGCTAACTTGACCGAATTCTGAAAACCTTTACAAGTATTATCTAAGTATCGTATAAATTTACAGCACAAAACATATATTCCGTGATAATAAATTGTTTTATAAACGAAGTATAAAAGAAAAAGGGAAAAAACAGCAAATGAACGTCTGGTAAACAAAAGTTTCCTTAATAGAGATGCTAATATATATAAAGAAGGCCTTGAGATGGCTATGCAGCAGGCATACATAACTATAAAAGAATTTAAGGCATAGAGTGTTGATGGCATTATCTTTCTTTTCATGTTTCTTTAAAGGCTGATAAATAAAGAGTTTTAACAGGGGACCATGGGACTTTAATAAAGCTCTATTGGCTTTTTAAAAACTAATTAGAGTTTAGGTAAGTCATAAGAGAATCCTTAACACACATTTTTTTAATATATAACTGCATAGTCTACCAATCATGAGTGGTAAGTGATACGATTAGAGCATTGGGTGAATTAATTGTAGTGGTTGAGGACGTTGGAATAGATTATTTATGGGAGTGCTTTAGCCAATATGCAAGGGTGAAATTTTCAATTGATATCACAAAACCAATTAAAAATCATGTATCTTGAATAAAAAGATGATGAAGATATCCTCATCGAAGTTGGTTTAAAACTATTTCCCGGCTTTTGCCTCTCTTTTGAACATATTGGGCATTGTAAAAGGTGTGTAATTAGTACAAGGGACAATTAAAGGAAATCTTTCTTTTGGGCTAATGATGCGAAAATTTGTCTGGTTTGATATTAAATTTTAGTATTATCATTAAATTTATTTCTTGAAGAAATAGCTAAAATCACAGAAGATGATCAGAAGTACCGGAAGTTTTTTAACGTGAACTTTCAATGCTCAAGTTAATAATTTAATTTTTATAATAAAAACTCACACCACCTTTCTTATGGCTTCATTGTTATTACTTTTAAACTTTGAAGTAATTTGTAAAGAAAAAATCCAATAGAATTTACAAGTTCTCTTTTTCAATAAAAAGAAGAGATAAAAAAAAAGAAAAAAAAAGAGTCGTAAAAGAGAAAGGAAAAGATCATAATAAATAATCATCATAATTGTCTTCATAAAATCTAGTTTTTTCAGTTTTTTGACCTCTTTATAGACTATCGAAATCAATGCCCTTAAACTTTAACACAAACATAATGGATCGGTTATATAGTTGTTAGAATAAATTTTTTTATTAAATCTTACTTTTTGATGAATTAGTCAAATGTTTCCTCTAAACCAATCTGGTCGAGGTAATTGGAATTACCTATTGGTCTTAGTAAACAAGAATAACGAAGGAGTAAGATAAACAAAATCATGTCTTTACTAACTTAGATCAACAAGGGAATGGTGATGATTATTCTAAACAAGAATACGTTACTCTACTCCAATTAAACCTGGTTCCAGAATATGGATCTGGATCCAATTCAAACAACTGCAATGTAGTTGAACACGCGGCACTAATCAAAGAGAGCAATATAGATTATAAAGCCAAGTTACAATTAATAGCTAGAGGTGAGAAATCGATATGGTAGATAATAGGTTGCAAAAGCAAACTTTGGCAGCTAGTAATGAAGTGAGTGCTAGATAAAGAGGGAAAATGAGTGAGAAATTATTATAAGAATTGAAAGGAAAAAGAAAATGCAGGGGATAATCTAATGGTCAGATTAAGCTCAAGACATCAGACGAGTATTGTTGAAAGTCAAGCCCAGGAAAGCACAATTAAAGGCCAAGTAGGCAATGGGCTGCGAGCAGAAAAGATAAAGCCTGCAAAGAGATTGTGGAAGTCACAACCCAAAATTCTGTAAAAGGAGTCAACGATCAGGGGAATCAAAACTAAAAAAGATCAAGCCCTAAACTGTGTCGGCCAAGCCCAAATTGCCAAAAAGCCGAATTTGTTCTACTAAATTGAAAATACTGCGGACACAATATCAATCTCCTTCTATGCTGGGAACGCACATCTACAGTGGGAATGGAGGTAATTTTTTCAACTGCAGATGAGACATCGGCAGGAGCTAGTGACCAGCCCCGTCGGAAGCTCTGAATGTCCTCAGTTGGAACATCCAGGATTTGGGGAATATTAGGACATCCCTAGCACTATAAAAATTCTCTAAATCCGCAGACCAAAGATTTTGTTTTTGTGTAAGACAAAAGTTAATGGCAGTAGAGATGACAAAAGTTCGTAATAATGTGTTTTGATAATTGTTTTGCAATAGATATTGAATGGGAGATGGTTTGGAAATGCTTAGGAATTTAGATTTTAGTGTAAATATCACTTCTTTCAATAACCGTCTGATAGATGCTGAGGTGCAAACTGAGAAGAGTACAAGTATGAGATGGACAGGGTCTACAGCCATGCAAAAATGGGCATAAGAAAAAAAAACGTACATGGACCTTGCTACAACAGTTAGCAGGTTTATTATCTAAGCACCGATTATGTTTTGGTGATTTTAATGAAATTCTACATTCTTATGAGAAAATTGGCGGAGATGAGAGAAGATATGAAATGATCACTGTATTTAAGGAAGCTGTTTTGGATTACAATCTGGTTGATTTGGGGTCCAAGAGATATCTTTTTACATGAGCTATTTGTAGATTTGGGCTATATTTTGTTGAGGAAAAATTGCATAGATTTCTGTGTAACAAATATTGGTGAACTAGATTTCATGACTTTTCTGTTATTTTTCTGTTATTCACTTAGAAACTTGGACTTCTGATCACTGTCCTGTGTTAACGGATGTACAATAAAAAGGTATTAGGTTGAACTATAACAAAAGGACATTTCAACGAATTCACTATGAAGATAGCTAGAGTCCTTATGAGCCTTGTGAAAAAAATAATCCAAAATGAGTGGAGCAAGTATTGAAATTGGCAAAAGCCGCAATCCTATTCAAAGGTTTCAGGAAGCATACGAGCATTCAATAGCTGATTTGAATTATTGGAGCAAAGAGAAGCTTAGAGGGAGCCAGAAGAAGCTAAAAAAGTTGCTAAAGAAGCAGCATGAATTGAAATTCTGTTGTGTCATATGATAATGGAGAGGAAATCACAGGGGTGGAGAGAGAAATGTTGCAATAAATATGAACTGAATGCCCTTAATCTTGCATTTCCAATTAAACATATATTTTAGAGAAAAAATTTGAGATTTACCTTGATTAGCCATGAATCCAAGCTTCAAATACGTTATGAAGCTTGTATGGATTGTCCGAAATCGATCCAAGTGTCAGAAAGTCGCTGCTTCACTTCGTGAGCAAAATTGCTTGAATATATCGTGTATATGAACAAGAAAATCGGAGAGAAACGAGCGAGAGAGTGCACCGCACTCATTCCCCGCTTTTTCCAACAGTTAACTCCCAATGAGTCAAGTCACTTATATATCGTGGTCGAGTGCAGGGACCCCTCATGTGTTAAGTACAAAATGCCCATCCCATTATGAGCTATAATAATACAATTCAAGGTTATACTTGTCCATAATATACTACCATATAGGGTATGATAAAATCGGACTCATTAACACAATATTTGATCACTTAATACATGAGCTCATAAGATTGCTCCTTAATATTTGACATTAGTCACGTACATCCTGAAAGTATAAAACAATTAAAATGATTTATGCTAGTCCACAATACGTGAGAAATAAATCTAACAATCTCCCACTTGGACCGAGATAAGTCATTCTCATGATAGTTTTAAAATCAAATATTTTTGAAAACAACCGAATTAATCAATATGCAACTATAGCAAAAAATCAAATGCGAGCAATCACCCAAACATCAACAAGTCCAAAATGTGTCATAAATATCAAATCACGTATGCAACCGGCTGCGATGCTCCACACAACAAGATACCCATAAACACGTGACTCAAGTAGTAGTATACAAGTATAATAATGAAAATAGCATGGAAATGTGATCAACATGCCTATTTTCATAAGGTCCACATGTCTAGCAAAACGAGACGAAACCAAAATGTCTCCTAGACCATCGCTTCTATATAACCATAATGAGACTAGATCAAATGTCTCGAAGTCGAGCTCCATTTTATCATAATGAGACCGAAACCAAATGTCTCAAGGAAGCAGTGCTTTTATAATCATAATGAGACCGAAACCAAATGTCTCGTAAAAGCACACTGAAGCCAAGCCAAAATGCTTCAGTTCAAAATGTCCACAATGAGACTAAACCAAATGTCTCGGACTATAATATCTTCACGATATAGATAATGCCATATTCAACCAAATGTGTACACAATATATGGCATATCAGATGTTATATAACAATATGCATGCATAATAACAAAATATGAGTAATACAAAATCTCATTTAAGTTGAAACATATAATACAAACCGAACTCTCACCGACTCAACATATAAAAGAGGATTCTAACAATCTCATATGAGTCACATGATCCTCAAACACTTTTGGAGTTAAAGCTTTAGTAAGGGATCACTAACACGAGTTCTCAGTAGGTATATACTCTATCGATACATAAGATAGAGTAATTTTCTCTCTCACAAATAAGTATTTAATATCAATATGCTTGAGCGTGAGGAACTCCCTCAGACATGAGAAAAGAAACAATTGCAGAATTATCACAAGATATCTTTAATGGCCTCAAGCACAACCAACAAAAAATCTAGTCCCGTGATAAAACGTCGCATTCATAAAGCTTGACGTGTAGCCTCAAAACATGCTACATATTCCGCCTCCATTGTTGAAGAAGCTATATGTTGTCCGCTGACACTCTTCCATGATACGCCTCCTCTGCCATCATAAAGATATAACCAGATGTAGATTTCTTGTCTTCCAGACGACCATGAAATCAAAGATCGTAATATCCAACTATATTTAAGTAGTCGATTATCGATATGTCAATGCAAAGTCTTTAAGAGCTTGTAAATATCTCGAGCACTTTCTTCGCAGCCTTCCAAGTGTTCAAAACCGTGATCGCTCAAGTATCTTCCAAGTACACCCACCGCAGAGCAATGTCGTATGCGTACAAACTCGAGCATACATCAGCTACCCACAACCGATGCATATGAGACCTGCTTGCATTCTAGCTTTATCTACATCATTATCTCGGACATCGAGACTTGGAAAGTTTGTCACCCTTTCATATTGGTGCTTTTCCGTGAGCACAAGACTCGTAGATTAAACATTTTCGTAACACGATCAATATAGGTCCTTTCGAGACAATCCTAGAACTCCTCTAGATCCGTCACGAAGAATCTCTATCCCTAATACATAATGGGCTTCACCGAGATCCTTCATATCAAACTTAGTATGACAACATCCTGCTTTGTCTCAAGTAAAAATCGATGTCACTAAGCAATGAGCAAGATATCATCCACATAAAGCACCAAAATGATGTATCTACTCCCACCGATCTTCAAATATATACACCGATCAATAATGTTCTCCCGAAATCCAAAAGATGTGACAATATTATGAAATTTCAAATACCACTCGTCCTGAGGCTTGTTTAAGTCCATAAATAGACCTTTTAAGCTTACACACCATGTTTTCTTTGCCAAGCTCAATAAAGCCATCAGGTTGCACCATATACACATCTTCGTACAAGCTTCCATTAAGAAAAGTCGCCTTCACATCCATCCGATGTAATTCTAAATTAAAATGAGCTACAAATGCCATGATAATACTGAATGAGTCTTGGTAGAAACAGGAGAGTAGGTTTCAGATAATCAATACATTCTCTCCGATCGAAACCCTCGCCACAAGTCCGGCCTCAGTATCTTTCCACCGACCTCCGGCATCTCTTTTGGTTTTAAAATCCATTTGCAACCAATCGGCTCGCATTCATCCGGTAATTCAACTAAATCCCAAACCCCATCATGATACATGGATGCCATCTCATCCTCGCATGGCATGTGTCCAAGATGAAGATTCTGCATAACCGATGGCTTCCTCGAAAGGTAACAGGTCGGATGATAAATCACCATCAATATCATGTTCCCGCAAGTAAACCACATAATCATCGAAATCGCAGGTCTCCCAACCCTTTCTGGATCTTCTCAATCGCACATCGCTGACATCATCCTCCACGACCCATAGGCTCTAAAACATGATGAGGTTCGGGATCAAGAGAATGAACATCAATACGTGGTAATCCCATCGCAGTGTTCGGATAAGATGGGACGCATAAAACCACAAGTTCTTCTCTTAATGTGATATCGTGAGGCTCAAGATTCCCATTATTCCGATCATTCTCAAAATAAATGGCACGATCGGACTCAATGATTCCGGTAGTATGGGAAGGACAATAAAACCTAGAACCCTCGAGCCTATACAATAGCCAATAAAATGACTACTAATAGTCTTCGGATCAAGTTTTATCGATCGTGGATTATAAGGCCTCACTCGCCTCTGCATCCCCGTGACATGAAAGTGACGAAGACTAGGCTTCTTTCTCGACCACAATTGATAAGGAGTTTTGGGCAATCGACTTACTAGTGCACCGATTCAAAATATAAGCAGTAGCTCAAGGCTTCACCTCACGTAAAATCTGTAAGGTGGAGTTGCTTCAACATGCATCGCACCATGTCGATAAGGGTACGATTTCTTCTTCTCGCAATTCCATTCTGCTCAGGAGTCCTGGCATCGTGTACTCGAGCTTCTATTCCACATTCCTCGAAGAAATCTAGCAAAAGGTCCAGGATTACGCCCAGCTTCATCATATCGCCCATAAGACTCACCACCTCTATCCGATCTCACCGATTTAATCCTTTTACCATTTTGAGCTCAACATTAGCCTTAAAGACTTGAAACACGGATAAGGATTCAACATTCTCGCAGTTGTACTCAACATGACCATAACGAGAAAAGTCATCAATGAATGTGATGAAGTACTTATAACCACCTATAACTGCAGGAGTGAACTGCCCACATATGTCTCAGATGTATCAACTCCGAACCTCGCCGACTTCTCCGAATTCTCTTTTCTAGTTTTGCAAGAATTTGCCTTCGACACAATCAACACAAGTGTCAAAATCGTAAAAGTCTAGATTATGGAGAATGTCATCTTTAATGAGTCTTTCCATCCTCCTGCTTAGAAATGTGACCCAACCGCTTATGCCACAACATGTAGGAATTTTCATCAATCCTTTTACTATTGAGAGCTAACAACATTCATAACACGAGCATCGGATGATGATTCAAAGAAGATAAGGAAATAAATCAAGCATATATAAGCCATCGATAGAGTGCCGTAACCAACTAGCTCGAATCATGAAATAAGTAAACTTTTCCGTCACCAAAATGAAAAGTATAACCACATCTATCCAAAATAGATACAGATACCAAGTTTCTTCTAATGAAGGAATATAAGTTCGTATCCGATAGATCTAAAATCAGCCTGTCGCTAGGTGTATTCCGACAACTCCTATGCTTTCAACTTTGGCCTTTACTCCATTGCCCATATGTACAATCGCCTCCTTCATCGGGCTCCTCCCGCTTTTGAATTCTCGTAAGGAATTTGTTATATTAATGGTCGCACCAAGATCCGAACCACCAAGTATTAGAAGGAACATCAACAAGATTGATTCAAAGCTCACAAAAGCTATATGAATCTTCTTACGGTAACTCATTATTTCCGAATGTGCTCTCTCACCCCGTAAACCCCATCATACTCGGTATTAGCAAGCAATCTCGTAAAGTTACCCTTTTCAACTTGCTCTACCTTCTTAAAAGTTCTTCCCATCACGCCAAATAATCTTTAGCTTTGTCACACGCAGGGATGTTATCTCCGATCGCTCTATCAACGGTGTATTTCATCGTGTCCAGACAGGTGTCTATTGGATTCATCCCAAGCCATCCACTCGCCTTTCGAAGTAGCAGATTTTATCTGCGGGCTTGGATGGTTCATCAACTCTCAAAGCCAAGTCTCTATTCAATGTCGATAAATGTAACACGACTGGATTCACGCCGATCCTCATAGTTGTCCCACCAAAGTCTTAATGGAGGCAACTTGGAGAAAGGAGAGAATATCTAGAGTCGAGAAATCAATAATAAGTATTAATAGGCATGTGAAAACAAAATCATGCCACAAACAATGATTTCTCATTTTACAATTCTCCAACAAGAAATGAGTGTTCTAACCCACAAATAAAGCAGCATAGTTGAATATAACACTAACATTGACCTATTACCGACAGTGGTAATTAAGTCACTCAAGAGAAAATACCCAACAAATCTCTTTACCTACCCGAGCATCCTACCAAGTAATGATTTACCGATGCAGTAATATCATCACCCGTATGGATCTTGGTTATAACAACAATAATCCATCACACAATCCATAATCAATAATTATAAATGGACAATTAATTGCAAAACACCGAACAATTTATCATGATTGGTTCTACGACAGGTAGATACTCAATCACTCTAAATTTAAGTTTTGCCATGCATAATATTTCATACAATAACTAAAATTGAGACCAAATAAGCTTTATTAACCATAATTAAAGCTTTTCCAAAAATATTTAATATACCTCAATAAAATGTATGAATGTCATGCCCATAATATACAATAATAATGGATTATTTTATAATTGAAATTCTGAAAAATTGTCAAAATTAATGAAAATTTTGGACTTAAATGAAGAATTTTCAGAATTATAGCCACTGTTTATAATAACAAAACATTTGGCCCTTACTGTAAATAAAATTAAATTACTTTCTAGTCTCTAATATAATTACCCAAACTATAGAGGGTACAAATAATATTTCGAGAACAGTTGGACTATATAATAATTTCCTAATATATTAAGGACCCAAATGATAATTATTTTGGGTTAAAAAAATTATTAACAATATCAAGGATCCAAATGATATTATACCATGTTGACTTTCGGTCAAGGACCAAATTAAAACTGTTGCTAAATATTTGGGCCACAACATAAATTTATAAACTATAGGGACCCAAATGATAATTTCACTGCACTTCATCTTCTTCCTCGCGATGAAGCTACAGTATCAACAGTTGCATTTTCTTGAACAACCCGATTTTTGCCACAAAAAAAAAATGAAAAAATTATATTTTGACTCCTTAAACATCACCCACGATTATTCAACTTAATTCCTTTGGCCAACATGCCGTAATCATTAAAATCCAAAATAAAGCAAACCCACTGCTACCAAAAGCTCGATTCATCCTCAAACGCATCAACAGAATGACAACTACAAGCTCGACAATAATTGTTAATAAATATGAACTCGAATGCCCTTAATCTTGCATTTCCAATTAAACACATATTTTATAAAAAATTGAGATTACTGACAGTTTACTAATCCAAGTTTTCAAACACAAGTATTACGTGAGTTTGTACGGATTCTCTGTCTTAAATTGATCCAAGTCAACAGAAAGTTCGCCGCCTTTCACCGTGAAGAAATCGCCAAGATACCGGCAGATACGAACAAAGAAAACGGGAGTAAACTTAGGCTGGTGAGGCACCGCTCATTCCCGCTTTTCCCAATGCTAACTCCCAACGGTCAAGCCACTTATAATCGCGGCCGGTGTTCATAAGGGACTCCTCACAAAGGTTAAGACAAAACGCCCATCCCATTACGAAATTTATAATGCTAATTCAACGCCTGCCCATAATATGTCACTATATAGTGTAGATGAGCAAATCGTATCTATTAACACACAATATTCGATCACCATACACGAACATAAGATCAGCCTTAATATTCGAGACAATATGACATCCTAGAAAGATAAACAATTAAAACGATGACGCCAATTCACACATGGTAAATAAATCTAACAAAGAATTCACAATATCTTATTATATCGAAGCAAAGATTCAAAGTGATTCGCTTAAAGTAGATGACAATAATAAACAGTATTTTCATTAAAAGCTTCCTCTAGAAAATGAAAAAAAAAAAAAAGAATTCGAAGAATTGAAAATGAGCATGGCCAGTGGATAAAAACCGCAAAGGAGGTGGAACAAGAGTTTTGTGAATAATTTGCTAAGCTTTTTGTAACTTTCAGACCTAGCCAAACTCAAGTAGAGGCAGCATTGGCTGATTTGTTACCAAAAGTCACTGAAGACGTGGATGAGCCGTTGCAACAGCCTTTTACAACGGAAGAAATTAGTGGAGCTCTCTTTCATATGTGTCTAACCAAAGCTCTTAAGACACAAGGGACTCCCTGCTATTTTTTTACTAAAAGTACTGGAAGTATATGAGCTCTCGACTCATCAGTACCTGTCTTCACATCCTTAATAAGAAAGGTAACCATCACTCCCCTCATTCATACATATATTGCTCTTATACCTTAAGTTGGGAAGCCAGAAAAGTAACTGAATATAGACCGTCGGCCTTTATAATGATTGGTGCTAAGGCCATAGCCAACAGGCTCAAACAGATTCTCGAACAAATTATCTCTCCCACACACAGTGCTTTCATCCCCCGTAGGCTCAACAGATTATTATTAGTTATGAATGCCTCCATAAAATAAGGCACAGCAAAGGAAAGAAAAAAAGGCTTGGTAGCTTTGAAGCTTGATAAAAGTAAGGCCCATAATAGAATTCAGTGGAAATATCTGGAGACTGGAGTAAGTAATGATCAAACTAGGCTTTTCTAGCTGGTGGGTAAACTTAATAATGAAGTGCATTCATCACTACCTCTTTCTCTATTATGATAAATGGCACCGTAACAGGCCTCATCCACCCTCAAAAGAGGGCTCAGACAAAGTCATAGCACATGATGTTTCAGGATACCTTGGGGGCTGTGATGAATTTTAGCAAGCATTAGCAAGATTCTGGTGGGGAAGCGAAGCAGATACAAGAGGCTTTCAATGGGCTCGCTGGGAGAGGTTGAGCCATGCCAAGTGGGTTGAATGGGTTTCGAAACTTCTCAAGCTTTTATCAAGCACTAGTAGCAAAGAGGTGGGGAATTCTACAGTTTTCTAACTCCTTGGTGACTAGAGTACTGCAAGGTAGATATTTGAATTATAGTAATTTTTTTAAGATTAATTATCCATCGATCACTCTTTTTCTCATATTTATAAAAATATATAAATTTTTATTTTAGCTAAATTCCACCTAAAATTTATAAAATTATTCTTATTACACTGTTATCTAAATTCCATGAGAGAACGTTAAAAAAATTGACTATTTTATTCATTTAATATAAAATTATTATTTCATCATAGTTAAATACAAATAATTAAAATAATCAAAATTGGATTGAGATTAGGTTTGGGCTTTAATTCTTTTAATTATTTTTTATTTTAAATTTGGTTTTTTTTTCATTTATTTAATTTTGATTATTTTGTTTCATTTTTTATTTAATATCTAAATTATAAAGAATGCGAGTTTTATCATTTAGCTATGGTAAAATAGTAATTTTATATTAAATGAGTAAAATAATTATTTTTTTAATTTTCTCTCTCGGAGTTTAGACGGTAATGTAATAGTAATAATTTTATAAACTTTAAATAGAATTTAATAAAAAAATTATGTATTTTCAAAATTGTGTGAACAACGGGTGGTGGGTAGATAAATACATTTTTTTCAAAGCTAAACTTTGGCTCTAATCCATCTTTTATTTAGAGGAGCATTTTTTTTACCTTTTGGGACAGGCAAGTCCGTGGGCGAGGATTAGAAAGAGGGAGCAAGCTTAAATATACAGAGGAAAATAGATTCCGAGACCCTCCAGTCTCCACCTTTATACTAGTTTCTGTTCTGTCTTTACCAATCGATAACATTGTTTCCGAACTAACAGACTTTGATAATCAGTGGAAGGAAAGGATGATTTATCAACATTTTGAGAAAGAATATGCAAATATGATTGTGAGGATCCCAACCCAATAAGTCCAAGATAATATCAATTGTTATGACATTATAGTAGTAAAGGCTATTATTTAGTTAAAAGTGGTTACCAGATATTACTGAAGCTCAAGTTTTTTGAGTTACCTTGTTGGAGCCTAAAGCCAATCAATGGTCTGTTATTTGAACTTTGAATTTACCAGAAAAGATTAGGACTTTTGCATGGAGAGCAGCAATGAATCTCCTTCCATCTGTTGAAAATTTATGGAAGAGAAAAGTGGTTCAAGAGCCTACTTGCTAGATGTGTGGAAATCGCACGGAGAACATTTTTCATGCATTGATAGTGTGTAACGCAGCTTAAAAGATATAGAAGACTACTCAATTTGCTGACGACCTTGATGGACTTGCAGATCAAGACATGTTGAGTATTATTAATGGTATGGCCAGATGGAGAGGAAAAACAGAGATTGAATTATTAGCGGCTCTATTCTGGGTTATGTGGAGTGCAAGAAACCAATGGTTATTCAAAGGAAAGAGAGCTGATCCCATGATCGTAGTGGCAAATGTTGAGGCTATGGTAGATTCGTATAGAAGAATCCAAGTCCCACTGTCCCACTGTCCCAGACCTAACACCAACAGCTGATCTGGAGAGAGAGATACAGCAAAAGTCGAGCCTACCCTCACTTGAGTAGTTAAAAGGTTAATGTAGGTCAGAGGCGGATCCACACCTCATGACCGGTGGGGGCTCAAGGCTGACAAATAGATTTATGCACCTCAGACTCAGTGGGTTCGATGAAGTCTCCGCTATAGAACATAATTTTAAAAAAATTAATAAAAAAATTACTTGAATTATAAATTAGCCTCAATTAAATCTATTAAAATAATCCCATTGAATTTATAAAAATAAGCTCATGAGTTCGTAAAATTTAAACTTTAACTTTGAGAATTATAAAAGTCTATGCTTTAATTAAAATATTAAAAGTCACACTAATTTATATGGATAGTTTTACTATTATTTAATTTAGTTCCTATTAAATCTAATAAAATAATTTCTATAAACTGATTAACCCATAAAATTTTAATTTTCACATACTACCAACGTATAATTTAGCCCATAATAAATTATTTTTTTAAATCCACCACTAATGTACATAGGGCCATAAACAAAGTTCAAAGTCTTGTAAGTTTGGGTGTTGTTTTTAAAGGTGTTGTTGGAGATTTCTAAAGATGTCAATGGGGTGGGATAGGGGTAAAGAGGCTTACCTCTTTCCTCACCCTCATTTCCACTCATTTTTTCAATAAATTTAGTTGAGTGGGACTCTTAATCGAGTTGCCTTCCCTGGTTTCACGGCCTTGCTCATGTAGGTCGTGATGTGTCTCGAGATAGCTGCCTCCGTCCCCTCGGCTGGGGAATCCACTCCCGGGTTGTCGCTATGTCTGCGCTCGGCCCGTCCTCTAGGCACCTTTGGAAGGGAGGAGTGTGACAACGTACACGCTTCCCTATACTACATAGGGCCTTCTCATCGACTGCAGGGTTTGGTGGTCTGAATTGACTTGGCTTCGCCAAAAGGCCTCATCTCTAAAAGTCCTGGCTCATGAGGCGTCCCTCTCGTAGTAGGCCCTACTTGCCTCGCTCTTGTGACATGCTATGTTTCCCCTCTTTATTCCCAAGTAAAGGGTGAGTCCCATGCTTTTGTGGATGAAATCTTCGTGTAGAAATAATTTTTTCATCGCCACCTTATTTTTTATTTATTTATTTTATAGTAAATATCAGTAAATTAAAAATTAGAGACTTAAATAAAATCATCATTATATTATAAATTATTTAAAAAAACTCTAAAAATTTGAAATGATATCAAAATTGTATACTATTTAATGAGAGCGATACCTTAACAGATAAAAAAAAAATTATATTGTATGGTTTTCTTTTATTTATATAATATATTAATATTATATAAAAATAAAATAAGAATTTATTAATCAACTAATATTGTAATTGATAAAAATAAAAATTATTAAATAAAATAAAAAAATTACAAATAAAGGGAATTGTAGAGGGGTGGAGTGGATGATACAAAACTAAATTTCAACTTGTTAAAAATTTAGAGATTATTTTCTCTCGTTTCTTACTTCATTCTCAAACAATTATTTAAAATTTATTTTATTTAAGATCGGAATTTTAAGGGACCCATATCTACGGAAGATTTTGCCGGGATTTCATAGTTGCTGCAGTCAAAACTTTCCAAGTTTTATGGAAACATTTCTTACGGTGAAACAATGGGGTTTGCACATTGCTGAGCATGCAAGTCTGTCATCTATCGTGATACAATCAGATTTAAGGATATGGTTGATTTTTAAAACACAGGAAAGGTAGCCAAACAGAGACCTACTGTATAATTTCAGCAATTGAAGAGCTTTGGGGTCATTAAACTCAACATAGCTTGGATTATGTTATGTCATTGCCCATTATTCTCCAGCTAAACTTTTTTTCAGTTAGTGAAATGAAATACCTCCCTAGTCCCTTGGAAATGACTGAATGACCTTTTTATATGTATCAAATTGGAATTTAGGTATACATCCATTTTCCTTCGGACCACGGTACTTGACCCGTTGATTAAAAATTGGTAACCATATCCACTTGAAAGCTGTCAACTTTGGAACGCTCATTTTTTCTCAATGGCTGCCCCTACTGCCTTCTTAACAACTTCTTACTCTCTGTTTACAAAAGTTACTCCTGCAACTACACCAAAACGATTCGATTTTACCACTTTGCCAACTTTAACTAAGTTCCAGTATCCAAAGCTCTCATCTTGCTGGTCCCGCCCTCACCCAGCTGGGTTTCGCTCAGTTTTTGCGGTGGTTGATGAAGAAGCGGTAGTAGTTGAAGATGAGATTAACGGCAAGGATAATGTTGGCGGAGACGAAGTGGACGACGATATTTCAGTCGAAGAGCCAAAGAACCGTGCAAGGCCCTGTGAGTTATACGTGTGTAACTTGCCTAGGAGCTTTGACATTACAGAGCTTCTTGAGATGTTTAAGCCTTTTGGAACTGTTATTTCCGCTGAGGTATCATTATTCATACGAAATCTTTTCTTTGACAAATCTTAATTCAATTAGAGATCAATAATTTTATTATAAGCAACTTCGCTTACTTGATAGTTTAGCTGAATACTGGTGGATTTTTTATTTTTCAAATTATATCATTAGATTTTGGCTCATTTTTGGTGCTTAAATTGTAGGTTTCAAGGAATCCTGAAACAGGTATAAGTCGTGGATGTGGTTACCTGACAATGGGTTCAATCAATTCAGCAAAAAATGCAATTATTGCATTGGATGGATCTGTTAGTGTGAACTTGCAATCCCTAATAATTTAATTCAGTCTTCCTTTAATACTTTGTCTGAACTTATGCACTGTTTTGAAGGATGTGGGCGGACGTGAAATGCGGGTAAGATTTTCAGTTGATATGAATCCGAGGACTAGGAATCCTGACGCATTGATTTCACCACCAAAGAAGATTTTTGTCTATGAAAGCCCTTATAAATTGTATGTTGGCAATCTTTCCTGGGCCACAAAACCTGAAGATTTGAGAAATCATTTTAGCCGGTTTGGGACCGTGGTCAGTTCTAGAGTGTTGCACGATCGTAAAGGACGAACCACCCGCGTTTTTGGGTTTATTTCCTTCTCTTCTGATGCAGAACGTGATGCTGCACTCTCTTTAAATGGAACAGTTGAGTCACATTCTGTTGCCTTCCAGCTACTTTTTCCTTTAAACTATGTCTTGTTTGTTCTTTTTACTTATTCAAAACCCTCTTGCAGGGCTTTCGTGGTCGGACAATAATTGTTAGAGAAGGTGTTGACAGAACTGAGTCTGGACCGCAGTTTTGATTGGTTCATATTTGTAGTGAAGAAACTTCTTTTAGTAACAAGAAATTTGATAGCTTGGAGCATCCTCCCTGGCTGAAAGGTGGTGGGGGATTTCAAGATCTTGTGTCTGGGAAGTCCCCGAGGCTTTTTCATATGTAGACATTATGTTAAAAGTATTGATGAGGATGTGTTGTGCAGGTAGTGGTTGATTTTTTTGGGGTTAAAGTCCCAGCATTTTACTAGTTTGATTTAAGTGTCTATGATTTTAAATCTTGTTGTATTCTTGATCATGAAAGCTTGATTTCAGTTTGCCATTTCTGTGTTCATAATCAATGACAATTTTGATGGCATGAGCCATAAACTTTGAATTTGAACACACAGATGGGTGGCCAAAGTTGTTTCTGTTATGCTTTTGAGGAGAAAGAGAGAGGTCAAATAATGAAAGCATTGGCAGCTATCATTCTTCTAAAGCCTGAAGTGTAGGTATTATTTCTTCCTTCTGGTGCCATTTTCAAATTTATAATGACAATGATATATTCAACATACAAGGGCGATTTTTATGAGCATTCGTAGATAAGGGCTACATGTACCTATGATCTGCATGTCTAATTTCATCTTAGCACTTTTTAACTAAAAAGAATGTGTGTTATGGATAGATAAGTCACAATTATAGAATCAATTTGGCGATATTGTTATATGTACTTATGCCTGGGCTTTTGAAAATGCAACTCCAAGTCGTTTCTTGGGGCTGGCTTATCATTGCAAGTTTGGTGCTATGTTCTTGGAGTTGCAGAATCAGTAAACACCAACTAGATGCATGCACGATTTGATTAAGGATTCTCAAATCTCAATGTAACCTACTTTCCATGGAACACAACATTTGAGCTTCAAATGGTAGACCCTGTACACACAGGCGGTACTGGAAAATTAGTTCATAGGGGGCAGTGCGATAATAAATTAAAAATTTTAACAAAAATTTATTTTACTTGTATCTTATTGGGGGCAGTCGTGTATATATTCAAATTTTAAGGTAAAAAATAAATGTTCACAGGGATCAATTGCCTACCCTAATCTGCCCCTGCCTTCACTATCATGGTTAAGGAATGTAAAACTGTTATCAATTTTGTTTTGTAGCAAGTGAAAATGTTCCTGGTTTTTTATCCGATATAATTTTTGCAACTACAATTACTAAGACCTGCTGGTACTAATATTCAAGCTCCAAGGGCCTCTTCCTACCGAGCTTGATCAGATGTCATTGCCGTAGTCTAAAGATCACATACCTGGTATGATATTTTTCCTTGTAAAGTTTCATACATTTGACAATAGTGGCTTGCGATAGCTACTGAAGGTTCTAGCCATCAGTCATCTGAAATTGGTGTATTGATAACCACTGAATGTTGGTTTCCTACTTCCTTCTACGTGGATACAGGCCATGGATCGAAGATCTTTTCGTCTTTTTGATGGAGAATAAAAAAGAGCTTCTATTTCATTGCTTTCAAGTGACATTTTCATGGCTCGCAACCCAAATGTGACGGTAGTTATCATGTGAGCTACCACTAACAAATGAACAATCAATCTTAGGAAGCCCATGTACGAATAGGGTGTCATCCTTAAACAATTTCTGAAGGTAAAGGTAATCCTAAAAAGATAAAGAAGTCGTTATATCTTTAAGCAAAAGATAAACAAAAAATAGACAGCATTTAGGACCTGCAACCATCAAAATTGCTCATGCCACAACAAAGAGCAAACAAATCGATATGTAATTGTTAAAAAATTTATATTACTCACAAAATTGAGCAAAATGAGATTAGTTATTATATACATCAGCGGAAGACAAAATGACAAGTTTTGTCAAAATAGCAGCATCTGGAACAAGAATCTGAAGCTACCTCGGGTGGTAAAGCAAAAATTAGTCAGCTACACAACAGACAAGTTTAAGTTCTCCTTGGGCTAGATCTTGTCTTCCCAATCAAGTAATCCTCTAAACCAATTCCAGCCTCCACTATTCTTGTGTCACCCTTTATTTCCACCTTCATAATCTCGTTCAACACTTCCCCCAAATTCTCCATCTCCTCACCTACACAAATCCGCGGAACAATCATCACCCAAGTATCCTCATGCGGGGCTTCCCCAGACTCGAGCAACTCCTCTAGCACTCCACAAGCCTCATCAAGCTTACCAACATTGCAAAACCCCTTGATCAAAGCATGAGAAACTGAAAAATGTGGAGAAAAGCCCTTTGATATCATCAACTCCATGTATTTCTTAGCCACATCAAACATCCCTTGATCACATAACCCACCAACCAAAGTTCTATAAGACACCAAATTTGGCAAGCACCCATTTGATGGCATATCTTCAAGAACCTTACAAGCATCAAGGGCACGCCCTTCTCTACAAAAACCCAATACAACTGTATTATAATGAACAATATCGGGATTGCACCCTTTAACCTTCATTCTACAAAGAAGCTTGTAAGCCTCCCTGAGGTTCTTCTTCCTACACAAACTATTCAACAAAGTAGTATAACTCAAGGTATCCGGTACAAATCCTTTATTCAACATATCCTCCAACAAATCAACTGCTCTGTTCACCTGACTCTTCCTACACAAACCCTGCATCAAAATCCGATACGACTCGACATCAGGCATAACATCTCTCGCAAACATTTTGTTAAACAACGTGTACGCAATACTTATATCCCCGTTAAAACAAAACGCACGCATCATGATGTTGTAGGATTTAGTATTGGGCAAAACACCGTGTTTATGAGCACTCTTGAATAAATCAAAAGCGGGCCGGAGATAGTTCCGGTGAGTGACAAGGAGTTCAAGAATGCGATTTAAGTGTTTGGGTAAAGGCTTACAGTTGAACTCAAGCATTAAGCGAAATGTTTTAAGAGCTTTATCGGGCAAATTGGATTCTGCGTATATTTTTATTAAGTAAGTGAAAAGATTGGGGGTGACAGGGTAGTGTTTGGATTTGAGGGTAATGAGAATGTCATCAATGAGAGAGAAGTATTTAGCGCGGCCGAGTTTGAGGATGAGAATGAGATACGAAGAATTGGAGTGGCGGAAATTGGGTTGGCGAGAAGCGTAGTCGAAGATTTCTTTGGCTAAGAGAGGGTCTGACTGTGAGGCTATCAGTTTTTGGACCCGACATGGAGACCCAATTGGAGATTTGGGGTTTGAAATGGAAGATTCCTGTTGTTGCTTTGGTGATGATGGTGATTCTTGGGAAGATGAAGAGTAGCAGAAGATGAGTGATGGAGTTTTTGGCGGGAAGGAGACTGCTCCAGTTACCGTTCTGACGATTTTGGATGAACGAAGAAATGCTGGTTGGTACATTGTCTTTTGCGACTCTCAGTTGCCGCCGTCCAAGGCTCAACAACAGCAAATTGGCAGCAGAATCGTGATTTGTGAGTTGGTTTGGCGACCCCAGTTGGCTCAGCCTTAGCACGCGGGAATCGGAGCTCCGAATACACTAATGGGGCTCGTATATTGTCACATAAACTATTGACCATTCCCAATGGGATGGATTGTCTTAATATATAATTGGAGTTGGATTGTAGTTTCCTAAAACTCCTATTATATATTAAAATTATATTCAAGGATAAATACAAATAGAATTAATTCCATTTATATTTTCTCTTTCTTTTTTATTTATCTTATTTGCACAATATAAATCTTTTTGTATTCACTAAAACAATCTGAATTTAGGAAATAATTTTCTATTCCAAAACAAAATTCTAGTAATAAACATGGGAAAACAAATTAAATAAAACTTTATTCCATTATTTATAATTTTTTAAGAATTCTCAAACTAATTGCTGCACCCAGTTTTAGGTATAATAAAATTGTATTGCGCCCATAAAATATTCATTAGTTTCTAAGTATAAGGTTTTTATTACTTTTTCTTTTAGATTATTTCTTTATAAATTAAATAATAAATAAATTTTGAAGAGAATAATACAAATGTTAAGACTGCAAGATTAAGAAGATTATTAAAAATTGAAAGATTTACAAATGGAAAGAGTGTTTATTTAGGAAAAGTTATATCCTTCGCATTAATTGGAATATAATTGAAAAAAAAGTTTGAAGAGAATTTTAGAGGGTATCAATAATTCGTCTCTAATAACTTAATCTACTAAATATAGTTTTCGGTATCTTATACGTAATGTTTTTTTGTTTCTTCTTTATATTGTATGAAAGAAGTGTTGAGTAACGGTAATTTCATTAAAAAGATAAAACAAAATATGCACTTAAAATAATTTTAATAAGGTTGATTTTCATATAATATGGGTATGTTTGGGATTGAATCATCAGACTTTTAAGTCTACAATACTGTAGAAAAAAACTATAATTATAAAATAAAAGTTAATGATATGTAATAAATATAATTTTTAAATAATAATTTTAACAAAATTATTAAAAACATAATAGATTTTGCATCATACAAGTGAAAAATCATATTAACATAGTTAATATATCTTAAAAGCTACAGCAGGTAGTGTTTACCAAACACTTTAGTGCTGTAGTTTAAAAAATACAACTGTCCAACCTCAATTCCAAATATACTCTATGTATGCAGTAAATTAAATTTCTTTTACATGACCTTCCAAATTAATTTGCCTCTTTTAATTGGTAATGTGATGATGTTTTTAATGTATGTAATTAGATTTTTGCCTGTTAGAATTATTCTTTTAATTTTTATGGTAAATATATATTATGTTTTATCACGCTTAACTTCCTGACCAAGATCTTCTAATCATTTTAAGCGGCCAAGAGAAAAATTATACCAAACATGGTTTAAATTAGATTTTTTTTCAAATCAATTAGGCTGTCTCAACTTTATTAACGACATGAAATTCAAGTTCTCTCACTCAGAATTTAATTGAAAAACTATTCTTTTGAAAAAAAAAATGTGGGAATTAATATATCTCTTCAAATATAAGTAAAATAAGTATATCTATAAAGTGTCAAAATATAATTAATTTTAAGGAATTGTAAATTTTTTAATATTCTCAATAAACCTTTATGATATACTATAGTACAAATTCATGAAGCTCCTGTTAAGATTTTATGGGTGAAGTATGACTACAGTTAAAATAAAATTAGATGAAAATAAAGAACAAACGCATACTAAAACACCAGAAATTAAGTAGTTTAGCTTTTAGTCTATGTCCACGGATGAAGACAAAATAAAAATATTTTACTAGTAAAATAAAATTATAAGTATTGTAGTATTTTAGCTTACTCCGCAAAACTCCAATACACCAAAACTTTCAAAATATTAGAATAAGAATTTATTAAAACTCTCAATCCTCTCAACTCCCGACACTTTTTTTTTTCTCTTACAAATTAGATACTCATAGCTCCAATACTCCTCTTATTTATGGAAAAATTTTATGATTAAAATAATATTATTATTTGTTATTATTATTTTATCACATGAGCGATAACCCATTTCTTCTCTTTTGAATTCAATTTTTTTTAATTATTTAAAAGAGATGGGCATGACCTTTCAGAATCCGGATTATTTAACATTCTCTCACTTAAAGATTTGATTGAAAATTAATTAATCTTTACACCATCCATTCTACTTCGCCATTGTTATGTTGCTTAATTCTCTATTAGACCATAAGAGGATCTGCTCTATACAAACTTGTCATTATTGATTGGCTTAGTCATAATATCTATTAAGTTTTCCTTAATGTGTCTCTTTTATAAATCTACACTTCAACGAAGTAGTATTGTACCTCTATGTGTTTTGTCTTGGAATGAAATATTGATTCATTGCAATATGTAAGGCACTCTGATTATGGCAAAACACAAAAATTTTATCTTATTTGTATCCGAGCTTTTTCATTAACATTTGTATCTAATATAGCTTCCTTGCAAGCTTGTGTAGTTATCATGTATTCTACTTTTGTTGTAGATAAAGTTACAACGGTCTGCAGTTTCGAAGCCCCAACTTACAGCTCCTCCCGCAAGTGTAAACTACATAGTCTGTAGTGGATTTCTTTTTATCAAGATCTCCTGCAAAATCTGAATCCACGTAAACCCTGACAGTAAATTCTAATCATCCGTAACATAATATAATAGTTGAGGTTCTTATAATATATTTCAGAATCCTCTTTACCATTTTCTAATGCTCTCCACCAGGATTTGACATGTAATGACTAATCGTTCCTACTATTTGTTTAATGTCTGGTCTATGCAAATCATAGCGAACATCAAACTTCTCACTGGTGATACATATGGTTCACGAGACATCTCATTCCTCTCTGCTTCATTGGTATGACATATAACTTGAAATTAACAGAAAGTGGAATAGAAATTGACTTACAATCTTGTATACTGAAACGCCACAAGATTTTCTTCAAGTAATTCTTCTAAGAAAGCTAAATCTTTCTATTATTTCTATCTCAGTGAATTTGCATCCCTAGAATCTTATTTCTGGTCCTAAGTTCTTTATTCAAACTCCTTAGCTAATTGTGCATTCAATTCTTAGACTCGATATTTATTGGGGCCTGCTACCAATATATCATCCACATACAATAGTAAAGTGATAAAATCATTATCCTCAAATCTCTTGTAATATACACAATGATCTGAACTGAGTCTATTGTACCCAAAGCTCATGATGAAGGAATCAAATCTCTTATACCAACACATCAGCACCTATTTAAAACTGTATAGAGATTTGTTCAACTTGCAAACTAATTTCTTCTTTCTTATTTCAGCAAAACCTTCTAGTTGGAGCATATAGATTTATTCTTCAAGTTCTCAATGAAAAAATGCAGTTTTTAAATCTAACTGCTATAGATATAAGTCAAATATAGCACACATCGACAAGACTATTCTGACTATCGTGAGTTAAACTACTAGAGAAAATATCTTATTTAAGTGAATACCTTCTTTTTAAGTATATTCATTTACCATCAATTTTGCACGATATCGCTCCACCTAGTCATTGTCATCATGTTTAATCTTATAAATCCATTTGTTTCTAATAGCTTTTCTTCCATGTAGTAGTGGTACAAATTCCCAAAGCTTATTCTTGTGTAAAGCTTTCATTTCTTCATGCATTACTTTTATCCACAAAATAACATATGAGTTGTTTAAAGTTTCATGAAAAGTTGATGGCTCTTCATCCTTTATTATAAGACAATATGTAACATTGATCTCTGTTATATACTCTGATTGTTAAGTTGACAGTTGTCTTTCTCGAGTTGATCGATGAACTTCTAGAGCCTTACACTCAACTAGTTCTTATTTTTCATGCTCTTATACTGCTTTAGAAGAATCTGAATGTTCTGGATTACTTTTCATATATATCAGCATTATTTCTAACTTTTCATTTATAGTGCTATTATCTTCATATTTTCTTTACAGTTGATCTTATATAAAAAAAAAATAACATTTCTGCTGATGACAATCTTATAGGCAATGAGATCCTACATACGATATTTCTTTACTATATCAGTATATTCCAAGAAGATACATCTTCTGAATTTTGGATCCAGTTTTATTTTTTCTTGGACATTGTACATCAGGTACATAAGACATCCAAATGTATATGGATTAGAGTAATCAGCTGACTTTTCAGTCCATATCTCCATCGGTGTCTTCAATTTAATAGCTGTTGATGAATAATATGATAGCTTATTTTATCTACTTCTGCCTATAATGAATTAAGTAGACCAACAGTACTTAATATAGCTCTTATTCTCTCAATAAGAGTCATGTTCATCTGTTTTGCCACTCCATTTTATTGAGAAGTGTATGCCACCGTGAATTGCCTCCGAATACATTATTGCTTACAGAATGCAATAAACTCGCCTTCTGCATACTCTCTATCATTTTCTGTCCTCAAGCACTTGATCCTCTTCTCGGATTGAAGTTCAACTCGCGCTTTGAATTCGTTAAAACACATCTTACTTCTTCTTGATTGGATACACCAAATATCTCCTGAAAGTTACGAAGTGCTTTGCATTTATTTGGAATAAATCTGGTGATTTCCAAACATTAAAATGAACTAGATTTATGATACTTTTATTTATGCCAATAGATATGTTAAACTTTAATATATGATACTTACTTATAACACAATGCTCACAAATGGTAAGTTCACTAACTTTAGCTCAGAAGTAATTTTTGCTCAAAGAGAATCTTCAAACCTTGTTTCGACATGTGGTCTAGTTTGAAATGCCACATCGTCGTAACTCTTCTCTATTTGATGCAACACATGCATCAACTTCTTGCACTGTTTCCCTTTGAAGCATGAATAGGTTAGTACCGATATTTTTTGCCTTCATCAATACAAACGCGTCTCTAATAATTTTCATGATGTTATTTTTAACATGAGTTTTTCACCTAAGACTAATTATTTATCCCCAAAAGAATAAATTCTTATTCAGGCTTTGACATGCCCTACTTCATGAATTACATGAATTGTGTCATTAGATATTTGGTTTCTACTAGTATTAATACCAGCGATCTCCAAGGCATAGTCATTACTCATATATACAGATTATCCTGAGATTGGTTCATATGTATGAAACTAGTCTTTTTGAAAGGTGATGTGTCATATTACTCTTAAGTTTATAAGTCAAACATCAGCTAACAGTTTCTTACCTTTGCAACAGTTGCTGCCTCGCTGTAGAGAATTTCGCCATTATCAGAGGTACTTGCCACATAACCCTGAGCATTTAATGACTCAGGTGCTTTACTATTTCTACTTTTCTGATTGCTCCAATACTATTTCTTGCTACAATTGTAGCATTTGACATTTTTCTTACTCTTCGATTTCGATATATCATGATTGTGACTCCCATTAGGGCCACGCTCGTTGATCTTCCTCTCTTCACCAATAGCACTTTCGTTTGTTGCGATTTTACTTGTCTGTCTTTTTTTTTTTTTTGCCTACTTTCTTCATTTAATACATAGGCTGCAACATCATCAAAAACTAAACTATCCGTCAGGTTGTTGTTCATCAGATTGATGATGAGTTGATCATACAAATCTAGTAGACTTTAAAATATAAGTTTCGTACGTTTATTTTCTCTATTTTATGACCCAACGTTGTGAGTGGTGAAAATAGAGTCTTCAATGTGTTGATATAATCAGTCACAGATATAGATTCTATTATTCGAAGAGTATAGAGTCTCATCTTCAAAAAAAATTTATTGTGTAGTGACTTGATCTCGTATAATTTTGTGAGAATATCTCATATTTCTTTTGTTTTTTTTTCTCCCCACATTAGATAACACCTTATCTGCAAGTGCTAAGTGTAGATCATCAATTGTATTGTCATCCATTTCATTCCATTTGGCATAACCAGTTATCTTCATAGACTTTTCTCCAATTACTGCTAAGCAATTATTTTTCCTCATAACAACTTTCATCTTCATTTTTCACAATGAGAAATTGTTTCTGTTGAACTTCTCAATTTAGTATTTTCTATAATTAATTTCACTAGAGCTGCCTTTGCTAAGATCGGCATCCACTATATCATGTAAATAGTAACCATATAATAGTAACTATATATGTGAACAATACTGTATACGTGAACAATACTGTATATATGAATAGTAATTTGATTCCTAAAAAATATAACCAATAGTTGTGTCACCACTGTTAGGATTTTATGGGTGAAGTAGAGTCACAATTAAAATAAAATTATATAAAAATAAAGAACAAGTACACACTAAGACACTAGAAATTACGTGGTTCAGTTTTTAACATACGTCCACGGACAAAGATAAAAAAAAATTTACTAGTGAAATAAAATTACAAGTATTATAGTATTTTAGCTCACTACCCAAAAGTTCAATACACTCAAACTCTCAAAATACTAGAACAAGAATTTATTAAAACTCTCAATCCTCTCAACTCCTGACACTCTATTTTTTCTCTCACAAATTGGATATTCATAGCTCCAATACTACTTCCTATTTATAGCAAAATATTAAGATTAAAATAATAATATTATTATTTTATCACGTAGGCGGTAACTCATTTCTTCTCTTTTGAATTCAAATTCAAAAGAGATGAGCATGATCTTCTATGAGCTGAATTATTTGACAACTCCTATGATCGTGATATTAAGCCAACGTCAACAATTACAACAACAACAACAGCAACAACAATAATTTGTTTTAGAATTTAAATTTCTTTTTTAAGGAAAAGTTATATAAATTTAGGGTATGTTTGGGGTGCAGTATTATATAGTTTTAGTTGTGAGTCCAACCTTAGTTAAACAAATCTCATGTTTAGCAATTGATTGAAACACATTAGCCTCTGTTTTTGGGGGTTATGCTAATGCGCTGGTTGCTGCATTAAATTTTTTTTAATTAGAATAAATAATAAATATAAATTTTAATTAAATAATTTATTATGTAATATTATTTTTTCTTTTCTTTATTTTTACATTACAATTATTAATATGAATTAATAAAATTTTAATTTATTATTCAATAATATAATATAATATTATAATTTTTATTATATTAAAAATGTAACTAAATAATTTACTATTTAATTGTATTATAATAATTAATATATAAAATTGATTAATATTTAATAAGTTAATATAACTAATAATAAATACTTAATAATATGTAAAAAATAAAAATATAACAAAATATTACATTATTAATTATATTATAGTAATTGATGGTTTAAATTATTTTCTAAATATATAATTTAAATTAATCACAAAAAATTAATACAGTACGGTACAACACCAAATATAGTATAATTAAAAATTAATATAGTACAATATAACACCAAACATTGTACAATATTGTTATAATCCAATGCTAATGCAATACAACATAATACAACACACAAGTATTAAAATAATACAATAAAATGTGACAAACGCACTCTTAGGAGTTTTTTTTTTAACTTAATGACTTAATTTTAATCAGTTAAGTCACTAACTTTGAATTTTTTTTTTCAAGAGAATGAAATTTTCAATCATTGAGCTATTAAGTCAAGTTATTTTCACTTTTTTACTTAATCTAAAAAGTTTAAATGACATCATTAAAATATATTATCTAAAATATCTCTATCTAATTATTTAATTTTCATCCTTACTAATTAGTATAAAAAAAAATATGTCATTTAAATTCAGACATTCAGCTCTATTTAATAAATCAAGATTAATTTAGATTTATTCAAATTTTAGATAAAAAATCAAAAGTCACCTTAAATTTTATTGCACAAGAACTATCAATCTATCATTACAACAACTAATTTATTGATACGAATAATAAATTTTCAAAATTCCTTCAGACAATCAAGTGATATTTGACATACGTCAACGT
Organism: Murraya koenigii; assembly: GCA_025617385.1. Lineage (NCBI taxonomy): Eukaryota > Viridiplantae > Streptophyta > Magnoliopsida > Sapindales > Rutaceae > Murraya > Murraya koenigii. The sequence goes on along the minus strand of CM046811.1, from coordinate 47,849,009 downwards.
ATAATATTAAATTTAAGCAATTATTAAATTATAAATCCATTTAACTTATACTAGCATAATTCAACGATTGATGTGTGAGTGAATTCACGTAAAAGTATTAATCGATTAAATTGTGATATGTAACTTATATAGAAATAGTAATTTAGGGATAACCTTTAGATTTGTCATTATCTCTGGCTTTTTTTTTTCCTTTGTAATTATAGAAAAATGGAGGTGCGCGTCATATTTGCATCCCAAGTTATCATATTATTTGGAAAATAATTTTAAAATAATAAAAAAGAAGTTGACTAGCTGATATCTTAGTCTCAATGTATACGACCAATTTACACACGTGAAGTTTTAAATATCTTAGCTCACATTTTGCTCATATAATTACCATATGTTGGCAACAAATAGCAAATATCCTGCGTGCGTATATCATCTTCAACATAAATGATCGATCTCTTTACGAGTCGATGATGTCTGATCTCATGTTGATGCACGAATGTTCTATTCAGCTAGAAGCACATGAGCGTTCTTAACGACTGGCTCAAGTTGAGTCACGTGTCGAATTCATAAAACGTGATTAACCACACGTTTTTTCAATTCCCAGGGGCCAAATGCCAAATGTCTCGTTAACTTCCACAAACCGTACCCAGCCTTTCGATCATTACACAAATGGATCGCGAACACCCACACGTGCCTAAAACATGAGCTCACCATATATTTTGCTTGGGTAGTTGGGCCACTCGATCTCTTCCTCCATTTGGCCGAAAAGATCTTTCGGCTTGGAGAGGCCATTGCTTGCATTCCAAAATTAATTTCTCCTTGCTTGTAACAATGCTACCATTTGTATGGTATAGTATTCGTTTTGGCCATGCAAAACATGTGAGCACATTAATTTGACATGTGTTTGTTATTTCTTTCTTTCTTTCTTTATTTTTATTTTTAAAGGTTTAGATTTTGAAATAAACGAAATTAAACAACATTCCACTCTAAATCAATCTAATGTTAAAGTGAAAAGAGAAAAAGGAAAAAATCAATTCAAAATTTGTTTCAATTGTAACTTAGGGTTCAAATATGGATGATAAAAGACATCAGCAAGGGTTCGCCACGTGTCATCCTCCAAGACCACAGGAGATAAGAATATCAAGAGTGGTATTTGCATTGGAAATATCTTCGTCAAGGACCTGCCCAACACGTGTCGAGGGTCCTGGACCCCGTACGTGCACAAGAGTACATCATCTGATTTCTGCCCCCACACAACATCAAAAACTGTGGCACAAATTTCGCCAGCTCGGCAAGAGGCAACGAGAAGCCAATGGCGGCCCACCTTTTGATCCTTCTATGAGAGAGAGAAAGTAACAATCCAATTAGTAGATATTTTATTGCATTTTCGCGGCTGTGAACGAAAGTCGGATATCAAATTAAGAGGCGTTTTTTACTTTCAGTGTAAGCGTAAGCTACCAGTGCTTAAAGGAGAAGAGAATATCGGATATTTGCTAGGGGAATGAGATTAATTGGATAATTCGACGAAGCAACATTATCCTTCTTGGTTTGGTTAAGATTTTTTTGGCTTTTAACCAGAAGTGCTTGATTATTGCTAGTTTTGGTTGTGGTGAAAATAACAGGGTATATGAAAATGGGTGAAGTGGTGGTGAGTAGTGAAGCAGGAATGGACATAGAGTTGGAAACTGAGAAAGATGGATCCTTAGAGGTGGTTAGGACCAGGTGGGAAAGTTTCCTTCCAGGAATGGTTCTTAGAGTTCTATTGGTCGAAGCTGATGATTCTACACGTCAGATTATCTCCGCTCTTCTTAGAAAATGCGGTTGCAGAGGTTTTTCTTCTTCTTCTTCTTCTTTTTTTTTAATTTTTAAATCATGTTTTGGTGCCTATATTCATTTTTTTTTCCTCTTGGCTAAGTCAGTGAGTAATGTTTTCTTTTAAGTTTGGATAATTTGTTAACAACCGTTATGTAGGCCTCATTATGATGTTAAATTGTTAAGATTGGTACAATTGGAAGGAACTTCCCTCCAAGGCTACTTGCACTCGTACTTGGCTGGTAAATGAAGAACAAAGCCATCTACAGCAAGGCCTACGTTTTAATTTTTGAGGGGATTATAGGACATTTTTTTTTTTTGGTGGACAGTGTCTGTGTCTTGTTTTTTCCTTTCAAATGTTGAAATTTATCCCTATATAGATATCTTTAATGTCAAGATATTGGAAATAAAAATTAAACTTATGAGGGCATACCTCTATGTCTTTGTCGAAGCAGTTGCTGCTGTTCCTGATGGGTTAATGGCATGGGAGACTTTGAAGTGCGGGCCTCATAACATAGACCTTGTATTAACTGAGGTGGAGTTGCCATTAATATCTGGATTTGCGCTTCTTACTTTAGTCATGGAGCATGATATTTGCAAAAACATTCCTGTCATAAGTATGTTTCTTTGACTCAAGTGTAAGTTAAGCTTCACTAACTTGATCTTCGATTAGGTAGATGCTAAACATGCAAGTTTCTGTTTCCGACTGTGCAGTGATGTCATCACGTGATTCAATTAGCATGGTTTTGAAGTGCATGCTAAAAGGTGCAGCTGACTTTCTCATCAAGCCTGTTAGGAGGAATGAGCTGAGGAACTTGTGGCAACATGTTTGGAGAAGACATAGTGTATGCATTAATGTTTCTGCTTCCTGCAATCCTCCTTTCTAATACACATGCAGCTTAGTGAAACTCGTTTTCTTTCTCTTTCTTCTCTTTTTCTGTTTATCAGCTGCTTGGTGGACTTGTTCCTCAAAATCTACAGGTTGTACACCATAAAGCTGGAGCAATTTCTGAAAACAATATGGCAAGCAACCAATCTAGTGATTATGTAGCTTCATCACAGAAAAATAAGGGAAGTGAGAAAGTGAGTGATGCTCAAGTAAGTATCAATTCATCTGTAGTTGCTGTTGTGATGGTACAAGGCATTTTCTTCTGCTTGGACCATTGCACTGTCTATCCTGTGAAAGACAAGTATCAGTATCTTATCAATATTTTATGGTAACATCTATCAATTTGTCAGATCTCAGTCTCATCTGATTGTGCAACAGCCAAAGAGAGTTGTAGTAGAATTATCTTTGCTACTAGTTAAGTTTCAATTGAAATGTTATCATTTTTCTGTTCTTATTGCACTGGTTGTACAATCTACATGAAAAGCAATAAGTTGTTAGAAAACATGTATCCAAGACCCTTGATGAATGAATGATATGTGTGGCCGGTTTACAGCTTGCGGACAATTACTTTTCCCATATTAGGTCGGCTTCATGAAGTTTCACTTTGAGCCTGCATGTTTTGCCACCCTTGTGCAGAGCTCTTGTACTTCATCACGTTACTTGGAAGCTGAGAGTGCATGCGTGCAAAATATGCAGGGTCTTTCACAACTGAAGTGTAGGAGTGCTTCTAATACCTGTAATACAGACATGGAAAAGCATGATGAGTGTGTCAAACTGGAGACAGAATCAGTGATGCCTGAGAGTAAAACTGGAGGTATATTACATTATCTTATCTCTGCTTTTACATTTTCTCAAGTTTTCTTCGGTTTAATGATTCTATGGGATATTTATTTTGTCTTGTGACAATCAACTGTAGGGGCATCTGATGAGCTAATAGTTTCAGAAAAGTTAAATAGATCAGGATCAGAGGTTGCACAATCCGATGATGCTTTGAGACTGGAAGAAGATTATGGCTGTGTTAAAACAATGCCTCAGGGTGAAGGTGGGGGACCCAAAAATGACAGAATAAATGCTGATATTACCTATGGGATCCATGGAAGCAATGATGAGCTGATTGACTTAATTGGGACATTTGATAACCATCCCAAGGTCCCAGATAAACTATCCACTCTAAATGATGGCATCCCAGATAAACTATCTACTCTAAACTACAGCATGAACGAGTGTGAATTTTCTCCCCATTTAGAACTTTCTTTAAGAAAATCTTTTTCCAGTACCTCAAATGACCAAGGTAAGGATGAGAGACATACCCTCAACCACTCTACAGCCTCAGCCTTTTCCTGGTGAGTTTGCCTTTTCCTTTCCTTTTACTTATTTCATTGCTGACTTCAGTTTGATAAGTTTCAGAAGGTACCTACACACTAATGGTTTGGTTTCTTAAGTTTCAATTTAGAATTAAAAGTGCCGTTCTATGTTCTTTTCTATTTTCATTTCCACAACAAAACATAAGGTAACAAAGGTCAAGTGATGTTCCCAATAGTTATGTTGCAAAGGCCTTATGTATTACTGTATTTAGATAACATCAATTACGTAGTTGCATCTACAATGAGTGCCTCCTTGATAAACCGTGATGTTCAGTGCAAACAATGAGTATAGAAATTATCCAAGTTAACTAACTTGAAGTCTATTCTGAAAGCTTTGTTTGCCAAGCATCTGGCTTGTACTAAACCAGAGGGAACAAGAACTGAAATTTGCGTTCCTTAAATGTTAAGGACTAGATTTACATTTTATTGATATTTGCTAATATTACTTGGTCAACTATTACATGGTGAAATTTGAATTAGAGAGGATTTCATGTGTTTTCATCACTTCTTGTTGAAGTGTTGTTCTGCTCCATAGATGTTCTGCTCCATAGAATAATACATTTCTAACACTAACCGGCAATATTGCAAGATATTGCGTTGCTGTTTGCCCAATTGATTGTTTTTTTCTTCAGTGAATTATATGGAATTTGGTTTAGGATGGTTTTCATCTGCTTGTGTTACTACTCATGGAGTTGTTACTTTGCTCTGAATTTCTGATCCCCAAGTTCGTGTTTGCAGTTATAACAATAGTAAGACATTTCCAACTCCTACCAGTGATTTTACAGAATTGAAAGATGGTTCAAGTAAGTCTGATGAAATTTTGCCCAATCAGCTCTCTGAAAATGCCACTGGTAGCTCCCAACTATGTCTTGGTACTTCAAGTAACAGTCAGGAAAATATGACATCTCTGGTCATGGGTCAACCAAAACAAAATGAAGTAGCATTTGCAGGGGCTCATCTTGGGTTCATTCCTGTCCCAGGGGTAAGGTTTGATAATATATCTGCAGGATATAGTCACATTGTTCCATCCATATTCTACACAAAGTCAGGTTTACGCCCTGCATGGAGTCCAAACTCATCCCACCAGCAAGAAAACCATCCCTTTCCTATAAGTGCCTCTGCTCATTCCAGCACTTTTGTTCATGACTCAGAACAAGGTTACGGACGGACAGATGAAATTAACCATAATTCTGTTGACCAAACTGTGCGTGAGCAGAACAAAGGGGGAAATTCCCCTGCAGGCGATCAGAGCTCCATCAGTGGTCTGTGTAATGGTCTGACTAACAACAGTAGTAGTGGAACATACAGTAGAATTGACGGAAATTCCTCTTCGGCAAAGGCCATTGGGAAGGGGACAGCTCCACAGAACCTCAATGAACGCACTCTATTCATTCATGATGGATTCAATCGCATTTGTTCTCGTCACTCCAGCCAAAGGGACGCAGCTTTAACAAAATTTCGGCTCAAGCGGAAAGATAGATGCTATGACAAAAAGGTATATCTATATCGCTGCTATAATTAAATAATTCTTTTGACAATGGATAGAGAATTTTGAACTTCGATTTGTTGTTAAGGTTGTTTTAGTCAATGTGATTCCAGTTAGTTTTTTTATCCTGCCAAATCTTCAAGTTAACTTGCACACCTAACAGGCCGACTACCTAAGAATAACATACACACTTTATTCTTTTGCTGTGTCGAAAATAGCAGAAACCACCTGTTGACCTTTTTATATAATTTGATCTAACTCACTCGGTGGGTGGTTTTTGCTCAGGTTCGATACCAAAGCCGGAAATGTTTAGCAGAGCAACGACCCCGAGTTAAAGGACAGTTTGTTCGTCAAGTGAAAAATGAAACCAAAGATGCTAATGCTGATGGTTGTTCTTAATCTTCAGTTATGCGCTTATGTGTGATTTAATTCTTCTCCGTGGAAAATACAAATATTGCAAAGCTTTTTTGGAGTTGATGTGGCCATCTCTAACTTTTGCATTGACTATCTCTTACTGGAAAGATATTAAATATTATATCGGTCGGTAGCTATGTAATTATCTAGGGAGAGGCTGCTATACATTGATTGCATTCTTATCAGAGAAATAGCTGATTGTAGTTTGGGAGGTTAACAGTATTATTATGATTTGCCTAGTGTTATGTATGTGTGTGTGTGTGTGTATGTGTGTTACACACATATATCATATCCTTTAATCCAAGAAAATGATTGTTATTTATTTCTGATGTAAATGTATCTATTACTCAACTTTGGTTTTTTTTTGTGATATTTTTCCTTTTATGTATTCGTCGTGGATGGATTAAAATTAAAATTTAGAAAACCAACTCTGTTCCCATGTAAAGGTCAAAAAAAAAACAGAATGCAGGAATATCGTGGTGCGCAAACAATGCAACATGTGGCTAACAAGTGTGGGACCGAATGCTGCAGCCGCGGGGTGTGACGAGGCAGGACCCAATAAGGGTGAAGCTTGTATGAAAGGGAAAACGCAGCCACCTATTTTCTTCATGCAGAGAACTTATCCAAATGTCGGTGCTGCGCATGCATTGGATCTGTCTGTCGCAGTGACGGACCTTTACTAGGGACCACTGACCGCAGGGCTGAAATCGTCGGTTACAAATGTTAAAAAAGTTATTTTCGTCCTTCAGATTTAACGGAATAGTTTATTTTATCTTTATTATTTAAATAATAATTTATTTTATTTTTATTTTTTTAATAATAATTTAAAATATTTTTTATAAATTTATTTTTAATTTACTGAATATCTTTTAAGATAAAATAAAATTTTTAAATAAAAAGATATAAATTATTTTAAAATAAAATTCTTAGATATAATTAAATAATATTTAATCTTTTGTATAAATTTAAATTTTAAAAATAATTTAAAGAATAAAAAATAATAACACTAAATAATATTTAAAATATATATTTATAATAAATTTAGAAAAGCATAAATTTTACATATAGTAAATTTTTTTCTTTTTGTTCATTTAATTTATCCTAAACTTTTATATAGTTGTTATAAATAAATAAATAGTCAATTTATACTATTATTTTACTAAAAGTAAGTATAAAATTCTTCATTTACTTATATATATATATATATATATATATATATTTATTTATTTATTTATTTATTTATTTATTTATTTAAAATATAATAGAATAAAAAATACAACATTAGAATATATGATTATTTATCTTTTAGTTTATCTTTATTTTTAATATAAATAGTGATTCCTGATTTGAATTATTATTATTATTATTATTATTATTATTATTATTATATAAAAAATTTAGTAACATCAATAAAAAAAATTAATTAACATACTCATATATATATTCAAAAAGTCAGATGTTATTTATTTTTTAAAAATTTTTAAATGGTCTGTATTTATTTAATTGAAAATTTTATTTTATCTTCAAAGAATTATTCAATAAATTTAAAGTAAATTTGTAGAAAGGCATTTTGAATTATTATTTAAAAAATAATAATAAAATGAATAATTGCATCAAACTCTAAGAATAGAAATCATCTTTATTCATTGAAGATATTTATTTTAATAAATTAATATTTTTATTGTAATATATATTTATTTTATTAAAATGAGAATGTGGAATATATATTATTTTTATTAAGAAATCTACATTGGAAATGTTTGATTATTATTGAAACAAAAGGTTCTTTGTTTTTTTATCTGAAGTTTTAATTTAAGATGTTTTGATATTTTAGTTTATTTATTTTTACATCTGAAGTCTTATTGTAAGACATTTTCATCTGAATGAAAAAAGTAAAATTTTCTGATTTTTATCTGAATGATAAAATATCTGAATGGAAAATTATTATTTTTTCTTATAAATAACCTTATTAAATGTATTTATTTTATAGATAGTTATTAGATGTTATATTAGAATTTCACTTGAACTTAAATTATATTTGGTATTAAATACTTAATACACATTGAATTTGAATTTTAAACAATTTTTTTATTATTAAATAATAATTTTTTATTATAAATATTATGTTAAATTGTAAAAAAATAATGTTAACAAAATTATTTTTTCATAAATTATATATCAAATGCTAATCTTATAAATATTTATAACGTATAAAAAGTATTATACTAGATTATATTGTAAATATATACTTATTTAAACTTAAAATGTATATAATATTTTCAAGGTCATAAGATAAAAAATATTAGAATTAAGATATTTTAAACTTATAAAAATAAATAACTTATCACTTATATTCAGACATCAAATAAACATATTTTTAAAAATATACATTCAAACTTATTTAAATTTTAATAATATTTAAACTCATTTAAATTTCAAATAAAAAAATAAATACTACTGATTACTAAATTATTATTACGCAGTTTTGACTTTTTGGTTCGCTCTCGGATTGTACTACTAATTATATTTTTATTCTTAATCTAAATTTCTAACATAATACGCAACGCAATTTTTTTTTTTTCAGTTAAGTGATGTTTATTTGTTTGGTCTTTTACGTGTTCCTCTTTAAAAAGCAAGCGGCAGCATCAATCAGACTGTACAAATTAAGCTCAAACTCAAATGACTATCTAGTAAACTGGTGGGTAATATAAGATAAAAAGAAGAAACGAAAAGGATAACCACGTGCCAACCAAGGCAACAAACCACCAAACCTTCATGCAGGCAGCAGCCAGCGGGTCTAGGTTGCGCTTCTGTATACAGGGATTGTTTATTTTTTATGTTAAGTTTGAATTTAACTTATTTTTAAATATTTATAATTTTTAATTTATTTATTTTTTATTATTTATATTTAATTATAAAATATTTTAGTCTTAATAAAAAAATTTAAATAGTCTGATTTTTATATGAATAATAAAATATTTTAATAAAAATTTAATATTTTGTCTCATTAATATATTTATTAAATAAATTGATTTCTCATTATACAAAGTACTCTTTTATTATTTTTTATTTATCTCATTGTTTTATTATATGCGTGTATTCAACTATTATTATTTTTTAAATGAGAATTTTAAATATAATAGAGTTATATTTTATAATATATCCATCTCTTTGTATTTATATTTACTATTTTTATTATAGATTTTAAATTTTATTTAATATATTAATTTTAATTGAAATGATTAAACAATTCTTGATTGGATTGTGGAATTAATAAGAAAAATATCAATATAATATTCTAAAAATAACATTATAAATATCATATATTAATGTAAAAATATACACGTGTTATATATAATATTTTATATTTTCATGTTTGTTAAGATAAATATGATCAATTTTTTTAACTAATCAAATAATTTATTTATAACTTATCATTTCACCCCCAATTATTTATTTTTCAATATTTTTTTTAATCTCATCTTAACCCAAAATTTAAACAACAATAATAATTCAGCTACAAATGGTTGTACTAACATTATTCTATTGATTTAATTGACAACTTACAAGATTTGAAGGGAGTAAAAGTGTAAAAATATTACGTGAGGTATACAGTATTTTCATATAATTAATTATTTTGTATCACATAATTTATTCAACTCAATACAGAAAATGTGTTAGGTGTTTTAAGAGAATTGTTCCTTAACATTTCATTGTTTGCCATACGTGTATGTATATTATTTTCATAACAATGAGTAAATAAAAAGTAAACAGTACTTGAGACTTTCCCCTCAATTTTTTCTTTGTATAATTGTTTATAGTTTATGGGTGTATGATTATGTTTTAAACCAAATTAAAAAAAAAAAGTAAAGGAAAAAGAAAATTCAAATAAAGGAAAAGCACCCATTATCCTAAAAGAAAATCAGTAAAAAAAGGTATCTATCACTTTAGTTTCTAGAGTGGCCCATCACTCCCTTCTTTTTCTCTTCTTTTTAATTTGTTCCATTAATTTGTCCCACATATTCTTCTTCCTAATCTTTTTCTCTTCTTCACCCGCCACCTTCCTTTCTTACGCACTAGTAGTCTCTTCTCTATCTATAAACATTTTTACATAAAAAAAAGTCTAACTTTTTATTATTATTAAATTATATAGATATATTAAAAAAAAAACCTTATTATCCGTTTTAATTATCAATTTCAATCCAGAGCAGAAGGGCAACAAACAGAAGAACAAAGCCATCAACAGCAAAACAAGATGACTAAGCACATCAAAACATGCACGGCCTCAAAAGGCAGCAGCCTTGGCCCTACTATCGGCAAAATCATAGCCATCATACTCCTCTTAGCCGGCGTGACAGCGCTAACGGTCTGGCTCATATACCGCCCCCACAAGCCTCGCTTCAGCGTGGTCGATGCGGCCATTTACACCATAAACGCCACGTCACCGCCGTTCATCTCCACCTCTATGCAGTTCACGGTCGTCACCAGAAACCCCAACAGGAGAGTCGACATAATCTACGACAAGTTATCTGCGTACGTATCGTACAGAAACCAGCAAATAACAGCACCCATTTACTTACCTCCGCTTTACCATGAGAGGAAGAGCACGGTGGCGTTGTCGCCTGTGTTGGGGGGTGGGGGGCAGCAGGTGCCGGTGTCGGCGGAGGTGGTGAATGGGTTGGTGATGGATGAGAGTTATGGGGTGGTGAGCTTGAGGGTGGTGCTCTTGGGGAGATTGAGATGGAAAGCAGGTGCTATCAAGACCGCAAGGTATGGAGTTTATGTGAAATGTGATATTTGGGTTGGTTTGAAGAAGGGTTTTGCAGGTCAAGTTCCTTTGCTTACCTCCCCTCCTTGTAAAGTTGACATTTGATCGTAGATCATTTCAATAAGAAAATACATTTTCATTTGTATAATCAGATCATCGTCATATGTAATACATATGCACGCATGTAAGCATTATTTCATCAGCCAGCTAGCTCACTGATCAGCTTCAAATTATTACTAGTTATTCTTCGTCTCCTTCTAATTAATTTTAGCAATTATTATTTAATATGTAATAATCTTTTTTTATGTGCTAAATTACACACACACGCGTATATGTAGTTAAAGCAGATAAAGGGAGTTATTTTGGAGTGCTGTACGTGATGTGAAGCGGGTGAAAAAAGAAGAAACCTGTGTTTATTTATGTTTCCTTAATTCTTCTTCTAATTAAACTCTTAACGATCATCTATCTCATCTCTAAACTCTAAAGTCCGAATTCATTTATGTCAACTTGTTTGGTCGGAATGGCCGCTTTGGTTTTGGTCCGAACCTAATTTTCCACTAGGAAGGAACTAAGCTAGCTACTGCCACGACGAGGGCGTCGAGAAGGGCGCGTGGCTTTCCAAATCCATGCAATGCAAAGCTAATTATTTGGCATTTGGCAACATGTGTTTTTGGAAGCTGGCTAGCTATCTCCCACGTTGCCCTTTCACTACTGACACTGCGGCTTTTCCATTATTCATTAAAGAAACGAGTGAGTGAGACCACTTTCAAGTTTCAACGATAAAATAGGATTTTTTTTCCTCTTATTTATTTTATTGGGGCCAATTAATAATATATCTCATCTGATAATAAATTATTGAATATATAAAATTGGAGTTACAACCATCAACCATGCTCGCTCACGTATGCATGAAAAGTGACCTTTTGGTAATGGGGATCGAATATGTCGAAGTTGTTGGTATTGAAGTGAAGCTGATTCTCCGTGTCAAGTGGATAGATAAGGCATCGGATTCATATCTTTGATTATGTAGTGGGTTGAACAAGTAAATTATGAAGGATGCTGTGCGGAGGATCTTTAATTTATTTATCTTTGGTTAGGAATAAGGATACTTTGGGATTGTAGTAATTGATTAAATAAGTTATTTTTGTTGTATGGATGAAATAAGTTATTGATTAAAAAATTAGTTTAACATTTTGTAAACCATGTTGTTACTGTAGCTATAAACTTGAAAAGTAATGTACACATATTTGGTAAATTTTATTATGAAAGTATTATTTTATTACATAATAATTAAAATATAAATAAATTTAAATTATCTTTTATATTTTTGGAGTATGTTTAATAATGTTTAGATATACCTTTAAAAAAAATAAAATTATATAAAGTAAAAAAAACTTAATTAAATTAAATTTAATGAACTTCGTAATCTATTACATAAAATATGATAAAAATTCATACTAATATATAATTCAAATAAAATAAAAAAGTAATATGTACTACATTCACATTAAAGTTGTTGTAATAAACAACATGACTATAGAAAAAATATAGATAAATTTAACATTAAAAGTCATGGTTATGAAAATTCATTTTTAAAAATCATGGTTAATTTTAATGTGAAATTGCTCATAGTATAAAGAAAAATTTACGTAATCATATGTAAGTCTTATTGAATCTTATAATAAAAAATAAAATAAAACATATAAACTTACTAAATCAAAACTTTAATATTGGAGAGAATGTACATTAATTGTGAGGGGTAATTTGATTGTTGTACTAATATGATATCTAATAGCTTTTTATATTACGGTGTATGAAAAAATAAGATAGTTATCTTTTTGTTAAAAATAATAGGAACTTTAGAAAGGTATAGTGGCTTATTTAATAAGCTACTTATAAAAAACAACCACATACCTGCTACTTTAAAAAATTATTGTCAAAATGGAAAAAATTACGAAATAAACTGATTTTATAAAATTTACTAAATATTACTTTTGTCAAAACTTATGAAATAAACAGTTTATTGAATTTCAACCTCTATCCTAAACAAGGCCTTAAGGATCTTTAATTAATTTATCTTTAGTTAGAACTTGGGCTCCGTTTATTATATATTTTTAAATAAAGCTTTTGTTAGTATAACTTTTAAAAGTATAACTTTCACAAAAAATAAAAAAATTGTTGTTTGGTTGTCAACAGTAAATGAGAGTTTTTGTTAAAAATTATAAAATTACTTTAATAAGCAAGTTATTTAAAGTTATGTTATGAAATGAATGAAATAAGCAAAAGATATTCTAAATATTTTAACATTTTAAAAAAAATTTTCAATCTATATTTCTATAAAAGTTTAAAATTTGAACTTTTATTAGTACAGATAAAATATTATTTAGTCTTCAAAAGTTTTACTTAAAAAACAACAAATAACAAAAAGAAATTTACAAAAATCATAAGATTAAATAAATACTTATAATCATTAAATAAGTTATATAAATAAGGTACTTATTACAAATAATAGTTGTCTTATAAATTAATAAAAAGAATTGAAGACTACTTGAACTTTGAGAGGGCCAACCCATATTCATATACACCAAGATGTAACGCCGAGAATTATGAGATCATGTACATCAAATTAGAGGTTATAACTTACTAATATTAAGGAATAGTAAGCATACTAATTTTACTTAGACTTTTCTAGTTAGAACGGGTAAAGATAAATATTTACTTTTTATTTCGACTAGTAGCTGATTAAAAATAAGCTTAGCCAGAGGGCCAATAAATTATGTAGAGGATATGATTTCGTCCGGATAAAAGATATTGAGAAAGTGTGCTTCTAATCAAATTTGCCCAAAGAATTGAATGAGAAAAATAATATTGTCCAAAAGAAAAAAAATTGTGGGGATTATTTTGTCCAGAAATCCAAAAGGTAATCAAATAGCATAAAGTGTTATACGGACAACACAAGGGAGAGCACAGGATCTGGGTTTATGCCAATGTTCCTCAAGTCAACCCTAAATCGTTTGAATCCCCCTGCATTTGAGAATAATTTATTTCATTTTCCTATGATTTATTTCAATTATGCAGTTGTTTGTTGCTCCTCCGTATAGCCATTTAGCCAGAGCATTCTTCTTTCTTTCTTTTTTTTTTTTTTTTTTTTGTGTTGTGCGTATAATTTAAATCATGCAGATTGCGATGATAAGAGTCATCCTAGATTGCCGAATTAAAAATACACCCATCATTTAATCAGCGTACCAACTTAATGAACACATCAACTGTTATGCAATAAAATATTTGTAACTTATTCTGCAAATGGGCTTATTAATTATTATGGGTATAGGCGTATGGCTGGGCCGCTCATGGCAAGACTCTTTTGACAAATTGGCCTGAAGCGACGAGGGAGTTGGACCATTGGCACAGCTTCAAACTCCTTTTTCGAAAATACCCCATTACACAAATAAATAAATATTTTACTTCATTAATAATACTCCCGCCCCTTCTTTATAGTACCCATATGAACAGGTTTCCTTCTCATATAACCAATCAAAGTAACAATAATTAGATATATGAAAAGTAAATTCAGATCTTCAAACGAATGAAAATTCTATTAGGTGGAGTCTAGGTCTTATGTTCATTTCTCCATGGCTACTATATATTAGGGAAGAAACAGATTTTTTATTTTATTTTAAAGAAATAAATAGAATGGTTAAATAATCCAAAGCTGTTTAATTCAAGAATTGTTCGATGAAAGACCTTTGGATTGATGGTTTTGTAGAGTAACGATTATGATTAAAACAAATCTTCATAAAATTGAGAAAGAAACAAGTGTTAATACAGGGTTTTATTGGGAAGGGGTGAATTAGAGGTATTTGCGGCATTAGATTATAGGTGTTTCAAAACAGAAAACTCATGATTTAATTGTTTATATCAGGAATTTGGAGGGTGCCAATAGCAACAAAGTCACTCATTTTATGAACAAATAAACCCCATAGAAGATTTCGGTTGGGCTGGATATTGATTAATCCCGGATCTCCAGATTGGTCCGGGTTTGAAGGCTTTGCCCTTAAAAAAGTGGTAGACCATGAGCTCCACTGTCCACTCACACTTACCATATATAGTCAATCCAATCAGCAATCTGACTTATAATAATAATAATAATAGAACAATTATCAGCTTTGATTAGTCACGTAATCAAATAACTTTATTAGTCACGTAATCAAATAACTATCATTCACATAAAACATTGTTACCGAGAACATTCTCAAAAGATTCCCCACAGTGGTCATGAACAGATTGGTACAATTGAATAAGGAAATTGATCTGAATCTACAGGAGGACCTCCGCCTCGTCAGAGAGGAAAAGTCGTGAATAGACAGTAGAGCCAATCCAAGTCCCAAAAGGACTACTTTTGCAATATTTCCTTTGTCCATACATATTTGTACTGTAACATTAAAAGCTTCGATCCCCATCGGCATCATCAGAGCCACATCGACATGGGGCAGGGGCACTAAACAAAAAGGCCGGGTCCCGCCTTTACTGCCGCCATAAACTAATAATAAGTCTTTCAAAATCCTGCAACGCCAATATAAAAAGTGTACTACCTACAAACAAATTAAAACCAAGCTATAAAACTAGACGAGGGAAATTATAAAAAGGTCTCAGCTCTCCAGTCCCATCTCTACTGTTGATTCGCTCTTAGCCAAACCACACCACTTCTCAAAACGGTGCGTATAAATAAGTCTTTCTTCTCCATCATCTCATTGCTTGATTTAATTATCAGAACTTTCTATTTATTACGCTGACGCTCTCGTTTTAGACTGACAATAATGTGGGCTTTCTTCTGGGGTTCCTTTACGATTTTAAGGGTTTATTGTTTAACTGTTCGTGTCTTTTTCTTTTTCTTTTCTTTTCTTTTCTTTTTCGATGGGCATTGTTTGGTGTCTGGGTGCTGACACATTATGTAATTAAACAACTGGAGTATGACAAATTTCCGAGTATTAATTATTTTTTTATTTTCTTTTGACAAAGTTTTGGGTTTATTCCTTGGAACTTTTCCTGGTTTGTCTATTAATATTGCGTTGTTGTCTTGTTAAAATGTTCTGTTTTTAGTGTTTATTTATTATTATTATTTTTTAAAACAAATTATGGTTGGATATGGATAGTGCTTGATTCGATATAAACAGAAGCAGAGTATGATTCCAGCCTTTTTTCGGAATTGATTTTGCTTTAAGCATGTTCTGGTTATTTTTTCTTCCAACTAATCAATAAAACACTTTTATTATAAGATTAATTCAAGAAAAACATGTCTAATTGCACCTTGGAGCTGTTTATGAGAGTGATATTGCCGGCAGAGAAAGCTTGTATTAATATATTTTAAGTAAGCTGTTGCTGTCCTTGCTGTGATCCACTTGATTAGCTGGAGTATATAATCTCCATCAATCCTGGGATTTCTAGTTGTTAGGTTGATGCATATGCATTTTACAAGAAGATTTCAAAAAATCAATTCACATCTTATCATTGATGCCAAATATTTCCATATTAGATAGATTGTTGGTAATTTGTCCTAAAAAGATAAACTTTTGGTCCATTTACATCGGCTTTTGACGAATTAGTACTCTATTCTTGTTGAATTCTTCTTGGTCTATGATTAGTTTTAAGGAGTTAACGATGTTCTTTTGCATAAGCTCTCAATTGGGAAATTGTTCTTAAAGCTTTGCCTACCCATTGTTGCTTCCTTTTACAGAAGATTCTTAAATATGTATAACGCTGTGCATCCCCCACAC
Organism: Murraya koenigii; assembly: GCA_025617385.1. Taxonomy (NCBI): domain Eukaryota; kingdom Viridiplantae; phylum Streptophyta; class Magnoliopsida; order Sapindales; family Rutaceae; genus Murraya; species Murraya koenigii. Next base: position 47,832,514 of record CM046811.1, on the reverse strand, counting down.
CCATTTTTCTTTAAATCATGGTATGTGTTGTTCAAATGCGTTTGATGTTCTCTATATGATAGAAGTTCTAGTTTTGATGAATATAGGGAATAAGCTTTTCTAGTCACGGCTATTAGTGTTTTGCCTCAGTAGCACTTTGCCTTCCACAATATCTCTTTTTGTCTGCCCCTCACTCTTATCTATTTATTTCAGATATGCAATTAATGCCACCAAAATAGCTTGATTTTGATCTTGCTCTATGCTGTTGTGACTTTTTATGTCTTTTTACTTGAAAGAATGCTCACGAGGAAATGTCTTCCTAATTCACTTGTATTGAGTTTTGTTTATTTTTATTGAACAAAGAGCATGGGGTCATTCTCTTGTCTATACTGTAAACGTTTACTCCCAGTTGCTGACTTTTTCTGGTCTTGAACTTTTTGTAATATCTGATAAATTTATTCTAGCTGAGCTTGCATAGCTCAGACTTCAGCTTGATGGTGTTCCTGCTTGTATGTAGTTCTTTTGTATCTAAAACCCCATAATAGCAGGCGAACATTGTACTTACTCCTTATCATTAATCTAAACTTTTATGTCTGGTCATATTATGATAAGTTTGGTTTTCTTACTTCTTTGGTGACATATATGTGATAAAATTGTTTTTGATTCAGAAATCAAAAACAGAGAATCATCCTTCCATTTTTTGTAAGTGTTTGAGTTTGTGATTATGGTCTAGCTTGTGATGTGCTGCAGCAACTGAAACTCTTTTGTTGGTTGAATGGGAAGATGGTGTAATGCATAATGATGATTCCAATTACACATAACTTCTGTGCATACATGTTTTGATGCAAATTAATTTATTAATGTGATATTCATTATGTCATGATGAATTTTCAGATGGAAGGACAAACTTCTCAACATGGACAAGTTATTGAAATAAATGTAGATGTTCCTGAGAGGGAAAGGAGCCTCGGAGGAAATAAGATCTGTGGGGAAGCACCTTGTGGATTTGCAGATGCTGCAACCAACTCTAATGATGCCAGAGAACGATCAGCTTCCATGCGGAAGCTTCTAATGGCAGTTACACTTTGTGTTGTGTTCATGAGCATTGAAGTGGTTGGTGGCATCAAGGCCAATAGTCTGTCAATATTGACTGATGCAGCACATTTGCTTTCAGATGTTGCGGCTTTTGCTATTTCTTTGTTCTCTTTGTGGGCAGCAGGATGGGAAACAAATCCTCGTCAATCTTATGGATTTTTCAGGGTTGAGATTCTTGGTGCTTTGGTTTCCATCCAGCTCATATGGTTGCTCGCTGGGATTTTAGTATATGAAGCGATCGTTAGACTCATTAATGACACTAGTAAGGTTAACGGATTTCTAATGTTTCTCGTTGCTGCTTTTGGTCTTGTTGTGAACATCATCATGGCTCTTGTCTTAGGCCATGATCATGGCCATGGCCACGGGCATGGTCATGATCATCACGATCATGGTATTGGCCACAGCCATGGATCGATGATTACCACAGATCATCATGAAGAGCGCTCCAGAGGTAAGCACCATCATTCCCACGATGAGCACTGTCGTACTGGTGAAGTTCTTGCTGAGCCATTGCTAAATAAACCAAAAGGTGGACCTGAACAAAAGAAGCAACGAAACATTAATGTACAGGGAGCTTATCTCCATGTACTTGGAGATTCTATTCAGAGTATCGGGGTAATGATTGGAGGGGCAATCATATGGTATAATCCTAAATGGAAGATAGTTGATTTGATCTGCACCCTTATCTTTTCAGTTATTGTTTTGGGCACTACATTTAATATGTTGCGGAACATACTTGAAGTTCTAATGGAGAGCACACCAAGGGAGATTGATGCTACAAAACTTGAAGAGGGGCTTTTGGAGATGGAGGAAGTGATGGCCATTCATGAACTGCATATTTGGGCCATCACAGTAGGGAAAGTCCTGCTGGCATGCCATGTCAAAATCCAGCCAGAAGCAAATGCAGATCTGGTGCTGAACAATGTGATTGACTATATCAGAAGGGAGTATAATATCAGTCATGTTACCATACAGATAGAACGTTAAGGTGAAAGAGTGTTTTAGTTGTCTCTATGGTCTGTTTCTACAGCTTCCATTTCTTAGATCATTTGGATGGCTCTACTCTTATTAGTGATATCGCTTCAGTGTTTGAGCATTGAAATTGATAAGTAGGCAAGGGATAACTGATTATTATTTTAATTTGCACATGATCAGTGCTCAGTGCTACATGTTCAAAATTTATGGTTGAGTTAAATATATATTTAGTTTCGTGATTCCCCTCTTTTATGCCGTTGTATACCTGTTACCACTTTAGTTTCGTAGATACATATAATATTCTCTTTATGGGAAGACAATATCATCTGTCTGTGAGAAAAGGAAATGAATTTCTACGGCCACAGCCCAAAGGTATACATCTATACATCAACCATTTCTGGAAATTGGGGTCTACCACCTGCAAGTTTCTCAAGTGTCACAGGCATCAAATGAGTTAAGGGGTTATGCTCCTCTCCGTGAAATTTGTCCAGTTAATTGCTGATGGACTCATGATGTTGGGAGGTGGGGGCAGTTTTGTCACCCAACTGAATGAGTTTAACTCGTGAATCATCAAGTACTGTTTCATTTGCTTATTAGATGACAACAGCACCTTCTGTAGACAGTACGTGCAAAGGGTGTAGTGATTGAAGCCACTGTACTGAAGCTTCACTTTGAAGGTGAGGTATAACGTTCCAAGGGCCTTTTTGTTGGCTATGGAAAGATTCCTAGAACAGATATTCGATTGTTACTGCTGGTAAGTTCCACTGTTACCGCACTTTTTTTTTTTTTTCTCATGGTGCCTGAAGGTGAGCAGTTTATTAATGAGCTTACGCGACAGTGTCCTAAGTGTTGCAGTTCTTGAGAAGGAGAATGCATATGGTTATGTTGCTATAAACAGAACGTGGAATAGTTCTATTGGCGGAAAATATAGACCATAGTTGAAATGGATAAGATTCAGAGAATTTGTTAAGAGAGATTTGTTCTTTGGGATTTTGTTGGATTGAATTTGTCTTCTGTGTAAATTGTGTAATATAATCTCTGTTATTTCTTGTGAAACTGCGATCACAGAACACACCCACATGCCTATCTTCACACATAATAAAATTATTCCAGTGATGTGTGAGCTGTCGGTTTGCTGTGCTAGCCACGATGTTGAGAGGAGGTTGTCACATCTCACATTGTATGATTATCAAGAGAATTTTAAGAAAAAAAAACCGCCTTATACGACGCGCTCCATGCTCATGCATCAGATATTACTCTGCTCTGATACCAATTCAATTCAAGGATTAAGATTAATTGTGGCCTTTTCGAAGATTGTCTTTGTTATGCTTCTCATAAACTATAAGAGTCGGTGGCATTACTTAGCGGCAATCTAGCGCCTTCATAACCAACTAAGCTTCCTAAAATCGAGTGACCACTGGGCAATTTCTACTATGTTCTCTAGGCATGTACACACACACACACTACACATACATGTATATATATATATTTTTTTTATGATAGAAAAAAAATATCACCTACTTACAAAAGTAAAGCAAGAGTTTGCATACAATTGATCAGACAAGACTGAACGGGATTAGTGATTTTATGCAGCCATTCTCAGTATTAAATATCTGACTTTTGAGTTAGTTTTATTGATGATGATCATAATTAATGCTGAAGCATAGCGAAGAAAGGACTCCGTATTGATTTAAAAGGCCACACTTGCAATCTAGGATCCAATCTCATCGTGTACTTCAATTGGAGACAAAATTTTTGTCCCATGACATTTAATGGAAAAACATGCCCACAGCCATTGGTACGGGTCCCAGTCAAAAAAATTTATCAATAATTGATTTGCAAAAAAACGCACAACACACGTACACACACACTGAACCTGCCCAACATATCCTCGGGACACAAATTGATAAAATTTGAACCAACGCAATTGCTTTTAACCATTCACATTGCAACTCCAAATTCTCCTCTATCTATTGAGAAAAAATAAGAACAACAAACTATGATAAATTGCTTACTCCACTGTGTCCTTGTTAGGGTCACGAATGCACTGTCGATGCCCTAGTTAACAAGGTAGTCTGCTAATCATAAGCCTTGTGTCGGGCACCTCCCATGTGCAGCAACTTAAACAGATAAAATAAAGAATAATAAAATAAAAAAATGTAAGCATAAGTTCAGGGACTATTGTTTATTTTATCTTACCATCACTAAAAAGTTAATTGTTAAGTTACGAATTGCGTAACTTAAACTTGTTTTATTGATGGTTGATATTGAACTCATATGAAAATAGTAACCAATTAAATAATATGAATAACTTACTTAAATAGCAAAATAGAGAGACTCTACTAAAAGATTTTTTAAATAAAATTTTACTATTTATTTGAAGTGTCGTCTCAATAAAAAGAGTTAAAATAAACTCATTTAATAAGATTTTTTAAATAAGATAATAATTTTTATTTAAAAAATCTCATTTGAAAAGTTTTTAATTTAATATTATATTATTTTTTATCTCATAATTCATAACGAGAGAGAAGTGTTATAATTACTATTATTTTTGTAGAGAAAAAATTTGATTAAAATAATATATATACTTATTTTTATTAAAAATGTCTTTTGAAAGAGAGGTTATTTTTTACTATTCTATTCACCACATAAGTAAACAAATAAGTATTTAAAAAGTTAAGAACATCATAAAAGGCTTTCAAATTTTACTATTTAAATATCTATTTATTTACTTATGTAACAAATAGAAGAGTGAAAAAATAAACTCTTTTCTAAAATGCTCTTTAAAGAAGGCAAGTTAATATTATTTTAATCAAATATTTTCCTTCACCAAATTTAATTAATTAACTTCCATTTTATCACTCCAACTATTTTAGTCAAATCTTTATTGCTAAGTAATTATTGTATTATTATTATTATGTTTTAAATATGTTTTTCTTTTAATAATTTTTTTATGTGCTCTTAATATGTTTTTCCCATTATGTTTTTCCATTTTTAATTTAATGCATGCTAATAAAAAATAGTTTTTAATAAATTAAACATATAATATTAATTATAAAATTACTTGAAAACATATAATAATTTGAAGAAAAAATATTTGTCGTCAAGATGTGTATGAGTTTAATAATATTTAATAGGATAAAAAAATATTTTTATATATCTTTTTTTAAAAAATAAATAATAATTATAGCTATTTTTTTCTCTCTAATTAAAATAATAAAATAGTAATAGAAGATGGAGAAATTTACACAATAATATTAAAGAATTAAAAATATATTTTATTTGAAGAATTCTAATTGAAGTATTTTTAAAATGTTTAATGTTCATATAACTTTTTTAAATAAGAAGTAAAATTTTATTTGAATATTTGTGAGAATTCAAATCGGGACAATGACTCATGTAAATTAATGTAAACTAATCACAGTCATAGTTTGATTTATAAATATCAGTTATAATATTATATTATATGAGTTATAATCTTAAACAATAATCTTATGTATATATATATATATATATATATATATATATATAAATTGAGTTTTTTTATGATGTTTTAAAAGAACATTTTAGTTATGTTTTTATAATATATTAAATCGTACGTTTTTTAAATTTTTTTAAAAATCTCTTACTTGAATAAAGTATAAGATTGCTCATTAAAATATTCACTATTAATTTTAAGGAGTTAGATACATCTTTTTTAAGTTAGGCGAAGGTAAAAATGTCTCTCACGCTCTTAATTGGTACAAATTATAAATTTCGTTTAGCTTTAGTCGGGGCTATAAGCATATGATATCAAATTCCAAACCAATTTGTAAACCGGTAATCGTAATTCATTATTTATCTGTAAGTGAAATAACTTAGAATTTTGAAACGATGGAAGGACGGGGGTGTGAGCGGTGAGTGGTGAGTACTCCGACTGCGACAGCATTAATATTTAATAATAACAAACAAACATTTAAATTGATTAAAAAAGAAATAGATGTACGCCTGCCTACGCCTGACCTGTGAGCTTTAGAAAGAGTAGTCCCCACAATAATCTGTCTCCGCAGCTGGACAAAACTGCCACCGCCAATAATGCTTTTGGGACCTTGTAAACCAGACAGGCAAAGGGGGCAAAGGGCAAAGGGCAAAGGGCTACCCTTACAAACTAAAACCCCTTTTTCTCTCTATCTGCTGCTCATTTCTTACCAACTCTCCTCAGTCCCCAAATGTATCTGCTTCCTCCTCTATCTTCAGTCTTCATAAATAAATAAAAAAACACTTTGGCTTAGCCCTTCTTTCCACCTTTCATTCTTCATCACAATCCTTTCCCCCCTTTTTCTTCACCACATGCTTTACCCATATTCATTTTTCACTGTAATTAATTTCTTTAATGGTTTAATAATTATTATGCTATTTAAGAGTATCACCAACAGAAGAAGAATTAAACATATCTCCTGAGTGATCGTAAATGGGGTCTCATTACATTTATTACTAATATTGTTTCTTTAGCATCACTCTATGGAATGTTTGTAACTCACTGATAGAGAGAGAGAAAGAGAGTAAGAATTTAAGGCACAATACTTGGGACGACAGTGTTCACGTTTGCTGTAATGGAGAATCTCCAAGGACCCATTAATCCTTGTGTAAGTTACTTTCTTCGCTTCAGTACCTCTCTTTCTCTTTCACTTCTTTTTTCTTGTATCCCTTTTTGAGAATTAAGAAATGGACTACATTTACTCCTCTATTAATTAAGTGCTTGCATTCAATGCAATGTCTGTGTGTGTGTGTGTGTTTTTTTTTTTGTTTTTGGAAAATACTAACATTTGATTGCTGTTGCGGGTTTTTCTATTTTACATTCCATTCTCATTTCACTTTTATTCTCTTTTCTCTGTTGAGACTGAACAATTTTATGTCTTATCCACCAATGCATGATGAAGCATGATTGTATCCTTCCTCTTGCGTTAAAGGGTTGGTGTGTAAAGCCCATTGTGCTAGCAGTTTATTTATTTAATTGTCGCTGGGTTTTTGTTTTCTTGCAGTTCTTGGGAAACCGTTTGAGTGTGGAGTGCTTAGAACAAGAATTCATCAACACGGAGGCCTTCAGATTTGAAGAAGAAGAACAAGAAGAAGAAGAAGAAGAAGAAGAAGAAGAAGAAGGACTACACTTTACAACAACGCCAAGCTTAGAAGACAAAATGCCATTTCTTCAAATGCTTCAAAGTGTAGAAACCCCATCTGTTTTCCCTTTCAAAGAACCAAACTTCCAGACACTGCTGAGACTTCAACACTTGAAGAAACCATGGGAAATGGTTAACCATTTTATGCCTGAAATGGAGGAGACGCAAATTCAAGCCCTAGAATTTGAAAGTTGCGTCACTCAAGAAATACTAGACTTGCACTCACCGGTCAAATCGGAAACCAAAGATCTTCAATACCCTCATTCAATAACTTCATGCATAGAGGGTTTGAGCTCAGAATCCAACCAAGAACATGTACAAGTACAACCCAACTCGGACTCGGTAATAAAAATTACTCACCCACCACAACAAATCAGGGCTAAACAGACCCAGTTCTCCAAAACCCCTGCAATCACCAGAGAAAAAAGAAAAAGAAAGCGAACAAAACCAATCAAAAACAAAGAAGAAGTAGAGAGCCAGCGCATGACCCATATTGCTGTTGAACGTAACCGCAGACGCCAAATGAACGACCATCTCAACACTCTTCGCTCCCTCATGCCTCCCGCTTACGTTCAAAGAGTAAATCAATCTAACAACCCTTCTGATTTTTTAAACATGACAACGAAAGTTTCATTTTTATTTTTTTAGTTACTACATTTCATTAAAGATTCCTTTTCTTTTTTTTTCTTGGGGGGTTTTAAAGGGTGACCAAGCGTCTATAATTGGTGGTGCAATAGACTTTGTGAAGGAACTGGAGCAGCTTTTACAATCTCTTGAAGCACAAAAGAGAATGAGAATGGGCACAACAAGCACAGCCACCGTAGAAGGCTGTGATAGTGCCACGTCAAAGACCACCAGCACCACAGACAGGGCCATTTTGACCAATGTGTACTCGGTGTCAAGGCCTGAAATTGGCAATTGTGAGGAGAAAATGAAGGCAGAGAGCAAGTCAGGTGGGGCTGAGATTGAAGTCATTGTTATACAGAATCATGTGAATCTCAAGATTCATTGTCCAAGAAGGCCTGGTCAGTTGCTAAAAGCCATTGTAGCACTTGAAGATCTGAGGCTTACATTTTTGCACCTCAATATTACTTCCTCAGAAGCTACAGTTCATTACTCTTTCAATCTCAAGGTACTTGTTTCAATTCTTTTGTCGACCATTGTGACATGGGTCTCAACAGGTTAACTCCACAACTAAATTGTTTTCAAAATTTGGTTTTGATGAGTACAGATAGAGGAAGACTGTAAGCTAGGGTCAGCCGAAGGGATCGCAGCAGCAGTTCACCAAATATTTAGCTACATCAACGGTAGCTGATTGGTCCATTGATTGAAGACAGCTGACTTTAATTGCTTAGGGAGGACTAGGGTTAGCGAAAAGAAAACTAAGTGGATGAGAAAATCAAATTACAAAAAAAGAGAATAAAAATTGAGTTATTGGTGGTGGTGGTGGGGCAACAGATAGAGGGCATCCCGCCCAGCTTGAGCTTCTAGCTGTGTGGTTGTTGTACCGGAGAGGGGCAAGCTGCAGGCCAGACCACATGATGTTTACTTGTTAACCTAAAAAAAGTTCCTTTTTGCGTTTTTTCATTATTAGAATATGTAATTCTGTTAGTTATTATTATTGTTTTTTTTTTAAAGATCTTGGATTTGGAGTGGGTGCATGTGAAAGGGTGTGAGATGAGATTGAGAAGCGGGACCACACACGCCTGGCTGAAGAAGGATCGAGTTTTGAATATCTAATGTCTCATGATTACATGTAGTGAATGATGCTTCTCTTTTTATTTTGACTTTGGAGTTGGGTCTGTCTGTATATACAGAAGATGTTGATGCTTCATCATTAGACATCTTTTTTGTACCCTCTTTTCGGCTTCGTTTTTGCTAGGTACTCTTTTATGTTTCTGAGTTTCAAGAAGAAAGAAAGTGGAAACCTCAACCTAGGTTATTGTAAAGTAGGATAATAATGATTTATTTGTTTAATTGGGTGATCTTCTGAATGGATCTAGTAGTCTTGTTCTCTTGTCATTTTTCAAATTTTTCTTTTTGAAATTGTTAACAAATCTGTCCAAAGTGCCCTTCGAAAAAAGATAAAAATTCCTTAATGTGGTTTGCCCGTATATCTCTAATAATTCTATTGATTATTTGTAGGATTTTAGTTGGCTTTGCCCCTCATTCCTACATGAACTTTGTATCATTTTCTATTATTATTATTATTTTACCTCTTTTCAGGTTTTTTTTGTCTTAATTTTTAATTAAAAAGAATCATTTTAACCATATCCAATGCTTAATGGGAAATGGAGAAACGGCATAGAAATATGAAGAAGATGATGGTTTATTAATACCTGGAGAAGGAAATTAATGATAAGATTATGAAACCCAACGGCCTACATCTCGCGACACAGGATGACCTATAACTACTATTATTAGTCAGTAGATATATACCATTTCTCTCCTCTCTTTTCTCGGTTGACTCAGGCTTGACCACCAGGTAACAGTAAAATGTAAATAATTTTATAAATAAATGGAATGCTATTGAAAATTGCAGTGGGCAATATTTCAATATATAGTGACGAAACTACTAAACTAAATAGCAAGTGCATGGGCACGTCACAAGAACAAGATGAGGGCTGGGACCTGAGTTTCTCAACAGTGGCATGTTGGAAATTAAAGTAACAAGTAACACGCAAGAGAAGATAGAAGTGACGTTTGTGGAAGATTTTAGTTTCAGGAAAGAGTTTTGACGAGAATGGGCAAAGTCAAAGGGTGTGGTGGTGGGCGTGAGAGAGAGAGAGAGAGAGAGAGCAACGGAGCAAGGGGCATCGCTTCAAGGGCAACGAACGTCCCACCACGTTCCAACTCTGAAATTGTCATACAGGCCAGGGGTTCAGAAACGGAGCAACTCGCATCCCCATGTGAAAGAAAAGCATCACAATACGCATCCGTAGACGAATCACCTTCCCCTTTCTAGCCCCAGCCCAGTCCTAGTCTTAATTTTTACTTGGTTCTCGTGTCCTTTCTCTCTCTGCTTTTTAATTTGCCCTCGCTTGTTTGTTTGTTACCATTTTCTTACTTTATTAATAAATAAAGGAAAATTCAAATGCAGTTATGCGTATATTAGTTAATGGGTATAATTAAATTTTTAAGTAATGAGTGAAGTGGAGACGCAGCCTCGGCCTCGGACATCTCCAAACTTGATAGTAGAGTAACAGTGGATCCGAAGGAAGGAACGTTGGTCTCACATTTTGGAGTAAGCAATGTTTTATTTAGAAAGTCGAGCCAGCAAATAACATATGTGCATTCTGCATATTCAACTTTTTAACGTGATTAATCTCGCATTTTCACAACATTATTCGCATTAATCAGCTTATTTTTAATCTTGCATTTCCATATTGTCATCAACCCAAAGTGCCCTTCTTCTTTTTGAAAGAAGGCATTTATTTATATATATATACATACGCACGCACCTGAAGAATAATTAATTAATTAATTAGACATCTGTTGACTCTACTTTTTAAGCTCGTAGAAGTTGAAAGTCTCAATGTGGTGGACTACCAAAGAAATAGCCGTCACCTGTGTGTAGACTTTGAACCAACCAGAGAGATCACTTTTTATCAGACACTGGACTTTTCTTCTGTTTTATTTTTCAGCTGTTTCCTTTTTCACACTCTTGCCCAACGTTCATCATGAAACTATGCATTTCAATTTTTTTAAAAAAATGCAGGCAGTTAAATGAATCGCAATGAACGGTTGATTTGGCGAGACAGCAGCATAATTAGTTGTCTTTGGAAACCTTATCCAATTCAACCATTCACTTCAGTAATTCTTACTAGTGAGAGAGGTTCATAAAAATATGTACTTCGTTATTAAATATTGGCTTTCGACTGTTGTGATCTAAAGACAAAATCTACCATCTTATCAACAAATTCCAAAGAAGAAAGGCATGGGGAAATCAATGTACTATTATTGCACAGAGCACTACAAATTCCAAAGAGAAACAGTATCTTAAATTTAGATATTTTTCATTTTTAATTAAGTTAAAAAACCAAACCACGCCTGTGACTTTTCTTTTAACTCTTTGGGCCTTTGGCTGTGTATATCAAACAAGGCCGACGTCTAAATTTTACCTAGTGGGGTCATGATTGGAGATTCCAAGCGTAGGGTGTCCATATCATTCATTATCAGAAACGTCCCTAGACCCTAGAGAGTAGAGAGAATTTTTCCTTTATTTATTTTTATTTTTCTTGAAAAACTGTAAACCTGATGATCTTGTTGACCCATACATACGTCGGATCTTAAGATGAAACGCATGGCCTCATCACTGTATAATCAATCAATACATCTATAATCTTTGACATGGTCAACCTCAATCCCTCACCGTCCCGTCATCTTCACCCAATTAATTTCAAATTATGAATTTTACTAAGTAACTTATACTTTATATAAAATTATATAAAAAATTATAACAATTAAGTGAGATTTATTGAATTTTACGTAAACTAAAAGTTAAGACCCTCAAATTAATGAAAAAAGAATTAATACGGTCAATAAAAAAATATTTAAATGATGAATAATATTATATATATTAAATTTTTTATTTTAAATTATTATCTCAAATAATATAATATTCATAATTTTATTAATAAGATAATATAATTAATTTATTTTAATTTAATTAATTAATATTTATTATTTAAAATAAAAAATTTAAAATATATAACATTATTATTTAATCGAGAGGGTCGTCTTGTCCGGTCAATTTCGCTTACCAGTGCGCGTGTGGCGACTGATTGCAATGCACTGAAGACAGAAGTAAAACGCTTTTTGTTATTTGTTGTTACACGTACGTACGAAAGACGTTTGAGATCTTTTTGAAGATTTTTTAGGAAAAAGCGTATGTTGCTTTCGGCGATATCGTATGCTTCTCCTTTGGGCCTTGGGCGTGGGCATATGGGCATATGGGCATATGGGCACGGCTTTTCAATTTTCATTGGTCATGTTAGGAATAATCTTCATAAGATGAGGTTAGTAAAGGAAATTAGAAAGTGGAGTCCCCAAATCGATGCACATCATGTGATGCTCTGGGCACTGGTAGGGGCCAATTGCCATACCATGCATGGATGTTACGCACGAATGGAAGGGTGAAACTTTAGGCTAAAAAAAAAAAATTGCCATTGTATGACAATTTACTCAAACAACAGAGCAAAAGTATGGATGGAGACCAAACAATAATTTGCAATAAAGTTAGTCAAGAAGACGAACAACTCGTGTTGTAGGGACATGGGATCCGTTAACTAATTTTCGTAATAGAGAGAGAGAGAGAGAGATTCATCATTCATGGGAATTGCAATTGGGATGTGAGGCTTTGGTTATTGGATCTTAGAAATAAAATGCCTACACTTTTACCCGTTAATTATTTTACCCCGAAATGGGATCTTCACTTGCCCATGCTCTTTGTTTTTGTCACCATAGCTTACCTTTTACTTAGGAAGATCATCAATTCATAGGAAAAAGATATTTGTATTGTTAATTTATTTTTATTCAAATTAATATATATTACTTATAAGTAGGTTATTTTTTTGATAATTTATTTTGAAAATATAAAATTATATTTATTATAAGAAATTTTTTTAAAAAATAATAAAAAATACAAAAAAATCTTATTATTAATTTTTTATTCACACAAAAACTTATATTTCTATTTTTAACACTTAATTTTTTATTTTAATTTATATTTATATGGATTATTTAATTTATATTAAATATAAATAAAAATATATTTAAGAATAAAAGTAGTATTATAACATTATACTTATGCTGTCAAACGGTTATTATCTATTACAAAAACAATAAGAGTTATGTTGTATATATTGATTTCAATGGAAAGAAAACTAGCAATCTTCGTTTCTATTATTATGTGATTTTGTAAATCCATTATTTGTTTACTTTTTGTATTTCAGTACTGAAACTCTATCTACAAAACTACCGAAATTAACGTTTTCTTTTAAAACTAATCTAAAAAAAAAAAAAAAAAAATCCCTCTAGGGTTTAGGATCGTTTCGGATAACTAAATCTCAATACACATTTGCAAGTCTAACCAGGCGATAGTTCATCGTCCAGATGCAATCAATTCCGAAGGACAGTCACATCGTCCAAATTCATTGCACTGCCATCGCTCAAGGGTGAAAAAAAAAAATCTATAGATACGGTTAAACGAAATCTCAATACATATATTTAACATTTTTATTTTGTACATGGGATGGAATTCCTACTTGCCTATTTGGTCCTCATATTTACATTTTTTTTTCTCTCTCTCTCTCTTTTTAATAAACTCATATTTATGTTTATAAACTTCTAATATTACTAAAATTTTGATAATTTGCATTTAAAAATAGAGTGGGAGTATTTCCATCTCATTATTTTTGTAAATCCACCCTACTTTCAGAAAATAATATTAATAAATTTTCATTATTTTTTAAATGTACAAATTAACAAAAAAATTGACAATTAACCAACTAATCATTCTTATAATTTTTTTACTTAAGTATCTTTTTTACTTTTTTTTTTACCTTAATAATATAAAATGACCAAATTGTCTTAAAAAAGAAGCTCGTAGATCTAATATTCTAAGTACCTAATTTATTTAATTAAATCTCTAAAGTTTTTATTTTTGTATGATTTTTAAAAATAATATAAAATTGTTATAATTATTTGTTAGGGGTGGGAAAAACATATCCTTATAAATCAGTCCATAAATAAATGTAAGAGGCCGTACAAAACGTCTCACTTGTGATTTTGACAGAAGCATCTCCTGACAGCACGAGATAGTTTTGGGTCGATGAACACAGACGTGCTCAACCCTCTTAGCAAAGCCTTATCAAAATAGTTAGGCCCAATATCCACTGTTGTGTAGGTAGGCCCGAAGTCAGGTTGGCCACACTTGACTTGCCTCAGCGACTATGACAAACCCGCCCAGTGACGGCTGGCAAACGTACAACTAAATCCATATGTGCAACTAATTACAACTGAATTCAACGTAATATGAATTTCATGTAGGCATAATTAAAAAATAAGAAAAATATAAAATTTAATGTATTATTTTTTATCTTTAAGTGTCTGGGAGCTTTTTTTTTTTTTTTTTTTTTTTTTAAGTTGTGCTCGCACAAAATTTGTATTTTAGCAGAAGATAATCATCACAAAAATTAGAGTTTTAAAGTGTTTAATAAATGTATGCTACTATAGTTTAGAAACTAAATTATTTTTATTATGCACTTATATAATAAATAACCTATAATATCTATAATATTTTATTAAAATTATTTATTTAAAAATTTTATTTACCTTATACTAATATATTTTATTTTACAATTATTTTTTTCTTACAATAACTATGACTTAATGATTTAAAAGTTACAATAATTTAATACTAAACTTACTTTTATAGTTTTACTTGTGGCTCTTTGATTCGTAGGAATAACCTTAAAGCTAATTAGGATATATTTGGGATTGAGGTGCTATACTTTTTAAATTATAACTGCTGTAGAAAAAAAGCTGTAATTATAAAATAAAAGTTAATAATATGTAATAAATATAATTTTTAAATAATAATTTTAATAAAATTATTAAAAACATAATAAATTTTACATCTTACAAGTGAAAAATCATATTAACATAGTTAATATAGCTTAAAAGCTATATTAACCTGATTTCAATTTACCCCGATGGAAAATGTTTTGCCACTTGTTCAAATTCACTGACTATTTGTTATTGCAAGGGCAGGTGAGATTAATTTGTTATAAAGAAAGATAACACAGTCAATGTTTTTGGCACCAGCTGAACAGAACAGAGGGCCTACCTGGAGCAGCATGTCCAATCAAACACCTTAAAATGCCTATCCAACTGCCATGTCAGCACTAATCTGGATCAAACAAATGAGTGGCTAACTCGATCCAAACTTGGAAGAAGAATCATCTCCACAATCCCAAGTTAGAATTATCAAACATGCCCCACAAAACTAAAACCAGAATTTAGAATTTTTTTTTATTTTTATTTTTTAAAAAGAAGAGGACACAATAAATCACATCAAAAGTAATTATTTGCAAGTTGCAACCTTTGTCTTCAAATTTTGCCTCCTCTGTCCTCTCACAGGATCCGTAGCCATGGCCTCCAGCACACTGTCAATCTCTTCCTCCTCAACTCTTGTTGATGCCAAGGCTCCTCGCCAGTCAGCTGCTGCCTCAACACAATGCGTATCTCTTCCTAAACTCCCACCACCACCTGTTCCCTCTCAAAACCGCCCTTGGAAGGCAACTACTTATTGTGAGTCAAGCCACCTCACCTGATGGCTGGTACATGCGCTATCTATGAATCTTGTCGTAACATAGTCTTGGTATTTCTCAGGTCGAAAGATTGCCCGCAATGTCATGGCTACAGCAACAGGGGAGGCTCCGGCTGAAGTTGCCGCAACTGAGCTGCCAGATATTGTCAAGACCGTGCAAGAAGCTGTAAGTTTTCACATTTTATTGATTACCAGTTGCTCTCTGTTGTTTACCAGGTTATAATTAATTGGTTTTTCTATTTTTCTTTTTTTATCGTGATTTTATTTATAATTTATATATGGAATGTACAGTGGGACAAAGTTGAAGATAAGTATGCAGTGACTTCACTTGCTGTCACTGGTGTTATTGCAGTATGGGGCTCTTCGGGAATGATTTCGGTGAGATTTCCCCTTGTTCTTTTCCTCTCTGTTACCATTACGTGGTCTTAGCTCTCTCTCTCTCTCAATTTTAAAAGTTAGTTCAAGAGGTGACGCTTTCCTCGCATTCCAGCTCCTTCCACAATCAACCTGAGATAACCCTAATAATTTGCCCCTCACGCATCAAGCCTTGGGTCAGAAGCATAGACATCCGTAAATCCTATTAAGCTGTTCGGCCGAGATTGTTGATGAAACTGGGTTTTAATACCAGTGTTAGGAGATCTTGAACCTCTCTCAATTCTAAAAACTAGCTTAAATTCACCACCAACCCCTTTCACAATCAATGTGAGATAGCCCCAACAGTTACCATATGATTTTGTCGTGTTATTTTCTACATGTAATTCAATTCCCAAACATGAACTAGAAAAATTTGACTCTTTTGTGACAGGCAATTGATAGGCTTCCTTTAGTTCCTGGAGTTCTCGAGCTTGTGGGCATTGGCTACACTGGGGTAAGTTGGAAAATTACAGAAAAAATTTCTTACTAAATGCATGTATAGAATTAGAAACTAATGTATTCTTTGGTATTGAAGTGCTTTGATGGAAAAAAAAATTATAATTAAGAAATAAAAGTTAGTAGTATATAGTAAATATAATTTTTATATAATTATTAAAAATATAATAGATTTTTTATGGAATTCATATCAATATAACTTCTAAATTATAGTAATTAGTGTTTATTAAATACTATAATTTTTAAGTTACATGTTATAGTTATTTAATTTCAATCCCAAATGCACACTAATTTATATACGTAGAATTTTTCTCCTATTTTCTCATGCGCCCACTTTCTTTGTTGTACAGTGGTTTGCATACAAGAACCTGGTTTTCAGACCAGACAGGTAATAGCAGATTCTGCTACATCTTATAAACTCAACTAAAGCATATTTTTCCAGTGTCATTTGAATTATTTTTAGTAGTTCTAAGAAATTCTCCGGTCTTCCTCAAGTGATGTTTAACACATGGTTAAAAATTTCAGGGAGGCATTAGTACAGAAAATAAAAGACACATACAGGGATATAATAGGGAGCAGCTGAAGGAAACCAAAGGAATAGTACGGCTGCTGAGATGATGAGTTAAAATTTCGCTTTTTGAAGAGAATATCTTGCAGCTTTAATTGAGTATATGGGTGTAAACAATAATGCCTCTTCTGTTGGCATTAGTTCCTAACCAGAGTAATTAAAACTCATGTGATGTACTTCTATCCTTTTAAATACATGTTTGTAACTACTAAATATTCCCTTTGCCTTTCTTTCCTTATTTTGAAGGTCCTGAACAACTTAAAAGGAAAAGTTCACTCATGAGTTTATGACTTAAAATTTTCTTTTGAAAAACGGAATCTCAAGTTTCTTTTCCTAATTCATTTTGTTTCTCCTTTCAAAAGAGTCTAATTTATCTCAGCTAATTGTAAAAGGAGTTCATATAACTTACAATTCGTGTAAAATAGTGTCAAAAATTATAACAATTCAATGGAACTCACTAAATTTTAAGTGGCTTATAAGTTACTCCACGGAGTAACTTACCATGATCTTTGAAACAAAAACAAAAACAAATTCTAGAGGAAGTACAACAAAGATGACACGTTAACCCAAATATACACGGAAAAATAAAACAAGTAATGCTATAGCACACTATGCATGACCAGTTATTGAAATAAAAACAAAAAAGATACTAAAGGAAGTACAACAAAAGACACGCTAACCCAAATATATATATTTGGGAAGAATTAACCTTATTATAGTAAATAGACAGCACGTTCCCAATCACTTTTATAATAACAATTAAAGATATTAAATCTACTTGAAGAACTCCATGATGAAGAGATTACGGACTGAAGATGCAAAATTAATACCCCTAAATCCAGCAGCAATTGCCAATTCCGTGAATTCTTTTTGGTTCGCTCCTTCCTCCTTCGTCTCGGGTCATCAAAAGTACATCTAAAAGGGATGTTTCTCTTGCCGAAGAGCTAACCTCAGGTACCTCCGGAACTATCGAGTTCAACACAATTACCTTCCCGTTATCTGGAACGGCTTTGTAACAATTTTTCAGTATCCTCAAGCAGTGATCATCGTCCCAACAGTTAAGTATCCACTGCAAATTACCATATTAATTACATGTGTAGTAGGACTTTAAAAAAGAAGAACAATGAGCACTGGTGCATTCAATTCATACATGTGATCGGTAAATTTCAAAACTGCCCACCTTCATTAGAATGGCATCTCCTTCTGGAACGCTTTCGAACATGTTCCCACCCACATGCTCCACGCCTGCAACATTTATAAATTAATTAACTACGCTGCATATGAGTATCATAATCATGTGAATTCATTCATTGAAACACCAAGTTGTATCTAAGTAGTTGAAGAAATATACACACACACACACACACGTATATACATATACTTATACATACCAGGGTAGGATGGAGCATCTTGTACAACATGAGGGAAGTCGAAGTTAACAGCCTTAATTTGGGGATATTTGGAAGTAATCATACTGAGGGTGACACCAAAGCCTCCTCCAACATCTACAAGTTGCTCAACGTTCTGAAAGCCCTTGTAATGTTCCAGGATTCTCTTCATGGCTATGGTTGAGTGGTTAAACATTGCCTTGTGATAAGTTTCATCAAACCTGGGGTTTCCCGAAGCGTACTCAAAGATGTGCATTCCATGCACCCTATCGAATGGTATTCCTCCCTCCATAACAGCGTCTTTCAATCCCAACCTACATGCATTTTTTAAATTAATTAAATTGACTACTTTAGAGATTAGACCCGAAAAGGGAAAAATAAAAAGAAAACGAAAAGAAATACTGTACCAGCTCTCCATGAAGACCTTGTCGAGAGGCAAGGCCATAAAGTGACCCAACGAGGCACCATTTTTATTGCTAACAAAATATTTGGACACGGGGGTATGACCATACAGTCTCTCGCCACCAGAAACGGAGCACTCAAGCACCCCGTAGCTGACCAGAAGCCTAAGCATTCTGTCTAGCATCATTGGCGCTTTTACGTTCTGCGCTTGTAACTGCGCTGCAATCTCTAAAGCCGAGAGTTTGCCAGCTTTGGCTATGATATCAAAAACGCCTAGCTGAATAACTGCCTGAGTTGCCATGTGCAGCACTACGCCCATTGCTAGCTGCATGGCATGTGAATAGCTCTCTTCTTCTTCTTCTTCTTCTTCATGTTTTTTCTGAGCGGGTTTTTGATATTCAGATACAGAAGCCATTGTTTCTTAGTTTCCTACTTTCTTTGCTTTATTTTTGGTTGATTAATATTGCTTTTATTTTACTCGGCGGCGTTTTGTGACTGAAGCTTGAACGGTTCATTTATAGAGAGATACCAGACCAAGGGTGAGCTCCTCCACCCAAGTCATTGTCATTTTACTTGCATATCGAACTCACTGTTAATTCAAAAAAAAAAAACTCACTATTAAATTGTGAATTTCTCCCTGCCTTCAAAAAGTTGTACATAAAATTTAATAATTCTGGTTGGTCTTTATTGCTGCTGATTTAACACTTGGACATGCCTATCCAATAATTGTTGATTTGTTTCCCATATTTTTGCATTCATTTTAGATCATAATGGCAATAAGTTAAAGATGGAATGGGATGAAGCGGAGTCACGTCACGGCCGGCTCAAGAGCTTTTATTGCCTTAACAGAAAATTTTAATTTAGGCTTTTATGTGTCATTAGATGTGAAATAAAAATGTGTAATACAAAATCTTATTATAATAATAATTATTAGTAATAAATAAAAAAACAGATATACTGTAATAGAGCTTGTTAATCAATTATGATGGTCAATGTTTATAAGTCTTTAAAGCATTACTATTAAGGATCTTAGTAACTAGTAAGTTACATCATTTGTAACTTAATATATGCGCAATATTAATTATTTTAGATTGAGTGAAAATTATTAAAATAGAGATTTAATGATTAAAATTTGAGAGTTTATTTTTTCAATCTTTTAAAAAATTAAACTGAAAAGGAAAATTGTTGATGTAAAAGTTTCAATTTAAATTATGATACGAATTAATTTTGAAAAGTTCTGACATTTTAATCAGAAAGAAATAGCTGGCATCATGACAATAAATCTATGGTAACAGCCTTGAGCCAGCTGTGGGAGGACTAAATGACAAATATAAAGATGTGGATAATAATAATCATTTTATTAAAAAAATATTAAAATATCTTATCTGACGTTTTTCAATTCAGATAAACTAAACTTATTAGAGAAGCTTTATTAGTGTGGGCTTCATTGACATTATTGCTCATAAATAATTTGAAAATTTTAAAAATTAATTTTAATTTTTGATAAATTATTTTTAAAAAAATTATTCACATCTCACGGTTATTTTTAAAAAGTAGCGAGTAGTAATTTTTTAAAATTATATGAGAAAGTGTTTATACACTCTATATATTTTTTGTCATATATGTATTTAATCATAATAAAATTTTAATATATTCTTTACACTATATTTATTTTTAAATTTATATAATTGCATTAATTAATCACTTTGATATTAAAAAAATGATCATTTTATCTCTAAATGAATTAAATCACTATTATTCTATAATTTTTTTAAAAAATTATAATTATAATAACACCCTTAAATTTAATAAAATAAATAAATCTTAAAATTTGTAGAACTTTCCTATAATCATGTTAATTTTTGTAATATTTTTTTAATTATATTTTCATTTAATTCTTGTAATCGAATTAAGTATAGAGAAGTTTACAAAAATTAACATGATGAGAAAATCTCCCTATAATTATTGTGAACTTTCCTATGATTAAAATTAAGAAATTTCTCTATAAAAGTTAAATGAAATTATAATTTTAATAAAAATTAACAATTTAGATTTTGAGATTTATCTGTTTTATAAAATTTAGGGTTATTATTGTAATTATAATTTTTTTTAAATTTTATAGAATAAAATAATTTTTTTTAAAATTCATTTAGAGGTAAAATAGTTATTTTTTTTTAAAAAAAGGTTTATGGATATAAATTTAGATACAAATATGGTGTAAAGAATATATCAAAAGTTTGTAATGGTTAAATGTACATAAGACAAAAGAAAGGTAATGTAGAAATAATTTTACAAATATGATTTGGAGAAAAAGTTTTATACTTAATACAATTTTATATATATTATAAAATATAAAATTATTAACTTTATAGATTATTATTATTATCAATTAAATTGAGATAAAAAAATTTTAAAAAATAAAATTAATAATATCAAATATTTATTTTATTTTTAATTATTATATATACACAATATAAAAATATTTTATATACATATTTATAAATGTATAAATAAATTTTATTCAATATTATATTTGATGCAGTCATTTACATTTTTATAGTAATTTTATATTAAGATTTATCAAATACATATGAATGCATTTAAAATTCAGACACTTTTAAAAATAAATTTTACCAAATATTTAAACTATTCTTTATCATATTTGATTATTTCTATAATAAAATTAATAACAATTATTTTAAAAATATAGTATTACTAAATTGACACTGAGTCTCTTTAAAGTCGAACAATTTGAAAAGTATTTTTTTAATGAATTATTGTTTAGCCTAATATCAATTAAATTTTTTCTCCACTCATGCGAGATTTTCAGATCCTAAATCACTTACACACCAATTCAATTAAATTGCACCGACAAAGCAAAAAGCTTTTTTTTTTTTTTTTTTTAAGATAAGGAGATGAACAAAATACAAATTTAATTTTCTAACCTCATACCTCCCTTAAGATTCCAGCCAAATAGAACTATCTAAAAACTCTCCACCATGCACATGAGAGCAACAAAAACCTAAATGCTTTAAAACCCTTAACTACTAGTAAAATTCATTAGCATCTTTTAGAAAAAGAATGACAAAATCTATGACGGAAGATCTAACCCTCCAAGTTAGCAAGTTGCAATTGATACCGAGAAGAGCTATTTACCTTACAGTTAAGGTAGGGTACAACACTCTCACACTCAGCCGTGAGTCTCACGGTCGGATACTATTTATATGAGGATTCTACCTTACATTAGCTGTAAGGTAGCCCGCCAACTCGAAAGTAGTTAGAGAAGCTTTATTAGGGAGGGCTCCATTGGCATTATTGCTCATAAATAATTTGGAATATTTAAAAATTAATTTTAATTTTTGATAAATTATTTTAATAAAATCATTCTCATCTCACAGTTATTTTTAAAAATTAGAGAGTAGTAATTTTTAAAATTATATGAGAAAGTGTTTATACACTCTATATATTTTTGTCATATATGTATTTAATCATAATAAAATTTTGACATATTCTTTATATTATATTTATTTTTAAATTTATATAATTGTATCAATTAATCACTTTGATATTAAAAATAATTACTATGCATCAAACTAAACATTTTTTTTAAAAACTCATTCATTGACATAATTTGCTTGAATTCTTAGAACATAAATTACGTGCCAAAGCGAGGGTAAGGGATGACTGATGAGGATGGCATGTACAGAAGGTGTTGAATGGTAAAATAAGAACCGACAATATTGATATAATCTTAGTCCACATATGGAGAATTTGAAGGATGAAACTCAAAGCTAATTAGAAAAAGTTCAAGAACATTACAAGAACAATTCACACACTCTCACAAAGAACATTACAA
The DNA here is from genome assembly GCA_025617385.1 of Murraya koenigii. NCBI lineage: Eukaryota > Viridiplantae > Streptophyta > Magnoliopsida > Sapindales > Rutaceae > Murraya > Murraya koenigii. The sequence goes on along the minus strand of CM046811.1, from coordinate 47,809,890 downwards.
GAACAATTCACACACTCTCACAAATCCCTCTCAAGGGCTTTGTTATACTTCTATGCTTTCTTACTCTTAAACTTATATTTCACAACACAATAGCATAGGTATTTATAGTGAATAAAACACAAACATAATCATAACAATACACATCACCCAACACATTCCACCAACCTTTCATCATAACACCAAATATATTCCACTCACCTAACATGCTCTAAAGGAATCCTTTAATGACATCAAATGTGTAAATCTAACCTCCACTCAACATTGTAGACCCATGATGATGAAGCATGATGATGGAGCATGATAATGGAGGCCATGTACAACTCAACACTTTATTATTTTGTAAACAAGTTTATTATTTTTCAACACTTATTTGTATTAATTTGTAGGAGGGATTTATTGAGAATTGAATCGGTGTCCTCCTAATCTACCACTAAACCAAGAACTTAATAGCTTAAGACGGCAGTTAAAGACTAGAAAATTCCACACTATCTTCTCTCATTAAAGATTTAATTATTAACAATAACACCTCAACAATTTCTGTCAAAGTAATGCTGCTGCTTTCTCTCATTAATCTTCTATTGACTATATTTTAAAAACTCCAGAGAAAATTTGAAGTCATGATGTTATTACTAGATTGAAAAAGAAGAAGGTTTTTTTTTTTTGGGGAGGGGATGGGGTGTTGGAATTTCTCAATCGTGGGTACATGCTACCGATTTCCAATTTCATGACTCGAGAGATGAAAAATGATAAGATCAACAATATAATGAAGATTTAAAAAAAAAAAAAGAAACGACCATATTCCTATCTAGTTGGTATGTAGAACTATAGAATCAGTCCAATTTTGAGTTTGGCGTAGGCATCTTCAGAAGTGCTGTGTTATTGGCCGAAGGTAGGCAACGCTAATGACCTTTTCCTACTTTGAGAGGGTATTTGCTCGTCCCTCTCCTAATCTCTTAATGTTTTCGAATTTACACTTATTTACTCTTATAATGTTTTTAGTATATCATGTTACTCCAAATTTCTAAAGAAAAAAAAATTAAGTATAATAAATTTTTCTATTAAAGGAAGTAATTGTGTATATTATAAAAACTATAAGAAATTAAGTGAGTGATAAAAACGAAACAATTGATTGAGACAAAAGTGGCAATGTCTCTAGTTTTATTTTAGAATGAGAATTTTATGAAATTATATTTTTGTATAACCATTTTGTCTGATAGAAAATATTAAAGAATGTGGATAATTAGAAAATATAACAGAGATAATAAGTAATTAATAACATGTGATGAAACTTGCTGGTAATTAACTTTTGGTTTTAATAAAGAACCAATGTGGGCACTAACTTTAGAAAAATTATGATTAATTTAAGGGTTAAAACTTTGTGTATAAATTTGTGTTGAAAAATAAGAGAGAGTGACACTTTTGTCCCACTCAGAATTTGTTTTTACCATTTTAATACTTTATAGTTTTTTTAATCAATAATGATAGAGTCACAAACTGTTTTATATAAACTAATGTGGTATGAATAAATTGGTTAAAAAATGATAATAATTATCTTTTAAAATTTTGCGAGCAAATCTTCTCATGCTCATGCTATATTAATTTGTACACACTTATGTGTACAAAATAGTTGTGTAAGATAGTTGTGTCTCTATCATTATTATTTTTTATATCTTATTTTATTTTTAGTATTCAGAGAATAATAGGAAAAACACGTTGTTTAAGGATAAAATTACATTTTAATTTAAATTAATTAGTTTTAATATAATCATTTTAGATATGAAAATGTCACATTTGTTATTCAACAATGTATTTTTCTGTTTTTCTTTTAACATCGTGGATGAAATAAATATTAAAATTCTATCATGGATATTAGAGAGATTAAAGTATTATTCTAATTTTTTTTTTTGAAAAAGAATACTACTCCTCAACTGGGTGGCTTATACATAAATATATGATTAAGCAAACTCCGAAAAATAAAAACTGAGAATTCTTATTAATCCAAAGTCAAACACTAAGCATTAACTTGTATGATGAGTCAGTCACATATACAACAATAGTTCCTTTTCCTACTTTGAGAGGTTATTTGCTAGTCCCTCTCCTAATGTTTTTGAATTTCATCACTTATTTATTCGTATAATTTTTTTAGCATATCCTGTTACTCTAAATTTCTAAAGAAAAAAAATTAAGTATGATAAATTTTTCTGTCAAAGAAAGTAATTGTGTATATTGTAAAAACTATAAGAAAGTAAGCGAGTGAAAAAAATAAAAACAATCGATTGAGAAAAAAGTGGCAATCTCTCTAATTTTATTTAAGAATGAGAATTTTATGAAATTATATTTTTGTATAACTATTTTGTCAGATAAAAAAATTAAATAATGTGGATAAATAAAAAAAATGATGGAGATAATAAGTAATTAATAACATGTGATGAGAATTGCTGGTAATTAACCTTTGGTTTTAGTAAAGAATCTATATTTGGCACTAACTTTGGGAAAATTATGATTAATTTAATGGTTAAACTTTGTGTTGAAAAATAAGAGAGAGCCACACTTTAGTCCCTCTCAGAATTTATTTTTACCATTTTAATCTTTTATAATTTTTTATCTCATTTTATCTCTGGTATTCAAAGAATGATAGAAAAAAACATTGTTTAAGGATAAAAATTACATTTTAATTTAAATTAATTAGTTTTAATATAATCGCTTTGCATTTGAAAATATCACATTTGTTATTCAACAGTATATTTTTCTGTTTTACTTTTAACATCATGGATAAAATAAATATTAAAATTTTATCATGGATATTAGAGGGATTAAAGTATTATTCCAATTTTTTCCTTTTTGTTGAAAAAGAACTACTCCTGAACTGGGTGGCTTATACATAAATATATATGATTAAGCAAACTCAAAAAAATAGAAATTGATAATTTATATTAATCAAAAGTTAAACATTAAGTATTAACTCGTACGATGAGTCAGTCACATGTACAACAATAGTTCCTTGCTCTACTTGTCTTGAGTTTCCAATTCCACACACGCAGATCCAATTCTCTAAACTGAATATTCGAAGCAATTGACGTGTAAATGTCAACAATTTGTGACAAAATGTCAACAAATTAACGAATGCATTGTGTCCGGCGTAACCTATGAGTTTGGCGTGTTCTCCAACCCACTGTTTGAAATTGTGATGTCGTGACTTAAACTCTGAAATTTTTTATTATGAAATAAAAATTATCATTAGATTATTCTATCTAATTTTGTGGATTAAAACTTATTAGAGAATTGCAATTATTGTCACAAAATCTAACGTATAAAACATTTATAGTTGTTGACTTATACTCGCGAGCAGCACATTTGTATGCCGACTTAAGCGAGGATTGTTGGGATAATCCAAGAACCTGCATGTTTAAACAAGAAAGTAAAATTAATATAAAAAATAATGGTTGTTGATGCAATTTTTCCCGCGTGCCTTCAAACAGTGCCTCGAACCTTCAAGCAGTGCCTTCAAATTTCGCTCGCGATAACCTCGAGCTCGAGCGGGATTGTCTCTTTGTCCTATTCATCTGTCTTTTCGAGCGGAGATCTCCGGACCTGTACTCACGGAAAGCAGGTCGGGGTAGCCGGCGTGTTCCGTGAAAACCCTCCGAGCTCAAGTCGATGATCGGGTTGTTCTTTTGGTATCTCCCTCAGTGAGAGAGGCCAGGAAAGATGAAAGAGATATTTTTCAGCCTCCCTTTTGAATAAATATGGTGTTTTCGGAGAATCTAGATAAGAGAAATCAGAATAGGAAGAATACGTGTCTCTTTTCGGAACCACTTGTGAATGAATTTTTCCAACCCTTATAACGTACCGTTCAGTCTCCTTTTATACTCTATTTTTCCCGCTCTTACTCTCCAGATCATTCATTCCGCGCTGAGGTGTCCGGGTCCCTCGACAGTAGGGATTGGCGTAATATTCCACAGGGATGCTGTGCTGTCTCCTTAACCCGGTTCACGTGGCGGATCACCATGTCGGGCATGTGTGCTAGGAATGATGACACCGTGGGGACATGTGCCGGCCATCGGCAATAGTATCACCACCATACCATGTGGGGCCCTGGTCAGACATTAAAAGGTGTGCCAGGATTCTAAGAAAACGGGTCGGGCTGCCCTGGGCTAGGTCTTGTCCAGTTGTGCTTAGGGACTTAATCTCTGCGAGCATGAAAGAAGTGCTCAGTTCTCGACCTTGACCGGCTTTGGCCGGGGTGGGCGATCTCGGCGAGCAAAGGAGCTCGGAGCTCGGCGACTCAGATTCTTTGACCTTGACTAGCTTTGGCTGGAGAGGCGACCTCGAGCAGGCAAAGGAGCTTGGAGCTGAGCGACTACGAATTCCTCGACCTTGACCAGCTTTGGCGTCCGGTGAGATTGTCTTCGTGCGATGGTCGGGACTTACGCTCGAGTCGAGTTGATTGAAACTCATTAATGATGGGCGAATTCGCGGCCTTTTACACTTCCCACGTTTCCCGGTTGTCTCCTACTCGATCATTTCGCATTTAAGGCGGGACACGTGGGTTGATCCAGCCGTGCGTTTAAAATTCGAAGGGACGTTACACGAAAGGTCGTGTCCCTCGAAGCATACGCCGCCGATCGAAGAGACAGCGTCCTCCTCTTTAAAACCTCTAACTTTTTCACTGTTCCCTCTATTTGCTCACTTTTCGTTCAAACTCAAAATTAATCTGCTCTCCGCCGTTTACTTGTCTTCTTCTTTCTGTCAAGGTGATTTCCGGCCAACCACACTTCCTTTCGCGTTCAGGTACAAGCCACTCTTCCATTTCCTGCCGCCACTCTGTTTCTTCCCCTGCTGAACTCCGTTAGTTTTTCCTTAGGAAAAAGAAAATGTCAAATCCCAACAGGCCGTAGGATGTTGCTGGGAGGATTCGTCCTCTTCTAGTGAGGCCTGACCCTTAGTATAATCCCGTGAGGGATTCTAGTCCGGAGAGGAATTACCAGCGTCCGAGACCCGGACGCAGCAGAGGCAAGGGCCGATCAAAGGTTTGAGCGTGAGGAATAGCCCATTGACCACACGAGATGTGAAACCACCCGTCCGGACTTAGATAGGCTTAGCGGACTTACCGTATACCGAAAATGTGGATTTAAGGTTCTTGGGCGGTGAAATCCTCGGTAGTCCCCAGGATACTACGACCTTACTTGGAGTGCTTGAATGGGGGTTGAGTCGCCTCTCGACCTTACTTTGCCGGGTTTTGTCCGGGTTCCATCGGCCGAGGCGATTGAACCCGAATGGGTGGAGGGTCCTTTCCGGACTCTTTGTGTTGTGGAAGCACTGTGATGCTAGGTGAGCCCTCGGTGGGAAATCGAACACCTTTACCGGTTGAAGTGCGGCCGAAGGATCTTGGTTGGTATTACTTACCTCCGGCTGAAGGGTAAAAACCCATCACCGATCTCCCAACTTCGGTGGCAGCTGGAAGAGCAAATTCTTCTTCGTTGGGGGAGTGGGGCAAGCTGCACTTCGTAGCGAGGGTCCCTCAGGTCCATGCAGTACTTTTATACTCCGGTCGTTTATCTATCTTGTGGATTTTACCTTTATAAGTTTTCTTGCTCGCGTGCATTCTCGTTGTTTCGCTTTGGTTGTTTTGCGGTCTCTCGGGGTGCCTCTTACTCGATTGGGGCCGACTCGAGCAAGCGTGCGAGACCGTTCTTTCAAGCTGAGCTCGTGCGGGGCTGCTAACACCCAAAACTTTTGGAATCTAGTTTAGTACCGAGTGAAGACATGAGCGGCGAGAATGCGCGAGATGTTACATCGGCGTGTGGGGACAACCGAAGGTATGAGCACCTCGAAGAGGCCATGAGCGAAGCAGGTGCTCGCCTTCATCCACTCGAGCTTCTTCTTACGCTCGGCAGGTCGAGCGAGCGGAGGAAGGTCCTCCACGCTGACGGCGAAGGACCGTTGCTCCGGCTCGCTCTCGAGCCGGCGATGTGCGGGAGCAAAGTCAGCCGGCCGTTCAGAGCCTTGCCGAGGACCTACGATGAGGAGTTGAGCAGTAGATTCTTGGATGAGATAGAATCCTTTAATTACGATGAGCTGTTCGAGTGCCTTCCAGTGACTCTCCTCCCGAGCTTTGGCAATTGCGACTAGGCTCGATAAAATGGCTTAAGGTTCCTGGGAAGAACTTGAGCAAGGTTCGGAGCTTGGAGGCGGTTGTAGGCGGTGAAGGAGGAAAACCAAAAACTTACGGGCGAGAACTTAAATCTTGCAGAGAAGATAGCAGTGGCCGACTCCAAGGCCTCTGAGCTTCAGAGGGAGTTGACTAACACCCACGATGAATTGGGTAATGCTCGAAAGGATCTGGACACTCAGAAGTCTTACTACGAGGAGCTCATAAGGGGGGAAACTGCTCGTCTTCAAGGGCAAATTGACACTCTAAAGGTCCAGCTTGCCACTGAGTACAACAATGGGGCGGACTCCAGTTACGACTGCCTCATCTATGCTTTTGGTAGGACGTACCTCGAGTTCGACATGTCTAAGGTTGAAGAGTATGTAGCTGAATACATGAGTACTCATGAAGCTACTCCGTCCGAGCCCCAAACCGTTGTCAGAGAGCTCGCTCCCTCTTCTGCCAATGCCCCTCCTGCTGAGGGCCCTGCTGATGTCCCTCCTACTACTCCTCCTGCTGCATGATTGATTTTTTTTTTTTTTTTACATTTCATGTACTTGTGATCATTCAATGAATAAAAACATACGTTTAGTAACAATCATACGTGCAAGCTTGTTGGGGCCATTATTCTTTTGTTTTTTGCCCAAGTATGATGTTGTTTAACTTATGCATGGTAGAGTTTTGCTTTGACTTGGGCTAAAAGCCTTATGTTTATTTTGCGAGCTCATTTAACTTGCTCGAGCCTACATTTAGCTCTTGCTAGACACCGTCCCACCTGGGGCTTAGGCTTAGGGACTTTTGGCCTTAGCATTAATCATGAACTTCCTTCACTTGTGATTAGCTTTGCTAGGCACTGTCCAGCCTAGGACTTTTGGCCAAGGAATTCTTCTTGAACTTCTACTCTGCTCGGGCCTGCAATTGGCTCAAGCTTGGCACCATCCCGCCTAAGACTTAGGCTTTGGGACTTCTGGCCAAGGAGTTCTTCTTGAACTTCTGCTCGTGCTCGGGCCTGCAATTGACCCAAGCTTCTTCTGGTGTTACTCTTGCTCGGGCCTGCAATTGACCCAAGCTTGGCACCGTCCCGCCTAAGACTTAGGCTTTGGGACTTCTGGCCAAGGAGTTCTTCTTGAACTTCTGCTCGGGCCTGCAATTGACCCAAGCTTGGCACCGTCCCGCATAAGACTTAAGCTTTGGGACTTCGGCCGAGGAATTCTTCTTGAACTCTACTCCTGCTCGGGCTGCAATTGACCCAAGCTTGGCACCGTCCGCCTAAGACTTAGGCTTTGGGACTTCGGCCGAGGAGTTCTTCTTGAACTCTACTCCTGCGGACTGCAATTGACCCAAGCTTGGCACCGTCCACGCTAAGACTTAGGCTTTGGGACTTCGGCCAAGGAGTTCTTCTTGAACTTCGCTTCGTGCTCGGGCTGCAATTGACCCAAGCTTCTTCTTGTGCTTCTGGTCTTCATCTTGAACTTACATTATGAATGCTTTTCTTATTCTCATATACATTTACACTTTTACACATCCCATTTTGGGTAGGAATCTTACATTAAAACTTCACAATACAAGGAGACTTACTGGAAATATTTCATCAGGAGTTGTGCGTTCCACGGCCTCTTGACCTCTCGTCCGTCTGGATGAGCTAGCCGGTATGCTCCTGGTCCTGCTAATTGAGTGACTCGATAAGGGCCTTCCCAGTTTGGCCCTAGTACACCTTGTCTTGGGTCCTTCGTGCTCTGGTTGACCTTCCTCAGCACCCAATCACCCACCTGGAACCGGCGAATGTGTACATTTTGGTTGTAATAACGAGCCACTCTCTGTTGATATTCTGAGATCTTAGCAGCTACCCTTTCTCTCTTCTCTTCCAGCAAGTCCAGACCTGCACACATCTGCTCGTTGTTTTGCTCCTCGTTGAAGTGCTCCGTCCGGTGTGTCCCGTTCCTATCTCGGTGGGAACCACTGCTCCGTGCCCAAACACGAGGAGAATGGGGTCTCTCCGATGGCCGTTTGTGTGTGGTTACGTAAGCCCACAAGACACCGAGCAGCTCGTCCACCGAGCTCCTTTTGCTCGCCTGGTCTTGTCTTCAGGAGGCGTTTTATAGTTTTATTCGCGGCCTCTACTTGCCCGTTGGCCTGCGGGTGTGAGGGAGAGCAAAACTTCGACTCTATCCCAGATTCGGCGAAGTCTCTGAACTTGCCATTATCAAGCTGCCTCCCATTATCGGTGACTAACGCATGAGGAATCCGTACACCGCAAATCACATTCTTCCAAATGAAGTCGGTGGTTTTACCTTCAGTGATCTTGCTCGAGGCTCTCAGCTCGACCCGTTTGGTGAAATAATCAATCGCCACTATGGCATGGGTGGCGGATGCTTTCCCGCTCGGCGATGGCCCGATCAAATCAATTCCCATTGAGCAAGCGGCCATGGCGAATTCATCACCGTAAGGTTCTCCGGAGGCTGAGTTAGGTAGTTGGCAAAGCTACGGCAACTCTTGCGACTTCTTGTCTTCTCACGAGCATCTTGATGCATGCGAGGCCAAAATATCCTTGCCTCGAGGCGCTTGAAAGCCGAGGACCTCGCGCGAGAATGATTTCCACAGATCCCTCGTGTATCTCTCGGAGGACATAATCGGCCTCCTCTTGGTCTAAACACTGCAGTGAGGGAGAGTGTACCCCGTCTATATAAGACCCCATCGATGAGGTGTACACGGCTGCTTTGCACCTCGACTTCCTTGCACCTTCTTATCGGTAGACCTTGTCCCTTCGCTGAGGTAAGAAATGATCGGCTCCATCCGGTGTTGCTCGTCGATGGGCTCATCACCTCGTCCTCCTGCTCGATACTCGGCGGGTCTTCATTCAAAGGGATAGACTTTGGAAACTTGGGGTCCGATCACGGATGCCATGCGAGCTATCATATCTGCTCGAAAATTCTTCCCATCGGGATCTGTTCCACCTCGACATTTCGGAAATTCCCATTAGTTGCCTTACCTTACGAAGGTAGGCATCAATCTTCTCCCTTTGCTGAAAGCTCTCGTCGGGTGATTCGTTACTAGCTGCGAGTGCATTGAAGCTTTACCTCCTCTACTTTTACTACTGAGGCGAGCTTGATCCTGCTATTACGACACGTACTCGGCACGATTATTGGTGACTTGAACTCCAATTTCGACGTATTGCATCTACGCCGCCTTGGACATAGGAGCACAACTCCTGCTCCTGCTCCACGACTTTCACGGGATCCATCTCTGTGACTATCCAGGTGTTGGTCGAGGCACAGGAGCACTGGTGTGGGCTCGCTCTCGTCTCCTCGATCCACTTGCAGTGCTACTCGACCACGAAGTCGGCTAAAGGCTGTGCTTTTATGGTTATTGAGTTGGTAATTAATGTCGAACTCGCTCGGCTCAGCGACCATTTTACCGACCTTCGGAAGTTTCGAGGCTTGTCTGAGTTTGCACGAGTGGTTGGTTTGTTAGAACCGTCATTGAATGTGCTGAAAATAAGGCCTCGACTTTCGGGCGTTGTGACCGAGGCAGTGCCCACTACTCCGTTGGTGGATCACGGGTCTCGCTTCAGCTAGCTGCTTGTGTAATAAGCAGTCTTGTACCACAACTCCTCTCTTACAGGCCGAGCTCGTTGCCCGTTGGGACACGACCAAGTATAGAAATAGTACCTCTCACGCTTCGAGGTGTCGGCGATGTGAGACTTTCAGCGGATACTCTTTCAGTTCTTTGGGCAGCAGCCTCGCGTTCAGGCGTCCACTTTGTCTTCCTGCCATTCTTTATTTCACGGAAGAAGACTCGGCATTTATCAGGTGGCTCGAGATACTGAACTCGTTGAGGGACTCCGATTTGCGGTCGAGACTACGTATCTCGCTTGAGGCTTGCGGGGACCTCATTTCCACCATCTGCTCTTATCTTCTCAGGATTGGTCTCGATCCCTGTGATTCACCATGAAGCCTAGAATTTTCCGAACCCACTCCAAGCACATTTCTACGGGTTTAGCTTCATTCGGTACTTTCTTAAGAGTCTGAAGGTCTCCTCTAGATGCCTTACATGCTCCTCAGCGTCTTTAGACTTGGTGATCATGTCATCACATATACTTCCATCGTCCAGGCCGATCGATGGTTTGAAGACCTTGTTCACTAGCCTACGATCGTTGCCCTGCATTCTTTAGGCCGAAAGGCATGACCTTATGCGATCTGACCCTCGATTAGTGATGAAGGCTGTACACTCCTCGTCTGATCGGTGCATGGGAATTTGGTTATATCACGAGAATGCATCCATGAAACTAAGCGGCCAGTGCCTGTAGTAGAATCCACCGGTTGATTCATCTTGGTGGTGGAAAGCTATCTTTTAGGCGGGGCCTTGTTCACATCTGTGAAGTCGACATCATTCTCCGTTTCGACACTTGCCTTGCTGACGCATTCGGGATCCATTCGGGATCCGTTCGGAGTAGGAGACCTCCGTATGAATCCAGCTTTCGGTGACTTTTCCACCTCGCGATTGATGGCTTCGTATCTCTCTGGTTGACACATCTCCTTTTACGCCTCACGAGCTAGCATCTCTCCGTATTGCTGGCACTGTGACCGCCACTGCTCGGTCGATCGCGGGCGTATCCTCGTGTGTCCATGCGAACACATCTGCGTGTGCTCGCGAGACACTCCACTGACTTTTCCTTGACGGCTCGCTGAGGCCGAGCGATTCGGACTTTCTTCTCGGGGTCGCTTGCTCTCACTCGACCTCCTCCGACTTCTCGGTAGGCTCTTGCCTTCGGTTCCTTGATTCCCCGCCGAGTCCGGTGAGGTTATACTGCATGGTTTCTTTGGCGGCTACGGTAGCGACTCCTTGCCACCGCTTTGGCTGCCTTTCACGACCCTATGGCCCGTTTACTCGATACTTTAGGGCTAAGTAATGGGTGGATATGCCTGCTTGGTGATCCTCGTAAATGGTCTACCTAGAATTTCACGGTATGAGATTTGGTTTCATCTCTTACCACGAAATCCGACGTCATGTTCTTCTCGAAGGCCTCGAGTCCGTAGTTCTTGCTAGACGATGATTCCCGAAGATATTAGCTTTCCTACCGAATCGTTTCGAGGAAGTGCTCGATGCATTCGAGGCTCGCGCTGTTATTCCAAATCCTCGGTGTGGATTTGAAGAGAATATCCACAGAGCTCCACAGAGTCGACCGATGTTCGATCAACTTCCTTGTTTGTTACATTGGCTTTTACCACGGGGCATCCTCGTGAGAGTCTGACACCCTCCTCGCCTTCATCAGTCCGCATGGTTGCACTGCAGAAACTTGGCCTTGGTAGCGGAGGCGGTGAAGCAGGACTTCTCGGCCGGTGTGGCATATCTGCGATGGTTTTTCGAGCCTGTTGGAACTTCACGCCATCGTAGGCCCTCTTGAGATTACCGCTCGTGGATGGTAGTTCAGTATACATTTACGTGGCCGGTCACGCTTCCTCGAGTGCTTGCTTTCGACCACGGATGCCCTCGCCTACGCAAACTCGTCCAGTGCTGGATTCTAACGAAATCCTCGCTTTGGTTTTCAAATCACGGCCTTTGTGATATGGGTGGCCGTGGTCTCCATGGAAGCAGCGAGCGCCCGTTGTTCAGCTTGCCGGTGGCTTGGTCATCGGCGTTGGAGGGCTCAGCGATCCTCGCTCCTCGACCACTGAAGTATCTCTTGAGATACCTTGACCTCAGTATCTTGTTAAATGGCGGGGCTCTGTTCCACCACTGTATTGCCTATCCGCGGGAAGCTTACCGGTGGGGGCGGCGATGAGCGATCGACCTGTTGTGGTTACTTTCGAGTGCAGCTTGGTGGTGGTTGCGGGATGTGTGGCCATCGTGGCGTCTGTACTCTCTGTGATCCGGCCGGAGACTGCGAGATGGCGAGGGACCATCCGCGATGGGGAGCTCTACGATAAGGGTTGTATAGAGCGACCCGGTCCGCTTGCGCCTTTGAAGCTTGTGTCCTCGGCGGGACCCCTTCTCTTTCCTCGCTTGTTCCATGGACCTGCTCACTACCGGACTTGCGGCGTTTTCTTCTTGATTACCATATCCGGTTTCACCTGCTCATACAGCGTCCGAATCTGAGCGGATCGAAGGACTTCGCAGATTATACCATGGTCTCCCCGTCGGATCCATGCTTCGATCCTCCCGAGCTTGGGGATGGTTGAGCGCACGAGATCTAGGGCCAGATCTATGGTATCTTCGACAAACTCCGGAGGATTCCCTCTCTACGCCTCAGCCGGCGGCTCCGTCAGTGTCATCCTCGAGGGTCACTGCGCCCGGAATGCTTCTGCGAACTCACTGCACATACATTGAGCTCGAGATGCTTCCCGGTGGAGTCTGCGGTACCATTCTCTCGCTCTTCCCTGCGGGGTGAGTGGGAAGGCCCGACACCTACGAGCTGCGACAATCCTTGCACCCTGTCATGTCGTTGAACCAGCTCTATATGTACCGTGGACTTCAGATCGGAGCGGAGTCACGTGGGATCGTGACACCCGTGATCTCCGTCGAGTGGAGATTCGTTATCGACGTTATTCGCCGACTTGGGCTCTTTCCGGTTCCCGAGGTCTTCCATGACTTGTGCCAACTGCGCACCTCTCCTCCGACTCTTCGCGCGAGGTCGGGTCGTGTCCTGTAAGTCTTGACGGGACCCCTTTCCTCCGTGTTTGTTTCTTCCCTCACGTGACATTTGGTGCCCTAGGTCTTTGGGCTTCGTCTCCACGTTTTCCCGAACATGAACATTCCTCAGTTGGACTCAGGGACATCGTGACATGCTTTTCTTTGTCCTCCACGAGTTACTTGCAATAGGAAGTCGAGTCTCCATCTGCTTTTCATCCGATCCATTCTTTCACGGATCTCCACTATTCAGGACTCATTGGCCACTTATCTCAAGGTTCTTGATTCTTCGGACTTACTCCTCTTGGTTGTTTCCCTCGTCGTTGCGTTGTGTCTTGAATGTATTAGAAATCGGGCTTTTGTGCCGATCCCGTAGGCGGCGCGAAAGATGTTGATGCGATTTTCCGCGTGCCTTCGAGCGATGGCTCGAACCTCGAACGGTGCCTTGAACTTACGCTCGCGATAAGCTCGAGCTCGGCGAGGATTGTCTCTTTGTCATATTCCATCTGTCTTTTCGAGCGGAGATCTCCGGACCTGTACTCACGAAAACAGGGTCGGGGGTAGCCGGGCGTGTTCGGTCGAAAATCCTCAGGCCGTTCAGTCGATGTCGGGTTGTTCTTTTGGTATCTCCGCTAGTAGAGAGGCCGGAAAGATGAAAGAGATATTTTACGCCTCTCTTTTTGAATAAATATGGTGTTTTCGAAGAATCCGGATAAGAGAAATCGGAATAGGAAGAACACATGTCTCTTTTCGGAACCCTTGTGAATGAATTTTTCCAACCCTTATAACGTACCGTTCAGTCTCCTTTTATATTCCATTTTTCCCGCTCTTACTCTCCCGACCGTCCATTCCGCGCTTGAGGTGTCCGGGTCCCTCGGCGGTCGGGATTGACGTAATATTCCCTGGGGATGCGCAGCTGTCTCCTTAACTCGGTTCACGTGGCGAGATCACCATGTCGGGCATGTGCGCTACGAATAATGACACCGTGGGGGCATGTGCCGACCATCGGCAATAGTATCACCACCATACCATGTGGGGCCCTAGTCGGACATTAAAGGTGTGCGAGGATTACGAGAAAGCGGGTCGGCTGCCCAGGCTGAGTCTTGTCCAGTTGTGCTTGGGACTTAATCTCTGCGAGCATGAAAGAAGTGCTCAGTTCTCGACCTTGATTAGCTTTGATTGGGGTGGACGATCTCGAGTAGGCAAAGGAGCTCGGAGCTCGAGCGACTCGAATTCCTCAACCTTGACCGACTTTGGCGTCCGGTGAGATCCTCTTCGTACCGGTGGTCGGGACTTACGCTCGGTGGGTTGACCTGAGGTATTTTATTCGGTGAAAGGGCCTCGAGAAGACACGCCGATATTACCCAAACAATGGTCGTGATATTGATAATGTCAACACGACCGCCGGAGTCATGCAAAAGATAACTCCACTGTCACTTCAGTGAGAAGCTAAAAATGGCTTAAATTTTGTATTTTTCGTGTATACGCTCCACAAAACATATCGTAGATTTTATGGAAACAACTTTGAACAAAGTTATTGCAGTTGACACTTGGCGCTTCTATTTGCACTCACAGTATCTAGCTGCCAGTTGTTACTATGCATCAAACTAAAGATTTAAAAATTAAAAAGTTCATTCATTGGCATAACTTGCTTGAATTCTTAGAACATAAATTACGTGCCAAAACGAGTGGTAGGGGATGACCGATGAGGATAGCATGTACACGTGGTGCTGAATGGTAAAATAACGACCGTCAATGATATTAAAATATTAAAAGATCTTATCTGACGTTTTTCAATTCAGATCGACCAAAGTAGTTAGAGAAGATTTATTAGGGAGGGCTCCATTGGCATTATTGCTCATAAATAATTTTGAAAATTTAAAAATTAATTTTAATTTTTGATAAATTATTTTTAATAAAATCATTCTCATCTCACATTAATTTTTTAAAAAGTAGAGGGTAGTAATTTTTTAAAATCATATGAGAAAGTGTTTATACAATGTATATATTTTTTGTCATATATGTATTTAATCATAATAAAATTTTAACATATTCTTTACATTAGATTTATTTTTAAATTTATATGATTATTTCAATCAATCACTTTGATATTAAAAAATAATCATTTTATCTCTAAATGAATTAAATGACTATTATTTTACAAAATTTTTAAAAATTATAATTACAATAATACCTATAAATTTAAAAAGTAAACAAATCTCAAAATTTGTGGAACTTTCCTATAATCATGTTAATTTTTGTAATATTTTTTAATTATATTTTCATTTAATTCTTGTAATCAAATTAAGTACAGAGAAGTTTACTAAAATTAAAATCTCCCTATAATTATTGTGAACTTTCCTATGATTAAAATTAAGAAATTTCTCTATACAAGTTAAATAAAATTATAATTACAAAAAATTAACAATTTAGATTTTCAAATTTATCTGTTTTATTAAATTTAGTGTTATTATTGTAATTATAATTTTTTAAAATTTTATAGAATAAAATAGTTTTTTTGAAATTCATTTAGAGGTAAAATAGTCCTTTTTTTTTGTTAAAATAGTTTATGAATATATCAAAAGTTTGTAATGGTTAAATGTACATAAGACAAACTAAAGGTAATGTAGAGATAATTTTACAAATATGATTTAGAGAAAAAGTTTTATACTTAATACAATTTTATATATATATTATAAAAATATAAAATTATAATTATTAATTAGAAAATAAAATCATTAACTTTATAGATTATTATTATTACCAATTAAATTGAGATAACAAAATTAAACAAATAAAATATTTATTTTATTTTTAATTATTATATATACACAATAGAAAAATATTTTATATGCATATTTATAAATGTGTAAATAAATTTTATTCAATATTATATTTGATGCAATCATTTATATTCTTATAGTAATTTTATATTAAGATTTATCAAATACATATGAATGCATTTAAAATTTAGACACTTTTAAAAATAAATTTTACCAAATATTTAAACGATTCTTATCATATTTGATTATTTCTACAATAAAATTAATAACAATTATTTTAAAATTTTGATATTACTAAACTGGCATTGAGTCTCTCTAAAGTCAAACAATTTGAAAAGTATTTTTTAAAAAAATTATTGTTTAGCCTAATGTCAATTAAATTTCTTCTCCACTCATGCGAGATTTTCAGATCATAAATCACTTACATACCATTTCAATTAAGTCGCACCGACAAAACAAAAAGCTTTTTCTTTTTCTTTTTTTAAAAAAAAGATAAGGAGATGAATAAAGTACAAATTTAATTTTCTAACCTCATACCTCCCTTAAGATTCCAGCCAAATAGAACTATTTAAAAAACACTCCACCATGCACATGATAGCAACAAAAAACTTAAATGCTTTAAAACCCTTAATTACTAGTAAAATTCATTAACATCTTTTAAAAAAAGACTAACAAAATCTAATGATGGAAGATCTGACCCTCCAAGTTAGCGAGCTGCAATTGATACCGACGGATTAGCAACAACATTGGTCTCTCCTCGGACAATATCAGGATCTTGAACTGCATCCAACTTGAGATTAGAAAATAAGTAACAACGAGAACATTATTGTTGATGCTGTTTTTTGGTCGCTCCCTCCTCGAGCAGGATTTTCAGCTGGTTCTTGTGTTTCTCTATTCACTGAAACAATGATATCTTCTAGCCTGTATTCATAGAAAAAATGTCAGAGTTTGCCGGATATTTTTCCGACGAAAATCCTCCGACGCTCAAGTTAGTAATCGTGTTTACTCTTTTTAATTCTCCCTCTTTCAGAGAAAAAAATCGGAAGCAGAAAATTGAAAGAAGAAGTCTCATTTACCTCTCCCTTCGTCAGATATTTATTCCCTTTTTTTCACTAGGACTCTTACTCGGTCGTCATCATTTGAACTGATTGTGCCTGGGTGTTTTTTTATGGTTATTTGGCCACACTCCCGAGAATTTATGGTGTGGGGGCAACTGACAGTTATCGTTCACCGTGATGAGATTTCATGGTGTGGGGGTGTCTGACGGTTATTGGTCACAGTAACGAAACTTTATAGTGTGGGGGTGTCTGACGGTTATCGATCACCGTGACGAGACATTATGGTGTGGGGGTATATGACGGTTACTTTCTTCTTCTCGGAGAGAGCCGTTCACCGTCTTACACCACATCTTCAGGCTGCCATACTTGGGTTTAGCTCTGCTCGAGCTTTGGTCCCTTCCCATTCTTGGTGCTACTTATAACGTGATCAGAGCTCACTTGATGGTCGTGGACATTTCTGCTCTTTCTAACTTTGTTCGAGAAAGGTGCGAGCATTTGACCCGACCAGCTTTGAACACTTGACTTCGACCAGCTTTGACACCATGCAGGGGTGTCTTTGTGTTAGCGATCCGGGCTTCTGTTCTGCTAGCCTATCCTCAAGCAGGCTTGCTCTTTATTTCCCAAACAATTATCATAACCTCAAAACTTGAATAATTCCAGCATCTAGCTGTAGCATTTTCAGAAACCAGTAATGTGGCCTATCACCCCAACTAAAAATGCATTATATACTAATGTCCAAAGACATCCCAGTTACTCCAAAAGCCGCCAACACACACACACACACATATATTCATCATATTATATATTATAAAAATATAAAATTATCCTTATTAATTAGAAAAAAAATCATTAACTTTATAGATTATTATTATTACTAATTAAATAGGGATAACAAAATTAAAAATAAAACTAATAATATGAAATATTTATTTTAATTTTCAATTATTATATATACACAATAAAAAAATATTTTATGTACATATTTATAAATGTGTAAATAAATTTTATTCACTATTATTTTCAATGCAGTCATTTACATTTTTACAGTAGTTTTACATTAAGATTATCAAACACATATGAATGTTTTTAAAATTCAGGCACTTTTTAAAATAAATTTTACCAAATGTTTAAACGATTCTCTTTATATCTAATTATTTCTGCAACAAAACTAATTACAATTATTTTAAAAAATATAACATTACCAAACTGATCCTGAGTCTCTTTAAAGTCACAACTCGAACAAATCGAAAAGTATTCTTTAAAAATATTATTGTTTAACCTAATGTCAATTAAGTTTCTTCCCTACTCATACAAGGTTTTCATATCCTAACCCACTTACATACCATTTCAATTAAATCGCACCCACAAAACAAAATGCCTAATCTTTTTCCTTTATTAAGGTAAGGGGATGGCCAAAGTACTTGTTTAATTTTCTATCCCTTTACCTCCTCTAAGATTCCAGCCAAATAAAACTGTTTAAAAAACTTTCGAACATGCACATGAGAACCAAAAAAACCTATTCTAATAGGTAAGTTAAATTAAAAAAAAAAAAGCCTTAATTACTAGTAAAATTCATTAGCATCTTTTTAAAAAACACAAACAATATTTGATGATGAAAGATATAACACACCAAGTTAGCGAGCTGTAATTGATACAAAGATTAGTTAACCAATAAGCAACAACATTGGTCTCTCCTCGAACAATACGAGTGATCTTGAAGTGCATGAAATTCACCGTAATGTAGTAGTTAATTCTCTAAAAGTAAATGACCAAAAACTTGATTGATAAAACTAAAAAATATAAAAAAGAACACAATAAGAATCACATTAAAGAGAAGTAAAATTTCTCCGATTTCGTATACGGTGTTCAAGTGCATAAAAAGAAAAACACAAAATAGTTTTAATATAAATATGTACTGCTTGGTAATATATTCTTTTAACTTTGCTTTATGCAGGCTTGAATTTTTGAGTCAATTGGAAAGATTGCAACACAGTATTACATTCTAAAAAGAATTAAGTATTTACACATACTTAAGTGGAGTTTGTCTTCTACCCCACAATATCCAGATGTGGCAAAGATATTTAGTGCACTAACAGTAAGTGTAGCTAAACCAGTTATTTTGTCCATACATTTGTTTATGTTCATTCTAATTTAATTTTTCTACTCGTGCATGTAGATGAAGATAGAGTAAGTCTTAAATAGGACCAAAATAGAGAGCAAACAATCATATTATTAGGATGTGAAGACTGATAAACTCCCATTCTGACTTGGGTTGTTAAGGTATGAATAACATTAATTACACCATAATAAAATTTTTGTTTTATATTAATTGCAACATTAACTTAAAAATAACATAAAATTGCTATGCATTATTCTCAACAAGTTATTGAATACGAACTTAATGTAGATGAATCTATGCCAGACGACTCAGCCTGATGATGACCCGCTCAATGACAATCCACTCAACAGCGACCCACCCAACGACAACAACTTCATAGCTAATGATCAAACTGGAGGTGTCCCACTTGGCGATGAAGATGTACTCGATTCCATGGTTAGATATGCTAATTAAATTAAAAAAATTATTTTCTAATTTTAAATTCACTTTAATTTTGGCAAAAAACATTGTGAATTTGTGTGTGTGTACACACACACACACTTGCTTGCTTTTATAGTGGAGAAGATTGATGTTGATGTTTCTAAAATGAGGACAGAGTTCTGTGAGATCAAAAAATTATTAACGAGAGTCCTCAGATCATTTGACCAATATATGAGGAATCCTCCTATCAACTCTCTTGTTTAGTAAGCAAGTTATACATACAATAATATGTGATTTCATTTTATTTTTAATTGTTGTCACTAATTTACATTTGACTGATTCATAGGTGCTGCCAGATTTTGGAGCATCCGACGATCCTATTATGAGACCATGTGAGTTTGATTTGGCGGACAAAGAAAAAACCCTGATAAAATTGGGCAAGGAATTTGAAAAATGAAAATATTCAAATCCTCACGAAGCCAATGAGTGTTAGTTTGTTTGGATGTCAGTTGAAAAAATTACATCTCTTAATTAGTCCATACATGATTCCCAAAGTGAAAAAACATAAACCTGATAATGTTCAAAGTATTCTTGACAATCAACCAATGGAAGTGGATGAATAAAAAAATGTTGATGTAGATCCAACAAGAGGGATTGATAATCCAATCTTTCAAAGTGAGTTCGAGCAATAGTACCGTGGTGAAATCAGAGTGGGTCTTCCAATTAAATTTAGAAAAGAATTCTTTAAGATATTGTTGCGTGATAACAAAAACGACCTAATCAGATGGTTGAGAGATGAGGTAAGTGTCCTTAATTGTTATTCTTTCTTGATTATTGAATTTATCAACTCTATTATTTTCTAATTTTCTACTATGGATTTGACAACATATCCATGCGTACTTGCGTTTGCTCTCTTTGCAACAATTAAAGTATCAAAATGCTTTACCTTAGCATTGCACGCATGTGGATAAATTTTTTTTATTTAACTTAAATATTATTTAATTGATGAGATTTTCTACGATTTTACATTATCATTAAATTATGATTAGGTTTACTTGAAATCATTGTGAGGAGATGGGAAGATTGATTATCAATAATAGATTACAAAAGTTTAACAGACTACGAAAATAGCCTAGAAGACACGTTATCTAAGTGTTGAATGAACGTCAATATAGTATGTATATAATTTGTATTTTATTTTTTGACTTCATAATAATTAGTTTGCAATAACCTTTCATTTAATTTGATGTATAGATCTACATTCCAGTGAACTTTAAGGGAAATCATTGGTTATTAACTCAAATAGATCTTGAAAATAAGAAGATATGGTTCGACTCATTAATTAAGCTTTACGATAACTCAGATTATTTTAAGAAGTTACTACCACTCAGAGTTATCATTCCCATTGGTTAGCATAAATAGGTTTTTACAAAAGATGTGAGGATAAGAACCCAAATAGATGTTGGAAATGCAAGCGTTTTTATGATTTACAGCAATAAAGATAGATGCGATTGTGGAGTGTTCATGTTAATTTACATGTATTATTTAATGTTAGGTCGTACATCTAACTTTACCTACTCCGGAGATTTGCTAAGGAAGAAGATTGCTATAGATATCTTTATGGATAATATTAGGTAGAAAACATACTATTAAATAATCATTGAAATCAAACAATTGACAACTTTATGGATAATAGTCTTGTTTCGTATTCATATTGTGAATTGTCATTTCAAGAGTTATCGAAAATAAGTAAAATGTAAACTGTTGAAAAAAATCGAATGCAGCGGACGTCGCCCGGGCAACAGGCATGTCGACTTCTATTCCATTGCCTATATACCTTGGGCAACAAAGGTTCTCGCCCGATTTTTCTAAGAATAATTTCTTCGTAACTGAAAGCAAGTAATTGATGACTCTCAGTAAAATTAGACGATAGCCTATGTCACTCGGACAACAGGTTTGTCACCTTTCGTGTCGTTGCCCATATAGCACGAGTGAGATAGTTGTTTGATTTTGTTTTCATTGCTAAATTTCGAGAAACTTTATAATCAATAACACAATACCATTAATTACTATCGTAGTAAAACTAAATTAATCAAAAGTTCTTATAAGATTTTCCAAAAAAACTTACACAATAAAAAATCATTCCAAATTAGATAATACATGTTTCAAAATTCAAATAAATTTTAAACACACTATTAATACGGATTTACCAGAAGAAGATTCTTACACATCTTGCAGTTATGACCATGCTTCCCATACCGACCACAACTTATAGTAGACTGAGGGATATCTTCACCTGTAGATGGTATTCTTCATATTTTTCAATGACCATATGATGATAGTGTAGCTGGTGGGTTCACTTACAATGTTAGAACATCGTCTGGAGTTTACCAATTAGTCATATCACCAACTAGAATAATGGGTTCTAAATATGTTGTTACTAATATTTCTTTTGTGCAGTAATGAGAGCAAAAGCTTATAGGAACTACCGTAGATATAGGCAAACTACAATTGCATGAGTATAAACAAATTAATCTACTTGAAATACTTTACAACTGCATGTCTTATTTTTTAGATCAATAAAAACCCTCCTTGATAGCACATTCCTTCACCTAAAACTGATGGTCAGACATATTTAAAACACGCATTTTAATGGAAATGTCTTTTCTACCATCGTATTTTTTCTGTACCCAAGTAGTAAAGCAAGTAGTCATCGACTCAACCACCTTCTTTCTATGATAAAACCATTATTGCATTGTAAATCTAAAATGGTCAACCAATTAAATAATAAGAAATTTTCTTAGTTTATTCATCATAGCATTAATGCCCTCTGCAATATTAGTTGTTAGAATGTCATAATTTTGACCTTCGAAATGAGATCGATCCCAATAATTAAAGCGTACATCTTCCAAATACTTTGCTGCACCTGTATGCATACCCCATTAATCCATTTTTTTCTCAAACACTACCGGATTATACATTTTTACTGCTTCTTCAAATGCTCGCTTAAAAGAATACTTCCAAAGTTTACCAGAATTCTTGAAATGAGACTTTACGTTACCTTACAAATGGTAACAACAAAGTCCGTGTAGTGCACTAGAAAATACCATGTAAATGGCTTTTTGAATAGACATGCAAAAATCATATATAAATGCCAACTACGGAACATCTCTAATAACTCCACGTAAGTTTATTATAAACCATTCTCATGAAGCATCATTTTCTGAATCTACTATCCTAATGGTTACTTGAATAAATTTGGTTATTCCCATCCAAGCTTGTTGCAACTAACATGGTCCCTTTGTATTTACTTTTCAGATGAGTCTCATACACAACAATTACTAGTCTTATAGACTGTATAAAACCATTGATGTAAGATCCAAAGCTAAAAAATAATATAAAAAACTATTATGCTCATTTACAAGAAGGTGATAAATGGTTCCCTTATGTTTATAAGAGTATTTGGGAAATAAATTATATAATTCTCCCGAAACTTCTCATATTGATTCAGAGCTTCTTCCCTGGCTTGATATGCTTGTTGGTAGGATAAATCGATCGTATGATCACTCTTCATATCAGAAATGATATCTTTATAAGTGTATATACATTTGGCATTAAGAAACTTTTGCTTGATTATTTCACCAATAACTCTACTGCTTGTTTGGCAATGGCTGTTATGGATAATGTCATTCTAACAAGTGTGTACTGTGTTATATCTCTTCACTAACCACTTCATATTATCTTTGTCATTTGGCATTGTTGCTTGAAGTCGCTATTTACATATATTCAAAGCACAACGGGCCTAATATCGTTGCGGACTTATACACTTTGAACTTAAACTTGTCCCTAATGACAATATTGTTAAGTTCCATATGTAAGAGTTTCTTTATGTTGAATAACTGCCCCACACAAATACGTTGGAACTAGAATCATCAAACACTTCTAAAGCTACCTAATTTAATGGCACAATTAGTGCCTCCAACTGCAGTAGGTCTATTGGACTTGGAACTTTGGACCGACTTTGACTATAAGAAACTAAACTGACGGACCGACTTCAGCTACAAGTCCTTGGACTAATAAGATGATTTTGACATGGATCATTAACTTCCTATAACATATCCACATACTCACAATGTCAATTGGACTACTGCAATGTCCAAAATTCATTTGGGACTCAATGTTATATGTTTCTGCATACACATTATTCACATGTATGATGACAACATTGTCATCGATAGGATCACTGCAAGAGCGGAATGAAGAGTAGTGTTCAAAGGCTGAGGCTTGAATTGATGGCATTAAAGTAGGTTTTATCGAAACTTTAAGAGTTGTTGTCATATAAATAAGAGTGTGTATATAATTAATTGGATCAGAGTTTATACACATAATAATTTCATCATCTACAATGTCTATAGGGAGTGAATTAATAGGTGGCGTCAGATGAGTTGATTTAACATTTGTCTTTACCATGAGGAAATATTTATCCTGATTTTTCTTCAAAATTCCATACAACTTTGCAATAAATTGTTCAAACGTTGCATCTTTCCAGAAACGAAATACAATAACTTTTCTATTCTGGTACTCTATACGACCATCTTTTAAAGTCTCTCATACTCCATCATAATACATCTTAAGCACAACTAACTCCATTAACCTGATGTAAAATAATAATAATAATTTATTAATAATACTCCTAATAATAATATTACTATATTAATTATATAATTAATTATCAATGAATTCAGGTGATCCGAGTGACACCATTGTTGCTCAGGTGATATAAAAAATGGCCCAAATTAATATGAGTGTATATTGGGCAACACGAGCATTAATCAAATAATATGCAATATTTTATCGCTCGAGCGACAGATGGCACGAGTCTATCACCCAGATGACAGAGTATATCATTCAAGTGACATGTTATTCTAAGCTTGGACAACAAACTCGTGTCTCTCGGGCGACAGACTCGTGTCACCCATTTTGATAGATTTCATCTTCAACATCTATCAAAATCTTATTTTCGTCGGATTTTTTTGAATTTTATTAATTTATGATTCTATAAACTCATATTAACCAATACAATGTACTCACATTATAATGAAATGAATAAAATTAACTTTTACATGAAATCCACTGAAAAAACAAATATTAACTTTTAACTTCTCACTATTATTTAATTTATTGCTTGATTTGTCTTCAATGCTTAGATAAATATCTTAGTTTGATGAATGTGGGTTGAGTGATAGGTGAAATGAGAGGTGCTCCAGTGGTGTGTGAAGCTGCTTAGCTATTGCTTGGGGAGTTAGGATTTTATTTTATTTGTTTAGTTTTATGGGTATTTTTATCTAAGAAGCTTGTAATTGTAAGTGATTTCTATTGTAAGAAAAATTGAAGCAATGTCTTTTTTATATTAAAAATTGAAAATGATAAAATGGGTAAATTTCCCAATCTCGAGTCCCAATTTTGATTTTTATTAATTAAATGGTTATGGAGAGCATTGCTTTGACTAGTTCAGAACTCTAAGTGTGATATGTTACATGGTATATTGGTGAAAGTATACCATTAATATGTTACACAATATATCTTCAGTCCCAATTTTGATTTTTATTAATATGTCACAAGGGAGTAATGATTTTGCCACGTCAAAATTATAATATCCCGAAATTGCCCTCACTTTCAACAACAAATACGTAAAAACGTGCGTTGTATTTACTGTGGACGACTCTAGAAAATAGAAATCTCTAGTCCCAGTTTCGATTTTTTTTTTTTTTTAATGCAAAGGGGCGCTTTGATAAAAATTCAGTTTTGATTTTTATTAATTAGATGGTTATGGAGAACATTGCCTGATTAGTTCAGAACTCTATGCGTACTATGTTACACAATATATTGTAAAAGTACATCATATTTATGGCTTTTTATCAATGGCCCCCTTGCATTTTAGTTAATAATTCTTAGACTGCATTACTTATATATTGTTAGAAAATTCAATTTCCTCTCCTAAGATCATTATAAGGAATTGTCTAAGTAATAATTTAACAGAAAAATTAAATGGAGATTACACCAATTATATAACACATTATTTATGTGGAAAACTTTAAATTTTAAAAAAAATTTCGGTCGTTGTCTAAAAACAATCAGAGAAAAATATTTACTATATAAAAATTTGTTACAATCATATTTTTAAAAATAATTTTCTCTCATATAAGCTCCAAATACATGATCTTAAGAAATATTTCTTAACAAAACACATCCGTAAAATATAAATTAAACAATCAAATACTCTCAAAATATATTTACATATAAGTACTTATATTCTCAATTTGATGCTTGTCACCAAATTAGACTAGGATACTTAAAATCCTTGGAGAATTTAATAATTTAATAATTTATTTCTT
Organism: Murraya koenigii; assembly: GCA_025617385.1. Taxonomy (NCBI): domain Eukaryota; kingdom Viridiplantae; phylum Streptophyta; class Magnoliopsida; order Sapindales; family Rutaceae; genus Murraya; species Murraya koenigii. The sequence goes on along the minus strand of CM046811.1, from coordinate 47,784,337 downwards.
CTGTTGGTAGCTTTTTACTTGTCAAAACCATGTGACTCCATTTTTCCTTTGAATTCAAATTCACGAAGCCACCATTTTTTTTACTTTGAATTCAAAGCCACCAGGCAACATTCACCAACTTCGACAAACATCAATGCATGCACGCGGCTTCAATTTTGGCTTCCACACTCTTTGATTTTTTTTTTTTTTATCAAATCCAGCATATATATTATAAACTTTTTCCTACTAACTTCTCTCATCATTATTTGAACTTGTAAATCGTCAAAAATTCTGTTTTGGCTTAAGTAATTAGTTTTCCTTCCTCGAGCACTTACAAGATGGCGAAACTATTTTCATTAATATAATTAATTAATTATAATTCCATTTTATTTCATATGATTTATTATTTTTTTTTTTTGGAAAACATTTTTTTTATGGAAAAGTCAGATTTTAGATTTTTGCATTTCAGCTTAAAAGTGGGGGGCAATTTATGGGTACATCTTGACAACACATAATTTATTTTGCTACAATAATGAAGCCAAAAACTGAAAGATGTACATGTTGTTACCGCACCATGTTCCTTATTCTGGCACAGGAGAACTCATTAATTCACAACGTTTTGTATCAACAAATATGTAAAATCTGATAGAGCCTTAGGGTACTTCACGAGCATTACTTCATTTTCATTCACTATTCATTGCGTGTGTATAAACATTTCTCCAAGAGCACTCATAATTTTTCGGTAAAATCTACTTGAAGAACTCCATGATGTAGAGATTACAGACAAAAGATGCAAAATTAACACCCTTAAATCCAGCAGCAATCGCCAATTCCGTGAATTCTTTTCTGGTTCGCTCCCTTCCTCCCCCGTCTCGAGTCATCAAAAGTACATCTAAAAGGGATGTTTCTCTTGCGGAAGAGCTAACCTCAGGTATCTCCGGAACTATCGAGTTCAACACAATTACCTTCCCGTTATCTGGAACGGCTTTGTAACAATTTTTCAGTATCCTCAAGCAGTGATCATCGTCCCAGCAGTGAAGTATCCACTGCAAATTCCCATATTAATTGCATGTGTTAGTAGAAGGACTTTAAAAAAGAAGAACAATTATCACTGATGCATTCAATTCATACATATGATTCGTAAATTTCAAAACTACCCACCTTCATTAGAATTGCATCTCCTTCTGGAACGCTTTCGAACATGTTACCACCCACATGCTCCACGCCTGCAACATTTGCAAATTAATTAACTACTCTGCATATGAGTTTCATAATCATGTGAATTCAATCATTGAAACACCAAGTTGTATCTAAGTAGTTGAAGAACAATATACATATATACATACCAGGGTAGGATGGAGCATCTTTTACAACATGAGGCAAGTCAAAGTTAACAGCCTTAATTTGGGGATATTTGGAAGTAATCATACTGAGGGTGACACCAAAGCCTCCTCCAACATCTACAAGTTGCTCAACGTTCTGAAAGCCCTTGTAATGTTCCAGGATTCTCTTCATGGCTATGGTTGAGTGGTTAAACATGGCCTTGTGATAAGTTTCATTAAACCTGGGGTTTCCGGAAGCGTACTCAAAGATGTGCATTCCATGCACCCTATTGAATGGTATTCCTCCCTCCATAACAGCGTCTTTCAATCCCAACCTACATGCATTTTTTAAAATTAATTAAATTTCTACTTTATAGATTAGACCCGAAAAGGGAAAAATAAAAAGAAAACGAAAAGAAATACTGTACCAGCTCTCCATGAACACCTTGTCGAGAGGCAAGGCCATAAAGTGACCCAACGAGGCACCATTTTTATTACTAACAAAATATTTGGACACGGGGGTATGACCATACAGCCTCTCGCCACCAGAAACGGAGCACTCAAGCACCCCGTAGCTGACCAGAAGCCTAAGCATTCTGTCTAGCATCATTGGCGCTTTTACGTTCTGCGCTTGTAACTGCGCTGCGATCTCTAAAGCCGAGAGTTTGCCAGCTTTGGCTATGATTTCAAAAACGCCTAGCTGAATAACTGCCTGAGTTACCATGGGCAGCACTACGCCCATTGCTAGCTGCATGGCATGTGAATAGCTCTCTTCTTCGTCTTCTTCTTTTTCTTCATGTTTTTTCTGAGCGGGTTTTTGATATTCAGATACAGAAGCCATTGTTTCTTAGTTTCCTACTTTCTTTGCTTTATTTTTGGTTGATTAATATTGCTTTTATTTATGGAAAAAAATATATCATTTTTCACCTGTTATTATCGGGCTTTCGAAGTGACGTGCATTTGTACAATTCTTGGCAATGCATCTCGTGCTCTATGTAAATATTATTTCATTGAAAGAGTAGAAGTGAGATTACATTGTTATCCATGCCCGGTGGCTTAGTATGATAGGGGTTTAAAAAAAATGGGTCTCCAAGCCGCCCGACAATTCCTTCCGCATTTTACCACGCATCCGTTCACGTTTTTTTTTTTTTTTCTAAAAGGTCTTATCAGTTGCAGTGATCGCTTGACTGTTGTTGCTTATGAATATAATGCTTTCACAAACTGTGCTCACTCCAAATACGATGGACATTAGCTAACGATGGACGTTAGCTAATTGTATGTATATAGGATAGGTTCAACATAGATAATTTTTTACATAATTTTATACGCAATCTTTAGATCATTGTACTAGAAAAAAGAAGTTATAGAAGACATACATATGATTTTATTTCTTTTCTCTCTCTCTCTCTCCCTAAAAAATTGACATACACCCATTAATGCTCTCTCCAAATACGATGGACATTAGCTAATTATATATATATAGGATAGGTTCAACATAGATAATCTTTTACACAATTTTATACGCAATCTTTAGACCATTGTAATAGAAAAAAGAAGTTATCGAAGACATACATATAATTTTATTTCTTTTCTCTCTCTCTCTCTCTCTCTCTCCCTCCCTAAAAAAATTGACATACACCCATTAATGAACTCCATCTCAATCCCACTAAGAGCGAAAATATAAAAACTGAAATATTTTTATTGATATCCTATGTTAGGTTTGTAAAAATTTTTCTATTTCTTAATAATTAGTTTCCAACACCGATAATGACTTCCCAGTATTGAAAACTAGGAGACTGGGGTTTGGGTTGGATTTTTCTAATAGCACCAAGAAATACAGTCAACCATAACACGCTCGAAATTTATTATTGCTAAGCTGACCTCATGAGTACAGTCTGGAGTCTATATTGGCTACCTGGTTTATAAGCATAACCTGAGCAAGATAACCAGTCTAGAGCCTATGTTGGCTACGTGATTTATAAGTATGACCTGAGCAAGATTACGTGCCTTAATTTTTAGGAGGGTTATAAGCCATTACATTCTCAACCGCACAAAACTACTTTTGATAATTATCTTTGAGTGTGCTTGAATCGTGGTAACTACCTCTGGTAATTACCGTTGAGTGCGCTAAAATATTGATAACCGCCCACAACCAAAGGCCTATTTAAACTAAAGAGCGCACCAGGTGAAGGGGTTAGAAAAATGAACATAAAAACGGCAATTGATAAAAGTTTCTCTACCTTCTTGGGTTTTAACTGATCACCAATCTCTTTTCTCCGTTATTTTCTTCTCACACATCATATCTAACTTAAGCATCGAAGAGTTTACGCGGAACCCCCACCGACGTGTCCTAACCATATTTTTGTGATTGGCAGGCATAGAAAGTTGTAATTAGATTGACGTTTGAGCTTAGATTCGTGTTGTTGTCCCCAAAAAATAAATTCAGCTGTTTGAGTCATTTTTCGGCATCAACATCTTGGTGTCGTCTATGAGGAACGGTGTGAAAGGTCATAAGTTTGAAGATTCATCAAAGGGAGACCACAAGAATAGTGGTAGACGTTGACGATAAAGATAGGTAAACCTTGCACCAAATAGTAAATGAGGTGAATACCGCAACAGATAAGAGATGGAAAGAAGGAGTTGAAAGGAAAATGGGAAGATTTGAGTAGATCATCAAGGGGTTAGTTAATGCCGAAGGCAGGGAGGGGGTTCAATTTTAGAGTGGTAATCCAGAAAGTAATAGAGTATGAGAGGAATATGAGCTTGATGGTGAACGATGAAGCAAAATGGAACTACCTCAAATGGGGGTACAATAGAACAGAAGCATAAGAGAGTACGTGAATGAGTTGTGGGAGCGAATTGATGACCTGGGTCATGTAAGAGAGAGAAGAGTTAAGAAACTCCCAAAGAGCAAATGAGCTTGAACAGCAAATGCTCCAATTTCAAAAGACTCTAAAAGCATTAGAGGCAAAGGCAGAGGGCAATAAAGTAGTAAGGATATTGCTTCTCGACTATAAATCTCCCTTGATACCTGAGGTGATGACAGTGACTTTACCACCTAAATATATGGTTCCAGCCATGGTGTATGAAGGAGAAACCCAAATCATCATGTAGAGAGATTCAATGAGATTACTGAAATTCAAGGCTTGAATGATTTGCAAAGGTGACGTGTTTTTCCCTTAACCTTGGAAGGACAAGAATGAGAGTAGTACCGGAGATTGAAGAGGGGAAGCATTAGAAATTTTAAAAGTTATGTAAGCTTTTTTATGTGCATTTTAGAGGTTTGTGCATACTTGAATAAGATACAAGCAAGTTGAAAAAATTCGTCTAAAAAGAGTTTGAAAATTTAAGAAACTTTGTGACATGGTATCATAAAGAAGTTACTAATTTTGGGACTTTTGATTACCCAAATGCTTTGGAAGGATTAAAGAAGGGGTTGAGAATCAATCATTACGGAATAGCTTATATAATAAGCAGATTACAACATATGCAGAGGCAACTGATCAGGAAAAATTAGATATAAAAACTGAAGATGCAGAGAAAAAAAAAGAATATAAGAAAAAAGAATAGGTCCAATTCGAAGGGGAGAACTAAGAAGATGATGAGATAACCTTGGGTATAACTCTAGGAAGAACTCAGATAGCAGACGTCATTTTGATAGAGGCTTTATCAATTATAGAGGACCAAAAAGGCCATCAAGAGATTGTGAAAGAAACCCTTAAAAGAGAGAAGTTTCTCTAATAGGTCGAGGTCGAGAAGGAGATAGCTATGCAAAGAGCCGACAGGAGAATCGAGGTAGAGAGTATGACCGGTTGGTGCCATTGATAAATCGAGGAGGATCAGGGTCAGTTCATAAGGTGAACTTGATAGAGTAGAGGAGAGATTTACACCTCTGAATACGAGCAATGCAGAAATATTTATTGTAATAAAAAATAAAAGGTTATTAAGCCCGCCAAAACCGATTATATGGGGTCAAGGTGGGAATGCTCACCACAAGTATTGCGAGTTTCATAAGATGTTGGACATAGAACTACAAATTGCATAAATTTGAAAGAGCAGATTGAATTGCTTATGCAAAATCAATATCTAAAAGAGTACGTGAGTAGCTAAAGAATAGATGGAAGATGTGGAGGCATTGAAGGTAATGTAGTAATGATGATCACAGAGGCCGACTATAGCAAGAGATTCGAATCGCTCGAGGAAGAATTATAGTAGAAACTCTTTGAAGAGTTATGAGGTGAATTTTAATGTTCCAATACCAAAGAAGCAGCGAGTCCAAAGAGTGTCAATCAAGTTCACAAATGAAGATGAGAAAGCGGTCACGCATCCACATGAAGATGCACTTGTAGTGAAAATGACCTTGACAGGGCATGAATTGAATAGTCCTCTGGTAGATGGGGGTAGCTCGGTCGACATTTTTTTGAAAGCAAACTTTGAATGGTCTACAAATAGGTGACCTTAAGATTGATCATATTCGAACATTGTTAAAAGGGTTTGGAGAAGCAGAGATCATTTCCCTTGGGGTAATTGATCTATCATTAGTTATAAGGTCCATACCATTAAAAAAAATAATGATGGTGACGTGGGTGGTGGTTGATAAGCCTAGCCCTTATTAGGTTATTTTGGGCAGACTATTCAATAGAATAATATGAGTAGTGAGCTTAACCCATATGCAATGCGTGAAATTTAGAGTCCAAAGTAGAGTTGGAGTAATAAGGGGCTAACAACAAGTGGCTCGAAGTTTTTACGCTATAGCTGCAAAAGAATCTGTGTAAATCATGAGCATCGATCCGTGAGTTGAGAATAGATTGTGTCAATAATAATCTAATAAAGAGACGAAACAAGTGTCAATAAGTCAGGATGAGCTGAGCAAAGTAGTAAGTAGGAGACTTGGTGCTCCAAAAAGTAAATCAATTAACCAGAAAGCCAAGTGATGGAGTTTTAGGGCTAATCTGAGAAGGGTCACACAAAGTGCTTCACTCGTTCGGCAATGGTGTATATAAGTTGTACTATCTAGATGGCAAGGTTGTCTGCAAAGCATGAAATCCAGAACACTGAGAAAATACTATCAGTAAGCAGACCTCAGTACTAATGTCTTTATTTGTGTGTTCTTTTTAACACATCTTGTTTCTTGCTTACTTGCTCAATACAATTTAGTTTACGTTCAATTCATATGAGCTTAATTAATTATTTTCAATATCAATGAGGTTATTTAGAAGTGTAATTCTAATGCTTTCCAACTTATCTACTCACTTTATCCGATCTTATTTGATATCGAGATCGACGTTTAGGCCTTGTTGAGGTCCTACATAAAGAATTCTCTCTGATTTTATGTGAGATCGAGATCGACGTTTAGGCCTTATTGAGGTCCTAAGTGAATAACTTTCTTCGATCTTATGTAAGATAGAGATCGACGTTTAGGCCTTGTTGAGGTTCTATGTGAATAACTCTCTCCAATCTTATGTGAGATCGAGATCGACGTTTAGGCCTTGTTGAGGTCATATGTGAATAATTCTCTTTGATCTTATGTGAGATCGACATCGATGTTTAGACCTAGTTGAGGTCTTACTTGAATAATTTTCTTTGATTTTATTTGAGATCGAGATCGACATTTAGGTCTTGCTGAGGTCCAACGTGAATAATGTTCTCCGATCTTATTTGAGATCGAGGTCGACATTTAGGCCTTGTTGAGGTCCAACGTGAATAATTTTTTTCGAACTTATTTGAGATCGAGGCTGACATTTAGGCTTGTTGAGGTCCTATGTGAATAGTGTTCTCTGATCTTATTTGAGATCGAGGTCTACATTTAGGCCTCGTTAAAGTCCAATGTGAATAAAATCTTCTGATCTTATTGAGATCAAAGTTGTCATTTGAAACATTGCTAAAGTCTACGGTTAAAGTCATATAAGTATGATGGAGGTCTATGACTGAGGTAGGCATTTTCAATAATGTTAATGTCCACGGTTGAGGTCGGCATTTTCATTTCATCTTAAAATTAAGATTTAAGTTTCCAATACCCATCATACTTTCTTGGTATTGAAAACTAGGGGACTGGCGTTAGGTTTGTAAAAATTTTTCTATATTTTAATAATTAGTTTCCAACAACAGTAATGACTTCCCAGTATTGAAAACTAGAGGATTGGTGCTCGGGTTGAATTTTTCTAATAACACCAAGAAATACAGTCAACCATAATACGCTTGAAATCTATTGTTATCGAGCTGACCTTATGAGTACAGTTTGGAGTCTATGTTGGCTACTCGATTTATAAGTATAACCTGAACAAGATTACATGTCTAATTTTTAGGAGGATTACATTCTCAACTGCACAAACTACTTACGATAACTACCTTTGAGTGTGCTTGAATCGTGGTAACTACCTTTAGTAATTACCGTTGAGTTCGCTAAAATCGTGATAACCGCCCACAACCGAAGGCCTATTTAAGTTAAAGAGCGCACCAGGTGAAGGAGTTAGAAAAATGAACCAAAAAATAACAAGTGATAAAAGTTTTTTCTACTTTCTTGGGTTTGAACTGATCACTAATCTCTCTTCCCTGTTATTTTCTTCTCACACAACAGATCTAAATTAAGCATCGGAGGGTTTACCCCGAAACTTGCACTAGCATGTCCTAAACAAGTATAGAAAGTTGCAGTCAGGTTGACATTTGAACTTGAATTCATATTGTTGTCCCCAAAAAATAAATTCAGCTGTTTGAGTCGTTTTTTAGCATCAACACCCTTAAAATTTGAATAATTACAATAAGGAAATTTTTTTTGACACTAAGAATTTTTTTTTTTAAATTACAATTATGAAAACTACTGATATCAATTCCATAATTTCTTTATGGTATAACGCAATGTACTACTCCTATATTAAAGAGAAAAATACTTTTGCTTTAGGAAAAATATTACTCTCATAAGAGATTGGAATTGTGTCCCTCGTTAATGAGCGAGTGAGATATTTACCATAAGATTTATCTTAGTAGAATTCATTAGTGAGGTGTGTGTGTATGTGTATTATTATGTGTTACATGAGACTATTGCTCATATTACAACTTATATAATATAATATTACAATTGATGCTAACTCTAGTTGCTAACAGCCCATGAACTTGATCTTTATATTTTAAAATAAATATTATTTTTATCTCTAACTAAATACTTTATCTTTCTTGTTTCTTATTGTGGAGTTTTATTAGTAATTAAGGGTTCGTTTGAAATTGAAATTGAGCAACTGTAGCTTAAAAGCTAAAATAATAAAGTGTTTGGTAAATATTATTTATTGTAACTTAAAAGATATATTGATATAACTTTAATAATTTTATTAAAATTATTATTTAAAAATTATATTCATTACATACTATTAACTTTTATTTTATAATTATAATTTTTTTCTCAACAGTTATACTTTAAAAGTTACGTTATATCATTTCCAAATAAAACTTAAGTCGGTAATGGATTCACCACTCGCGTATTAGATAGATTTAAGTTTTATTATTATTTTTTTAATATTTATTTTTGGGTCAATTTCGAGCCCCAACAAAATCCCCAAACCCAAACTGAAACCGAAAAATTTTTGGATCTTAGGTTCATCCCCAAAATGGACCCGAATTAATTTTCAAATTTTTCGGGGCCCATACCCGACCCTAATTATTGAAGAGCCCACATGTGTTGCTGCCATTCCTGTGCAAAACTGATTGTCCATCCTTGGGCAAGTGTTGTTCGATCTTAGTAGTTCTCTGTGTTGGACCCGGAGACCTAGCAGCTGTGAAACTGTTGATATTATCCCATATTTATTTGATGAAAATTTTTAATACCATTAATAGTTTTGTAAAAATTATTAGTTATAAATTATATTTATTAAATACAATACAATATATTTACATGTCACAACTATATATATATATATATATATATATAGTACTTGTGGCTTAAAAATTTTTAATTATAAATATAGTAATATTATGTATTCTAAATTTTTTATTCCAAACAACTATTTTAAATAACGTGTCATTCATCAATTGGTTACAAAATTAAAGTGAATTAATTATATTATCTTATCATCCAATTGATCAATGTCATATAATTTGAAATAATTATTTAAAATAAAAAATTTAAGATGTGTAGCATTATTATTATAAATATCAATGTTTAAATAATAATAATAAATAAAACTCACGTACGCAAAAACAAATTAAGTATATGATGACTACATGAACAAGTATGGGCCTGGCAATTCCATTTGCACAAATTCCGTGAAGATATTCTCACTCGTGTGTATATTAATCGTCGGCTTGATTGCCATCATCGCCTGGTTTTGACAAAAAGCAAAGGATCGTATGTTTTAAACAAGAAAAAAAAAAAAGTTTTGTTACAATCAATTTGTTTCGTTGTTGTCTTCTTTTCCGTGGAGCAGTCTTGAGGTTTCTTTGCCACTGTTTTATTTTAAAAAAAAATTATATGCATTAATTGTTTTAACCTGGATTAGTTTGGAAAATTAAGAGGCATAAATATTTCATTTTAATTTGTTAACTGTGCGTCTAATGGTCAAATTTAGGATTTGGATAATGAATCCAGTGTTGATATGATTTTTGTGCTGATTTTTACTAAAGCTGTAATTGATAGTTCTTAGATTATGACAGGGTTAGTGCAAAATAAATTAGCAATATTGGTCCAACGTCTTGAGCGACCAACCAAAACATGTTCACTTATGATCAAACCATCCAAATTAATGGAAATACAAATAACTGGGGGATGCATTACAGACGTTTCAAACAATTGACGATGGCCGATTTATTTGAGTGTGCAATCAAATTTACCTTACAATAATTTATCTATTCTGACATAGAGAGGAGATTTTGTTTTTCTTTCTTTCATGCTATATATATATATATATATATATATATATATATATATATATATATATATATATAAATAAGTGAATAAGTCATTCTTTTTGAAAAAGAGAGGGTGGTGAAAGTCTAAATTGATATTTTAACCAATTACTTATTTTAAGTTTGAACTCGAGTAGCCAGCCGTTAAGAAAACCGAATAAAAGCCACTCGGTGAAACCTGGAGGCAAAAAAGATAGTAAAAAAATTAAAAATTACATGACTAACTTTGATACGTCTTAGTTACCATAATAAAATTCCTACTTCCCGAACTGCTGGCTTGTACATCTCACATATAAAGTAATTGACGAAAACTATCTTTCCTGAGTAAATAATAGTTACCATATGCTAATAACTGATAAGCTTTATTTAATACAAATTCAAAAAAAAAAAAAAAAGTACAGTACTAGATTTTATCTTTAGTAAAGGAAACACCCCGAGTTTCAAGTGCACAAAATGGGCTGTAAGTAGCATTTTAAGTTTTTATTTTAAACATGTCCAAACATGTTTCGGTTGCAAGTCCCCGGTTCCAGAATGTCTAGTAGTACTCGCAATATGCAAAGTTCCTGTAGTAGGCAGGATTAACAATATCGTTGATCAGATGTGGTGCCGGTCCGATCACAGCATCAGGTGATGGACAATAGAAGGTTGGGATTGAAATCTTCTCCTTGTTGATGTTGGGATTACGTGCTTTTCAAAGTATATTGATTTTCTGATTAATAAAATATTTGAGGTATTTATTCAGATATTTTAAATTTCATTAATATTTTGAGTAAAATCCATTTAATTATATTATATGTATTTATGCGATCACTATATAAATATAAGTTATCTTATGATTAAATAAACTAAGTTCGCAGTTGATAAATAAAGTTGAGCACTTTATTTATGTATAAACTGTAATAAATTTATTAAGTGATTTATCTTAATTATGTATGAATTTATTGATGTAGTATGTCTACATTGAACTTGATCATATATGAGATTTAATTAACCCAGTAATAACTATCAAACTTATTAAATCTTATAGGCATTCGATTTACTATAATCTTAATCTTGAGTTAGTTATAATTTCATGATTGTAGTTGTTATTTCATTTGAGTTACCAATGGGCACGATATACACATGTAGTCAAGATTACCCGGTATCTTGGTAGGAGCAATTACAAGTATTGTAATTATAGATTAACAATATAGAATTTGTACAACATATCTCTTGATGGGTTTTCAGTACTTGATCATAGAATTCTCTGGCCAGAGTGTGTCAACATAAATAAGTATGTTAAAAATGATCATTAGAGAAAACCAATAAGTATCAAAGAACAAGATGTAAATAAATTGATTGAACAATTGAGATATCAATTTAAATTAACGATGTGGTACAAAGGATTGTACAGTAAAGAAATTAATATGACTAATTATTATTCGAGCATACAATTATGGAGGTCAGTTCTAATCTTATAGTGGAGTAGAATTGGAATTAAATAATTATATTTGTTTAATTACAAATTTAATTATTATAGCCACTATTGTATGTTCCCAAATGATTCTCGGGTTAGCTCATTTAATTGACAACACCACCACTGGACCAAAAAGTAAGAAAAACTGGCATATTAGGTGAAAATCATAATTATAATATTTGTTAAGGTCTAGTATGTTATATTCAAATATAAAAGAGGGCTTGTGATATTTTACAAGGTGGTCCCCTAGTTAATTACATATTCTCTCCACTTTTACGTAAGTAGAGAGATAGTATTTAATTTAAATATTCCTATTTTAAATAAGAATCATAATCCTATCATACAAAGGTTTTTCATAAGATATTATAAAAGGGGTATTATTCTCTTAAGACACGGTGAAGAGAAGAGAATTCCAAGGCTTTTGAGAAAAATATAAAAGACATCTAAGAGAAGCCAGTTGTAATTAGGAGTGGTGAAACAAACACCCACACGTTACGGATCTACAACTCTCAATTGTTCATTTTCTCAAAACATCAAGTTACGAATTTCTAGATTACTTAATTCTTATATGTTGTATAAGATTGGTCCTAAAAGATTTTAATAGAAAAATTAAAAAACCTGATTTTATCCCTTCAGTTGCACTTCAGTATGGCAGATGTAATACGCTCTTGTAGTGATCATTGCTGAGTGCCTACACAGAACAGGCCAGTAAAATTATTTGAATTGCGATGAAAGTTGAAGCATACAAACTTTGTCAACTCTGCTTAATAAAATGAAATTGTAGTTTCATATATGTTGTTGAAGAAGCTCATGTAATTTTCTAATAGTACAAGCAGTGAAGAAGAATGATGATTACATTCTTGTAATTTTCCAATAGAACCTCGTATTTAGTAACCATAATTGTTGATATTGTCACCTTGATTTGATCGCCAATATTGACAGTAAAAGTGTACGAGGTGGGATTAACAGCAATTCACTTGCCGTTTATGAGCACTTATAAACCTAGGACATCATCTTGAAGAAGAATGGTGATCACATTAGGATCAGGATGGCCATGTAGCCTATAGGTCAGCTCCGGTTACTAATATGGGGGATAGTAATTAATGGGCATGTGCTGGCCATCCTTGCCTAATACTTTGCTTATATAATCTCTTTCCAGGCCTAGGCTCTCCTAAATTGCTTCAAGCAATGTCAATGCTAATCCTCTGGCATTTCTACCTCTTCGTGGAAACGCATGGTAAAATTACAAAAAAACACAATTTCATTTGAATATATTTGAGTCAAAGTTGATACATATGTTTGGTTTAGCACCTGAAAGATTGAGGGTTGGAAAGGGTTGGTTGGCCATTCGTACATCTAGACCTTCAAAGGGTAGCAATGGAGTTTTAAGTAATCTCTCCGATTGGATACTTTTTCAGTTTTCCCATTAAAGCCAGTGGAGATTCTTGTTGCTTTCATCGGGTCGTCTGAATAATTCTTCAATCTTTCACTCTCAGGCAAATGGAAAAATTCGCTTGACAAGCATAATATCATGTCCATCACTTCTTCTGGAATCTCATGGTTTTTAATCTTCACACAGGCCAGAAATGAACCAAAATGTCAATTAGAATGTTACTCTCCTATAGATAAGAATCTTGAATATGAATATGTCTGCGAAATAGCTGAAAGAAACCATAATTTGACAAGCTTAGCCTGTCTGTTTTACAACATCAGGGCGGTTTAGGCCATTGAGACATGGAGATCAATTTGAAGAATGCAATCATCTAGAGAAACTTCATCAAAGTTTGGACGATCTGATGCTGGTCGGACATAACTGGATAGAACAGAGCTTACTGTCACGTGCCGCTCAAGTTCACCACCAAAGATAGCCAATTTACGCATATGGGTTCACTTAATATGGGTACACCCAATGGCGAAATGTACTTAGAAGTGGATTGCGCTCAGAAATGGACCACCCCATACAACTAACCAGCTATAGTGCACTCAGTACGGATGCACTAAGCAATCGGGCTGTCACAAGGCATGTGCACTCAATGAGCCCGTCCCATTATCTAGAAAACTCTACCACCTTCCACATCTAGAACCTACCATGCTTATCCTCATCACCTTCTTATCCTTATCTCTATCTTTATCTTTATCCTTATCTAGATAGTTACTTGTACAAATTAAACTATATAGCTTATATGGATATCTCTAGAACTAGGAAAGCCACACTATAAATAGGGGTTAGCACCCACTATCCTAGGCATCTCTAATTCTGCAAACACTCACACACACATATATCACAAAAATATGTGTAAAGCTCTCTTATACCCTCTCTTGTGAATAATAATATCACATTTGACCATATTGCTCTTTTCTTCTCTCTAGCATTCTCGCAAATCTATTTGCCTAGCTAGTTTAAGAAATTTATTAGGTTTACTTAGCAACTTTGTACTAGAAGTTATCTAAGTGCCGCACGGGTTGCTGTGCAAACACTCATCCTATGACAAGTGGTATCAGAGCCACGTTTTGCACTCACGTAACCTAGATCACGTCTAAAGCAATAGCCAATCTTCCTAGCACAACACAAAAGGGCATTGTTGGTGAGGAAGCATCATCGAAGACTACCCGTGGCTGCGAGGAGGGTCGTACATAACCTAAGACCCGCGGAAAGTCCAAGACTCATTCCGTAGATGCCTTAGAGCCTCACGTCACTATACTCGAAACATTTATGTCCATGGTTCAAGACACCCTCGACAACTTGGAGGTTATGGTGAATGGTCTAGAGGGCAAATATATTGACTTTACGGTAGCCACCAATCATGTAAGATTAAATCAACACCCTTCGGGGGGAGTTTTGAGTATTCTACGATGAGGTATTCAAGCTCCGTAGCTTCGTACAAGAACAATTCCGAGTAGTCCGTACGGAAGTGGAGGAAGTCTTCTCGGATTGGGGTTCACACAAGCGCACACTCACCACTAGCCCGGTTTCCTCAAACTCGGGTGATTGTTGCCCTATAAACATGTCAAAGCCTGACACCTGCAATGGCATCCGGAACGCCACTATCGTGGATAATTTTCTCTTTAAACTATATCAATATTTTGATACCATGGGCGTACAAGACGAGGCATCGAAGGTAGGCACAGCACCCACGTTTCTCCGAGATGCCGCACAACTATAATAGGAATAAAAGCATAGTGAAATAGGCAAGGGAATTTGTGCCATCAATATATGGGCAATTTTTCAACAAGAACTCCGGAAGTACTTTGCCCCAAGCAATGCTGAGAAAGAAATAAGAACGCGTCTTCGTCGACTCAAGCAAATGGGTAATATTCGTGACTACATCAATGAATTCATTACCCTCATGCTAGAGATCACCGACATGTCCGACTAGGGCTCCCTCTTCCACTTCCAAGACAGCCTTAAGGATTGCTAAAGCGTAGTTGGATAGGCGTAGCGTACAATCTCTTGATGATGCCATCGCCAAACCAAAGACAAGAGGCTGAACCAAGACAAAGGTGGGAGAGAGGGTCGTAAGGACAAAGGCCACAATCGTAAGAAGTGGGGACAAAAAGCCTCTTAGCGGCAAGAGTGGGCAAAGTAAAGCAGATAAAAAAAAACAGAAGCACCTAAGCCTCATAGCTCATGCTTCATTTGCAACGGTCCGTATTGGGTACGCGATTTCCAAAGAAGAAGTCACTTAATGCTCTCGCTGTACAATTCAAGGGCCAACCTTTGCCTACGAGAGAGGAACCCCAATCCAGCATGGGTACCCTCTAACGCCTCGTTGCACTTGAAAGCTAGCCATCGGTATATGCGAAGAAAAGGCTCATGTATATAAGTGCAAACATCAACGACAAAACTGTGTGGCGTTATTAGCTACTAGACCATGCACAACTTCAATACGGAAGATGAAGCTAAATGTCTAGGCCTTAAAACAATAAAGGAATGCAGATACAATTAAGATGGTAAACTCACCTGCCCAATCTATTACAGGCACCGCACAAAGCATGCACATAGTAATTGGAACATGAAGAGGAAAGCTTGATTTGTCTATCGTGCCTATGGATGACTACAAAATAGTCCTTGGCATGGAATTCTTCGACAAAGTCCATGCCTTCCCACTACCAGCCTTGAACTCCCTAAGAATCATTGACAGGAGTAAAGCTTGCATGGTTTCTGCTAAGCGTAACAAGATTGGAGAAAGGACACTCTTGGCCATGTAATTCAAGAAGGCTTTTAAGAAGGACCATAGTTTCTTGATCTCCATTCGCTAGCTCAACGAGGAGGAAGATCCTACAAGTACCCCAATCCAAGTTTCATCACAAATACAAGCCCTCCTCGATGAGTTCAAGGACATGATGCCTCCAAAACTTCTAAAGAATCTCCCACCTATGAGAGAGGTAGATCATGAGATAGAGTTGGAACAAGGCACTAAACCTCCAGCCTTGACGCCTTACGCCTTACTGCCTTCCCACTACGCAAACCAAGGATGAGTTGTTCGCGTTGCATACATGTGAATATCTCTCTCCTCGTGTGTATGTAGTAAGGAACAAGTTAAAATAGATAAACGCAAATTCTAATACACTATTGGTAAAAAAAAAAAAAAACCATCATCTTGTAGTGTGTATTTTTATTATCTTTTAATTTGGTTTTAAACAAGGGATCCGTTGTTGTAAAATCATCACCCTATACTTTGAGTAGGTAATATGGTATTGCTCCAAGACCTGATGTGCTCATAGATTAGGCTTCTTGATCTTCCACTTTAAAGGACAGCTAAAACAATCTGAAAAATCATTTTTATTTTTTATTTTTAAATTCCAGTGTAATTCAAGTTGAATGCAGGTAACAATGAGGTGGAAAATTTACTAAGATTTTGCGCTTTAATTAGATATTTTGAACGGTAAGGAGTTGGCAGCTGCAATCCAAAGATCTTTGTTTCTCGGTGAGGTCGAATTTGCTGAAACTAAGGCCAGAGATTTCGAATTGAGGTGGCAATAAATGCAGGGTTGGTTTCTTTACTTATTATGATTCATAAAATGTGATGAATTTGGAGAGTAGCAAGAAATAAATAAACTGGGTAATATCAGACATTTACAAGTTGATTCAAGCTTGTAAGAAGTCTGTGGAAGTTGTATTTTAATTGGTGATAAGTTTGCATATGGTTGTGTAACTTGGCTGGAAGACTTTTCAGGGCGCCGCTTACTTCTATTAATGAAATCCTTTAATGTTTAGGTTGAAAAAAAGAGCGGAGCTTTTAACTCCTTTCTAAAATTCTTATAACACTCTTTTTTAATTTTATTTCTTAAACACCTAATTTAATTTATAAAATACTAACCATTTATTATAATCAATCATCTTGTCATAAAATTTTACTCTAAAAATAACATTTCTTCAAGTTTCTATTGATAAAATGCACAAAAATTAAAAAAATTAATTTATTTCTTCTATTATATAGTTTCTATCTCCATAATCCTAAACTCTTATAAATATTTCTAAGGGAAAAAATTCTAATTAAAGTTTTAAAATATAAATATAAATCATGAAATGGGATATAATGAGTGTAAAAAAAGATTAAAAAGAAAGTTTTATTTAAGTGTTTAATTGAAAATTCATTTAAAATAAGAAATAATTTAATTTTTTTTAGATATTTAGGTCATTTTCATTAAAAAGGGTCTTACAAGAAAATTCAAAGAATTTCATGACATATAAATTAATTACATTCACAACATAGAAAGTTGATAACAAATTCGATTTGCTAATGCAATGAATACTTGTTTATATGTACTCCTCTCCTTTCATCCAGGAATTTGGATTTGAAAAAAAAAAAAAAGGCATCCAATCCCTTGAAGCTTGCAATTCTCATGCACTTCTGGCATTTGCTACATTGATAACAACTGCCTTTCCATCAAATGGAAGAACTTTGTAACAATTCTTCTAACCTCAAACAGTGATCATCATCCCAATCATGTAGCATCCACTGCAGAAAGTTTATTTTTATTTATTAATTCTCAATTATGACATTGAACTTTTCTCAGTTCACATGACTGAACAAAACTACCTAATTTAATGAAATAATTAGATCGAGGCAATTTGTAATTTAAACATGAGTCGAATCAATAAAATTCTAGAAGGGATACCATTCTTTTTATTTATTAATTCTCAATTATGACATTGAACTTTTCTTAGTTCGCATAACTGAAGAAAACAATCGAATTTAATGAAATAACTAGATCGAGGCAATTTGTAATATAAGCATGAGTTGAATTAGTAGAATGAATGTGATAAATATTAAAAAATAACATTAAAAAGAATGGCATCCCTTCCAGAATTTTTTCGAACAAATTCACTTCCACTTACATGTTCCATGCTCTCTAGCAAGTCATATAGGAATTAACAAATTAGAAAGGTTTTTTTTAGTGAAAAAAAAAATTATTAAATAAACACACATGTCAGAAACCTAAGTCTCCTAATTGGTGGAGTTAAGCCTTGGTCTACAAATAAACTAAGTTCATTTAATTAGGTTTTATACATTATAAATATATAAAATGCATGCCATAATAAAAAGGGGCACGCATCTCATAAAACATGAGATAAGTAAAAAATAACGCCCTTCATACGAGGGTATTAAGATAAAATTCGATTGATTAGATTGGGTTGAATCTTGAAACCCCGCTAAAATATAACTCCAATGCGGCAACCAACATCAACAATGGAAGTATGGAACTGTGGCTGCACATTGCGTTGTTAGAAACTTCACTCAACCTGGGTCGATTCCAAGGTAATTACTCAAAAGATCTGCGTTCAATGGACTTTATTAAAGGGATTTCCACCATTATAAAATTGGGACTTTTAATCGAAACCTGAAACGTGGGATTTTTAATCAGAATAAAAATAATAATAAACTTGATTACGCGTAAATTAAGGAGTATTTTTTTCTCCTAAAAAAAGGTATTTGGAAACAGGAGAAGGCTTTCTCCACAGAACGCAGAACAAGCAATCGAGCACACAGTGGTCGACTAGAAGCCTGAGAATCCGAGCCAGCATCATAGTCATGGGTGCTTTTGGATTTGGCGGAAAGCTTTGCGGTAGGACCAGCTTTTGCCTTTAATTTGATCTTGAAACAACAAGCTCAACTGCGCTGCTATTGCTTGCATAACCATGGGTAGCACACTATAACCGCTACCAGTTCCTTTGCATATCAATACGTCTCTTCTTCCTTTCCCTTACTCCGTTTCGGTTGATACTCCGCTAGGTAGCACACTATAACCGCTACCAGTTCCTTTGCATATCAATACGTCTCTTCTTCCTTTCCCTTACTCCGTTTCGGTTGATACTCCGCTAACTAAGCCGTTAATTCGCTTAGTCATTTCTTTCGTTTTTTTTTTTTATAAGTTTTTGTAATCAAATGAGATCATATTAGATTTGGCTAGGCGATTCCAAAATGATAGATTATGATTTTGTCATTTTATCTTAACAAATAAGTAAATTTTAACTATAAATAAATAAAAGTGCATATGTGTCAAAGGATTATCAAAGTTAAGATATAATCATATCTTAAGAGAATTTTGATAGATCATAAACTTATATTTTATCCAAGTCTAAAAATAAAGCCTAGTCCATTTCATAGAAGTTTATAAGTTAGGTAAGCTTGGGTGATATGTAAGGTTGGTGCGGTTGGTGAAATACGTAAGTGCTAGATTTAATGAATTGTGAAGATTTATATAGTAGTTGAATAAATGTATGGTTGTAATTAAGTTGTAATAAATATAAATACCCTCTCTCTCCTTTGGTTTATACATCAAGTGAAACAACAAAATCTCAATCGTTAAGAGTTAAAAGATAAGATTTGTATTTTAGAAGTGTTGTAGAAGAAATAAAATAGCATATTTTAAATATTTGATTTTCAAAATCCTCCAACAAAGTGATATCAGAGCTAGTAATCAGTGCTCTATATAGTCGTATAGCATATCAAATCGAAGAGCTCTACAAGATGAACGTAACGTCGTCAGAATTTTTCTACCTAAAAACTTAATTGACTCAATGAGTTGAACATGACCAAACTAGACCAAGACGAGCTAAGTGGAGTCGAACCAATCCAAGCTAGGTATGAGTCAAGTCAACCGAACTTAACCAAATTATTGATCGTTGACTATCAGACATTGATCGTTGACCTATGTTGACCAAAAGTTGACCAAATTTTGACCTGAGCCCCTTTTAATGTTCTTCAATGTTTCGAATTCATCCGTACATTCACAATCACCAAATTCTTACTTATTTTCTGAGTTATGATAAATGGTAGTATAATGTTATTCCAAGTTCTACAATTGAACTAAAACAAGTTTGATAACTGGAGTATCAAAATGAAAGTTTTCTCGGGTGCACACGATGTGTGGAAAGTCGTGGAAAAAATCAAGTCATGGAAAAAGATTTTACTCTACTAAAAAATAAAGCTACTTTAATTGCAGCACAAAATGAGAATTTAAAAAACTTGAAAAAGAAAGAAAATAAAGCAAAGTATCTTATATTTCAATTATTAGATGAATATACTTTTAAAAATATCATTATTGCAACCTCCTCAAAGGAAGTACAAGAGAAGTTAGAGACCTCTTACAAAGGAGCGGAATAAGTTAAGAAGATTTATCTTCAAACATTAAGAGAAGATTTGAGTCCTTACACATGATAGTATCCGAGTCAATTTCTGATTATTTCACTCAAGTTGTGGCCATTTCTAATAAGTTAAAAAGAAATTGTGAGAAGTTAAAAGAAGTAAGGATCATTGAAAAAATACTTCAATCAGTAGACTCGAAGTTTGATTATATCGTCGTAACAATAGATGAGACTAAAGATTTGGAGACTATGACGATTGAGTAACTTCAAGGAATGTTGCAAGCCACTAAAGAAAAATTAAAAAAGAAACAATGGATCAAAGAACAACTCATCAAGATAGAAATCAATCCAAAAAAAAGAGAAGAAAGTTCCAATAACAAGAAACAACAATATGTCCAAGGTAAAAGCCGAGGCCGAGGTAGAGATTGTTGAAGAGGACGAATTGGGTATTTTATAGAGTCTACAAATTTTCGACACAACTTAATATCTTAGTAATTTGATAAATGTAAATTCAAGCAAGAACTAAATAAAAGAATAGGGGTAACTATCAAGCCTCCCTCCTGAGACTTCAACTTCTTACAATTAGCTTCCAAGGTGTCAATAAACCTTTACAATAGTGTTATATTCACACACACCTTACCCAAACATTTCCCACACTTATAATTTTACAATCTTGATGAAAACTTTAAGTATTTCAACAAAACTCTCAAATAGAGTAAATATAGAAATGATAGCACAAGTATAACCTAATGTATGTGTATTAGCAAAATGAAAACTCAATAATAGTTGTATAATCAAGATAAACGTTAAAAATAATCGAGAAGAATGGACGAAAAATAAGTTTGAATTGATTTTATATAGTGTAGGCTGTCAAACTAATTGTTATATATTTTTCTGGAAAAGAGTCGGTTAGCCGCTTGTATTAACCGGTTAACCATTTATGTGACTATTAGAGATATTTTCAAAATTTGCACTTAACCGATTATATTTTATTTAAAAACCTCTTTTTCAATTATCTTTTATTTAATATCAAAAAATCCCTTTTTTTTTAATAACACTATTTTTATTTACAAATCTTTCAAAATTTAATAACTTTCTCAATCTTAAAATTCTTTTGTGATCTTATATATGTATTCTTCCTTTCAAAATTTCCCTTATTTTTTTTTGTTTTAAATAACCCTTATAAGTACTCGAACCCTTGCGCTCAACATTGTAAGTGCAATGATTCTCCCACTAGGCTTTAAGCCTATTGATTTTCAAAATTTTCCTATTATTTAATGCTAATAAGAAAAATCTAAAAAAAGAAAAAAAAAACCTACGCTTAGAAAATAATGAATATTTTATGGGTGTAATATAATTTCATTACACCTATAAAATTTGGGTGCAGCAATTAGTTTGAAAATCTTTTAAAAATTATTTGCAGTGGGATTAAATTTTATCTAATTTTATTTCTATTTTATTACAAGAGTTTTATTTTGGATTAGAGAATTGCTCCTTAAATTCAGTAGTTTGATTTCTAATTAGTACTAGAAAGTATATATTTTATAAAGGTTTAAATTATTATATTCTCACTTAAAGTATTAATTAATATGTACATAACTTACATTTTATCTTAATGTTCATCATATGTAATTTTATGTAAATTATATTTTATTATGTTAATTTTTATCTTAATTGTTATATTTTATTATTGTATGTATATTTTGAGAATGAAGAGAGATCAGAACTAAAAAATGAGAGATAAAAGAAAAAAAGAACCGCTTTGTAATAATAAATAAATAATATATATTATATTAAAAAAAAGATAAAGAGATTGAGTGCACGGCACTTAATCTCTCTCTCAATTATATATAATATATATTATAATAATAAAATAATAAATAGTGCCTCTATTTATAACTATAAAAAAGAGAAGCAGTGCAGAGGAGAAAGGGGCGCGCGGAGAAGAAGAAAAAGAAAAGAAAAGAAAGAGATGAAAAAAGAAGAGAAATGAGATAAAGAAAATAGGAGAAAAAAGAGTAAAGCGGAGTCTTTCAAATTTTTTTCTTCTATTATTTCAAGTTCATAAAATTTTCTTGTAATATATTTTAGAAGTTTGTCAAATAAAATGAGTGTTTTTCTTTCTAATATGAGTAGTTAATTTATTAAGCTATGATAAAGAGTGAAACTCAATAATTTAAATTATGGAATTAATATCTCTCTCAAGTAAGTTCAAAGTTTATTTTATTTAATATTTTATATTTTTATTTACTGAATATTTTTATGTCATCTTAATTTATAAACTTAAAATCTTATTAGATTTATATGATATTTTGACATTATGTCGACACTTCAATTTAGTTGTGGCACATCATGTACTCCATTCTCATATTCATCCATAAATTGGTTAGTTAAGAATTAAATGACATAATATTTAATTAGTGAATAAAATATAAACTATAAATATGAGAGAATATTATCAACATAATTTAAATTCTAAGAGTGAATCTCGTAGCCTTAATACTTTTTAGACAGGTAATCGATTTTTCTACTATTAATTTTTATTTAATAATAGACTACTAAATTTAAAATTCCCTGTGGTTCGATCCCGGACTCACCGAATTATATTACAACTAAACACTTTTATACTTTGTAGTAAATCAAACACTTTAAAGTAGTGTCAAGTGTTTTGCGCCGTTACCGGAAAAATTTTAAAAATTTAGTGTCACTTTATTTTATATATATATATATATATATTAAATTCTATCATCACTTTCCATCACTTTTATCTTTTGTTTTTATTATAAAATTTTAATTAAACCCCTTCTTTCTCCTAAAATCACAAAAATATTATAAAACATATAAAATTTTTATTTTGACCAAAAAATCCTGAACTGAATTAAACTTAGACTTATGAATTTATGACTTGACATTCCTTGTACTTTTGAACTCAATTTAGACATTTAGACTGAATAGATATGGACATAGACTTGGATTTGGACTTTTAAATTTCTGCATTTATTTTTATGACTAGTTCAACTGCTTTTATTGTTATTTAATTTCCGTAATTTATTTTTTGTTATTTAATTTTCAGTTGTTTATTTTTTTTAGTTATTTAATTTTCTTGTATAATAAATTGTGTAATTTTTATTCCGCATTTATTTTTTATGTTTTATTATTTTATAAGTTTGGTTTAACCGCCTACTTTGTTATTTAATTTTATAATTTTATCTTTTGTACATTTACATTTGTTGCACAATTAATTTTCAGTTTGTTTATTTTTATTTTTATTTTTCTTAATTGTAATTTTTATTTATTTTTTTCATCTGCTTGTGCATTAAATAATTTCACACACACATCATCATCATCAAGTGGTAGGTTAATTCGAATATCTCAATCACCACCACCAATCATGGAAGAAATCCAAGGTGAAAACATTTTGAACCAGCTTAATCCACAAATTGAACTAGGAGACAATCATTCTCAGCAATTTGAACACGATCAGAATCAACCACGAACTTTGAGATTACATGAATCCAACAAGAACTAAAGCACCTTCGTGTATAGTATTTCCTCTTGAAGCATTTCCATTCAATTTTAAACCAAGTATTATCCAACTTTTAACAACATTTCATGATTTAGAATTTGAGAATCCATACTTACATTTAAGAGATTTTAAGGAAGTTTGTAATGCATACACAGACCAAAATTGTAGCATGAATATAATTCGATTAAAGCTTTTTCCTTTTTCACTAAAAGATAAAGGTAAAACTTGTCTACAAAACCTCAGATCCGAATCAATAAGAACATGGAATAACATGCAAGAACAATTTTTGAAAAAACTTTTTCCACCTTATAGAACAAATTCTTTCAAAAGACAAATCACCACTTTCACTTAAAAACAAGGAGAAACTTTTTACCAGTATTGGGATCGGTATAAAGAATTACTTAACATTTACCCACACCATGGTTTTGAAGTATAGAGGTTAGTGTCATATTTCTATGAAGGACTAACATCCCAAAGTAGACAGATTATTGAAATGATGCGTAATGGTGAGTTCAGAGATAAAAATCATGATGATGCATTAGATTATCTTGACCAATTAGCTAAAAAAGTACAACACTGGGATACTGTTGGTTCTTATGAGTCATTTAGTAAACCTCAACCATCACCAACTAGTAGAGGCATGTACAACCTTAGGGAAAACTATGACCTTCAAGCCAAATTTGCATCCTTAGCTAGAAAGGTTGAAGCATTAGAGTCGAAAAAGAATGATCATGTTAAATCTGTTCAAGATGCTTCATGTTATATTTGCAGTTCTACTGACCATGTCACGCAGAATTATCCAACCTTACCAACTCTGAAAGAAAGTTTGTATGAACAAGCGAATGTCATAGACAATTTCAAAAGGCCGAATTCCAATTCATATTCACAGACATACAACACTAGTTGGAGAAACTATCCAAATTTCAGTTTGAGGAATGACCATTATGCACAACCACCTCCACCATGTCAGAATTTTCAAAATCCTCAGAGTTACCCACCTTATATCCCACCACCCAAAAAAACTCTTAAAGACATCATTGTATTCATTCATTGAAAATCAAGAGTCAATTAATAATTAAACTATACAAACATTGACCAACTTGATAGAAACCATCTCAAAACTTACCTCCGCACTTACCATTTATGAAAAAGGTAAGTTTCCTTCTCAATCTAAACTAAATCCCAAAAGTCAACAACATCCTCATATGGGTAGTACTGGAAACCAAAACATGAGCTAAGTTAAATTGGTTATAACTCTCCGTGGCGGTAAAGTTGTCGAAAAATATATTCTTGATCCTCATGAAATTGATAATGATTCAATTTCAAAGAGTAAAGTAGTGCCCGACGAACCAATAGTCCACGAAGAAATAACCAACTCTCCTCTGTACCCTCATTCCCTTAAGTATTGATCAAACCAAAGCAATCAAACTACAACCCAGAGATTTATGAAGTCTTCAAGCAGGTAAAAGTTAACATTCCTTTACTAGATGTCATTAAACAGGTACCATCTTATGCTAAATTTTTGAAAGATTTGTGCACTGTAAAAATAAAACATGAGATACAAAAGAAAGCATTTCTTGCAAAACAGGTAAGTTTCATTCTCTCAACTAATAATGCTTTGAAATACAAAGATCCTGGTTGTCCAACTATTTCTTGTATTATTGGGAACTATAAAATTGAACATGTTTTACTTGATCTTGGAGCCAGTGTTAATTTAATTCCATGTTCTGTGTACCAACAACTCAATTTTGGTGAGTTAAAACCTACATCTACTACTTTTTACTTGCTGATAGGTCAATCAAGGTACCAAAAGGATAATTGAAGATGTATTGGTTCAAGTTGATAAATTCATATATCTTGTAAATTTTATTGTCTTTGAAACTAAACCAATTATTGATGAATGCAAGTAAATTCCTGTAATATTAGGTCGACCATTTTTAGCTACTGCTAATGCTTTGATTAATTACAGTAATGGAGTGATGAATTTATCATTTGATAATATAAAGTTGGAACTCAATATATTTTACATGTGTAAATAACCTCATGATAAAGAAGATGAAGCAAATGAGACTGAGGATATTAAACTCATTGAACCAATCATTGAAAAACACATTCAGGATGAGAAATTTTCAAATTCTATGGAAATTTGTTTTGCTAGTTCATTTGAATCAAGTAAAGAATTGGAATGTGATACTACTAATATATGTTCTACACTTGATTCTACATAGGTACCTGAAGATGGCAACAATCAATTGGACTTTGAAGACATGAGAAAACTTGAAAAGACAAAAGAAAATGAAGCACCGAAGCTTGAACTAAAGCCTTTAGCAGAAAAATTAAAGTATGCGTATCTCGGAGATTAGCAAACTTATCCAGTAGTAATTTCTTCTCAACTCACAAGCAACCAAGAAGGTAAGTTACTCACTGTTTTAAAAAGGCATAAGACTGCTATTGGTTGGACCTTAAAAGCATAAAGGGCATTAATCCTTTAATTTGCATACATATAATACACTTAGAGGAAAATGCTAAAATAGTCCGTCAGCCACAAAGAAGATTAAATTCTCATATGAAAGAAGTAGTAAAAAATGAAGTCCTTAAACTACTAGATGTAGGAATTATCTATCCTACCTCTGATAGTACATGGGTAAGTCCAACACAAGTAATACCAAAGAAATCTGGAGTAACTGTTGTAAAAAAAAAAAAAAGATGAATTAATCCCAACACGCATCCCATCTAGTTGGCACATGTGCATTGATTATATAAAATTAAATGATGCCACTAGAAAAGACCATTTTTCCCTTCCATTTCTAGATCAGATTCTTGAGAAAAAAGCAGGACACCCCTATTACTGCTTTCTTGATGGGATGGCTACTCACGTTATTATCAAATTTCTATAGCCTTAGAAGACTAACAAAAGACCACATTCACATACTCATTTAGAACATTTGAATTTAGGAGAATGCCTTTTGGACTCTGTAATGCTCCTGCAACATTTCAAATATGCATGTTAAGTATTTTTAATGACATGGTTGAAAATTACTTGGAAGTTTTTATGGATGATTTAACTGTGTTTGGAAATTCTTTTGATAATTGTCTTGATAATTTAGAAAAAGTTTTGAAAATGTGTAAAGAAAAAGGACTTGTTTTAAATTGGGAAAAATGTCATTTCATGACTGTTTCTAGAATTGTTTTAGGACATGTCATTTCTTCTAATGGAATTGAAGTTGATAAATCCAAAGTTGAAGTCATCTCAAAATTACCATCACCAAAGACAGTGAGAGAAGTTTGATCCTTTTTAGGACATGCATGTTTTTATAGGAGATTTATAAAAAACTTTAGTGCTATATTTAAACCACTTTGTAACCTCTTGATTAAAAATACACCATTTGAAGGGACGAAGATTGTCAGAAAGCTTTTAAAAAAATAATCAATCTTTTAACAACAGCCCCTATAATACAATCCCCTGATTGGACTTTACCTTTTGAACTAATGTGTGATGCTAGCGATTATACTGTTGGAGCTGTTTTGGGTCAAAGAAAGGAAGGTAAGCCCTTTGTTATTTATTACACAAGTAGAACTTTAAATAGTTCTCAAATGAATTATACCACAACTGAAAAAGAACTACTTGCTGTAATATTTGTATTGGATAAATTTCGATTGCATTTAATCGGCTCATCTACTATTGTTTGTTCTGATCATGCAGCTATTAGATATTTAATGTCTAAACAGGATGCCAAGCCAAGATTAATACGATGGATTTTGCTACTCCAAGAATTCAACTTGACAATCAAGGATAAAAAGGGTGCTGAAAATGTTGTTGCAGACCACCTATCAAGACTTACAAATAAGTCTTCAATTGATACAACACCTATTAATGATTCTTTCCCTGGTGAATTCTTGTTTTCTATACACAATATACATTGGTATGCTAGCATTGTTAATTATCTTGTAACAAGTGAAATGTCATCTGATTGGAACTCCCAGGATAAGAAGAAACTCTTAACAGAGGTAAAAAATTTTTACTAGGATGATCCATACCTATTCAAATACGGTTCTGATCAAATTTTTCGGAGATGCGTATCGAACAATGAGGTAAGTAGTGTCATTCAATTTTTTCATTCTGAAACTTGTGGTGGCCATTTCTCTTCAAAGAAAACAGCTACAAAAATATTGCAGTGTAGATTTTATTGGCCTACATTATTTAAAGATTCACATGAATTTTGTAAAATGTGCAAGAATTGTCAAATATTAGTGTCCATCTCAAAGCAAAACATGATGCCTTTAAATCTCATTCTTGTCATTGAACTATTTGATTGTTGGGGAATTGATTTTATGGGCCATTTTCCATCATCATTTGGATTTGTTTATATTTTGGTTGCTGTTGATTATGTTTCAAAATAGATTGAAGCTATTTCTTGTCAGCACAATGATCACAAAATTGTTATTCACTTTTTAAAAGAAAATCTTTTGAGCAGATTTGGAATCCCTCGAACTATTATCAATGATGGAGGTAAGCATTTTTATAATAAACTATTTGAGTCTTTAATGAAAAAATATGGAAGTACGCACAAAATTGTTACTCCTTATCACCCTCAAACAAGTGGTCAAGTTGAATTAGCAAATAGGGAAATTAAACATATTTTAGAAAAAAAAAAAAAAAGGTTAACCCAAGTCGAAGAGACCAATCTTTTCGACTGACTAATGCACATTGGACTTACCGCACTGCATTTAAAACATCTTTAGGAATGTCACCTTATCGGTTAGTTTATGGTAAGCCTTGCCACTTACCAGTTAAGCTTGAGCATAAATCATTTTGGGTTGTTAAAGCTTTTAATTCAAATCTTAATTATGCTGGTAATGTGCGTAAATTGCAATTGAATGAACTCGAAGAATTGAGAAATGATGTATATGAAAATTCAAGAATTATTAAAGCAAGAACCAAAGTTTTTCATGATAAAAAATTTTAAAAAATATTTGAAATTAATCAAAAAGTTTTGCTATATAATTTTCATCTTCATTTGTTTCCAGAGAAATTAAAGTCAAGGTAGAATGGTCCATTTGTTGTAAAATATGTATATCCATACAGGGCTACAGAAATCGAGAATCCAAAGAACGGTGTCACATTTAAAGTTAATGGTCAAAGATTAAAACTATATCTGAAAATCCAACCACGTGAAGAAGACACCGAAATCAATTTGAGTGACCTACCAAATCTTGATTAAATCTTTAATGTGTGACATATATATATATATATATATATATATATATATATTTCTTTTTTGTTTTATTATTTTATCATTTGATTATTTGATTATTTTTAGTTTCACATCGCATATTTATTAAGCATATAATATTTCTTACTTAAGTGTGTTTGTTTGGCAATTGTGTTTTCTCTTATTATATGTCATGATTACCTCAATTAGAAAGATCCTCTTGAAACATCTTAAAACTCTTTTACGTGTAAAATTTCACTTAGCAGAATTGATACGAAGTTGTAAATCACATCCAATATGGGATCAACGACCACCAGAGTTTGTGTCATATGTTGAAGACCTAGAAAGACAACTTTGGGAAATAGAGGAAGGTATTTATAACGTTCAGTTGTAACTTGAAGTTAATGCAATAAGAGGACGAATGTAAGTTTCAATTATTTTTTTTTTCTTTTCAATGTATTTTGTTTATTTTCACATTTGAATTGATTTTTCAGAGTTGATTTGTTTCTTTGGTGTGTTTTAATTTACTTTCCCGTATAAATGGCGGATAACGGTACTCTGTGACTTCTTAAGTCGGTATTTTTAGCTTCCCATAATAATTGAAACCTCAAAAACCAAACATAGAAGAAATACTGTATAAGCGTTTTCCTTCCCTCCCTCAGAATGCCCTCAGAAAAATTTACAAAACTCTCTGTGAACGACTACGTTTCTTAATGATCCATGGCATTCCTTCTGACGTTCGTTGGTTAATTGAAGCAAAGGTCCGATCAGCAGGTGAGTTTTCTGATCCATTTATTTCTTATATGCTTTGTTTTAGAAAAAATACATACGCTAAAAAGAGAAGAGCTAAACAACTTGGCTCTAATTGTTGTAATTGTGTAAAACGTAATTGCAAGAACCCGCATTGTAAATCTTTAGGAATGGTTTCTGATACTCGTGAAGATAAAATAAAATTTGTTAAAGATGGCATGAGTAAAGAATCGTTAGATGATATCTTACGATCTCTTGAGACGCATCGAAGCGGATATGTACAACATTCAATTCAAAGGTATTGGAAACTATCCCAAAAAGAAAATACACAGTTTAGTCTTGGGAATCTAGCTCAAAAAGACCCTGTTTGCCAATTTATAAGAAAATTGGATGAGAAGCCTATCTTCGACCTGTAGAGGGCGTTCAAGTAGTTACTAGACATAAAACCAAAGGAAGATGTAAGCCACAGTCGCAACTACCAGTAAATATCATTTTCCTTTTAATAATATTTTATTTTATGCATTATTACTTTTAATAGTGTGATTACTATTTTCTTTTTCTTTTTATTATTTGCTTTATCTGTTTACTTTTGAAATATAAGTCAAAGGTTCACACGTCATTTGATAAGTACACCACTCCGTTTACAGCTGTTTATCAATATCTCTATCTTTAAATATGCGCTTTTATTTTAAACTTTAACAAAATATTTTTGAAAATTATTCCAATGGCAGCATCTTCGAGTAGACAAGTCAAAAATATTTGTGTACTTTCTGAGTTTCACTATGGAAAGTACAAGGAATTCATTGAGGCAGCTGTAGATCTTGAGTCGTGTTATAGCAGAGAGAAACTTACAACTAATATATAGAGGAGGTGACCGTGGATTATCCAAACTTGTTTCAGAAACAGCTTTCACTAGAGGAAGTCAAGTGCTAGGAATCATCTCAAAAGCCCTTAAACCTCTGGAGAAGAGTTAGTTGTCTCAGGTATGCAAAAAGAATATCCAAAATATTAGATCATGTCGATGCTTTCATCTTTTTGCCAGGCGATCTTGCAACTCTGAAGGCACTAATTACATTTACGTTTTGGGCCCATTTGAACATTCATCAAAAACTCATCGGTTTGTTAAATGTTAATAATTTTTATAATGGCTTGTTCACATTTCTTAACCATGCAATTAACCATTATCTTATTCCTCCCTCAGTTAAAAAAATATTTATTTGTGCTTCTACTGCTAATGAATTACTTGATCTTTTACAAGCTTACAAACCGGAGCCAGAACCCATGACTTTGGTATTGGATTGATCAACTGAAGATGATAACAGTAACAATAGTAAGAAGTGCAAATTGGATTTAAATCTCCATTTGTAAATTTTTTTTTAGTGTTCATATGATGTCTTCTAAACTCTACTTCTTTCTTTTAAAACATTGAGAACAATGTCTCATTTAGGTTGGGGAGAGGAAATAGTTGACAATTGTGGAATGTGTCAATCCTGGTGATGTTTTTACTAATTTTTTTTTTTTGTAAAGACTAACTTTGGATAAATTTTAAGTCGAAGATGGCCGAATATGTAGTAAATGGTTCTAGAAACGCATCTTCTTAGTCTTAGAGTCTTTTATTTATTTATTTTTCAAAAAAAAATATTCTAAGCCTCTACAACAAGTTCAGGTATAATATTCTCTACTTCTTCTTTATGTTTCTTTTCTCTGTTTCTCATTTTACATGCATATATTTAAATTATAAAATATTAAGAATAATGTTTAGATTAGGTTGGAGGGTGGGGATAGTTGATGTAAATTGTAAATATATGTGTTTGTTTATTTTTCTTTAAATAAAAAGAATCCAAAAACAAAATTTTTTTTTTGTCTAGGATAATTGTGTAAAGAGTCACTACTTTTGATGCGCATCCTAACAGTCCAGTCTATATTATTTTCTGAATTTAAAATTCATATTAAATTGTTTTTTTTCCTTATTCTTTAAATTACTCAAATTTATAAATTCTTCACTTGATAATCATTAATTAAATCTTTTTGTCAGTTATTTATTTAAACTGATATTATTAAATTATTCTTTTCACACATACACTATGACACATGCTTGGGTTGTAAGTTAAAATTTTTTGTAATATTTTGTTTTCTTGATCTATTGGAGATAATTTCTAAGGTAGTGGAAAAAGTGTTATGTTTTTCAAAAAAAATTAAAAAAGAAAAAGAAAAGAAAAGAAAAAGAAATGTGTTTAATTTTACTATATCTGAAACCCGAATAATTAAATCCGTAGGGGTGTTTTAACACCTAGTGCCTTAAAGCCAACTGGTCTGGGAGTCATTGGCGCAAAGCTCGCTACATGGGTTACAGATATATTGTTTGCTTATTTATCTAAAATCCGAGTAATTAAGTCCGTAGGGGTGTTTTAACACCTAGTGCCCTAAGGCCAACTAGTCTGGGAGTTATTGGCTCAAAGTTCGCTATATGGATTGAAGATGTAATATTTTAAATTGTATGAATAACCTACTGCCTAATAAAGATATTATCTCTGATAAATCACTAGAATAAAAAATATCGTTTTCTTTTAATAAAGCCCCATAAGTATTGTATTAATTTCTCGAGCACAAAATAAGGTTTGATGATATCTTGAAATGAGTGAATGACAAAAGCTAAAATAAATAAATAGGAGAATTTATTTATTTGGTAGCTTAGAGGATAGATAAACAACTATTAACTTGCAGATGAATTTTATAATTCTTAATTTAAAATAACGCTTTAATTGCTAGGAACTAGCAATAAGCTGGTTGGGGGGTATGATTAGTACTAGAAAGTGTATATTTTATAAATGTTTAAATTATTATTTTCTCACTTAAAGTATTAATTAATGTGTACATAACTTACATTTTATCTTAATGTTCATCATATGTAATTTTATGTAAATTATATTTTATTATGTTAATTTTTATCTTAATTGTTATATTTTGTTATTGTAAGTATATTTTGATAATGGAGAGAGATCAGAACTGAAAAATGAAAGATAAAAGAAAAAAAAAAGAACTGTTTTGTAATAATAAATAAATAATATATATTATATTAAAAAAAAGATAAAGAGATTGAGTGCACTCAATCTCTCTCTCAATTATATATAATATATATTATAATAAAATAATAATAAATAGTGCCTCTATTTGTAATTATAAAAAGAGAAGCAGGGCAGAGAAGAAAGGGGCGCACGGAGGAGAAGAGAAAAAAAGAAAAGAAAGAGAGCAAAAAGGGAAGAAAAAGAAAAGGGTGAAGCTGAGTCTTTCAAATTTTCTTTTCTATTGTTTCAAGTTCTTAAAATTTTCTTGTAATATATTTTAAAAGTTTGTCAAATAAAATGAGTGTTTTTCTTTCCAATATGAGTGGCTAATTTATTAAGGTAGGGTAAAGGATGAAACTTAAAGATTTAAATTATAGAATTAATATTTCTCCCAAATAAGTTCAAAATTTATTTTATTTAATATCTTGTATTTTTATTTACTAAATATTTTTATGTCATATTAATTTATAAACTTAAAATCTTATTGGATTTATATGATATTTTAACATTATGTCGACACTCCAATTTAGTTGTGGCACATCATGTACTCCATTCCCATATTCATCCATAAAATTAGTTAGTTAATAATTAAATGACGTAATATTTAATTAGTAAATAAAATATAAATATTAGAGAATATTATGAACATAATTTAAATTGCAAGAGTGAATTCCGTAACCTTAGTACTTTTTAGACAGATAATCGATTTTTCTACTATTAATTTTTATTTAATAATAGACTACTAAATTTAAAATTCTCTGTGGTTCGACCCCGAACTCACCGGGTTATATTATAACTAGGCACTCTTATATTTGGAAGTAAATCAAATACTTTTAAGTCGTGTCAATTCTATTTTCTTTCTTTTATCTTTTTATTTGTCAAGTTATAAAATATGAAGTATACCTTAAAGAAATTTAAATATATTATAAATAGATATAGGTACAATTTTCAATATAATTATCCTAATTATATTAAAAACATAAAATTATTAAACTAAATTAATTTTTTGAAAATATTGTTCACAAGTCACCCTTTATGAAAACTATTCACATATTGTTGTTCACACATATTGTTCATCCGCATACAAAACATTAATTTTTAAAATATAATTTACAGAAATTAAAAGATACGGAGATTTTTACGTGGTTCGGATTAATTAATTCTATATGGTCAAGTTCAGATGAAAAGTAATTCATTAAGTTGAGATATTACAATCTATAAATTTATCAAATTTAAGACTCTCACTTATAGTTTATCATCATATAACTTACTCAATCTTAGACTAAATCTACTTCTCTTAAATAACAGCTAACCCTCTTAATACACGATCCTCAAGGCACTTCGCAAAGTGATCAATAGCAATTATTCAATTCTTTAATGTCTCGTGATCCAAGATCCAAATAGACTCTACGCAGAGATAAATAGTTTCATTACAATACTTGAATGAACAAAATAAATCAATACAACATCTTGCACCAAATCTGAAGGGGAGGAGGTAGAATTTTGTTTTTCTGTTTTATGCTCTGTGTTATGTACCTTCAATTGTGAAATATGTCTCTTTATATAGGTAGTAGGGTTTCACAAAATCACAAGTCATAAATAATTTTGATTCTTTCAAAATAAAAGTTTCTTTCATCTTATAATTCCTATGAATCCGAATATAAATAAATATGATATTTTTATCTTACTTGTCTCCCAAAAAATATCTAGAACATTTATAAACTTTTTGTTTAAACCATTTTTTGCTCTAATGAATTATATGCGTTAATTATATAATCTCATCATTAATAGACTTCCTAAATTAGACATCTAATTAAATGAGAGAACAAATGTTCTTAATAAATTAAAATGACACTAAATTAAAAAATTAATAAATTATTTTCTATTACAAAATATATAATAAATAATATTCTAATTTAACTAGACTTACCATAAGATGTCAACTCTATAAATAATGGACTTTTTTTCTGCTAAAAAACAAAAGTTTATATATAAAACTATAAAAGATATATATAAGAATTATTGAGACTACAAGTCTACAAAATATGTTTCGATTCGAACCAAAACACTCATAAACTTTGGAGATATATAAATATCCCAAAATCCAAAATTACCAATTCACTAAGAATGCAGCATTCTTAGGATATAGAAGTTTCCTAATAAAGCAAAATAAAAAAGAAAGAGATGTCTTTGAATTCATCAATAATATATGCCCAGAGGGAAGCCCAAAACTTCACTTTGTCCCATAAGTGTTAAGGATCTTCTTCATCTTTATTATCAAAGATTTTTTTTTTATTTCTTTCTATCCACACAACCTAAAAAATAGCCAAGACTGCACAATCCTATAAAACCCTCTCTTTTTTTTTTTTTAATAAAAAAAAAACTTTCCAAAAAGAGAGAGTGACATGAGGCAATTTAGACCACAAAATGTAAGTAGTAGTGCAATGTAGAAATAGGTGATCATCATTCTCTGATACATTTTTACAAACAGCATACCATTCTGGAAATAGAGTCATATTAGGTCTTCTTTTTTTAACCATGTCATTTGTGTTGATTTTTTTTATTTAATAATTTTATTATCTAAATAATTTTTGAAAAATTACTTGATTAACCCATTCTTCTATTTTTCTTCTCAATTTCACAAATTCTCATCAATTCATTCGGATATAGGCTTTTAGTTACAAATAATTGGTATCACCAATTAAGATGAGCAAAACACTTCATTTAAAAATAAATATCAATAAATTTTTGTTAATCATGAAAGTTAATTTTTATCAATAAATTAATTTTATCAAACATAAAAGCTAATGAATATTAAGAAAAAAAAATCTTATATATAAAACGTATGAAATATAAATCATAATAAACTAAGAAAAGAAAAAAATGAATTAAAAAATGAAATTGAATATTTAATTTGTTGAATATGAAAGTAGAGAAAGAATGTGTAATTATAAGATTAAAAAAAAGATTAATGAATGGTAATTTTGAGATTCTTAAATTTTTAAATTTTAATATAAATTTATTTTTTAAAATTAACGTAAAGAGAAATTAGATAAGTTCAAATAATTTTATAATTTTTTAAATATATGATCTTGATAATTACCATATTGCTCTTTTAACCTGCTGTAACTTTATCATGTTTGATATAAATATTTATTTCTAATTTATAAATAAGTACTAAACACTTTCTATATAAAAAAAAATTATTGAATTGATAAAATTTTATGAACATAATCTTTTACCCCTTTGTCGAGCATAACTATAAACAACCCAACTTCACCCAAAAACCAAAAAACAATGGAGGAAGACATACAAACAAATAACCAAGGACAAATATATGATCATTTTGTTTGACTAACCGGACGAACCGCACGAGTTGCACTTGAAGACATCTCCCTTCGTGCGCGTCAGCTGCCTCCCACTTCCCGAGAAACCTCCACGTACCAGTCGTCCCTGCCACGCTGGCTCAACACTGTCCGCTTTTCATACAGCCGCACAAAATTGACCGGATAAATGCGGTAGTCTATCACGGCCACTTCACAGGAGTGGCCCACTAGTCACAGCTGGAAGCGCTTTTACGGACTTAACTTCACAGTATGGAAACTTGTGGCCGAGACTGGAAGATGAAACAACAGACGAAGGCCAAAAAATAAATTGGGAAAAACGTGCAAAGGGTGAGCTTTAGGTTAATCGGCCACTAAATATTTGCCACTTGGCACCATCCAGTGATCCATCTCCTCCATCTCTCTCCCCAGTTACCCTCACTCCTTCTTAGCCTCAAATAAAAATTAGGAAATTAAAAAAAAAAATCCTCTAGTAATTATAGTGGCTGAGATTGCGCCTTAGTTTCCCAAACTGTGGCTTCTGGAGTTTTAGTTCCCACAAGAAAACGCTTTCAGTCCATGCTTCTTTTCTCTTCTTCTTCATTTCTCCAGACAATTTAAACAAATATTTCCTTGTAAACTGTTTTCGATTCAGATCCACCATTGCCGGTAATCATGATTCCTCTGGCAAGTCACCGGTGAATTCTGTTCATGCTTGAGCAGAACTCTGTCCATGCATCCGGGCTTCTAGTACATCATGGCTTTCTCGAAAGGTACTTTCCACATATTTTCGTAGCTTTTACTTACAGCCCTCTGTTTGGTTGCCGAGAATATGTACTAAAAGTAGCAAAATGATGGAAACTTAAGTTTCACTATTTTACTTCTCTATAAATAATTTTTTACTTTATTGAAGAAAAAAAAGAGAAAAAAAAAAAGAGTCAATATGAGATTTGAACTAAGCTTCTTTGTTCTTGACGTAGTAGTATACTTCTCAGGCAACCACAGAGAAAGTTAAAATTTTTATGCTATTATGTAAGCTAATTATGTTGATGTATTATTGGGAGGTGTATAACTGTTGTAGAGATGGTTGTTAATTACTGATTGAAGTTTCTGTCTCTCTGTTTGTGTTTTTTTTTTTTCCGTATTTCAAAGGTTTTGGCATCTACGGGTTCGTTTTGGTGAGGATTCTGAATAAAGGAATTTTCTTTTAAGAGAAGCATCTCTGTGTGTCTCTCTCTCTCTGTTCTGGTGGATTCTTAATATTTCACAAAGAACTTGTTATTATTTATTTATTTATTGCTCATTTATTTTACTCCTTAAGCACTCATATAACAACACCTTATGTTATATCTTCAGTGAGTGTGAATTGGAATGCTTATTGTGCTGAAACGAAACAGAGACGGATCTCTATCGATTGCTGTTGCTTTTTTCTCTTTTGCAGTAGTGTTGCCTTATCAGGTTCTGTCGACCATTACTTTAACAACGGCTTTGTCATTTGATACCGCAAGAAGAAATGAAGGGAGGGTTTTGCTTTACCCACTGCTTGTTAGAGAGGATTTGAAGCAGCGCTAGCTGCCCGGCTTTGGTTATGGACAACTACTCCTCTGGAGAGGACTTGGTTCTTAAGGTCACATTAAGTAGAAACCTTTGATTACTTTTTTTATTGTCAGCCTCTCTCTTCTTCTTCTTCTTTTATTTATTAATTATTTGGTGATATGGAATGGCTGATTAAGGATTGAGTATATGAATTCTGAATTTTGCTTGATGGTAGACAAGGAAGCCATATACAATTACGAAGCAACGTGAACGATGGACAGAGGAGGAGCATAATAGGTTTCTAGAAGCGCTGAAGCTATATGGCCGTGCTTGGCAACGCATAGAAGGTTAAAATTTTCTGATGCCATTTAACTTTTCTTTTTTCATTTGTGAAGGCATGTTCTTGAAGTTTTCCAATTTTGTTCAATTGAATGTAATTTATGGTTTAATTTTTCCATTATAGAGTTGAATTGGTTGGATGTACCTATTAGGAATCACATGAAATGCTATTATTCAGTATTTTTCACTTAATTGGAGATCCGTCTCTTCTCTTCTTTCTATGTTTTACATGGTGCCGTGCAGAACATATAGGGACAAAGACTGCTGTGCAGATCAGAAGTCATGCACAAAAGTTCTTTTCCAAGGTCAATCCGTACCTCCTAATTGCCTTACTCTTGCATCAGATATATCTCTGCTTGTTACTGCTATATTGTAGCCCCAACTGCATCACTAGACCATGTTGATCAATGCAACTTGCATTTATTGTATTTAAATGGAAACCTTTCTGATTACTTGCTTTTCATATAACTAGTCTGTAATTCTGTTGATGTGCATTCGTTTCTTGTGCTGTCATTGGTGTCTAAAATATACAATTGTTGTTATTTGCAAGAGGTTTTATTCATTGGTGTCTAAAGTATACAATTGTTGTTATTTGCAAGTGGTTGTATTCATCTGTGCTCTTACGAAAGCTTATCACAGGTTATTTTACATGTAAAACAAAAGCTCATCACAGATGATTTTACATGTAAAACAAAAGCATATCACAGATGATTTTACATGTAAACTTAATATACAAATAATAATCTTAGAAACAAATTATTTGGATCTTGTCTATGCTCAATTAGTTTTTCCACTGACTTATTTGAGATTATGCACTTGACCAGACACTAGTAGATGTACTGAAAGATGATAGTGTAAGAAGCCAGGGAAAGATTGATAATGAATATTGATTCTGAAGGAGTTGAATCCTTCATCAACTGATTTTACCTTTTCTCCCTGAGGTCTCCCTCAGTTCATGAGGAGAATGCTAGAATGTGTTGGTTGTGTATCCAGCCAAGGGACCTCCAGTGCTCAAGCTAATGTTTTGTTTGAGATAAAGAAAGAGAAAATCTGATTTGATCTGGTCTTTTCTGAATGAGTAGTGCCAGTTGGGTCAGACACTATTTATAAGCAGTTTCTTGGGCTAGTCCTCTATTCTAGCCCTCCCTTTCTAAACTGGATACGGCCAATGATCAAAGTTGATTACCTTGTTGAATTGATTTTGTAATTAAAGTTGCTTTCATGAAATTTTCCAAATAAAATCAGAGTTGCCTACATGAATGTCTACCAAGGGCATGTTCACTTTGGAAGCTTCGGTTTCTATTGTTCAGAAGTTTGCAAGATTTCTTTATGTTCTTTTATTGTTGTTGGCAGTAGATACAAAGTATTTACAAAATACTAACAAATGAGTCTAAAGTTTAAGCTGCCATGTGTATAGAGAGGGATAATGCAATCCAGCCATGGTATTATTTGTATTCTTTCCAATGAAAGCTTTCTTGTGTTTGGTAAATGGAATTACCTTTAATACATATTTGCCTTTACTCGCCAGGTTTTCTTGCTTAACTTCTTCCTGCTGTGGGTATGTATGTTACTACATTTGAGTCATTGTGGTATTATTGGGAGCTCCATCTTGGTTTCCATACTCTTGATTGCTCAAGTTTCCTGTGGAACATGACCAATTAACCTTTGCTTACCCTTCCATGGACCAGATTTAGCTCTTTACAGTTTAAAGCAGGCTTGCCTTTGAATATTATAAGTGAAGCAACATTGGCTGCAGTAGTTAAGTTCACTGTTAGAAATATTTTCTTTTTGATTTGGATATATGTGTCTATTTTAATACGGGGTAATCATGTAAATTATTTGCCTCAGAGAAAGAAGATTGTTTGTAATTTTACAGAGGTGGCCTAACTAGCTGAGAGAGCTAGTGAATACCTGGAAAGAAAAGAAAGGAAAAATAGAATTGAAGGCTTCTCATACTCAGAAGCTTAATAGTACTTGAAAAAGAGCTAGTCCTAAAGCTTTCCAAATGAAATATCTCTTCATTCACCTTTTCCATGTCAACTTGGACAATTTCACATTGAAATCTCTCCTCTTCTCATCTTTCTCATATTTGTAACATATGGCAGAAAAGGGGGTGGCCAAACCAGCCCCCATTTTTTCTTTTATTGACATTAGGCAATATGAAATAACTGAAGTTACATGCTGTTTAAATTTAGTTTTCACCAAAATTTAGTGAGATGCCCAAGTCTTGTGGCTGATTTGTCAGAACTAACAAGTTAGAACAGAGATGGCATCAGATAACTTATTTGAGGTACTCCACAATTCTAAATTTGATAAGAAAATTGCTTGATATATATATTTTTGATAAAGAAGAAAATAACTGAAGTTGCATGCTGTTCAAATTTAGTTTTCACCAAAATTTAATGAGACGCTCAAGGCTTGTGATTGATTTGTTAGAACTGATATCATTGTTATATATAACTAACAAGTTAGAACAGAGATAGCATCAGAGAACCCATTAGAGGTACCTCTAAATTTGATAAGAAAATTGCTTGACTGTATAGAATAGTTTGATGAGAATTGCATATTTGGGATTCCATTGCTTTTTTTTTTTTTCTCATTTTCTTTTCCATAGCTTTTCTGGAAGGCAAGAGAATTTGCATGGAAATTATTTGGTTGTTTATATTTTAATTAATAAAAGAATATAAGGATATTCACATTCTAATCTCCTACTAAATATATTAGTTATGCCTGTAAGTTACTGGCAGTGGATGGTAGGACTGCTGCTCTTTAACAGCTTCTTAAAAGTTTAATTTTAATTCAGAATATTGTGAAATTACTTTGCTTGCAGTTGGAGAAGGAGGCTCTTTCTAAAGGGGTTCCTATAGGTCAAGCAATTGACATAGACATTCCACCTCCACGCCCTAAAAGGAAACCACGCAATCCTTATCCTCGAAAGACTTGCACAAGTGCTCCTACGTCTCATATAGGATCAAAGGATGGGAAACTTCTAAGTTCAGTTTCTTCTTTGCATTGTAATCAAGTGCTGGACTTGGAGAAAGAACCAATTTGTGATGTGAGTTCTATTTTCTTCTCTCATTGAACTATTCTTCTTTTAATCCCAATTTCTTTCCTTCATAATAAATTTATTTCACATATTTAATAGAGGCCTAATGGCGATGAGAAGCCAACTTATGCGATAGAAAATCAGGAGGACAACTGCTCAGAAGTTTTAACACTGCACCAAGAAGCTCACTGTTCCTCTGTTTCTTCTGTGAACAAAAACTCCATACCAACACCAGCAGGGATCAGAGAGACTTTCACTCTCAGGGAATTTGTTCCATCACTGAAAGAAGTTGTAAATCAGGATGAAAGGCATGAATCTTATGTCACTGTTGAACTAAAAGGAAATGAGAAGCTTGATAAATCTGATGCCAAGCTGGCACTTCAGGATAATGGCTCAAGTAGACCCTCGAACTTGGAGAACCCATGCCCTTCACATGAGAAGCCAATTCATGGTGGAAAAAGAGAAGATGTGGGTGGTGCATTGCCAACAGCTGAGGTGCAAGCTATACAGAACTTACAGAACTATCCAAGGCATGTAAATGTGCACATTCTAGATGGGAGCCTTGGAAAAGGTACTCAAAGTCCTTCAAATATGCCTATCCAGGGGTCCATATTCCATCCTATAGAAGTTCATGGAAATCCTAATCTGTTGACAAATCCAGCTGCCTCAACTACTGCTGAAAATGAGAGTAATGTGCCAAAATCTAGTCATCAATCATTTCCAACATTTCATCCTCCCTTCACCCCATTTCACCATAATCAAGATGACTATCAATCATTTCTACACATCTCATCTACTTTTTCAAGTCTTATAGTGTCTACTCTATTACAAAACCCTGCAGCCCATGCTGCAGCAAGCTTTGCTGCTACATTTTGGCCCTATACAAATATGGAAATTTCAGCTGATTCTCCTGTATGTCCCCAGGGAGGTTTCCCATCTAGAGAAATGAGCTCCCCATCGAGTATGGCGGCTATTGTAGCTGCCACTGTAGCAGCTGCCACTGCATGGTGGACAGCACATGGACTGCTTCCCTTGTGTGGCCCACTTCATGCTCCTTTTACCTGCCCTCCTGCTTGTGCAACTGCAGTTCCATCAATGGATACTGCTCAAGTTCTGGCAGCCAAGACAGACAAAAATGAGAGTGCTCCTCCAAATCCTGCCTTAAAGGATCAACAACTGGACCATGAATATTCTGAAGCTTTGCAAGCTCAAAATTCAGCCTCTAAATCACCCCCTGTGTCAACATCAGATTCTGAGGAGAGTGCAATTGCGAAGCTTGAAACTGAACTGAAAGCTACTAATCATGAGAAGAATGCTGAAGAAAATGAGCTTCTTGATTCAAACAAAACAAAGAACAGGAAACAGGTAGACCGTTCATCATGCGGTTCCAATACACCTTCTAGCAGTGAAGTTGAAACCGATGCATTAGAGAAGCAAGAGAAAGGCAAAGAAGAGTCTCAAGAAATTGATCCGAATCTAGCTGCCACTGATTCTGGTAACCGTCGCAGTAGAAGCAGCAGTAACATTACCGATTCTTGGAAGGAAGTTTCTGAAGAGGTAATTGCAAAATTCATTTTTCTAATCTTTTTTTCATTAGTGCTGTCGTAGTCGGCTGAAAATACATTTTAAACTCTGATGTTTCAACAGTCAGCTGCTTCTCTTCTCATAGTTAGTTATGCATGTCAGGGGCGGCTGGCTTTTCAAGCACTCTTCTCTAGAGAGGTATTGCCTCAAAGCTTTTCCCCTCCACATGATCTGAAGGACAAGATGCAGGAGGACAAGGTAGAGGATAAGCAAAAAGCCAATGAGAAAGATGGAGATAAATCACTTTTGAACCTCAACAGCAAGATATGGGGTTCTTGTTCCAGCCATCAAGAGGTGGAGAAAAGCATGATGTTCAGAGGCTTGAACAATGGGGAGGGAGGGCTGCTGACAATCGGGCTTGGACACGGTAAACTGAAGGCCCGTCGAACTGGTTTTAAACCGTACAAAAGGTGTTCTATGGAGGCCAAAGAAAACAGAGCACTCAACACCGGCAACCAAACAGAAGAGAAATGCCCCAAGAGGATACGCTTGGAAGGAGAGGCGACAACTTGACATTGAATATTACGTGCAATTAAGCAAGGGAAACCTTTGTAATTTGCATGGATTTCTAATTTTCCCACCTATTTCGTTATGTTTATTATCAGGTCTATTTCACGAGACTTTTTCGTGTCGTTGTGTGTTGTACTATATACTGTACTGCAGATCATTGACTTATTTGCTTTCCTGAACTTATGCGACTGCACTTGATTTCATTTTCAACAGACGATCCAGACAAAAATCAAGTATAGCACAGGCCATGATTTGACTTCTTTACGCAGAAACTATGTTTTCTAGATTTATCATAGTTTTCTTTTTCTTTTCTCTTTTCCTTTTTTTTAATCTCTTTTTCTTATTATTTTTAAACATTTTCTCTCTGTTCACAGCGGTGGTACTGACTCAGCTAAGAAGTTATGGTATGAATAGCAGCTATATCAGACACCAACACGAGTTCAGATGCAAAAAAAAATTGTGACGGTGGCGTCCGGGATGCACTATTGGACTGGTTCATTGGTTGCTACACTGATGCCGATTGCTAAAGAGAGGAATTCTTACGAAGCATGTTGCCCCTCAGTCAAAGATTGCTGCCATCGAAAACCAAACATTCTCTATTTTAGTAGGCCACACAAATTCGTACCAACTGGATGTAGGTTTGACCCAAAATACGAAATACTATTTGCAATTGCTGAAAAAAAGAGGCGCTTCACAAGTTACAATTCTATTATTTACAGTGACGGAAACTAATATTGTATGAAAATTAGTACGAGCTGCCTTGCTTCCTGCCGACAGCAGTCTGTTATATGCTTGCCTACATACATTATATTCTACTTGAAAGTATTTGGTTTCCTCATCAATACTGTCAACTTGTATCCATGTCAAAAACAAGCTTAAATCTCTGTTGAGTGATCATGATTTCCAGGCCATACAGGTCACAGGGTAGAAAATCCACAAGATCTGGAGTTGTTGACGTAGCTTTGCAACCAACTATGTTTACTTGGGGGCAGAATCTGAGAATAGCTTAGAAGAGGGTTGAAACATTAAAGTTAGACTGATGAGACTGCAAATTATTAATATAGCTCT
This sequence comes from Murraya koenigii, assembly GCA_025617385.1. Lineage (NCBI taxonomy): Eukaryota > Viridiplantae > Streptophyta > Magnoliopsida > Sapindales > Rutaceae > Murraya > Murraya koenigii. Next base: position 47,740,135 of record CM046811.1, on the reverse strand, counting down.
GAATTCGCTTCTTATCAGACAGAGTTAGCGAAAATGGAGGGCACAACGACAGATATGCTGCTTCTCCCACGATAAATGAAAGCAGAAGCATTGCTTTGGAGTACGATGCTGAAGCACTAGCCTTATTCTCCATGTACTCCTCAACCTGGGATGATGTAGAACCCATTGAGGCAAGAATAATCCATGTCTAATACAGATTACAAGAATCTAAGATGAGATTTAACAGCACACACTAGGAGTTCACTTACAGCACCAATTTTCCCGACTGAAAGTGCTTTTTGATAAATGATTTCCATGGCATCGGGCATCTCAGCAGCCCCTGCAATATATTTGAGAGATACCTGAGTAAAATGCAAACCAAGTTTAGCAAAGGAAGAGCAGCATTATTACAGAACATCGATGAACAGCCTACCATCAGTATCTCGAATATTATATGATAATTTCTCTGCACGATCAAAGGCAAGGACAAGCCCTTGCTCTGCCCACTTAGAAACAGAGGAAGGGCTGCTAAAATCTACATTATTTTCCGAATTTGGATCTGAGGATATGACACCTTGAACAGGTGTATGCTCATAGGCTGAACTAGGGCCAGGTAATTCACTATGTGATGTGGAGGTCAGCCAAGAGCCACAAATTTGAAGAGCCTTCTTCCATATAGCCAAAACAACCAGCTCAACTGAAAATGATTCTAAAAAGAGTCCTGCATCATACTGCATACAGCAGCAACAGCAACTTTTGAGTAAAAGCTAGAGCATCCATGCTGCATTTATGCATCAAACAGCTTATAAAGGAACAACATTGAGGCCAGCCTAGTTTTGTCTGGTTTGGACAAGACAGATTTATTGGGAACTTTATGTCCCTTTTTACTTAAGTCAGGCAATATCAGAGTGACCTGAAAACATCTCGACAAAACTGCCCTGCAACAATCACCCCATCTCCTCCACAGATAGAAGTGGGTTATGTTATCCAATCACATTTTACATATGCCACCAACTACTACCACTCTGAAATGAAAGCATACAGAATATTCTACAGAAGTGTAAATATCAATAGCCGGGTTTTTCCATGTGTAAGCCACTGCAATAAGTCTATTACAGAACTTAACTAAAATCTTGTTGTATATGAATAATCATGAAATGTCTTTCCCTCTCTTCTTATTTCTTACGCACAAAAACATGAACACAGAACTAAATAACAGACAGACAGCAACGGATATGTTATTTTACAGTTTAGTTATACCCCAAATCTCAATATTTCATTACATTGATAAGAAACAAGAATCAAACGTATGGGGAAAAAAAGAAAGAAAGAAAAGAGTTCACCTTTGCTTCTGCTAGTTCTGTAAGAGCATGCACATACTGATGTAACAATTGAAGCCTAGTGGATGGATGTAATACTGTCAGTCCTTGCACTTCTTTTAATATACATAATCTGTTTGATGTTTCTAGTGGAGCGGATACATGAAATAGTGAAGTCTCTGCACCACTAGCAGAATCAGAAGGCATATCCTTTGTTTGCATAGTAACTGCTGAATGATCATTCTTCATCGAATGGCAGATGGAAACATTAGCAGTGGAATTATCTTGCACGGAAGCACCAAGGTAGTAAGAAAAACCATCCATTGAAGCAAAATGAGAATTGACAAGAACATATTCTTTCTCAATGGACTCCATTAAATCTGCAAAACTTGATGGATAAGACGAAAAGATTAATCTCAAAACAATTGAGCTTCAACGAGAACATCCTAAACTATAAAACAAACCTTTAAGCTGATCAGATGAACATTGGCCACCAACAGATTTTTTGGTCCTGTCGCATGCAATATTTGATATGAAGCCACGAAGATCCCTAGTGCTCAATGAATTACCTTGATCTCTAGTATTTAATACTACTTTGTCACATGCTGATTTTGGATTTTTGCTAGATGAGTTTGTAGGATACCCAGAATGTAATGAATGCCTATCCTCAGGAGTAGAAGAATTCAAGAGCTCCACCATTGGTTTTGTTTCTGGAACTACAGAACCCTGCTGAGCATCCACCGTCTGCCTATAGATCGTAACATTATAAATCATTATAATTAGGTTAAACAGTCTTATCTGTTGAAGGATCCAACAGAAAAGATGAAAAGGATATCGAATATGAAATACCTAAGATACAGCACCACAAAATACCAAACTTTAAAATGTTACCTCAGCTCCCCCAAGAACTTGTGATTAAAGAAATCCTTAAACGTTATTCTCTCAACTGCCAATCAAAAGCAATCAAAGTTAAAATCTAAAATGAAGTTTTCTTGAAAAAGATTGTAATAAATTCTTCTAAATCAATAGTTAGTGCATAATGCTGATTCTCACATATAGGCTATAAACAGTAACATACTGTTACTCCACACAGACTCAACAGCAGGCAGTACCTGGATTTTGGCGTAAAAGGCATCTGCAGAGATCCACACAATCTGGATGTAGTTCTTCTATAGCACCTGGTGGAAATTGCAGCTCAGTGGATGTCAAAATATTCTGAAAGAGCTGTGAAAATAAGAGGACAATGTATTATCACCCCTCAAATAAGTAAAAAGCAGCTGCAAAATTGAGAACTATCATAATATCAACCATCCTTTTTTTAATTTTAAGCTTTGATAATGTGTAGAAAACAATAGAGTTTATCTTCTCAAAACCTGCAACTGATTACTGCCATCAAATGGTGGCTTCCCAGTCACAAGTTGAAACAGGATTGCTCCAACACTCCATAAGTCAGCCTGCATACACCATAATATTCATTAAAAAAAAAAATTCACAATAATACCACTGCTACAAATTGTATAAGAAAGAACATGGATGTAAAATTGATAACCTTTGCATCATACTTATGGTTCTGAATAATCTCGGGAGCCATGTACAATGGTGAACCACATAGAGTATCAGCCAGATCTTGAGGTGTCAGGGACCTAACATATGAATAAATATAGGAAACGACCATATGCAAAGATAATTATAATTTGAATAAAAAAATTATTAAAAAAAGATGAAGAAGAAGAAGAATTACCTTGCAAAACCAAAATCCCCTATCTTCAATACTGGAGTCACTTCATTAGTTGACACGAGTAAGTTCTGGCAAGTATTAGCAGAAACAATCATGAAGACATAACACATAGAATAAATGTCTGATTTATTATTACAAACAAGTATACAAGAGATTCTAGTTGACAACTACACAAAGTTCATGTAAGAATAAATCTTTTATTCCCTGAAAAGAATTACAACACCCCAAAATTTTCAGGTTTTGCATAGTGTACTCAAAATTAAACAGCGGTCTACATTTGACCATAAAGCGTAGCATAAATACACGAAATAGAGAATCTAACCATGAACATCTAAAAGAGCGCAAGACACAGTACCTGCGGCTTCAAATCCCTGTGAATAAGATGCCTTTCTTGCAGTACTTGCAGTCCAGTAGCTGTAAAAATAATCACAAAATTAAACAAACAGAAATAGTTTGTCTCCAAAAACACCAGAGCAAAAAAGAAAAAGGAAAAATACAAAACAAAAAAAAAAGGGTTAGAAATTAAAAAAACCACGATATAACCAATTGAGCCCAAACAACCAAATAAAATTATTTGCAGGGTTCAGCAGATACCAATTGGCCAAGCATCTCAAAAAAAAAAAAAAAAAAAACTCACTTAAAAGTAATTGAGCATTTAACAAGCACACGGCCAGAGCATATAGAATTTGCAGGTTTCGACAAAAACCCAAAATTGCCTAACTTCAATGACAGGAAATTGATTGAAAATTCAAATAATCAAAAAGTAAAAATAAACATACCTAATTGTCTCATAAAATGCCTAGCAATAGCCTCTGATACTTTGCCATGTTTGTGAATATATGCGGCAAGATCACCTCCGTCACAGTATTCCAAAACCAAATAAATTTTCTCTTTAGTCTGCCACGAACATTATTATAACACACGCATTATCATCAAATTCCATAAGAAAAGAAAAAAGAAAAAAAAAAGTGGGTAATTTGTGAAGAGACCTCGATAGCTTCAATGAAACGAATAATGTTGGGGTGAGTGATAGTGCTGAGAATTGAGATTTCTTTGAGTAAATTATCACTGACTTTGGGACTGAGCAACTTTTTGTCAATTTCTTTCACTGCTACTTCAGTACCCAAAAGACGATGCCTGGCTCTCCAGACCACCGCGAACGAACCCAACCCGATTCTCGGCCCCACTATGTACTCTCCTATCAACCGGGTGCGGTTCGGATCCATCACCCAAAACAAACCTCCACAACAACTACTACTATACTGCTTGCTTGTGTCTTGTGTTTTTTTTTCCCCCCTTTTTTACTTTCAGTTGCAAAATATCACGTTGTTCTTGTCGCCTAACAATGTACTGTTGTTTGGTGTCGAGAATTCATGATAATATATGTGCTATTGTTTGTTGGGTTTCTACGATTAAAGAGAAAAAAAAAAAATTGTTGCGTGTGTGTGGAAACGACGCCGATAGATGATTGTAAGCGGGAGCAGAGATGGATAGAGAAGCAGTTTTTGGGAGAGTGATTATTGGATTTCTATTTTTGAGTCTAGTCTTCACCATCAGCTGACTTTTCTCTCTCTGTGTTTTTTTTTTTGCCCCTCCTTTTTTTATATGCTTGCAATTATCTTTTTAACCTGGTTTAATTTTAATCACTGATCAGAAATAGCTTGCTTCTTGGCGCACCAAACTCCATATTCCAATGAGCCATCTGAACAGTTCCATGTCAGGTTGTCAAATTAATTCTTTGATATTTTAAATTTCATTGATGTCCCTTTTATTTTTATAAATTCTTCAAATAACAATCGAGTTTTTATTTTATTTTTAAATATGCTCCAATTCAAATCTATTTTTTTTTCAATTAGAATTGCACAATTCTTTTATAAAATAATTAAATTATATATTTATTGAATAAATTAAAATTATTAGGGGGCTAAAATGTTATTGCTACTTTACCTTATTGTAAAATATGTTATGGTTCAGTCGATTGGAAAAATAAAAATTATATCAATAAATTATAACATCATCACTAATATTAGAAAGTTACAAAACGGTATAGAATAATTAACAACATTTTTATAATTTCATATTTTATTTCTTTGACAATCATATATAACTTGTTCTTTTTTCTTCTTATTAAATCAAATTATTCAAGTATTTCACATTCTCTATCAATAAAATAAAAATGAATTTCATAAATAATATTTTTAAGTAAAATTTTAATGTTTTATATTATAAGCTTATTGTTATATTGTTTTCATTTTTTCTTTTTACTAAATATATGTATTAAAAATTTTGATGTCGCATTACTTGATATATATATATATATATATGTTATTATTACTCCTTTATATAAACTAACTTCACATAAATATTTACAATAAATTTATAAATTAGCCTGGGGTAATAATAAGTCATAGGTCCATGTATATAATAATGTTAATGAATTTTATATATATCTATATATATACATAGAAGCTTATTGTTATATTGTTTTCATCGTTTATTCTGTCACTGGGTGGATTAACAAATAATGCATAAATGTATTTTTTTTCTTAAGTTTATTCGATTGTGGTAATTGAATTTGTCAAAGAAGTCTTAATAATCTACTATTAAAAAACTAACATCTAAAATTTCTTATACTGTAATAATAGCAAAATGAGGACAATATGAAATTCAATTTTGTTTTTATTTTACTTGGAATGAAACTCAAATCTTGTTAAAATGGAGAAACGATATTCAAACACCCAAATTATCTCAACAACCTCCACTTCTCTTCTCGATTATCTCTATTTATTTTCAAGAAAACCCTTAATTCATTTGCTATAAGCTCAACAGCTTCTGTTATGCGTCATCTTCTTTGCTCATGAACTCTTCCAGACTTTCTCACTTGGATGCTGAAGCCGTTTTCATTTAAGTATACCGTGACATAACCGTCGAGGTAAAACAGAATCTAAAAGATATAAATGAACGATACATAGGCATAAAATCAGTACAAATTGTTAAAAGAAAAGATAAAAAGTAAATAAAAATTGAAATTATAGAAGATATTAGAAATCTTGGAGGAGGATTGTTGAGTGGTTCAGATTTTTGTCTCGATATTGAATATGCATGGGAAAAAATGAAGAAAAATGTGCTAATCTTCAATCTTTAACCCAATTTTTTTATATTAATGAACTTGTAGTCTATTGATAACTAAAACGTTTAACAAGAAGTTTGAGCGCTTTGGTTTGAGTCTCCGCTATATGATCGAGACTCAAAACATTTATTGTGAAATTCAAGTAAAGTAATTATAATTACATCATTTGTCCGAGCAAATACTTCATATAATTTAATATAATATTTGATGTATGATTAGTAATCTTATGTGTAATTAGTATTAAAGAGGGAGAATGATAGAGGAGAGATAAAAGAAAGGAGAAATTTTAAAATTTTATATTTTGCAAATATTTTAGATAAGTTGAGATATTTGAACTTATCAAACTACTCATTAAATCTATTTATTAAATAAACTTACTCTAAAATTTTAAAATTTTAAAATTTACTCAATAAACTCACTTAAATATCTAATATAACCTCACTAAACCCAATTTTTATAATAATAATATTTTTATTCATTAAACCTATTAAATTAATTTATAAATCCTTAATAAATGTTTCATTGATTTTTTTTTTAAGAAGGCTTTTGCCTTTTTCATTTATTAGAAGATTATCATAATAAGTTATAGAACACCGGATAGAATATTTCTCAGTTAATTTAATTAGAATGGCCAAAAAAAAAAAAAAAAAATTCCAGCCTAAGGCCGAGACTTGTTTATGGCAGATAAAAATACTCGCAACCGTATTCCAAGGCAATAAACATTTTCAAGGCTCGTATGATAAATTAATCTTAAATTCATTCGTTTCTAAAATAAGACAGCCTCAAAGGCAATGCCCCATTGTATACATCGAATGCTGATGTCAATACATTGCCACCCAAAAATGGTGACTAACTTCAACTTCATTCAAAGTTGAGACATTCTCATTGGACACGGTAGCGCCAAAAGACCATGAATTCTCATTACATTGCAGTAATTTTGATAAAATATGATTAGAGTTTAATAAAATTACATTAAATTTAAAAATGAGTTCAAAGAATAAAAATATGATTTTTTAATTAATTTTAATGTCTATAAATATGGTTTAATTTAGAAGTATTCTAACTATAAAAAGTTATATTAAAAATAAATTTAGTGAATTTAAATAATCTCACCCATTTTAAATATTTTAAGATAAAAGAGGAAAATAAGGGACAATGAAATATATTGGGAGGTGAAATATTAGTACTTGTTAAAATGCTACAGCTGTCTACCCGACCATATTGAACCACAAATATAGACGCGCAGATCATCACTTTCTTCAATGGGCTCTAGTGCGTGATGGGCCACAAGAAATAGCCCACTCAAATCCAACCAAGTTAAATATGATCCAAAATTTTGTTGGGTCACAATCCACATGCTTTCGGGCAACAGCAATTCTCTTTCATGTCAAAACGGTTTCAAGATCGTGGCACGTAACAAGCAAGATTTGGAATCCCAACACAAAAGATTTGAACAGAACCGAGAAAGATCCCCAAAATTTTGCACCAAAATCCAGAATCTATATACCCCAATTAATTTTCAATCGCCGTATAAGTATAGATATCACCGTCTGGTAATCCAAAAAATGTGTACGTAGCTCTCGGAAAATATTGGAGTTTGAAAATTGCGTATATGTATTTACACCTGAATCATATATATATATTCTAAATTCAAATGAGTATATATATATTTGTCAATTTGTATCAAATCGGTTCTTAATCCTTGTGTAATTGACTAAAATTACCTTTTCTAAATTTTAATAATGAATATGATTTCAATAGGGTTCACTAACACTATCATTCACTGTATTAGGGACCTATTTGATAGAAATGAAAAAGCTACAGGATACAGATGTTACAATTTCAGTTTGTATATTATATATTGTAAAATAGCTTTTTTAAGATCTGACATTCCGTAATTCTCAAACTACATACATGAAAAAAAAATGAAGATGTTACATTATCAATTCTCGAAACCCACGTACATATTAGATAATTGTTAGAAAATGGCAAATGGGATTATTTATATTGAGAAAAATGATATTATAAGCCGCAAATTGAACCGAATTGAAGTGCTAAATGCATAGGCCACTCTCCTATAAAGGGCGCACAATTCCATATGGTACGATACGGAAAGAGCTGTAAGCCATTCCAGAGACCCATCGTCTCCTCTTCTCCAACTTCAATAACCTTCAGATCTTGCCACGTGTTCATATGGGTATACTTAATTCGGACATGGCATAATAGCGACGCTGAAACAAACAAAATGGCCTTGAACGTATCCTCATGAACACATTTTTCTTCTTCTTCTTTTAAGACATTTCCTTCAAATACTCTCTCAACTTTGCAGCGAAAGTCAAGATTTTGACAAGCAATGTTACCACTGCAGTTAACTTTCTTTATTCTCGTTACACTAGTTCACCAGTCAGCCATGTCTAATTCTCTTCTGTGCAATGAGACGTGTGGTAACTTTCACAGCATCCCATTTCCATTTCACCTGAACAATTCTTGTGCCTCAGTTTCTAGCAGCGCTTTTCGTCTCGCTTGCTTGAATTCAACTACCCTTTACCTCAAACTCGACTCTCTAAGTTACCGAGTACTTGAATTCTTCTCGGATGGAGTCCTAGTTGACTTTCCAGGCATCACTTCTTGTCGTCAATACAACGACCTGAATGCCTTTGGTTTTACCAAGAACAACTTCCTTGGTCTCTCAGCTGATAATGTCATAGGCTTATACGATTGTGAGGATTCTTCTTTGTGTAAATCCGGTTGCGAAACAAACAACTTGCCAGGCTGTGATGGCAATAGCGGAGGCTCACCTGCATGCTGCTATCCACTTTCTGATCGCAGTATATGGCATTTTGGTGATGGATTCTCTGTTTTTTCAAAGTTTGGATGCAGGGGATTTTCATCGTGGGTTGTTTCACGTGGAAGCAATACTGGCAAGCGTGGTGTTAAATTCGAATGGGCTGTTCCCAGAAATATATCGTCCAACCAAATTTGTGCCAACAATGCGAACATTGTTAATGCTACTACAGTTGAAGCAGGCGTGAGGTGCTTGTGTCAGGATGGTTTTGTTGGAGATGGATTCGATAATGGGACTGGATGCATAAAATGTACGTTTTTTTTTTTTTTAATTCATACGTAATTTTGTTTTGACTGAAGGCATCAAATGAATGGACAAAGTTTTTTTTTTTTTTTAAACTTTTTTATCCTTTATTTTTTTTTATTAATTGATCAAATGTACAATAATTATGTTATTTTTTAATAAATATATATGTTTGATTAATTATTAAAAAAAAAATTTTAAAAATTAAGAACAGATGTTAGCCCCAAATAAATACTGTGTTAAGGCTAGCAGTATCCATAAAAGATAAAGATATCGACTGAAATTAGTTAGTTGTGTGATTAATAAGATGCCCTGATTTCCTGAATTAATGATTAATGCAACTAGTTTACATAATCACTAAAGTAGCCCTTGCCCATGCCATTATCTTTTAAGATAGAATTATCATGACAGAGGCAACAATTATGTAAACTATTATTAGAAAAATAAAGTTCATACATTTTTCCTTAGGTAATTAATTTGACATTTACGCGGTTGGAACTTTTTTCTTTAACGTTGTTGGCGCTGCTGACGCTATTTGGCTGATATATAATACAATTATGTTCTGTTTTATCGCACTTGCTTAATTTTAAAATGATAACTTTTGATTTGTCTTGGGCATTGCGTATGTTTTTGGTGACAGCATGCTTCAAGGGTGGACGAGAATTATATGGCAAGGACTGCTTTACCAAAAGGAAAAATAAAAAACAAGCTGTAATTGTAGCAGGTAAGTAATCGTAAATGGGCCCTTTTGTGATTTGAGCGATTACGAAATTGCTGTTTACGCGCTATCTGTAGAAATAGAATTGAAACTTCATTTCAATTCAACTTCATGAATATAAACTGCAGGCGTTCTTGCTCCAGCCTTCGTCATTGCCTCCTTACTAGTACTATTGTGTCTGCTGAGAAGGCCTGTTAAAGCGGGTACATTCGACCAATATGACCAGGCTCATTTAAATAGTACAATCTCATTCCGAAAAGCTTGTAGGACTCGGTTGTTCACTTACCATGAGCTAGAGGAAGCCACCAGAGGATTCAAGGATTGCCAAAAACTAGCAGATAGCAAGAATGGTTCAATTTATGCCGGGGTCATAGGGGACGGTTCACATGTTGCTGTACAGAAGGTACAATGTAAGAATGAAACAGACCTTATTCAAGTCTTATCCCAAGTTGAACTTCTATCGGCAATTCTGCACAGGAATTTGGCCCGTCTTCTTGGATGCTGTATCGATTCCGGATTTATCATCCCACTTTTAGTTTATGAGTATCCTGCAAATGGAACCCTGGAAGAACATTTGCTCAAAAGCAGTGAACAGAAAGCTTGCCTTGATTGGTATAAGAGGCTAGTCATTGCTGCTGAAACAGCTGGTGTTCTTGCATTCTTGCAGTTTGAGATTTCTCCTCCGATTTTCCACCATGACCTCAAATCCTGTCACATCTTCCTAGACGAAGACTATTGTGTTAAAGTTGCAGGGTTTGGGTTACCGAGCACTAGCGTTGAAGTGGGGTATTCATGCAACAATCAACAAGGCATGTGTATCAACAAAACTGATGTTTATGACTTTGGCGTGTTACTTCTAGAGTTAATTACAGGCTGCAGACAAGCAGAGCAGTCAACGGTGACATTGCAAAAAATCAGAAGTGGGAAAATAGAAGAAATCGTGGATCCATCTCTTTATTATCACGAGCAACCGATTTTCCGGAGGGAGCAAATAGAGATGGTAGCAGACATTGCAACAAGGTGTCTGTTATTTGGCAGAGATGGGAAAATTGGTATGATTGATATAGCAAAAGAGCTGGTACATATTACAAAAGAGAGCATTGATGGGGGAAGTAAGAGGGGACCTCCTGCATCTGCGTTGGAAGAAACGTTTTCGAATTCAAGTCTTTTGCAGATGATATCAATGTCACCTGACTCTATTTATGTGCCTTGAATTGCTCTATATAGCACGGGTGATCAGTCCATTTCGCCTGCCGAAAACTTATTGCAGCCTGAGGGCGCATTATGTGTATTGTATGCAGCATTGTTGTACGTAGAGAAAGAATACGATGATGAATACTTGTTATTTCGTTTCCGTTTTCTACTGAATATGACGACCTGGCAAATCTTGTTTACAGATCTAAATGGTCAACGCAACGGGTGGTTGGTAAGAATGTAAGGTGCCACTCACAACCTACCTATAACTAAAAAGACGATCAAATGCAAAAAAGTCATCCATTTTAAATGGATTATTAATACTAAATATGGTAGTAATTTTGAAAGGTAAAAAACACACTTGTAGACTCTTTATTTAATCTTTTCACGTGATCATTTCAGTGATCACAGTCATCGCCGCTCGTGGGTATCACTATTATTTTCATATTGTTAAAAATTTAATAAAGCTATAATATATATCTGTCATCAAATTTCATTATATAAAGTTTGGAAATTTTGACGAGTTAAAGAAGGGTTCTGTGCAAGTGAAAGTTGACCGACCAGCAACCCTTCTATCCCTTGCCAGTTGCTACATTTCCTTGTCTTCAACAACAATCAAAGGTTCGTTTAGCCGTTTCTTTCCTACTGGGTATCATCGTCTCAACTTTAGTTGTAAAATCATAATAAAACCACCCTCTTTGATGATTTTACATCATGTAAATGTTTAAATTAATCATGCAAAAGCATTAACTAGATGGCAATAGATCCATTGTTGTATTGCTCTATGAATCTACTCTCAACATTACACATACAGTAAGTGATTATATGTTATGTTGGGGCAGAGATGAGTGAGGAGGCAGTGCATGGAGATGGAAGTGAAGCTGTTGAAGCTCCACAGCGTTCAGTTCCTCGTCTGAATGAGAGGATCCTCTCATCTATGTCGAGGAGATCAGTTGCTGCACATCCTTGGCATGATCTTGAAATCGGTGACATTTTATAATGAATTAAGAGAACCACCCTCGCTCTTTTTTTTTTTTTTTCCTTTTATTTTGCATTTAACAATTGTGGGGAAACTAATCAATCTTCTTTCAATTGATATTTTGTATGCAGGACCTGGAGCTCCCACCATCTTCAACGTTGTATGTTATCAAATTCAATTTTTTTTTTTCACAGACTTAAAAAGCAATATCTCTAGACTTAGGGTTAGGGTTAGAGTGATACAACTTTTTAATAAACAGAATTTGAAAATGAGGGCCCGATTTCTGCAATCTAATTTCAAGCATTAGGTGTAGTGTTGCTAATCCTAACTATTACTTCATTTTTGTGGGTAATAATAATATATTTCAAGCTTCAACTTTTGGTGTTAAGTATCTGCTTGCTTGTTCAAGTGTTTGTTCAAATTGTTCAGGTTGTTGAGATAACAAAGGGAAGTAAGGTTAAATATGAACTTGACAAGAAAACAGGATTGATTAAGGTATGAACAATTTGTTTTCTGTCTGTCTGATTCCTATTTCTTGCTTAATGGCTTTTTATTTTTCAGTTCTTACTGTTGGAATGAATGCACAGGTTGATCGAATTCTTTATTCGTCTGTGGTCTATCCTCATAACTACGGTTTCATCCCTCGCACATTATGTGAAGATAATGATCCGATGGATGTTTTGATTCTTATGCAGGTAATGAAGATCAGTCAGTATTGTCTAAGGCAAACTCTTGTTAACTAATCATATAGATATAGTCATGGAAATTATTACTTTCTCAAATATTGTAGAGATTATAGAAAATTTTGTTGCAACCTTTTTATCTGGTTTCCAAAATCCACTTTTACTCTGTATGTTAGTTTCTCCCATTCACTCTCTCTGTTTTAAGGGAGTCCCATACGAAGATATTGGATAAATTTCACGTCCCCAATTTATTCCTTAATTGTTGCTTCATTGAGCTTCATGCTTAATATGAATCAAGATTTATAAACATTTAACTGGATTTGTACAGGAGCCAGTCCTTCCTGGATGTTTCCTGCGGGCCAAGGCTATTGGATTAATGCCCATGATTGATCAGGTGCTCCACAAAACTTTTAAAAAACTGAACCGTTGGTCCTGAAGAGCTTCTTTTATTTGTTTTATGGATTAACCATTTTTCATCTTTTCTTCTTATTCAGGGAGAGAAAGATGATAAGATCATTGCAGTTTGTGCTGATGATCCAGAGTATAAGCACTATAATGACATCAAAGAGCTTCCCCCTCATCGCCTTTCTGAGATCCGTCGTTTCTTTGAAGATTGTATCCTTTTGAATCTTAAATCTAAAATGCCTAACTAACAACTTTTGCCAAATTTACATATTGTTTGAGGTTGGCCTGCAATGCCAAGAATATTGGTTTCTTAACACAATCACAGACAAGAAAAATGAGAACAAGGAGGTAGCGGTTAATGAATTTTTACCTTCATCTGCTGCTGTTGAAGCCATCCAATACTCAATGTAAGCACCAAATCGAGCATCTCTTGGATGAATAAATATTTACAAAGAATAGAGAAAACAGTCAGAAAGGGATTATTTTGAATGTTGTTCTAAAGCATCACATTTGACTGATTGTTCCTCTGTCTGATTAGGTACCAATCTCTATAAACAATCTTCCGCATTACTGAGGTGTTCTTTTTTACTTGTTGCAGGGATCTTTATGCCGAATACATTCTGCACACCCTGAGGCGGTAGACACATCCTTTTCTTTTTCCACCCTTTTGATAATAGAGGGAAATCTGTCAATTTGAAAAAGTTATTTGCTATGTGTTTTGAAGGTTAGATAATGTTTCTAAATTTGCCACTTGTGATGATTATTTGTGCTCGTCTTTTGAACAGTTTTATGGAATGAAATGGCAAATGAATATCCATCCTCCTGAGATTCTAGGTTTTGAGCCATGTACTGGACTCTATGATTTCCTTTTTGATCTTAAAAAATTGATGGCTCGAGTCTTTTGATCAGTGTATTTGGTACTTTATTTGATTTGTGTATAAAAATTGAATTTGCACATTGATACTGAGGAGACACAATGATCGTGCACATTAGTGATTAGGGTGACTGTTCTACTTCTGCATCATCATAAATTAAATTAGTATAAGGGCATTAGCCAATCTCATTATAAAAATATACTTTTATTTATTTATTTAAGATAACTACTGGGACTTCAACCACCTTAAACTAGCACGAAGCTACCTTTCTTTTAATGGTGCTTCAATCTGTCAGGACATTGGCAAAGCAACTTGAAGATGGAATAGAGGCTGCTTCCTCTGTAAATCCCCGCCACCCCCTTCATTCATTCTGCGCCCAGGACCGCTTTTTATGCTTGTTTTGAATCTCGGTTGCCTTACCCTGACTCAGTCAGTGGCATGCGTTTGCTCGGATCTGCTTTCGCTTTTACCCAAAGTGGACAATACGGGCCCGAAATTTCTTTAAATTAAATTCATGCAAGAGACAAGAGATACCCGTATAATATAGAATATAAAATCAATAATTAGGAAGTATTCCTGTTTTTAATCGATTATATTATCATTTGTACACAGTACACTGTCAAATCATTAAAATTTCAACGCACCGGAGTTCACATCATTGCATGGATTCATATTTCATTCGCCGCGCGGTGTCAATATTACAGATGAAGTATCAAATTAAATATAAGTTTTCCGGAATATTGAGCTAAGCTAATGATGGGAATTGAACTCGATCGAGCATGTGTTCTGAAAATATTAATTTCGCCAAAAAAATAGGAATAGGATCACGTCGAGACCACTAGTGAACAAAATAAATGAAACTAGAGTTGTACGTGTATTCTGCAAAATTAACGGTGCAGGTCAAGTGGGAAGCTTCTTTCACTCAACGTCAGACACGAGGGCATTCCCTGGAGCTGGAAGAATTGACCAACCCCTTTTTCTCTCATTAACAATAACAATGCTAACTAAATATTATTTACATAAACAGTAAGCGCAGAGTTAGGGTCTTTTGCCTATATATTATCTTGAATATCTCATCTCCTTTCACATTCATTTCCCATTCAAGCATTATCATCAAGGTAAGTCCATAGTTCCAAGTTCCTTGTGATATAACTAGGTGCATTTAGTAACATTTCCTTGTTTTTTCACTCTGTTGCCAGATGAGTGAGGAAGCAGCAAATGTAAGCCGTCCAGCTCCAAAACTGAATGAGAGGATCCTCTCATCTTTGTCAAGGAGATCAGTGGCTGCACATCCTTGGCATGATCTTGAGATTGGTATGTGAAAATAAAACGCTCTCAGGCATTCTTATATTGTATTTGCATACTCAGATGAAGAGCAATAAAGAAGCTAATAAAATTGCAATGGTTTGCATGCAGGACCTGGAGCTCCCAACATTTTCAACGTTGTATGTCTTCAGTCATAATGCAATATGAAAATGATGAACGCATTTGGAAGCATCTATTAGATGAATTGTTTGTTGAAATTGTTTCAGGTTGTTGAAATAACAAAGGGAAGTAAGGTCAAATATGAACTGGATAAGAAGACAGGACTAATTAAAGTACGGGGGCCTGTGTCCAAATTTTCTTGCCTATTTCCGTTGGTTCTGAGTCTGACAGTTACATTACACGTAATGTTCAGGTTGATCGGGTGTTATATTCGTCTGTGGTTTATCCTCACAACTATGGTTTCATCCCTCGCACATTATGTGAAGATAATGATCCGCTGGATGTTTTAGTTCTCATGCAGGTATTTTTGGCCATTACGGGGCATTACTGCTTTCCAGAAATTTGATTGTTAATTTGATCTGTTCTTTGTGGACATTAATTATGCTTTTAACACTTAAGTTTACCAATGGCCTTTTTTGCACAGGAGCCAGTCCTTCCAGGATGTTTCCTCAGGGCAAGGGCCATTGGACTGATGCCCATGATTGATCAGGTATTCTATAAGTATATAGTATCTATCAAAACTTTGAAAGAACTCACATCATCAAGAGCTTGTTCATTAGACATATCTATTGATTACCAAATCAATATAATTCAGGGAGAGAAAGATGACAAGATCATTGCAGTATGTGCCGATGATCCAGAGTACAAGCACTACACTGACATCAAAGAACTTCCCCCACATCGTCTTACTGAGATTCGCCGTTTCTTCGAAGACTGTATCCTTCTCAATCTCTATTAACAACTGTAGTTTCATCTAGTATTACAAAAGGAAAGAATAATTAATAGTTTCTTAACACAATGCACAGACAAGAAAAATGAGAACAAGAAAGTTGCAGTTAACGAGTTTTTGCCTGTGTCCACTGCCGCTGAAGCCATTCAGTACTCAATGTATGCCCATCTTATATTATCTTAACTTCGAAGCTTATTGGGCAATTTTATTTGTTTACGACAATTTCCAACCTACTGAATTATTTTTTTAATTGGCAGGGACCTTTACGCCGAGTACATTATGCTTACCCTGAGGCGATAGACAAGCTATATATTGATATTCCACCAATTGTTTTTCAGTTAGATGGAGTGGGAATGGGAATCCATCAGTTAAATAAGTCATTTCATCAACGATATTTATTATCGACAATGTTTGATGATGATGTAACCTCTATTTTTTGCTCTTGCACTCTTTCTGTAAGTTTGAAAACTGTTTCAAGTTCTGTTCATTCCAGTCTGAACTACTTGGCTTGTAACTTCGTTTCAAACCGCTCTTGTTAAAAGTTTAAAAATTAACCGAAATGAGATTTCTGCGATACTGTATAATAGGAGTTAAAGAGAGCCTGAAATAAGTTACAGCAACTCCAATGACACTCATCTGCAATCCTCATTCAATTCCCTGCAATCACAAAACCTAGTTGGTTTTTGGCCAGGCCTTCAATTCATCTCATAGGCGAATCAAAAAGTAGAGTAAATCAGGCCCCCGCAATTAATTCCCCAATGCCGCTATCTTCATGCAAAGTACAGCCACCTGATTTGTGAAAATGTATACGGATGATAATATTAATGTGCTTTCGCTTTATGTTTTTTAACGTCCTCCTATTGATAGTTTGATAGGGTACTT
Organism: Murraya koenigii; assembly: GCA_025617385.1. Taxonomy (NCBI): domain Eukaryota; kingdom Viridiplantae; phylum Streptophyta; class Magnoliopsida; order Sapindales; family Rutaceae; genus Murraya; species Murraya koenigii. Next base: position 47,722,930 of record CM046811.1, on the reverse strand, counting down.
GCGCTAATTCAATTTGACGATACAATGAAGAATTTCATCGACTGTCGGAACCAATTGTGCTAGGCCGAACGAATTCAATCATGATGCACTCTAAACACTCATGTCAATGCTCCACAGATAACTGCAGCCCTTGATGAATGATGAGATACCACATTTTCATTGTGCAAGAATTGTGTTACAGCGAATATTAAATTTTTTTCATTCCTATTATGAGTACCATTTATTCAGAAGTTCCAGAAGAAGAACTGCTGCAGAGTCCTTGGCCTTTTTGACACTAGGCATTGGCTCTCCTACGCATTCATCCGTCCATCCCTTATCAGTGGTATTCACACGAACAGCATAAGTGAACCTCTTCGCATGTGCCGGGCCACCCTCACTCACACACCTAGAGGAGCCAAATCAACAGATTATGGATTTAAGATGTCATCGTGTGAAAAGGATATTAGCGAAAGTGCTTGACATTGCTTCTTACCGATACAAAGGCATCGGCCAATTTCTACGCAAACAGATATCATTGAGAGTTTGCCTTGTAAATGTTTGGGTGCCATTTTTCCTCTTCTTCCCATTCTCATCACCTTTCTCCTTGGCTTCAGCTGTTTCCTTCTCTTTCAAAACAGCAAGTGCATTCCTAGCAGCTAGTTTCTGTGCCATTTTCTTTTGTGGATTCTGAGCAACTCCTACCTGGACACCGTCAATATAGACTTCAACAGTAGCCAAATTACCACTGCGACTGGCTTTATATTCCAAGCCTTCAGCCTGTTGCTGGCAGCGTTCTTGTAGCTCCCTTACAGGATGCATTGGAAGTGTTTCTGGAGTGACCATAGGATCCAACAAAGGTTGGAAAACCTGGGATAGAGTAAAATTGCAAGGAGCAGTCATTTATCAGATCAAATGCAACCTTTCATATGCTTTAAGCAAAGGATAAACAGAAAAATGAATAAATAAATAAAAGAACAAAACAAAGTTAGATGGTGTAGGAATGATGATTGGTTCATCATATAAAAACTAACCTTCCAGACAACAGAAGTATCTCGGCCACTGTCAAGAAAGATGGCACCGGCAATCGATTCTACAATGTCACCAAGAACTTTTGGAGCTTTGCAATCTCCTAAGCCAAAGGAGTTGAACCCTGGCTTTAACAATTCTTCTAGCACTTCCTTTACAAAATCCCGAATCTGAAAAGTTCAAATATAAGAAAATGATGTCAGGATGATTCTCACACAACATTTTGCAGAATAAATTGAGATCACAGTCATGCCAAGGGAAACATGTCCAAGCAATTAACAAAATTCAAGAGATTCATGAGGAGGAGTGAGAAAACAAACCTGCCTATCAAGGGCACTAGACCCATGCCGAAGGTGTACATGGAGCTTATGTTTAACTGCAACACGAGCAAAGTTTTCGTTGTTTACGGCAGCAGCTCGTAAGTCAGTCAAGCGACCTGGGGGTAGATTAGTATATGAGAAAAATAAGTGCTTAGTGATTAGATGATCTAGGACAGCATCACCAACAAATTCCAGCCGCTGGTAACACGACACTCCAGAAGAGGGTCGGGAAGCATGAGTAATAGCTTCTACCAAGAGCCCACGATCTTTAAACTTAATTTTCAAGGCGCCTTCTAAGGCATCAAAGTCAACACTTCTAAGTATGCTCTCGGGAACACAGGATGGTCTATTTGGGCATCCTACCTCTTCAGGATCAGACTCCACCTGAATCCCAATCCATTTCATAAGGTGGTTAGCTGCATCCTTCCCACCTTCAACATAATAAACTCCAATGAGAGCTTCAACGACATCCGCCAATGTCTTGCTAGAGAGGACTCTATAAGAACTTGAATCGCCCTCAAGTTCACCATCTTCCATATCGTCATCTTCATACTCATTGTAGTTATTATCAGTTCCCAGTTTATCTGCAGCGACTGATTTGTCCTGGTCAAATAAGGATGAATCTCCATCCTTTGTATCTTCATCAAAGACAGGCAGCACCCCAGGAGCAGCCCATCTAGAAGGTGCAAAGCGATCTGCTTGGATATACGACTGAAGTCCCTTGCTCAGTGCATACTGATACAAAACCAAATTACTAACCATTTGTTGTCTCATCCTTGTTAGCTGACCCTCATGTTTCTGAGGGTATTTAAGAAACAGAAATCGACTGACAACCCATTTCAGATAAGCATCTCCCAGAAGCTCTGCTCTCTCATAGCAGAATGTCTCCTGGCATGAAGCAGCAGTCAAGGCCTCCAGTATCTGTAGATGATCAAAGTACACATCAATTAGCAAGTTGTGAACTACTTAAACTGGTCTGATCACCTCGATTACTAAATTACCTTTGAAGCTGGCACTGGATAATTAATTTTATCCTTCAGCTGAATCGCAAGCAGCATGCTCTCAACCCTCCTCATGATTGATGGCAACCTCTGTGCACCTCGAACAAGTGATCCAGGAAGTGGATGTATAAAACAGAGTTCAGGAGGTAGAAACACATAATATGTTTTGTCAAGAATCTCTTCCCCTTCACCTTCTTGTTCTACATTTACACAAAAATGTCAGATTTAGAAACACATGCAAAATTGTAAAGTAATACTAACTTTAAGAGGCAGGTTATGTACGTGTGTGTGTGTGTGTGTGTGTGTATCATACCTTCAGAGTGTTCAAATCGAGGGGATAGGAGATTCTTGCAATATGAAACACCACGTCCTCTTATTAAAGGTTGCAATTTAAATATTAACTCAACTCCATACCTAACAATGATAAATAGAAGAATCAAAAGCTGAAGACACCCTTTGTTGTACAAGACGATAGAGAAAAGTTCTCAAATCCACAAGGATTTATAGAATACTGTCAAAAAAACTTGTGGAGCAAAGTCTTTAATAAAGCCAATTTACATACACCTAACAATATTAAACTATTTCCCTCGCAGATTAATAGATAAGCTTTTCCTTTTCAAGCACATCCGATGAGCAAGTATTAAGGCTTATCCAATTTTTGGTATTACAAGGCATGCAATCCATAAACATAGCTAAAATGAATTTATATATTTCGATTGTAGCCATGGTGGATAATGATCGATAAAAGATAAAAAAAAAATTCTAAAAAAAAAAGAAAAATATTAAGAAAAAAAAGGGGTGATTAAGTGAGGGGAGACAATAGGGTGTATGGAATCAAATGCCAACTCATCTGTTTTCTTTGTTTAGAGTAATCTTGTGTATTTTTGCAAAATTTTCCTAGAATACGATTGCATTTAAGATACAAATACTTTGAATCTAAGATATGAATAGTTGGTTTAAGTGCTGAAAGAAAGACGTATTTAAGGGGTTTTGATCAGAATATATATCAACAAAAATAAAAGAAATAATGACTCCCAACCATAAAATTGCAAAATAGACCATACTTTTGCTTGTAGTAGTCAGCATATGAGCTGTACTCCAGAGGACCAAGATAGCCCCCTTTCCTCGGGAATGAACTCTCTGCAGTCATTTCATAGCGAATTGACTCCACATAAAACCTCTTCCCTGAGTGAGCAGCCGTTACCACTCTGCCTACCAGATCTTCAGCATTTGCACAAGAATCAGCCATCATTAATTTTCCTGTAGGCATATCCACATTATGAATTTGCATAGCTTCTCGATCAGGAACCAATCCAGAAGCCTTCACAACATCAAACTGTGCTATGGCTCCTCTGATACCATATGTAGGATGGGATTTCTGTCCAAAAGCCATGCCATGACGCAACTTTCCAAATCCATACTCTCTTCTATCACCGCCTAGAGTCCGTTCATTAGTGCCAAGATAAACATCTGGTCGAGCTCTCTGAAGGGGATTGGTCCATGCCTCTGTTTTAGTTATCTTCTCAACTAAATCCCAGTCAAGCTCATTCATAGGATCTACAGACTTATCGCTAACCACAGGAACAAACAAATATGCCTTTGCAGGATCCCACGGGGTGGTGTTAGGTTCAACATCGACATCCAATACAATGCTCATTAATCTTACATGGAAGTTTTTAAGGGATGCCAGCTGCACAGGTGCCGGAATTAAAATGACCACACCAGAAGCAAAAATTGTAATTAATACTCAAATAATTCAGTAAATATCAACCTGACTTTCAGTAATATCTATTGGGCCCCTAAAGACAAGAGATGCCTTCGTAATCATGGCACGAGCGACAAATAGATCCATCGACATCGATAACACCTATTAAGAATAAATTTTGTCAAGAAAACACAAGCTTTGATGGTCAGAACTACACCGGCCCCAAAAATGTTAATACCTCTGCATCCAGCTCACTGCCGAAAAGTACTGCAAAATCTGAAACTTGAATTAAGAAAGGATCTTTTGAAATGCCATTGTTCACGCATTTGACAGTGTACATGTACAAATGAAACAATTTGGAGCCATTGCAACCATCTCTTCCTGATAAGATCCATTCTCCCTGAAGGCAGAGAGAGTTTCAGCATGTCTGTGATAGACTAGAAATCAATTTATGACATGGAATCTCCAACTTATTAGCATCCAAAGAGGCATGATAAATTTTACACCTATATATAATCTTTTCTTTTCCTTTATAGGGGATGTAACCCATACTATATTTTCTTTCATTTTAATTTTCTGAAAAACAAATTACTGTTATTTCATAATATGCATCGCAATGTTCCAATAAGAATGTTCAACCAAAGTACTATACGAAAAATATTAAAAAGAATTTTGATTTTTTTCCTTAATAAAAGCTAATTTTAAAATAAACAAGGTAAAGCTTCATATAGGAAAAGTAAATATATGTTTCAGCAATTGAACCATACATTAAATTATACAAAGTTAGCAAAAACATGGCATGTTGCACTCTGATGACAAATCCCTGAACTCAATACCTAGATGGTATGTCGCCCTCTGATGCAACTCTACATTGAGTCACAATGGTACAAGGTTTTTTATATAAAGGTACAAACGGAAACCAGTTGGAAAGTTTAATGATACAAAAGTAGTCCCCAATGAAATGAAACAATGATTCTCAATACATTTTCAGGAGAAATGATGATAACTGGCCATATAAGCATCCTTCCCTATGTTCAAAATACTTTCTGCATACTCATTCGTTTTTCAACCTTCTCTTTCCATAAATTGCCCTTTTGTATGCCATACATACGATAAAATTTGTGGCTCAGAGAATACATACACCAGCATAACAAGTGACAAAGTTAAAGTGAGTGAATAGGCTGCAATTGAGAAATTATCCAAAATGTCTAAACCATCAGTGCATTGTGTTGCAGAATTGGAAGATCACATTCATACACGTAGTAAGTAGTCCAGTTAATAGCCAACTGAATTGCCCATGTTATACATAAAACAAAGCTAACCTGCAGTATATCAGCAACACCTTCGGGATAGAACTCTCTATGCCTTGCAGTACCAGGAAGTGGTTCTCCTTCATCATTCTGGTCAACCTTCTCTTGATGTTCCTCACTTCCCTTGTCCGGCAATAGCATGTCAGTAAAAGCTCCCATCTCATGAAGCTTCTTGCAAGCAGCCAAACAAACAGCCTACAAAAGAAGCAGATATTAAAACAATACTTGGGCGTGAAAGCTTGGTAAAGCTTTGCATAATTAACGTAACATGATGGCATGCCTGTTGAGCAAGGCGCATTGAACTGCAAACAGGACCCTCAAGCTTTTCAAATGGTGCGTTACAAGGGAGTTGAAGCTTGCATGAGTATTCAGTGGGACCACCCGGCTTCTCATGCCTCTCCATTATAAATTCGGGACGAAGTATTGAATACCTGGGTGATAGGTGCAAAACAAAATGGGTAAAAAGTTAGTTTTCACTAAAATCGGTAAATTGTCAATCTATTACTGAGAAGCACAGCACCTGTCACTGGGCAGCTGAGAACAGTAAAAATGGATGAGTCCAACAGCAGAATTTAAGCTCACGACAGCACCCGTGGACTCCACTTGGTACACTGTACCAGGCACTGCATCCACTGAAATTAGCCTTGAAGTATCCTTAAGGTGACTAAGGTCTGTTCTCTCAATCGCTTCTTTTCTCAGGGTCTCCTCACTATTTCTAGCATTCCTTAAGAATGTGGCATGAGACAAATTTCCTCTGGCGTTAAAACAAAAATTCAAGTTAATTCATATCCAATACAAGTTGCAATTAAAATGCTAAAATACTCAGAACCAGCAAATGTACCTCTCAATCATCAATATGTAGTCTGACCCAGGCTTTCTAGCACGACCCCTAGACTGAATGTACGCCAGGACAGTTTTGGCGAGGTCAAAGCGTATAACAACATTGCATTGCCTAATGTCAAGTCCTTCCTCAGCAACACTAGTAGCAACTAACAATGTCACCTACCATATAGACAAGCATTGATTATATGTCTACAAATGAAAGTTACACTACAGCTTGTGACCAAATTGAGTCAGCGAGTACTGCATTTAGACATACACGACCATCCCGGAATTTTGCAATCGCCTCCTGCATTTGAAACGTCCGCATTTCTTGACTATTGTTGTGCCCAATCAAACTTGCAGATTTAACAAAACTCAGAGACGGAAGCTCTGCAAAAACCTGCAAACTTAGTCGGCCATTACAAATTGTTAGGAACTTAGAAGAGGAATCAAACTAGAAAGTAACCAAGAGAAACATTATGTATTGACAACCTTAGGAAGAACTAGAGCAGCCACAACTCTCTCAACAAAGATGATTGCTCGAAAATCCTCCGTGTGCTGATACTTGAGAAGTATTTTGATCAGTGATTGCACCTTCGGGGTCACTTTTCCATCAGCTACAGCTGCCCCTATAATGACATCAACGTGCTCTCCACCAGAGACAACTAAATCAATCAAGTACACCAGTTAAGAAGATACTTTTCGATTTTTTTCATGATAATCACATTCCTAAAGTAGAATGATTAGGAGAGGTAGCATCAACTAAACATAGGGACAAGACTTGTTAATGCAAGTTGGTGCACACTGTCTAGGAACTCATTTAAGCTCACCTGGGCTCGAAGCCGAAAATGAAGAAGTTGGCACAGCATGATATTTATCCCAGTAAATTTACAGATATCATTCTATACAGAACTAAGTTTGTAATTGTTGGCTACATTTCAACCTTTCCAGTCCAAATTCTACACAGATTATCATGTGATCTCTCTTTCTCTCTCTCTTTTCTATCCATTTTTTTATTTAACCAGGAAAATCCATCTCAATTCTAACTAAGAAGTCCAAGAATAAATCACAAATTTGATAATTATAGAACAAGCCAACATTGTAAGTTGCTTAATACTACTACAGCAACAATAAACATAAAACTTACCATGACTGTCGAGTAGCTCTCCCTCCTCAATCTCATTGGTCCCACCTTCAACAACGCCATTTTCAGAGTCTGCAACTTTTGCATCCTTGTTGGATACAGCACCTTCTACTAATTCGCATTGTAAAAGAGACACAACTTTACTGAGGTAGGATTCCTGAAACTTGACATCAAGCTGGTAGTTTGCCCTCTCATCATTTTGCAAGGCTGTCAAAAAAGATTGTGCTACCTACATGATAGATAAATGAATATTATTCCCCAACTATTTATATAATTGACCTTGACTGATAAAACCAACCACCTTGTTTATAAGATTTGATACCTTGTAAGCACACCACTGACCCAGTTCACCAAGAGCATAATTGATAGCCCTCAACTTTTGTATTAGATTAGCAGCTCCGTCACTTTCTGTTCTTTCAGATACACCATAAACTTGGCGCAGCTCTTCCTTAGCCCCAGCATCTCTAGCTCCCATAAATTGCCATTTGCTCCTCCTAGAGCTTGATTGAGCGGCTTCTTCAACAGCCACTTCCATTTGCTTTAATTGTTCATGAAGGGACCACAAGCTTGCAGCTTTGTCATATTCCACCACAACTTCTGAGGGCATAGGTACATGCTTTTCCAGCTCCTTTCGGTCTTTTATCGTACAAACTACCGAGTCTAGTTTACTTTCAAGATTACGGATCTTTATTGCACAATCCACTTGACTTGAAACACCTAAAAAAAACCATTAATCCATATATCAATAACATGTCACTTTAAAAAAATTTTGCGCAGAAAAGAAGTTTCAAGGAACTAATTGAGAAGAAAAAATTATTAATGAGATGCCCCAGCGGAAAAATCAACAACTTAAAAAGAAACATGAATGGAATAATAGAAAAGTCAAATCGGCAGCAATGAAACAAATACCCTTCAAATTAACAGGAGAAGCAGTCATGCCAAAAACAGATGGTCTTTTCTCCTTAGATGTTGTATGATAGAATTCAGACATCACTAAAGAATATGGATGTTTCTTCACAGCATGATGACACTCATCAAGAATAAGGAGATTGATTGCTTCCATTTTAATTATGCTGTGCCTCAAAATGTTCAACAGAATTTGAGCTGTCATCACTAAAACCTGTAACAACAATTGCATTGAGTAAATGAAGTAATGAGCAAGTATCTTCTCAAGTTACAGAACCAACAAAGAAGACTAACGAAACATTCACTGTTACCAAAAAATAAACTTCAGTGTTCAACTTATAGCTTCTAAGATACAGTGGACAACTGTAAAAGATAATAATTAGAAAACAAGGATGTGGTAGAAATGCACATGCTTATATTGACATGAAATTCATCTAGTACCCAAACTAAAACATGCTGAGCATCTTACTACGATTAGGTCAGCATAATGAGTTACTACAAACTAAACAACAGTTAAACTATGTAGCAAAAAGGAAATACATAAAGACCAAAGACAAATACCTCAGGAAACAGGAAAACTATTAGTTAAAGCAAAGGGGGACTCAAAACTACCTGTTTTGTCTCAAACTCACGCTGCCACCTTTGAGCATCCCAGAAATCTTGCCCCATTTCACCACAATAATGGCCCACTACATAACCGGTTTGCTCACGAATAACTTCAGCTTGCTGGAAGTAGAAAAGCAGAATGATAATTTCAGTGTTGCTGCCAATTAACACAGCCAAAACTTAAAACTGTAAAGCAGAACACGAAATCCAAATTTACACTACCTGATACACCAGTGGAACTTTAGGAACCAAAAAGACAGCAAGCATTTTCTTGTTTTGCCTTTGCAAATCATTGCAGATACTTCTAATGAGAAGAACAGCAATTAGCGTCTTCCCTGCCCCGGTCTCAAGAAAAGCTATTGTATTTTTCTTCTTAGCCTGTTCAAGAACATCTAATTGATATGGACGTGCTTGCTCCTCTGGCATTTTATCCTTAGCCTCAGATTTCTTCCCCACCTTTCCATTGCATTCCTGGTTTATCCCATTGGCCTCCTTTCCCTCTCTATTATGATCAGCTTCCCAAGAGCCTAATCGAAAAACCATCCCATTAGACCCCAACCGATCCCTCTCCCAATAACCCCTTGGTTCTCTATCCCTAAAATCCTTATCCCTTACATCTCTCTTACTACTACCATTATAATGTTCCCTTCTCCTAATAGGATCCCTGTCCCTTCTACCAATATCATCCGACTCACGCAGCCTCTTCCGACAAGAAACCCTATCCTTGTCCGAAAAGCAGTATTGCCCTCTACTGGAAAACTGGCTCTCATTCTTGCACACACTGATCCGGGCCCTCTTAGTGAACCTATCTTCACTATCAAAATCACGAATCCTTGATGCCTCGTGACCATTATTCCCGTTATCCCTATGCACTCCATTCTCATTAGTGAAATGATCAAACAACCTACCTCCTCCTTTACCATTAACCAAATATCCATTCACATTTTCACAATTCTCCAACTTTCCTTTTCTGTCAAAACCATCTTTATCGCTACCATGATTTGACAGTAAAATCAAGCTTTCAACCTGGTGATTCTCACCAACAGTGGAATCTTCAATACCATTCTTTAATAAGTTACCATTACTATTAGGCAGACCACCACCATTCTTTATAGTATCAAGAATGTGATCAATCCCTCCAAAAAAATCATTACTAAGACTATCTTGATTTGAAGTATTATCATCTGAATCTTGAACGACTGAAGTATCAAAATTGACAAACTCATCAATAAGAATGTCCTCACAGGCATCCAACCAGTAAGATGGCTGATTGGACTCACCACCACCTACAGTATCTGAAACCCTAGTCTCATCCTCCATTTCAAATTTTGAGAATACTTTTAGTGTAAATAAAATAAAAATTTCACACAAAAAAAAGAAAAAATCAAATCTTGAAAAGGAAACTCAACATCTCAAAGTATAATTAGAACCCAAAAAAAAAAAAAGGATAAACTAAATATAAAATAAGATAAACGACTTTGATTTATAGATAGAAAGACTTGAGAATTGGAAAAAAGAGAGTGAGGGAGTGAGTTTACAGATTAGGGAGGATAGACCGTACGAAACACGCGAATAGTTAAGGGTGGGAATTTTAATTTATAACCCAAAAAAAATAAAAATAAAAATCAATAATTTTAAATAATAGTTAAAATGAACCACCCGTAAAGCTATCCTTGTGTGTGATTCTTTAAGATTCGATGGTCTATCTACGCCCTACTCTGCCACTCTCTCTCTCTACTTTTCTTTTAACCCTTTTGAATCAAGCTATTGCTTTGCTTGCCGCTGGGTTTTGGTTCTCAATACTGTTCTTAGTTTGGACGCACAGTCATAAAGAGAGTGTTTTGTTTCCTAAAAATGACCATGAGTTTTTATTTTCTTCTTTTTTTTTAATTTGTTGATTTTTAGACAGGGCAGTGCAGAATCCGGATTAAGCGTTTCGGAACAGTGCCAACGCACGGGCTCACCTTAACGGGTAAAGAACTGTGGCAGTGAGGATGTGCCAGAGTGACACAGCTGTTACAAAACAATTGCAACCCTATGTTACGTGGAGATATATGATAAAAGTGGTCAGGTAGCGTATTGGAAACGATACTGTTACTGGGAAGTGTAGCTGCTTTGTACTTCTAAAACCGAAGGGACAGTGTACACGTGTCGATTTGACAAAATCCACTGCTTGTGCAAAAAGGAATCCACTAAGCCAACAAGGGTCAGAGGTCAAAGTAGATTGGACCTTTCTGGGCCGTTTGATTTTATTCGGGATGAGATTAAAAGGAGGGAATTATTCCCAAATCCGGCTGAATATTTTTATCCTATAAGATCATTTCTTATGGGACCCACACACCAAATGTGGTTGGCGCTACTGCTACATCTTACCGGGGATTTTCTGTTGATCGAGGAACTGTGACATTGTGTTAATGTGTTGGCTTTTATTGTATATATTGGCATTTGTAATCTCTCATTCAATGCCATTTATTTAATAATATTCCATATAAATATATTTTGTGCAAGAATTGAAATCAAATCTGGGTTGGTTTCGATTGCCCCCATCGGACAAGAGTCGTTGGGTTGTTATATTTATGAGGCATTAATTGGGGCTCTGATGGCTGTGGTAATTGGGACATTTTCACATCTTTTTCTTCTGTTGGACTGCAGTTTGCAGATTCCCAGAATCAGCCAATATTTAGGCCATCTTTGCATCGAAGTTACTGTTTTTTTAAGATTAATTATTATAAAAAATTTTATAATTATTAAATAAAAATTAATATTTTATAATAAATATAATTTTTAAATAATAAATTTAATAATATAATAAATATATCTTAAATATTTCATTATATAAGTAATGAAATAAATTAATTTAATTTTTAAATCATAATAATTAATATTTATTAAATTTTTTAATATTATAAATTTAAAATACAGCTAACAACTCTTAATATTAAACAGAACCTTAATAATTTATGAGAAAACAAATAACATTGAATGGAATAAAAAAAAATTATTATTATTATTGGTGTATCTAAGTAATTGTTTTGGTAACTTTTAAAGCCTGTGATTTGACTAACTAACCAATAAAAATGTGTCATATAGATATAATAGGAAAAAATATATATAACTGATTGAAATGGTTAAAGATCGGGTGGCTGGAAAAGTCAACAAAAAAAATTAATTGTTTCAGCCGGTTGCAATAGATTAAACGACCTCGTTTCACTAATAAATCCCACACACACACACATATATAAAGAAACCCAACGCATTGACTGGGGGAAGTGAAAGCTGCATCTATCCACCACCAAAGAGAAGCCAGACCTGCATCTCCTCCGATGACCATCCTACTCAAAATCCACCACCGAAATTTTATACAAGTTAGACTTCAATTGATACAGATGGACTTGTAAATTAAAGTGGTGCAAGCTGATTACTTCTTTAATAATAAGACCGAATTAGGTAACCGGATGACAGTAAATTAATAACTCATTCAGTTTCAACAAACCAACGTTGTGATTTATTAAAGCTTGATTTTTTTCAAACTGTTCTTGTTTGGTTTAAGTGTTTTTTATTCTTCTACGTGTTGTATGATTTGGGAAGATTTTGGAAAAGGTGCAAAGCTTTAGGAAGAGAGGCAATACAAACTGTTTGATTCGGTAGCCCATCACTTAAAAGGACCAAGTCAGCCAGTTTGCGTTTGCTATTTTTAACTACTTGCATAAACTAAACATCATCCATTGGATTAAACTTCATTATATGCAACGGTTTCACAATAGTCAGTTGGTAAGTTACAATAGTCAGTTAGTAAGTTACGTGACACGTAACTTAGAGTTTGCCTTATTATTATTATTATTAAAATAATAACAATTATTATTGTTGTTATTATTATTATTATCATCATAATAAAAAAATTTATTTTTTTAATATAATTATAATAATTTATGTGTCACATCCAAAATCGGTTCGCGTTTATTTATTGCCCTGCTTATTAATCGATAATTGAAATAAGAATTAATAATATATTTATTTATTTAAAAAAAATGTGAAATCAGAATCAAAATGATAGACCTTATTCAAAATTGGGAATGATTATTAGAATTCTTATTCTTATCGCATAGTGATAATTAAAATCTTATTCTTTTGAATGACCAAACTAATCCCACTCAATTTTTAAAATTCTTATTCTATCCTTCTTTATATATTTGAAAAAAAAATCTATTTTGTTGTCGTTATTGCTTTTTGCCGTTGATGTCAGCGCTGCTATTATTGCTTATTGTCATTGTTGTTGTTGTTCACTATTATTCACTGCTAATGCTCGTGCAACTACTGTCGCTGCAGATCGCTGACAACGACAACAACGACAATGATGATGATGATTATTATTATTATTATTATTATTGACGTTGTTGTTATTATTATTATTATTATTATTATTAATTATTGTTAACAATAAGTAATTTTTAAAAATAAAATTTTGAATAATAATAATCAAAATTATTATTGCAAGTGATAGTAATAATTATTATAACAACTAACTAAGGACATTATAACAACTCATAATAGCTCATTCAAATTATATGGATAAAATAAACACGTTAATGACGATACAATTTATTTTGATTTTTATGCATATAGTTTAATTAAATATTTTATTTTAATTTTCATTTCTCATTCCGATTCCACCTCATTCTGGTTCTAATTTATTTTAATTTTAATCAATTATGATTACTAATTAGTAAACACATAATATATTTTAAGTAAATAAACACTATCAATGAATAATGAGAATCATTCTTATTCGCTAATTAAAAAAAAAAACACACTATAATAGTAATATTAATAATGATTATTATTCCAAACACACCATAATAGAAGTAGTAATAATGATTATTATTATTATTATTATTTAATATTTAAATGAATAAAAATGAATATTTGTGTCAATTTATTCTATATGACCATTCTCCCATTTTCGTATGAAGTTATAAATTCTCGTGCAGGCAAATTAATACGACATCATTTAATTGATTAGATTAATTTTTTTTGTCTAAATTATTTATTTTTGTTATTTTTTATTTTTATTAATCCAATAAATTTAGATCGCATTAATTTATATAAAATAAATTTATACAAAAAGGTTATAACTCTATGATCAAGCATTTCCATAGTATCAACGTACTTCAACTTAAGTACATAAACTTTTTTAATCTAAATTAACATTTTACACCTATTATTTGTTTAGAAAAGTGTTAAATACTAAATATAATTAATTTTTGAGTAAAAGTGACTCAAATATGCCCCCCAATTCAACTTATTTATTTATTTATTTCCAATTAAAGTTAGTGACTTATTCATAAAATGATTTAGGATCATTTTGGCAATTTTGTAGCTTTTAAATAATTATTGATTGTACTGTTGAAATAATCAGTTGTGAAGAGAGTTAGTTAAGAGTTTAATAAAATTTATTTTTAAAAATACTGTGAGTTTTAAAACAGTCGTATTTGTTTAATATATCTTACTATTAAAAATAGCTCTAAGAATGTAAATAACTTAATTAGACATAATATTGAATAAATTTTATTTAAAGATTTATAAACATTTATAATAAAATATTTTTTATTGTGTACATATAATAATTGATAACTAAAATAAATATTTTATATTATTGGTTTTTTATTTGGTTATCTCAATATAATTGATAATAATAATAATAATAATATATTTAAAGTTAATTTTATTTCCTAATTAATAAGTATAATTTTGTATTTTTATAATATATACAGGGATATATATGAAAATGTATTAAGTATAAAAGTGATTCTCAAAATCATATTTTTTTAAAGCTACTTGTTTTATGTTTTTCAAAATCTATTATAAGATAAGGTTATTTTGCCAAAAGTCATTTTAAAAAAATTTACTAAACACCAAAATTAATTATTAACTTTTCTAAATCATTTTTTAGCCTTCCAAAAGCTATTCCAAATTAGCGCTTAATTATATATTTATTGAATAAATTGAAATCATTCTGAGGCTAAAATGTTAGTATTGCTTTAAATTATTATAGAAAATGTTATGATTAGGTCTAATTGAAAAAAAAAAAGTATGTCAATATATTATAACATTGTCATTAGGAGTAATTTTACAATAAGGGATTTCTTACTTTAACTAAAGCAATAATGCTAGATATCTTCACATTTAAGTCACAAGACTATGTGTCATTCATCTATTGGTTGATGAATGTAAAATTACTCATTTTTCTATTATATTATCTAATTAATAAATGTCACATTAATTAGAACTAAAATTAACACTCAAATATTGAGATATCTAATATTACTCAGTGATACAGTAACAATTAACAATATTTTCAAAATTTTGGAGTCTTTTAATATTTCACTTCTAAATTTTGTCATAAAAACATCTTCTTAGTAGCAGGGAGCGTTTAATGGGTTTTAAATTATGAGGAAAACGATTATTTTCAACAAATAATAAGAGGGTTTTGATCATTTTTACTTTTCTTTGTTTTTAGTTATATGTGTCATCTTTTTAGTAGTAGAAGCGTTTAATGGATTTTAAATTTTGAGGAAAATGATTATTTTCAACAAACAATAAGAGGGTTTTGATCATTTTCACTTTTCTTTATTTTATGACACATTTTATGATATATCATATTCTCTTCACTAAAAAGAAAAAAAAAGAATTTCATAAATAATATTTTTAATGTATAATTTTAATCATTTATACTATAACCTTTTTTATTTTACTAAGAGTTTTTACGTAACTTTGCGTGATATATATATATATATATATATATATATACATAGTATAAATTTATAAATTAGTCTGGGAGAATAAAAAAATCTTAGGTCTGCCAATTGCCACTGATTCCTAGTAAAAATTAATTGGCTGGTTAAAAATAGCAGGCTATAAAAGGCAGCCTCCACGTCAAGGCTTCTTCACTCCATTATGTGATGTATATGATCCAACAATTTTATTTTAATTTTTTAATTATTATATACATATGCATTACGGTTTGAAAAATATAAGGAGAGTCTAGATATATATATATATATTTATTTATTTATAATATTCTCTAAAAATAACTAAGAAATCTACTCTAAAAACAACATTGGGCGTTAGCTCAATTTGGCGAGTCGTTCAGAATTGTCCTTATCAACATTTTGGGTCTACCGTCTACTGATGCTACCTTTGAAACGTCAAATTTTCAATAAATTATCACGCTCGCTATGCTTGTAATTATAACCCATTCTAAGGGCCCAAAAAGGAAGAAAAAACACACTTAAAAAATATCAACTTGTTGCCAAAGAAAGACCTGATAAAATAATGACAATTAGTTGGTGAAGGCTAAAGTCAGTCACGTTGCCTTGCTTCAAAATCTTGGAAATTGCCTATCGGCTTTCATTGACCCGATTCCAACTTACTTGATGACTTAAACATCAATTTGGAACCAGTGCCTAATATTTTTAAACCAGCAGCCAAAAGGGGAAAAAAATAAGGAATAATCCTTTGTCATTCACTTAAAACATAGCACGTGGCATTAGATGCTTTAAAATTTTGCACAAACTCTAAAAAACACTTGTCGTGTATCTATTTTTTTATGTCAGAGAATGAAAATGATTCCTTATTCCTCTTGTATGTGTTTGTTTGAAAAAATTAATTGTGAAATGATAAATGAGAACATGGAGCCCGTTAAATTTTAAAATACACGATGAATTTCTTAAGAGAATGTGAGAATAAAAATGATGAGTTTTTACTCATCTAATTTTTTTTCAAGTTTCAACTTTCACTTAAAAAAAAAAAAAAACCACAATCTAAAATTTCTTACAATCATAACTACATACACTCACTTTGAACTAAATTACTCTTTTTAACAGTTTCATTCACAGCCAAATAATCAATTAAATAATACCAAACCAAACATAAAATTTGAAGTTTACGATCATTGCACCATAATGTGCGATGGTGGTAATGGTAGGCGATGAGAGATGACTGATGAGAGAGATGGTGATAGGAGAGATGCCTCTTTGATTTGTGTTTTGGGTTGGGGCTGATTAAGGGTATTTTGGTCTAAACGGCGTGTAATTGGTTAACACCGTAAGAAAGTTAGGAGTGTGGTCTTTTTTGAAATTTAAAAATGCGAGTTGGTTAAATCCATAATTTTTCCAATCGAAGAATCTCGGGTGGAGCATTTGCGTAATAGCGTTTAATTTTTAGGAGCCCAGCACGTCAGCCGCCTGCATCCGCGCCAAATGTTCACGCCGCGTCATTAGAAAGGATCCATGAGCCCACTTTCATTAAGCTTCAATTTGCAGCCCACTGTACCAATTTGACCCTTCCTCTTCCATTCACTATAAATAAATGTTGAAGGTTTCATTTAAAGAGGGCAGTGGTTAGTGGAAATTAGAGGGGAAGATAGCAATTTTAGTTTTGTTAGTCTTTATTTTTATCTCATGTTCAAGTTTTATTACTAAAGATTAGTCGATAATGTTATAACTTTTAAAATAATTACTATTAGTTATGTTATAAAAATAATTAATTGTGAATGTAATTGATCAAATATTTGATAAAATTTGTTCTTAAAATCGTTGCGAGTTTTAAAAGTAATGGTTTGTTTTGATATTCTTATTGTTAAATTGCTATAAGAATACAATTGATAGAAATGTACATAATGTTGAAAATAATTTATTTACATATTTATGTATATGTATATATAATTTTTTTTATTGTATACCTAAAATAATTCATAACTAAAATAAATATTATTATTTTATTTTCTTGTTTTATTATCTCAATGTAATTGAAAATAAAAATAATCTCTTTAAATTTAATAATTTTATTTATCAATTGAATAAGTATAATTTTAGATTTTTATAAGGTATTACGATATATATAGAATTGTATTAAGTATAAATTTAATTATAAAAATTAGATTCTAAGAAGCCACTCCTTCCTTACTTTTTAAAATCTACTATAGAATATATGATTTTGCCAAAAATATTTTTAAAAAAATTAATAAACACTAAAATTAACCTTTAGCTGGTTTTTCAAAAGCTAAGATTAAGATGAAATATTATTAATAAAGTAAATTCCAATTTTTATTTATTAATACCTCCTTTATAATTTAAATGCTTATAATTATTGCTTCACATGGTTAATAAAAACAAAATTCTTTTCATCATTAATATAATATATTATTGGTTGTTACGTATGATATAAACCTAAGATTGATTTTGTAATTATTAATGATTAACTCTTTGATTTATATTTTTCAAAATGAATAAACGGAATGTTTAGTGTTAGCACACTTGAAGCAAAAAAGAACTAATTTTAAAAAATTCACGCTCACGTTATCTCGAGTAAACAATGTACTGATTTTTAGAATATTGCTTTAATTTAGAGGATTAAATAAACTATTATTTGGAGCTTCCAAATAAATTTTTAAGCACAACAAAGTAACTGTGTGTTTTCATAATAGGCCCTGCATTGGAAGTGAAATGGATGGTGTTTTAGAGGAAAAATTCTTCAAATAGGCAAACTGAAAAATAGAAGAAGAAGAAAAAAGGTTTAAGCAATTTCGATGATGTTTATTTCAAATGGTAAGAACCTTTTGTTTTTTTTTTTTTTCCAAATTCAAGAAAAAATGATATTTAAGTAGTCTTAATATCGATACACTATTTATCATTAAGTTCGAGTATCTCTTAAAAGCAAATTATGCGTACAATAACATAATGAGTAAAAGTATACACTAAAAGCAACAAACTCTCGTCCCAAATTCAATTGTTTCTTACCATCTAACAAGTTAGTTAAAGGTAGTTTTCATATTTTGGAAATTTTTTATTAAGCTCTGCGCAAATCCTGTATATCTGCTTCTTTTTATTTGTTTTTTAGATACGTTGTGCCCCATTCCTCCTTGGGTCCAACTACTGTGCACTTGGTGCATAGTAACCCATTTTATCCATACATAAGTTGGCCATTAGATCTAACGTGGAAGTTATTTCAAGGGCACAGATGTATTTTGTTGGCTTTTTAACATTGATGTCCCTATTATTTTCTTAAAAAAAATTCAAAATTTTTAAAATCGACACATAGTTTTGAATTGTTTTAAATTTTCATACTTTTATCAATAGACATAATTTTACTATTAAAATTAGTGATCGTGTAAGGACAATAACTTGTAAAAAAAAAAAAAAACTAATACAAAATCTATTTTTTAGAGACAACATAATATCTATTTTGTCTATAATAAGTAATTTAAATATGTAATAAAAGTATATTAATTTAACAATAATATTCATCTATTTTTTTAGAAACAACATAAAATATATTTAATCTACAATAATTAATTTACCAATGACATTAATATATGAACAAATAATAATTTCAAAAGTTTCATAATAATAAACTTTGGTCTAGAATTCAAGTGTAAATAATAGAAACATATAAGACTTATATGTTAAAATTTGAAAGTCTCTAATTAATTTTTCAGTTTTTAGTAAATAAGAGGGACTGCACTATAAATAGCTCAAAATGAGAGTACCGTGCAGCCTAGCCACCGCGGCTCTGTCCTCCGTTACAACCAAAATTAAAATTATTCTCATGGAACGTGGGATCCTTTACTTCCACAGAAAGAGTTAATCGGTTAGGCTATATCTTCAAGATATATCTTGTATATCTTATTGAATAGCCTGCTCACGGGTATTATATCTAGAAAAATAAAAAAGAATAATATAAAAAATTAAAATATTTAAATTTTAATTAATAATTACCCTGTAGAGTTCTTACAATTTAATAGTATAAAGGATAAAATAAATTCACATCGTCATACAAGTGTGTGTGTGTGTGTACAGTATTGTTTAAGATATTTTATTAAAATTTTAAAAAATTATTAAATCTAACTGTTTAATAGTATAATTTTATAATATTATTAAATATACTATTTAACATATAGTGTTAACTCCGATTAAAAATTTAAAATTTTATTAAAATATAAAAAATTATTCAATTGTATTTTAATAAAGTCTAAAATATTTGATGGAAACATTCCTATTCGTTTGTATCTAAATATATATTTGTATGTTCATCTCAATTCTCGTCTATCTGTCCGTACCGAACAGTTGGAATATTTGAAGGATCAGTCGGGTCAAATAGAATGAGTAACCAAGTGAGTGACATCATCTCATTAAATTCCAAAAGGAAATGGAACTCTTTTCAAGCCGTCCAAGTTGAAACGAGACTAGATTTCGTAAAATATTTGGTGCATCATCAA
Source organism: Murraya koenigii (assembly GCA_025617385.1). Taxonomy (NCBI): domain Eukaryota; kingdom Viridiplantae; phylum Streptophyta; class Magnoliopsida; order Sapindales; family Rutaceae; genus Murraya; species Murraya koenigii. Next base: position 47,702,836 of record CM046811.1, on the reverse strand, counting down.
ATGTGAACTAAAAATGAAGTCACATGCAATCTGTAAAAATCATAAGCAATATCTCTCTCCCATGTCTTTTCATGGGAGCCCCACTGCAACCTTTTATTCAAAGTGCATGTGGATCACACTTCTGATCCTCACAATTTCTGACTAAAGTTTCAATTATCAAGTTATGGTCGGCGGTCCATCCACTGCCTGCCCTCCGCCGTACATACATTTCACTTTCATACCCTAGCTCTGAATCACCACCCTCATGATCATCACCAAAAACAATACAAAATCAATATGAAAAAAACAAAATATTATTACCCTATTTCTTATAAACATGCAACACCACAGAAAGCTAAAAACTTACTCGTGTAACATTCGCTCAGATTTTTAGGTACATTTGTATCTATTTCATAACTCTAGCTATGCATTTACAGCATATACTTAATTAATTTGGCAGGATTTCAAATTAATTTGGATCTCCATTATCAGAAATATCAGCAGTCATACTCTATATATTAACACAGATAGAGTTATATACATAAATACAAAAAAAATTTAGGTATAGGTGTTCAAATTTTACAAAATTCGAAAATTGAACGATATCAAGATTCTATGTATAATGATATAGGTTTATTTTTTTCTTTTTCAATAAAATCTGAATGTCTGCACCTAAACCAACTATGATATATAAACATATGTCAAAGGTGTAGGCTCTTTAGACGTGAAGCCAATAAATAGAATTTGCTTGTCCTATTTTGGGAAGGAAATATTCCAAAAAGGAAAAAAAAAAAAAAAAGGGGCTCAAGGCCTATCTATGATCTAGACCAGTGGTAGACGGATGTGTGATCAATGATGTGTGACTGCTGGGTGGATGCACTTTGGCCATACAATGACGCATGCGCGTTATATATGCAAACAATATAAATGAATGAGTATTAGAATGATCGTATTAATTATCTAATTCAAAGAGCCATTAGAGCTTTGAGGGCTGCTTAAATACAGACAAGATTTGGCAGACTCCACCACAGCTTCTTAAATAGACATCTGATCAAGAAAATGACACAAGTACATATATAAGAGTGTGAATTAAAGTACGTGCAGAGGAATTACAAGCAAAAAGTTAATGATTTTAGCGCCTGAAATTAAAAGGAGGAGAATAAAAAGATTATATAAGTACACAAAACAGAGGGACCGACAACTAATCCCTGTGATTATCTCATACAATTAATAGCCGAAAATTAGGGTGAGTTTTCTTTTAACCATCTTCAATCAATAATTTTTTTTTATTCTTTAATTTGTTCTAAATACAATAACACATATGTTATATCCTGATAAATTTACTAGAAAGGATGCATTATAGAATTGAATTTTGATTGTAGGATTTTTTTTCTTTTGGCGGTTGGGAGGGGGGGTTCAATTAAGTATTGCCTGATGATGACAATTAAATCTCATTTTCCACATGTGAGCGGTTGTTTGAGTCCTATTCAATTCTCATACCATTCCAAAAAAAAATTTGCCCACCCATTAAAATTTTGATTGATAATATATGTCATCATATATAAGTATGTATATATATGCTTTATTTATATGTGTGCATTGAGAAGAGAAATATAAAAATACAGATGCATAAAATGGAAATGTTATGATGATAAAATTAATGGGTACCACAAGAAACATGAACAAATAAGAGGGGCTAGCCGTGGGCTACGGGTCATCTAATCAAGAGAGAAAGCGACCCAACACCCAGAGAGTCTCAACGGTTTCTCAGAGGAAGCGTGGGCCAACAGACTACTAGTGTGGGGTATTATAAAAGAAGGAGAAGAGACACTGGACACCGCCTTTAATTTAATTATTAGCTAAATATTTTTCTACCAAAATATATTAAAATACAAAAAAAAAAGTAAAAAATAAAAAATAGTCGTAAATTTATATAATATAGGTAATCGGTGTACATTTTTTATGAAGCCAGATGTATTGCTGCAGCGGGTAGGTGGGTAGGTAGGTACTGGTGCAAGCAGCGAGCACAGCCCCCACTGTGGCACTGTTTCTGTGGGAGTGGGCGAATGGCATGAACCAAAAGGAATTATTTGGGTAACCTCGCCCTCTAGTCTCTCCCCCATTGAACATCCTTTTTAGCTACCTGGTTTATTTTGTATGTGTCCCTCTACCCTTACATATGGGGCCCGTATACACACACAGCCACTGCATGTGTATCATTATCATGTAAATATAATTCTTCCATACATCATTATCGTATATACATACGTATAAATGAGTATAGTAACCTACTAACCTCCATATATATTAAATCCAATAGCTATATAGCTGTAGCTATCAAATAACCCTAGACTTAGACTATGAGCTGTCTATGTATATATATATACATACACGTATATATGACATTTGTAATTGTTGGCATTATCTTCATCACGAAAATGGTTACCCATGTATTTGAGCGTGTATTTTTTCTTTCAACTCATTCTTCACACTTTATTAAAGTCAAAAGCTCCTGATTGAAACAAAAAATTATTATTATTATATTTATATTTATCAAATTCGGAACCTTCTGTACAGTGATAAATTGAATTTTTTTTTTCATACATTTGCAATGCTGTAAACAGGGGTCTCGGACAGAAAATTTTCTGTATACATTGCTTTTAAACATGGCTACGAAAAATATGCATTATTAATTATAAAGAGAAATATAAAAAACCCTAGCTAGCTTTTGGTCATGGCTGCTGCATTTTCATGCTCCCCTAATATTGAACTGGATTGAGATTATTTTTTTTAATAAACCTAAAGAGAGGTATTATATATTAAGTGAAAAAGAAGGTATAGAATCCATTTGAAAAGAACAAATTCAAATGAAATCTTATAGTTAGCCCATACAGTAGTAAACAACAATAAAATTAAGAAAATTTATACTTAAACATCTTTTAATAGTTATTAAGCAGTGACTTTTTAATTTCTGATGTGGAAAAATTCCATCATGTCAAATTAGAAAAGTTCAAATCGATGTTGAATAAAGTGTCTATAATACTATTATATTATCTTGATATGAGAGCAATAAAATTGCATAAACTTTATCATAGTTAGGTAATTGATTTAGTGCAAAGTTGTTAAGAAGGAGAAAAAAATATCACTTTTAAAGTAAGAATAAACAATTATTGAATCACATTTTAATCATAATGAATATCAACCCTTATAATAAACAAATTCAATAGTACAAAGAATAGCATAAGGTCGATCATGCATAAAAGGAAGGTTTGATTCCCAAATGACATAATAAAGTACCTAAAAAAAGTTTTATGAGGACCTCTGTAAATACCATCACAAGAAACTAGACTCGAATTTCCTTTAGAGAGACAGTCAAAAACATAACTAAATATGTGTAGGTACCTATAGAAATAGAACTAAGTGGGAACAATGAACATGGCTATGGCCAATGGCATAGTCAGGTAATTAGATTAGATATGCTTGTTTGGTTTGAAAATGAGATGTGTGTATGTGTGAGTGAGAGAGAGAGAGAGAGGAGATGGGACAAAAAGCCAGCCAGCAGAAGAATTATGAAACAAGATAACCGCCAACTGGATCATATTTCATTTGCATGTGTGTGCGGGTCTTCTTATATATTGGGACTCTCTTCCCCTTTCTCTTCTCTCTCTTGCTAGGGTTTGTGGTCCTAAAACCTGTATCATATTAACTCATTGTAACTATAAATAAAATAAAGAAATTAAATGAAATAAAGTAAGTATTATCATTAACTATGTGTATAAAAAGAAGAAGAGGAGAGGAGCTAGAGGACCTTTCATCTGAATAAATGATGAAAGAGAGAGAGGTCCCCCATTAGGGTTTTGATAGCTAGGTTTTAGCTTTTAGCTTTAGCTTTAAAGATCATCAGCAGCAGCATCATCACCAAAATCTCTTCTAGCTCTGAGCTTTGATGTTAACTTGTGATATTTCCTCGGCAATTCTCGATAAACGATACTTACGACCTGTTTGTGTGAAACTATATTACGTATTTAAGTGAGTTACTGTACTACTACTGTACACACTTCACGCACCCCCATTTACACATTATAATTAAATTAAGTTAACAAACTTGGGTTAGGTAATGGAACAGTACTTCGCTTGTTTGCTTTTGCAATTTAAGCTTTGCATTTAATCCCCACTTCTTTTTTCAACTTTCTCTTATTACGGGATCCATGGATTGAGATTTGAGAATGCGGCCAAGCTCATGCACATCACTGTATTGTTGGATCATATTTCAAGTTCAATCAGATCACTCACGGCTCCACGTCAACACGAGCAATAGTCAAATTTTCCACCAATCGGAGTAGTTCTTTTCCAAGTAATTAGCAAAAGTAGTTTATGACATATCAACAAAAATTGTATCCATAATTAGAGCTCTTGTGATTTCATTGTTATCATTTGACATCTCTTACCACAGTATAAGTAAAATATTTTATCAAATGTATTAATTTCCTTACAAAAGTTATTATTATTTATTAAGGGAACAATTTCAACACTACTTTTTTTAGTATGATTTAGGTCCACATGAGTTCTATTAAGATTGTGTCTAATCTTGGACTAAAGGGCTAAACATATAAATTTAAGATATCCCCTCAACTCATAATTAATAATTATTGTATAAATTTGGATAATACTAAAAATAATTTTTTATTGTCAATCATTCTTAATTTAAATAACACAATAATTAATGCCCTTTTTTTGAATTATCCAAATTCATCAAGGGCAAAATTGTTAAATTGAGCAAAATATTGAGGGCGAAGGATGTGCTGAAGCATTTTACAAACTATACAAACGTGATAATCTATTAAACCAAATTATAGGGATGTAAAGAGCATTACTCCTCAACTCATTAACTAATTTTTTAGTATAAGTTAGGTCTAAGAACTTTTGCGGTTTACGGATTTTTGTACCAAATATTAATTAAACTCGAGGAAAAATTTTCCCATTTTTTGACAGTCAATTGCTCTCTTTGCTATATATATAAATTCACACATAATATGTAACTACAAACTATTATATAAATTATTGTGGCATAAATAATTGGTTGAATAAAAATGAAGGTTTTTTTTTTCAACCAATCATATTGTGCTAATCTCATTATAGAAAAGTTTGTGGCTGTGTCAATACTGACAATATACAGTTATAACACTTTCAAAATGTAATTGCATAGATATATTATAGTAATGATAAAGAATAAATGAGAGGTGACGCAACACTTTTTTCTGTAATTATATATGTAGGTATATCTTTGACCGCATATTCTTATCTGTTTTTTTTTTTAAAATTTTAAATCTTATATAATAAAATATCATCTTAATTTTGTAAAATGCTAATAATTATTATACTTTGCAGCTTCAAATACGAATAATGTAGCTCTCAGCCCAAAAGAAAAAAAGAAGAAGAAGAAAACAGAGTAATGTAGTACAATCATTTTGTATATAGTAAAATAAAATTGTAGCTGTCCGACATAAATTAAATTCGAGCAAGTGGGACTTGTAATTTAGGAATAGATTCCCAAGTGGAGTATAAAATTTGTACGAGGGATCTATATACCTTTTATAATAAGTCAATGAACTTAATTTGTATATTAAATTGACACTGGCGTACCATATTATATTTTTAATGTGTAATTAAGGGATTGTTTGTTTTTATGTTTGAAATATTAATTTGACTTAATTTAATATGTTTTGATATTTTGATTTGTTTGATTTTGTATCTGAAGGCTTATTGTAAAATATTTTTATCTGAATGGAAAAAATAAAAAAACAAACACTGCCTAAATTGAGAAGACTTCAATGATCAGTTCATACAAGCAAGCTCTTTCACAATGGACTAGTCTTATTTGGTACATTACATGATCTATATACATCTAAAAATAAATCGTAGGCGATGATCATATGATGATGATGATTGTGAAGTTAAAAAGCTGAGAAACTCCACGCAGAAGCATAAAAGTAAACAAAAGTTATAGCTTACGAAGTCATTAGCATCTTTAGATAAACAATGAACAATATATAGGGTTAGGAGGCTGAAGCTTAGACGGATCAACAAGGCTAAATCAGATTCATGCTAAAGGTTTTCCATCCTTTAACCAAAAGCCGTTTCAATCACCAAAAAATTTATTTTTTAACGCTTTGACTTCTTGATGAGGGGAAAAATCATTTTGTTCCCCTTAATTTATTCTTTGAACATTATTCTTTCTTTTTATGTTCAATAAATTAGCCTTGGACGATATTTACTGGAAAAAAAAAAAGATGATCATTGGGAAGTGAATTACAATCTACAAGAAAGCTGTATATATATATATATATACAGACTGTGCGCTTAGTTCACACGTACACATGTATGTGTTGATCATGTGATTATTAGATATATTAATAATCATGACTTGTATCAAATATTAGTTAATTAGTTAGTAGTTATCCTTCTTGTTGCCAATTGCCCATCTGTACAATAAAACAATATGGTGTCTGGATGGTTCTGTCCAATTCCGTAAAGTGAAGATAAAATTGGACCACATGAATCAATAGACATATCCACCTTCTGGTAACCAGTAATTATACATGCGCATATATAAGCAATTTTGCAATGTACAAGTACTAATGCAATAATATTTCCACCAATATCCAGCAAACAACTCCTATAAAAAAACATTTAATTCGAATGCATCAAAAAATAATTAAGACCGACTATTGGGGTCTTCATTACTAAGTGTGCTCCGATACTCGCATTTCAGAGTATCAACCAAAGGGCCAATGAACGTTTCCGCTGAAAATGGGAACATAAAATGGCTTCACGGGTGAAATGGCTCGTTTTGAATTGATGCGTTAAGATATATAGATGACTCACTTTTATGGGATGCTATATAATCTCCATCAGTAATTGACTGGTAAAGACTGATATATATAGCCAAATTGCAGGAGGGCCAAAGTTAATTGACTCTAAACATAATTCTTCCACTGTTGTCGGACAGCGTCAAAAGGTAGAAATTAGAATAATATAGTTGTAATATATAACGAGATGTGAATTGTTAACCTAAATATATATATTTTAATTTAAATCAGTATAAAGGTCGGAGTTAGGTCGAACATCTACCTGTAATATAAATTAGATAACGAAAGAACATAAAGAGGGAGATATAAACTAAAACCTCTAAAAAAAAAAGATAAAACAAACAGTAAAAAAATAATAAAACAATATCGACATCGAACATATAGAAACTCAAAAACATCTAAATGAAATATGTCAGATAAATCAGATGGAAGGTCATCAGAATTGAAGAATCGTTGACGAGTCTGATAAATACATGCCTAATTGTTAAGCTAAATATGAGTTACCTTGATTTCTAAGAGCCTTCTCCAGTTACCAAAACCAAGAAATTAAAATTGTTAGATACGATCATCAGTATTTTTCCCATAGTGATAAGATTCATAGGTAGCTTATGTTAGGCACAGTTAATTTTGACAATAACAAATGAACCCCTTAATTTGTAAACATATTTAGCCAACATTTGGAAATTCAGTTTGTTAACTTAATGAATTCTTTCAATTAATTGGACTTCAATTCCCTTAATTTTCTCTGCATTTTGATCTGGAGTGAGGCAGCCGCAGCTGAGAGGGGAATAATGATTGTATGTAAAAGGAATCTTTCCCTCAAGTTGGAGAATGAGCGCCAGCTGAGCTGCAGGATCGATCGGTTCTTATAATTTGCTTCAATTAAAATTTAAAACAACTCTCTCTCTCTCTCTCTCTCTCACTCACTCATTCACAACTTTTCTCACACTCTCAGAATAGGACCAGCACACAATCAAATCAATGCCACCAAAGTCAAAACTCTAATATATTATCTAACTTATTGCCTAATGCCTATTAGACCCTCTCTCACCCAACTGGCCATTTTGGTCTTAGCACCAAAAGAAAAAAAAAAAGAAAAAAAGAAAAAAAGGAAAAAGAAATAAACCGAAAATGATGAAAAGGACAAGCTCACATGAGCCGAACCAGATCATCCATGGGCCCTACGTAGGAGTGTTACATTGTATTGTATTAATCCCCTTACCCCTTAATTCTCTCTCATCTCATTCTCAACTTTCATGGGTATCTATCTATCCATCCATCCATCTCTCTTTAAGAACCCAAAAAGCAAAGCAAATTTTTTCGCTTCACTTGTTTCTCCAAGTGACTAATATTTGCTTCATTAATTTCCTTCCGACCGAGCTCTTCGCATATAATATAGGTCAAATACAACAAACAACTTGGTGCTTTAATTTGTTGAATCTTCAATGGCCCTGTCTTGTTTAGGGTTTTGGGTGGTCAAAGAAGAAGAAGAAGAAGAAGGCAGCGAGTCTCGTCCGTTTTTGCACTGAGACTTATCTCTTTGTTATTCGGCTCTTCAAGGATCTGATATAGCAAGATCATACATAGCAAGAATTCACAGCAGGTGTGAGTTCTTAATTGCGACCACTTTTTTTTTTTCTTTCTTTTAATTTATAATTTTTAAATAAATTTAATTTTTTTTTTATTTTTTCATTCCCAAGATCCAGCATGTGTTAAAAATTTACTGTTGAATGCTTAGGTGTGGATCATGATGAACTTTGTGCAAGAAGAAAAAGGGAATTGCAGTAATAATAATGAAGAAGATCAAGATGAAGATCATCAGAAAGAGAGAATTACGCTCCCTTTTCCGGTTTCTTCTTCATCTTCAAAGTACAAGCCTTTTGTCCCTCATCACCACCAAAACTCATGGCTGCCGGGCCCCTTTGATTCTCAAGAAGCAGCCACCAATTTTGACAACAAAGTAGACCTCATGGACTTATCACTTGGAAACAACAACAATGAAGATCAGCCACACACACACAGTGGTAATATAAATAACGCTAATGCTGGCAACGGTACTAGCAGTAGTACTACTGGTGAGAGCAGTGGCATGTATAGGTCCATCGAGAAAGAGCACATGTTCGATAAAGTTGTCACACCAAGCGATGTGGGCAAACTAAACCGACTTGTGATACCAAAACAGCACGCCGAGAGGTACTTCCCGCTCGACTCTTCATCGAACGAAAAAGGCCTTCTTTTGAACTTCGAGGATCGGAACGGCAAGGCCTGGAGGTTCAGGTATTCCTACTGGAACAGTAGCCAGAGCTATGTGATGACCAAAGGCTGGAGCCGCTTTGTGAAGGATAAGAAGCTTGATGCTGGCGACATCGTGTCCTTTCAGCGCGGCGTTGGGGAGCTGGGGAAAGATCGTTTGTACATTGATTGGAGGCGCAGGCCTGATGTTCATCACGTTCCAGATCCCACAACGCTTGCGCAAATGCAGCTTCAAAGTCAGCTCCGCTTTCAGCAGTCGCTGCGCTGGGGCACCAGGCTCTACTCGCTCCCCCAATCTTTGTCAAATTATGGTCATTTCAGTTACAATTCGATTCATAATCCTTATCAACATCATCATCAACAACAACAACAACAGATTCTTGGTTTTGGTGGCAATGCGTCATCGACGATGCCGGTACAGTATTACCTAAGGCCATCATCAGTTTCACAGCAAATCGAGGGAGGGCATATGCCGATGGTGATTGATTCAGTGCCTGTCGTTGTTCCGGGCAAAGCTAGTAGTACCACTACAGCAAAACGGCTAAGGCTGTTCGGCGTAAACCTGGATTGCCCTACACAAGATGACCAATCTTCAGCCACTAGTAGTAGTTCCACAAGGCAAGCTGCTGCAGCTGAGTATTCAAACAAAGGAAAATCTTCCTTGTCTTTTGATTTGGATCTATAATTTGCTATATGCATTAATATAATTTCAAGGATAATTAATTTTATAGAAACTCTTATCAATTAATTTTTAAGCACATTAAATTATTTAGTTGAGGGGGTGTAACAAATTAATATATTTATATATAATATATATCAAGCAAAATCTTTCAATTGTACGTACAAAAATAGTCACACAGAGATGACGAATCAGCACATATACATTCCCGTATCTTAGTTATTAATTTTATAATTTTTCCTTTATTAGATGCTGGATTTTGCAAACTGTAAACATGCCATTCTCTCTAGCTACCCAGTACCCCAGTTTGTTGGGGATATATATATATCTATAATTTTGTTATTCCTCTTTAGTTATCACTCCCTTTCTCTCTCTCTCTCTCTACTGACACCATTTCGTGATATAGCTATCAAGCTTAATTAGCTACATATCATGCATGAGTAGTTCAAAAGTTTTTTTCTTTTTTTCCCCTTTCTTTCTCTTTCTCTTTTGTTTCTATTACCGCGTCAGGTTAGTGTTCTTGTTGCTGCCGCTGCTGCATAGTTAAGGAGCCGAGCTAGCTAGCTGCAGGCAACAATGTGCAGAAAGTTGCAGCAGCAGCAGCGCTGTAAAAAGGTAGTATCTGTATTCTAATATTTAACTTTTATCTTTTTAATTTTTCACTTGTTAATTATTTACTAATTCCTCGCTTGGTGATTCATGTTTCTCTCTTTACAGCTATCTTATTCTTGTCTGGATTACAACACACAAAATCTCCTTTCTGTTAAAAGAGGTTCCCCAAGTGAGATACCCTTGCAGAGACCACTCTTCAGTGAATGTTTGTGTAAGCAGGCACTTAATTTTTCGTGATTCAATCTCTATAGATAAGATGATTGCGCTTGGAATCTCATAATTGTCAAGTAAGTAACATTATTACCTACTTCGTAAGTCATCTCATATATATATATATATATATTACTCCTAATTCTAAAGATAATCTCAAAATGGTCAGATGATATTGCTGAAACAGACCCGATAATATGCAGTAATTGCAATCATCCTTTGGGGTATACAATATTTAATTCGAGAAGAGTTGTACCACCAAACGCCAATCTTTAATTGTCTTAATGCCGTTTGGTTTTATCAATCGTTCTAGCTATATATAAATAAACTATAAGTAATATATAATAATGTCGGTGTTAATTTCCCAGCTTGTTTGCTTTTTATGTTTTGAATTGATTATATATGATTGCAATCCTACAAACTCAAATTGAGTTGCATCTGCCCTTCTTGGTTGATTTTCACTGGCTTTTAAGATAATTGGATGAACCTAGTATATTTGTAAGTATGTGTAATGAATGAAAGTAGCACAGTTACTTTGAAGCAACACATTTACTTGAGCATTCACGGCTGGTTAATTAGAAGTTCTAAAACAAAATCAAAGGCTTAATATAAGCACCACTTAATATATCGCATCATGCATATTTAATTTACTGGTAATTTCAGCTTTCCTATCTTTTATTAACAACAAAGGAAAAGAAAAAAGAAATTGTTATCTGTACAAGCTTTTTAATATATATGAAGCCACTAATTCTTACACATAGGCTGGAACGAATATAGCTCATGACCAGTGGGGCTCAAACCCACGATGGAGAAAATAAATTCAAAATATTAAAGAAAAAAATTACTTGAGTTTCTAATTAGTTCTCGTTAAATTTATTAGAATAGCCACCCTTAGATCAATAAAAATAGTTCCCGTATACTCGTAAACCTATAAAATTTAAACTTTAACTTTAAAAATTATAAAAGTCTACTTTTTAATTAAGAAAATGAAATCCCACAATAATCTATGTGGGAGTTTTACTAGTTTTTCTCATATATATATATATATATATATATATATATATGCACACACACATAAGAGTAATAATACAACCACAAACTCTTGTACAAACTTACTTTATACAAATTGATGTGGTATGATTAAATTGATTGGATTAAAGATTCTTGGTCTACATGACTTATTTTTATTATTTTATATTTTCATTTAACTAATGAATTAATGCCAAATCAGTTTGTACAAAATAAATTTGTACAAGAGTTTGTGGCTGTACCATAACTCATATAATAAACTCATAGAATTTCAGTTTTCACATATTTTTTGTTTTGTAATTTAGCCCTAGGTAAATGATTTTTCTGGATGACATAGGTATTTGGGATGACATGCAATAAGTAGAGATGTTTGTTGTTGGAAATAAGATTTAAATAAGTGAAAAAAGATAAATTTAGTAATTAACAAGAGCACAAGTGATGTGGATAATAAGCTAATTGCATAAAATTATATACGAAGAACGTAATATGATGGTCTAGACCCGGTCACAAGTAAAATTATACATTTAATATGTGGGAAGTCTTCTAATTCTTCAAAATTTTGAATTATGATTGTCATTAAATTTTATAGTTGCTAGAAGAGATACAAGATATATTAAAATTTGTAGGTTGAGATTTTATGATTTTCTTTTCATATGTTCTCTTGCAATAAACTAAAGTCAAGTTTTAATGATTGAGAAACACTATCTAAACACTTGTAGTTATAGTTGAACCGTTTCTCGTTGAAGAATATTTATCAATCAAATAAATTTTTTCTTTAATTATTTGTAATTTGAAGACAACTACATAAATAATTAATATTTAATTCAAGTTATAATTTGTAACAAATTAAGATTTGTTTTTAAACGTAAATGAAATTGTCACGAGAGATTGTGTTACTTTTACACTTTTCAACTTCTCTTTTGTTTCGATTTTTAGTAATGCTAAGTACTAACAATGACTATTCCCCATCAATTTTTTGAAGCCTAGAGCAGATGAATTTTGGTTGTTATCTTACATTCTAAGTATTAATGACAAGAAAAGCACACACTTTAATACAGTGTGTAGTATGCGCGCGTGTGTAGGAGTGGGTATTTAATCCGACCCGACCCGAACCGATCCAAAAATTTTGGGTTCGGATCGGGTTCGGATGATACTTGTAACCCGATCGGGTTAAATTTTATCAACTCGATCGGATCGGATCGGATCTGATCCGATCCGATCCAAAATTCAAAAAAAACTCAAAACATAAAAACAACCGATCCGACCCGATCCGATCCGATCCGATTATATGTTCGGGTTGAGTTCGATTGAGTTTTCCCAACCCGATTTACCCGAAACTCGATCGGGTCGACCCGAACCCGAATTTGCCCTTTCCCTACGCGTGTGTGTGGGGAAGGGAGAGAGATCCTTGACTTTAATATAGCTACAATTAAGTTAAAAGATAAAAAAATATAAATTTTAATATACTACAAGATAAAACATAATGCATTAAAAGACTAGAATTCCATGTAGTTAAGCTTTACATTAGAATCAAAATAAATTACTGGTTTTATATACAAAAATAAAGTATTCTAATTCAATTTTTGTTTCAAAAAAAGTTTGAAATTTGATTAGTGAAAGTAACAAATTGCTAGAGCGATATTGCTAGGTCAAAACGGTAATGTTAGCCTGAATGTAAGTGTATTGAATTATTGGCGTATAGGAAGCAAACAATTGATCACAATAAAAGCAATTAGTAAAATGAGAGAGAGAGAGAGAGAGAGAGAGAGAGAGAGTAGTATTCCAAATTGCCATGCATTCATATTTAAGCATTTCTCGTGCTTTTTGTTGTGATGTTTGAGTCCTAGCTAGGGCAAACTATTGTCTACGTGTATATATATATATATATATATATATAGTGCACATAAAAATTAAACGTTTTGGTTCATTTAATGTAGACATGACCCTTGATTAGATTTATGTCAATTGTAAAGAAAATTTCATATCGTGAAAGTCCTGCAAGACTAGTTTGGCGTGGCATTATTCCAGCTAGAATTTAATTAATTATTGTAGTTACATCAATGTGACGTTTTCGTTTGTACTAATGCTCGCTGAATGCAATGTGGTGTAAAATTCTTGCTGGCTGCCCGTTTCGTTTCTGCGGAAAATGATTACTCTCACAATCAGAAGAAATCAATTCAGTTCTAGTTTCTTTGACTTACTTATTATTACATATTCAACCGTATCGGAAAATTTAGAGCTTGAGTCGTGCTACGTGCACTACAGCCCCATTTGCTTGAATAGAGTCTCTTGCTAGTGCAATTTGCAGTTCGGCATGTAGGAGAGTAAAGCAGATCATCGTGTAGCTAGGTATAGCTTGTGAATAGAAATATATATATTGATCAGCTACAGCACTCCAGAGCAACAACATGCAGAATATTACTGTAGTTTTACCCTTGCACGTCGGAATCGATCCCTGATTGATCAGTATCTTTTTTAATCTTTCGGGCAGGTTTTAATTATGTCTCCATGTCCATGAGGCATATGCATGGGAATTAATCCCCATTATTCTTTTAAGAAAGTAATATAATAAAATTAACAATATGTATACATAGAGTCTACCACCTATCCATATATATATATATATAGCTAGCATACGGTTACTTTATAAAAATAATATAGCATATCATATGGTCCAATTGTTGTTCCTTTGTTATATAACGAATCTGTACATATATAATAATTAATAAAGCGCAAGAATTCCTCTTCACAATTCACAAAGATTCCTACGCTACCTCAAAGTCTACCCCGTCCTACAAATAAAGATTAGAAGTAAGTGCATAAGTGTAGGTCAGCATATTAAAGTGAGAACATAAGTGTAGATCAGCATTCATGTTTTATAAGCATAATATTAATCGATGGTGAATAACAAAACCACTTGTGCTGACCGATGCGTTTGCTCTTATTTTCTCTAAGTTAAGACTATCGGCACTTTCAGATGACCTCCTAAAACCCCCTTCTCAAAATGACCTCTATTTAATTTCACAAATAATATTCTAATATTTTTCTCAACAAACCCCAATAAACCTCATATCTCTCTTTAAGTATAAAACTCTTTCAAGTTGAACTTGAATTTTTTATTTCATTTTAAATTGATAATGTTTGTAATTTTACTCTCTATTCAATATTGTAAATCCAACACTTTAGCTTATTGTTTTGGAGGGATTTCATTTCACACTATTAGTTCTATACTTCTATGCGTTGAATAAGAGTGCGACCTTCTAATTCATTTTTTTTTTGGGGGGAATAAACAGTTAAACAATTTTAGAATTATTTTTCTTTCACTGTTTCACATCAGGCTTCGTCTTTTGTTAAAAATTGTTCTTTTCAAGAATTCGTTTGATGCCAATTAATGAATGGTTTGAAACTAAAATTCCATACCTGCGTTATGAACACCAACCTTAATAGTTGAAGACAATGAGTGGATTTAATTAAATAATTTTGCATAAAATAATTCAAAATGAGGTTAAAATCGTAAATTTATAAACAAAAGGCCCGCACGTTTCCTTGTCAATATATATATATATATATATATTCTTACCTGAGGCTGTATAGATAGAAATAGAATTAGAGCTTAGGGTTGAAATACGTAAAATAAACGTAACGGAACCGGCAGAAAGCGTGATGTGTACCCAACAACACGGACGTTCAGGAACGGGGAGTGACTCAAGCCTTAAATTACATGTCATGGACCACCTTTTTTTTGGTTGTTTCTGTATATTTTGCACTTACGCTGCAATTAATGCACCTATAGTTTCTCCTACCGCCAAGTGCCAATTTCTTTTACAATAAATAAATAGCATTTACGCAAGCAATTAAATAATTAACGTACACATCTGTTTTTTTTTTTTAAAATAATAGTTGGTTTGTCATTATCTTGTAGCTTATTTCGTCCGAAAATAAAAAGTGACCAATTTTTTTTTTTTTTTAAAAGGCTTAAGCGTATGTATGTGTTTTATTATCTCTTTCCCCTCCGGCTAAAGCTGTGTTGTCACATTAGTACATTACACTACTCCAAATAAAAGGGAAACAATATATAATTGTTGAGAAAAAATTATAATTATTAAAAAAATTAATAATATATAGTAAATATAATTTTTAAATAATAATTTTGACAAAATTATTAAAGATGTAATAAATTTTTCATTATACAAGTAAAAAATCATATCAACATAACTTTTAGACTATAGTTATTAGTGTTTACTAACTTTATTACTGTAACTTTTAAATTATAGCTGTCCAACCTCAATTCCAAATGAACATTATCTTGAATTTATTCATATAATAAAATTAGAAAGTTGGTGCTATTAGCCCCTCCTATAAACTCCTCTTAAATTTTTTTTCTAAACATGCCTCCTTAAAAAAAAAATAAAATATATTATTATGTCTAATTTCATCTATTTTTATTACACAAATTAATATTATTGATTAGTCATTTCCCCAATAAACCCCATATTAGCTGATCCTTTTCATCCTTTCTCTCTATTCATCATTTTTTTTTGCTACTCATCGTCATATGAACTAATTTATAAGTAATCTAACAGATTATTGTTCTAATATTGGCCACAAATAATGATTCTAATTTTTGCGTTGTTGTCAAAAGAAGTACAATTGCTACAAAAGTTTTTAAAAAATGGGCATTAATTCATCGTTTGAGGTTCAAATGCTTTTGGATAATTTAGTCTTTATAAAGATCAAAAGTTTGGTTGATGACATCCGTAAATGATTATCCTTGAGACTTTCTTGCTTGTTACATCTTGGCATACGATGAATGAGGATGAGGTTTTTCTTCGAGGAAGATATTAAGCTCTGCTAACAAAGGTGTGTACCCAGTTTTTTTTTTTTTTTTCAATAATACAATACATTTCAAATAATTATTCTAAATTATGTAGTATTCATCAATTCGTTAGTAAAATTAAAGTGAATTAATTATATTGTCTTACCAATCAATTGATGAATGCCATATCATTTGAGATAATTATTGAGGATAAAAAATTTAGGATATGTAGTATTATTTTATTTAATAATTCTAGGAATCTTAATATTTGAATTTAAATTTGTATTAATTTGAATCGATGTGGCATCAATGTATCAAATGACATAATTATGATTTTGTTAATTATGTGAATGACACGTGTAATTAGGATATACACTAGTTGAAATCTAAATATTGTGATCTCTAGCACTATTATTATTTTTTATCGGATAATTACTATTTTTTTTTTTTTGTGTAGATGGTTCTCTTTATGCATCAACCAATGACCCAAAAATTCTTATAGATGAATAAACTGTTTATAATTTAAAAATTACCCTGAACACTCATACTGTCATAAACTCTTATATTACAAGAATACCTACAAGTTAATTTACTATTTAGAACAATATTGTGTGATTAATGAAATATATTACTCCTTACACCCTTTCATTACACCCAATCAAAATAAATTATATGGACATAAGCCCTAGTTTTTATTTCTCTCATTTCATTGATTTGCTTCTTGAAGGCGAGGTTACGTCAATTTCAAACTATTACCAGTTAAAAAAATAAATAAATAGAATTAGAAGTGTGGTTTTGATTCATTTCCATATTAGCCATCTTGATTTGGCTTCCTTCCTACTGATGGTATTCTTGAAACAATCAAACCTTAAGAAATCATACTAATATTTTAATGAGCAATAGTAATATTTGCTGAGTCAACAACATTGACCTCCGTAATATCTCAAGATTCCAATTCTATCACGATTTAGTGTTCCATATTTATTGTTAGTTCCTGCCAGAAACATACCTGCCAATATTTTTAGCTCCCTTCTCTGCAGCAGGTTCAAGCGTATATTATCATTAATCATCTTCTGCATTTTACACCCTTATCACGATCGTCCCTTCAACTGGATAAAGTGAAACGAGGTCGATGCCACAAATGTTATAGTTGTGCGGAATAACACTATACACTAATGAATAAGTTCCACCCGGTATCTTATTTTAATCGAGCAAATTGAGAGGTGTTTTGGCATTTTAGAAGGTGTATTAAGTAAGAGTATTCTTTAAGAATTTAATAAGTGAGGGATATGAGTAAAAGGGTGTTTGAATTAATTTTTAAAATATGAATAGTCTCATCCAAAAATTAAAATTGTGATACAATAAAAGTATATAAAGAAAGAAGTTGAAGTTAACAATGTTAGTCACCCAAGAGACCACATTACACATTTGTTCACTTTTAAGAAACATACAAATCTTAATGATTTATGAAATAGTTATAAAACAAAATGAAATATGTAAACTAAAAAGAAAGGTCGGTGGCAATAGCAGCGCTCAATTAGGCAAAGACGATGATTCGCGTGGGCCAATGATCATCAACCGGGAGCCCAGCCCGAAGAACTCCATGGGCCCATTTCGGTGGGCCTTTCCTCTGAATGTGAGCACGCCCAACAACAAATGAATGACCAAAAGAATCGCCGTGGTGTCGTCAATTGCGCGAGGGAGGGGAGGGAAGGGAAGGGAATGGAGTACAGATGTGTGAAATGCGGGTTTCGGATCAGGACGCTGTTTGTGCAATACTCGCCTGGAAACATTCGTCTCATGAAATGTGTAATCTATTTTCTTGCTTTCCATTTTTACCTCAAATTTCCAATTTTTCCATTTTACAATTAGTTTTATAACAACCCCACCCTCTCTATTTACAGGAGAATTGCAGAGCAGTGGCGGACGAGTACATTGAATGTGAAATCATGGTAAAAAATAATAAATAAAATTTATGCTTTTCATATTTAATTTCGATAATCGGTTCACTTGCTCTGTTTTTTTTTTTTCTTTCACATTATTAAAATGATTTATTTGTAGATTCTTTTGATCGATTTGATTCTGCACAAGCCTCAAGCTTATAGGCATCTGCTCTATAATGTACTCAATAGTGAAACTGTGAATCTCGAGGTATTAATTAAATATATCTTGTTATGGTACTACTACTGCATGTTATTGTATTGATTGCACTGTAACATGAGCTTGGAATTTGCAGGGAATACTATGGAAGTCGACAATTGGTTTTCTTCTTCTGGATGCTTGTATCCCATTTTTATTGTTAATGAATTTTTTGTTAGTTCTTCGAATGGGGTCATTAATTTTTTTAAACTCTCATCAAAAGAATATTTGTTATAGAATTCCTCAGCGAACCAAGATAGAAGTCTGCTTTTAAAACGAAGCAATGTAGGGCAGTGTTCATCCACGAGTTTTTCTTTGTTCGCTTGGATGTGCCAAAAGGTATGAAGTGCAGATCAATTTAATTGTTACTTAATGGATTTTGGTTTGTATATGTTGCTGAACAATTGAGTTTGTTGATGTCAATTGTAGATGTTGAAGGATGTAATTTTAGGGAACATTATGTTTCTTGGTGTTTTTCTTCTTGCATCTAGGATTCTGTTAAATACATCAGCTGGAGCTCGCAGGTACAACTGCTTCCTTGCGTTCAGATACTTAAAAATCATATGGATCCTCCTGATATCTTTTTAAAGTAGAGGAGTACGTTTTTTTCTTTCGATTATTCCATATGCAGCATTCTTGGTCATTAGATGATATGTTTAGCTAATTCCTCCAAATTTACAGATTCAAACACTTCCTGCTTGCTGTACTTATTTCAAGTTACTTCAAGATTTTTCTTGTTGCCATGATGGTAGGAGTTCTGGAAACCACTTAAGCATTTGTACCCTGCCCGTTGGTTGACAGTATATTAAATGACTTGTTATTTTTGCCTTGCGCAATATTTTTTGTTTTTCACTTTCTAGTCTACATCATTGATCCCAAGTCAGTATATATGCCTAACCCTGAGTTTGCATTTTACAGGTTTGGAAATTTCCTTCTTCTGTGATTTTTATCATTGACTTGTTCGTTTTATCATCCAACACAGTGGCGTTAAAAGGTTAGAAAATAGTTCCTCTTTCTCTTCATAAAATAAAGGATCTTCGTCATATGAGGTCCTTTTGTGCAGCATCTTTAACTAGATTAGTGTTCATTGACATGGGTTAGGCAATGGGCATGGAGTATACTACAGAAGATAATTTGATGGAGTTTTCAATTGGTTTGATTAGGGAATCTCAAATGGGTGTTAACACCGTAGTGTGAGCTCTATTAAGCTTGTAAATTTGTGCTGCTATGCTTCTATGAGTAGAATGCTGGGCAGCCATGAGGCAACCTATTGGTAGAAACTAAGATCTTAAGGTTGATGAATAGAGGAAGGCATACATTAAAGAGAATATGGAAAGAAATACTCTTAAGCTACAGGTTTGAGCTACACGAGGATAATATGACTTTTATATACTTTGGTTTAGGGTTGAGGATAAGTTCCTATAAATAGTTTATTTTTATGTACATTTAGCATCCTCATGATGTTATGGTGACTTTGCAGCCTGATGTTTTAAGTTGAGCTTTCATGTTTATATATTAGGCTTTGCATATGAATCCCTGACGACCCTCGTTTTTCTGTGCGAACCAGTGATTACCGAGTCAGCTATGAACAGAATTCTAGGTGTCTGCATGGTTGCGCATGTTGTAAAGTTCTTTGTTGTTCTGGGGCTCGAGTTAAGATATTTGAGAAATTGAAGAAGACTTTTTATTATTGTTGTTATATATATTTTTGGTGGAATTCCTAATTAGATTCAAAGAGAGCATTACTTGATGTTTTCTTCATGAGAAATAATATTAATATTCCCTGCCATGGATATGGCAGTTTTGTTTGCTGAGTTGATCAATTTCTATATCGTGTGGAAGGCCCTAACTATTCGGTATGTTAAGCAGCATATAACGAAACATGATGCTGACGCTAGAGAGGTCCCATGTTTCCATGTGCATGAATCATGATAAGTAACCAAAATGGAATTGATACACAGCATGGCAGCTCCCTTAAAGTGAGAGACAATTTCTATGAAGAGCAAAATCACTTCGGTCTTCTCAATTCAAACTACTTGCAAACAATACCAAGAGTAGTGGCAAGTTTTACGCAATGTGTACCTTGTATAACCATAGGGCAAGTGTACACAGAAATTTACATTCAACATCACGATTCAGGGCTTTTCATATTTTTATTTTTATTTTACCGTAAATGACACTAGGATGTCGAAACTCTTAAGCACCATCATCATGAGACGTGCGGTCTCTGGTAAGAATAGTGAATAGAGGCCATTACCCAAGTAAAGAAAATTGGTCGAAATGGAACTGACAAGCATATTGCGAAAATGCATACTGTTGGTGGATTAGTTGTAAGTTCCAATGGAGTCTTCCCCAAAAGAAGAAAAAGAACACCTTCTATTTCTGGCATCTGTATCACTAGACTTCGAGGCGTTTTCTGGTCCTCGTCAAACTCATCGACTTTGTTTTCCTTATGAGGCAGATCGCTAACGCATGGTGCGGCTGCTCTCACCTGCAGACATAAATTTTGTGGAGTTTAAAATCTTTATGTCAATACACACACTCATCGTACAACCTAACGAGACTTCAATTGTGAAGTTTATGGAGACATTATTTTGATGTTTTCGCTTTTTCATGCTGCATTTTAAATATCTTTGGATATTGCTATGCTTGAAACTTGACCCCTGCAATTGGTGTCTTTCAGGAGCACGTTCCTATTCTATGGGATGCTGGGATTTTGGTATATGGTTTTTTTAAAAAAATTGAGCTATGAATTCCTATTAGTTATTACCTGACGATTTAATATTTTCCATAACATGATTTCCAGAATCAATGGCCAAATGACTATTTGGTCCAGCGCAAGTATCAGGATTACTGCTTGATTTTCTTTTCAGGCGGAAAAGAACGTATTCCTTCCGATGCAAGTAAAAAAAGTAAAAGAATCGTGAAAATTGAGGGGATATGTCACAACCCAAAAAAAAAAAAAAAAAAGAGAAAAAAGAAAGCGAATGCCTTCCTTGAAAGTTAAAAAGTAGCAGCGTTATTGAAGTTATATTCATGTATAATGCAATTGGTTCTGATCCAATTAGGAATGGAGAACCAAATTCTTTTTGTACCCAATTGATCACATATTTTACTATCTTTAGCGGTGACCTTCCAGAATTCAGTGTTGGTTTTCTTGTTTATCCCTTCACTGTTTGGATACTTGGAGCAAACGTATTGAAAAAGTATCACACCAGTTCCTCGTGGCATTTGGCGAAAGCTCTTGCTTGACAGTACAAAACAATGAACAAGTAACTTAAAACTCTTGAAAAGTCATGCAAAAATTAGTATCATAGTAATGGGATCCATTACCATATTATTAAGAGTGTAAATTATTTAAGTTGTAGCTCAAGAAACTTTTTGATCATTTAAAATGAAACTTATCATCGTTTCAACAAAATACAATATGATATCTTCTTCAATGAGATGGAATCTAACTAAAGTTATTGAGATGCGTGGAATAATCGTATTGAATGCCCGCAGTAGAGCTAGAGCCGCTATTAAAATACTGTCCGCCATTTTTCTATTTGATAGTACAAATGAATTAACTTGCTTCTCAAGTAGTTTATGAACCCACTATCTGATCTGCCACTGATTTTACTCATTCTTGCTTCTCAAGTAATCACCGTTGCACCTTCGCCCTTTAACCTTTTTATATTCTCTTTTGTGGTTGTGGATCACTGGTTTGTTACGTTCCCTACTTCCACAGTTTCACCTTCCTTCACATACTACAAAATCAATATTTTCAATTTAATTATTCAACTGATCCTTTCATAGAATATTGCACTTCGTTTCAAATTAAAAAAAAGATAAAAAGAAAAAACCTCAGTTTATTCAAGATCATAATCGTAACTTAAGAGTTACAGACTGATGTAATTTTTTTTCAATTTATTTATGAGCCCTAAAATGTATTAAGCCGTGCATTCTTCTTAAATTTTTTAAGGATAATTTTGGAAGGTAGGATTGAATTAGATTAGATTAAACTGAATAATTTAGTAATAGTATCATTTTTTTATGTGGTACAGTATCATATAGAACTATGTTAAATCTAATTTAACACAACTAAAATAATTGTTTAAAATAGTACAATTATTTTAAAATGCATTCTTAATTGTTGAATATAATATTCAATATTCAATATTTTGGTTGATAAATAATTGATTTTTTTTTTATGTTTAACATATAATAAATTATTGAAAAAAATTGATTTTTAATATTATATTACATGCTAGTTTAAATAGATTATGGAAGTATTTAATCTTAAATTAAATACAAGTTAAAATAAGTTATTGAATAAAATTTTGATATTTAATATAATATCAAAATTTTAGATCATATAAATTATGAAATTAATTTTTTTATATTTAATATTAGTTTTAATGTAAAGGAAAAGATTGATAAAAAAAATAATAACTTTCATTTCATTTTACTTATCTCATTACTTTCTTGGTGAGACTATTCGTACTCTAAAAATTATTCTGAATACTCATATTGTAATAAATTATTATATTATAAAAATATCCAACATATGAATTAATATTAAGGACTCTCTCTTAAAAACAAACATAATATAATTACTCTAAACATTCAACTAAAACATTCATTATTTAATATATAATTCTCTTGTCATAAACCTAAAAATTTTATTTTCAATCTCCTAAACAATATTTGGTTAAACAAGAGAAAATCAATACTTCTAATATATTTTGAACAAATAAAAATACCGTTTGTAGTCTTCTTCTTCTTCTTTTTGAGTCAGAGACGGTCATTTTTTTTTTCAATTGCTATGTTAAAAAATTAGGATGTAAAAGCCAATTTTGAACATATTTTTAATAAATAAAAATTAATAACTAAAAATTATATTAAAGAATTTATTTAGAATATAATTTGATTCCATTTTTGTAAATAGTAAATTATTATTAATTATTTTTGAGTTTGTTGAATAGTTTAATTAGTGTTTTGAGTAAATAATTTAACTTGTTTAAGCAAAATCTTTTTTGATATTTTAAAGGGTAAAAAGTAAAACTTATTTTTTAAAAAAATTTAACACATGAGCATACAAAATAATAGAGTGTTAGAATAACTTTTAAAATGTAAATTTCTTTACCCCGACATTTTTTTTTCCCTAAAATTAGTCTAATCCGGATCTCATCTTTGCATCCACACGTGAGGTACATGCAAGAATTCGCTAAACTCTCACATTCCCTGGCTATAATGTATATGACATAAAAAATATAACCATGAAGCAAACAAACATGGAAAATACATTCAACAGCAAGATTCAGTACATTTTTTGGCCATAAAAATATAAAATTACAGTAGCATTTCAAAACTCCGAGCACAAACATAAGCTTATGATGAAGCTATATGAAAGATTAAAAATCAAAATTGCTTTCTATACCAGGTACAGGCATGCAATCACAGTGAGACACAGGCTTAATGCTTTGGGATTCAGCTGTTGTGTCTTGCTGTGATGACATGCCATTGAAACATGCAACTGATAAGAACAGCATCAGTCAATGAAGATAAGCCATTTCCCTAATAATAAATATGATCAGAACTAAACTGACAAGCACATTGAAAAGATATACTGATGGTGGATTTGTTTTATGGCTTAACTGAGGCGTCTCCAGGGAAATGAAAGAACTCTTTTTGTTGCTGCTAACAGCCCCGTCAGAGCCAGAAGCAGCCGTTAAACTGAAAATGTAAGACTCCTTTGTGATGCTGCTAGTGGACCCGTTAGAGCTAGAGTTTGAATTTTTACTTGTGCTTGTTGGTTGTGCCATTTGCTTGTCTTTGACTAACCTCACAGTGGAGTTTTCTGTTCGGCGAAGATCAACCGCATGATGTACAGCTTTTCCCAACTGCAAAATAAATCGTATGGAGTTTAAAATCACTTGTATAGACTTCTTACAATGTGTTGAGGATTGGACTGAAAAGTCTGTGGGGACTGGTTACTTTTTAACATTCTTACCTCAACTTTTGATACAGCTTTGTTGGAAACTTTTCTCTGTGTTTGCAGTTCTTGAGTAGAACATTGAGCTTTAAAGTACTTGTGGTGCTTGGGTGTATGTTGCAGTTCATCAACAACACTTTGAAGACAAAAGCTCCCAGGCAGATCAGTATCTGAATTTATGGATGAAATATCCCAGTCCATAATGGCATCACCTTCTGAAGAGGAAAAAGTTCCATCAAGTGCCCAACCTGTTCCAAGCTGCACGTGTGCATCCTCATCAAACAAGTTTGAAGTTCCCTGCACTTTACCATGCTGTCACATAGAGATGTGAATGGAAAAGTCAATATTCCATAGATGTGTTCTAAACAAGAAGGTCCAGAAAGAAATATCATATTCTCAAAACTATATGAGAATTCTACTGCTAACACGAGTCTTTGGGTTCTACAAATTGACCACACATCTCAAATTCTGTCCGGAAACAGATACAAGATTTTTAAGCTATGTGAGAATTCTACTGCTAACATTACGACCGGGATAACAAGCTAAGCATTGTTATAATATCAATGGTAATACTAATAAATTTCTGTGGTTTATGTGCAATTGGAGTGTATTCTCCGATAGTTAATGGGATAAATTTCTTTACCTGTTCATAGATTTTTGAATCGGCGTCTTTGCTGCCTTGGACATACCTTCTGCTTAATGGTATTGTTGGGTTGAAGTCATGATGAAGAGTGTTCATACCTCTTTCACCAGAGAATTCACCTTGGTCAGCCAACAGAGAATTCACAAATGCTTCTTCCTGCTCACTAGTTTCGAGACCAGAATAACTCAAAGAGCTAGGTTTGTTATAAAACCCATCAGAATATGAGGTTCCTTGCTCTGGTTGAACCATTGACAGCAACGAAGGGGGAGAGTTGTGATCAAACCCATTGGAATTTAGCGGAGAGTTGTGATCAAACCCATTGGAATTAACCATTGACAGTACTGCAGGGAGAGTGTTGTGATCAAGGAGTAGTCGCAATTCTTCAGATAGATCACGGTTGGTCTGGAGAGAAAAATTATAGAGATACTAAGCATTAGTCTCAAGTATGTACGTAATGGTTTGCTGGTTATAAATTGATAATTGAAGACAGAGGCATGCTCCCTTTTACCTGTGGGTTAGTGTTTTCTTTGGCATAATTTCCAGAATCAAAAACCAAAGGATGAGGACTTGGTTCACTGCAAGCATCAGGCTTATCACCTGATTTTCTTTTCAGACGACAGAGTACATATTCCTTCTATACAAGTCAGATTAAAAGACAAAGGGACAAAAGAGAAAAAACAACAAGTCATTATATAGCAAATTTTCATCAGAACGCTCCAGTTTACTAGCAAAATACAAAACATGCATGCATAATCTAATTCATAATTTTAAATTCAAGCAGAACAGAGATGTTTCTACAACAGCCTACGTGTCCACAAAATGTGCTAAACTAGTAATCTGCTGCCCGCATTATCAATTAAAAAATTATGTCTCCAAAAAAAGCAAGATTATTCTAATCACTCTCAATCTTCAACCAGTTATATATACGATCAATCAAGAACAGGCAAACAACACAGACGATCGATTGATTCAATGGAATATGTAAAATCAAAGTTACGTTGGGCTTAGGAGACCGCCACAACTAACACTCCACAGACAGAATGAAAATTCAGGGGATTCCATCTATCATATGCCAAAACTCCAAAATAATAATAATAATAATAATAATCAAGATTAAAGAGAAAAGAGAGAGAGGAAAACGAAAAAGAAACAAAAAATACCGGATACAAAAAAGCGTTGTCGGAGTGATATTCATGTATAACCCAGTTGGTTCTGATGCCATTAGGAACACGGCCTTTGTGGAACACCAAATTCTTTTTGAAACCAATCTTCTTCCCCTGTTTATCCCATATAACACGATCTTTGCCGGTGCATTTCCAAAATCCAGATTTGGTCGTTCTGTTAATCCGTTTACTGTTTGCATATTTTGAAACAGGGGCATTGAAAAAGAACCACACTCGGTCTTCTTTGGGCATTGGCGAGAGCTCTGCATCAGCATACAATCATACAGACGTGAGACGTGTGCGTGCGCACACCAAAAGCAAAGAAAATGTATGTATATATATACACTTACTATTAATTCACTTGTGAATTAAACTGAGGAGTACAACTGATGAATGATTTTAATTTATGCATACACTATACTTACGAGGCAAGTCCCAAGGTTCGTACATGCAGACATCAACAACATCTTCTATTGTATGGACAGGGAAATCAAGGCCACACATCTTCCTTTCAAGAAAATACGTTATGATTTCTTCTTCAGTTGGATGGAATCTGAATCCCACAACCCCATGCCCCTCCATTAATTTTTCTCGCAATGAGAATTAACGTTCTCTACTTCCGACTTACTACTTTTTATTATGGAACAAGATTACAAGAAGAAGCAGTGGCAGTGGGGTGGTGTAAGCTTAAGTTACTGACGACGATCAATAATATAGAAGCATTGACTTGATCGTCTTCTCTCTCACAGTCATTCGTCTTCGTCTTTGCCTAGACACTTCAATCAGTACTTTGGACTTTGGAGACGTGGGATCATCTTATTGGATTGGGCAATGGACCCCACAACCGAAACCCGCCTGTTTTTTGTTTTTCATTTTCCAATGGGCAATTTTTAGTGGAGTCCTCAATACAATATTCGTGGCGGGGAAAAAAAAGTATATATTTCAGACTCCGGAAGTTTGTAAAATGAATCCATTTATGTCATTCAAGTCCTTAATTTAATTTCTCTGTAAAACGAGTTAACAACATTGAGGGCATTTCAGTCTAAAATAATTGGGCCACCTCCTTATTATTTATTTTATTGATAGGTGTCAATAGTTTAAACTAACTAACGTTTTTCTTTCCTTGTATTTATATCATATTTCATGTTGATCAATTGATATTTTTATATCATAAGACTAACTCGGATGTATTTACTTTTCTGTTAATGTAAAATTGAATTATATGTGTTGTTCTGAGTAGTAGTATTCATACATATTATGCTCAATTCGCCATAGTTGCTACTTTTATTTTGTTTAGTTTTTTTTTTCCTTTTAGTTTCTATATTTATATGTATTAAACTAAGATTGCTACGTTATTTTTTAAATCCAAATTACATGTATATTTCATTTAGGTTGAATTTTTTCTTTCTTCTGAATAAAAATGGTACTAGTTTAGTTTTGTAGGAGTGTTTTTAAGACTACTAACGTTTCCTCTAAATAGATTCAAGAAATTAAGCCCACATAATTCTTGAAATAAAAACAAGCTATTCTTATAATTTAAGGAAAGAACACCTACAAGAAAAATATATAAGAAAGAGAAATTATAGAAAATATATTAGGCAAATATATAATAAAGGACAAAAAGATTTGGATCCATTAAGTGGAGAAAGTGAGCGAAACCATTCATTGTTAAAAATGAATTAAAACCTTCCTCATTAAAATTTGACATGATATTAAAATATTAATGACTATGTAGCTGTGTAATAGAGGAGAACTTTTTATTATCATTTAATAAATTATGTATTGTTGATGATTATTGTGATGGATCGATAGAAGAGAAAGAAGTGTTCAATAGTTTTTTTTTTGTAGAGAGAAAATAATGAAAAAAGGATAAAAAGATAATTTAATTAGTTAATCTTTTATTAGTATTTAACTACAACTATTCCATGATAACATGTTAGTTTGTCAGATTTAAATCGATATAGTGGTAAAATAGTAAATACAGTGGAAGTGCTAAAAGTTAACATATTTTATTAACAATAAGGGGATTTCAACGGATTTTGAGATACATGAGAGGTTTGATTAATTTGGCAAAGAATAAAAGGGGTTTAACTTATTTTTCTCCACTAAGTGTACTGTACAGATGATGCCATTCGTTCCCCTTTTCAACTTTATATACATTCATTGTGATTGTGGCTTGGATTGTTACGTTCTTCCGCTCTCTGGTCTCCTTCGTTCACAAGTCGAATTAATACTTTCAATTTATCTATTTAAATGAAGCTTTCAAAGAATATTCTAGAAAAACAAAATCAATGTTATTGGGGTATATTTAAAATTGAGGTTGAGTAACTATATCTTTTAAGGTACAGCACTAAAATATTTAGTTAATATTAATTGCTATAGTTTATAAGTTATGTTAATATAATTTTTCACTTGTATAATATAAAATTTATTATATTTTTAATAATTTTATCAAAATTATTATTTAAAAATTATATTTATTAAATATTATTAACTTTTATTTTATAATTATAAATTTTTTTACATCAACAATAATTTTTAATTTATACCACCTCAATTCCAACACATACCTTTAGTTTTTTAAAAAATTAATTTTTTAAAAAATAAAAACGAACAAAAACACTTATCTGTAAAACATTGAGGATAAAATTTAATGCCTAACCGGTTCTAGATATATATATATATATATATATATATATATATATATATATATATATATATATTAAATCTACTTTAGTTGTTAGTAGTGCTCTTTTTTTTTAACAAAGTTCGAATTTAATGGTAAATTTCGGTCGATGTTGGCTATAATTCCTTCCAGTCGCCATGCGTCGTACATTTACCTTTTGACTACATACACATATTTTCTTCGTCAGTAGCCAAATGCAAAGGACAAAAGCGTCAAAGTACGAGCTTAAATCTTTTCGGCACGTAACTGACAAGGCATACTATATGGTGCATGTTGAAAATATGCACTGATCGATCATCAAGCAAACTATATGTCAACTGCAATTCTCCATTAATTAATTACTACCAAAATTCATAACATAAAATACCAAATTCATCAAGCGACAAATTATTTAAATACAAGTGATTAACTATATATATATATTCAGTCAAATTTATGACGACACGACAGAACGATTACGAATGAGGTGCATGCATCCACCGTGATCCAGCCATTTATTACGAAGCAGTAGCTGACGGTGTACCTAGAGTAAAATAGAGTCATACACAGACAACCAAGTGTTGTTAGTTAACCTTTAGTCTTTACGAGAGTAGAAAATTTTTAATATATTTGGGGGCAAGCTTGATGTTTCTCACCCCTGTTGGCTGTTGCTGTGGACGTACATCATTCAAGAATATTCATAAAAAGCTGCATGGCCACTCGATTCACCCCGGCTATAGTTCTCGGGTTTATCATCTAAGTTTCCTCTCAAGCGACATAGAACATAAGGTTTCTACACATAAGGGAAAAAAGAGAGAGTGAGAGAGAGGGAGAGAAAATTTTTTTTTTTTAAAAAAAGGCTCATAAGACTGCGTTGTTCTCAATACTAAATAGAGCTTTATCTCACAAAAAATTGCCATATAAAGAAAAATAAGTTGTATAGTGAGAGATTGCCTGATAAGCAGAAGCTTTATAGGAATGGTATTCATGAATAACCCAGCTGGTCTTCACAGCCTTGGAACCACGACCTTTGTGGAAAACTAAATTCTTTTTCACACCGATAACTTCTTTCCCACAATTGTCCCAAATTTGACGATCGTTACCAGTCACTTTCCAGTAACCAAGCTTTGTTGTTCTCTCAACACGATCACTGTTTGCGTACTTCTTATTAAGTTCACTTAAAAAGTACCACTCTTCATCGTCCAAAACTGCTGATCGTTCTATATGAAAGATAAACGTACAAACAAATTAATAAACTATTCTTTCACAATCAAATTATTAGTTTACCATAGTTCTATGCTTGTATTTGGCATTGTTGTGGTTTTATATATAGCTTTGAAGCCACAACTATTATGAATTAAGTTTTAGCAGTGAAATAAATGTTGATCATATTTGGTAAATATAATTTTTGACCAAAAAAAAAATAGTAAATATAATACAAGCTTTCCTTCAAACAAAAGTAATTGGGGCAAATTTGTAAGTGTCAACCAAAAACTTTAGAAAAGCCACAGCTATATACCCAACAACAATATCAAATCTAATTAACTAGAATTTAGAACAGAATTTGATTAATGCACTTTTGTGGTGCATGGATACATGTGCGTGGCTGATAATAAGTACCTACCAGGCAATTGCCAAGGCTCAAAGGCGCAATAATTGAGTGTGTTAACAGCTTGAATGGGGAAAGCAGGGTCACGCATCTTGTTTTCAAGAAAATAAGTGATGATTTCGTCTTCGGTTGGACGGAATCTGTAGCCCAGATAATTATAGTCCATTTTTGCTATATAAATAAGCAATAGATCGAACGGAGAAGAGAGAGTACGTAATAGCTAGCTATATGCTTTCTTAATGAGGCTTTTGATCAAAAGGAAAGTTTTTCTATAAGAGATGCCGAGGTTAAGTGAGGAGTGACTACCTATATATATATAGCCCCCCTAAAGCATTGACTTGTCAATCATTTCCTAATTTAGTCTTGGTCTTCGACTTATCAAAGAAGCTATGTGAGATGATTATTTGGATTTTCGACTACCAAGTTTTGTAATCTTAAATTATTAATAAAATTCAATGTAATTCCGCGTTTATATTAATATATATATATATATATAAACGCGTGAGAACTATAGACTAAGTTTTTTTTTTATTTTGTTTATATAGGAAATTTTATTTGTTATAATTATAAATTGCGTTAACTATATATATATATATATATAATCCCAAAATACAAAATATTTGAAAATAAATAATGTTGTAAAATAGTCACATATTATGCTCCAACTTCATCATGCATGCACTGATTTGTATTGAGGGAATGACTCCATTAGTATCAACGTACTGAGAGTAAATCTTGGATTAAATAGTACGCGAATCTAGCATTATTATATAGTATATGGACTAGGTTAATGGATTATATCATTTAATAATATAATACAAACTTGCTTCTTAAGTAGTTGTCAAATTGTTTGACTCGTTTTTGGTCTCCTTTAAACCCTGTCGTCTTCCGTTAGTTTGTTATGTATGTTCCCCACTTGGCACTTGCGTTGGCATTGCGCATCGAGCCAGAGACTACTCTCCTTCCTTCAAAAGTTACCGAGTTCAAATAATACTTTCTATTTTAATTCTTGCGAGATTGCTTTCAAAGAACACTCTGGAGAGAATCTCAACTGCGATTTAATACATATGATTAACTCAAGGAAAGACGTGTACCAATTATAGAACTTTCTGGAACTCTAAAGTTCAGTTTAATTGTTGAAGAACATTAATTCTGGAAAGACCATTACTTTTGAGTGTTTCTAAATTCATTACTTTTGACACCCCATCAAACACATTCATTAACAATGTTGTCATCTAATCTAAACTCTAATAATATATTCTCCTTAACATCAAATTTAAGGAAAATGATAAAGGAACAAAACAATGATAAAATTGTGAATTTTTGAAATTTTGTTTTAATGGTTTTACATATTTCTTTTTCTAAATATCCCTCAAAATTGACTAAAAGACAAAAAAATTTGCTTTTGTTTCATCATGATTTTGTTCATTTAACGTTGCTCCAAATTTAATTCAATATAAAAGAATTTATATTTCATTTGATTAGACAAGTGAGCAAGTTTCATCGAAACCATACTACATATGATGCTATCTTGGATCATTTGCTTTACAAATTATGAGGCAAAAAGAAGGAATAATGATGAGGTATTAGAAGAAGGGTTGACCGACCGAGCATGAAAACTTTTGAAAAAAAAAAAAGGGCAAGTTTTTATAATTGTGTGCCTCATAATGTGAAAAAATAAAATAAGAAGGGCAAAATTACAAAATATATGTATACACATATAAGAAGTCTGTAGTTCATTTTACAATTAGTAGCTGAGTTTATAGTTGTTTATTTTGTCTGAAAAGTTTGGCTAACGAATTAAGGCATAAACATACATCTATAAAGCTGGGAGCACTCAAAGATTTTTTAAAAAGACGTTTCTTGTGAATTAATGTCATGATTAATTAATTGATTTTGACGTGAACGAATATGAGATAATAATGATGATGTGTGTGGAGCTTTCATATGCGTGTGTGTATGACTTTGTTTAGAAGTCGTTTACTACCACATTATCTATTCTTCCATTTATTTATTTTACTTAACGCTGGATGCTATCGCTTTTTTCCTCTCCTTCCAGTCACAACACATCGTACATTGACCTTTTGACTTAGGACACACACGTAGTAGTCATTAGTCAACCCCTTCTAGCTAACTAGATGCAAAAGGCAAAGGCGTCAAATTAAGTACCAACGTAATTAGGGCATATATATATATATATATATCCCATCCACATTGTGAAAAATACCTCTGTGGGCAATTAATTCTTCACTGATCAATCATCACACAGATTAATGAAATTTCAACCGCAATTCTTCATTAATTAAATACAAACAACAAGAAACAAATACAAACAACTAACCGGACACACGACACAATAAACCGATCGAATTCATAAAACTAGTAAATAAACACAACAAGCAACATAAACTACATCTTCTGCGATCCGGCTCTTTATTAGTTATCAAGAAGCAGTAGCTAGCTGAGGGACGTTGTACCTAGAGTAATAGAATATCATATACAGACAATCAAGTGTTAGTGATTTTTTTTATTATGAGAGCTGATCAAATATTTAATATCAAGGTGTAATATAATCCATCTTTCTCACCTGTAGTAGCAGTGGGCAATATTTTCTGCAACATGATTTTAATTAATAATCAGAAGCAGCATGACCACTTGATGCACCACGGGTATAGTTCTCTCGTTTCTCATCTAAGTTTCCTGTTAAGTAAGAGAGAACATACGGTTTCTACACCCAAAAAAAAAAGAAAAAAAAGAAAGACGCCCATTAGTACGGATGAATTAACATCACCAAATGTTACTTTCGACAATGTGAATATCCACCCTTAGATTTGATAAGACCAATCGCTCAAAATATGGGTAAAAATTTAAATCAAAAGTTTTAAGTTAAAATAAAGCAACTAGAAATTAAATTAAGTTAAAAAGTTTCACCAACCAATTTTTATACTAAATTCAATTAGGCTCATTTGCAAATTAGGCTGTTTTTGCATTAATTGTTATGTAGCGGTGTGATGTGGAAGTAGAACTAATGAAGTGTTCGATAAGCATTTCAAGATGCTATAGCTTCTATTTCACAACAAGAGTATAACATTTAAATGTCAAACAGAGTCTTAGTTGATAAAATTTGCTATTAAGAAAAAAGAAAAAAAGGAAATTAAAAACGTAAAATAAGAGAATACCTGATAAGCAGAAGCGTTGTTGGAATGGTATTCATGAATAACCCAACTGGTCTTGACAGCGTTGGAGCCACGACCTTCATAGAAAACCAAAATCTTTTTTACACCAATAACTTCTTTTCCGTGTTTATCCCAAATCTTACGATCTTTACCGGTCACTTTCCACTGACCAGCTCTAGTTGTTCTCCCCGCACGTTCACTGTTTGCATACTTCTTATTATGTTCACTGAAAAAGTACCACTCTTCATCGTCCCGAATTGCTGCTTGTTCTACACACGCATGCACACACACACACACATATATATATATAACAAATTAATTAATCAATAATGTTCAGCATGTGTGTAGCTGAGCTGATAAAATATAAATATGTATTTTACGTAGTACCTACCAGGTAATTGCCAAGGCTCAAAGGAGCAAATATTGAGTGTGTTAATTGCACGAACTGGGACAGCATGGCCACGCATCTTGTTTTCAAGAAAATAAGTGATGATTTCGTCTTCCGTTGGATGGAATCTGTATCCCAGATGATTATAGTCCATCTTTTCAATATAAATAAGCAATAATATATAGAACGAAGAAGAGAGCTAGCTAGCGTACTTGATTAATAGCTATATAAAGTATATATGTGTGTGCTTTAATTTCTTAGATTGTTGAAGGGAATTTTTTGCTATACAAGAAGCCGAGGCTGTGTGTGGAGTGACACCTTATATAGCCTCTAAGCATTGACTTAATTGGCAATCACCTTCAATATTAGTCTCGGTCTTGAACTTACCAAAGAAGCTATTCAAGATGATTTGGATGTTCGAAATCTTAAATTCCAAAAGTAATTCCGTGTAAGAAAATATTGTGTACGTTTTTTTGAAGGAAATATGTGTGTGTGTGTGTGTGTGTAATGCTTGGTATACATATCAGATTAATTATAAGCAAATGTTACCAAATGAGGAAAATTAACCGTTATAATTTGCCAATTACTTAATGCATGGACTGGTTTACGATATTGTATAATTTCTGCATGCACGGGCAGCCTCCCCGTCGGGAGTTGGAGCAAAATTAAGCAAATAACGCGCGCGTATGCCACGCCCAGAGTTTTTAATTAGTTGTTATTTTCAAAAAGAAAATAGAGTTTAGTTTCTTTTATAGGGTTAAAATCAGGTATATATATGTATGTATGGATATTAAAATAATAATAAACAAACATTGCTTCTCAAATAATTTAATAATTGTCAAATTCTCTCACTCGTTTTTGGTCGCTTTTAAACCTGTACTTTCTTTCTTCTTCGCACTTGCGTTGCGCGTAGCCTCCTCTCCTTGCTTCACAAGTTACAAAGTTTGTTACAAAGTAAAAATATACATAGAATATGTTTTAGATTGAGATTACACAATTTTAATTTTTAAGTTATAATGTTAAGTGTTTGATAAAAATATTAGCTGTTGTAATTTAAAAGTTATATTAATATGATTTTTCACTTGTATGATGTAAAATTTATTATATCTTTAATAAATTTATCAAAATTATTATTTAAAAATTATAATTACTACATATAATTAATTTTTATTTTATAATTATAACTTTTTTTTTCTACAATAACTATAACTTAAAAATTACAATACCTCAATCCCAAACATATACATACTATCAATTTTAATATTGCTTTCAAAGAACATTCCGGAAAAAAAAACCTTAATAAATAACTGAAGGGAACAAGTAAGCATGCATACATGATATATATACACCAAAGCAACTTAATTTCTGGAAGTCTCAGTTTAATTGTTGAAGAACATTCTAGAAATTAGAGCCAATGTAAATTAACACAAGTTGTACTTAGATCAAGAAAGCATTCGAGGGAGAGATAATTAACTAAAATAGAAAAATCAAATAAATAAAAGAATACGTTTTAATTTTCGCCTGGCCAGAAGGCGGGCCTTTCTTGTTTTTCTAATGAATAATAAATATAATAAATACACAGAGGCACATGCTTGCATACCGACACTCGATAGTCCACTGGCTGTGGTGCCAATATAATCGAACCGACATCTCGCGTATTGTTACTTTGGTGACCGATACTCAGATGAGCAGCTTAAAGATAAATAATTTTATTTTTTTTTAATTATGAAGATAATTGTGTAAATTAATTAATTAATTAAAAAATGTAGACTGGTGAAAAATATTGAGAGGATAAATATCACAGCTGCTCATCAATTAGTTTGTTTAACCCCTCCAATGAATGAACATAGCTGAATTGATTGATTGATTGATCGATCTCCTACCAAAGCAAAAAGTAAAATAAAATAAAATAAAATGACAGTATATGTATGCCTTGAAAATAGTTTTGAACGTTGTGGCTATTTATGTGATTTATCTATCACATGTGCATCAGAGGCTAACCACCATCACATCTCTTCTTATTTGCTTCACATGTGAGGCATACTGCTTGGATTACAATGATCACGCCACACACCGATTGGAAATTGGAAGGCTAAACTTGGCAACTTGTGATTGGCGTTTGGAATCTATAGAGCGATATGTTATGAGCCACTCAAATTCACCACAAGTACCTTAAGCCAAGTCCGATCACAAATACAAGTCGTCCTTAATGAGTTCAATGATGTCATGCCTCTGAAGTTTCAAAGAAGCTCTCACTTAGGACAAAAATGGATCACAAGATTAAGTTGGAGTAAGGTATTAAATCTCCAGCCTTGACACCTTACCGTATGGCGCCACCCGAACTTGAAGAGTTGCGGAAACAACTCACTGATTTATTGGATGTCGGATATGTCCGTCCATCAAAAACTACATTCGGTGCACCCATCCTTTTATAAAAGAAGAAGGATGACTTTTTATAAATGTGCATCGACTATCAGGCACTCGATAAGATTACTATTAAGAATAAGTTCTCAATTCCCTTGATAGCAGATCATTTTGATCAACTTGGCAAGGCGTAGTACTTCACCAAGCTCGACTTATGTTCAGGATACTACCAAGCTCAAATTGCTAAAGGAGGTAAATAAAAGGGGGGCATGCATCATAAGGTATGGATCTTTTGAATTCCTTATTATGTCATTTGGTCTCACTAACACACTAGCCACATTTTGCACACTTATCAATAAAGTCCTTCAACTATTCCTCGATTGTTTTGTTGTCGTGTACTTAGATAATATCGTATTGTATAGCACCATCCTCAAGGAGCATGCACGACATCTACAACAAGTCTTCCAAGTACTACGAGAAGTGGAGTTCCTTAGCCACAATATAGCGGATGAGAAATTAATGATGGAAAACTCAAAGGTGAAGGCCATCCTTGAATGGGAATCAATCTCAAGTTCTCAACAAGCTTCCACCAGCAAACGGACCAGTAGACCAAGCTCATCAACAGCCTACTCGAGGTGTACCTAAGACATTATGTAAGCGCTCACTAGTAGGATTGAGAAAAATTGCTCGATGTTACTTAATTCTCATATAATCTTCAGCGAAGTGAGGCTACGGGTAAAAGTCCTTTCGAGATTATCATGGGATTTCAGCACATGACACCCAATACTATAGCCTTAATTTATAGAGGGAAAAAACCCTACAGCTCATAAGCTCACCCACGAGTGGCACAAGGAAGCGGACATCACGTGGGCATATCTCGACAAAGCAGCACGAAAGATAAAAAAGTGGGCTGACACGAGGAGATGCCATATCTAATACAAGGAAGGCGACCAAGTTTTGATTAAGCTCCTACCTCAACAATTCAAGATATTACGGCAAGTGCACAAGGGATTAGTACGGAGGTACGAAGGACCTTTCCAAGTAGTATGACGTCTAGGTAACGTATCATATCAACTCTAACTTCCACCAAGACTTAATATTCATTTGGTCTTCTACGTAAGTCTATTCAAACCATATTACGAAGTTGCAAAAGATCCAAGCCGTGAAGAATCAAAGAGAGCCCAATAGCTGTTATTACTTCTTATGACAAGGATGTTGAGTACATCATTACCGATCGAATAACTCGGAGAAGGGGCGTGCAGGCATACAATGAGTACTTGGTAAAGTGGAGGAACCTCCACAAAAACGAAGCAACATGGAAAGCAAAGAAGACCTATAGCAATTCGCGGATCACATCCAAAGGTACAAGCGCGAAGACGCGACGAGGGCGTCGCGAGCATAGGTGAGGGAGGATTGTCACGGGTTGCTCAAGTTCACCACCAAAGATGATCAATTTACGCACGCGGGTTCATTTAGTATGGGTGTATCCAATGGTGGGATGTACTCAGAAGTAAGTTGTGTTCAGAAATAGATCATCCCATACAACTAGCCAACCGTGGTGTACTTAGTACGGATACACTAAGCAATAAAGCTGTCACAAGGTGTGTATAC
Organism: Murraya koenigii; assembly: GCA_025617385.1. Lineage (NCBI taxonomy): Eukaryota > Viridiplantae > Streptophyta > Magnoliopsida > Sapindales > Rutaceae > Murraya > Murraya koenigii. Next base: position 47,664,654 of record CM046811.1, on the reverse strand, counting down.
TTAGTGAGCCCAACCCATTATCTAGAAACCTCTATCATTCTCTCTATCTAGAACCCACTATGTTTATCCTTATCATCATCTTATCTTTATCTCTATCTTTATCTTTATCATTCTGTAGATAGTTATTTGTATAAATTGAATTGTATAGCTTGGACATTTCTAGAACTAAGAAAGTCACACTATAAATATGGCTTAGCACCCACCATTCTAAGCATTTCTAATTCTCCAAACACCCACACACACATATCATACAAATACATGTAAATTTCTCTTATACCCTTTCTTGTGAATAATAAAATTACATTTGGCCATTTTTTCTTTTTTTCTTTTTAGCATTCTCACAAGTCTCCTTGCCTAGCTAACTTGAGAAGTTTATTAAACTTATTTAGCAAATTTGTGCTAGAAATTAACTAAGTGCCGCACGGGTTGCTGCACCAACACCCATTCCATGACAACATGTTCAAATATACGGCATCGAGGCTAAATAGCTTGATAAAATCATACATATGGCTAATTTGACGGTGGATGTTTTACCCGTGCACACCGATTGCCATCTAAAACGTGACAAAGCATGTTTAGTTAACGCTCCCTACAAATATTTATAATCTGATTCTGAAATACAAAAGCGACTTGTTATTTTTCTTCTCTATAACCTCTTATCATTTGGCTCCCTCACATTCTATATTATCAATATCATATATGCTTTATGCTTTCTATTAAGGTTATATAATACTTCCTTGCAATACCATCAATGTTGTAACACGCATTGTTTTTTGAAAATGACACATATTTTGAAAGTAACCATCTATAGAAGAAAAGGACCAAACTGATATTTAAATTATCTATTTTACCCTTGGAACGTTAAAACCAAATTGCTCAAAAAATTATGTTTTGTATCTTCACAACTGTACCCAACATTTCATTCAAAAACCAGGACTTGTTAATTTCTGTGGTGTTCTTTTGCACTGTTGTATCTGTTATTTCGACAAAAGCCATAACAGCAGCCCGAAACCGTCAAGCACTCGAATCAATATCATAACTTGGATAAAATGTCTCACTTCCAAGAATGAAGGAAAACTTGCACTTCTATTTTAATACAAATTTCAAGCAAGCAAAGCCAAAAACCATGAAGAAGAAAATCAACGTCAACGACAGTTTCACTAAGATTGTGGATTTACACTCTTGAATCGTACAGGATTTTCGAAAGTTCTAAGAAAGAATCTTGGGGTTATTTTTCACTCGACAATTTGTAGCTTAAGTATATAGTTCCCCTTTTGGCTGGAAAACTTGGCCAACGGTGACCTATTTTGGGTTACAGATTTCTTTTCTACAGCACTTGATAGCCTCCATGGCTTATCCTGATTGATTTCAGAGCTTTACAAAATTCTCAATCTGCGTTGATTTCAATTTTATCTACAAATGTGCCTAAGTATCAACTATAGACTTACGAAGAACTTTGCATCTTCACTGGCGAAAACACGACACTCAGTCGGGCATGATCGGAAAGAGAGTAATTCTCAGGCCATGTTCCTTTCTCCACTTCACTGGGGAAGAGAAATGCATTTTTTACAGCAAAACCTAGGATTTCTTTTTCTGAGCAGTCTTTGGAATCCTCCATATTGTCATTGCAATTATTCTCTATTTGCTCCAAACAAGTTGAATTCCACATTCTCTGCTGCAATGCCAAAAGTTTTAAGTAAACTCCAAACACCACCATATACAAAGAAAGGATATGATTAAGAATTTGGACAAAAATATGCATGCACCTTAAATTCTTCATAATTAACAACACCATTTCCATCAACATCTGCTTGGGCCCACAGATCATCTGTTTCCTGGAAGCTCAGCCCATAAGGCAGGCCAGCTAAGTTTACCTGTATAAAGGTCAGGATACAGTCATTCATCTGTCAACTGGAACTCAAAAGACAAATACAAAAGCAGCAAATATTTTAAATACCTGGCGGAGAGCTTCACAGAAAGCTGAATGGGTAATAACATCACCATTGTTGTCAGCCTTAAAGAAGGCAAATGCATCATTTTCAGCCAACGGAGCTTTTTGAAGCTGACACTGAAACCAAGAAATTTCAGCATTAGATATACATGCAAAGCCCAACATCAGTTTTTCTACACTTCCAGAGAAAAGTAAGTTATGCATATATTCTCCAAACACGATTTATCGAAGTCGAACAGAGCTGGCATGCAATTTCATGCCCTAAACTTATACGGTTACCCTCTAATGACTAAACTAATGAGGACAATAATGTGATCAACAAGAGGCATTGAAAGTAGCACGGCCAGTCACTCACCTTTATAATACTAAAAACTGCTTCAGCCCAGCTAGCCTTTAGAGGTTTTCTTGACTCATTAGGATTTCGGAGCCAAATAAAATCAACACCACAGATGTTTCCTCGATGATTTCGGTGGCTTACCCACTAAGGGATATTGAAGACAGTCATGCAATAAAGATAATTGGTAAGTGTCATAAACATTATTGTTGGTCTGATGATACGAATACAACAAAATTGCCACTTGAAACTACCAACCTTGTGAGCATCTGCATCACCATCAGTGTATTGATGAGCAATGTCATAAGACGATACAAAACCCTGGGATCTAAGGAATTTGTAAACATGTCCGCGCTTGCTTCCATTCCAGTCACTGCAGAAGTTGATTGAACAGAAATGTAAATAAATATGTCCGCATATCGAGAATATACGATAGAGCATCAAAAGGACAGATGGAGGAGGACTGTAAACTCACCCACAGAGTATGATGGGTATGTGATTAAGCTTGTTTTCTGTCTGATACAATTCTAGATATTGTAGTATTTTGTATACCTATAAGAATAAAATGAAACACAAAGGTCAAGGTCGTCCAGCAATATAGCGAGTGCCTAACAAGGAGAAGATGATAGAAAGTAACCAAGATATGATTTAGATGAAAATATATTTATACCTGATGCAGTCTCACGACAGATAGTCTTGAATCATGCGGAAATAACAAATGGGTGTTTACAATCAGAATTTCTTGTTGGCTGCCTCTTTGGTTTTGAAAGAAGGGGACAACAGATTCAACATGCAACAGCTGAGCAACACGGTCACCAAAGTCATTAAAAAGCAACTCTTTATAATTTAGAACGTTAAAGTAGTCCCGATGTAAAGCAGTTAAAAGACCTGTAAGCAAATTACAAATATGTCAAATTGGGCAGCAATAGCCAATATCTATCTACTCATAAGACTCTTCAGTAGTAATAATGACACCAGAGCTTATGTGATTGAATCTAAATACAAAACAAAAGAAGTAATTGGTGAAAGAGCGCATACCGTCCCCACGATTGTTGGTTCGAGCAAGGCTGAAAGTAATGTAGCCTGCACTACCAAGTCTCTCCTGATACATAAGCACAAGTTCTTCATTTCCAACCCAAAACTCCTATTAATCAAAGACAAAAAATCATTGAAATATATAATTTTGTCATCGTGACCATTAAAAAGTCCATTTTTTGAACAGTTTCATACATTTAAAAAAAAAATGAAAAAAGGTCAAAACTTGTTGAAAATAAGCAACATGAAAAACAGCTACCTGGAGACATATAACAGAAGATCTCTCACAAAGCAACCAATCCAAAATAGTCTGGTTTCTGTGGAACCAGGAGTCTCTTACATCACTCTCACGAAGACTTTGATTCTATTTCATTGCCAACCAATAAAAGAGAACATAAGAATCGGCCAAGAGAAATTTGTAATAATAATAAAAAGGAACAAAATAGATAAGAAGAAACCTGATGATCGAGTCGCTTGTAAATGGGAGCCAAAATATTAAAAGTGGTACAAGAAATGCAACGCTCGCCCGCCATTGAAGAAACATACCCACTATTGCTTCTTGAAACTGGTCTTTTATAACCAACACAAGACTCGTTACCATTTGTATTCAAATTCGAAATGCTTAAATTATTCGAATCCACCACTGCCACCTATAATTTCACTTCAATTTTCAATATCATTTAGTATAAACCAGAACACAAACAAATAAGGAAAGCAAAAAGGAGAAATTATACAAACCATTTTGCAACTTGTGCCCACTTTGATTGAACGAGATGATGATGGTTCTGTAAAGAGATGCTAATTCTCTGAGTTCTGTGGATAGAAATTAAAACTGATATAATGAATCCAGATGGGTATTTTGCTGATTTTATATAGAGAGACGAGAGACATTGTATTGTTCTTGGTCCTGTCTCTATACAAAACAGAAGGGCCGAGATTGTTTTATTTATTTATTTATTTATTTTTCGTTCAGTTAATAAATACTAATATAAAATTAAAAATAAAAAGTACAGCTAGTTTCGTTTATTTGGTTTTTGTTCTGTGCGGGCAGCGTAACAGAATTTTCTAAATATCAGTTAGTCGGTTGGTTAATAATCGGAGGTGGAGGCTTATGCGCTTATCGCTTCAACTCTTTAGTAACATGTAGATAGATATGTTTGGGAACAAATTTATTTTAGGATAAATTTTAAAATAATTAATTTTATAAATTATTTGATGTATGTTTAGTAAATATAAATTATTAAATCATTATTTCTCCATAAATTTCGATATAAATGTTTGGGTAAATTGGTCTTAAGTATATAATATTTATGTACAATGACTAAAATGTATACATTTTATTTATTTTTATTTCAAATTTCGAATTAATTATTAAGTGCTTACGAGGAATGTAACAACTCTTATCTTTTTATTAACAAATAAATAATATGTTTAATAAATAAAAATGATTTTATTTAATAAAAATATATTTTCCATTGCCGATGTTGACACCGTCCGTTATTAGCGCCGACAACAAGATTAGCTCACTTTTGAACACTATTAAGTATCATTCGTTTGTAAATTTTGTGATCTACTCAACGATAGAACTTGCGTTGATATCGGAGGTTTAATGGAAGAGTACGTGCCATCCAAGCGTGTGTGGAACTGGAAACTCTGTGGTTGGTACACGGTGCCAACCACCTGATTCTAAATCGACATTTGCTGATCTGTCAGATAGTAGTGGCAGCTTAACTTTGTTTCTCTTCGTTTGATGGCGACGCTGTGGTGGTGGAGCGCGTGAGACACCGTCGTTTCTCCGATGCCGATGATGACATAAACGTTGGTGGTGTCGCACTAGGAGTACTTTCATCGATGGCGACGCCATAGATATTGTCCGCCGCAGTGATTGCTTTTACTATTTTAGCTATTTTTTGAAATTTTAAATTCAAAAATATTAATAAATTATATTATTTTCAGCATAGGCATTTTTGAAAATATGCTGTAAAGATGAGGACAAAATTGAAATCGTAGATTATTGTCTCATATTCTTTAAAAATCTGATTTTCAAAATGTATTTCCAATAGTTTTTAGTATAAAAATTGATTATTTGATAATCAAAATTTCAAATAATCTATTTAAAAAGTATATTTACTAAACACTTAACACTTTTTAGGTGCTAGACAATCTAAAGCAATCCTAAATAAATGAAATATGCTCTTCATTTATCAGCTTGGCATTTGAATGAAGGACGAGGACCACATCTTTGCTAGGCTAGCCGCTAGCTGCTTCCTTTTGTTTTGCTTTTTCATAAATAAATAAAATAAATTTTCGCGTGTGTTTTACGCGCACGTTATGTCTACATTATCATGGTCAGAGGATTAAATTTCTAATGATATAATCAAAAATAGATTTGTAAAATAAATATGGTTCAAATTTAACATAGAATTTGTTACGCAGAAATCTTATACATATATATTTATAGATTTTCTAGCAACAATAGAACGCAAGATTTTGGGGGAAAAGAATGATAATTGTAAAATAGTCACAATCGGGACTGTCAGGGTTGTGATATGCTATCATTTACGGATCAATGTCACTATTTATTTATGTTGTAACCCATACAGATGATGAAAATATTGGCAGCGATAAAAACAGTTCTAAACTAAAAAGTTTGTTAGAAACAAGGAAAGGTTAATTAATTGTTCACGAGATTTTGTATCAAAATTATGGAAGTTACCAGTTTCTAAACTATAAAAGGTGGATTATCAATGTTAATTAAAATAAGCTAGAATTGAAATGAATAATGAAAATCATAATAAATTATTTATTTTAATTATGAAAATCGGAATCAGAATTAACAGTATTACTATTGATGTATTTATCTTATCTTATAATCGAAATAGATTGCTATAAATTATTAAACTGACCTTAATTAATTATTGTCATTATTTATTATTATAATTGTGATTATTATTATTATTATTATGGTAGTATTATTTTGATAATAGTAATTACTATTATAATTGTTTATTATTGTAATTACTGGTTCTTATTTTGCTAATAATAATAATAACCATATTATTATTGTAATTTTATTGTTAATATTAATTATAATAATTAATAAATATAATAGTACTACGATTATAATAATTACTATTATAATATTAATAGTAATAATAATAATAATAAGTATTAAGTACAATGATTAATAATTATAATTAATATTAATAATAAACATTATTATTATTATTATTATTATCAAATAATAATAATAATAAAATTTTAATAATAATAATAATAAAATAAGAATTTTTAAAATTTGAGTGCGGCTAATATGATTACTTTAATGAATGAGATTCTCATTCCCACTTTTTTTATATAAATGATAATTCTAATAATTATTTTTTATTTTAGATGGAACTCGTTACTTTGATTCTCTTTCCACCACTCAAAATAAGTAAATACATCATTCATTTTTGTTCTATGATTCTCATTTTTATTTTCAATGTTTACACATCATAAAAATTTAATACACTTTCACTCAAAAGACCAAAAAAAAAATAAATAATAATAATTTTTTAATATTAATATTTTTTATTAAGATTTGATTATGATATAATTATTCCATCATAAAATATGTCTTAATAATCTTACAATCATAATAATAATTTATTTTTTATTATTTATCACTCAAATTATACAATTATTAAAACATATTTAACGTTAGAGCCACTCAACCAAGTGTTCGTACGAACTGACGAAAACTCCATGATTCACGAAGATAGGTTTGTTATTAATTAATTGTTTTACCAAGATTAAGGATGATTGTTCATCAAACGGCGACGCGTTTTATGAGAGTGTGTGGGTCTGCCGTGCTGGTGCCTCTCTGTCGACGCGTCACTGTCAAAGACAGACGGTGCATCCAAGCCAGCTATGCGCCCGTTGCCTTGTGTCAACTAATTACTTATTTCCAAGCGCCAAAATAAATTAAAATAAAATAATAATTCAGTTTTGACTTTGGTCTAAAAAAAAAGTGTTTTTCATACCAATCTGGTAATAATTATTGTGTTCCATGAATTTTATTTTAAATATATAATTATTGAATTCAATTTATAGCAATTCTGAATTTAAAAAAACACTGCATCTTAATATAAAACGAGTCCTATGTTGCAACCCCTCTCGGAGACTTATAAACTAAGAGGGGGTAAAAGAGTTCAATTTAATTTTTATTTAAGTATTTTTTCGTTTAATTTTAGATCTAATCTACTCTTTTAAAGTAAATTTGATAAGAAAAATATATATATTTTTTTCTATTTTATTCCAAATCTATGTCGACAAAATCGAAAAATTTATTGGGAGCACATACAAATATAAATATGGTTGAGATTTAAAATTATTATTATTTGAAAAATAAGACTCGGTGGGGCACCTGCCGACGCCGATCGCCATATGGTTGAGTGGTTCCCCCACTTTACGTTAATTTTTGTTTTCTCACTTTTTTCTTGTTTAAATTACTACACAATGTGTGTAATCCCAAAAAAATTTACTAGATTGTATGATGAATAGCGATATTTTATCTGTGTTATTGTATGCATATTGACACCTTTTTTTATTTATTTATAAAAAATATATATTTATATTACAATACATGGTCAACATGTTTGTCAGCCATCTTAGGGACCAATCTTGATCTATGTAGATTGTCGTGGCGATGAGTGTTGTATGAAGGTCTCTAGCTACGACGACTCCAGTAAAAGAGAAAATAATCAAAAGTAGAATTTGAACTAATTTTTCACAAAGTTGGCGAGAAAGAGGGTTATTATTAACATTTGAATTTAACTTAAATGCATTTCACCTTCTCATCTTAAATAAAATAAAATTATTAATATAAAATAAAGCTTTATTGGCATTAGAGTCCAACAGTCCAACCTATCATCAAATCGGTAGCAATCACATACCAAACATATTTTTCTTTGGTATTAAGCTGCCTCAACCTACATTGTCGTCTTACCGAATGCACTCCCCACCAATTTGATTGATTCCTAACTCCAACCCCAAATATTTTTTCACCTTTAAAAAAAAAAAAAAAAAAAACAACTGCAATGTTATGGTTGCTGCCCACGTAACCAAAGCGAAACAATTCTATAGCCGTCAGCGAGCAAGTGCTGGGTCTGGGGCACTTATACGGGGTAACTAAGCATTAATTTAGATTATATATATTGCAAGCAATACGTTATCTTCTTATTTCACTGCCGTTTCGCAACTCTCAAGTTGAATTAAAAAAAATAAAAATTAGATAGTGTTTCATTGTCCATTTTTCATTTGCATCGCTAAGACTCAACAGAAAACGGCCTCTTTTTTTTTTTTTTTTTTAAAATTTTGTTTTCCTTTTTCTTTTCTTCTATGACCAAAAAAGCCAGCATGGCTTCCACTCTATTATATACAACTCTCAAAAAGACAACATGGGTTTGTAAGGAGAAATGGAAACATAATTCAAGTACAATGGATGGTCCGAAAAATCCAGCATTTGTGCCAGAATGGAACCTGGAAGATGTCCGCACTACATTTCTCAAGTGTGTTGGATGGCAAACAGAAGAAACAATGGATCCAATCAACTGCCCTTATCATTACTACTGCGACAGCACTTACCCTGGAAACTATCCGCCTGCCGTGGACGTTCTTGTTCTTGTCTATACAACGGTTTCGTACCTGGCAACACTATTGCTAATGGTTGTAGATATAGCATCACGAAGAGGGCCAGCTCCATCATTTAGTCAATCGAAGAGATATTTGTTACCATCTGGACCATTTTCCCTCCCCATAATTCTCTTAATGCTTGCCAAGGGCCACAGGATTAATAGTGTCTTTCCTCTCTCCTGCGTCGGCCCGGCAATCCTTCAACTGGTTTACATTTCTGCTCTCACCTTCAACTCTGGAGCTAATGAAGACATTAAGTATGCTTTCTTTGAGGCATCGACAGTTTCTGGTATTTTACATGCAAGTCTATACTTGGATTCTGTTATTTTACCTTACTATACAGGTTTTGATGCTCTTGTGTCGTCAAGCTTCTCCGGTGAGTGCGTGTCTTGTGTTTGCCGGAAAGAGGTTTTGGTTGTGGGAGGGAAGTTGGTTACTTACAGGGGTTGGTCAGTGACTACATTTCTAGTTGTGGGTACGCTTTGTTTGAGAATTGTCCGTAGACTGTATGAAGCGCACAAAGCTAAAATCACAGCTATCGTGTCCCTGCTGGAAAGTTTAAGCTTAATTTTCATAATCAAAGATTCAGCTTATCTGGTAACGAACTCACCTCCGGAGCAATATTTGTTACGAGCTGCAGCATTTGGAGGTGTACTTGTTTTGATTTGCCTTCATCTACTGAAAAAGGCATGCAGTAACGTTACTCAATGGAATTGTCGTCGTCCTCGTGAGAAATAACTCGAGCCAGTGAGCGTTGTATAAATCTTATCCCCGCCCCTGGAAAACGAATGGCCTGACTCTCGGTAGATAGTTCTTTAAATCAGCAGCTGTTCTCAATAATGGATACTAAACTGTACAGCCGATTTCTTTTTTTTGGGTCTCTGGATTAAGTCTCATTTTGTAACCGTAATATGCTGAGAAACGAGTTATACATGCGTACGAGTTGCGACATTTCAATTTTCTTTTTCAATGACAGAGCTAGTACTCCCTCGAGTCTTACAATGAAGCAAAATTTTATCATACAACAGAAATGAAAACGCAAAATATGCAGCTTTGGGGAATTTAAAAGAGCAAAATTATACAAGGAACAAGCTCACAAATGAGCTACAATAATCTTTCATCCACACTTCTGGAAACGAATCAAGATCAGCCAAAAATTATCGACGAATTACCAAACCAAGTCCAGCACAATCAAATGGCCACAATTGGTTGAGGTTTCAGCATCAGTTATTGCAGGTAGCAGCCCTCCACCAGCAAATGCTTAAATTTTAAGCAAAGACACTCAGATAGCAACCCAAAGAGATCACAAGAAAAACCGTCTTCGGCTAGTATCCATTTCCGGCTGAAACAATAAAACAAAGGAACAATTAATCCAAATTATGGGCTGCAGATGTGGGAATATACCAAACTATTTTTGGTTGAAGGGTAATACCTTATGAACCCACTCAAATTCTCCTCCCTTGGTATCAAATGTTCCATGCTGCAGACTGACCAACTTCAGCGTGAATCGAGGACCACACTCCTACACGTTCCGAGGAAATTAGTGTTGTTTTAAGAGAATGACATAGCCCCCATTGGCTTTCAAAAGCAGAAAAAAAAGGATGACTAAAATTTATGCCATGGAAGTATCAAAAATTTTGATATAGCATTTTGGGTATGATATTTGAAATTTTAAGAAGAAATGACTTTCATCAAAATCAATGTACTACCAATATCCATAGACAAATTTGAACCATACAGACGAGGAAGCAACCAACCTGAAGGCGAGCGATTACTTTCTGTTGAGTAATCTTCTCATTCTTCCCATCTTTGGCTTTTTTACCATTCGAGTCACTTCCTTTACTATCTTTGGTTTCAAATATGTACCTACATACATAATAACAGAACGCAATTGTAAGAGAAATATAAGTCAAGGTACAGCATAAAATTGTCTGCATGTAGCAGCTAATAAATGCCAGGGGGACACACCGATGATGTCGGAAAAATATGAAATCTCGTTGATTGTGAAAAGTTAGCACTCGTCGACCTCGGAATTCTGGACCTTGAGGGAAAAGTGACTGTATCAATCTAGAGGAAAAGATGAACAAAAGAATTTGTTAGTTAGAATATTATTGACATTACAATTTAATTCAAATCTAGATCTTCATTAGCAAAAAGAGAACACAACCTCCCAACACGGTGACCGAGGCGTGTTGTGAAGTTATTCAACACTAGCTCCGGCATGTGACTGGTAGGATTTCCATGGTTCTGGGAAAAAAATTATATATAAAAAAAAAGGACATATATCTGTAAAACAATTAACATATGGATTGCAGCAGTAAATTTCACATAAATCAACATCTAACATAAAGGAATATGAAAATTCAGGATTGTCCTACTTAAAGAAGCAGGAAAGTGAGTGTTATAAGTTCCAATTTACACATCTTATTTTCTTTTTCAAGCATTTAGCTCCAGCCAAACATGCAGCTTTAGTATTAACTTAAGAGCAACAAATTTAACAAATGTGATAAAGAAAACATGTAAAAAAAATTCAGAACCCCGAAGCAACAAACCTTAATATCCTTGCGTAAAACAAGCTTTGACAGCTTGAAATGGGCAGTAGGTCCATCAGGCAAGCCAATGATTAGTAGAGCATCTAATGGAAAGTCACAAAAATTGTCAGATGGAATCCTCATTAAAACCCAATGAGCTAGAAGTACATATCAGAACTGCAATTCTTTTTTTTTTTTTTTTTTGTCCTGTGATAAGGAAAACTATATACAAACGTATTAATAAAGACAGGTCTTAATAAAGACAAGAGGCACGAAGATAAAGTCTAAGAGTATAAATCAACATCAGAGATAGTGCATAAATTTTATCACATTGCAAGAAATACCACTAACCTGGTTCCCTCCGATTAGTGTGAACAACTATTAGAGAAGTGAAGTCCTTCTTCTTTGCATACTCTATAATCTGCACAACTATCAATATCAATCATGAAACGGCACTAGGAATTGCAATTTGGTATTGGAAATTGAGGGAATAAAACACTTCACCTTCTTCAAATCATAAGTTCCTCTCTTGTAATAGTGAGAATTTGGGATCACAGTAAGTAATTCTGATATAAAGGCCGGTCCTCTCTGCAGAACAAATAACATATAAACAGGGTAACAATACAAAAAATGCCACAGATTATCTCATGTCCACGTTGATTGCGCCTTATAACAGCAGTGTTTTTAAAAAGTCCAAAGAACATACACTGGAATTGAAACGACAAGTTGTGATCAATATCTTCGGGGTGCATTCTTGCTTTAGTAAAGAACTAAATTCATCAGCATCATTGCCCGCAAATAGCTGCAAATAAACCCAAAATATTAACCAATCTTTTTTTTTCTGTATTTTCAAAACAAAAATCTTTCCCTAAACAGACTTAAAAGGTTAAAAGAGAGAGCAAGAGAGAGAGAGAGAGAGAGAGAGAGAGAGAGGGAACCTCATCATCGTCGGGCCGGCATACAGTCTCATCAGGCTCTCTTGTGTTCTCGATAGTGCGAGGGGTCTTTCTCGCAGGAGGCTGCACAAACAATAAAGCATTCTTAATCTTAATCAGCAACAGAAATCGATTCCTAAAAGTAAATTAGAATCAACTTTGCAATAGAGAGGTTAGGGTGAGGGTGAATAGACCTCCTCACCGAGCTCGAGAGCGCGTTTCTCGGCAGCGTCACGTGCTTTGAGTTTCTTGCGCTTCTCTAATTTCTTCTGTTGCTTGAGCTTGGCGTGCACGGCAGATCTTTTCTCTTTGTTTTTAATCATCGATGGTAGTATCTCCTTCTTCATCTTCTTACTGCTGCTTCCATTATTCTTATCATTTTCCTTCTCTCCTTCGTTTAATAATTCCTCGCCTTCGCATTTCTTTCTCTTTGCCCCCATTTTTCGCCTTTTTTAAAATTTTATTTCGGCTTACAATTGATCGACAGAGGGAGGAGGAGGAGACGAAACTAGAATGAAAGAAACATGATTCATTGACAGGTTAGGGTTTTTTATCCGGGCCGTAGGGCGTTAGGCTAATAGGATTAGGATCTGTGTTATTGTGGCCCAATGGGCCACCCTCAGTTAAAACACACTTGGCCCACGGGCCCAAATAATATTGTATTACAAAAATTGTACTTTAGGTAATTTTAATTTTTAGACATAATTTTTTTGGTTCAAAATGTAGTCATAAAAAGTTCTATCATAATCAACATTGAACAAGCTTTATTAGCAGAGTACAATAACAGAGCAGTTGCACAGAATAAAATGGACGGCTGGTTGTTAGTATTATTATTTGGTTTTTGAAAGTTAAGAACGAGCGGCTGGTTGTGTTCAAGGCTTGTTGGAATCCAGAGTGATTGGAATGACGTGTGACAGTGACACTGCATCAAAATGTTCATCTTGCTGAAGTAATTGGGCTTGCCTCGTCGCTTGGCATTCCTCAATCTCCTTGCTTTTGCCCCAGAGCAGAATATAGAGACCAATTATAACTATGATAGATCCTAAGACACTGTTCATCAACGAAGGATGTCATGATGTCATCTATTAGCAGATGAGCAGAAATGGAAATAGTGGAAGAATTAGGATAAATTTAACCTTCCAAGGTAAATTCGTTCATGAAGGATGGAGAAGCCAAATATGGCTACAAAATATCTGTATCAGTGGAGAAAATGCAGATGTGAATACAGGGCCCCTCTTGTTGACTTCAACACACCATGCCATTCCCACATAGCACAAGCCTGATCCCACCACGCCCTACCCCACCATCAAACAAACGAGTTTAGTTTAGTTAATGGGAAAATGTTTCGTTTTATCCGATGAGTCTTGTTAAAAAGGGAGTTTAGTACTTACAGAATAGATGATAGTTATTATCTCCAGTTTTCCATCCATAACCCACCCGTCAGGGTCCCGCTCTACAATCCAACTCAAGACGGCTGATTGAATGGCACCAAACGAGGACATAATTGCTGTGCTAGAATACTTACACGGATATATCTTGCCAATTCTTGCTTGTACGAGGAACCAAGCCAGACCACACAACGGTGAATGCTATCAAAATTATTGAACCAATGGCCCAGTCATCAGCCTGCTTGCTTGAAGTCATCGTACTGACGTGGTTTATCAGGTGATTTGTGGCTCCTAAATAAAATGGCTTTCCTTTGTAAAGGGTCAACACTAGAGCTCCACCTGTGCAAACAATTGTACCCAACACCTTACTCCTCCCAGCCAAGCTTTTCATGTTCAATAAGGGGTTTGTCAACAATCAATTCAAAGTAATTACTGACGATCAACTTATTCTCTATACTTACCGAAATGGCAGAGCCAATAAGAAGGTGCTAGCAGGAACTATGTTGACGAACGCACAGGAGAAGGCAGCAGTTGTATATTCAAATCCTAGAAGGAAGAAGTATTGTGCGAGTGTTACCCTGAAATATATAGGCTTAGTCCTCCATCAAGGATGCAACAATCACCAAATGGTTTAGTCCTCCATCAAGGATCTTCTTGAGAAATGCATTGTCGGCTGCCAGTCCTAAGTTTACAGCCACCATCATAACAATAGGCTTCCATTGTCTACAGCAATCCATTTCTAATACTATCTGGAGTTGCACAACAATGCAAATTAAGAAAGCCTCTCTAGTCTCTTCTATATTTTTCCCCCTGAAATCACAATCAAGGGCTGCAGATTTACCTTGGTTTAAATAGGCAAAATCAGAATAGACATGATTGAAATTCAAACTCACATCAACACAATTAATGCAATCAACTTTTTCCATTTTCAGATGTTTTTCTGAGACTCTGTTCTCCCTTTTCCAGGACCTTTCTCCGTGAGAAGAATAAAAACAAATCCATTGCAAATCTTATTCTATTTACACACGATCTCATAAGTTCATCAGGAGTTCATAGTTCTCACCATTTCTTTTATTAGATGTGAGGACCCTAATTTTTTGTGATATATTATATTATTCAAGCCTTTCTGCCACAGCCACTGCCTTTTTCTTATAATATTTACTTTTGAAGTATCAGTAGCAATAAGCAACTCGACAAAGACATATGCTAACAAGACCACCCATTTTCTCATGCAAACAGCATAGCATCTGATGCTTCTTTCATAAATTGTTTAACCACCGAAGCAAGAACAATATGTCATATCTTAGAATTAAGATAATAACCAATTCAAATGCCATTTGATTCCTGGTTAATTGTAATTCATTTTGCACCGTCATTACTAATTTCTTATTCTGCAAAAAAAATCCAACAACGCGTTTAAAAGGATGCTGCTGAGTGGTGAGTGGTGAGTGCTGACCAATTTTCTTTGAAGTATGTTTGTCACAGCAATCACCGATCATCATATATATTCAGCAACTGGTATTTGTACAAGCTAAAACTTTGAACAGATATTTGTACCAACAACGTTTATTTTGTGGATATATATATATAACTTTCCTGGACTTTAATAAAATACAGGATCTTGGATTAGAATATTTATATATATATATAACAAGAGTTGCATTTGCGTGCACTAAAGTCTTGCAACAGAAAAAGAGCAAAGTTGAGTCGTATGGAGAAGACATTTCTCTATTTGTATCTGCCTTTACATTTTGGAAATCAAGTTCCTTGCGACATTTCAAGTTGTTGTGTCTGTGCCAGTTTCATCTCTGACGAGTAATTGTAATGGTTTATCCAACAAATGAGAAGCAAAGTGTTGATTCTATAATTTAACATCAGAAGCAAAGCTTAATTAATTAATTAATTACACTGCATCTGGATTTTTTAAAAATTGTGTTGATTGATGTGTTCTTGGTTCATGGCTATAGTTTCTACTTCAGAACCTGGAGTTGCTGGAGCAGTTGCAAGTGACCATGTGGCTTAAATTTGACTCTTCCTTGTCCCGATTAAGGGCTCAAATTTAAGTGAATATGTTTAATTTTAGGCTGGGGTGGGTCCACTTTCCTTCGCCAGGGAAAAAAAAAAGAGACAAAAAGTTTCCGAATTTAAACAAAATCGGAACAATTATAGCTTTCTCTTATTTAATCATATCATTAAATAATAAAAGTATTAGAAATCCCATTCCAAAACTTTTGAGTTCTGATTCTGGCCACCAACTATTTGCTGGCTGAATGACACAGCTGAATTATGACTTGATATCATTAACTGTGCATTTACTTTTAGGAATTAGAATTATGACTAGAAATGATTAATGATATTTATTTATTGAAATAGATATGAAAATGAAAATAAAATATATAGAACCCACATATTTTTTAACTCATTGTTTTACCCACCAAATTTCATAATTTCAATTTTATCTTTAATTAAATTATTATTATTGTTATCATGCTTATTTTTGTTAATAATAATATTATTATTAATTAACGATAATAATAATAATAATAACTTTAAAAATAATATTATTAATTAATGATGATGATGATGATAATGATAGTAGTAGTAGTAGTAGTAATAATTTTAACAATAATAATAATTATTATTCTTATTTTTAGTATTATTAAAAAATATTTTGAATAATAATAATAATCACATTTATTATAATAAATAATGAGAATAATCAACTAAGGTCATTTTAGTAATTTATAACAATATATTCCGATTTCAAGATAAAATAAATACATTAATGATAATACAACTTATTCCAATTCGAATTTCGATTCATACACCTAAAATAAATTTATTCTAATTCACATTCCTCATTATGATTCTGACTTATTTTGATTTTAATCCATTTCGATTTTAGTCAATTCTAATTGCAGTTCATTATAATTACCGATTAGCAAACACACTTTAATGATATATTTACTTGTGAGATTGGGAAATAAGAATTGGAATCGAAGTTATTGATGCTGGTTACTTACTAAAAGAAAAGCCATCAAGCCAAGAATTGGACAAGGTAAAGAGGTGCAACACCGAGTTCAATCATAACTAGTCTCGTCTCTTCTTATGTTTCCAGTGAAATATGTAAAATTGAGGATACAAGAAACTGCTATATGGTGGTACGCAGTAATCTCCTTCTCTTATCTTGGCATTACAACTTACAAGGTACAAAAACTATTTGAGAACTGATTTGCTGCTGTCTGCAAGAATGAATTGACTGCACCATTTTCAAGAACTCGTTGGATTGCTGGTAATTGGAATGACATGTGAAACTGCATCACAACGTTCATCTTGCTGAGCTACTTGGCCCTGCTTCATCGGATCAAATTCCTCAATCTCCTTGCTTTTACCCCACAGCAGAATATACATACCAATTATAACTAGGATTGATCCTAGAGCACTGTTCATTAACAAAGGAAGATGTTAGGAACCATATAATCATCGAGGTACACACCAATAACAGTAAAAAATTAACAGAAAAAAAAAAAACCTGAAATTAGAATATATTGACCTTCCAAGGTAAATTCTTTCACGCAGAACAGAGAAGTCAAAAATTGCCACAAATATCTGGGTGAGAGGGGAAAATGCAGATGTAAATACTGGACCCCTTTTTTTAACACACCATGACATCCCCACATAGCACAAGCCTGATCCCACCATGCCCTGTGTTCGAAAATGAGGCAAAGGGTTTATGGTTTGTACAAGAAAGGTTCGTTCTTATTAACTGCTGAGTGAAATTCTGAGTCATGAGAGAATACTCACACAATATATGACACTTATAATCTCCAATTTGCCTTTCAAAACCCACCCGGGAAGGTTCCTCTCAAAGATCAAACTCAAAATGGCTGATTGAATGGCACCGAAGAAAGATATGATAGCAGTGCTAGAATACTGACATGGAAATCCCTTGCCAATTCTTGCTTGCATAAGGAACCACGAAGACCATGCAATGCTGCCTCCGATCAAAAATATCGAACCAATGGTCCACCTCTCTGTATTCTTACTCGAAATCATCACTTTGACATGGCTTGTTATATTGTAATTTGTTGGTTGAAGATGTGGGTTGGATATTAGCTTTCCTTTGTAAATGGTTAACAGCACAGCTCCACCAACGCAAGCAACTGTGCCTAATACCTTAGCCCTCCCTGCCAAGCTGTTCGTGTCCACTTTCTCAAGGCTGCCAGTTTTATAAGAGAATTACAATTTTGATCTTAATAAAAACAAAGGACTATACTTGCCATACTTACCCAAGCGGCAAAGCCAATAGAAATGTGATAACAGGAACCATGTTAAGGACTGCACATAAGAAAGTAGCAGATGTATATTCCAGTCCTCGAAGGAGCAAGTATTGTGTCAGTGTTAGCCTGAAATGGATCAACATCAACATTTTTCATTTATCATCAGCGATCTTAACATTTAAAATGAACAAATCGGAAGTAACCCAAAAATTGTGGATGTCATTACTAACCCGATTAGAGCACTGAAGAATAGCTGACACAAGATGTGAATAGTAAGCTTGGGTCTGTCTTTCCTGCTAGAAGACCAACTATATTAGCTCCTAGAACGAAACTATACCCATAAAATTCTGACAGTTAAACTAGTACGGTCGTCAAGTTTTTCAGTGATATAAAGAGCGAAAAAGTGTTTCACAATCAGGGAAACATAGAAATCAATCAACTGAAAGAAATAAGTAGCTAAAAGTAACTTAAAATAGTAAGTTAAAAAAGAAGCTGTTTTACCTTTCCCAAAAATAGGCAATCGGTGCTAAGAAAACAACAGATATTGACTGCCTGTATGCAACAATAATCAAATGATTCAATCCTTTATCAATAATCTTCTTTAGAAAGACGTTTACAGTGGCAAATCCAAAGTTAACTGCCACCATTATAAGAACAGGCATCCATTGTTCATGGCAATTCATTTTTTTAACTATCTTGCGGCACAACACCGAGAGAGCTTCTCTTCTGAATTGTTTCATCTGAAACACAATGCTAGCATACAGACTTATGTTACTATAAATAAGCGAAATGGGAATAGACAGGACTCAAAATCACATCAAGCCCTTTTGCAATCAACTTTACCATTTTCAGACAATCTTCTGCCTGTCTGTGCTGTCCCTTTTACTGGATCTTTCCCAATATTTGGAGACTACCAAATCCAATTATTGACCTTACATTTACCCGTCATCATCAGTCTATCACTAGTTTTCTCTTTTAATTTTCCTTTATTAAAACAGAACTGGCGGTGATCCTCATCCCTCGTGTCTTCTCAACATTACTGTACATGTAAGTAGCAATTAGCATCTTCAAATAGAGACTAATAAGGCCAATATATCCCTTTCTTCTAGAATCTGAATAGCATCTAATGCTTCTTTTATGCGCAGATGGAATGTTATTTTCTGTTGCATAATTGCATTAGAAGCAAGAACAATATGTCAAATCTTAGAATTAAATGATAGCCAGTGTAATGCAACTTGATGTTCATTATTTCTTAGTCCGCAATGAATTAGATTAAGAACTGGTTTAATGGGTTCTAATGACTTTGTTTAGATTATCTCACCACCAACGTCTGCATCAAAATTGATTTTCTCTTTCGCAATCATCATAATCAGGCATTGTTCTTATAGGAGTGTGAGCATTGCGCATATGTGCAAGCTAAAGCCTAACTTTAAACAGATAATAACGTGGGAAAGTACAAATAATATGTGGAGGCGCATGCGCTTAAGTCTTAAAATCTGTTGAGCAATCTTGAATACAACTGTTAAAATTCTCTATTTATAACTTGCTTTACACATGTCAAATTGATACCCTTGGGATTTCATGTTGTAGTATGCTCCATTTTGTCCATTTCTACTGTGGTTAAGCAGTATTTGGATATCAATAATATGTTTATTTTGCTGGAAAGATATCAATTTTTTCTGTTGCAATATTGCAGAAATATAAGATAATGTTTTATTCGTCAATTAAAAAGTAAAATAACTTCATCATAGTCATATATAAATCAGGGACATATATTTATTTTATAAAATTTCATAATTTCATGACTCATAATGATTTTCCTCTGATACCTAATGTTCTAATTATGTAAAGATGAATAAAAGAGTTTATATAAAAAGTAGGCTAGAAGTATTCCGAAATATGTTATATTGATAGAAAGAGTTAAGATTTTTTAAAACTTCATACTAATAACCAAAATGAGTAAAATTTTTATTTAAAATATTTAGAGACGGAGTTAATAATTTTGATAAAATATCCGAATCAATGACTTTTTGATTCAAAGAAATTCATATCGCTCCAATATACAAAGGAAATAGGACTAATACAAGCATAACAAATAATATAGTATTGTATGATTCGTGAGACAACATAAAACTTGCACAAAATCACACATAAACACCCTATCATTAACATTATCTTCTCAAAGCATAGAGATTGAATTCATAAAATATTAAAGTTGTAGGCATTGTCAAACATATATTTTTTCAACAAGGAACTATTAAGCTGAGTAAAATCTAAGTTGTACTTCATGAAATTTTATTCATTCAAAGATTTAAATAATACATCAACATCAACCTTCTCACAGATCAAGCTCTGTTATCACAAATGTTGAAGCTAATAATCAGACGGTTGAGTAAAGATCTTCCGCTAGTTGAATCATTTAACACAACCCACCCCAACTATGGTCTTACAAGCCACAATACAGCGTATATGACACTTATTATCTCCAATTTCCCTTTCAGAACCAACCCAGTTTGGTCCCTTTCAGAAACCACCCAGTGTGGTTCCTCTCTACGATCAACCTCAAGATAGCTGATTGAATGGCACTAAAGAAGGACATAATAGCAGTGTTAGAATATTGACATGGATATCCCTTGCCAATTCTTGCTTGCAGAAGGAACCAAAAACTATATGGTTAATTCCTTCAACGAGAATCTTCTTAAGATTACAGTAGCCAATCCAAAATTAACAGCCACCATAATAACATTAGGCTTCCATTGTGCACAGCAATTCATGCCTAACTATATTACACTCAATGCCAAGAGAGTAGTGCTTTAATTAATTCTATCTTCCGAAAACATATTGCAGGCATACGGAGCTATGTGACTATAAATAGGCAAAACACCGTGTGAAATGGGAACAGACTGGACTGTATATGCTATCAACTTTGCCATTTTCAGATATTCTTGTGTCAGTTCTTTGCTTCCTTTTAGAGGAACTTTCCAAATATTTGGAGATCCTCAAATTGATTAATAAGCACTCATTTACATCATCGTCAGCACATGGTCACATAAATTTATTCCGAGTTTTCTGTTCTCATTTCCCTTTCTAGACATAATTAGCCACACCAATCCTCTGTTCTCAAGCCTTCGGACGGCTTCCTTCTCTTCTTTTAATTACTTTACAAGTTCACATGTAAGTAGCTATAAGCGTCTTCAAAGGAAGACTAAGACCAAGTGTCCCCTTCTTCTGCAATCTCCATAGCATCTTATCCTTGCTTTAGTTACAGACCAGCCATTTTGTTTCTGTAGCATCCGTGGCAAGAACAAATGTCATTTACAGATATAAAGCTACTTGATATAGCCACTCTAACGAGAACTATATGTCAATTATTAGACTTAGATATGGCTAATATGCATAACGGCAATTAAATACTTGCCTAATGTTATTGAGGGAAAAAAAAAAAAAAAACTTAGCACTGTTTGAATACCGCATTACCCCATCTTTATCAGCTTGATTTTGTTTGCTTGAATGCTTGCACAGTGATCAAATCCGACTGCTGTTCTCACAAGTTTAATTTCCACACGTGTATGCTTAAAGGTAACATGAATGGTCATGAGGAAGATATTTTGTATTCGTAGTTTGCTTTAGGTTTGGCAATCTACTCACTAGTACAGTCTTACAAGCAACGTATTCTTTTCCAATCTAACTCCATTGTGATTTAATAGTCCTACGATATTCTCTTATACATTTTGCTGTACATTTCTATTTACCTCCATACACATGAAATGACATTTTCCGTTCCTACTTCCCAAGAATAAATATTTAATTTATGAAATTAAATGAAGATTGTGTGTGCCTTTAGAGCAGCTAAGTTGTGGACCCTATATTTTAAGAGAATCTCTTAAAATATAGGTAGTGGCGAACAGCTGTCCTAACAACTAATTTTTTGTTTTTGTCTGAATTTTTAATTTAGCTTAATTTAAAATATTTTAATATTTTAATTTGTTTATTTTTCATCTGAAGTCTTACAATAAGACTTCAGATGATAAAATAAAATTTCATATGAATAAAATTTTATCTGAAGTCTTAAGACATTTTCATATGAATAAAAAAAATAAAATTTCTTGACTTTTATCTAAATGATAAAATGTCTGAATAAAAAATTATTTTTTTCTCACAAATAACTTTATTAAATATATTTATTTTCTACATAACTATTAGATGTTATATTAGAATTTCACTTGATATTAAGTTATATTTGATATTAAATACTTAACATACATTGAATTTGAATTTTAAACAAATTCTTTTATTATTAAATAACAATTTTTTATGTATAAAATATTATGTTAAATTCTAAAAAAAATAATGTTATCAAAATTATTTTTTATAAATTATATATCAAATGATTACCTTATAAACATTTATAACAATAAAAACCATTATACTAGAAAACATTGTAAATATATACTTATTTAAACTTAATATATGTATATATTAAGTTTATATATATATAATATTTTCAAGGTCATAAGTGTAAAAATATTATAATTAAGATGTTTTAAGCTTATAAAAATAAACAACTTAGCACTTATATTCAAACTTCAAAGAATAAAAAACAAACATATTTTTCAGATACATACACTTAGACCCATTTAAATTTCAGTAATATTTATAACCATTCATATTTCAGATAAAAAAATAAACACTACCTAAGTGTGGGATTAGACTAATTTTGGGATTAAATTTTCATCCTATGTTTAACAACTTTCCTTGGATTGGATTAGGAGAGATTAAATTTAAATTTAGTCCTTAAATTATGGGATTAGAAATCTCAATTTATAAGCCACCAGGCCTTTGGTCTGGTGGTGAGGGCTGCTGCCCTCTAATTTGGAGGGTAGCAGTTATTGTTGGGGTTAATCCTTCCTCAAGTCTTGAGTGAATGTCAGTTTGCTTCCTTGCTCATGTGCGAGGAGTAGACATCTCTCGAATATTAATAAAGGCTTAAAATCTGGGCAGTGTCTAATACGAATTAATGTAAACTAGAATAAATCTGCGAGGAGTAGACATCCCTCGAATATTAGTGAGAGCTTAAAATATGGGCAGTGCCTAATACGAATTAATGTAAACTAGAATATATAAGTTGTAATATCAAGCATTAGTCTCCTGTTTAAAAAAAAAAATCTCAATTTATAAGTGAATTTAGATGAGATTAGATTAATTTATGATATTTCTTTCATATACAACACCATTTTTTATTTAGTACTTAAAATTAATTTAATTATTTATTTATTTTATTCATGATTTACTTGATATTTATTTATTTATTGTTTTGTTTTATAGTCCAATTAAATTGGTACTTATTTCAATAATTTAATTATTTAATAATTTATTACAATAATTGATTGTATTAAATTACATAATCGCTAGTGTAATAATAAAAATGATCATGAAAATTAATAATAACAATAATTGATTGATTTTATATATCATTTGCTAACTTTTTAATAAAACAAAAGTATATCTGATAAAAAATTAATTAAATAGTTTTATTAATTAATACTTGTCTATTATAATTATGAATACCCCATAACTAATTTACTATATATTTAATTTTCTTATTAATTACTTTTAAATTAATTTAATTATTACTATTAAATATTCATAAATAATTTTTTTATTTAAATATAATTCAATATTATCTAATCCAATATTATTCCAAACATAAAATAATATTGTATAATTTAATCTAATTTAATCTAATTTTAATATTTAGTTCAATATAATCTGCGTACCAAACGTTATTTTAAAATAACTCTATGATTTTCTAATTATTTTATTAATCAGTAAGTAAACGTAGACAGGATAATAACCTCTGGCCCCCTAAAATTTTAAAATTTCATAAATTAAAACATAGTTCGTAATCATTTTTATACAGGTCCTTGTGTGACGTGTGCTGGTTAATAAGTGATAAAAGGCAAAAATCTGAAAACGGCAGAGACTCCGCTCTAATTCTTGCGCGATGCGATGCGCCATGGCAGAAAAGCTCTATCTCCTTCTCTAAATTCAGCGTCACTCCAGCTGGGAAACATCCTCTTATTGGCCTCCGTCACCAAAACCCTCACAGAATCCGGCACTCGCAATCTTGACCCTCGATCCATTCCCATCTCCGAGCCTCTGGTCCTCCAAGTCCTGGGCAAGAACTCCCTCGACCCATCCAAGAAGCTGGACTTCTTTCGATGGTGCTCTTCTCTCAGGCCTATATACAAACACACTGCCTGCACTTACTCTCACATTTTTAGAACCGTTTGTAGAGCAGGCTTCCTCGAAGAAGTCCCCAGTTTGTTGAATTCAATGCAGGAGGATGATGTCGTTCTCGATTCTGAGACTTTTAAGCTATTGCTCGAGGCGTATATTAAATCGGGTAAGATTGATTTTGCACTTGAGATTCTTGATTGTATGGAAGAATTAGGGACTAGCTTGAGCCCAAAGGTTTATGACCCTGTTCTTGTAGCTTTGGTTAGAAAAAAACAGCTGGGTTTAGCGATGTCTATATTATTTAAGCTTCTTGAAGCTTGTAATGATAACATTGCAAATAATTCAGTTGTTGAATCACTTCCAGGTTGTTTTTCCTGTAATGAATTGTTAGTTGCTCTTAGAAAGTCTGATAGGAGATTAGAATTTAAACAAGTTTTTGAACGACTGAAGGAACACAAGGAGTTTGAGTTTGATATTTATGGTTATAATATATGTATTCATGCATTCGGGTGTTGGGGTGATTTGCATGCCTCTTTGAGGCTGTTTAATGAGATGAAAGAAAAGGGTTTGGTTCCAGATTTGTTCACCTACAATAGCTTGATTCAAGTGCTTTGTGTGGTTGGGAAGGTGAAAGATGCACTGATTGTGTGGGAGGAACTGAAAGGATCTGGTCATGAGCCAAATGAGTTTACTTATAGGATTATAATTCAGGGGTGCTGTAAATCGTATCAAATGCATGATGCAATGAAGATTTTTAGTGAAATGCAGTATAATGGGCTCATTCCTGATACTGTGGTGTACAATTCTCTGCTAAATGGAATGTTCAAGGCTAGGAAAGTTATGGAAGCATGCCAATTGTTCGAGAAAATGGTTCAGGATGGGGTACGATCCTCCTGTTGGACACACAATATTCTGATTGATGGATTGTTTAGGACTGGAAGGGCTGAGGCCGCTTACACTTTGTTTTCTGATTTGAAGAAGAAAGGGAAGTTTGTGGATGGGATTACTTTCAGCATTGTTGTCTTGCAACTATCTAGGGAAGGGCAAATTGAGGAAGCACTACGACTGGTGGAAGAAATGGAAGGCAGAGGCTTTGTTGTTGATCTAGTTACAATAACATCCCTTTTGATCGGGTTTCATAAATATGGTAGGTGGGATTTTACAGAGAGGCTGATGAAGCACATTAGAGATGGTAATCTAGTGCTAGATGTTCTCAAATGGAAAGCTGATGTGGAGTCTACGATGAAAAGTAGAAAGAGCAACAGAAAGGATTACACACCAATGTTCCCATACAAGGGCGACTTAAGTGAAATTATGAGTCGAATAGGTTCTACCAACTTAGAAACAGATGCCAATCTTGGTCCAGCAGACGGTTATGCTGAGGATGAGGGAAGTCAATTTACCAACATTGATGAATGGTCATCATCTCCGTATATGGATAAATTGGCCAATCAAGTAAAGTCTGACTGTCATTCATCTCAGCATTTTTCACTGGATAGGGGCCTGCGGGTTCAAGGAAAATGGATGGGCACTTTTGATATTGACATGGTTAATACTTTTTTGTCTATATTTCTAGCCAAAGGGAAGCTGAACTTGGCCTGTAAGCTGTTTGAGATATTTACCGATATGGGAGTTGATCTGGTGAATTACACTTACAATTCCATGATGAGTTCATTTATCAAGAAAGGCTATTTCAATCAGGCATGGGGTGTCCTAAATGAGATGGGTGAGAAGTTTTGCCCAACAGATATAGCGACATACAATGTGATAATTCAAGGTTTGGGGAAGATGGGAAGAGCAGATCTAGCCAGTTCTATTTTGGATAAGTTAATGAAGCAGGGTGGTGGTTATCTTGATGTAGTTATGTATAACACCTTGATTAATGTACTAGGAAAGGCTGGTCGATTTGATGAAGCTAATAAGCTGTTTGAGCAGATGAGGACTAGTGGAATTAATCCTGATGTTGTCACTTTTAATACACTGATTGAAGTTAATGGCAAAGCAGGTAGACTGAAGGAAGCACATAATTTCTTAAAAATGATGTTGGATTCAGGCTGCTCTCCAAACCATGTGACCGACACTACTTTGGACTTTCTTGGAAGGGAAATTGACAGGTTGAGGGATCAAAAACGGAATCAATGACTGGCAATGAGGCTGATCCTTCTTAAGCAATGGTTTGGGTGGGAAGATCGGCTGAAGAATACTCAAAACTTGTTGTAATCTGCTAGTCAATAATCCTCTGGTAATTGACCTGAATTAACTAATCCTGAAAATTTGGTTGCATTCACAGTTGAATAGTTTTAGTAATGATCAATATATGAATTTCGTATTTTTGTTACCATCAGCCGACTATTGAGCTGCGGTCATGCATTATATATGGCAATGTTACTGAAACTAGACTTCGCGGCTTAAGAGTGAGCAGTAATCAAATCCATCCTCATTTTGACTAATTTGTGGATTGTGCAAAGCAATGCAAAGGCCAAATATACATAGAAATAATCTCAAATTTTGATATGAACGGGAAATGATATTGTCATATTTATCATGTTTAATTTTCGGCATACAAGATTTCGGTATACCAAATCTGAAATCTTCCACAATCTTGGAACGCATTGAAAAAAAGGGGTTACTATTAATCACAAAAAGAAGGAAGAACATGTAAAATGTACTCTTACAAACTCAATGATGTTGGTATTAAAAATCACAAATAATCGAAAGCCGCAGCCTGAAGCAATTGCAGAATCTATAAAGAAAAGAATTAATTCCACACAAGACATACAATCAGAAAACGCCTAAAAGAAGAGAAAGAGCAAGCAAGAAGAGCCAAACAATATGGACCAAAAGAAGCGCCTGACCAGGAAGAGGAGCGGAGCCACCGCTGCCAACTTCACAATACCCTAATTTGGCGACTTTAACGCCGGCACACAACGCGTCCGGGCAGCCGCACCAGTAGGTGACGCCGTCAACGCCACATACGGGATCGGGTCGGAAGCAGTTGATCGGGCACGATTCCGGCGTAGTGAATCTTGCGCAAACGCCATCACTCTCTTGCGTTGATTGTACCAATTGCAAGCTGATATTCAGTGCCAAGAAGAGGAAGACCACAGTTAAACGATTTGCTAATGAGAATGTACGCATGTGGCTAATTCGACTGTATTCCCTCAAACTCAACCAGTAACCCTAACCCTAAAGGACAGACAAAGATTTTCTTTCTGTTCAGGAAGGTAGTTGAGAGAAGGATAGAATATAGACTTGAGAGAGAGAATATTTTCTCTTTTTCCCTTTTTTTGGGTCCTGCAATATGTATGGGTCACGCGTCTCCCATTCACGGTAATATGTATCAATAACAATAACAAGGAAACCGTCGGTCCATTCACATTACAGAGATTTCAACGGTACAGGTTATAAACGAATTGTCGTACCGTGCTCCCAATTTACCAGTACCCTACATACGACTATATAACGGTACAGGTTTTAAAGTCGTTTAATTATAAAATGAGTGGATGACAGATCATTTATATAAATCATAAAAAGTCTTTTGCACGGATTTTATTAATTGGCAAAACCTTAATTAAATTCCCGGCAGGTATAGCAGGTCTTTCGTAATGACTTCTCTTGTCTTAATAGATATCATTTTTAATTATATATATATATATATATATATAATGAAAAGCTAGGTAACCTGTCCATTCTCAATTCGTTTATAACAAGGAAGCCCTCGAACCTCTTCAAATATGGTTGGTGGGCAATTTCCAAACTACAAGCATTACAAAAACAGATTAAAAATGTAATACAAATGACAACTGTATATGGTTGGTCCATGTTGGACTACAAGAATAATGCTTTACCACCTGTCAAATTATCTTTTACATTTAATACAATTCCATACATGTCAACGCATTTATTATAAAATTTTAATATTATCTTTATTAATTAGAGCATTAAATTATTAAATTCAAAGAGTTATTCTTATTGTCAATTATATTCAGATAAAAAATTAAAAACTTAAAATTAATGCAAAAATATTTATTTTAGTTATCAAATATTATATATACATAATAAAAAATATTTTATATCTATATTTATACATGTGTGGGTAAATTTTATTCAATATTATGTTCATCTTAATTATTTATATTGTTACAACAGTTTATTTTATCAAACACATACAAGTGTTTTTAAAACACACAATTCTTTTAAAAATAAATTTTAACAAATATTTAATTAATTTTCTTCACAATTAAATACTTTTATAACACATCTAACAACAATTATTTAAAAACTATAACCTTACCAAATTGACCTTAAACATATAAAAATATTAAATTAGGGTGTCTTTTGTATATGGAATTATATGGAATTTGGAGTATTAAAATATTGTTTATATTAACTTAATACCAGTATTATATTTTTAAAAAAATTGTAATTGATAATAGGGTTATAGCAATGTGGCAGTTGTCGCCTGATGCATCACCTTAATTTTTTTTTTCTTTATAATAATAATAAATAAATATAACTTTTTAATTTAATATAATATTATCTTTTATTTTTTACATTATAATTTATTAATAAATTCATAGTTTAATATAACTAATAATAAATACTTAAATAGTATATAAAAATCTAATATAATATTACATTATTTAATTATATTATAATAATTCATTTATAAAAATTAAATAATTTAATATAACTAATAATAAATATGATTTTTTTTAACATTTACACTAAAAATTGTTAAATTTCTAATATTTAAGACTTCTACATTTAATATTTTTCTAAGTACTAATAAATATTATTTTTTAAATATATAATTTAAACTAATCACAAAAAAATTAATACAGAATAATTAAAAATTAATATAGTATGATGTAACACCAAACATTATACAATATTATTATAATATAATATTAATATAATATAACAATATTAAAATAATATAATACAACATAATACAATATAATATATCAAATCCACCCTTATTGCATGACATCTTACAAAGTACAAACCTACTCAGAGCATATGGTAGTCATAACCCATAGAAATCAACGATATGTCCAATAAACTACAATCATCTTTACTCATCCGAGAGCTCTTGTGGCAAAAGCTATGGGAGCAAAACAGTACTTTCTCATCCTAACCTTGTTCTCTGTTTTTATAAGGTATATTATATCACTGTCGTTTTCAAAGATATCTACACCACATTCAACTCCTAACCAACAATGCCAGTGACAATTCCCACTGAACCATACTCAAAATAACTTCTTTCTCATAGCCATGTCACCGGTTACAAGTTGATATAAGAAACACAGGTCCTGCTTAAATCATTCAAGCACCATTAATGTGTTTCCTTCTGCGTGTACCTGTCCAATTCAAAACCATTATAAGTACACAGAACAATACAGCTCACCTAGAACAGGAAAATGAAAGCACACTGGCCTATGTAAGCGGGTGTTATGGATAAATGTGCACCACGCAGATAACAAGGTTAATATGAATTGACTGATGCTACACTTGGCTGCACCCAGACAAGAAGATGAAAGAACAAAAGGCAACAAAAGAACAAACATTTTGGTCTTGAATCACCAACATTCGAGTAAAGACATTGACTTTCTCTGAGAACTTACAATAGCTTCAGATTCTGCAGCTAAGCACCATGAGTCAGATTGCATATTAAAAACACAAAGGTTCAGACAATGGTACCGGACCTCTTTCTGTCAACCACTGCAACTCTCTGACATTTCGATAGAGCTAGATATTTAAAAGTGTGAGCAATATATGGATATGTGTTCCTGACATTTGTCTGTTTGGACTGAATTCCAATTTCCAAGAATAGTATGATAGAATTTCATATAAAAACCATCAGAAACAAATTAACTAGCGATGTCAGACTGTTTATCATTTAATAAGTAATTAAATTCTCTTACTTAAAGAATACTGATATTTATCAAAACACAGACAAAAAGCAGATATTGGTTGCATGTCCTTTTTGTTGACCATGCAGAACCCTAGATTACCTGAAGAAGTCTTACTCCAGAGGACCCGACCATCAACACCAGTTAGGTGTTCATCATCAAGGCGCTTCCACGTTTTGATCGACTTGACATCTCCCCAGCCTCTCTTCTCTGTTTTCTCCAAAGTGGCTACCACCACCCTTGCCCTCCTTTCCCATCCAGCCTTTCCATAGGCATGGTATCCAAAACCACCACCATAACAAAGTTGTATACCAGTAAGCTGACCACAGAAATCATTGACATGATCATGGCCTGTGAAAACAGCCTTCACATCCCCTGCAGCAACCATGGTTGTGAAGAAGCCTGAGTTCACAGAAGGAGAGCTTATGCCTTCTTGCTTCACACCTGTGAAGTTTGATGAATCAAAAAATGCAAATTCAGGCAACGGGATGTGAAAGTACACAAGCCCTGGTGCAGGTGCTTTCTGAGCTGCTGGCTTGCTCATGTATGCCCTCTGCAGATAAATGGGAAAAGGTTTATCAATAGATTGTCAAAGAGTCATAAGACCAAATATAAATGATTTTATCTACTAAATGGGGATCCTAGAGGATGCCCCATACTGTTACTAGGCTTGGTGAGCGCATTCCACAAAATTGGAAATCTACACACCCTGCAACCATGAAAACTGAGCATTGACTTTGCAAACCTACATGGAACATCTGTGGGCAATTGAGGTTCTCTATAGAACCCGCATAATAATGTTGAAAATATGTCCCTAAGATAGAGTGTACAAGTAAATGAGGTTTGCGCACAATAAACTTTTGAAATGGCATACAAGTCAATAAATGAGGCTTGCGCACCATAAACTTTTGAAGTGGCATACAAGTCAATGTGATTTTAACAAATACTATATGCCAAAAGAACAGTAAGAAGTGAGGTTAGTACCTGAAGTCTGGCAGAAGTTTGCTCGAACCAAAACTGCTGAGAGGGTTTGATCCAACCATAGCCAGGAACTGATGGAACTGTTGAATAATCTCCGCTGTCAAGGAAGTAGAGATTAAGAACTGATTTGTTTTCGAAACCTGAACCCTTGACACCACCAATCTCCAAGTTATAGTTCCCAAAACCATCGATTATGTGCACATCCAAAGGATTGACTTGAGACAAAGTGTTCTTCAGCGTAACAATATGTTTCATGACTCCTTCCCTTGACAAAGTGGATTCTTGGTCATGGTTTCCCAAAACAGCTACCCATGGGATGTTTGACGCAATTGCAGGGGCAAATGCAGCATTCAAAGACTTTGCTGCATCTGTGGCATCAAATCCAAAGATATTATCCCCTGTTGTATAAGGCAAACACTTCCAGAAGTTATATTGGGTAGAGAAACAACCAATACTAAGCAACTGTCATAACTATTAAGTACTGAGATTGTATCATCGATGGATTTTGCTTCATTATATCCCAATCTTGAAAGTTAACCTCGTGGATTAACATGAGCAGCTGGAAGAAAGACTGGCAAATAGCAAGAGTTATTCAGTAACCACCGTGACTTTCACATCTTGTTTGGGAAACTTCGGCATAACTTTTATTTATTCAGTAATAAGTATCAATAAGTTTATGCAACAGTTTAAGTTAATTATTATTTAGCTAGAATTGTAATTTTAAAAAAAAATGAGAAATGTCAAGGGTGGGTTTTCAATTGGCCAAAAGTCCTAATTAAATGGTAACCTTGCAAAAATTATAGAAATCGAATCAAACCTTTTTTTTTGGCTTTAAATTGTAATCTGAGGAATCGGGAAAAAGAGGAAGAAAAGAAAATAGGGTACCAGTGAAAACGATGAGGTCGGGCTTCTCAGCTGAAATCATGCGATTGATAAAGGCAGTGGTGTTGAGATCAGAGCAACCAGCGACCTGACTTGGGAGTACATCCAAACAAGGCGTGGTCTTGCCGTTCGCATAATGCATATCCGCCACTTGAAGAATCTTAAACTCACCGTTTTGTCTAAACCGCAGCTTCCCCTCTCGTTTCGCATTCACAGCCAGGATTGGTGCAATACATGAGAGTGTAAGTATCACGATCACCAACGCTGGTTTCTTCTTTCCATTCACCATCCTCTTGGCAGCAAAAGTTACTGTATATTTGTATCTCCTGTGCAACTACAGCGTAGTTGACTTGACGATCAGCAAAATCAACTCACCTCCACTGCGCTCAATAAGTGATTGAGATTGAAATGCCCTTTGTTGGCGTTGTCGTTTATACTTAAGGCTTAGCATTGCTTTTTTTAAAACTAGCTTATCTAAATAGAATTTTTGTTAACTAAAGCTTATCTAAATAGAATTTTTGTTAACTAAACCGGTACGGATTAGAATCTTTATAAAAATAAATTATAAATGTTTAATTTTTTTAATTATTAAATAATTAATTGAATGTAGTCTTTTTATATATATAAAAAGTGAAAAGATGAATAGTCCTAAAAAAAATATATAAGATTTAATGCTAATTTATCATAATTTATAATTAAGTGGAGGTTGAAGATATAAGATTTAATATTTATTTATCGTAACTCATAGTTAAGTAGAGTAAGTATTATTCTCTTTTATAGAATATGAATAGAGGTTTATGTAATTTAAAAACTAATAATTTAATATTTTATTAATAAAAGTAAAATAAT
This sequence comes from Murraya koenigii, assembly GCA_025617385.1. NCBI lineage: Eukaryota > Viridiplantae > Streptophyta > Magnoliopsida > Sapindales > Rutaceae > Murraya > Murraya koenigii. The sequence goes on along the minus strand of CM046811.1, from coordinate 47,631,657 downwards.
TTTAGTTGAGTAGAGGAAGCATTTTTTTTCCCTTCTAAAAGACAAGTACTTCATCTAATTTAAAACTCTTAAAAAGAATTTAGGATTTTGTTGGTAAATCTAAAATAATTAATTGAATTTTTTAAAATTCTATTAAAAATAATTAAACAATAATAAAAATTTTAAAAAATATTTATGAAATTAAATAACCATAAGTTGTACCAAATAAACATTAACACTGTTAAGTTAGTGACAATTTTAGTTTCTGCAACAAATCATTAAAAGGCAGTAAAAATTTATTTTGGGTAAAAATTAAATAATTATAACTTAAAAGTTACAACACTAAAATATTTAATAAATATTAATCGTTATAACTTAAAAGTTATGTTAATATAATTTTTTATTTGTATAATAAAAATTATATTATATTTTTAATAATTTTATCAAAATTATATTTATTATATATTATAAACGGTTAAATTATAATTATAATTATAATTTTTTTAATAGTTTAAAAACCCTAAATAGTAAATGTACAGGAGCAGAATTTATTTTTATTTATCTTCTCTGAATCTCACGAGGTTTCTTAACAAATTCGCTAATTAATGTCATGACCAAACTTTGGCTTATATAGTTACTTATTTATTGGAATTTAAATTTTTATGACACAATTTAAGTCGAAACCCCACTCTGTTTTCTTTTACACAGCTACTTCTCTTGATTCATACACGTGGCAAAATCTGATTTCTTTATCTGTTTGTTACGTAATCTGTAACGCAGGCGGATCCTTGAATTAAAAGCACACGACCCCTGGCTGTTCATTAGCGAGTGACCATGTGGCATGAAGAAAAAATAAGCCTAGCTTTGCTTTTTCTTTTTTGCGTCTGTAGCTAATATACTCCATTTATTTTTTACAACAAGAAGTCAAAGACTCTTTAATGTCTACTTCCAGTGGATACTTTAATTGCTTTTCTGTTACTGTTGTTTCTTTCGTTCTTGTTCTTCCCCTTTGAATGTGAACGATTGAACGATTCTTCCTCTATAGAAATGGTTTTTACATTCAGCTCATCTCAATTCCATGGCATCAGTAAAGAGAATTAATACATTGAACAAGGGAGAAAAAGAAAAAGAAAAAGGGAGGAGGGGGTGAAGAAGAAGAATAGAGGAGCAAGGGAATCAATAAATATTTATGCCGTCGTAAAAAAGGTACTATGATGCACTCTAATGCAGTGTATTCAGGTAACCTACATCACAATACTGTATTTCCGAGTGGTATGATAATGCGTTTTGGCTTCCATTCTCATTCTGTTTCAATTTTCAGTACGAGCGAGCAGATGAGCTCGTGCTTGGGAACTAGAAACACCTCATAGCAAAAGAATACATCAAACTGCATGTTGTAACACAATCAATTTCAGTTTGTGTAACTGAAATCCTTCTCAAAAGCGATTAATCTCAATTTGGGTACTTTTAAATACCTACAACATGTAAAGCAGTAATGATGCTTCAAAGTACAGATGAAGGGGAAATGTACATGCCGATTCTATAAGATAACAAGGCCATAAATATATGACATATAGGCATGGACAAGAATCAGGCTTCCTACTTACAGCCGATACATAGGATTCCAATCCCCCAATAGCTCATGCCTCCCAACACTTGTATTAGTCTAAAATGCATCTTTTCTCCTGATGTTGCAAAATTTTGCAATAATTATGATTACATTTCGAAAACATTATTTTTAGCTCAATAATCATAGAAGCAATTGGGCCAAATGCATTACAGCCAAATTATGCCACCACTTGGTATTTGAAGATTTCTAAAATAACAGTCAAAACCCAAAAAAAAAAAAAAAAAAAGATTCCATCCAGCTATGATGATATATGGGCTCCAAATATTGGTTTGCTTCATCATTCAACTTAAAAATATAAGTTCCTCTGCTTGATTTGATAGTTTAAAGAGCCCTTCTAATATCATTTTGCATCAAAGCAACTGGAGATGATTTAAATAAACACCAAACACATGGGAATTCTGTGCTCCCATCATTATAAATCTTTCATAATACAGATGAAAAAGCACATTTTTTTACAATTTAATGCAGTTACCTAATTGACTACACACAAAATAGCATCCGCCTTCTTTTTCTTAAATAAAACACTGAGTACAAAAAAAAGTGCTAGAAATATCAAGACAGAAACACGGAAGTGGGTAATGAAAAGAAATACCATTCGAGTTTTGACACAAGTGAAATATTAAATCAAGTGCTCTTATATTTCTCTGCTATTGCAGATGACTTGAACCAAGGTATCCAAACCGATGTTGTCTTCTGATACAGCCTGTATGCTTCAGCTCTATGCTCTTGTTTTAGCATCCGCTCCTCAACGAGTATTGTCACATAGGCTAAGCACATGCTATTGATGAGAGACCCAACTGCGGTCCATCCATGTCCCAGGCTCCATGAAAATATAACTAATCCCCACCACCACAACTGCTCCCCAAAGTAATTTGGATGCCTTGAATAGCACCAGAGTCCCCTATCAAGATTAAGCACCACTGGCTTTCCAAGTTGTTTCAGCTTTTCATTTCTACTAACAAATTGATGGAGTTGAGTGTCGGCAAAGTAAGCAATAACAATGCCACACAAACAGACAAGGACAGCAAGAAAATCCCATATACTTAATGGCCTGTCGACCGAATGAACAACATACATAGGCAGACACACTCCAATCAGAAATACCTGGAAATGAAGATATATTTGGGAAACATCAAATAAAATATGACGGATTCCAAGAAGGGTTTTAGTAATTCAACGTTTAGATGCCCTTTGCCAGTATTTTAAATCATGTGATATTTGCCCAAAAATAAAACTCAAGACTCATTGCAGCATTTGGTCGAGCAGTTACTCCCAATTTCAGAAATTTTCATATTTTATTCAAAATAAAGAGAAAACAAGAGAGAAAATGATTTGGAATAACCTGTTGAGAGAGGTAGACGGCGAAGAAGGAAACCCACCACCAGTGCTTGCCATACTGAGAGCGCATATCGCTGAAGCGCCAGTCTTCCCTGGCACCCCACTGCCATTTCTCACGCCGCAAGTAGTTATGAGTCAGCCTCAAACTCCACACCCATGTTAACACTATGACTACTTTCGACCTCCAATAATTATATTGGCCCAAACTCAATGGGTGCGTTGCAAAGTAATGAACAAGCATCACCGGTATCACAGTCCAGTACAAATCTATCATCTGCAATGCAAAGCAAAACCACCATATATAAGAGAAATAAAGTCAAAAAGTTGCAGAAAATTAACGGAACGAAAGATAGGAGATAATTGCACATGCACTGACCCAGTGGCTATTCTGGATGAGACTGATGAGCCAGAAAATAAAGTTGACATTGAAGAAGAAGAGAAGATTGGCTAAAAGAAGGGGGTGGTGATAGCACCATGACCAAATTAGATGTTGATTTGTCTGACATTCGTAATCGTAATCGCAATGGTGGTTAAGAAATGAAAGATACAGCAGAACAGAAGGAAGTGGGGCTAGTAATGCAATCACAGCGTTCTTCAAGTTACTACGACCCATTGCTGATTGCTGAAGCTGATGAATATGGTCAATAAATTAGAAGACGTACTTATGATATATATAGAGTCACAGCCCTTTATGATGCTCTCTCTTTCTTGCATTGCATGGTGATTGGTGATCGGGTGATGGTAATTGGTGGTTCCCCACTGTAATCATAATTGGGGCCCTACACTTCGTTCGATTGTATTTGTTCTGTTCATTGCCAGTTGGTTGATTTTGCTTTCTTTATCTCCTGCAAATCCAAAATATGTTGCTTTTGATTCAAAAGTTTTTAACTAAAATCTCATTTACAAATTGATAAATTTCAAAATGACTCGTGAAATGTTTTTAACAAATTTGAAAAATCGTAGAAGGTTTTGTTTTGTTTTTTTTTTTTTAAATGAATTTATAAATTTTAAGGATCTCCATATTTTATCCTTTTCTTTTTAAATAAAACCCAATATCATGCGTCCAGTTTCTTAAACAAAACTTTTTGCCTTGGATTGAAAACCCTAAACTAAAGCACTAGCAGTAAACAATTACTCAGCAGTAAAATACTGACCATGCTTGTCCGATTAAGTATATCATAGCAATGCAATTATAACTCAGGGGGCGTGCAACAAAAATCTTAACCAACTAATGGAGATTCAATTAAGAGTAACATTATAATGATCAGTTATGACATTTGTCACCATGCTTGTGCTGTCAATAATGATGCTTGCGGCCAAAAGTGGTGTGCTTAAGCATCATAAGCTCGAATCCGCTCACATGGTCATCAATCAGTTCACTATATATATACATATATATATATAACTCCACTTACTGGTCCCTCCTCCTGCCCTCTCTCAACTCTTCCAAATCTCCGCAATCTTCGCAGAAAAGAGCTAAACAGCTGCAATATACGGCTGCCATGCTTAAGCCGAGGGATCATGATGATGGCAATCAAAAGCCGCTCGCTGCACTTTATGAACTTAAAGCAAGGCTAAGGGTCCACAACGCGGGATAATACTTTTCTTCTTTAGCATGCATAGCGTAGGTCAGGCGGAATAGGTTGCATTGTAGCATGCGTTGGTTGGCCAACAGAATTTTTACAAGTCACAACTAAGCAAAATAGTGAAGGAAAATATTATGAATATGCAGTGTCACTCAAGACAAATTTGCACTGATCCTCTTCATGGGCTACAATGAAGCCAGAAAAAGGAGATGGACAATTGCAGTATCTAACACCAATGATGTCTGTGATTAAACAAAGAAACAACCCAAAAATGAAATATCTGAAGGGGAAGAGAGAGAACTCCAAATTAAAATAAAAAGATTTCAATTATCCTGACACAAACTAAGACAGTTCAAACAAATCTCTATTATCTGACGTCCCTCTTATAGCTTTCCTGCTTGTTTGGCGCACAGCTGATAGGAACTGTGACAGACTCTATAACTAATATCCGCATAGTGCAGAACCAATAAATACAATAAACAAAATATTCCGAAGCAGATCAATAAAGAACCATAAGACGACGATTACAACTGACAGTTGGCAAGGTCAATTCGTGCAGTTCTCAGTAAGGCTTCTTATCCTTTGCAATATCACTCTTTATTGCTCCTTCAATCCATTTCAGGATGAACCACTGCACACATGAAAAGACAAGACAAGCATAAAGGAAATTGGTTATGCTAATCTCAGTCAACTGAGATCTCAAAAATTATGGAGAGCCTGATCCAACCCTGGAACTTAGAATGGCCGCATGCTTTGGACAGTAGAAAGGGAAGAAGATAATAATGAGCTTTACCTGAAGCCCAATAATGGCAGGGATCCACATTTTCCCCTTATCATCAGAGCCAGATCCATCAATCAGCTTCTTGTCGACTACAATAGATTTGCTCTTATTTGTTGCAACATCTGTGATCCCTTTAACCAAGCTTGGAATCCACGAATTACCATTTGGAAGAATCTATCATTAAAATCACAAGCAATGTATGAATAATCAAGACAATCATATATGTGATGTATGGTCACTACTAAGAGCAGAAAAACTGAACCTTCTCATCACTCTCATTTTTACTGCATCTGCCACTGTTCTCAACCAAAGCGACTGGAATAGCATAATCCTGTAAGCATCAGAAAAGTTATAAATTGTAAATAATGTGATCAAAACAGTCTTAAGCATAGCAGTAAATAGTAATTATTCAAGTAAGATATTCCACAGGATTATTTTTTGAAGAACTCATTCACTTTGCAAATAACATTTGTCAAGACTGACAGTACTTCAAGAATATCTGTGGACCATCAACAGTTCTTTTTCATTTCACCCATTTTTTTTACACAGATTGCAAGTACATTGGTGAAAGAAGAAAAATTTGTCAGAATAAATTGGCCTAGATGAAACCCTGGTTTCTTTTCTTTTTCCCCTTCTTACTTGCACCTCTCCGATAGATCTATGCTTTCTCCTCTCCTCTCCTCTCCTCTCTATTCAAAGGCTTTAATACAAAGTTTTTCACTTTCATAAAGTTACAATGTGCCATTTTCAAATTTCAAATGGCCTGGTATGATGTTGAAAAGAACAGTTGAATTCTATCTCTAGTTGCAACATCTCGTGGGCACGCGCCACTGTTTCTCTAGGTCTGAAAAGTGGTTAATTTGTGTTCTTGATCTTCAAACCGCCATTTGGGGTTTAATGCAGTGCTTTGCAGTGCAAGTTTCCTACTATTGCACTCATGTGATTGACTATTTCTTTACATTTTGGCAAAGGAAACACAACATCCACTGATACCAAAGGTTTGTGGCAACCTGCTAGAAGAAGTGTAAAAAAGAAAAGGAGATATCACTTTGTCAAAGATTCTCAAGTATAGCAGTAACTAAAAGGAGGAACCAAAAAAAAAAAAAAAAAAAGGAAAAATGTTAAGAGAGGAGAAAGGGGAGAGAGAAAATATTATTGAAATCAATGTCCCATGTCGTCTATTCCTCATCATCCATTCTTCCTTGACGACCCTTGATACACTGTATTACAGTGTAGTACTATTATTATATACACTGCAGTGCCGTGAATCAATGCAGTCAAGGTAATACCAGTCACCTTGAACAGTGCCTTGCTGTAGAACTATACTACAAGACATTGCAGTGTAGTTTAATGCACTGCAATGCGATGTAGGTAAATACAGATAACCTCAATACAATGTAGTGCAGTACTGTATTAAGCACACACACATTTACCACTTCCATCTTCATTGAAAGTGAAAACAGTTATAAAACCACCGGTTCACTCACTTGCACAACTTTCAAGGGATAGAAAGCTTCCATATCAAGCTTATACCTTATGGCTTATTGTCCATGTCTAACTCTCTGTAGTCTTTACTCGTCTATATTGGTATACCTCCTAAAAGAAAGATATTTCAAATCATTAAATAGTTAACAAAGAACAATGTACCTGAAATTCATGTTTCCTAAGTCCAGCTCCTACACGAATTGTCTTTAAGAGAGCATCAGATCGTTTAGAGCAATAAACGTCATAGTTCAGTTCATCAGGTGGGCAGAGTTGCGCATGAGTGAGAACAAGCAAACTTTTGCGCCATATTTGTTTGCCAAAAGTTGCAGTGATAGCCTTAATAATTTGTCTATCCAAGTCATCTACTCTATATGCATCCAAACGGTCAACATATAGCAGCACATCTATCATCTTATTCAAAAGAAACCTGGATCACAAGTCCCCAATTATTAACCACAGTAATCACATTCTAATCCTACAATGCAAAAGTTCACTATCAAATCCAAAACCATATAGCAAGTGAAAATTGGACATCACATTCAAGTACTGACCCTTTAATCAACTCAAGAGCTTGGTAATTAACATAACCAGCCTCTACAAGGCCTGGAGTATCAATGACGTTCAATGTGAAACCTCCTTTGGAACGAGAAACCATTACTGGTCTCAGCGCTTCGGACTGCAAAACAAACAAACAACGGTAAGAAAGAAAATAGAACCTAAAACCAATCAATCAAACATTTAAGATTCCAAATAATTGGTTAATCTAATACATGCCTGGAAAGAATTAACAGTGACTACTCGTTCACCAATAACAGAGTTCACAGTTGAAGATTTTCCAACACCACCTTTGCCCATGACAAGAATTGTCAACGTGTTCACATTCTGCAATTAACAGCAAGAATTCTAAGCTAATTAATTGACATTAAGATAAACTAAAGGATAATAACAAAATTAATCAAGAAAAAAAATTCAAACCTCTTGCTTCAATTTAGACAGTAATTCCATCAATTCGTTCTGAGTTGCAGAAGGAAACTGTTGAAACCCCGCCCATTCACGAAGTAAAAGAGAACCCATTGATTTCTTCCTAATTAAACAAGAACGAAGGGTAAACAATATGAGAATTATACAAAAACAACAGAATTACTTACAAACCCTAGAAAGATAAAAATCCCTTCAGTCAAAAACCCTAAACCCTGAAACCATGTAGAAATTAATTTGATTTTAACTTACGGGGGCCGTTTGGGTTAATGTGATTTCTTCTTCCAGTTGCGTTCACACTGAGGAATTAAAGCCGTTGTCTTCTTCCCTCGTCTAGACTACCGCTTATCGGACTCTATAGTACTTGTATTTTCCGCCCTGCAAAATGTCTCCCGACTTAATTTCTCTCTCAATTAATTTCGAGCATTGGCATTATAAAAATCATAACTAATTGGACTCAAAATTAAGGTTAATTTACCATGACTATTTACTTAAAATAAATAAATAAACAATAATATTTCCAAAGAGATCACTGTCCTGAAACGAAAATGAGTATACAGAAGCTATTATTATAAATTTATATTTCATCTTTTTTTTTTGGAGGATTATATTTTCTTAAATGTCAGTGAGAGTAAGAGTTAATTTAAGACTATTAAAATTTTAAAAATAATTAATGTTAGTTATACTATAAAAATAATCAATCATAAAATTAATTTTAAATTTATTTTTTGAAGTATTGTAAATTTTAAAAACTATCATATATATTTAGAAAAAATTTAAATGATTGAAATAAACATAATATTCAATAAAATTTATTTATAGGTACTTTTATAAATATGTATATACAATAATTTTTAATGTGTATATATTATAATCGATGACTAAAATAATAATTTTATTTTATTGATTGTATTTTTTATTATTTTTCACAATATAATAAGTAATAATAATAATAAGCTCTTGAATTAATAATTTTATTTCCTAATTGATTAAGAATAAAAGTTACTTCTTCCATACTTGTCCATTTTCCAGTAAGAAATAATGATTTTGCTAAAAGTAATTTTTAAAAATATTATCAAACATTAAAATTAACTTTTAACTTTTTTAAATCATTTTTAAACCTTTTAATAACAATCATAAACAGGAGATTTATAAATTTTCATATTAATAAACTTCAAATGTTAGTAATAAATATACAAATTATTTTTATACAAGCTAAAATGATTCATGCTTTAGTTTGAGTTGATGTAGCCACAATTATTATTAAAAAAACTGTAATTATGAAATAAAAGTTAATAATATGTAATTAATATAATTTTTAAGTAATAATTTTGACAAATTTATTAAAAATACAATAGATTTTTCATTATACAAATAAAAAATTATATTAATATAACTTTCAAGTTATAATAATCATTATTTATCAAATACTTTAATACTATATCTTTTAAGTTACAACTGCTTAACTTCAATCTCAAACCGGCCTATAACATGTTTTTTTTTTTTTTGTTGAAGCCACCAAGATGATTGGAGGTTAGGCGGGACCTTTACCTGTAAAATAAATCATGCAATAGAAACCACATACATAAGGAGGGGGACATGAACCAGAACCTCCTCAATAAGTGAAAACATATAAATGGCAATATAGTAAACTAGCGTCTAATATGCGGAACCGCATGAGCATCCATATAAATAATCCAAGATAATCTTATTGGCAGATCACGGACCGATAAAAATCGACGACTGAAACGAGAAGTGCAAGTCCAATTGACCAAAAAGTCAGCTGCAGACGTAGCCTCATGGTACACATGCCAAACCACAACCGAATAAGAGGACACCAAATATCAAACTCGACGCAAGGACAAAGCATAATCCCATTGGACAGAACTGTCCGAGAGGACCTAGGAAACCACAGTAGCCGAGTCAGACTCTACATCCACAATAGAATAACCCAGTTGGACCGCCAGCTCCAAACCCTCACAAATAGCCATAAGTTCCACATAAATGATCGGTTGATGGCCAAGAAAATAGTCAAACCCTGCCAAAAACATTCCCCGATGATCTCGAATAACACCCCCCATTGGCCTATAACATGTTTGGTTGAATGAAAACACTAAATAGCTCACATGATATCTATACATACTGATATGACATTATATCATTGACTAAGTGAAAATATGAAATAATAAAGATAAATCATATATGTTATGTATTATTTTCATGCAACTAACTATATTATGTTTATGTATTATTTTCATGCAACTAACTATATTGTGTTGATGTATTATTTTCATACAACTAACTACATTATGTCACATTAATTTGTATAAAAATAATTAGTACTAAAGTTTATAAGTGTATCGTTGCTCTTAACAATATTGGTAGATTGTAACCAAATAAAAAAGTAACTCATGATAGTTTGAGGTATTTTTTTTTATCAAAGAGTAATGTTGCATTTATATAATTGAGAAATACAGTTGTTTTCCCTTCAACTATTGTTACATTATCGTAGAGACATTTTAATTGTACACAACTTTTCAGTATTTGAATCAGCTATCTATCAATGAAATTAAATATTGAAAATGACTTGACGTTTAATTAATTTTCAGCATCTATCACTACTGAAGTCAGTATATGACCAGTTGAGGCACATGCTAAATCTGACTTGGAAAATGTTGAAAAGTAATTTTAAATCAACCCATAATTACTTTGAATTTATGATAATGCCCTAGCTCAATATTGAAAACACTATAATTGTCCATATAATTTTGAAGAGTTTCAAATTTAACCTTTATTAAAAATAAAATAAAATAAATCTAGTAGCTGTTTTGATTTTTTAAACATGATTAGCCACGCCTCAATAAAGATAAAAGAAATTTAACAAAAAAATGGTGATAATTAAAAAAATGAAGTTATAAAAAAATAAATTTTTATATTTTGTCCTCCTTATCTTCTTTTTAATTGTACATATAAAAATATTGTATATTATTGTCTTGAAAATGAAACTATCATGTACTGTTTTCAAAACACAAAATCTTATAGGGACAATGATAATTAGTAAAAATCTATTAAAAATAATAATATAATATAGTTGTATTGTCATATATTATTATTTGAATATTTTGAAATTGTATTATATGTTTTTTGAAAAAGATAACAAATTTGGATTGGGATGACAAACTTTACTTGCTAAACATCATAGAACCCTGCAAAATGCCAACATGAATCCACTCCATAGATTGAATGTGTCCCAACTAAAACAAGTTTCGGGCTACGTCCCTGCTATCTATGTAAAAGTTAAGGGCCGTGAATCCACCCTATATGCAAACTAAACTAGAGGTAATAAAAATATATATTTTAATGTAATGTATTTTGCCTTTTAATATATTTATGTTTTTTTGAATATAAAATAATTTAAAATAAAATTTAAGTTAATCAAAATATATTGTAATTATGATATTATTAATTTAAATTAAAGTTTATATTTTATTTATTTATTTATATATAGTCAGTTTAATAATAATGTAACTTTTAAAATAATTACTGTTAGTTGTGCTGTATAAATAATCAGCTATTAAGATAATCAGTTAAATATTTAGTAAACTTAGTTTAAAACTCATAGAACTTTTAAAAACAGTCGTATGTGTTTAATAAATAAAATTTATTTACATATTTGTAAGTATGTATACATGTAATATCTTTTATTGCGTATATAAAATAATTAATAACTAAAATAAATATTTTTATTTTGTTATGTTAATATAATTAGTAATAAAAATAATCCCTTTAAATTTAATGATTTTATTTTATAATAAAATAAGGATGATTTATATTTTTATAATAATGGTGAGAATATATTTTATATTATATTAAGTATAAAATTGATTATCAAAATCATATATTAAGAAGTTACTATTTTATGATTTTTCAAAATCTACTATAACATGAGTTAATTTTTACAAAAATGATTTTTTTTTTAAATCATCAAACACCAAAATTAACTTTTAATCTTTTTTCCAAATCACTTTTGAACTTTTTAAATCTCAAATGAGAACTTCTCAAAAGCAATTCCAAATGGGTCATTAGTTAATAATTTATATAAGCTTAAATTAGTATTTAAGTAAAGGAAAAAAATGATTTTAATAAATAATAATTTAAATATTTTATTCATGATATAATATTTACTAATATACTACTATACATAAAATATTTTAAATTACTTATATAGCTTATTTAAATTATTTAAGAAGCAAGTTAAAGAAACACATTTTTAAAAATTAATTGAGACATGATATTATAAGTATTAGATTACAACTGATTAAGGGTGAAATTAAAGTTGACATGACTTTTTTTTATTTTTATTTTGAATCACAATGAACTTGTGAATCATAACATTGAGAGATGATGCAGCTACTGTAGTACAAAAATGAGGAAAGTAATTTAATATAATAGGTGTAATAATTAAAAAGTGACAAAAGATATATATTATACAAAATAATAAGAAGAAGAAGAATGAACAATAATTATCTGTGGTGTGGGGATCTATTATATTAATTTGTCAGTTTTTAAAACTGAAAAAACTACACCAACTTCAATTATAATATAATAATCAAAATATTGTGCCTAAATTTACATTTAAAACCGTATCTCTTGAATTTACCCCATTATTTAATGTTATATTTATTAATAATAAGATATGCGTAAATGACATATCATACAAGTTCATAAGTCAACAGATCATATAAAGATGTCCTACAAGTTTTAACTCCAAAGATTTTTTTTTTTATTTTACAACATATCATTTATTTACTTGAACTACAAACTACATGTCATACATGTTTTATCATTTGTCACACAAAGTAAAAAATCGTATGACATACCGTCTTCTGTTTTCTGGATATATATATATATACAATACGATTTACTTATAGTATATTTAGAATTGAGGTGTTATAAAAAAAATTATAATTTTAAAATAAAAATTAATAATATGTAATAATTATAATTTATAAAATTATTTTAAAATAAAAGATAATAATATGTAGTAATTATAATTTATAAATAATAATTTTAATAAAATTATTAAAAATATAATAAATTTTTATTTTATAAATAAAAAATTATATTAATATAACTTAGAACACGTAATATTTATTAAATACTTTAATCTATCCAAAGGTACTGTCATTCACTTAAAATTTACGCCATTTCATTTGTGTAATGAATTTATAAACAACAAATCTTACATAAAATTTTAATTTTACTAATTTACTGTTATAAATTAAAAATATTTTAATCTCTAATAATTAATAAATTAATATTAAGATATATTTAATTTTCTCTTTAAGTGAATTTAATTAATAAGTCTAATCTGCTACTCAAAACTTTTATGGAAGTTTAAGTGATTGTTTTTACGAAATTTCATGTTATTTTTGTAAATTTCCGAAATTTTTTTAATTAATATTATAATTATTTGAAAAACCCGTTCTATTCCCGAAGCCTACAGCTCCCCTTCCCCTGTTCTTCCTCCGTTAGGACGCATATAAAATCTGCACGGCACATGATAACTGAAACCTCGAATCAAATTTGTAAGAGCCAATAATGTCGAGTAGATTGTTCAAGAAAGTTGTCAAAGAACAAGAACAGCAACAGCTAGAAGAAGAAGAGCAGCTGAAAGACAATGAATTAGAGTCTCCTGATTCCGCTCCTCGTTCTTCCATAAACCTCTTCGACCTCCTCAACGACGGTGATGATGACCCGGACCAGGTCTTTTTGTCCGACCTTAATTATTATTTATTATCAATATTCTTGTTATTGTTTTTGTTTGTGGGTTTTTAATTGTTATTGTTATATTCATTGCTATTCTTATAAAATTGGAACTGGACTTCGGGGGTATATATGTTTTTAATTGGTTTATCGGAATTACTGAGAAAGATTTTGCTGAGTGATCAATGTTTGTGAAGGTTTATGCCTAGGTATTTCGGAAGAACTGATGTAAGTTTAAGTTTATTGATATGCTTAGTCTCTTGTGCTAATAAGAAATATTATTGGAAGGTGTTGGAATGTGGTTTGATAAGATGACTACAGGAGGTTCTGTCAATTACTCATTCACAAACTTTGAGGATTGAGCTGCTCCTTTGGTGCCAGTATTGTTTGTCCAATTGGTTTCGTTTCTTGTTTATGTCTCCTTTACCTTGCTCTTGATATGCCGTACGTTATTTTCTGGTTGATGCTTATTTTAGATATCTTTATAATGTTCGTTCCATCATTACTGGTGGTTACAGAAAAGAGTTTTGCAGCTCCTGCTTACTTTACTTGTTACTGTTAACGATCATTACTTTCTGTATTCTGCAGGAGACAGAGGTTGCTGATGAAGCCTCGAGCAGAGATGGGGATAAGAAGGAGCTGTCTGCACAGCAAAGTACCAGAGATGTTGTACCAGCATCCAATCAGAAATCAAAGAAAAAGAAAAAGAAGAAAAGCAAGGAGGGTTCTACTTCAAGTACTGATAAAGCCGAATGGCCATTGGATGAGGATTTAGATACTTTATCTTTGGATGCCAACTCTTCTACTAATCAACCCGGACCTTCAAAAGCTAAACTAGAGAATGCTAAAGTTCCTACTAATGCACTAAAACAGCGTCCATCTTCTGTATTACAAATAGATCCCAAGTATTTGAATGTAGAAAATGAGCTGCGAAGAATATTTGGATCCAAAGTGGTGAAGTCATTTGAGAGAAATCAACAGAGTGGCAGTTCTAGACCTGTGCGTGGGGCAAGACGTGTCACTCCTCATATTAGAAGGACTATATTAGTCTCTCCATCTGATCATTGGCCTCGTTGGGACGCAAGTTTTTCAATGGACTTTCTGGAAAGCAAGGATGGATGCAATTACTTCAGGTAAATATTAACCTTGGCCTTCTTGCTTTGTGTTATTCGATTTCACTTCTTGAGGTTGTCTATTCTCCCCTTTTGCTTTATCTTTCCCCCAAGTTGGGTTTAAGCTAATTGAAAAATAAACATCAGGTGTGTCTTCATTATCATTATGGAATGGAATGCTTCCATGTGCATGTAAGCATTAACTTTTCTATGCGCAGTTGTAATCAAAGTTAACTTGGCTACATTCATTAGGAAATGTTAATTGGCCATTTCTATTACTTGGATTATTTTCATGAGGCTGTTATTTGTGTGGTCCTCTGTTTCTTACCACTCGCCTTTAGTAAAACCTTTATTGCAGATGCACTTATTTGGAGTGCCATGCTCCTTTCCATCTCCCCATTCTACCCTGGCTTGTATCTCATTTTTTAGCTTGAATGATTTACAAATGCTCTTGCCCTATTTTCAAGATAATGTGTTTGGCTGCATATAATTTTGATTTTACATCTGTGCTGCTTGTCTTTGTACATTTGTGTAGATATGTCCACTCACCTACCTATAGTCAAGCTCAGAGAGCATTTGAAGCTGCGCAAGCTATTCACGATCTCAATGGTGTAGCAAGTGTTTTGATGCATCATCCTTATCATTTGGATTCATTGATAACGATGTCGGATTATTTCAAATTTGTGGGTGAACATCAGATGGCTGCAGATGCTGTTGCAAAGTGTCTATATGCCTTAGAATGTGCATGGAATCCAATGTTCACCCCTTTGCAGGGGAATTGCCAATTGAAATTCAGCCATGAAACTAACAAACCATTGTTCAAAGCACTCTTCACTCACATGGTAAACATGGACAGACGTGGCTGTCATCGATCTGCCCTAGAAGTGTGCAAACTGTTGCTTTCTCTCGATTCCGACGATCCAATGGGGGCCTTGTTCTGCATTGACTACTTTGCTGTAAGGGCTGGGGAATATTCATGGTTAGAACAGTTCTCTGAAGACTATAAACGTGACAACTCCTTGTGGTTGTTCCCCAATTTCTCATATTCCCTTTCTATTTGCCGATTTTATCTCGAGCGAGTGGAAACATCACAAGATGCTCACAAAGATAATACAAAGGCTACTTCAGCTGATCTTATGAAGCAAGCTTTGATGCTTCACCCTTCAGTTCTTAAGAAACTAGTGGCAAAGGTACCTTTAAAAGATCAGGCATGGGCAAATATACTTGCGCACAGTTACTTCCGTTCAGATGAAACCAAGATCCCATCCTTGGATCACCTGATCAATATATATGTGGAGAGGAGCTATATCATATGGAGGCTTCCAGATCTACAAAAATTGCTTCGAGACACTGCAAAGCTAGTTATTGAAACATTGGAAGACAATAGAAGTGAAGCTAAGGACTGGGCCTGTGTAAGAGAAGAAGCATTCTCATCTGAAACAAATCAGTGAGTAACCAAATTATTTAGTTGTTATCATAATTGCTGTTGCTGAACCTTTCTTTTTGGGACTTTTTTACTGTAGAGTGCACGTATGCTCTTTTTCTTCTCAATTTTTAAAATACTATTTGCTGAATTAAATTTGTGGTGATGGTGTGATGTCAAGTTGAAGAGTTATCCGAATTAGCATTGTTGCCTAATAAAGATTTTTCTAGATCTCATTTTTTTTTCCTAGTTTAGATTATACAAATCAAATTGTAACAATACTATTTGTTTGTTCATTTCTTTTTAACAATATAATTATGTCTTGGAGTTGACATGATTAAATATTTTTCTTTGCCAGGTATGCTCATTTATTGGTTCAGGATTTTTCTGATGCAGTTTCATCTCTTCCACCTGATAACCTACAAAACTTTGTGGTTGATGCAAGGATGGGCGAAGCCATGCATAATGCCATCCATGCCGGTAATCCACATGACGGTGGCCGAGCTCCACCCCCACGTGATGTTGCAAATCGCAATCCTTTGGCTGTCTTGTTTGAGTCAATGCTTCCTTGGGTTAATTATGGGGATGGAGGAGATGGTATTGCACCCGATGAGGATTACCAAATTAATGGGCATCTTCAAGAGAATCAGGAAGATTGAGTGGCAGTGAGGTTAATGCTTCAAGCAAAAGTTTCCCTTTCATGATTTGGTCACTGTTGAATATCCATTTCTTGTAAAGATTTTGATAGGGCATCTGAGAAGGAACTTGCATGTAGCCAATTTTACTTAGCTATTTGTTATCCTTGGATTTTATGCTCAACTGGTGGTGGAACTTGTTATGGAAGTCGATTTAGTATATTTTCTTTACATGGCATTTCAACAAAGTGGTAGTACCAAAGCAGATGTGTCTTCAGTGTTTGATAAATGCCCCATAGATTACTTGAGAATTGTTTTGTTTAAATACATTAGTTAAACCAAAATACTCGCAGACAAGTGATGGAAACCATGGCGGACTTCAGACTTATTTTTCTCATCCTCTTCAGCTTGAAAAACTTGTGCACAATAACATTTAAGAATTTCCTAGTATGTTACTTAGAACTGTGAATGGTATTCTGCAAATTATGACTCAAAAATTTGAATCCACCGCTGAACACTTCTTACATCACAAATTGAAATCGTGATTCCACGCCCAAGATTTTAGAGCCTTGAGAGAAAGCAAGGAAAAAAAATGATGTCATGTAGATGTAGAGTTTACAAGCTCATTGTTACTTATAGCATTATTTCCAGCAATTGGGGGAGTTGATGGAAGATCAGAGCCATCTGTAGTCCCCTCTTTTGATTTATCGTTATCCTTTACAGCCAGCATGACCAAGACAACAAGTAGCGGATAGCTCACTGTAGTAAGTGACCAATTTATGATCAACTGAGAGAGCAAGGAGAACTTGTGTGTGTCAACTTGCCAAGCGACTGCAGCTCCTGCACTTTGCACTCCCTTATAGAACCCGGTATACCTGCAACTCACACAGTGCCAAGAAATTAACTGAGATAAGGTCTATGTGATCACGAATAAAAGCTTGCTCGAGTGAAGACAAAGAATACCTGCTGAGGGTCTCAGAATCATCAGCCAATGCTCCAATCACCCAATAAACCATGCTTTGAAACATGGCATCAAGTAACCCATAGCTGAAATACAAAACAAAGGGTCCCGCAAAATCATTGCCAGAGGTTTTGAAATCCAATCGTTTAGGGGGATTATCATGAGAGTAATTCAACTGGCTGGCAAGGCCACCACCCCAAATTGCAGTCCCAAATAAAGCAACGATCCCAATTCCAACTAAACCTCTTGTCCTCCTACTTTGAAAACTGAAGTCCATCACGTACCCAATTCCAACTGATCCCAACATTTGTGCACCCCAGTAGAAGACATTGTTCAATCCTCTGGTCCTCAAATTGAACATCAACCCGTTAACGTTGTTGAACTGGTAACTGTAGAAGAAGTTGCTAGCCCATGCAGCAGGGACAAGAAGACGCATCTTCCAGTTACGAAAGAGTTTCAATATCTCAATGGCCTCGGTGGAGACTTTTGAATACTTAATGTTGGTGCACCGGGTACCATCATTTCTAATCACACGGCTAGGAGGCAAGATTGCAAGAGAAAGAGCAGCACCAGCTGACATGAAACACATGAATGCAATGTAAGTATTGTCATTGACACTTTCAGCTTCAGTACGGTGGTAATTCATGATGAAAGGAATAAGGCCACCAATGACACCACCCATGTTAAAGATACTCCAAAACAGGGAAATATAGGTTCCTTTACGGGTAGCAGTTGGATAGGAAGTCATGATAGCGCCTTGTCCAGCCCAGAGAAGGCCTGCCCCAATGCCAAGCACTGCTCCAGCAACAACGGCAAAGTTCTGATCTTGGTGATGGTTATAGTACAGGAAAGAGCCTGCATAGAGAACATAGGTGGAGCAGCCAGCAGCAAGGGTCACTCGGGGTCCAAAGATGTTATAAATGCCTCCACCAAGGATTCCAAATATGGAAAAGGTGGTGTAGAGAGCGGTGTTGGCGTTGTTAGCGGCAGTTGGATCAAGTTGGCCACCACCTCCCATGCCAGAGAGGGCGTTGAACATGCCCGGGCAGCAGAAGCATACTAGACCTATCAGGCCAACTTGAACCAAGGGTGAGTTGTACCTGAAAAGAGAATATTTTGCTGATATTTGTGTTGCTGCTGCTTCCTCGTCGCCTTCAAATTCCATGATTGTTTTGCTACAGGAAGAGGATGAGGATGATCAGATAGAGAAAAGTATGGAGAGAATCTGATATGAATCTTTAGTTTGATGGTAAGGATTAAAATGTTGTATGTGAATCTCATTGGATCTTACATGTTGTCTTATATTGGAGAGGAGCCTTGGTTTGGGTGAGAGAATATTTTGGATTTGCGTTCATATTGTTTTCTGATATAATATTGGGTTGCTACCATGCCAGCTTGTCGTTGACTTACTCCCGTTGTTACTAGGCCAGCTTCTTGTTAGTTGTTGTCGTGCCAGTGTAAGCGTATTGGCTTTTCCTTGAATATTGTTATGACATCTACTGCTAAAACATCTATATGAAGACATGAGGAAGAGACAGAAAGAGCCGGAAATTTTGTCTGATGCGTTTGTCTCCAACCAGCCCAAAAAAACAATGATGTTTAATTGGGTTAAAAAAATGGCCAGGACTAAAGACTAATTAAAGACTCTTTTATAAACTTGAATTACAAGTCTTCTCCAAAAAAGTGAGCAAATTCTTCATCACACCCTTAAATATTATGCCCGAAGAACAAGCTAAGATTACAATGTCAACAAGGATAGACTTTCATCCCAGCTTCTATTAGGGTACAAAACATCAGTCAATTTCAATTTCAGATCCACATTTCTGTTTGTATCAATCATCCTCAGAGTACACTGCCAGGCCGTCACGTGGTTACATCCCGTTTGGAACAATATCTTGCAACTTGTAAACTAATTTATCTTGATGTGCTTTTCTTCATATAGTGTCCTTTTGGAGACTGCTACATAGGAGATGTCTGCTGTGCAATGCTCATGCATTTTGAACTTCTTTATGGAACAAGTTGCAGAATCAATAATGATCATCTTTTCCGGCAGATTGTGATGCCATCTCCGATGGGAACCTTAGAATTCAAAAGGTTTAGGATAATATCAACTAAAGGGGCTATTGGAACTTGCTAAAGAATAAACAGAGAACATATATACTCACCATACTAATGCCAACACGCTTGTCCTCCATTAGATTTTTATTAAAATTCCTAATGCTGATAGTCTTAGCATCATTAACCTACTAAGAAGTATCATTAGAACGTTAGGCTCTTTTTTTATTGAGAACAAAGCTTTTACAAATATAGTGAATAGTTTACCATCTGGTCAGCAACTTTTCCCTGCCAAAGGACATTATCAATTACAATGATTCCCCCAACTCTGATCTGTAACAAGAGATTAACAGTTACACCCTTACAAATATGTGATCTGGAAGCAAGTGAGATTATTCAGCAAAGGAATCAAAATAAACAAGTAGAAGGATCTCAAACAGGCTATTGAGGACCACATTTCAGTCTTACCAGTTGCAGCAACAATTCAAAGTACTCCTGGTACATCCTCTTTTCAGCATCAACAAATGCGAAATCATAGCTGCATAAAAGAGTAAATAAGTAATTATTTTAATATTTGGCTGCCCAAAAAATGGGGGTTAGCCACACAAGAAAGAACTCAGTTTAGCAGAGGGTAAAGGTATCATATTATGATGGATAAGCATGATTTTCAGTAAAAGAGAATCCTCACTACAGGCTTACAGCATAACACAAATATTGCTCACTACATTCACCTGGAAGCTTCGCCATTCAGAATCAGAGCTTTTAGGGAATCTTCAGCTAATCCTTGCTTAACATTTACCTAATTTCAACAAATTGTCTTGGAGCTACTCAGATATGTCATGAAAAATAAGATTATACACGCACAAGTACACAATTGTCAGCGTAGAACATGAAGTTGTATAAGCTAGTCTCTACCAGCTGCAGGACGCCACAAATTTCAAAATACATAGTAATGTTAGAACAGAGATAAAGACATACTACCTTATGCGAAACACCAGCTCGCTCATAATACTTTTTTGCAACCTCAAGAGACCCAGCATCTCTTTCACAGGCAACAAGACAACCAGATTCCGGCAGGACTAGTGCAATAGCCAATGATGAGTATCCCTGAAGAATAATATAAGCATATACAAATTAGCAAGACGGCAGGCTGCTAGACATTAAATTACTCCACAAAGACATGAAACTCTATGCAACAACATTTGAGCAGAAAATCTAAAGCTGGCCAGACAATGAACAATACTGATATTTAAAACTTACAGAAAAGAGCTAAAGAATTGAAATGGAATAGCTAGCTACACATACAGTATATACACCAACTTCTATACACCGTAGTGCTCCGAGAATCTGTACAAGCATTGCAAGCAGCTGTGCTTGATCTGGAGATACCTATATAAATAAATAAATAAATAAAATATGTAGCCATGTAGGCAATGTTCAGTTAAAAATCAAATGACAACATGCAATGTAGCATATATTAATGCATTATGTGCATCAAAATCCTAAACCAAGAAGCCCGAGAGTGATACACCTGCATCTGGCTACCACGCACACCAGCAGTCTCTTCCCGAAGTTGACGCAAAATCTGAAGCACCAATATCCACATATAAAATATAAAATTAACCAAAAAAGAAGGGGGCAAACTATAAAAAGGAAAACGAATAAACGACGCGGTAGCGAGTTGCTCGAAAATGGAAAGGGATGGACGGTACGTACCTCGGGCTCACGAACATTTCGGAGGATGTACTCGTAAAGGCGAGGAGTTACACTGATAACTTGCTTGTTGCTGTACTTTTCGTCATCGGCAGAGGAAACACAGCAACTTGTGGTGAACTGATTCTTAGTCTTAAACTTGCAGGGTCTCACTCGCAATCTTTCAGATAAGGGAAAGGAGTGGAATTTGGCAACTGTATTTTCAGTTTTCCGTAAAACAAAAGCAAAACGATTCACCACCAAACTGCTCGCCGCCATTTGCTAAAGCAAGCAACGAATTTGTTTTGTTTTGTTGCAGATTGAGATTGACTCTTGTAATTATTCCGTTTGGGCCGGGCCGGGCCGGGCTATACTCACTTGGTCAGTCGTTCGCCACGCCAGACAAATTCATTTGGCTGGGACTCGTTACAAGACACGCGCGCACTTTACTTTTCGGCTATTCCTCCAGATTTCCTTCCACCTTTCCTCCTTAAAAATGTTATTTTGAAAGAAATTAATTCAAAAGAAAAGTCTTTTATTTTTTGTAAGAAATTCTTACCGCTAAAAACGAGCTTCTTTCTTTTCTTCTCTCTCGCTCGTTAGTTGTTAATACGCTATCACAGCTCCACAGTGACAGGTAAGTATACTGCCTCATACTTTCTGTTACGTTGCCGAATGAACCAATCCAATAATTTGGCAAATACAGTTGCGCTCTTAATTCATAATTTATGATTTAACTTTTAATCCGTAACCGTCACTGATGTTGTAGAAATGGCTCTCGCATTTGCTTCTTCATTGCACCTTGCAACTGGAAGGGTAAAGCCTTTAATAAGTTCTAACATTACTGCCACTAGAAAATTGTCAACTCAAATGAAAGTTTCAGGTTTAGCAACTGTAGCTGTTGATAGGACTCAGGTTTATCTTGCTTCTTCTCTTCTTTTAAATGTATAATCTGTAAATCTACCTGTCATCCATCTTCTGTGCTAATTGGCCCAGAGCGTTATGGTTTCAGGTATCTGAGTTTGAGTTAGAGAACAAGAAACACGATCTATTGAGCACAATCCAGGGGACACAACGAGGCTTTGTTACAAATGCTGATCAACGCTCTATCATTGAGGAGGCTCTGGTCTGTTTCCCCATCTCCTTTTCACTAAATCTTATTTTAGATGCTCGCTTGATGGAACGGGGGGGAGTGAATGATTGGAAGCCAAAAGGATTTGTTTAAAATGGCAGGTGGGCTTGGAGGGATACAACATGGGTGACCCAATTGATCTAGTAAAGTTGGATGGGACATGGCGCCTGCAGTATACTTCTGCTCCTGATGTCCTTGTTCTTTTCGAAGCTGCTGCCAGACTTCCTTTCTTTAAGGTATATACTAATCAACAAATGTTATTACTCATTTTACCTCTTTCTTTTCTTTTTAATCTCCCATTATTACAATATCTGGGTATCATTTTTTTTATGAACTTTCTTCAGTATGTTCCTTCTGTTAAGTAGGAAATAAAGAATGCTAAAGGAGCCTTGTTGAAACTGATGAAGTGATTATTTTGCTGTTTGCTTACTTCGGTTATAACTTTGCCCCAAGAACTTTTATCTGAAGGGAATTTCATTTATTAGGTCCCGAACTCCTGGCTAACACTTTATTTCTCAACTTAATTGTTAAAAGCATACAAGTTATGTACACGGGCTTGTCTCATGTCATTGGTTTTATCAAATGCCATTTGCTGGATGGATTGATGTTGTTTCGCTTATGTTCTTCTCTGTTTTTCATTTTAAAATGGCTAATCTTGATATCTTGCTGTATCTCAAGCTTGTGCATGATTGTGGCGTTAGGTAGGGCAGATTTTCCAGAAATTTGAAAGCTGTGACAAGTCTAATGGAGGTGTCATCCGTAATGTTGTTCGCTGGAGTGTTCCTCCCTTGTTAGAGGTAAGCTTCCACTTCATTATTCTGAATTTCATTCTGCACTCATAGATATGGAATAAAATTGTGAAATAATCATTCCCTGGCTTTATTGATACTGGCATCTATTTGGTCTTTCCATATAAGGCACACTTGAAACATGTTAATTGTTTCTTCTTGTAAAATTCTTATTCTACTCCTCCATGAAAATAAAGCACCACTTGAGCTGCCATGAAACCTCTGCTGAATAAATCTTGTGGTTCTTTTGCTTCACAGGAAGAAGAAGGTGCCACTCTAGTTGTTTCTGCAAAATTCGATGTTGTTTCCGTTCGTAACATATACCTTCAGTTTGAAGAGGTCAGCTTCTCAACCCCTACATAGAACATGACTTACAAAAGTTTTCAGACATATCACCAGCAAATAGTTCCTAGTATTCAGTTAAGAATTCAAACGGCACTATTGGCTGCATTACTTGCTCCCTGTAATTGACAAAGCTACTTATATCTTTACTCAGACACATGATATGTGTTGTTGTGTTCGTACTTAACCATTTATTCCTTGATGGGCATAGATTTACCATTTGGGACGGTACAGATAAATTAAGGCAGATAAGTATGTTGAAAGATGCAAAGCTATTTGTTTCATTCTCCCAAGCTAGGACAGGCTTTACAAATGAACCTCAAGTGTAATGCTAGAGCGGGTGGATATTTCATGCTTCTGGATGTCTAATAATTCTATGCCACATCATCTTGGCTGTAAATATGCCAAGTTAATTTGTCTTTCTCTATTTCCAATCTGAAGGTGTTGTTAGTTGACGGTGATTGCTTCATTATCTTCTTGAATGATTTGTCATTATATATAAGTTTTTTGGGGTGAAATTAAGCTTTAAGCCATATCAGGAGATATACTGTGTGTAAGGTTTCATTTAAATTTCTTTGGTTAGTCTTGAGATTGTCGTTTGCTGAATCCATGATTGGTATAGAAGTTACGTCTAGTATCAAAGAAGAAGGTGGTTGTTTTAGATTTTATTTGACGCCTGATAGTTGAATTTACAGATCACTGTTCAGAACATTTACATCAGTGAGGAGTTGCAAGCTCTAATAGCTCCAGCGATACTTCCCCGCTCATTTTTAAGTCTACAGGTACATGAACTTTTATCTCGAATTTCAATCTGGTGTTTAGTACGGAACCTTGTGCATCATCCCCTATTTTGGTTACAACTCCTGTTGATATGAAATATACTCAAAATTATGTGTGACAGACCATTAGTGGTGATCTTTTGTTTGAGGTTCTTAGGAATCATTCATAATGAATGCTTATGTGCAGATTTTGCAATTTATCCGTGCTTTCAAAGCTCAAATTCCAGTGACAAACACAACCCCTGGGAGGTAATTTACAGTAAACTTCTTTGATATTTGCTTAATCTATGGATCTAGCATTTACATGTAAAATTGAACTTGCACCGCAGGCGATCGGTTGGAGGACTGTATTATCTTTCTTACCTGGATAATAACATGCTTTTAGGGCGTGCAGTTGGAGGTGGCGGAGTTTTTGTTTTTACCAAAGCTCAACCTCTCGAGTTGTAAGGAACAACTTTTACATAAGCAAGGAAAAAAGTTTGGTTTAAGAAGTAGCAAAATCCAAACAAAGGGCTTTGCTTAAACCAAAGCATTGAAACAACCTTCTCACCGTATACACTACAATTTCAATCTATGAAAAATAGAGAAATGACCAATTACCATATGGTTATATAATCCTTGCCAAAGCAGCGTACGGAAAGAAATGGAACTAGGAAGTGTAAAAACTTTTTGAAGGTGTTTACTTTATACATTTTTCTAGGGACATATAAATTAATGTTTTAAACCTCGGAAGGGTAAAGATTATATTAATAGGCGTGATTTTGAAACTCAATGTATATATGCCATGATTACATGATTGCAAGTATACAAAAGTGACGGGAAGATATACTACTTTTTATCTGTAGCTTTCCCAAATTTATTTCCCAAACTAACTTGAACAATTTTCTAATGAATTTTCCATTTTCCGTGATAATTAATCTCGGAATTTATTAGTAAAATTAACCAAGCAAACCATCCCAACGTTCTTGTAGGGCTTCATATGCCTTTAGGCAAGGAGTTGCCTGCAATCTAAATCTTCCATCAATTGACGTTTCTCTAGCCATGCCCAACCTCACTAGTAAGTTCACTGCCTTATCAACAGGCATTTCAACCTGCATTAACGACAACCTAATGAACAATTTCCAACGATATGGGCAACATTATAAATCAATTATCTCAAGACTCAGTGCATTGTTACCTTTTCTTTAAAAACATCATACATGAATTGCTCACATTTGTCTTTAACAGTTCGGCGACAAGTGACCTACAGCAAGAAAGGGCTCCTTGGTGATCAAAATTCACTCTCATTTGAGAAATCGTATGAGAACAAATATTGACTGCAAACGTGTTAGGAACTAGGAAGTGCAAACCTGGCCATTCTCTTCTTTAAGCAGAACTCCATATGTCAAAATGGCTTCCTTATACTGCACTCAAAAACAAGAATAAGATCTCATTGTAAAATCCAGTCATAATAGATCAAGAATGGAATTTCTATTTCTTCATAAGAATTTAATTTAAAGAGTGGCTTAATTCTCATGTAGACATGAAACTGGATCCAGCTAAGTTCACTGACAAGGCTCACTTGGTACATTCAAATTCCATAATTGAAAAAAAATATATATATATATATATATATATATATATATATATCTTTTTAATTAGGTTATGTCTTCAAAAGTTCTGCGAATCCTACTAAAGAAGATGGAATGTTTGACGATCTCTAGGTCTCTACGTTTTGTACAAAATAGAAGACTATCTTTGCATTTCATGAAAAATAAATAAAACAAAATGTTCCTCACTTGCTGCTGTTCAGAGGCATCCAGAAGAAAGTGAACTGAACCGAAGCCACTTGCTAAGGTTTTCTCATAAAGTGTCTTGTTAACCAGAAGCTGCAACAACAAATTCCTTCAAACAATAAGCCAGATATCTTGAAATAGATGGGAAAGTATAATACTTCTTTTTATAATTTTAAAGTAGATAAACTAAAGACTTGATGTGGATTGATGTGGAGTAATTTGGTTTACCGACCTGATATCTGTCCCATGTCTGCTTGTAACCCAAAGCCACTCGGGTTACATATATTATGAGAGCACTGATAGCAATGACATCAAGAAATATCGCTGATCTGTATTAAAAACAAAAAATAATGATGTCATAAATGTTTTTCAATTCAAGCGTATCTGATTTCATAAAAAAATTTTAAAAAATTAAGAAAAAAATTTTGTGCTACTATAAATTCAAGGAAAAGAGAGCAAGAATGGGAAACAATTGTCAATACTTATTTAAAACTATCTTGATAATTGAGCGGGACAGAAATACCAACGGTAAACATTTTCTCTTTTAGCCTGATGGTCCTTGGATAAAAAACAAGATATGGTAAAATATAATTACATTTCATAACTGCAACATAAGATGCACTGTTATGTGCTAAAACAACAACAAATCATTTTAAACAGAAAATAGACTTACGGAGAAGAAGATATGTTCTCAAATTTGTAATTAATGAAGTATGCTGAAAGCCCCAAAATTGATGCAACATCCAACCGCACCTACAAAAAGTTCATAATATTGAGTGAAGAGACGAAAAATTCAGATCAAACATCCTTCTGATACCTCTTTTCACATGACTAATTTCAGAAACATCAATTATAACTTTTGGGACACAGTTTGCTACTTAAGTTATACTTGGCTTTGAATCAGATCAAATTCATGGACCAATGTCCAGCCACAACCATGCTTTAATATTACAGGGTACAGTCAGAACTCAATGCAGATATATCAGAGTCTTACATGAGGAAAAAAAAAAAAAAATCTAGCACATACTAAAACAACAGCTTGTAAGCTTTAACTATGATTCTACCAGAGAAATCACTAAAACTACATGATTGGAAATTCCCAAGAGGAATCATGCAAGATGTATTCAACTAGTTTTTACCGTGTCTATGATACGAAAAGATAGCTTCTTGTGGGGAAATATGACCTACAAAATATTTTAAAACAATGTGAAAATTGTTAGTAAATGCTGAAGAGTAAATAAAAAAGTTAGCACAAAATAAAATGAGAAAAACATGAGATAGAAGAGAGAATCGATAGAAACATGAGATAAAAGAGAGAAGCAACAGACTTTGCAGTGTCAGAAGTATTTACGGGTAAATCTGGAATAGGAATTCTCTCATAGATCTTTAACTGCAATGTTGGAACCTCAACTTTATTTTTAGTTTCTTTTTCATCCATGTCATCCGTATACAGCAAAATTAATTCTTGAAATGCTGGCTCCTAATAAGGAAAAGCACAGAAATTTAAGAACAATAATAGCATCTAATAACAACAATTATAGAAATGAGGGTTGTCCAATACCACATAGTTTAAAATCACATGATACTTAGGTTGTTATGAGCTAAAAGTGGGTAAAATAAACATCAGTCTGCAGATAAATATTTATACAACAGGGAGAACAATTATCAAAGACAAGTGGATTACGATTACAAAAGATACCTGAAGGATTGATTGTGAGAGGAGAATGGATATAGAAGTTTTTAACATTTTCCATAGATTTTTTCCACAGTATTTCCCTGTAGCAGGCCTCCATATATCACTAAGTGATATCCTTGATAAGGAAATTGGCCTGGGAGAGCAGTCTTTTGTTACTCCATCAATTCAAATGGTAATGTTTTTGCTTATATTGCATGATACTAAAATGGCTAGACAAACCTTCAAGCAAAACAAATTGCAGGATCATATAAATGGACCTTCTAAACTATCATGTGTCAGATAATTACCACAACTAACTCTGAAGGTCTTCAGATGTCCAATGGAATGTTAATGCTCCAAGGCCATCCACAGTCATGGTATCACTTACAATCAAATAATCAAAGATTTAATTACTTGGATGGACATAAATTGACTTATTTACAACCTTCGACTGTGCTTGAATCACAACTTTTTTCTCGAGACAGCCCTTTGATACTAACTAAAAGTATGCTCATCTCAAGGTAATATTAATCTCAAAAACTTAAAAAAAAATAAAACAAAATAAAATCAGCCTGTTTAGAATAGTAAGCATAAACACCTCGATGTGTTATCAAAGCATTAGATTCTCCTTAGTAAGAAATAATAATACTGCATTTCTTTATCAAATCATTATTAAGTTTTAATTTTGACAATTATTTCTGGAACATTATTGAGTTTCATATTACCATTAGCAGAATGAGAACAAGCAAAGGAGAAAAGATATATGTGGAAAACTGCTGTGACGCAATTAAAAATAATAATAAAATAAACAATTTCAACAGCACAAACCTTGAATATGGTTCAACAAATAAATTAAAAAAATTTCTGTGACAAAATTATTTTTTTTAAGAAAAAGAGTAATTTCAACTGCACAAACCTTGAATATGCTTCAGAAGAATTACTATCAGTCTCAAGCTGGAATGGAGTTTCCGGGCTAGAAGGTGCCAGTCCAATCCATGTAAGCAATTTTCTAAAGAGCCTTCCCCGGGGTCCAACCGGTGACAGAAATCCTTCATAACGGCTGACTGCCCTCTGTGCTGCCAACCAAATAGGAAGCTCACCATCTGAAAGCTGGTCTGATCCCAGCGGATTGTTAGAAGTTTGTTCGTTACTAAAATAAGATTGACGGAAAAGAGACAGTTCCTCAAGCCAGAGCTTCGTTCTATTGATTATCTCTTGTGCTTCTTCTGTCTGAGAAGCTTTACTAAGAGCCTGTCAAGAAGCAACAAATATTAAAATGTGTCATCAACAAACTTCATATGATCAGAAGTTAACCATAACTATCTTTATTGAAACTATTTAGCTACCTTACAACAACAATAGAAAGATTCATACTCACTAGATTTCAGGACTAAAGAAAAATAATGGAACTTTATCCTTATAGAACACATTATAGAGCCTCGATGGTTCTGAAGGTTATGGTTCTCTCAAAAGATTCTATGAAAAGGGGATTTTGATCGAATCAGTTTCAACATACCTGATTCTATTGAAAATATATTTTGATATCTTATTCATCATAATTGCATCTGTATCTGTTGTTTGATATGACCAAGTTTTCGGTGCTAAGAGCACCTTTCATGTTAATCTTTTCAACAACCATCATGAAAGGATAATGCTTGTTACCATAAATACGGTACAACTATTTTGCTGAAAATGTCAGCCATTCAGCTCTGTCAATGGCAAATTTTCTGTCAAATAATATATTAAAATATCTTTGCTCCCTACAACAGCCTACATCCTCACCTCTTCATAAATGGATCTTCAACTTGGATCCTGTTTCGTCTAAGTAATCTTTACTCCACTGGTCAAACCACTTTCATTGATTCTAGTCTTGCCTCTGGTCACTGCTAAGACACCTGTCTTGCTTTGAAATCACCCATTCAACATCCAAATTTTGGGCAACTTCTAAGATGAGAATGTTGATTACTAAACAGATAAACACTATCCCATTAAGTCTGCCCAGTCTTACAATAATATTTTTCCAATTTGATAGGTGCACACCAGAGATAGGACTCTTCTTCTAGATGACCTTCTCACAAGAACACTATTGCCCCTCTCTCAAAATCAACCAATAATCAAGCACTGATTAAATTTAGATCAACAACAATGAGACATAAATAGTTACTGCAAAGGTAATCATCAGTCGTCAACAATCAACTCATAATATGCATGATAATAAGCAACTATGAAACAGTCAAGGAAAAAACGCAATGACCTCACTTATCCATTTGCCAACTTTCTCCAATGGTTTTGAGATAATAAAGAAGATCCTTCGCAGAAGTCTGGACTGTAAGTAATCCAGTTTTGAAACAATTAATAGACCCTTCTGCCTCTCGGTTGCATATCCTCGCCTATAAGGGAAAGGGTGTTTGCACATGAAATTAAACATTTGTGTTTGCACATGGAATTAAACATTCTACTGACAAGAGTTTTTTATAGTAAAAAAATGTGAAAAATGGCAAGTCCAAAACAGGAAAGTAAATACAGTAACAAATCAGCCAGTCATGTATGGCGGCACTGGAGTTCTATATTTTGAAATCATTAATCACGTCATCAAAATTGTTTAACCATTCAGTTGCTGCAGATTTTTTAAATTATGTTCAATGATGATAACAATTTATAGGAGAGTGCATCAAGAAAAATGGTAAAATAAAACCATTTAAAATGATAAATTACTGTAATTGAACTTCCATCTGTAATTCTTTAACAGCAACCTCAACTCTGCACTTCTCTTGCAACAACTGCTCGTTAAAGCTACAAAGTGGAAGTTTGTAATACTCGTAATTGCTGATAATTATCATCATTAAAGTCAATTTAAAAAGGCCAACGGAATTTGTTACACCAGCCCAATTTTCAGGGTGTTACAAAGATATTTCAGGGTTTCC
This sequence comes from Murraya koenigii, assembly GCA_025617385.1. Classification (NCBI taxonomy): domain Eukaryota; kingdom Viridiplantae; phylum Streptophyta; class Magnoliopsida; order Sapindales; family Rutaceae; genus Murraya; species Murraya koenigii. The sequence goes on along the minus strand of CM046811.1, from coordinate 47,600,821 downwards.
TTACCATAAAATTGGGTAGAAGTTTATATGAAAATAAAAATAGAAGAATAGGTATAATGATAGAATTTACCTGAATATTATTGCATTGGATTCAGACGCCCTTTTCCAGTCTACATAAACTGGCAGAGTTAGGAGATAATCTGAGTTTAAAGCAGAGGTTAACTTCAAATCTTCAGCCGAAAGCTCTTCAAATTGAGCATTATGAAGAAGCTGCATGAAAGCACGCTGGAAACGAGTGGCAGCAACAAGTCTACAAAAATGTTGCATAAAGAACAAAAATATAGTTACAACCATCTCAAAAACTTCTCTTGTGCAGGCACATAGAAAAACGATTCAATCAAGTGTGGGTGTCAGTTTCTTGAAATACATAAAGCCATCAAGAATCAAGCCAGTGACAAACCTGGATTCCCTATGAGAATAACTCTTAAAATTTTTTACTGGAGAACCCAAAAGATTCCATAAGTGAAGACCGTAATTAAAAGATAATAACTTATCAAGTTCAGTCTCCTGCCCTTCAGCCTCACCAAACCGACTCATGCTGCCATTTCCATTGATCGTATCACTAGCCGAGTCTGGTGAGTCAGAATTTTCAACATTAGCTACATCTTGATCCAACTTAGATTCATTGTCGTCCATTACAAGTTCCGTCTCTGAACTAGACAATCCTTCATCGTTCAAGGAGTCCGTGTAGAAATAATCAGTTCGCATTTCTTCTAAAATGCTTTTGTGTTCAGCATGAAGAATAGCGTCCAAACACCTGCAGTTAAACTAACTTAAGCCACAAGAAAACTGAGAAATTCAAATACATAGAGATGAAATGTCCGAAATCCCTAAAGATAACTCACGTGGAGATTAAGAGAAACTGATCTTTATCGTCCTGAGAGTGTAACATTTTTGATACGATCGCATCCAATAGCTCAGCCTTGGAAACCGGGATGTATTTCTGTCTAGGAACTTGAATTCTTGAAATTGAAATTCTCTCATCTTCATCTTGATTTTGATGTTGATCTTGATTACTAGGCACCGCATCCTTCTTTAACTTCTTTGTATTGGATTCGATAACATCTCTCTTGTTAGGTTTTGATTTGCACTCAGATTTGAAAGGCTCATCGATGGATAGTTCCGGCAACCTCAAAGAACTACTAACAACTTTGAGCGCAGAAGCAGTGGAAGAAGAAAGAGTACGAGTTATTAATAAACGATGAGTCGTTGATGATGAGGAGGAGAGAATTTGACAAGATAACATCGATTAATACCCTGATTGGAAACTTCCTTCTGGTTATTTGAATTTTTTTTTTTTCAGTAGACGAGAACGAGACGATTCCTTCAGACACCTGGGCAAGTTGGTGAGAGAAAGTCTAGCGGGAAATTTTAACGGTTGGAATTCCATTAAACGCTACCTTTTGGATAAGAAAATCAGGGCTAAGTATCAGCTGCTGCTGTTCTAAAGTGATGTCGTTTTTGGGTTTCCCCTTTTCCTTTTTTTTTTTTTTTTTAATATTAAGAACGCTTCCCGTGTCATTTCGCAACATCGACTCGTCTGCCATCCATTAATAAATAGTGTATGTCATACTTCACCAAATACGGATGATTCTTCTTCGCCCGACAAAGAGCGTGCCGCGTGCGACTTGACATATGGCTTCAATTCATCTTTTAGAAGACAAAATATTTTAAAATACAAATAAATAATTCCTCATTATCTACTTCACAATTTAATTTTTTTGGGAACCCTTTTTCACCCAAGATTTTAGAAAAGAATGGATTAAAAAAGTATATTGAGTTATTGACGATAGACTCAGTAGACTTAACTGTAATTTCCTAAAGTAAATGCTGCATACTGAAGAGACAGGTTTCATATATTCTCGCAGGCCAAGTGTCCGTACACAATATTGCTTCAAATTTAGAAGCAGAGAATTGGAGGTCGGGAAAGATGAATACTTGCAATTACAAATAATAATAATTATGGGTCAAGCTTTCACGAATTGAAATCAGGGGGTCCAGCCTTATGCATGTATGCATGTCGAAGAAAGTAACCGTGTTTCACTGTTCTCTCATACTCTAATGACCAGGGTAATAAGATATACAAGAAACTACTACCACTTCAATTCAATTTGCCCAACATCTTGAATGACCCTCCAGTGCAAAGAATCAAATTTTACTTTGACTATAATGAAAAAAACACAGCAAAGATACTGGCATACAAGCAAAGCACATGTGGCCTGTCACATGACTTTCAAAAGAACTTGAACAGCACATGTGACCAACATAAATTTCTCTACGATTTTATGCACTGGTTCAGCCAACTGAATGATATGATGGGTATGAATCCATAGCGCAGCACAAACTAACCATATTGCATCAGGGTCAGACATCTCCAGTGCAATGCTCCAAAATAGCAGATGTACAAGAGAATATTTCAATAACTATCTGTCCAATATAAAATATACTCTTTGACACTGCAAAACAGCTAATAATATTTGTTCAACAACAGGATTGCGCCAAAAATGGCTATTTTTCACCAATATACAGTGGCGTATTTACAAAAAAGGATGCAAAGCATGAGCGATTTTATGAACCATAGATGACAAAGTTTGATATTAGCAAGAAATACCTACTTTAATGGTGTAAGGCGTAGCTTAAAATTCCTTTTTCAAGAGTGTATCTTTCCACACACTCTCCACCCTGTGAACTTAAACTTCACAGCTTGCACAATCCCTCTTTCGTGTTTTGACTAACTTGAGGTTGCAGTGTTCAAATCAAGTCCTGTTGTTAGTGGCTTGCCAAACTGAAGTGAGTTGTGCTTCACTTGAGCCTTCCTTCGCTTGTATGTCAAAGGAAGTGTAGGCTCGGCTTTAGACCTCTCTGAGACACCGGGTTTAACAGTAAGCTTCTCTGATATTTTGACAGAGGCGTCACTGTGGGCCTTCATTTGATCTGAAGGAGATGCCACATATGTTTCGCGTTTACCAACAACAAGATTTGAATTGTTAGAGACCATATCTGGAATTCTTGGATGATCTGCAACATGCTCTTTTTGCTTAGGTTTTATCTGCCACTCTCCTCCATAGCATTGAATTCTGAAGGGAAATTGTATCAAGGAACTCTCAGAAATCCCTTTACTTCCAAGACCCAAGTTCTGCCAATAATTTTTACCTCCAAACCGGTATCTCTTTTCACTTGTAGAATCCATTAATGACTCGTATTCAACAGTAGAAGCCCTTCCTGCATTGCTTCTAGACAGTTTCTGGACTCCTAAATCATCCACATCATCCAATGATGGATTCATTTCCCTCTTTATCTTTCTTGTCAAAGTAGAACTCTCTGAATATCTACTGGTTTTTATGGCACTTTCTTGCTGATTCAGTACACATTGAGGCTCCTCCAAAATTGTATGCACGTCAACATCACCAACTTTCTCCTGTAGGAGAGGGTACTCATGTTGACCAACTGTATCCCTGAAGTAGACAGGTGCTGGCAAAGAAGAGATTTTAGTATCTACTAAACCTTTTCCACTAGCCAGTAAGGTTGGTTGTGGTTGTCTCTGTACCACTTTCGTATTATCCAGCCGGAAAGGAACTTTGGGTACTACTTTCAGCAGACCCTTTGGTTGAGTTCGGGATTTCTCCAAGGTATCACTGGCAGTTGTTTTTGGATAAGGGTTTTGAACTGAACCGTAAAAAGATTCCTTTAACTTCAAAGAGCCCTTTGCATTGCAGTTTGGAGATATAAATTTCATTCCATTGGCAGACAGAGAAGAAAATATATTGTCTAATCTTTTACTACCCAGTGAGTTTATTTTCTTTGACAAATGATGCAGAGGTGCATCTGAGTTAGTTTCCTCACATAAGAAATCAACATCCTCAGGGATTGTATTCAGATCAAACAAATTGTTGCCCTTGTGTTTTCTCCTTGTTCTCCACATATGAACTCTTTCTTGATTGTTAATACTTCTTTCACACTGGTTCCATAGCCTGCTCATCTCTTTGAACGTCTCTGCCATATTGTCTTGATAGGATCTTAATAAATGATAATATTTTCTTCTCTGCATAAACTGCAAACATTCTCTGAGGGAAGTCACTTTTGGAGGATAGAATCCAGCTTTCAATCTTTTGAAAAACATATCTAAGGGATTGCCAAAATACAAGTCACTACCGCCAAGGAGCTCCTTCATGGTCAACCAGAAAGTCTGCTGGTCCATATCAGGAAGGTAAACCGAGAGAGAGAACCTTTCTTCCTCTGTTAAACATGAATTCCATGTCTCCACAGATAATATTTCCCTCAAATTTGGCAGATCATAAAGTTCATACGGTATGTTGCAAAACTGGCCTTCCACCATGCCAAGCTCACAGCCCATCTCTGTAAGCTCATTATCATCAAATTGATCCTCATAATCTATCCCATGGATGTCGCCCTTTTTCATCTTCATGTCTTTATCATTGAAATCAGAAATTTGATTGCAAAAGCCACCAACTCCCCGCTGGCCAATCTTCAGGATGCCCATTGAGAGGAAAAGGAATGTGGAAGTCTATAATCTAGTCGTGGAAAAACGTACAAACGGTGAAATTGAGAGCTTCACTGCCAGAAGAAAGATTCCTGGAAAGAAGACATATTTTAGCCATCAAAATCAATAAGAATTATATGGCAATTTCTAATATTCCAGGTCCTAAAATATGACTACAAGAAAAAATTTTAATCTCAACTCCCACAAATTTCAATTTCTATAAATAAAACTACATCGTCTAACAACTATAATCAACAACCTGAAACTTTGAAGATTGTAAGGCATATAACCACAAACATCTCAGTGAAGTGAAAAATTCACATGCATATCCAATTTCTAACAGTTAAAACGAGAGCAGAAACAGCCACCTCGACAAATACAGCAGCCGAAAGACTGTCAGTGCCTAAAGCATTGAAATATGCATTTACCCCCAATTTGACAACAATACCACCCAATGATCCAAAAAGAATCCAAACCACCCAAACACACAAAGAATGCTGTATATAAAAATCTCAAATTTAGCATCAAAATAATGCAATTCATAAAGTCAATAGAATTTTTAACTCTTCAACCTACGGATAAAATTCAAAACACTAACAACAGTTTACCGTTAACTTCGGAGCTCACCAAATCCCTTTCTACTAAAAATCAATAATCCGGCAAGCTGGAGACTGAGGAATCGAACAGCAGAATCATAAGCATAAAATACAAAGCTGCAATTGGAAAAACTGATCGAGAGATGATGAGGCTGATCCCTTAAAATAGTCAAGTGAAGAAATATATTTGGATTTTTTTCACCTTTGTATAGTACGCGTAGGTGTAGCTCTCGAGAATGGCAACAACGCCATAACTTTAATTCTTTTTGCCTTTTCACTCTTTCATTTTTTTTCCCATCTTGGATTTGCCTTTTTCTTTTTAAATTTTAATGCTATTCAATTTTGATTTTGTATTTATGCTTCCTGCCCCTTTGGTGGGTTTTTTGTACAGTGAGCTTCAATGAGTGACTGAAGTGAATCGATGTCAAAAGTCTGCAGCTATAGTGTTTTCTCAAGTAACAGACAGACACCCCCCGTAATTACCAATTAAATATGTTTTTGTTAATAACACTCTTTGAATCTTGATTGGCCTGATCAGCAACAGCCTAAGCGCGGGTTTTGCTTTTAAAAAAATTTTCATTTTAAATTTATTTAAAACCTTTTCTTTTTGTGCCTCAATATATATTTTTTTACTAATTCGGGAAAATTAATAATTTCTCAATTTTTTTATATAATAATGATTTGATCATCCTTAACTGATGACTACTAATCTCATAATAAAAATATAAATTTGATTATCACATTAGGTAGGTAATTCGTGTTTATTATAATAAATCAATTAAAATAATATTAATAATTAAATAAGTATTATTTTACCATTTAAATACTGTCAAGCAAAGAGAGATGATAAAATTAGCGTTTAGATAGCTTCTGTCTAAAACTTACATTTTGTTATATAAGGTTTTGTTTATTATGATGGAGTTAAATTGTGTATATTTAACTATTAATATTAGTTAAGACACTTGGCTTGTAGCTGAGTTATGAAAACTTAAATTTTCATAATTCAAGTCTCTATAATAACAACAGGAGACTTCAATTCTCTCTCTTAATGAAGATAAATATATTTTTATTAGTTACAATCTAATCACAATGCATTAGTGATATAAAAAAAAAAACTACTAATATTAGCTCATTTATAACTTTTAAGTAAAAAACTCATAATTCGAGCTTATGTGGTTCATTCCTCTTGAATAACAGTTGATATCAGCCGAATATTGAACGATGGTTCGTATATTAACATCGATGACCACAAATTAAATTTACCTGATTTGTGCGGTTGGTTGTTGGTATTCCCGACTTGTCATGTTCTCTCGACGCATCGCGTTCAGCCCAAAAAAAAAAAAAAGCTTCCTCTTACAAGTGCTTCCTGCTATTGTAAGTTAATATGCCATAATGACAAACAGTAGCAGCAACTGTGATTCCATTCCATTATTTAGCTTATCGTTAGCCTATGCCTATCACTATCGTCATGGCTATACAGTGAACAAATATCTTTACTTTAGATTCCCAGAACCGACGTTTCACCAAAACCACTAGTTACTGATCGATGGAGAATATTATCATTACAAACAAAAATATAAAAAGAAACCCACAATATATACACTCATCCGATTGACCCACCCCACCCGGACTCTTCTGTGGAAATTAAGATCATCTTCATCATGAGTTCCAATAACAATAACATCAAGAACCCTTATCTTCATCTCACTCCTCTTCCTGCATCTGGCAACAGTGGTGGGTTCTGAATTTTTCAAATTTAACTCATCTTGGTTTCTAATATGCTAGCTAGGGAATAAAGTGAGTGTTTGTTGTGTTTCAGGGTCATTGAGTACAATATGCGAAATGTTGAACCGATGTGCGAAAAGATTTGAAGATGCCACCAGAAAAGCAGAGTGCCTTGCTGACAACGTCTGGCATCACCGTGAGCCTTTGTTTTTTTTTTTTTTTTGGGTATTGAGCTATATACATGTACTTGCTCTTTCAACTTTGATTGAATGATTCAGCCTGATTTAGATTTGCAGCAAATAATAATAATAATAATAATTATTATTATTTTTTAATATGTTTGAACTTTGACGTACGTACGATATATAGTGAGGATCAGTCCAAGGCTTAGTGATGCAACAATGGCGAAGCTTGCTCAAGGGACAAAAGTGCTTACAGAAGGAGGATATGAGAAGGTATTCCAACAGGAATTTCATAAACTGGCCGGAGAGAAGCTCCTAAAGGCTTACGCTTGCTATATATCAACTTCCAATGGACCTGTGATTGGGACACTCTATATATCAACTCAAAGAATGGCCTTCTGCAGTGACTATCCCCTCTGTCATTATTCTTCCTCGGGGCAGCAGGAGTGGATGTATTTCAAGGTATCACCTGATATAACTATTGAATGTGGATATCGAAATTTGTACGTACATGTCAATTACACATGCATGCAGGTGGTGGTGGATCTTGATCAATTGAGAACAGTAAATCCTTCTACAAATAGATTGAACCCTTCAGAAAAGTACATCCACATCGTCACCAGGGACGGTTATGAATTTTGGTTTATGGGGCTTATATCCTACGACAAGGCACTCAAGACTTTAACCGAGGCTTTGCATCAGCATCATATTCCCGACTCTTCTGGAGGACTTGTACCAGTTTAAGGGCGCTGCCTCTCCTCGACTGATCTTTACTATATATATATATATATATATCAAAGAAGAATTAATGTTAATTTGTAACTATAATAACTTATCTACATACATTTTGACTGGCAATTTGTTGAGAGAATTTTCATCCGTGTTGATATGAATAGAAGCAATGATACAGGTGCTGAGTCTACATTTATTTTTGGTTGATGCTATTATCTATATACATTGATTGCTAAGAAGCAGAGTATTATTTGTCCATATTTGATTCCTTCAGACTTCGCATACGAGCATGCATTCAAAGAAAAAAAAAAAATTAAAAGAATAAATAAATAAAGTCTTCAACAGCACTGCTGCCTTTTCTTTAAGGAATAAGCAATAACTGTAACACATGTTACGTGTTTATCCATTACAATCTTGACAACGAGTACGTACTTGGCCTTTCCGAGGGTTGCTTTCAAGTTTCAACAATTGTAGGCTGTGAAATTGGACAAATGTTTTTAAATCTTTGTCTTCACATACTTTTCTCTAAAATTCATATAATATCCCCTTTAATTTCAATTTAATTTATAAATACTAATTATATATTAAAATCGACCATAAAAAGAATAATTTGACTTATTATATACCATGTAATTTGACTCTAAAAATAATATTTATTTTAAGTTTTATTTATAAAATTCATAAAAATCTTTAAATCTTAAACAATTTATCTCCATAATCCTCTTATAAGTTTCTCAAAAATAAATATTTTTTCACTTAAAATTTATATAAATATAAATTATGAAATTGGATGGGTATAAAAAAATTTTAAAAGAAAATTTCATTTAAGTTTCTCATTGAATTTTCATTTTATATAAGAAATTTATTAATTTATCTTTAGTTATTTAAGTAATTTCAATTAAAAAAATATTTTATAAGACATTTTGAGGGGTGTCAAGTCACTTGAAAGTCACAACAGTGAAAAAAATTCAAAATATTTTAATTTAAAAACTTTTTAAGAGATTTTATTTTTTATTATTTTAATTTACTGCAAAATAAATAAATATATATTTAAAAAATAAAATTAGATGAATCTTTTGACATGCTCCTAGTAACTACAGAGACAAGGAGCTAGGGGATAAGGGGTGGTTGATTTGATCGCATCAGATACGACATTCTTAGTTTATTAAGTGGAAACTGCATCAAATTTGAACCAATAAATTTTAAGGGGCCATTGAATATTCTTTTTTTTTTTAAATAATTGTCTTCAGTCTAAATTTGAGAGACCGAAATATTATTTCACCCAATTGGAGGTTTAAATAATTGTCTTCATTCTAATTTCTTCAATCTATATCCTTTTCTTAAAAAAAATTCCAAACAAATTCATTTATTATATCACAAACACAAACACAGTTGTGAGATCATTGAGACATAAAATCGGCCCAATCACTGTCACAAAATTGCAAATTGTATAACCCACACCATCATCAGGCAATAGTTGTATAAAAATTTAAAAAAATCTACAAGTGGTAACGTGAGCAAAACGTCAATAAAGAATTGTTTTTCAAATCTTTAAATCCAGCCGTCAGGCTTTTTCTCTAAAACAGTAGACTGTTGAGGCCCTACAACTGGGTGAGGTAAGTTACGCTTTTTTGAGAAAAGGTAATTTTAGTATTTTGAATACTCTTTGTACTCAAATTATTAATATAATAGATTTAAAAAATAAAGATTTATTCGGCACCTCTTGCTTCCTAATAAGAAGGGGCCCGGGGGGATTGGCTCACAACACAAGAAAAGTGCTCTATCTCATTTCTCCTTTCTTCATCCTTCCAGAGCCAGCCAGCCATGACTTCATCTCACCTCTTTCTCGCTACATTTTTGTTAATTCTTGGCGTTATCTCCTCACAGGTACGTGCGCTAGCTTTCTAATTTTATTTTTTTTCACGTTAAATTGAATCCTTTACTTGTTGTTTATGCATCTAGCTTTCGCTTTTCCTTCGCCTTTTGACCTGTTTAAGTATAGAGAGAATTTGGATCAGATTTTGATTTTATCCGAAACTCGTTCATCTGATTTGATTATATCCTCTATATTGTGGTAATCCAAAAGTTACTATTATTATTATTTTTCTTTAGTTGCTATATGTGTGTGTGTGTGTGTGTGTGTGTGCAACATACACACATACATACACAGTATATGCCAGGTTCAGGCATAATACAGACAAGGTTCTGAGTAAAAAGATCAGGTAGTTGATGAGGATACTTAAAGCAGATTGGATGATTTAGTTGTATGGTATGGTATAGTCAATTGGATTACAGATGAAATTTCAATTAGCACAGTGTTTTTGTACTAATGGGAACCGTGTAGCATGCTGGTGGAGTTTATCATAAGTTAATGCAACCAACCAAACTGATTATGGATTTAATTTTTTGTTTGACTTGCTTTGCGGTTCTGTTTATTACTATGTTTTGAATTTTAGTGGTTATATATATATATATATATATATCATCTGATGTAATTGGATGTGGTGTTGTTTGCAGACTTTTGCAGAGCTTGATTCTAATATTCTTCAGGTGATTTTAAGTAAAGAAAATACTTCTATTTTTTGATTGATTGTGTTGCACAAATCACTAAATTTTGGTTATTATGGTCATCGTGCAGGATTCGATCATCAAAGAAGTGAATGCAAACCCTAAGGCTGGATGGAGAGCTGCCAGAAATCCTCAATTTTCCAATTACACTGTGAGTTTTGGACTGACAACTTTGTTTCAGATAATTTTTTTTTTTTTTAAAAAAAGGAGTAGTTGCTGAATTGTATTTACTTTTTTCCCTGATGCATAGGTTGGGCAATTTAAGCACCTTCTTGGAGTCAAGCCAACACCTAAAGGGCTACTCCTGGGTGTCCCTGTTAAAATTCATGAGAAATCCTTCAAGTTACCTAAAAGCTTCGATGCGAGGTCAGCTTGGCCACAATGTAGCACCATCAGTAGGATCCTAGGTAAGTTACTTTTCTTGGTTTTTTGTAATTTGAGGCATTTTGGAAAATGGTGCTGATACTTTCTTGTTTCATGTGTCAAATGCTGGATTGATTTCCATATTCAAAGATCAGGTAATACTGACCCCCTTTTTCAAATGTAAAATTACTCATATGAACATTTCATTCTGGTTTTGTTGGCTTTTTTCGTAATACTGTTTTCACGTGTCTGCATATATATATGAGGTTTACAAATTCTGAGCATGTTGGGATTTTGGTGATTCAGGGCCATTGTGGTTCTTGTTGGGCTTTTGGTGCTGTTGAATCGCTATCTGATCGTTTCTGCATCCATTTTGGCATGGTAATTGAAACTTCTGAACTTGGCAATAACTTTGGGCCTTTGGAAATGTTAATATGTCTGTTACCAGAATAAACAGAGATGGATTATCATCATCACCATATGTTTCATCGCAGAACATGTCTCTATCAGTTAATGATCTTTTAGCCTGCTGTGGCTTTTTGTGTGGAGATGGTTGTGACGGGGGTTATCCAATTTCTGCGTGGCGATACTTTGTCCACCATGGTGTTGTTACTGAAGAGGTATTACTCTATTGGCTTTTGCCTTTAATTAATTTTTTGTTTTATTTTTCAGTTCAGGTTGTTTCATGTGAAATTAGAGGTTCTTTCAGATTATATTACATATTTTCTGACTTATCTTATGTTTCACTGATTTTACTCATGAATGATGTGCCCAAATTATAAACCATATATGTTTTTTTCAATCTGGCAGTGTGATCCCTACTTTGATAGTACTGGCTGTTCCCACCCTGGTTGTGAGCCTGCATATCCTACTCCGAAGTGTGTGAGGAAGTGCGTCAATAAAAACCAGCTTTGGAGGAATTCAAAGCACTACAGTGTTAGTGCATATAGAATCAATTCTGATCCAGAGAACATAATGGCAGAAATTTACAAGAATGGACCAGTTGAAGTTTCCTTCACAGTTTATGAGGTAAAACAAACACACACTTTATACTGTTACTACTGACTTTTCTGCATCTTTTTAGACATGAATCTTAACTATCAGTCGGCTTCTGTTGGTCTTTCCTTTCATTTGCCACTTATTCCGTACCATGCAAGATCCTCAATTATTACAACTTGTTATATATATATTTTTTAACCAAATTATCAGTCATCAGGAAACACGTTCTTTTTTATTTTCATGGTTTCTTAACCATCTTACAGGATTTCGCTCACTACAAGTCTGGGGTCTACAAACACATAACAGGCAATGTAATGGGAGGTCATGCTGTTAAGCTCATTGGTTGGGGAACCAGTGATGATGGCGAGGATTACTGGGTATGTTGACAATTTCTCTACTTGAACAACTTTTATATTTATGACCACATAAGTTATTGAGATCATGTACCTTCTCTGTGTTACAGATTCTTGCTAATCAGTGGAATAGAGGATGGGGTGACGTATGTTTTCAGCAAAATTATCTCCACTTTAAATGCCTAATTTTGACTGAAGCTAGGAATCTCTGTTATCAAATATTAATTACTGTTTATTTGCACAACAGGATGGTTACTTCAAGATCAAAAGAGGAACAAATGAGTGTGGTATTGAAGAGGACGTGGTTGCTGGCTTGCCTTCATCCAGAAATCTTGTCAAGGAGATTACAAGTGCAGATATGTTTGAGGATGCTTCTGCTTGAGAGCAGACTTTTCCATACCTTCATGTTGTTATTTATATATCAAATGTGTAGTTATAGGGATATGTCGATGAACCTAAGCTATCGAAGGTCTTGCAAAATTGAATGTATCAATGAAGTTTAATGTTGTGTGTAAAATAGAACCAGTTGCAATAACTTCGTTTCTCCTCGCCAAATTATTCATTGGCGAGGTTGAATTTGAAATGTCAATGCATTTCGTTTAGATGAAAAACGACACCATTGCTGTAATGTATAATGCACTGCCCTCGTCATTGTCCTCTATTCGCATTGAATGGATCCTACTCTTTATGCAGACACAAGCCGAAGGTAATCTGTATATAAAGAAATCTGAAATGAAACAACATATTTTCAGCAAATTTTATTTATAAGTCTATACTGTTCTGCTTAAAAATCCTGTACCATGAAGCCGTGGAACTTGGGGTAATCTAATAACTCTTTGAAGACAAGTAGACGGATCTAGATACATCCTTTCTTAGGATTCACCTATGTTGCAACTGTTGCAACATACAACAATATTTTGTCTTTATGCGGAGACACCATTGGATTAAGATTAAATGAATCCAACGGTTGAAAAACATAAATGTTAAAAGAAGTAGTTACTTGTCACCGTTGAATTAAGTTATATATTAATATATTTATTTTGTGTCTCTTTCACAAAGACAAATTTGATTTAGTGAAACCCTCGGTTCACTTTGCAATGCTACTTTACTCTTTCTCCGTTAAAGCAAATCAACTCTTCCTCTGCCATTCAAGCAAATCAAGCTTCTATGTGTCTGTGTGTGTAAACGTAAAACCCAAATTCAGCCAAGGCAAACCAAACCAGTGGGGAAAATATCCCTTAACACATCGCGCGCGATAGCAGGAGGGAAAATAAGGAGGAAATAGAAAGGAAAGCAGAGAAGTGGGCCGTATCAAGGGCAACGACAAGGACAAGGAGGTATATCCTTCCACAAAGCTGGCATCAACTCTTTCCCCGTTAAAGGAAATCAGCTCTTCCTCTGCCATTCAAGTAAATAAAGCTTCTTTCCACTAAAGAAAATGATTGTATCAGGTATTCTTTTCAATATATATATATTTCTTTCACTTTCTTAATTCTATTAAATTAATAATTTACTCTCTCCACTAATTCTGTGTTAGAAGGTTTAGGTCATTGTCCTCTAATTCTTATCATGCAAAATAATTCGACGTAGTCCCATTGCAGATTCATTGCTTGGTAAATGGCAAAATTCTTTGTTATTTGTGGGTTCATATATTATGACATGAACCAAATATATATATATATATATATATATATATATATATATATATATATATATATATATATATATATATATTTTTGTGATGGGTCATTGAAACGAAAAGATGATTTTCATCTGAAACGCCTAAAGTCAAGTGTTTGATTTATTTATTTACATGGAATATATAATTTTGAAGATTATATTTTATTTCGAGAAAATTTTATTTTGTAATTTGTTTTTTTTTTTTGTTTTTTTTAATTGAGTGCCACAATTTTAATCTCTTGTTGGTGTTGTTGGTTTGAAGAAAAAGATAAATCATATCTGTTAACTCCATTAAACATAGTCTCCTGCATCAATAGTGAGTTCTTGGGATCTAACTACAGAGCAAATTTGAGGCATTGTTTCCTGGTTGTATAATTAAATTCTAAATGGAATTTCTTTGTTTCATGTTTGCTTTACAAAATTTATCTGTACAACATATATTCTTTATTTCATGTTTGGTCATAGTCTCTAATTTTTATTGTCATATATGTTACTTTTCCTAGTCTATTAGATACCATACCCTAAATGATCTTATTTCTTTATATTTATTTTTATCTGGTCCAAACTAATCAAGTGGAAACGATATTGGGCGTTGCTGGAAGTTGAGGAAACATGCACGTATTATCAGTCAATATGACGTCCGTTTGATTTGTTGCTGTGGCGTTGGAGGGGATGCAGAAGGTAATTCTTAAAAACGAGAAAAAAGTTAATTTTGTTTGAAAGAGAAAGACTATGGCATTTAGTTTGGGAGGGCCGGTTATGTTTATATGTTAGAATAAAGGAAGGTTAGAGTAGTAGGAATGAGTGATATTATAATTTAATTGCTCGGACCGCTGTATTGAGGGAGTGAGGGAGAAGGGCGAGGGAGAGGGAAAGAATTTATAGGAGAAGAATATGAATAATGATCTGGTACTGACATTTGAATAAACTGTGGAGGTAGATAATTGGTTCTTTTTGTAAGGGCTAAATATGAGATATTTAGTATTCTTTGGGGTGTTACTTGTGAGGCATTTTCTGAAATGCCTTGAATTTTGTATTCTTTGCCGCTGATCAAATATGTAGGGAGGATATATATATATATATATGTGTGTGTGTGTGTGATGTATATGATCTTTTTAGTTTTACAGGGGTATTTTGTAGAAAAGAGTGGTCATGTCATTTTACCTGGGAATGAAATTCCAAACTGGTTTAGGTTTCAAAGTGTGGGACATTCTTCTTCTATAACCTTGGAGATGCCACCACCGCTACCAGGTTTCTTCAGCAATAACAATAGACCAGTACTGGATCATATGGTCTATATATATATATACACCCAAGAATTATGTAGGGAGGATGTTTGATTCATGAAATGTTAACTTAATTATAGTAATGCCATGCACTCTGTTGATGAAAAAATGAATTACTTGCTTAATTCGTAAACTTGGAAGTTGCTGGGCTGTGGAGATGGACTCCGTTGAAATAATTTGTATATTCCGCACAACAGGGTATATGTTGATAAAAACAATTAAATTTCGTTTTAGAACATGTTTATAATGGGCCATGAGTGGATGTTAAAGATGGTCTGACATTGCGGGCACCGCGGGGTTTGTGTGTTATAGATGAATCTGTTTCTGGAGTGTGATATTTTTAATCGTCTTGGACATATGGACTGTAATCTCGTTTGGTAACAAGGAATTGTTGTTTACTCCAATTGCAGCAATGAATATAGGGGGGGATTGCAAGCGGAAATGCAGGGATGTAAAGAGCTGCACTCGAGATATGGAAGGCAATCGAACAGTGAAATGTGATAACAATATACATGTATTCGTAAGTTTTTAATAAAATTTAACTTCTGACGAAGTAACCTTGAATTAGTTGTTTTATATTAATGAGGTGCAATTATGGTTTGATGATGGATCAATTTATTTGTGAACAATTGTTGCAGGCCGCAGGCTCTATACAGAAGTACTGTGACCATCAAGAGTTGCCAGTTATTAAAGTATCTACTGACCGAGGACGTTATCGGGTTGGACCATATCTTATGCCAAGGCCATTTGCTAGTGATGAGGAGAATTTGATTAAGTTCTGCATGGATGAAAATCTTAGTAACAGGTAAGGCATGATGTCTGTTGTATTGATGAAGTAACACAAAGCTGTCCACGACAATTGCATATGATAATTTAGAGCTTGAAATTTAGTTACTCCTTTGTAGATCGATAAGTTTATATTTGTAAATAAAGTTTATGGATGGTGGTATTTGTGAGACAGGGAAATGCTTTTTCAAACAAACTTCAGTTGGATTACTAGAAAGATATTATGTCTCTGTCTCCAAGAAGTCCAATCAATGCCAAGGTACAAATATAACTTGTCTTAACCGCTGTAATTATATTTGGCATATCGATGGTTTGGCAATTTCAGTATGGGGGATATTATTTGGAAATTGAGAAAAAATATTTTTTTTTTCATGAATTTGTTATTTGAAAATTGAAGTTCGTATGTGGTAACTGAAAGTCGTAAACACTCATTTGCAGGTTGTTTATGCCATATCCGAATTACTACCCGTACAAGCGACAGTAAATGTCGGACACAGTAAATTCAGCCTTTTTCTCCCAACTTATCATGTTGTAAGCATTTTGTCTTATAATATTGCATTAACTTTTATGACAAGAACAGATGAACATATCCTTTCGTATGTATATCTATGTGGTGTTTCTCTTTCGATGCATGTGTTACAGTTAAAATTCAATTTTCATTATACGTACAAATTTGAAGAATGGTTGGTTGACAATTTTCTGTGGTCTCTCTATTTATTGGATGGAAATTTTGGTTGCTGAATCCAGGACTTAAACAACCCGAAAAGTATACAGTGCGAGGATAGTATTGCTGGGTATTGCATAGACCAAAGTTTTGCTGTTCGACAGTTTAAATGTGGTGCTATCTACTTGAACGACATTGGTTTGTGTGAAAAAGTAATTGCAAACATATTACTAAATATGGGAATTCCATTTTCGAAGTGTCCAATCCAAAGTCCTGGATCCATCTTCCAGATCATTTCCAACAGCTACATACACTTTTTGTCCATCGGTATCCATCTTTTGCTATAGCTTTTAGCTTACCTTGATTAAGTATCGACAGCTCGATTAATTAAGGCCAGCGAAATCATTCAGATTTAAGACAAGTAAATTGTCGGCTTATGAATTTTTGTTGAGCTAAGCAAAATCTAAGCCGTGTGTCAGGGATAAATATGGGAATTGTGATGAATAGGGAGGAGTTGAATTTTGGTTCAAATGTTTGTTTGAGAATTTCAAATGTATCTGCAATGGGACTACGTCGAATGATTTTGCATGATAAGAATTAAAGGACAATTACCTAAACCTTCTAACACAGAATTAGTGGAAAGAGTTAATTATTAATTGAATAGAATTAAGAAAGTGAAAGAAATATATATATATATATTGAAAATAATACCTGATACAATCATTTTCTTTAGTGGAAATAAGCTTTATTTGCTTGAATGGCAGAGGAACAGCTGATTTGCGTTAACAGAGAAAGAGTTGATGCCAGCTTTGTGGAAGGATATACCTCCTTGTCCTTGTCCTTGATACGGCCCACTTCTCTGCTTTCCTTTCTATTTCCTCCTTATTTTCCCTCCTGCTATTGCGCGCGATGTGTTAAGGGATATTTTGCCCACTGGTTTGGTTTGCCTTGACTGGGTTTGGGTTTTACGTTTACACACACAGACACATAGAAGCTTGATTTGCTTGAATAGCAGAGGAAGAGTTGATTTGCTTTAACGGAGGAAGAGTAAAGTAGCATTGCACCGAGGGTTTCACTAAGTCAAATTTGTGTTTGTGAAAGAGACACAAAATAAATATATAAATATATAACCGAATTCAACGGTGGCAAGTAACTATATCTTTTAACATTTATATTTTTCAACCGTTGGATTCATTTATTTTCAATCTAATGGTGTCTCCGAGTGAAGACAAAATATTGTTGTATGTTGAAACAGTTGCAACATATTGACGGTTGGTTTCTGGTGACAATGCGCTGGCGTTGTGTTTTTCGTTAGTTCGTTGTCTTGATCGGTGGTTGTCTCACATAAAACAAAGATGATGGGCCCGGCAATCGTGCGGCGGTTACAACGCAGGTGAATCTGAAAGGATAATCTGAATATCCGTCTACTCATTAGGGCCTAATTTTATTTTTGTCCTCAATAAAAATATTATTATATGACTTTTATTGTTATTATTATTATTATTTTTGTGATTTTTGCCACCACCACGAATGCTAAACTACTGTTAATAATAATAATAATAATAATTTTTGTTATTATTGTTGTTGTGTTATATCACGTTATTTATTATTATTATTAACAATAATTATTTTGAATAATAATTATAATCACAATTATTATAATAAGTGATGACAATAATCAACTAAAATTATTTTAATAACTTATAACAATTTATTTCGATTTCAAATAGAGGTGGGTACAGGTGGAGTTGAGTTGATATCAACTTGACCCAACCCGCATATAGAACGGGTTGAAAAAATTCAATCCAACCAACCCGATATATATCTCAACCTAACCCAACCTGCGAACTAGATTAGGCTTTAAAAATGCCAAATTTTTTTAGTCCAATTTAATATTATACAAAAATAAATTAATTAATTAAAAAATAAATATTAAATTTCTTATAACAAGTCCAAAATTTTTAAAGTCTAACAATCAAATTATTAATTCATAATTAATGAAAAAAATCAAAAATTATATAATATCATATATATATATATATATACAAATTAACATGTTGGAAATTTACCAATTCAACCCAATCTATAAAAAATTATGCAGGTTGAGTCGGATTCATGGGTTGGTGTCTACCTTGATTTTAATATAAAATAAACATATCAATAATAATATAATTAATTCTAATTTATATTTATACAATTAAAGTAAATAATTTATTATAATTTTTATTTTTCATTATGATTCAAGTTCATTTCGATTCTAATCCATAATCAATTAATAAAACGCACCACAAGAGTTACAATTCTTGCTGTCATATGAGGCGAAATCTAAACGGCAAGCAGTGGTCAGCCTTTTAGAAATCTAGTTTACAAAATCAGTACATTCTAAAATATGCTTATTCTTTTATGATTATTTTCATTTAGTCATTAATTTATGTACTGTGCTACATTTTTTAAATCTTTTCTCTTATATCCTCTTCAACAAAACTAAAAATAAAAAACATAAAAAATGACACATTTAGAAATTTATTAAATTATACTTTAAGTAACTTATATAAGATGACAATAGATTTCACTATTTAAGATTTTTTTAAATTATGACTTAAGTAACTTATAACTTATATAAGATGACAATAGACCTCGGTTACTAATTTTTATATTTTTTTAAAAATAATAAGTTACATTTATTAGAGTTCTGCCACGTGGTATTTTATGACCATTATTTATCGAGCTTTTGATTTTGGCCACCAACTCCTAGCCGCCGAAGAATAAGATGATTGGATCCTCGTCGCACGTACGCACAGTTTTGGATGACGATATTTGAAAGGGTAAGTGCAGACTCTTAAGTTATCAAAAGTCAAACGTCATTTTTTATTAATTATTACGTCTCTTTTAAAACGCATTAATTTTAAAAGGACGATTACGTATATGACATCTCGAGGTTGACCATTAAGGCATTAATTCCTTTTCATTTTCTTGCAACACAAGAAAACGAATTTCACTTTTATTTTTATTTTATTTTTATTTTATCTTTTTACAGTTCGACTTAAGCATTCTTATAATTTAGCATTTGTTATACTTTGACCTTAATGCCAATCCAAATCCAAGCAAACAAAATAAGAAAAATTTCTCATAGTCACTTCTCAACTGAATTCGCCATGTGTTCTGTACTCAAACTTTTGTTCTCTTGGTCGCCATCTCCAAGCCGACAATGAACAAGGCGGGACAATCGCCCGACAGATGCTTCTTTTCTTATTTTCGATCAAATTTATTCCATTTATTTATTTTTCCTTTTTTGTTATTTTATTACGCCATTCGCCATTAAAATTTTATGAATTCTACTAAACTAAAAGTGTCGGTACAAAATTGTTACCGTGTGAAGTTTCATCTTTTCACAGAGCAAAGATTTTTTCTAATAATAAACTAAAAACAGGGGGCCGCAGTTATCCGGGTGGCGACTTGCGATGGGCGCATGCGCATCCACAGCCAGTCGAAAAGAATATCCACTAAAGAAGAGTTCGGGCGGGTTATTATCAGATTTATTTTAATTTTAGTTTTTTTTTGGAAAAATAAATAATATAAATTAAACATAATTAATTATCGCCAACACACGCCTTTCACGTTGCTCTGTCAGGACGAAGAAACTAATCTTTAAAACAAAAACCCCAAAGTCCTAACCCCACCGCCAATTCAGTATTTTTGACGCTTGTACCAATAAAAGTACTCACCTGATTCTTCTTGATGATTATTAGGCTGGGGTGAAGCACTGAAGCAAAAGCTTAGCTTATTGTTCCCTATCTCTGTCTTTCTCACACTTCCTCTTCTCCTTCCAACAAAGAATTCGGAGTTACTGGCTTTGTGGCATGTGTGGTGCGGCCATTCCATTTCCATGAAGTTCGTTGTATATTCGAAGAGGAAGAAAGAAATATTTCGGTCATAGTGTAAAGGCTGAAAACAATAATAATAATAATAATAATAATTGTTGTTACTATTATTATTGAGTATAATCATGGTTGTTGGTGTGGGGTGTGAATAGTAAAGTAGGGGGGGTGGTGGTGGATTAGAATTTAATTTTAAATAGATTTAAAAAGAGGGTAAATGTCGATAGCAAAAGAGCCAGAACAGGTGATGAAGATGAGAGGGGGATCAGTGTTAGGGAAAAGAACCATTCTCAAGAGCGACCATTTTCCCGGCTGTCAAAACAAACGCTTGACTCCTCAGATCGATGGCGCTCCAAATTACCGCCAGGTTTGTTCCTTTTATTCTTTGGATTCTCTTCAATCCTTGTTTTTATAATTCTCATGCATTTCCTTAGTCTTATTGCTTTGCTTTCTGGTGCTTTCTTTGTTTTCTATGACGAATTTAGATTATAAGTCTGTTCGATTTTCTTTTCGAGCCTATTGCCTAGGTTTCTTGTAAATGCTCATATTTATTACTAAATTTATTGCTTGCCAAGAGTAGGATATAAGAGTAATGTCTATGTTTTGTAGAATAGAATTAGATCTTTAGAACTGAAGATGCTGCTTCGTATTTTTTTCTTTCCTCTCTTTTGAAGAAAAAGGTCATCTCTAATTTCAATTTCGTCGACATGCTTTTTACATATGTTATCTAAGCATTTGTTTTGAAGTTCTTGGATATATAGATTTTTGTTTAAATATGTCTTTAAGTATGTTTTCTGAGGTAGATGCTGTTCATTCTCCTTTAGTGTTATGTGAGTACCATTTTAGATCATTAATTTGTCTTATGATAAAATGAATCCTCTTACCATTGTTTAATTCCCTTTTTTTTTTTGGATCTCTTCTATGATTACTATTAGGCTGACTCTTTACGTGTTCACGGTGTTGCGATTCCAACGATTGAGGGAATTCAAAATGTTCTTAATCATATTGGTGCCCAGAAAGATAGAAAGAGAGTGCAGGTTCTTTGGATTAGCCTTCGTGAGGAACCGGTAAAATTTATCAGCATACAAGTTTTACTTGTTGATCATTATGTGGTCATAATGCTATGATTTAGTTTATGTTCGGGCTTTGCATGACTGATGAAACATCATGATCATTGTGGTTTCAGTTTTTTTATATTTAGTACCTCTGAACGATAGAAACTTTAATTCATGAAATATTGTAGGAATTTGTCTCATTACTTTTCCAGAAACCAAGAGAAAAAACTGTTGAACATTTCAGGAGAGACTAAGTAGTTATTTTTGGAAGTAGAGAGAGTATGAAAAAGGAAACCCCAATAATATGCTTCAGAAGATTCTAGGTGTCAAAATATGAATGAATCAACACAATCCTGCAATGTTTTGAATTTAAACCTTATGGAACCTATAGTAATATTTTATTTTTGACCCGTTGACAGTCATGTAACTTTAGCTAGTAACAGTAGTTTAGCTGCTTCTGATGGAACGTGCCTAATTCATGTGGGGAAGAACACCACACTCATTTCTTGTGCAAACTTATAGCATTCATGGTGACCGCAATTTATCAGTCTGCTAACAAGTAGAGTCCACGGATGGTGGGTTGTTATTCTCTCTGTTATCAATAGATTCAGAATAAAGTTGTCATCATGGATTTATTATGATATGTCGGTCTTATTATAGTTAACAGAGCCCTCATTTGATGACCCTGTGAAGTGAAGATGCATTATCATTACCTATAACACTGAGATATCTCAAAAGAGGCAACACTCTGCCCTTATTCACCGACCTCCTTCGACTTTCCTGGTGAATGCTTACAACCAGAAGTTTGCTCTCTGCTGCTCAGACTGTAAAATGAATACAACAGCGTGATTTCTGTTGCTTATGCCAATAGTGGTGATGATGCCATTTTGATCCAACTCAGTACTTAAACATTTATTGTGCCTTTGTTTTGATGTCATTTATCACCTTTACAACATTGAAATGAAATTTGACTAAGTGGTCCTCCTCATTGTGCAGAGTTTAGAGAAATTATATTTCATTTTTCTGAGTGATTATTGAATACCAACTACAATGGACATGCATGGAATCAAAATTAATTAAACAAACACTTTGGTGTCGTTTGTTTTTTGTCTGAAATCTGAATAGACTTGAATTAGTTTGAATTCTGAATAGAGCTAAATGTCTAATCTAAATCATATGTTTTTTTTTTTTTTTGTGTGTCTGATTCGCTTCTAAAAATAAATATTAAGGTTTTTATTTTTTTAACTTAAAAAAATCTGAAAACTAGTATTTTAACATTTGTGCCCTTACAAACTACAAATGTCAAACAAATAATAAACATCTTAAAGAATATAAATAAGATAATATATTATCATAGCATAAATTATGTTCAATTGAATACAACCCTTTAATATTCTAAATTAGTATTTGTTAATTAATTCTATAGTAGTTTATGATGTTTTTATATGAAAAATATTTATAAAAAATTATGAAGATAAAAAATGCTAATTGGAAGAGCATAAAAAGATAAAAATAATAATAGTCTACCACTATATTATCTCAAGTTATAGAGATGGTAATAATGCTCATTATTAAATTTCATTTAGGTAACGATGAAGATTAATTAATTAGATAGAGATATTTTGAAGAATATTTTTTAATGATATCATTAAGACGTTTTAGAGTAAGCAAAAAGCTAAAAAAATTAGCTTAGTAACTTAATTACTGAATTTTTTCCCTAAGTTAAATAAACAAACAGACTTAATGAATTGACTGATTAAAATTAAGTCATTAAGTTAAAAAACAAACCGCCCTTTACTGGACTTAGAAATTTTCAATTGAAATATGGTATGCTTTTCAACACTGTACTGAGCAATTTCCATAAAGAAGTAATACCAATAATTTCAACTTTAGAATATCGACTTGTTGGACTGTGGTAAACTTTAAATGTTGTTTGATGTGTGATAATGATCAACAATATAAGAGTGATTTTCTTTAAGTTTTGTTATTTTAAGTTTTATAGCATCATATATTTGACGCAGGTAGTGTACATTAATGGACGTCCCTTTGTTTTGCGTGATGTCGGGAGGCCCTTCTCCAACCTCGAATATACAGTATGTAATTCCATGGAAATTTCACCTTAATGTATTGACATAAATTCCTGTCTTGTCTTTCTCTTTAATGTATGCATATACTTTTGCATACATTTAGCAGTCTAGAAGAGTATTGCAATTTTGATGTTTTCCATTTGTGAGTGAATTAGTGATTTGGATATGATGAAAAGCATGAATTGGAATTTTAAGTAATATTGAGATGAGATGAAGAGTAGCATAAATACTTTCAATACACGTCCATGAACTACAATATATTTTGGAAATCACGTTTTTGGCATGCTACTGATAATTGATTTTGATATGCTAGTAAGATAGATTTTACTGTGTTTAGTGATCTGGTTGTTTAGAAGGTTTTTGGATTTTATATTGTAATAGACACATTCTTGCTAAAGGTTTTACATGCTTACCACCTACTGAAGTTCCTCGCAAGTAATTGTCATAGCTCTCATTTCTTGCCAATCAGCCATGATTTTCTATTTTGGATTAGGGAATCAACAGGGCTAGGGTTGAACAGATGGAAGCTCGATTGAAAGAAGACATTATAATGGAAGCTGCGAGGTACTTCCTTTGGTCCTATGCCCTGTTAGTCTTTAAGTTCCCATAATGGTTCTATTTGTCTTTAGCACCAGTTACTAATGCTTGTCGTAATAGAATATTTATTTTGTACATTTGACATAGCAGATTTGGAAATAAAATCCTTGTCACTGATGAACTGCCAGATGGTCAGATGGTGGACCAATGGGAACCAGTATCATGTGATTCTGTGAAGACACCGCTAGATGTATGATGCTCGGCCTTCGCTTTAGATTTGTGCAATTAAAATGCTACCATGTTGCAAACTTGTTATGGTTGCAAACGTGTTCTTTGTTGTAGGTGTATGAGGAATTGCAGGTAGAAGGTTACCTTGTTGATTATGAACGTGTTCCTGTAACTGATGAAAAATCACCGAAGGAGCAGGATTTTGATATCTTGGTGGGTTCTTATTTTAGGATTTGTAACAGTATATGTTTTCGTGAGAACCAGGGGTTACCCTGTTTCAGTTTGTTGACTCATTTCTTCCTTCTTGTTTGGAGAAAATATGAGGATTCTTTCTTCTTTGATTGTTCTCTCTCTCATGGGCTGACGTGTATGCATTCATCAGATCACTGAGAAACTCATTTTTTTCAGTTGCATCTTGGCAATTGCCACCAAAATATTTAGTGTGTGTTATGTAGACTGATAATAATGTTTCTCTTAAGTCTTAATGATGGAGGCTCTGCCCATTGTGCGGCCTATAACTTATGAAAAATTTTAACAACTCTGGATTTGAAGTCGCACCGACATATTACATCTATTCTTCAGATATTTCCTGAAATAATATTCTGCTCGTTCTTTTTGTTTTCAGGTTGATAAAATTTCTCAAACTGACTTAAACACAGAGGTAATTTTTAATTGTCAAATGGGACGTGGACGAACTACAACAGGAATGGTGATTGCAACGTTGGTTTACCTCAACCGAATTGGAGCTTCTGGTACCCTTATTATTTCCTTTACTCAAATATAATACACCATTTTTGCTATCTCTAAATATATTCCATAACTATTATCAGTATCACTCAAGTATTATACCATTTCTCTATCTCTTATAGCATATTCCATCACTATCATCGGTATCAATTCATCTTTTCATTATCTTTTTGTCAATGTTGATATTATGAGGAGGCAGTTGTGTCCTAGGACCGTGGTTGTTGCTGCAGCCCCTCTGCTGTATACTTGGGACTGAAACTTTATTGGTATGTCAGGGAGCTGGAGGATTTCATGTGTCTAGATGCAGTGCAATTATATACATGCATATGTATTGTTTAAATAATAAATTGATCAATCAAACTGATGTATAAATCTATTTATTGTCCATGACTTGGATTAGGTTTGATCCATGCTTTCCTAATCAGAACCTCACTGTGTCACCAAGACCCATCTTAGTTTGAGGCTTTGAGCACTTTTAAGGATTTAGAGGTTGACGATAGGTGTCGGTACATGAGCAGGAGAGGAGTTCCAACCTGCATAGACATGAAACATGCAAATATATGAAATAGTTAATTAGAACCTGCTATGTTTAGTGAAAATAGTGCCTGGATTTATCTTCTCTTGGTTCTATCCTCAATATACAGTGCTGCCTTAGGGAGAAAGTACCTTGTTGACTCGTTTAATGGGAAAAATAAGAAATACATTCAGGTCCGTGAAAATTATTTTTGATTTTGTTAGACCCACTTAATCAAGTATATCAAAAATAGCAAAAAGTTAAGTATTCTGGCCAAAAGACTTTTTTTCAAAATTTTAAGCCAAAGTAGGTGCTTACTCAGCTTCTTGATTGCTTCACCATTCAAATGCTGAACCGCTACAAAGTCCAGCATCAAACACAGGTGGAATGCAAAAAACATTAATCTGTAAGTGGTAAAAGAAAACAGAAATATAATGGGCAATTGGAAAGGTGACTAGGTTTTTTTTCAACATACCACTGTGTCTGATTTGCTAAATAGGTGTAATGGTTTGGTCGCTAAGTGATATTGTATACTTATGGGGCATGTTCACATAATATAGGCATCCCAAGAACAAATTCAGTTGGCAGAGTTTTTGACTCTGGTTCTAGTGTTGCCGATAATTTGCCAAACTCAGAGGAGGCAATTCGTAGAGGAGAATATGCAGTCATAAGAAGCTTGATACGGGTCTTAGAGGTATAGACCACAAGTTTGTTTATCCATTTGTTTAAATTTATTATTTTCTTTGAGCTTTTTATCAAGGGGGAAATGTCTTTAGGGTGGTGTTGAAGGCAAAAGACAAGTTGATAAAGTCATTGACAAGTGTGCCTCCATGCAGGTATGGTTCTGTAGATATTCCAAACAATTTGGTTACAGCTTCTAAGTTCTTGTTCTAGTTTTATTTGCCTTCGTTGTTTTGTACTTCACCATTTTAAACTGTTTATGTATAAGGTTTATTTTTAATTTTCAGTTTACGGGTTTTCACCTCATTTAAAGGTTTCTTTAACTGAATTACAGAATTTACGTGAAGCAATTGCCACTTATCGAAATAGTATTCTGCGTCAGCCAGATGAGATGAAGAGGCAGGCATCACTCTCTTTTTTCGTGGAGTACTTGGAGAGATATTACTTTCTCATATGCTTTGCTGTATATATTCATACAGAAAGAGCAGCCCTTCGCTCTAGTTCTTTTGGTCATAGTAGTTTTGCTGACTGGATGAAAGCCAGACCTGAGTTATATAGCATTATCCGCAGGTACATATATATACAAGTAGATATTATGCAAAGGTTTGCTTTCCTGATCAATCCATATGTCTCTCTAGACATGCACAAACTTACACAACCAAATTTTAATCCCAAATAGTCGGACTCATACAAGTCTTTTCTCTCCTTTCTGCCACATCACTTGCCATAATTCTATTTTAGTTCTTGAGAAATGAGATCTCTTTACATTATGACCCACATCATTTTGTGTCTTCCATTTCCAGTTATCATCCCTATCACTTACATCAAGTTACTCTTTAATAGCGAAGCTTCTTTAGGTCTATGCTGCCCCTGATCAGCTTTTTAATATATATTTTTTCTTATCACACGATATGACTCAGATAATGTCACAAGTGCCTGATTGTTTATAAAATTCAAGTATGATGCCATATTTTCTGTTCCATCAACAACAAAAAAATAGATGATATCTTACTATCTTAGGCATTGTTTAATGTTTGCTTGTATTACTTGTTTTGCTGAGCTTGTGCCCTCTTTTAGGTTGCTTAGGAGAGATCCAATGGGTGCTCTTGGGTATGCAAATATGAAGCCATCCCTGATGAAGATGGCTGAATCTGCTGATGGTCGCCCTCATGAGATGGGGGTTGTTGCTGCCCTGAGGAATGGGCAAGTACTAGGAAGTCAAACTGTTCTTAAAAGTGATCACTGTCCTGGTTGTCAAAACCAAAGTTTACCAGAGAGAGTGGAGGGTGCACCCAATTTCAGGGAAGTTTCCAGGTTTCCAGTTTATGGAGTTGCAAACCCAACTATTGATGGCATTCGATCTGTCATTAGGAGGATTGGCCACTCTAAAGGTTGTTGCCCGGTGTTTTGGCATAATATGAGAGAAGAACCTGTTATCTACATCAATGGGAAGCCGTTTGTCCTCCGTGAAGTTGAAAGACCTTACAAAAATATGCTGGAGTATACGGTATATTAATTATTTTCTCCATACACATATAAACTTCGTTGAAGTGGAAGATGTACATATTATAGCATTTAGGCTCAGAGTTGCTTTACTTTATGCGCTTCACTTGGATCCATATCACAGCAAGATGACACTAGAAGTTTATATAATTACAGTACTAAGTGTTGCTCAATATATAAAAGGATTGCATTAATAAACAAACCAAGTTCATGTGCCGACAATGGTTTTGTGAATGTTGTCATGGTCTCATCACTAAATGGTGGCCAGCAGTATTGTCCGTTTGATCAACACAGGGCATTGCTAACTATGTTATAAAGCACAGAATTACTACCAATTTTGTGAAATTAAGAATTGGACACAACAAGGATGGCAGTACTTTGTTTTTCTTCTTGTGTGTATCTGTCTGTATTTTGTTAAAATCAGAGTAAAAGCTATCATAAAGTGCACTAATTCTCATCAACTGTTGTATGGCTGTTGTTTGAGTGTTTCATAGTGGTAACTTATATGCTTATTAAGGGCGTGTTGAAGTAGTTTTGGCAATGTCTTAAAATAACATGGAGACCCAGTATCTGACAATTATGTATCTCCTTTTTTATTGTTATTTGTTTGCTGAATTTCCCTCATTCTGTTCAGTCATAATTGGTAAAGTTGGAAAAATGATATGTGCATTCAGGGAATTGATCGTGAAAGAGTTGAGAGAATGGAAGCTCGATTGAAAGAAGATATTTTGCGAGAAGCTGAACGCTATGGTGGTGCCATAATGGTCATTCATGAAACAAATGATGGGCAAATATTCGATGCTTGGGAACACGTGAGTTCTGATTCTGTTCAGACACCACTTGAGGTATTTAAATGCTTAGAAGATGATGGTCTTCCCATTAACTATGCACGTGTGCCAATCACTGATGGAAAAGCTCCCAAGACTTCTGACTTTGACATACTGGCTGTGAATATTGCTTCTGCTTCTAAGGATACTGCTTTTGTTTTCAATTGCCAGGTGAAAGCTTTTGCACCTTAGTTGCTTCTGTTTTTTGAATATGGAGGTGTTCACTATGATCTATGTATGTGTCTGCTTTATGCTTTCTTTTTTTGCTTACATTTGTTTTCCTATTTATTTATGTTACAGATGGGTAGAGGAAGGACAACTACTGGTACTGTCATTGCTTGTCTTCTGAAGCTTCGAATTGATTATGGGAGACCCATTAAAGTTCTACATGAAGATGTGACACACGAAGAGTTAGATAGTGGTAGCTCAAGTGGTGAAGAAAATGGAGGCAATGGTGTTGCATCAACCTCCAGTATTTCAAAAGTAAGAACTGAAGGAAAAGGTCGTGCATTTGGCATAGATGATATCCTGTTGTTGTGGAAGATAACAAGATTATTTGATAATGGAGTCAAATGTCGGGAGGCCTTAGATGCTATTATTGATAGATGTTCTGCTTTGCAGAACATCCGTGAAGCTGTTCTACATTACAGAAAGGTGTTCAATCAACAACATGTTGAGCCAAGGGTTCGGATGGTAGCACTTAACCGTGGTGCTGAGTACTTGGAACGGTACTTTCGTTTAATTGCTTTTGCTGCATATCTTGGAAGTGAAGCTTTTGATGGGTTTTGTGGACAAGGAGAATCTAGGATGACATTCAAAAGTTGGTTGCGTCAAAGACCAGAAGTCCAAGCAATGAAATGGAGCATAAGAATAAGGCCTGGGCGATTTCTTACTGTTCCTGTAAGTCTTCTTCTCTTGATTTTTAAAGAAACTCAAGTGATAAATGAAAACATGCACTTTTTGTTTCTGTTTTATTTTTATTTTTTAATCTTTTTTTATGACTTGAAAACATGCTTGCATAGCTAACTTTGCTTTTGGGTTTGTAGGAAGAACTGAGAGCACCACAAGAATCCCAGCATGGAGATGCAGTAATGGAGGCCATTGTCAGGGCACGTAATGGTTCTGTTTTGGGGAAAGGCTCTATACTGAAAATGTACTTCTTTCCTGGTCAGCGAACTTCCAGCCACATACAAATTCATGGTGCACCACATGTTTACAAGGTGTGTTTGGCTGTTTCCGAATTGAGTCTATAGTTATTATTTGCAATATTTTTCTTAGAGTTGGCAACCAAAATATTGGTCTTAGTATAACCATGATATGATCTTGAACATTTGTCATATGCTACAGAACTTTTAGTATATGTGTGGGGTTCTGATTCTGGCTTGCCAAATGGTGACAAATTTATAACTTTGATCACAGTTATTAATTGTCTTGATTTTTGAAATAGTTATATCTAAAACTAGAATGACATTCTTCTCTCATGGAACCTGTGACTGATGATAATGCCTTGACGACGGACATCCACGCACTAAAGGACTTGATCGTGTGAACTGCATCACAAGGGGTGGATGTAGTCCAGGATATACAATCTTAAGCACATAAACAAGACAGTTCAGAGACTGCAAACATGTTCTGTATTCCATCACAAAAGTCTGCATGTGGATTATAATATAATTATGTACATTTTGCGTCTGTTCCTAGATGAAATGGAATTCTTTCAACACCTCTATCAAATTTCAGTTTGACTTAGGATTGCTTCTGTATTTCAGAGTGTCTGTTGATGCATAATACTTTGCTAGTTTCTACCTTCTTGCACAATGATGGGTCAAAGGTCCACTTATTGTTTGGATCAGGTCATGCTGTTTGGTTGCGATCTAGTTCTTTTTAGTTTGGAGAATCAAATAGTAAAGATTGTATGACAAGCTGATCATTTGGTTATTAACAAAGCAAGTTTATGGTATAACATACTACTTACCCTTTTAAAGCCAAAATTTTTATTTGCTTCAGGTGGATGGATACCCTGTGTATAGTATGGCAACTCCAACAATTGTTGGTGCTAAAGAGATGCTGGCTTATTTAGGTGCCAAGAACAAAACAGAAGGATCTTTTTCTCAGAAAGTTATATTAACCGATCTGAGAGAGGAGGCTGTTGTTTACATTAATGGCACGCCATTTGTACTCAGGGAGCTCAATAAACCTGTTGATACACTCAAACATGTGGGAATTACCGGTCCTGTGGTGTGTCATCGCTAACATGGTTTTTATTTTGTGAATAAAATTAGTTAGCCAATATGTTTCTCAGCTTCCTTCTTTCAACTGTTTCAAAGGTGGAACACATGGAGGCACGACTAAAAGAAGACATATTAACTGAGGTCAGACAGTCTGGTGGTAGAATGCTTTTACATCGTGAAGAATATAACCCAGCATCAAATCAGTCCAGTGTTATAGGATACTGGGAAAACATCTTTGCAGATGATGTGAAGACTCCTGCTGAAGTATATGCTGCTCTGCATGATGAGGGATATAATATAACTTATAGGAGGATACCATTAACGAGAGAGAGGGATGCTTTAGCTTCTGATATAGATGCAATCCAGTACTGTAAAGATGAGTAAGTATCCTTACCTATGTTGCCCACTGTCAGCAAGTGGCTTTTCATTTGTAATTTTAGAATATTAACTGAGTTCATATCACAACCGGTGCTAGTAATGAGACATACACTTGCTTAGATCAGCATAAAGTATTGATTTATGAATTGTGTAAATCAGTAAACAAATTAACAGTTATTGAATTAACATCTTTGCTTGTGAAATTTTGATACTGTTAATAAAAATGTCCTTGCATTAGAAAACCGACTAACATGTTTAAAGATGTTGTTTTGCTCCTGTTTCATAGTTTTTTCTTCTTTTATTCTTCTTATTCATTTATTTAATTTTTTTATGACTACAATTTCATCTGCTTTTTCAACAACCAAGAAAATCAATTATTAAAAGGTCTTATTAAGTGGAATTACTTTAGAAGATGGGATTGATCTAAAATGGATTTTGCCTGTCTTAAAAAGAGCTGCAGAGCCTTGATGGAAGTAGGATGAGTTTCTTTGAGGGTTTTTGTGCATTTTTCTGACTTTTTTTGGTTCATGCAAACTTAATGACCATATAGAAAGAAATTTCTTCTTCAAGTTTACTGGATATACCTCTTTCTGGAAAAATTTCCTAATGTTTAAATGTTGATAAAACTAAAAGTAATTTTGTTAACAGCTCTGCTGGGTCTTACCTTTTTGTTTCACACACGGGGTTCGGAGGAGTTGCATATGCGATGGCAACTATTTGTCTTAGACTTGATGCAGAGGCAAATTTTGCATCCAAGGTTCCACAATCTTTGGTTGGCCCACATCTACCATCGACATATGACGAGAACTTGCCTTCTTGGGCTTCTGATGATGAAGCGCGTAAGATGGGTGACTACCGTGACATATTAAACTTAACAAGAGTTCTTGTCTATGGTCCCCAGAGCAAAGCAGATGTCGACGTTATCATCGAGAGGTATTTAATTTGGGAAAGTGATGCTCTATAGCATGATTTAACCTGCAATTGAGGGACCTTTTAAGTTTTGTTGGTGCTGAGTTTGTTCGTTCATTTTTACAGGTGTGCAGGTGCAGGGCATTTACGAGATGATATTTTGCATTACAGCAAGGAACTTCAGAAGTTTTCGAATGAATATGATGAGCAACGGGCATACCTCATGGATATGGGTATCAAGGCTTTAAGGTTGGTTTACACACCTCAAGAAAACAGATTGCAAATTTTCCTGCTTGATTTGTTTTAATCCCATTGAGTTCTGACTTGGATGTTAATTGAATTAATTATAACAATTCCAAAGTTGTCGGTAGAAATGATTTGTCCTTTCTTGTATACCAAATGAATTCTTTCAAATGCATGATTGTTGAATGGAAAAGCTCAATGGATACTTTAATGCATCGGCCCATCATGTTTCTCATCAATTATCTATCCGTTCATGCATGTGTTTCACTGGCAGACTGGCGGGTAATTGTTATGTAAACTTACTGAGTAACCAGCTCCTTTTGTGCATTTGCAGGCGATACTTTTTCCTAATTACATTCAGGTCATTCCTTTACTGCACTTCGCCAGCTGAAATAAATTTCAAATCATGGATGGATGGAAGGCCTGAGCTTGGACATCTGTGTAATAACATAAGAATAGATAAATGATTTCATAAGAGTATAATGATGATGTTCTTGAAATGTATTTATTTATTGTACAGTTGGCGAAGCCTGTTTGTTTCTTCAATATTATAGCTTCTCTCCCTCTCTCCTGGCCCCTGGAGAACAGTTTCTTCATATCAATTGACGAGAACAGTTTCTTCATATCCTTTACTCACACTTAAAGAGTCTGATGAATAATAATACCCCCAGCTGAGAATTCATTTCTTTTTGGCGTGCGCATATGAACAGTTTGATATATCTCAAACTCAAACTTAAAATCGCGATGGTTCTAAGTTGAATATCTTTTCGAGGCTGTACTTTTTTCATAAGTAAATAGCGAATTCATGATGTTCCTGCTGATTAATAAAAAGCCATTTTGACTTAGATGATGCTCATAAATTTTCCTGCTAGCAATCAATATAATAATAATCAATAATATGTGGTGTATGGGTATGTATATAACGGTTTAAGAAATAATAATCTAATATATAATATGTTCATGAGGTAACTAATTGTTATTGTGTATTTATTAAGAAATGAGTTATTGAGTTGAGGCTAGTTACTGATAACGCGGTAAGCAGTTGGGAAGTATGATGAATTCAAATGGTCGCTATAGTTTCGGTAGAGAGAGATAACACAGTAATCCCCACACTTGCCACTTGAAGTGATCAAAAACAGACTTTGGACTGATTTGAGATCCAATTAACAGATTTGCAAAACAACTCTTTAGCTTTGGTGTAACTACTCTGTTGACCTCCAAAAATTTGAAGTGCCAACGGTAAAAGCTGGTTTGCTTTCTGTCGGTGCATGCATGGTGGTGGCTCTCTGTCTCCTGGGAATATTATTATGCGCATTTTCTCCTCCCATTCTCTGGTGATGGTGATTCTTCAGTTACATCTTATAATAAAAATACTAATCAATGGATATTTTTAATTCTGTCCGCGTTTCCATCTCGTTCAATCGAAAAAGAAGTCTGTGAAAGCGAGTGAGTCATTTTCCTCTTTCCTTTATATATATATTTGTGTCATGCTCTGACTATTTAGGAGAAAATCTCAACATTCTGATCGCTCTAGCGTTCACACAATATAATAGAAATTTAAAAGAATCATAATGAATCAAATGAGAGGGAAGCGCCGTATGATATTGGTATTGTATTATATATATATATATATATAAATATCGTAACATGCTGAATGTTGAATGTGGTGTCTCACACTCTCATGTGTGGGAAGCTTTTACTCTAAGCTGTTGAGAATCTCGATAACGTAAACCCATTTTCAAGAAATGAGAGTGATTATAAAAAGAAAATTCTGGTGTTGGAGCTGGAGCCATTCTTTCCTCTTTCCTCAGGCAACTTGCGCTTTTAGTTTATTTAAACGTTATATTACAACAGCATAATCTAATGTTGTTTATCACTTTAAACAATCGGTATTAATTTCTTTCTTTAAAAAAACATTAATAGTCTCCTGCATTATCAGATTGAAAATATTAGATATTTTTTATATATTACTACATCTGGGATCACGTTTTTGCATTTTAGAAAGATTGATTAATCTATTTCGATTCTCTTCCTTCGTTTGGTTTTCCTCATATTTTCTTTTCCAAGTAAATGTGTTTTACAGGTACTGCCGTAGGGTGGCTTTTCTCT
The DNA here is from genome assembly GCA_025617385.1 of Murraya koenigii. Classification (NCBI taxonomy): domain Eukaryota; kingdom Viridiplantae; phylum Streptophyta; class Magnoliopsida; order Sapindales; family Rutaceae; genus Murraya; species Murraya koenigii. The sequence goes on along the minus strand of CM046811.1, from coordinate 47,566,459 downwards.
ATTGTATTATATTATATTATTTGAATGCAAAGCGTGGTTTCAAATCCCTATAGCTTTGGGTATGAAATTTTCAGATGCATAGATAATCTGACTTGAAATAATCCATTGCATTGTGTGATTCATTCGTTCATCCAAATAGGACAAGCCGCTCATTGAAACAGTTGTGGCAATGGAGTTAAATGGATTCAGCTCAATATGTTCAAGAATGCCTCAGCAGGAAAGGTTGTTGCCCACTTCATCATTCTGGGGGATTAGAGCGAGCACAGCCACAGGGCAGCCTAACAGCTCAGTATCAGGCGTTCAGTTAGGGAAATTTAACATCCCAAGTAAAACATGTGCCACAAGCAAGCGGTGCTTTGTTCATTCTATTCTCGCAGATGTTGCTAAAGATTATATGGTAATATTTCAGCCTTGCATTTGGGTTTTGGACACTTGTATCATGAATCATTATCCATTTCTTTTTCATGTTTCATAATTGACGGCTGCCTTAGTTGTGTTATGGCTATGGTTTCTTGTTTAGTTATGAACATTCTATGCAGACTTTTCAGGCACCAGTATTAGAAAAGCCAGAAGCAGACCCCAAGGCTGTTGCCTCCATCATATTAGGTGGTGGTGCTGGGACACGACTTTTTCCACTTACTGGAAGAAGGGCTAAGCCAGCTGTAAGCTTACTGAAATTATATATATTCAGAATTGAATTTTAATCTTCTTCTTAACTTCTTTTGACAATTTCCTGTTGTTTGTACTCTTTACATGATCTTTTAGGTACCAATTGGGGGATGTTACAGACTAATTGATGTTCCAATGAGTAATTGCATCAACAGTGGAATTAAGAAAATTTACATCCTCACCCAGTTTAATTCTCAATCTCTCAACCGCCACATTGCTCGAACCTATAATTTGGGAGATGGTATGAACTTTGGAGACGGATTTGTTGAGGTATGTTGAAACAAACAACTAAATAATGGATGTGGAGATGGTGGACAATAGTATAGACACCACTGAAAGTTTTTCCTTTTTAAAGGGTTAGAGATACTGCCAATGCTTCTGATTCTGCTGCACTCTTCATGATAGGTATTAGCGGCCACTCAAAGGCAAGGCGAATCTGGAAAGAAGTGGTTTCAGGGGACAGCAGATGCTGTAAGACAGTTCATCTGGATGTTTGAGGTGTGTGGAAGCTAATCCATGCCCTGTTTTCAGAATTTTGTACTCTGATAGAATTAATCTTTATTTGCTCATGTTAAATGGAAATAGCTCTTTGATCTGACACCTCCTCTTAGCTTATCCAGCCTGCTATATATGTAAGAATCTGATGTTATCAATGTTGATGACATTTTTATTTCTTAGGATGCTAAGCATAGAAACATTGAGAACATTCTCATACTGTCCGGTGATCATCTCTACCGAATGGATTATATGGACTTCGTGCAGGTGAAACCACAGTTGTTGGTTTGGTTATTCTCTGATCCATTGTTCCCACCATTTACATGGTTTTTTTCCATAACATGATCTCTGTCTGCAGCATCATATCAACTCAGGTGGTGATATCTCAGTTTCGTGTCTCCCTGTGGATGAAAGGTAATTATTTCTACAAACATATTTAATTCAAATTGTTTATTTAGCATGAGCAAGAGTCATAAAAACAATATAATCTCACTAAAGAAATATAAACCGCATGGTGTCTCAGATTTTTTTGCTCATTTTACTGTCTTCTTCCCTACAGTCGTGCCTCAGATTTTGGGCTGGTGAAGATTGATGAAACAGGAAGGATTAGACAATTTCTTGAAAAACCTAAGGGTGAAAGCTTGAGATCCATGGTTGTTACTCTTTCCATTTTCCTTTGATTACTACTTAAAGAAATCTGTAATTGAAGATGTAAACTAGCTCATATCTGTTTGAAACTATTTTGTTGTCACAGCAAGTAGATACAACTGTTCTAGGACTATCAGCACAAGAAGCAAGGAATTTCCCGTACATTGCATCAATGGGTATATATTTGTTTAAGACAGAGGTTCTATTGAAGCTTCTTAGGTAATTTTATACTTCTAATAACCGGAGTTTTATGCTTACATGGAGAAACATGCATAAGAAAGAGTTTCTTTTTTACTTAGATATCTTTTAACTTCCATAGGTGGCATTACCCGGAGGCCAACGATTTTGGATCAGAAGTCATTCCGATGGCTACTAAAGATTTTAATGTTCAGGTAGAATCATGGAGTAATGAGATAATCGGGAATTAAACAGTACTTTAGAGTTTAAAACTGTAGAAGAAGTTCATGATACCTTTGTGGGCTTACATCTTAGCACTGTTTGATTCGAGATTGCACCCAACTCTGTGACTGATAGAAAAAGGATAATTGATGTGTATCCGCGTACAAGTTGCATTGAGCTCTCAATTTCTATACAATTCACTTGAGAACTTTGCTGTTTTATTCAATTTCCATGCCAGGCCTATTTATTCAACGACTATTGGGAAGACATTGGGACAATAAAATCATTCTTTGATGCGAATTTGTCCCTGACAGATAAGGTAGTTTTTTCCTTTTCTTTTTTCTTTGGATTATCTGCCAGAAGTCTTTCCTCATTGAAACAAGTTAACAAACTAAATTTATTCTCACTTTTTGAAGCCTCCCAAGTTTCACTTCTATGATCCGCAGAAGCCAATTTTCACATCTCCTCGATTTCTACCACCTTCTAAAATAGAGAAGTGCCGGGTATAGTTTCAAACTCAAATGACCATGCCAACAAGATGACATAGCTCTTTGATGCTATGTTGAGACCGATCAAGTAACTACTCTCTCTATTTTAGGTTCAAGATTCTATTATTTCACATGGGTGCTTTTTGAGGGAGTGCAACGTTGAACACTCCATTGTGGGAATCCGCTCAAGACTTGAGTATGGTGTGGAGTTGAAGGTACCCTTTCTTCCTTGCCTCGTAATTTCAACTCTCTAAAGTTGAGATGCCCGATCTGCGTATTCCGTTGAATCAAATAACTAATTATTTTTATTGCCTTTATATATGTGCAATTATATTCTCCAGTTGTCATTTTCATGCAGGATACCATGATGATGGGTGCCGACTACTACCAAACTGAAGCAGAGATAGCAGCTCGTTTGGCGGAGGGCAAAGTTCCAGTTGGCATTGGAAGAGATACCAAAATCAAGTGAGTTTCATCCTCCGAAGTTGTTCAACAATTTTCAAAATCCCTTTTCTTTTTCCTTTTTAATTTTCTTGGGTTTATTCATATCGTTTTATATACGCCCCCATCATGCAGGAATTGTATAATTGACAAGAACGCGAAAATTGGAAAGAATGTGATCATTGCAAACAAGGATGTAAGTGTCACAATTATTAGCAGAGTGGTAGTCCAAAAGGAAACAATTGTAAATAATGATATTATTCAATTGCAGGGCGTGGAAGAGGCAGAGAGACCTTCGGAAGGATTCTATATTCGATCTGGGATTACTGTGGTGCTGAAAAACACTACAATAAAGGATGGTACGATCATTTAAAGGATATGATTCAAGTATTCAACAGAGATGTCAAAATGGAGGGCGAGTGTAAATATCAGATTCATGCTTAATTCGTGATGAAATGAGCTGCAAACATGTTTATGAAACTGGAAATGAAATTTTTGAGTATTTAATTCCTCTTGCGACCACTGGATTTTTCCGGTTGAATTTACACAATCTCTATTTGTTTGAGGGCATGAAATAATTACTACTCATGCATCGATAACTACAAAAGTTTGTTCAGTACTCTTAACACCGAAAAATTTCTCTCTTCATTTATGTTAATTTGTTTATGTAAAATGATATTTCTATGCTACTTGTACTCAAATAATTAATACGAGCAGCTGCAGGGACGGCTTATTTAGTTGAATTATGTTATGGAGGATAATACAG